>JAACJP010000007.1:0-1339252 GCA_013368375.1 Tricholomella constricta | reverse complement strand
GGCACTTGTCGTCCCACCATCCAAAATGCCCGCGACGAGCAGGAAGCGCAAGGCCCCGGCTGACGAGGCAATGAGCAAGAAGCGCAAGGCCCCGGCTGACGAGGAGACTGAAAGTAGACGTTCAGCCCGGCTCAACAAGGCAACCGTTGAGGCAGTAGAGGATGTGGGCGTTGCAACCTCACAGGATATGGTCGAAGTTCGGCAGGACGGCCACAATGAAGTACGTTCTCCCAACTCACGGTCCGTAAATTCAGTGTTAATCCCCCCGGCAAAGTTTTGCGCTGGCTGCAGGAATGGAGGCACGCTCATTAAGTGCTCCACCTGTGTAAGGGTTATCTGTGGAGATTGCATTACATTTCCTCAGACCTTGAGCGAAGATGAACCGTTCCAGTGCCCACCATGCCACCTTGAGTCGCGCCAGAAAAATGACAAGGAGATGGGGCCCTACCGCGTGAGTTCGTCACGTTTACACATAATCGGACGTGTCCTAAATTCGTTGATGCAGGGATTTCCTAATGCGAAGGAAGCTACGCGTTTAAAGGCGACGCCCACCACTCGCGAGGCCTTTGCGTTCTGCAGCTCTCCAGCTCTTGTGATAATTTCTGTGCGGCTGGCGTCCGTAGATCCCGTCGGCGATTCCGCTAGGACAGTGTATCATAACATTGCCCCGTTCCTTCCCAAGAACGTTGCCTTCGTGGACTTACCCTGGGACCTCGGAGAAGACCAAGGGTTTGAGGACTATAACAAAAAAATCGACAGGCTCGTGCTTCGGTTGAAGGAAGGAGATCTGAAGAAGTGAGCCGCAATGACAAGTTCGCGAGGACGTGCTAAATACAATGAGATGATAGGTTCCGAAACTTCGCCGTATACTTCACGGATCATAGCGATCCAAGTCGTGGAGACCTTCATTTCACCGTTGGCTGCGGGGGGGGCGACGGATTGTATCCTCGGTATAATGCATGCATATTATTGAAAGATAGTCGGAGGTTACTGAAATAATATTTCAGGTACTAAAACAACTGTTTCCGTCATCTCTGACCGCATTCTTCGACGAGGGAAAGCGGAATACTTTAACCATGTTAGTCTGCGGGGCTATTGTTACCAACAAGGATGCCTACAAGGACCTGAAGGCATTTGCGGACCTGTAAGTCTTTGTATTTACGTCATATGCCCTAGCTAAACGACTACAGCGGACACTTCTCCTGGGTTATGGCCTTTGGCCAGAAAGTCCTGCAGCCCGCGCTCACCAACCCGCTCCTTCAAACTGCGTCGATTTCGTGGTTTATCCATGAACGACGATGGGATGCGGTCCTTGACGATCTCCAGATCGTTGGCGCTCACACTGACGTATACAAGCTCGAAAAGGACAAGCCCACCATTCGGTACGTATGGGCCCATCAGGGAATCAAACCGTTTGGCGAGCCCGCACCGTATAGCTGCCCCGCTTGCAACACGTTCAAAGCATGGGCAAGCCCGTCGATGTAAAAATGCGCAACAAGAAACAGGCAGTGCAGCTCTCCCACAAATGCGGCTACTGCCCGACCCGCATCAAGTATACTCTCAAGAACACACTTGTAAAGCATACGGTTGGAACTCGTACAGCGGTCGTAGCACGGGGCGAATGGTACCGGGAGGAAATGAATTAGACTTGTGGACATTGCGCTAGAATACATGCTCTGACAATATATCGTACATTCAAAGAAAGAAATGGGAAGAAAGGAGTCATAGTCAATCGGAAACTTCATGCATGTCGTGCCTACGGCGCTGATGTCAAAGGTGATGCAATTTTTGAATCACAAGAGAAGGCGCCGCTACAGGCACAGCAGACTATGATACAAGTGACGACAAGGCACGTAAACTAGCAGGAGTAACGCTAGAAGAACGACATGCAGTCCTCGCCAACTGAATCCCACCGTGCCCGAAGGAGCCCTTGCCAAACCACCCATCAACCAGACTCCGCCCCGCGCTTTCTAGCAACAGCCTTCTCCGAGCCCGATGCAGGATTAAAGCCAGGGGCGCTGAGGACAATGACGAACTGGACATTCGACGAAAGGTAAACGGTACCAGAACCGTAGGTCTTGACAGTATAGCCTACGGCGACCACCGAGTCATTGGGCAGCTCAGTATCGTTGTTGAGGAAGCGGGGCCACTTCGCAAGGGCAAGGAAGTCCGCGTCTGTGAACGCAAATCCCTTGTTGGTCTTGCTGGGGCGTCCATCATACACAGGCACTGTAACCACATAGTTAGCCCAACTCAGAGAGCTGCAAAAAAATGTCACTCACCAGTGTCTTCATATGCGATTGGATTTGCTGAGATGGCCATCGCTTGGGCAGCCACTGGAGACTTTACAGAAAAGGTGATAGATGACTTCTTCTTCTGAGGAGTGGTAGGCGCGTTGGTGGCTGTAATGGAGAATATAGAGTGAGAACAGTTGAGAACGAGTAACGATTAACTTACAGCTAGCAGCCCGCGCAGTCTGGAAAGACTGAGGACCCCTCCCCTCCCCATAGGTAGAGAAACTAAAGCCAAGACCAGACGTAGGGCCCATTATGACAGGCTGAGGGAACTTGAAAAGGAGCCCCCATACCGAGGTGTCGCGGCGGAATTCCTGGCTCATGGGGGCGATGGAGATGCGATGAATATTGGTGGGCGTGCGTGCAGTGTTCATCACGGGTGTGAACAAGGAGCTCTCAGAAACAACACCCATCATAATACCAATCGCAAGGGGGCGGCGGCCGTCCGCAATCCTGAGGCGACCTGCGGGGTCAACGACAAGTTCGCGGGGGTCGACGCGGGCCGTATTCACGTAGCAGCCTGAGCGCACGAACTTTAGACCCGCAACGAAATACCTGAGATGGGTCATGGTCAACGGGCATCAGCAACAGGGAGAGGTTTCGCGCACGCAATAGCCGCAACAGGCATTTCCTGGGAGACGCTCTCAAGCGAGCAGCGCTGGGATTCAACGTCGCCTCGGCCGCCATCGCTATACGGAGCGATATCGTAGAAAGTTCTGGTCGGGCCTTAGTTAGATTCAATGGAAAGGACAATAGAAACGTACTTGAGGAATGGGAGCTGCTTGTAGTCCTGGATCAAACCGGGCTGGTCGTCCCATAGGGACGGCTGCATGACTGCGTCGAAGTCGACATCGTCGGCGGTCTGACTGACCGTAGCGTTGCCAACGCTGGCGTCACTACCCGCATCCGAGGCACCAACGTCTGACTGCGACTGAGCGTCGCTGGCGCCTTGAGCGCTATCGGCTTCGGACAGGACCTCATCGCCCGAGCGACCTTCCTCGGAATTGCCATCCGATTCCTGCGCCTCGACATCCATGAATGGGTTTATGTCAGCTGCAGGCCTATATGATGCCACAATATATTGAAAAGGTGTCAGAGCCGAAGAACGATAAAGTAGACTCACTGAGGAGCATCAACAATGCTCTCTTTGTCAGAATCAGGTAAATTGAATCGAGACCCTTTGGCGCGGCTGGATCCAGATGATGGACTAAACATCCTAATTATAAGAACGTTAGGTAGATAGATGAAGGATAACAAAAACATACGTATTGACGTCCGGGAGATCGTCTTCGGAATAGCCAAAAGAGGGATCGTCGGACTTCATCGTTACCATGTGTTCAATGTTAGTCCTTGCAAGAAGTCAGAAAACCGAACTCAAAAGGGTCGGTAGACGTACACACCCTGGATAAGACTCCCGTTCCGCTGCCATGAGAGCAGCTTTGGCTTGGACTTGTTCAAGCGTTTTCTTGACAGGTTTACTTAAGTAAAAGGTTGATAAATAAAAGATAACAACAAACCGGTGAAAGAACGTACATAGGCGATGCTGACTGCTCAGCCAACCGTGCCTTCTCAGACTTTGACTTTAAGCGACTGGTTATATCAACAGGTAAAAGTTTAGGAATAGAGAGGCGGAAACGAATGCAGAAATTCTTACATGGGGCGTCCTGCAGGGCTGAAGCCCAGAGAGAAGGGAAAATCAGTGCCCATAACTTGTGATCGTACGACAGAAGCTGGTATTACCTAAGAAGTGCAGGCGCGGACTCCAATGGCGATTCGGCATCCGCAATGGTCAGGGGAGCACTGGGCAAGGTAACCATTGTAAATGTACGCATAAAACTTAGAGCCGAAGGAGCATACCCCAGGGTCGAGGCTTCGAGGCTCCCATGCGGCTGCGCATTCCTGGTCTGTTTTCCTTTGGGACGGCTGAAACCCAGAGTAAATATACAGGGACCTGGAATAATATAAATATGCACTTACAGCGACAGGCGAGAGCTGAAGCGAGGAGTCAATACAGCCTGCCGGGAAATGAATAAAAATGCCAACCTAGCAGAAGGAGGATCAACACCAGTGCCCATAACGACAACACTGTCGATCATCTCGCTATATAGCTCGTTAGTGAGATAGAGCTGCACGAAGTAGAACAGCATGCGTACAGAAGTGTAGCCATTTTGGGTGTGGCGCGCTTTGTGGCGCCAGCGGGGGCATCAGGATTACCTAGTATCTCCCTTTTTTTCTTTGACGGAGAAGGAGTGGCCGGGCCCTCCACGATCTCACTATAACGACATGTAAGTGGACGGGTCAAAACAGTGTCAGAGATGGGGCTTACATGTCGCTATCCGGTTCAAGGTCACTAGGTTTGCGTTTTTGTCTTTTAGATGGAACATGAATCGCGCTATTAAAATGGGTGAGAAAGATAGGTGGAGGTGGAGGTGGAAGACGTACCTAGGCCCAGAGGAGAAGGCGCGCTCGATAGCCCTGAAGCGGGACGAGTGGAGATGGATAATTAAATTACAATAAGGCCATCGGACGAATAACATACGCAGCAATGTCTTGGGACGATCTAACAGGACGACGTTGAGAGAGCTGGGAGCAGGGGGAGTAAGAGAAACACATACTCAGTGACCATCTTGTCGACCTTATTTGCAGATCGACTACAAAAATGATAGTAGATCAGGGAAGCGTATATAGAGGGAAACAATGGACGTACTTGTTACTACTCGATTTTCCATTCTTGGGAGGCATGACGAAGAAAGAGTTGAAAGGGGGGACAGAAGTGCATATTGGAATACCGAAGATTTTATACGAGTCCAGGAGAGGAGCAAACAAGGCATAAGCCATGCAATCCTATGCATCGTGAAAGCACAAAAGAAGCTCAGAACCTTGAACACGATGCAGAAGGCTTGCAGACCTTCTGATCTCAATTTGGCACAACCCCTGATTAGGCGCGTCAATTTCATGCAACAGCATAGCAGATGGGAAGAATACCTATGCAAAACGAGCCAGCGAAAGAAGAGAAGTTAATAGGACCGAACAGATGGATCGAAATGAACCAGGCAAGGAATGATTAAGGAGACACTCTGACGGGAGACGATCGTTCGGGGAAGAGAAGCGACCAAGCCAAAGCCAGATGACCAATTGCATCATTGGTTGAAGGGCAAGCATCTTCAGCAGAAGGTGGAGTTGCGTGGTGCAGATATTCAAGCTACAGAAAAAGAAATGGTGTCAGCAATTAGAAAACGGACGAAGCATTTGGCCGAGGAGATGGCTCAAAACAAGGCAAGAGATTTGGCCGAGGAGATGGCTCAAAACAGGGCAAGAGACGCGATTCTGTCAAGTGATCCTGTCGTCTGAGCGATTGGGAAAAGGGACCACATTTACATCAGTCAGACACGACAGAAGCAATCTCGAACCTCATAGAAAGAAAAACAACATATCCAGGCAATGGAAAGGCCAACAGCAGGTGCGACGTTCAATTATGAGCTTGGACGCACACCCACAGCCAATTTATAGCACAATATCTGGAGCAATCTTCGATTACAGCCATTGGCGGGGTTGATCGACGCTTATCGAGAATTGTCCAGGTGGGAAACTTCAGAGCTCAGCGCAGGTATCATGCTCACCTATAGTCTGAATTCAGATGCCAGGCTGGGCTGACGGTATCAAGGTGCAAGCGATGGAAAGACCGAAGACTTGGAGACTTGTAGGCGAAGCTGAGGATGGACAGAAGGAAGAGATAGTGTTTTCTTTGCAAGGAAGCTTGTTAGACAAGGATTTGCCGCCAATTCTCACAAAACCCCGGTGAGTGAGCAGCCAATTAAGACATGGGAAACGATTGGCCTAACAGCGATCCAGCATAGCAAATGCAAGATACAAATACCTTCGCCAGAGTATCAAGCTCGCGGGGCTTGGGACGACGGCATTCAGCGCGGCACTATGTTCGATTGGCGAAATATACGGTTACTTCGATAGACACTTCCCGCAGGGCGCACTCGAATGCTGGACCGCCACAGCAAGTGACGGAGTTGGTAACGACGTACTGGAGGCATCAAACCGCTACATGTCACCCAAAAACGAAAGTCAGGACGACGAGGTTCCTTTCGGGAACCTTGTAGACCCTAAGCGCGTATTAGAGAAAATGGCACAAGAATCACGACATATCCATACCGACGACAATGAGGTCATGTATTTCAGGCGACGCACCACTGAAGACGGTAAAACGACGTGAGTGCTACGAGACTTCCGGATATGCATCAGAGCTCAAGGATATATAGGCATGAGAAAGTAGGGCCGCAGATGTTCCGCATTGGCGACATCATCGAGATTCAAGTCTCGTTTGTCGTGGTTCCTTTGAAGGGTGACAGATATAAGATGATTACAGTGCTGCGCTCAATCGCACTGATAAACGGAGCCTTCAGTCAGGTGCGTTGATGACGGAAGCCAAAATAATGACAACTCACAAGATCGAAACAGAAGGCTCCTGGTACGAAAATTCACGTCGCTCCGCAGACATCAAACTCCGTGCTGAAACGCAAAGTTATGTATGACGAGGTAGACGACAATGAAGGGACACAAGGAAGTAAGCGAAGCATGGATATAGATAGAGTTAACTAAGTGCCGGCATCAGAAGGTTGACCGACAAATTGGCATTCACAGTATATATTTGTACTATGTCCAGCGTGATAACCACAAACAAATGACCGACTTTACCTAAATGTTGATGTTGTCCTCAGTATCTTGAGCTGCCCAATCAGAACTAGTAATGCATCGGCGATGCGCCAATTGACACTCTCATGCACAACACCCCTTGCCGTGTCGATCGAGAACATGGCAACGACTAGGCCTGTCGCGTTCGGGAAGCGTGGTATCTTGCCGTCTACGGTGTCGTAGTCCAGGCTACCAGAGGACAATCATTGGAACAGCAGAGGCCCTCTGGTACCCTAGTGCACCAGACACCTTCACCTCGAGCTGCGAGCCAAATCGCGTACAACGCGATGGTCACCGACACGACGATTGTGGTCTGAACGGTCTTAACTGAATCCCGAGTCTTTTGCACCTGGCTCACTCCACAACACAAATGAGTAAACTGCGCCTTCCATCAGATTTCTTCCAACATATCTACAAGAATCTATATCAGGTGCCTATAAAGCCATTCCCATAGCACGGGAAGCACGCGCACCACAGCCAGCATGGGAATGGGCAACGAGTATCCACATTGACACCAAATTTGGCATGGACTACCAAGACATCTACGACGACCACCAGAGGGAGCTCTCTCGCTTTCAAGCTCATATGATCAAGCATGATCTGCCATTCTAGCCATAAACTGTATATACCGAGCGCCGCGATACACTAGTCACCGATAAACTGCGACGATGCTCCCTGATTCCCGCCCAATGCTCCCTCACCTTCTGTCCCAAGACCAGGTGATGTTCGGACAGGCTCACATGAAATGCAGGTGAAGTCGGAGTTGGTGCGCAGTCCCTACCAGAAGCAATGGATGTGAGGGCGGAGAGTGCAGTCTGAGTGGTAGAATTGTTCTTACATACCTCTCAAGCACCCAAATCGAAGTCATCCCTCACCATCGCGTCTAGTAACCCTTTGAGAACAACAGTTGTGATGGGCCAGAAGTCGCGCGGCCAGTCAAGCGTAGAGATTAAAAAGGTGTTGAACCCGTCATCAAATTTAGAAGGGTCAGCAGGTGGAGTAGGAGGATTGGTTTTGTTCAGAGTGATAAGAAGTCCTATGTTGAAGCCATCCTGAGAGCAGAGGCTGGACGGATGATAATATCGACCTGGATAATATCCATTTTTGGCGTGCAATGAGAGGCCTGCGTAGGAGATGTTGGACAATGCAGGAGGAAGGTTCGTAGCATTGCGTGCAACAACCGTGATATCAGCATAATGCGTAGCACAGAAGGAGACGCCGTCACTGTGTGGATGGTGGAGACGAGCTACAATGAAGATGATGCCTGCCAAGAGACGGCCATGCTTTCGGCACCACTGTAAGAGCATAAATCCCTGTGGCGTCTTTGGCATCAAATAGAAACATTTCATGTTGCCAGCTTTGAGGTGAGAGGCGAGGCAGCTGTGGCTCTGTGAACAATCACAGAAATCAGTCAGTACGGGGTTCAGCGTGCAGCACAAGGGGGATCAGACTAACGCAAAAAGCCTTGGTCATGCAGTGTGGGCACCAGATTGCATTTGGTAGTTTGACGTCGGCGGCGCATTCACAAACGACCGGTCGTCCTAACTGATAGAAATAAAGAACAATATTAAATGCAATACATGCGGGCACTGAGAGGAAAGGAGTAGGAACGTACGTAACTCAACAGCCTTTTACCAATGGTGCCTGGGAGATGTTTTTCAATGTACTTTGAGGTCAAAGGTCCTACCAAAGAGGAAGCCATAGTGAAGGCCCACAGGCAAGTTGTGCAGCAAAGAAAAGCAGGTGGGTGCAGACCACACACAACGCAATGACCAAATAGTATGTAACAGAGCGAGTCACGGGAAAAGATACGTGAAAGGTCATCTCACTGCAGCCAAAGTGCAGCCCAAACACTTTACAATGTTCCACGTTATCGCCCCAGCATCCACGCAAATCAACCTTGAAGAATGGTTGCAGACGGTGAAGGCAGGCCAATGCACCAAAACTGCATGCATGGTCCTGAGAGTGAAGAAAGGATTTACAGATAAGGAGATTTGGGCAATGGTGCATTTACAAAATGACAAAACACCCATGCTAAATGCTCACCACAATTTGCTCAGCTAGCCAAAGAACATTGTGCCGGATGCGGAAAGGCGAACAGTCTCCGCAACACTCGGTGGTGTAACAACTGTCGAGCCATGGGATACTGTGTCAGTGACGGTCGTGTTAGACCTGCTGAGTGTTAACCGTCTCACATGTTTCCTGTAGGACAAGGACTGTCAAGGAAAACACTGGAGCGCACATGCCCCTGTCTGCAAAGATGTTCGGGGAGAATCCAGCACGCCCGTGGAAGACATGTTATTTCGATGGAACCAACAATACGCCTGGGACCTTGCGGGAATGTACTGTGTGCTGGCGCACATGAACACTGGCCTCCCGCGATCCATCGAACATCTCACTACATCACGAGGCGTGCTAAGGGTCTTGGTCACTAGCAAGACCGCTGGAAAGCCGGCTTCCAGTTATCACGAGCTAAAATTTCTGAGGTGCGACATCATCGACCGAACGCACCCATACCTCACGTCACTAAGCGCAAAGTTGGACGCCTCGGAGAAGAAAATCAATGAACTCTACAGAAACGACGATCCCAGCGTGCCCCACGACACACTATGGGCTTTCCAACTGTTAGTCAACGTCCATGACGTTGAACGATTTCCAAACACCGAAGACACCGTGATATGTAGCACCATCGTATTGAATCAGATTCCAAAGAACGAACTAGCGCGGAGCAGAGATGGCTACCAGACCAGGATCACAATTGATGATGCGCAGATGCTATTCGAGGCGCATATGAAGGATGATGACAAGGCGTATGAGGAACGACAGCGACGACGAGGGGCCGGGCCAAGCACAGAAAAAAAAGGTACAGACAAGGCCGCGGAAGACTATGAGGATAGGGCAAGGAGGCACCACAGGAATAAGTAGGGCGCTACGCAGCGATAGCTTTTTTATTGTTGGTAACGAGCATACATAGTACATAGAATATCAGCGCTTAGAACTTGTTAAATATGTTATGAATAACTCGGAAAAGAAACAATTCACATCGCCGTGCGCCCTCCACCATTAAGACCCGGGCCCGGGGTAGATGATAAGCGGAACGGAAAGATCACGTGATGTGATAGGATCAGTTGATGCAATCATAAATGATCCTATCACTTGATTTTGCCAACTGTCCCACGCACCGAGGCAAAATACAAAACCTCGTTCTATAAATAGAACTCGGAACTATTCTTCGTCGCATCGAGCGCAAATAACGGATCCTTCGGATAAATCCAAAATGTCCCGCTTTTGTAGCATGTCGGCTGGCCTGAGGATGCAATTTGAGCCTTCAGCATATCTCTAACACCACGAAGGTAGGCATCATGTATTCCCTCCGATTTATCTTCTTCCTTGGATTCCTGTTCTGCTTGTCTCATCGCGTCAAGCAGATCATCGTCGTTCTCATTATCAAAAAGGCTTTCTTCAACCTCAGCATCTCCTTGTCCTTCATTTGTCTCGAGTTCTTGAATATCATTCCATTCCGATTGAAAACGAGTGTACTCATCGGGCGTAAGAACATTTGGATCTAGTACACGCGAGATTGCATCAGTTCTGTCAACGTGAATGATGATATCAAAGCTACATACCTGATTCGTCTACAGGGCCGTGGCCAATCCCTTCAGCTGATCTCTCAGAAGCAGGGTTCGTGTTTGAGCGCCTTGCAAAAAAACGGGCTTGGACGACCAGGTGTTCCAGCCACAGAGTTGCTCTCGAAAAGATTTTGTTGCATTTGGGACAGCTTGGATTTTCGGCCTGCACCAACCCGAGCACCACCATGCTTCGATGTAGATTTAGACATAGATGTGAATATGGGAGCAGAAGCGAGCACGTTGTTGAGGACGATGACCAGAAGATATACGTCTTGCAGATTTCGCGTGAGGGTCACATGACAACAGGCACTTCCTGGAGGAAGTGCGAGGATATACAGAAAAACAGGAGGTTTTACATATTGTACAAAACATACTTATGTGTGCATAGAAGCTGGTCCCAAGTTCTCAAAGACTAGCAAGCCATACTGAATGCGCTGTCGATACTCGAGCCCAAGGATTCTGAAGTCACATGACATGAAGGCAGTCATCGTGTTGCCATAGTTGGCGGCAGTCAGCGTAGCGTCTGGTCATGGGATGGCATTCGAGAGTAGTCAATGTCTGATGGAGTGTTCGGTTAGAGTGCGTACCTTGTCCTCTTCACGACCTTCCGATCTCATCGTCCTTGTCGACTCCGATTTCTCCATCTACCAACTCTCCATCGAGGAGCTCTGGAAGGAGTGGGAATGGACAGAGCGATTCCCGGGGCGCCAGGAGCTCGTCGATTATTTCGCGTACGTCGACAAGAAGCTCGACCTGAAGCGCGACATGTCCTTCGACACGCGCGTCACCGCTGCTTATTTCGACAGCCCCACAGACCGCTGCGTCGTCTCGACGTCTCGACACAGAACGGGCATACCGTCCGCCCCCGCTTCCTCATCCTCTGCACCGGATTTGCGTCCAAGCCCTCTACCCCGAATACAAGGGGCTCGACGCCTTCCAAGGCATCATCCACCACACAGCCCAATGGCCGTGAGACCAATCCGTCGCATCTTGTTGCTATCAGAGCGCATCGCCAGATTTGCCACCGTCGCCGAGCTGTCGCATTGAGTAGAAGCACATAGGCACCGTTTTCGGCAACGTAGGATGTGGATTGGCGGATTCTGGCAACATTGATATTGGTATGTCCCTACCGCGGGCTCGTCTCGTCCTTCTCTGCTGATTCTCAGTCTTCAGGTGACACCTTCCATCGTTTGGAGCAGCGTTGACGCTGCTTGAACCCCCGCAGCGAATGCTGGCATAACGAGATCTTGTCGACATCGTGTTCTGGAAGGGTTGAGACTCAGTGCGTGCCGTAGTGTTGTGAATGTATGTTACGCACCTGTACCTTGTCCTTGTCATGTTTAGGTGACGCCTCCCATCATGTAGAGTAACGTCGGCGCTGCCTGAGCCCTCGTAGCGAATAATGGCGCAAATGATAGCCTGTCGCCGTCGAGTTCTAGAAGGGTTGAGACAGTGTGTGCCGTGGTGTTGCGAAAGTATATTACGCACCTATATCCTGTCCTCGTCATGTTCAAGTGACACCTCCCATCGTGCAGAGCAGCGTCGGCTCTGCCTGAGCCCTCGTATCGAATGCTGGCGCCAACGATAGCTTGTCGCGTCGAGTTCTGGAAGGGTTGGGACCCGGTATGTGCCGTGATAACGCGGAGGTACATTACCTTGTCCTCATCGTATTCTCTCCACTGATTCTATGAGGATATGTAGCCCGTAGATGTAGTTAGGCCTGCAGTAGGTTTAGTGAGTAAAAGTGAGCAAGAGGATATGTACAAGGTACGCACCATCTCGCACCATCCTTGCTACGACGTGCAGCTCAGAAATAAACAATTTGAGAAACTAATGACTGTGATAACTTAAGATGACAAGCCGCAGAGTAGAGAATGGAAATCAACCAGGAGAGGCGGCCATCGACGTGGTGAAAGTTGCGAAGATGATCCCCAACGATGAGAGATGGGAATCCCTAGCCAAATCGGTCAGTGGCTGTACGCGTTATGTGTTATGTCCTGTTATGTGGACATAACAACCGACAGGCATAAGCAATGAGCCCCGAAATGGGCTTCTCCTCCTCCGTTCGTTGCAAGCCTCGAGCTGATCATACTTGGAAGGTAGGGCCAAAACTTCCAATTTCTTGTCATTCCACCTCCTACCTCCCTTACAATTTCTAAACCAGTGCGCCTCCGGTTATTGAATTGAACGACGTGATAGTCTAGTGGATGCATTCTCACTGGTCTCAGACACGGCTGCAGAAGGGGGCCAGTGGTTGCGACCCCATGACCCCAAGGAACCTCTTGGCCCTCATGTCCTCTGCAGAGCTCAGAATTCACAGCATAATCATTGTTTGCTTGATCATTTCATCTTAGAATATCTGACACGCGGAGTGCTCCTTCCTGACCTCGAGGCCTCCAATGTTCAGTGGATGCTCCCATGGTATTGTTAGACATCGAGGCTCGGGAAAACAGTGGCTCGCGAAGGCTTGTCCTGACGCCGTTGTTTTGCAGTAACCAAGTAGTCCTTGGGCGCTATAGAACGACAACAACGAAAGCAGATGGTCGTGAGGAGAACAAAAGAGGCGAAGCAGTCCGGTGGCAACATTGAATACAAGTTTAGCAGTACTGAGAGAAAAACGAGGATCAACCCTGGAACAATGGTGTGGCTGGAATATTGATACATTGGCCGAGACGTTATTGGTGCGAGCGATTCCAGTTCCCAGAGAGAGGTCATAAAAATACTCGATGCTGCCGAAACGAACATGGACGGACAGCAGAGGGCGCTCCGGCAGACATTGACAACGTGAGATATAACTAGGCCAGCCCATGGATTTGACCTCGGTAAATCATCAAGCCAACGGTGCGCATGTGAAGCACAAAAGATAATGATCGATGATGGTCGAAAGCTCAGTTACTCATCGTATGAGCGCAGCAGAGTCCAGGTCGGTCGCCCTCCAATACATCATATCACATTGGGTTCTGAGCAGTAAGGAGTGACGAGAGAATCTCGCCACAATTCGACCGATACCGGGCTTACGAGACAGGCTTGTATGAGAGGTCCCGAAGAGCAAGATGAGGCGTCGAGGGAATCGAAGCTAAGAGTGTCGATTCAGAAGGTCATCCAGGCACCGAATGATGTTGTACGTTCCCAGATGCTGTGAAAACTACATTTCACGGAACTACCTTATAGCGAAAAGCTCCCAGGAGGACGTGCGTCCATCTTGTCTACCATGTTCAGCTCTCGAGGTTGAATATGAATATCGAAACCGGAAGGACCCTTTAGCACCGAGTCTCACCATGTCGTGGGTGTAGCGTGGTTAGAGAAAACAAGCAAGGGGCGTCCAAATACACCTTTACCGGGATAACGGTAATCCGTAGCAATCCCATATAGACATTTATTCCCTTGAGCGAAGCCGCGGCATGGTAACAGGGTTACGGCATGAACCTTAGGAAGTCAGATGATAAGTACGAGTGAATTGAATTCACCGATGAGGCCGTGGATCAGCGAGTGGCAATGGATACAGCGATGGAGTTGGGCACGAATGTGATTTAGGCTCGTAATATATAGATATGAAGGCTTGGCCGCAATGAGGGATTGTATTGAATGGTGATAAGATCCGTCAATATCGTCATGATGCAATGACTCGGGGTTTAGACGGGAGAAGAGGAGGCGTGGGTTGGATTGGAGTGGAAACTGTGGGCAGCTGTTGGTTGACAATGGATGAAACAGAACGTCACAGTGGGAACAGATGGACAATTTGGCGCGTGGACAAGAACGCGGCCGTCAGGCGATCTGCGCGGAGAACCTGCCAGTGCGGCGGCGGGAGTGTCGGCATTTGTGGGGTGGCCAATGGGGTGAGTGATCGAGCACAGCTTGTACATGTTATGCAACCTCGGCACCGGCGATGCCGAGATTCTGGTTGGAAGGTTTGGACTGGTTGGCCGTTAACTAGCCAGCAAACCCCCAGCTACGGCCCACCTAGCATCTCCCAAGTCATGGGTAGGAGAAAGATCGAAATTCAGCCCATTACTGTGAGCCTTCTTGTTCATCTTTTCACTACCTATGTTCTTCTGCTCTCCCCGATCCAGTGGCTGGGTACTCTCGTCTTTTTAAACGCCCCAGCCCAATAATACCACTTCTCGGCCGTTCTACAGCTCCTTGCTTACTGAATGCTCTTATACATAGCATGAACGCAATCGTTCAGTGACCTTTTTAAAGGTCCGTCTCGCCTACTTTAACCAACGTTTTTTGCTATTTTTGACCGCAATGTCTTGGCACTTGTCCTGGTTGTTTATAATTATATTTCATGTCTGCAGCGCAAGAACGGACTTTTCAAAAAAGCATATGAGCTCGGTGTTCTCTGTTCTGTAGACGTCGCGGTCATTGTCTTCGGTACGTTACTTACTTCCCAGCTTGCTGGCATTCCCAGTGCCAAGTATTCCCCCACATTTCCCGACTGACCCTTGTTCTATTTTTATCTACACAGAGGAGAGGCCAGGCCATCATCTCAAGCTTTACCAGTATGGTTCTTCTGACGTCCACGACATTATCCAACGACACCTTCATGTGTGTTCCATCCGTCTTCTATTCTTCGATCTTACATCTAACTGGCACTCTGCCAGCATGATGGCGAGAAAGACACTCGAGGGCCGTCCGACTTCTCCGGTAATCCATCCGGTGCGAAGATGGAAGACGTAGGCGAGGGTGAGGAGGACGATGTAGATGAAGAACCGGATGATGTTGTTGTCCCGTCTATACGGGGCGCGAAGCGGAGGGGCGACGGCGAACTCAAACAGTCCAGCTCCAATGATCTTATGAATACCGATGTACGTCTCTATATCCTAAGCATAGCATCCGACGATTGCCCAACGTCCGTCCCCAATACAGCTCGACTACGTGCCTCCTCGGATGTCCCTTCCTCACCCTCACCAGCTTTCGCGTCAATTACCGCCGTCGATGTCGATGTCCCAGCACCACCACCATCAGCAACACCAGCATCCCATCTCAAGCGACCGTCTCGGGCCCATGCATCCCCAACAGAGCAAGAAACCGCGTCTTGGAATCGTACCAAGTCCAGGCCTCGCACATTCCCGCTCTTCCTCCGACGATCCCATGCCAAGTGCGGGCAGCCCCGTCAGCGGCAGCCGCAGTGGGCGATACTCCCACAACAGCGACGTACTTTCACGTAACTACGGAGTTTCTGGGTACAATATGCCCCATCAGTCTACGCACGGTCATCCACACTCGTCCTCTTCAGCCTCCCACCACCACCACCAGCGCCACCAGCACCCTCAGTATGCACCCTTCTTCCCAACTTCCGGTCCTGGGGGACACTACGGCCAGAGTAGCAGTACCCCCCCTCCGCCGAATTTTATCCCGCTTCAGTCTCAAGCCGACTTCGCATCCTCTGCCCGTGCTCGAAGTGCTAGCAACAGCAGCAGCAGCGGTGTCCTTCCCTCACGTAACGTCTACGGGTCCTATGGGGGCGATGCCGGACCCTCGAGTGGCAGCGGAGGTGGAAGTTCCGGTGGAGGTGGCAGCGGGGATCTATTCGCGGCATTTATGGACGCAGAACAGCAGGCGCGCGTAAGCCTCGCTCGCCGGAACTCGTCATCGTCGGGCGCTGCGGCATCGTTTGGACTGGACTGGCCCGTGCACGTTCCTGCCGCTGTCTCAGGACCTGGCGGAGACATGCCGCCTTCGAAACCTGGTTCGCGTAGTGGCAGCGAAAGAGAGGGGGACCGCGAGAGGGACGGGGGGTCTGCTGGATCTGGGGCTAGTGCCGGCCCCGGCGGCATTGGCCCGGGTGGCGGAGGAGGGAATGGCACAGATTGGCTGGACTTTTTGTCTGGGGCAAACAATGGTGCAGCCACAGGATGAAACGTATGCTCGGTGCGTGCTGGAAAAATAATCGATGATTCGTCGCGTTCAAAAACATTACTTTCGAGTCGTTTCGGTCACATAACTACTCTTGTATAATATAATTGACTTCGTTGGTACTTTCTGTGTAACGTAGTAAGATGCGGTAGTAGGATGCGATAGGCCGTCAAGGTCTGTAGAGGAACCGGGTGTGAATTTTTTTTAATCCTGTGCGGAGCATCGGACGCCGACTCGGACACAGCAAAGACAAAAGCCAAGGAGGTTCAGATCAGCTTTTGATCAGATTTTCAGGACCGCGGTCCCCATGCTATGCGTTCTGATTGTTCGTACAGACCCAGCCTTGTGATGAAGAGGTTACTATCAACAATCTGTTAGACGGACGTTGAAGTGACCTTATGTAAGTCAACTTTTGACGTACAATAAATAATAGATGATAGACAAATGATAGATTCAATTCCAGTGACTTCAATTGAAGGTTATGTAAAGCCTTTTTGTTCCAGGTTCGGCTGGTATGAGATTGGCGGATTTCGTATCTGTTAAAAAGCCATGGACGAGTCGTTCGCTCCTCATAATCCTCGAGATGAACACCTTTCCTCAAGAGCTCATTTCAATCATCATCGACAACCTTGATGACCGCGGAAGCCTCCAATCCTGTGCGCTCGTGTGCCGCTCCTGGTATGCGCCCACTCGAGGGCCCCTCTTTCGTGTTGTCTCTATCTCTACAACCAAACAGCTTTCATCTTTCCACGATCTTCTCATCGAGTTTCCACACTTGGGGCGTCTCGTCCGTGATATCAGGTTCACTGAAATCCCCTTGGCTTCGCAAGGAGACGTTCTCGCCGCTATCCTCCGTCGACTGAAACGTGTCGAAAGTGTCCTCATCGGCCCCTCAACTTCGGAGCCCGCCGTAGGATGGTACGACATCTCGGGATCGCTCAGAGATTGCCTTGTCGCCACGTTAGCGCTGCCCACGCTAACGTCGTTCAGCATAAATCACTGGAAGGTCGATCCCACGTATGGGGACATCCAACTCCTGCTTTCCCGAGGAGCGCCTTTGCGGTATGTCGAGCTTGCTATAACTGACTCTCCTGAAGACATACAAGGCGACTTGGACTTCGCCAGAAGGTTGGAGAAACAGGCACCGCAGCCAGCATGTCCCCAGAAGGTTCGTCCGGAAAGCTTCGTCTGCGATTTTGCTTGGACAAGGCCCTACCATACCTTGGAGTTTATCGACTGGATTCAAGACCCAAATTGCGTCCTTGACCTCTCGGGCCTTCAAAGTCTTACAGTAACATCCCTCTATGACACGATCGACTTTGATGCCGCTTCGGCCATGACACACATGGTTGGAGCTTCTCTGCAACATTTATGGCTCAGGCCTCATATAGGTAAGTTCATCGTAGGCTCTTTGCCCCAAATTCATTAACAGAGGTAACTAATGCACTGCTAGATTTGGAATCGGGAACGTTCGAAATCGAGCCGGTCGATATGTCGCGCAATACAAGCCTTCAAGTCCTGGACTTCGAATTCGCCGGCACTCCTCGATCAGACCTTTTATGTATCTCCCCCCCAGAAGGCTTGCTATCTACTCTCTCCACCATCAAAGCGGGAACTCCCCTCAAGGACATCTTTATGATCTTTCCAATCCACGTACCTGAGAATCCAACTCTGGCCACTATAAGGGGCTGGGATTACATAGGCTGGAGACATCTCGCGTCTTTCTTCACTGGGTTCCCTGGTTTGGAGCAAGCTTTGATTGTTATCTGTTACACTGGGAACATGAATTCGGAGCTCTTCAAGGATATGGTGATGCAGGAGTTGGAACAATTCAAGGACTTTTTAGAGTTTAAACTGGAGAAAGAGGGGGAGGAGGAGTGGTTGTTGGGACTCGTTCCTCCTCCCTTTATCTCATCACTTACGTACTCCTGAACACGTGATCGTTCATATACATTCGCGTCGTCGCGTCGCCATCCTCAGTTGCTCTTGCCTTCACCGAGCACTGAGGATGTACGTATCTCCGTTACCTTTTTACTGCTTTACTTATCATTCAATATCCTCTAATCTGTATTCTAGGTATATTGAATGATTACAGTTGTTCTTGCCTTCACCGAGCAGTGAGCACTGAGGATTCTGTATTCTAGACCGGATCAGGCCATCAGGTTATGGGCCCCGCCTAGATCAAAATCTCGAGATTACGTTCCTAGTTCTCAAGGGTCCAACTTGGGCTCAGCGCCGCCGCCGTCTAGAGGTCAATCAACGTCATCTCATCATTCTGTTCAGCCTCCCAGTCGTGTCCAGTCCACTCCGGCTCACCTCCCTGGCGCTCGTAACTCTTCAAGGTTGTCCACGTCATCAGTCCCGAACCATTTAGCTCTACAAACTCCTCCTCCCGTTATTTCTTCTTTCCCAGCGGGGGGTATCACATGGTCACATACTTTACACCACATACATCCAGTTGAGTCTCGTTCTCGTGCCCCTTCTCCTTCACATAAAGCATACAGTGCCGTTGCCGATCCTTCCCCCTCTCATATTGGACTTAATACCTCTTATCATACTCCTCCCACCCCAACCCCAGTTCCACGCA
Source organism: Tricholomella constricta (assembly GCA_013368375.1). Taxonomy (NCBI): domain Eukaryota; kingdom Fungi; phylum Basidiomycota; class Agaricomycetes; order Agaricales; family Lyophyllaceae; genus Tricholomella; species Tricholomella constricta. The sequence goes on along the minus strand of JAACJP010000007.1, from coordinate 1,320,179 downwards.
ACATTTCACCTGCATATATTCAGGCTTCTCCTCGTCCTTTGACTTCCCTTGTCCATTCCCGTCCTCCATCTTCTCGTTCTCTTCCACACTCTGGTATTGTTCCTGTCAATTCTCCTCCTGTTCGTTCTATTCCCACTTCTTCGATTCCTTCACATCTCTCTCCTGTTTCTCCTTCCCCGTTCCGTCCCCCTCCTTCTCGTCTGGCGCATCCGCTTATTCGTTCTCCCTTACACGTTTGTCTCAATACTCCTCTTGCCCCGCAACCTCGTTACCCTGTTTCTGTCTCCCAATTGACTCCTCGATCTCCTCCTCCGGTGGCTACTCGTACTCCCCTGTTCTATCCTTCTCCCATTCCTACTTCTCGCTCTCCCCATTCCTCACACTCTACTGCCCTTTCTTTACATCCTGTTCCTTCTCGTCAACCGTCTCCTGCCCGCACGTTTGTTGAACCCTCCCCAGTTCTTCCTACCTACACTTTTACTGAAACGAAACTTCCTGTTACTTCGCATATTCCTCTACTTACTCGGGCTGATGACTGGCTGGACTGGTACTCGGGCGTACAGAGTACTATTGAACATACTGGACTTTGGGCGTTTGTCGCTCCCGACCCTCTTCCTGGCGCTTTCTCGGATCCCTCATCCATCCCGACCTTTCCTCCGTTTATCGACTTTGCGCTCCACAGTGTTGACTCTCCTGAATTCGAGACATATCAGACCTGGTGGCGGCTGGACGACGTTGTTTCTTTCATTATCACCAGTCGTCTTGGTGGTATTCCCCGTCGCCTCCTTCCTCTCGAGAAACACGACGCCTACGGTGATGGGCACCGTCCCGCACTGTACACCGAACCTGCCCATAATACGGACATCAACCGCTGCGCCACAACGAACACGGCCCCGAATGCGATCAAAGCGCTAAACCGACCGACTGACAATACGACCGACCGACCGACAATACGACCAAACGACCGACGCACCGACCAAGAGACAAAGTAACTTGAAACGCCAGTTCTCCTCTCTGGGCGCACGGAGCACAGAACGCCGTATAACCTGTCAACGACCGCGCACGTTGGTATGCCAAGGTCTCAACCCGGCAACAACCAAACCCAATTTGAAATGATCTTAGGGAACGCCGTTGCCCAGCCAGTCGTAGGAGGGATCCGGCCGTACCACGGAGTCCTGCACCCAAGAGCCACTACCGATCGCAAAGCCACCACCGATCATACATCCGACCCGACGCCTCGAGCCGATCAAAAGCCCCTTTGCCGAGCCGAAGAGCGCCACACTCTCTAAAAAGCGTCGCGCGGTACCAAGCTTGGCGGTGCTTCTCCCAATAAACCAGTAAAACACCTGCCTCGCCGGCTCGCGCGAGGCGAGTCGGTCGTGTAGTATAAAAACATACCCATGTATTACCTACTTCCCCCAGTGAATTACAGCCCGTATTTTCCCTCACACTCAGAGTGAATAGCTCGAAACCGTCGTCTCTGTCGTCTCTGCACCGTCCTCATCGTATAAACCGTCGCCACTGTCGTAAATCTCGTAACTGCCGTCTCTGTCGCCTCGTACTCGTCGCCCGAACCCGTGAGTTCTCCGTATTAACCTCGTTCGTCTCGTTGTCACACGACCGACACCCAAAAGTCGCGTCGCCGACCCGTTCCACTCGGGAACGTCGCGTTCCATCGCCCCCGTCGCGTTGTTGTCGGTTCGACTAGCCACGAGTCGGATCGTCTCTTACCTTCGTCAAACAACCCTTACAAGCCCTGCACACTCGCGTGTTTGGGAACTTTTAACATTTCTCGCCCCCCCATAGTTGTTAGTTGTTTTGTTGTTGTGCACAGCACCTACAGGCCTTCTAGCACTATCAACGGTCATCGCACTTTATCCTCTCGTGGTCTGCCGGGGACCTCAGTTCGTACGCTCAGCCAACGCCTGCAACATAGCGTTTACTAAACTCAGCCGACGCCCCAAGTTCAAGGGCACTTCAAATGGTGAAGCTGGCCCAAGTCTAAAACCCCCTAATGCCAGTCTACCCAAGTCTACTTACCAATAAGTCGGGCAATAGACTTATAAATGTAGTGTACGGAGCGTGTTGAGTAGCATCCTAGCACGACGAGCCTATCAAGTGTAAAGTAATAGAAAGAAAATTGCAAGTCCGTAAGTCAACCTAGCCTATGTAGGTCGACCTAGCCTATGAGCAATCCAATCACAATTTAAAGCTACAAATCCAGCCAGCCTAACAAATTAGTCCTCGTAAAAGTCATTTCAAGTTTAATCAGCCTACGCAGCCTGTGAAGTTGACTATGAAAAATTATCATTCGAACAAACCCTTGTAAAGTTACATACATTTTTTCAGGCCGGCGCATAGTGCCATCTCTCTGATAAATTGCGACGCTTTGCCGGAGCCTGTTTCCCGACGGGCGTGTCCAAGACATCACGGGTGGAGGGGGCCTTGCGCTTCCGGCTGCTGCGCCGAGGCTCGTCTTCAAGCTGGCTGGCAGTTGATGCAGGAGTGGGCAATGTTAAAGTACTTGTCAAGGGTGCAGCGACGCCTGTGGGCACAGATTCGACTATAGCTGGCGTGTAGACGGCCGGGGGCTGAGCACCTGGCGCTGAGTCAGTATTGACTATGTCCACAGCGCCTACAGGGACCCTTGAAGCAGCGATACCCTTTCCACCACGTCTACCACCGCTTTTTCCACCCCGTCCATGTCTTCCTCCACGCTTTGACCCCAAAGCGCTTCCAGAGATGTCGGAAGACTTGAGTGTATCGGCGTTGGCCTCGGGTGCGGAAGTGGTGGCCCCAGTGTCTTCTTGTGGTTTGTTCACAGCAGTAGCGGTGTCTCCGCCGCCATTTGTGATCCTGGGGACGTGGGCGTGGGCGAACGTAGTAGTGTTCGTGATGGGGATCTCACCTCCGCCGTCACTTGTGTTCGTAGCGGTGTCTCCGCCGCCATTTGTGATAATGGGGACGTGGGCATGGGCGGATGTAGTAGTGGTCGTGATGGGGATCTCGCCTCCGCCGTCACCTGTATCCGGGGGGGGTGGTGGGAGCAGGAGTCGACACTGAGTCAGGAGCGCTGTCACGAAGTATTGGCGGTGAGAAATTGGCGAGAAAGGGAGGGGACTGTGTTATGGGATCGGGAGCGGGTTCTTGGAAGGGCGATGTGTCTAGGACATCGATGGTCTCATTGTCGTCACCGTGATTGTCGTCGTCATTTTGAAAGTTGTCAACGTCGCCATCTGACAGCGACATTGGCTTGGAGAACTGTAAAATGTTGTGGGTTCGGTTTTGGGCATCGAAAAATGCCGTGTACAACCGGAGAGCGTCTGTTGCCTTCATAGCCTTGGGGTCGAGGCTTGGGAAGTCGGCAAGTGTGTCGCAATGGGTCATTCCAATAGAACCTCGTGTCGAAGTACCGAGGACGTCCCAAGGTACTTCTGCCGAGTTCGAGACCTCTACAACAAATCAAGTCCGTCAGCTACAGTAATTCAATTCTATTGATCATCGACTTACTCCATGCCATTTCAATGTATTCCGTCAGTAAGTGGCGGCAGCTGGCGACGGGAATACTCTCGGGGTCTAAGGAAGGCAGGATGGGGTATCCATCCTCGTTCAAGATGATGGTGAGCTTGACCGGCTTCTCTGTGGACTCTGTGTGAGTGATCACTTCGGGAGGCTTGACTGTCGGAAAGGGTCCATCAGTCCCGGCGCACAACAACGACGGCAGGAAAATAAATACCTGGCAATGCGCCCTCTGCGAACCGTCGAAACTCGTTGCGGAAGTCTTTGAAATTGGCACATTGATCAGCGAAAGTCGCCGATTGTGCATTGTTGGATACGGTGCCGCTATCAAGACGTCAGAATGTGAGGGAAGATGGCCAGTAGTTAACGTACTTGAAGGTCTTGAGGTCACCCGCCTCGTTGCGATATGCGCCTTGTAGGAAGAACACGACCTCACCATGCCCTCCCCAGTTCCAGCCGCACATGCCTCGCAGTGCCTCCGTGGCCATTGGCAGTAGAGACTTCTGTTGACTGTAGAGGAAATTAGCCGTGCATAATCAAAACATATGTCGAGAAACTCACGCATATATATGATCAGCGCCCGGGGGTTGCTTCAGGTTCTCCTTCAAGATTGCTGCTTCCTCTTCAAATTCAGCACGGGTCTTGTCGTCAAGTTCATTGTATAATTCGTGCTTGTACTTCCGGTGAAGGGTAAGATTGCCTTCTTTGGTAGATTGGCTGGTTTCGGTGCGCTCCTTGTTGATCATGTCTTGAATATCTGCCTGCTTGGTTTTGGCGAAGAGGTCGATGGCGCTAGTGGCACGTGGGGCTTTGCTGGACGTCGAGGGTGCCGGCACCTCGACGTTCGTCTTCGTGTTGTTGACGAACCATTTCTTCAGTTTCTAAATAACATAATTAAACACGGAATACCCGACGGAGAAAAAATGCTTACATGTTTGAGTGATTCGAGATTTGGACCGTTTGGGCCAGTCGAGTTGAATTGCTGGACGAAAAGGGGATATACGAGACGGAAGACCCAGTCCCCCTTGTCGCCCTTCACCTGCCCAGTCCCTTGAGGGCCAGTGGCTTTCTGAGCGAGCTTGTCAACGAACTCTTGATACTGTGGAAGGTGAGAGAGTAGCAGAGCTTTCTCCTCCTTGTTGAAAGCTCCTTGATTGGGACGTGGAGCTACTGCTGTAGACGTAGGCGGGTTGAGCGGAGGGGTTGGGTTGGGCAGTGAGCCAGAGTTGGCAGAGTCCGAGGGATTTTCCATGATACGTAGAACGAGGGGAACGCGAAAGCCTGCAAAATTGCGAGAGCTGTCCTTTTAGCCCTGGGTCCGCTTTGACTGTGGCATTCTGAACAACAGTCGTGCAGAGGTCCACGCTTGGAGGGCCATCCTCAGGCCAATGGTGTGGCGGCGGGCCAAGGAACCTGGGTATCGACGATCATTCCTTACTTCAGTACAAATCGAGACAAAAGAGACGTACATTGAGTTGCTCGAGATGTCCCGAGGGGCACAGAGGGCCAAAAGTTCCATCATGGGGATAATTGTGCCGTCGCTGGAATTCAGGGGACAATAGAAGGATAATCCTTCCTTGTGAACAACACATTGGAAGTATAGGAAATTTGTAATTAGTGGGCCCGTGCTTTGCCCTTGCGAATGCTATTGTAGAGGTGGAATATTGTATCGAAGTAGGGAGGGGAAACTACGGTAGCGTACTTCAGAAAAAAGGCTTGCCCCGCGAAATCAACTGCGAGAGGATCCGCCCAACGATGTTCGAGCCATTCGGGCCATCCCCGCGAGTAGAGTTCCAGTGAATTCCTGAGCTCGACTCCGTACACTCCGAGCTGGACCTTGAAGTCCAGCAGATGAATGCTGCGATCACCACGTCGAGGATAGACAGCTATTTTGACATGGCTGTGGGCATCCTGTAGACAGCTCAGTAACAAATCAACCAGATGATAATTCGAACTGACCGATTTCCAGATAAAGAGTCGCACACCACAGGTAAAGTCCCTATCGTTCGGATCATGGCCAGTGACAGTATTGTTGAGTCGTATGGGCGAAGAGAACAAGACAGGGGAAGATGGAACTGTAGTGGCGGATGATGAGGGAAAGTCATTATACGTAGGGCTGGTTGGTGGAGATAAACTCGAACTAGCCACGCGCAGAGTGGGTGGAGGACTGGGTATGGATGACAGCAAAAGTGGCTGGACGGGCACTGCTCGATTTGTGCGGCGGGGGCGGGGCTGGAGCTCCTCATGAATATTGAACCATGCTGTCAACTCAGTGCCATCATGGAAAATGTTCGCGTCTAACGAGGTGTGCGTGAGCCAAGTAAATGTCCAGGACGTATTATTTTTCTTCTTCTACATGTCGGTCAAATCAGCGCAGTGTTAGACGCACTGGACAAATGCCACTCACCACCATCTGAAACCACTGTCCGATGTTTGAGTTCTCCAGGACGTCACCCTTCGCTGAGGCTAATTTTCCTGTGCATACTTGTGGCGTTCTGTAGACCCAACCATGGACTCGGCGCTGGTCGTTATATGGCGCCGCAAGGAATTCGATGGCTGTCGTTATCCGCTCCTCATTAATTTTGATGGCAGCAGATTTATTCAGGCCGCGGAGTGCCGGGTCGGCATCAGCGAGGGGTCCTAAGCGATGTGTGATAGGTTGTTGAGAGTAGGGGGCCGCCCGAGGGTGACCACGGCCTGTCGTTGAAGAAGCAATGCGAGGCATGAATAATTGTGTATTTTTGAAGGAGTAGTCCTTACCGATTATGCACCCTTTAAATCAGAGACTTTAAGAGGCCAAAGCGAGGCGGTCCGGGCAGGTCAAAGCAGAACAATATAGCATAATAATAGGTACGAGGAGACAGGTCTGATCGAAAGAGATAAAGTATGAACGTCTAAGTAATATAAGTAATATATAGAAATAAAGATAGAGGACTATAGCAAGTCAGTACGTCGGCGGCAGGACATGTCTTGAATGGAATCCAGGGCCCGAGATGAACGCCAGGTCGAGCAAGAAAGTACGAGTGGCAGAATGAAGGTGGTCGTAATAAGAGGGGAGGAGAGGAGTCACTGCCGACACCAGGCCGAGCAGGCGGGAGACGAATGTCTGCCCCGATGTTGATGGCAAAAGGCGGGGGCGCTTGATCCAGGCAGAGAGGAGGAGAGGAGGGGAGGATCACTGCCGATGCCAGGTCGAGCAGGCAGGAGACGAATGTCTGCCCCGATGTTGATGGCAAAAGGCGGGGGCGCTTGATCCAGGCAGAGAGGAGGAGAGGAGGGGAGGATCACTGCCGACGCCAGGTCGAGCAGGCGGGAGACGATGTCTGCCCCGATGGTGGTGAAGGTCAAGAAAATGGGAAGTCAAAAAATGGATGGCGTCCGCACGGGCATTGCCGAAAGGTCACGCTTGTTTGGCCACTTGGCTTGAGCGTGCAATTTGCGGGCATTGCCGATAAGGTCTGGCCCACTTGGCTCAAGCGCGGGAAATTATATTTCAAACTCAGCGCACCAGTGCAGAGTGGACGACGTGTCTCCCCTCCTTCATTCGCTGCATATTCTACGCTGCCAGCTGCTGCTTGGACCCGAACATCCGTCCCACCGCGAGATATACCCTTGGTATTCTCGTTCAGCTCGACGTGTCGTCGGCTGATTGCGCTCCTTTAGACTACGTCCTGGCTAGAATACACTTTGTCATATTATACTACACTTTCGTTACATCCGACTTGAGTTTGAAAGTTCTACAATCCACGGTAAGTTCGTTGATTTCTCTAACTACGCAATGACACCTGAGCTTCATAGCCTGCGGACGTTCCTTCGACCCAGATCGCACTTTGAGATATACCTTTGGTATTCTCTTTCGGCTCGACGTGATGTCGGCTGATTTCTATCTGTGGTCTTCTTCAACCAACGCGGCGATTCATCATAGCCTACGGACTCTTTGACCTCGCACCTTGAGTTCGAAAGTTCGTCACCACAATCAACGGTAAGTTTTTTTCATCTATGTAACTACTTACTGTCAACTAATCTTCATAGCCTGCGGACGTTCCTTCTACCCAGGTTGCACTTTGAGATTTACCTTTGGTATTCTCTTTCGGCTCGACGTGACGTCGGCTGATATCTATCTGTGGTCTTTTTCAAACAACGCGGCGATTCGTGATGTCAAGCCAGTATATCGAACCCCCAACTGCGGAAGCCTTGTTGGCGAAGCCTGAACTACTCCTGCGTCAGAAACTCCAGTTCAACCCAGCCAGTAAGTCCCTTTTCTTTATGTTTAAAAATTGTTTTCACAGTTCGTCAGATATTCGGCCGACCGATGGCTTAGTTGCTGCCATCGTTGGGGAGGGAAACTATGTAGTGACTTCGCCGAATTCTAAGAGACTACGGTATCCGCCTCTGGGGGGAGATCGCCCGGTGTTCCTGCGCGAGGATCTACGCTATGGAGATGATGACCCACTGATGTGGCCGCAGCCTTACATCGCGGATCTCCCATACCTATCAGTCATTCGTTATCCACCCCGCGATCACAGTGACCCCGTGGTAATTATGTGGTGGCTCCCTGCAGAATCCGAGTTTGTGTGCGAGGACCGTCTATTTTATCAGATCGGGCGCTTCTCTCCTCATATGCTCAGCCGCCTTCGAAAACCCTGCATTCTGCTGAATGGAAAAAGCACGGAGTGCCGTCTACGACAATTACCCCCCAGCTCGGGAGATCCCTCCCATCCTCAATTCCTTCCTTGATCGACTCACCTCCTTACCGACGACATTCAGTCGTGCACGACTCGCCGTACGCGAGGTTCAGCGTCTGTACTCCGAGCTACAAGCTGCGCTCGACTGGCGGGACATCTATCAACCGCGTATTAGTGGCCGGTTAGAGGTGGATGCAGCGACGCCAGTCGCACCGGTAATGGGGGCATTGTTAGGGCGACCTTTAGAGCAGAGCTTAGTCGTACTGGCAAAGGGGAATCCAAAGTTATATTGATGTACTGTAACGAGGTAAATAAGGCTTACCTGGCAAAGGGGAATCCAAAGAGAATAGTGTAAAGGATTCCCAGATGCCAGGGGGCCGGCTATATACAAGTGTGATACATGAGGGCAGGCTCTCCATAGTGTACTGTACATGTGATAATAACGACATGTGATAACCATGACAGGTGATAATGATGAGTGGGTTCCGGATGCTGTCTGATGGTAACCGTCGTCGGGATGTCAGGTGATCGGGAATATGAACAGGGAAACGAGGGGAATGACAGGAAGTGAGTAAGGTAAATATGTACACCGACGCTTGGGTCAGAGCGTCGGGGTCGGGATCGCGATCGGTCAGGAGCGAGCGCACGTGTCGGGGAACAGTTGGTGAGCGTCGGAGGGCGTGAACGGGTGTTCCCCGAACAGGCATTCACTACCAACATCGGTGTCTGCGAGGAATTATTTAGGGCTAAAAATACCTGTATTCCTTGTTCACCACCGTGTGGATGTCCTTACGCTGTGCATCAACGAAGTGGTCACTGCAAAGCGCGCCAAAGGTTTCATTCCGCTCGCTGCATCCAAGCCCTCCTACAACGTCGTCTATCGCGGGTCTGCGACGCAACTGGCCAAATATACGGCAATGCGGCGTTTCACTCGATATTTCCACACAACCTGCAACCCATTCAACGCCCACCGGATGGAGCAACCCGTGGTTCCACCTCCCGATGTGCCGATGACAGATCGTAAGGCTCGCACACAACGGTACAGCCCCTGTAAGTTCTTATCGCAATGTTTGAATTACCTACAATTGACAAGGACATCATAGATGCCCAGCGCAAGAAAAACAAGGCCATATACGAGCCGCAGGGTCGCAGCAAGTTCGAAGATCTCCCAGACGCCATCCTTCCTCCCGCGATCCCGGTATGGCGTGATGCGCTCCGCAGCGTCGATCAATCGCCCAGCAACTTCGTCAACCAAGATGTTCTGGGCTCCGACTTCGGGTATGCATTCCCGGAACCCGCGTCGTTCATTGCCTACGAGAAACGAGACCGGCGTGCATCGACCCTCCGTGCCTGGCTTCGTTATCGCGCGGTTCTCATCCATCGCCTCAGCGTCAACGATTCGAATGCGCGGCCGATGTCTGGGAAGGCTTGGAGAGATTTGCTTGGGCTCGACTGGCTGCAACAAAGCTCATCCGGCGCCGATAGGAAGAGAGGGGATTGTCAGACGAAGAGCGCGACACGCCTGGAGCTGTTGTCTGACTTTCTCCAGAACTGCTTGAGCGCCGAGGACACCTCAATCGGCGAAGTTGCCCATGGTAACGAAACTTGGCAGGGCAAACCATTCGGGGATCTTCAGGACAAGGACTTTGAGGAGATCTTGTGGGAGCTGGCGGAGCTTAATTTTCGCCAGGAGCTTCTCACGTTGCACATGCACATTTTCATCCGTCGTGGGGCCGCCGACTTCGATCTTGGGCAAGAACAACAACGTGTTGCTGATTGCTTTCCCGAAGGACAACTCCTCGTCGCGCCGCTGTCTGAAGCCAATCACAGCATCGCAAGCTACAACGAGGAAGAACGCTGTCGCTACTTGTTGGAACTTCAGCGGCTCATGAGGACTTGGCCCGGGAAACAGCCAGCCATTATCCACGTCGACAGTTGGCGATGGAAGGCCGATGAAGTTCGAAGTTTGGAGGAAGCCGTCGCAAAATACTATACGTAGACCTTCTTCAATCACTTCCGCCACGCGCCTATCGTCCCTCGTCGTCTTTCTCATGACGTGCCCGGCTTTGAGCCCCCGCCGCCCCTTCTTGAGCACTTGAATCCGGCGCCCAACATCTGTTATGACATGACGCGTATAGTACCATTTGACCAGCTCATGCTATAAAACATCCAGGCTATGACTATCCAAGCGCACAACTAAAGCGCACGTATATATATTTTTGACAGACATTATCTCACCTAGGTAAAGAGATAACAAATTTTACAATATTTTGCTTCGAACAGTGGCCTTCATGAGTTGGGGTCAGATCTTCGATCGCCCACACGATCTGCTCTGGCAGCGATCGTGAGGTCCCGTAGACTGCTGCCTCTGCTATTGTTCTCGTCGATGAGTTGGGGTCAGATCTTCGATCGCCCACACGATTTGCTCTGGCAGCGATTGTGAGGTCCCGTAGAATGCTGCCTCTACTCTTGTTCTCGTTGTGGCCAGAACATGCCTTGTTCTCTTGTTCCGCGTCACGGCGCATACGCCACTTCATTCTGCTGCTATTGTATTGTCCTTTCCTCCCCGATCGATGTCGAGGAGCCATTGCCGTACAATGCTGCCACCATTATTGTTCTCGTGCTGGCCAGAGAGATTTTATTTCATACTAACGCGCACACCATTCGTTCTGTAGCTAGCCCCTTCCTGTCCAATGTCCCATACCCACAAGCGTCGAGGAGTCGTTGGCCGTTACGACAGCGAGTCCGACAAGGAAGATGACATTGAATTGAACAGGGCAGTCTTCGCAGCTGGGAGCACGACAACGCGCACATTCTACGAAACCACGGCAAAGCGTCGACGTGTATCAGCACCACCTCCCACATGTTCCATGCCTACTCCGTCCTACAACCCCACTTCACCCACCGCCGAACCCGAAGTAAAACCAATTAGGAAACAAGTACGTGTATCTTCATCACCAGGACAGAAGGTATGCTGATGGAACGCAGGGCGTGTCAGTCGTGATGGAAACTTTTTCAAAAAGCTTCGAGACTCTCCAAGATGCGATCCTATCAACCGAGTATCATCCTCGTATCGGACAGGACTGTCCCTGCGGCGCGGCTGCTAGTGCTTTTCGATGCACGGAATGCTCTCAGTGCGATCTCCTATGTCATGATTGCATCATCGAAGCACACCAGAACCAGCCGTTTCACTTCCTCCAGCAATGGACCGGCAGTTTCTTCCAGCGCGTATCACTTTTTGAATTGGGTTTCATTATGATGTTGGGACACTTTGGCAGGCCGTGCCCAAACGCACTTTCCACCTCCATCGGCCGCCCCACAGTCATTGTCCATATCAACGGTGTTCATCGCATGCAGATCAAATATTGCCATTGTGATGCTTTGTCCGATGCAGAGCAACTGGTGCACGCCCGATTCTTCCCTGCAACTGTCAAGCGACCGGAAACCGCTTTCACGTTCTCGGTACTCAAGCACTTTCACATCAGCAACTTGACGTCGAAGAAATCTGCCTACGACTACTTTGGAACCCTTCGCAGCCTGACAAAGAATGCTTTCCCCCAAGATGTGCCGGTATGTATTTTACTGTATTTGTACTACAATGGCTGACTTCTACGATGCACAGGATCGGTATCGCGAGTTTAATCAGGTCTCACGTGTATGGAGCCACCTCGCTATTGTCAGACGGAGTGGCCAGGCCCACAGCATCGACAACATCCTTACCCACCGACGCGCAAACTCACTCACGGTCCGATGTCCAGCTTGCCCTGAGGTCGGCTTCAACGTAGACAACGCTGTGATCCGGGCTGCCCGTGACGATGAGACGTGAGTGATTTTTTGCAACGCACATTCCTTATCGCTGACTAGATATAGCCACAAGTACACCCTATTCCTATCCACCGATGGAAACTTTCGACTGCAGCGCAAGCATAAAAATGATGATCCGGATGACACGGCTCTGAACAACGGCAACGGCTATTTCGTACCGACCGAGCCATTCAAGGGCTGTCTTAAAAGGGTTGGCATTCATCCGGAAGAGGTACATTTCTCCTCGGCTATCGTGGCCGTCGTCTCATGGTGTATTTCGCAGGAACCAACCTGCCCTCACCTCAAAGCAGGAAAGATGCAGAACATTGCGAAATTCAAGAATGCCGTGGTGAGCGGCGTCGTCGCCTTCCAATGTGCCCGCCATGGCTGTTACATGCCACAGGGAACGGTGGACCTCACCAAAGGCGAAGCGTAAGCTGCTCGTGTTACACATTTGAACTTTCACTGATCCTGCCTTGCAGGTTCGCGAACACCGACTATGCATTGGCACACGCGATTGCCGAGGCCAGCCACCTGCGCTGGATCATGATTAGCTATGATATATGGTGCGGTTATCTTGCTTAGGGAAGAACCACTCGAAACTCATTAGCTTTAGGTGTCAATATTGTATCAATCTCGAGAAACGTTTTATGAAATGGTTTCCGGACGTCGTCCCTCTGCTCATGAAGATTCAGGGCGCAATTCCCAAGATGCACGTCGTGAACCATGTTCTCATTTGCATGCTTTTGTGGGCCTTTAACTACTTGAAGTATTCTGGCGAGATGTAACGGGGTTACAGAATTTGGGACCTTGTTGTTCACACTAGACGTAAGCTTGACAAGTCTGTCGATTGCTACGTATAGGTGTACAAGGTTGTTTATACTTCATTAATGTAATGAATTAAATAGGCAACACCAGAAGGTGTTGCCAAACAATAGCGTAATCGTCTCGATAAGATACGATTAGATAACCAAGATTAGATAAGATAGTGGGCGTCCTTACATACCCCCCTTTAAGATCGCGTGTAGCGATCTTCACCAGGGAGTTGGGCAGAAAAAGAGAGTAAAAGGAGGGTCTAGGTCCCGGCGACCTAGACCTATCAAATAATGCAAGAATACGTAGGTATAATACGTATTCTTGACTTAACGAGTAGTGGATGCATTAGCGCCACTGCACGGCCTCAAAGTGCCGTGCGGCAAAGAATGGTGGTGAGGACATCCAATGTTGCGTTAATACGCAACCTGCGGATTGCTCCTCGGGAGTCAGGTGGTCTGCACCTGACAATGGCGGTCGGCCCGGCGGTACGCCCTACGTGTCGAGGTCGGTTCGTTGACGGGGGGATTAAGTTGTCTCCCCGACCTATGACTCCATCACTGTGTCGGGGTCGGTGGTGTTGTTGTCCACCAGACCCTGGCTGGTGGTAATCACCGCCAGTGATAAAGGCCCTGTAAGGGCCGACACGGGGTCCACTTGGGTTTCGGTAGCTCCAGTTGGAGCTGCCACGACTGTGGAGGGTGTCGCGGGGGCAGGTATAGCTGCCGCCGGGTCCGCCATTTCGACGTTGATGGACGTCGATCCCGATGAAGCTGGGTGATGCAGGCCTGGGGGGAGATATTCCCCCACCCGAACACGGAGTCCTCGGAAGTGTGGGTCTTCACCCACAAACATCCATTCCGAACTCACTAGACAGTCTAGTGATTCGGTCTGGAACTCCACGTGCATCAGTGTTTGGATGCGCGTGATGTCGTCGGTGGTGGGATGGTACCACCCATCCCACTCAGGGATGGCGGGCGGAACACCCATTTCATCTAGACGACGAACTCGATCGTCGTCAACATTGCGGAACAGGTCCTTATAGGGACCTGAGTTAGAGTAGTTATGGTCCAAATAATGTAGACCATAAGTGTAGCTATGATGTATCCAGCTTACTGGAATACCAATGTTGATAAGGTGTTGCAAGACACCTTGTTCAGTGATCCACACCTCCGGAGGGATCACTTGGATGCGAGGTATGGTAACCTCAGGGCCTTCGATCGGTGTGAAAGGCCGATCTGGGTTGGCCTCGTTATAGGCAGCCACAGCCTCTGCGTAGAGGTATGGCCGCGCAGTAATGGTCGCGAAAAGTCGCATGAACCATGACCGCATGCTGTGGGTAGTTGGCGCTAGTACATTCGCCAACAAGTATCCCCAAGTTCCGCGCCTATGTACGCGGAACCGGTAGTCCATGACGATTCCTCCGTATTGGTTCTTTGAACCAATACGCCCATGGTGAATCATATGTCGGCACCAGTGCTCGACATCGAGGGCATGGTCGGGGCCTGGCTGAGGCAGGCCAGCGCCTCGTGTAGGCTTGTCCGGCCTATATTCGAATGCCCTCCCAGGCCGCCTAATTGGCGCGGCCTGCCAAATGGGTGACCGTGTATCGAACGGTCGGTTGACGCTTCTAAATTCATCCATGGCTGCTCGAGCCATGGATCGGTCGCGCAAATGGGGCGCTACCGAGAGGGAGACTCGCCGGAACTCCCTAAAGAGCATAAAGGCCTCTGCCCGCTCTTCATCCGTCACGCCGGGGCGCCGATCGTTGATCAGTGCATACAACTGATCAACTTCACGAGGGTTCATTGGGAACCCGCGTGGTGCGACGGCATATAGCCGTCCCGATGGGGGACGAGAATTGTGTCCCATCCCCAACTCGCTTTCGGACACTCGCGCTGCGGTGCCTAGTGCGTAGGCACGATTCTGGGCGGACGATACATATATCGTCCGCACTAGCATATCCCAAAAACGGTTGTCCCTCTCGTGGCGGTCGTTGATGAAGACCACCCCGAGCTCGTCAGGGATCCGCCCCGGCATCTCCTTCTCAGCTTTGCGAGCCATATTCTCGCGATGCTGCTTTTGCCCGGCAGCCTTCTTCTTGCTGACAGGCTTGTCGTCGTCAGACGACTCGCCCCAGTCCGATTCATCCATAGCCTCGGCATATGGATCCGATGCCTTCTGTTTGCCTTTGGATGGCGGCGTTGGGGGCTGCACCATCGTACTAGGTGGTGCAGGGGCTGGCGCTGGCAAAGTATATTTGCCAACAGGTTCCTTCTTCTGAGAACCTCGTTCTGGGTTCCGCACCCGGCTTTCTCCCGGGGGCGGTAACGCTCCGGATAGGTTTTGCGGCTTTGCTTCCGCTGACGTCGACGATGTCGACGCCGTGCGCTCGATTTCTCGAGCAGGTAAGGGGTGCACTTCGCGCGTCCCTTGATCCTCTCGGCGCTCTTCCCGTTGAGAACCATAATCAAGTGGGCGTTCGTCACGCCACACTTCCTGGTCGGGGTGGCGGTTGTACCGCCGATTCTCCTGTTCCAGGCATCGTTCCGGACGCCTGGGCTCGCTCCTCTCTTGTCGTCGCGGCTCGTATGAGGTGCGTTCTTCTCGACGCACCTCCATTTGCTGCCTTTTTATGGGTCGGGACGATGGTCCCTCCCCGCGATCCGGCGATGCTACTGCCGGCCGTTTTCTTGCCAGGCTGAGTTGCTCAGCCATGGCCGCTTCTCTCGCTTTCACGCGTCTCAAATCCGCGCAAACTCCATCGTATGCATCAAGCAGCTGGGTTATAACCAGCTGCGCCATTCCATCGTCCAAGAAATCACAAAATTCGCGGTGAATACCCGCGTCTTCCAATCGATCCAAGAGAGAAGAAAGGAGACCATCGTCTGCGAATGGTCTCCTCGAACTTGACGCAGGCGATACTCTACGATCGTCTGCCATCCTCCGCGAACTCGACGCCGACGACGCTTTGTCGTCTGCATTCGGTGCAACATGTTGCCGCACCGGTTCGCCGCGCACCCCTTGCGCCGGCGGGACATTTGCTTGCAGACGACTTTGGTCGTCTACCTCCATCTTCTCCGATTCGTTGTACCGCGTATTGTGCGGTACAGGCTGCATGGGCATTTGGGGGTACCACGTCGGTTGCGTGTACCCCATGAAACCCGCCATTGATGGCATCTGTTGGAATGCCAGCCCTGGCGGGTAAAAACCACCCATAGGTGGTTGTTGCCCTTGGTGGTGCGGTTGGCTCATATGGCCAACCGTCGGAAATGTTTGTTGCCCCTGATGGGGCGGTTGGCTCATATGGCCAACCGGAGGATATTGGTATAATTGGGGCTGCGAGCCCATGTAAGTTGGGGGCAGGGGCGCATTTTCCGCGCGCCCCTGCGCTCCCTCCCCACTTGAACTCGGCCCCGGGTTCAAATTTTGCTGGTCGGTGCGGCTGTCGCCGCCCCGAATCGCGTCGTTGCTGGAGGTTGGTACTTGGCTGGGGTACATGTTGGTTTGTGTTGAGAGGGTTGAAAATCGGTTGCGCGTCTAGCGCCAAACATATTTAACCTTCTGTCATAACTTTTGATGGTTATGTAATTTTCTTGATCGCCGTGGTCACATGACCGCGCCACATTCTAGGTTCGTCGCGGTAATCTCGACGCGCTCTTCACCCCTTGTAGTTCCAAGTAGCGATCCAGTGCCGCTAACTTGTTACAATTGGTGTGCGGTTCCCAGGTGGTGTCTCCCAGGCTCCACCTAACCTGATATTCCACAGTATTATTTTGGGTCCATCTATGGCCCAAAATATCTTCTACAAACCATTCGTGATTATCCGGCGCCCCAAAATCGTAGGGCTCCGGATGAGTTCTATTAGGGAACATTGTATCATTCGTTGCGTAGTATGGGCGCAACATCGATATATGAAATGTTGGATGTATCCGGCGCTCCATGAGTGCCGTAGGTAATTCCAACGTATAGTTCGACGTGTCTGGCATGGCCTTCAGCACTTTGTAGGGCCCGACGAATTTCGGGCACAATTTACGGGCGCGTCCCTTGGGGAGGTTCAAGTTCTTGGTGGATAAATACACCAAGTCTCCCCCCTTTATTTCTGGACCAGCGGATCGGCGCCTGTTTGCCTCGCGCGTTTGAAATACGCGCGCTTCGATTATAGCGTCATGCGCCTCCGCTATATTCTGCAATGCGCGTTCCGCATACTCTCGAATTCCCTTCGGTATTACGCTGTCTGAGCGTATCTCTTTCAACATGGACGGCATGTATCCACTATTCAGCTCAAATGGAGCGAACTTGGTAGTAGCCGATACGCTCGCATTTATCGCGAACTCAGCCATGGGTATACAATCTACCCAATCCTTTTGGTCATGCCTCACAACGGCACGAAATATCTGGCCAATACTACGATTGGCTCGCTCCGTTTGTCCATCCGTCTGAGGATGGAAAGATGTCGACATTAGGAGCTTAGCTCCTAATAACTTATGTAGTTCGCGCCACCAGCGTGAAGTAAACTTAGAGTCTCGATCGCTTACGATCGAGCTTGGCAGGCCATGGAGCCTGACGATCTCCCGTAAGTATACCCATGATAATTGGGCTGCTGTCATCGTCGTATGTATGGGTATCATATGCACCATACTCGTCATACGACAAATTACTACCCATAGGTAATTATATCCCTTTGATTCTGGAAATGGACCGATAAAGTCCATTCCGATAGAATCCCAAGGCTTAGTTGGTACTGGCAGGGAGTGTAGTTTCCCTGACGGTTTTTGATTCGACGTCTTGATCTGCTGGCAGTACTCGCACGTTTTACAAAACGTACGCACGGTCGTGGCTAGTGATGGCCACCAATACCATCGTCGAATATATTCAGTAGTCCGTTCGGCACCGAAATGGCCCATAGTTTTATGGGCTTGCTCAATAATTGTGGTGATGAGCTCGGGTTCTCGCGGTATACATAGAACGCTATCATTTATAGCGTTCGTGGTCCAAATGAGATTGTCTTTCGTGGTGAACGTACGAAAGTCCCTGGGGTTAGCGAGAATAACTGAAAATAGTTTATCCTTTGGGTATCCAAGGATAACGTCGTGACGGATCTTTTCATCCGTTTTGTCTGGGGGAGGAGAAACTGTGTCCCTCCCGAGGACAATATCTCCGACCGTACGTTCCCGTTCGGTTGGACTCATGCTTTTCTGAGGGTGTGACGATGTTCCGGATGCGGTACTTGGTGCCGCAGCCTCCATTATCTGAGCCTCGACATCTCGATCCTCCTGGCGTTCTTGAAGACGCTTGCTTCGACGTATTTCTACGTCTTTCATCGCTCGAATCTCAACTACTTTTTCCACGATTTCATGGTATCGTGGTACTGGTAGATCTTCACCAGTAGGATCGATTCTAGCATCAGCAGCTACGAAGTCGTGGACGTCGTAACGATCTTGATGGTTATCGCTCTCGAAGTATCGCGATAGACAGTCGGCGACTTTGTTCAGTTCGCCTTTCACATAGGTTATGTCGAAGTTAAATCGCGACATGTATTCCATCCATCGACGCTGCCTAGGTGATAAATTCACCTGGGTCTTAAAGAATTCGAGGGCTTTATGGTCGGTAATGATGTGGATTTTATAGCCCACAAGTTTATCCTCCCACTTAAGTAACGCTTCGAGAATAGCTAAGGTCTCGAGTTCATGCACAGCATAATTCTGCTGTGCATTAGTGAATTTTTTGGACATGAATCCAGCCGGCTGGGCTTGGATCCATGTAGGTCCTTGTCCATACATCGCACCGACGCCTGACTTGGAGGCGTCACAGATAATCCAAATTGGTTCGCCTGTCTTCGGTTGAATCGGCCGAATAATTGGCGTTGTGCAGCATATATGCTTTATCATTTCAAAGCATCGCTGATGAATTGGTCTCCAATAAAATGGCGACCCATTCTCGGTCATCGCCATTAGTGGACCAGTGTATGCAGATATATCTGGGAGAAACTGTCCCAGATAGTTAACAAGTCCAACGAATCGTTGGATATCGTTGTAATTCCGTGGTATCCTCCAGTCACGGATCCGTGCCAGTTTGTCGGCGTCAGGGTGAATTCCTTGGTCGTCAATAATATGACCAAGGCAATCAACGCGATCCGAATACAATTCGCATTTCTTCCATTTAAGGTAGAGCGATTGTTCGCGTAATCGTTCGAACACAACTCGCAAGTGGTCTTCATGTTCCTCAATAGAGTTCGAGAATATGAATATATCGTCCAAGTATACATGCATGAACTTCCCAATGACGTCCCGAAAGATGGACGTCATTAATCGTTGAAATGTCGCGGGAGCATTACAGTCCCCGATTTGCATGATGTTACTGATGTATGTTCCCGCTATCGTTGCGAAGGCGGTTTTATGTACATCTTTTTCAAGGATGCGTACTTGTTCATACGCATCCGTTAAGTCAATTTTGGACCGTATTTTTCCCCTAGCGACATCTTCGCAAATAACTTCCTGGTCTGGCAAGGGCGTAACGTCCTTGATCGTGTTATCGTTACGCTGGCGTGCGTCCAAGGGTGTTCTCAGGGAGCCGTCTTTTTTCGGGATACATAGCAGCGGCGCTGCTTGCTTCACCGAACGAGGCTCCCACCATTTAGAATCCGTATACCGATTGACCTTCGCGTAGAATTCCTCGCGAAGGGACATTGGGCACCTCGGCGCGTGGTACTGGTACTGTTTCTCATCATCGATGAGAGTAATCTCGTGATTGACTTCCCGCCAGGGTGGTAGCTGTTGTTTCGTACCACCCACCATATCTTCGAATTCGTCATGCCATTGCTGGCGAAGTCGTGGATAATCTTCCGCGGTAAGGCCTCCATTGGGTGCCTTACCTTTTCTGTTCACCGTTCTTGCAGCGCGAATGTGCGCTGTGTCTTTATTGCTAGGTTTAACATCAAACCTAGCTCGTAGTTTTACGAGAGCAAAGTCACTCTCATCCTTCACTGGTAACCGATACAACGGCCGTTTAGCCCGTTGTATATTCACCGGAAAATTCATTTCCGTTGGCTCCGATACTTCCTCAGGCCGTGGATTTCGGTACGCTTGTCCTCGCGTGCCTACATTTCTTCCTTCGTGAGCCCGCATTGACGCTATTACTGCGTTCCATTCTTGCGGCATCCGTGGGTCGAACATCCACTCATATTGTGGATGTGGATTTGGTCTATCCCAAAATGATCGATTACTCGTATTCGTATACGGCTCTGATTCCGTATCCTTGTCGGCCCCGCTCGTCTTACGCGCTTCATTATCGCGCTGATGTTCTTCGCATGGCTCGTCAACCTGTGCTCGTTCGTTCGAAGGCTCGTTTTGTGCCTTCTGCTGTCGTCGTTGGGGTTTTCTCTTCTTCGGAGGTGGCTTATCCCCCTCCTTAAGAGTTTCTTGAAACTCTTCCTCGGATAATAAAAGTGCTGGATGATCCTTCGGTAGGCTGTTTATCGGCCTACCCTCATTATCAGGATCATCGTCATCTTCTACTGTTACTTTTAGTCATTCTCTTCGTTTCTCCAATGACCGATGGCGTCTAGCTCGGCCATCGGTATCCTCCATTTTTACCTTAGTCGCTGGTATAGCGACTCCATTGACGACCACTTCGTCACGGTTAAAGTCCAGCACGACGTTATTTGCGCGCATAAACGGCGTGCCTATAATCACGTCGTATCGATCAAAGTTAGCAAGGTCCATGTAAACCTTGCCTTTAAACCCTGGCAGAGCGGCTTCCACCGTCGTACCAAAGTTTACTGTGGCCCGACTTCCTTTAGTCCCGAGCTGGAGGATTAATGGATCCTCCAGCGGAAATACTCGAATATCGGCCACTTGAGCGAATGACGGCGTAAGTCCGGTAGTTGTACTCCCGGAATCCCAAAGGGTCCAAGCCTCATGTCCACCTACGTTAATGTAGGTGACAAGGCACTCCTTGTCCTTTATCAGAACTACGGGACGAGCAATTTTGTCCCTCCCCGTCCGCACTTTAACTTTGCGAACTGGTGGTTTATCATTGCGTTCTTCTGACGCAATTACTTCTGTCATTGCAAACATACGCTCGGTCTCATCGTCCCGAGCATAGTATTCATTTTCGTAGACCTCCATGTCTACGAACTCATCGCCTTCGTCTTCATTGTCCGCCTCTGTATCAGGGCGTCCATTGTCTCGTCCGTCCGGGTCCTCAGGAGACGTGTCTTCATCGTCCGCCTCACTTGCCGCGTCAGGTGCCGCTGTACGTGCGGCCCTTAGGAACGCTCGCTGTTTCTTGGGCTGTTTGCAATCTTTTGCAAAATGCCCTAGTTTTCCACAATTAAAGCACACTTCCCCCGGAGGATGGTTGTGATGATCGTGGTTTTTAGGTTGATCGTAACGCGGACGATCTCCTGTCTTCATCGCTGGTTTTTCGACGTGGGGCTTTTGCTCTCCACGTCCAGGTTGATCCTGATACGCTGGCTTGACATATGGCTTTTCATTTACTGCGCCATACACCCGTCGAGGCCTGTTGAAAGTATTGTGTGGAGCGTTTACTCGCCCTCCATCTGGTTTCCGCATTTGGCTCGGTTGACTTCGCTGAGCGGTTATGGTCCGCTCAAAGTAATCAGCCGTTTTCTGGGTGGCTTGAAGTGCTAGGCCCACCGCTAGGAACTCTTGGGCTGTATTGATTTCGGGTGATAGCCCGTCATCGAATAATGCCTTCCGCATATCGCGCGGAAGTGTTTTGAGAAATTTCTCCAGGAACGTCCAATCATCCGTTCTTGCTGCCATGTTCATGGCATGATCCACAAGGTCGTCATACAGACCTTGTATGCCTTTGCTCGCCGAATAGGTAACGGCGTTAAAGTCGTTACGAGCATCCTGCATGGTTGAAGGCAGCACGAACCAATCGTACAGCCCTAGTATGACGTCTTCAAACGTCCAGGACTGCTTTTCGCGGTTCACATGGATAACATGGCGATTGTACCATTTCCGAGCTTCACCATCAAGGAACTCAGATGTTATCAGAACGCGCTCTTGGTCGCGTTCTGCTCCTCCAAACTGGCTCACGGCTAGCATCACGACAAGGCTGGCTAGCCATTCTTCCAATTCGCCAAACTTGGCGCTTCCACTATAAGTGCCTACGGACTTTGAGTCCGCACGGCGAGATTTCATACCATCAGGGAGCGATAGGCGTACAGCCAGTCGCTCGTGTATCAGTTGATGCAACCGTTCGTGCATCTTAGTTTTATGCTGCTCTCCAGCAGCATATATTCCGTCCGCAATTGATTGACTCCTGCGAATCGGGTCAGGCATTGAGTAGCCTCGACTTTGAAATCGAGGCTGAGCGTGTGAAGTGGGTTCATTTATACGAACCCGCATGTCTTAACGGCCGTTAGCCGTCGCCGTCGTATTATGTTTTCCGACGGCCCCATTTCCCAGTCCACCATCCGAACCTTGAGTTTGCGAGGCCCATTGCCTCGCCATCTCATCTACGGGCATATGTCCTTCGAAGACGACTCCTTGATCATCATAATTCGTGAACTTGCTCCGTGATAAATCAGCGTTTCTCAAACGCTGATATGCGACTCGGTTGTTCCAATCTTTCGCTAATGGAACACGGCCATCCTTCGCATCCATAGGTACTTGAATAGCTGGCGCGCTTTCGTCGCCAGCTGCTTGCGTGGTTGTATACTTACGTTCCGTGGGTGGGTCTAACGTAGACTCACTAACAGGGGCCCATTTGGATCCCTGTGGTTGCGCAAGATGCTCTTCACGAGTCATTCTTTCGCGCTTCGCTGCCGCAGACCGACGACGATAATCGTCGTCAGATTCTCCTAACTGTCGCGCTTGATGCAGCGCCGATACTGCCATGGCAGCCTCATCAAGAGGCTGGTTCGATCCGGCAGCCACTGCTTGAGGAGTGAAGAGGTCATCCCAACGACCTTTTCCTTTGTTGAACGAGGCTTTCTTAGGTACAGGCGTCCCAGCGATCGAGCTGACTGCTGAATTCGAAGTTCCCTTAGGGTACTTCTTCCTGTATTCCGTAACTACTACGGACAGCGCTTCCAAGTATCGGTCGGCATATGCTTGTGCGACCATTTCTCCAACGGATTGTGCTCCGGTAGATCGCAGAACGAGCCTATCCGCTCGTTCCTCCAGTCGCCTTCGCCGATGCTCGCTAACCACATCGGTGGTGTCCCAGAATTGCTTCACTTGAAGCGCAAGCAGTTCCCTTTCGCTGGCCTCTTCTTCATTAGCCTCGGGGTCGGACAAGTCGTCTTCGTCCGACTCCATCTTGATTATGCTCAGGGTGGACGCCCCGAACGCTCTATTCGACAGACGGCTGTCTGGCCATCTGCTTCCCGCCGTGGGGCCAGGTCGATGTGACCTGGCCAATTCGTCGGCCAAGCTCCCAGGCACATTGGTGCTTGCTATTGGCCAAAGTTCCTCCGATTCTACTCCTAGTGTATTCTGCGCTGGTGAACTTTGTCCACCAGCGACTGATCCGACTTCCACTGGTTGCAGTGGAAGTTGTGATGGAGGATGCGCTGTGAGCGCATCCTCGAGGACCGGAGTTCGGCTCTTTCCGGATGTGGGAGTTGTTGTCATCGGGTCTCGGTCTCGTTGGTTCTTTTTTGATGATGGGTGTTCTAAATGGAATGTGGGTCTGCGTAACGTCGTGGGTACGCAGCAATAGAAAGCAAGGTAGCTTAAAAAAATGTAACGGGGTTACAGAATTTGGGACCTTGTTGTTCACACTAGACGTAAGCTTGACAAGTCTGTCGATTGCTACGTATAGGTGTACAAGGTTGTTTATACTTAATTAATGTAATGAATTAAATAGGCAACACCAGAAGGTGTTGCCAAACAATAGCGTAATCGTCTCGATAAGATACGATTAGATAACCAAGATTAGATAAGATAGTGGGCGTCCTTACACGAGACTTGGGGCGAGAACATCGAAGGTGGATGGGCGGAACAAAATCAATCTGCGGGGAGCACCAAGGAGCAGAACGATGGTCATCGCCACGATAGCCTCAATGATTTCTTTGGATATTGGAACTGGACAAAAGTTCATCAGATCGGTTAGTATTTTATCCATCAGCAAAGAATAAATCTGATCTAGATCTACAGCCGCAACACTTCATCGTATGTATACTGCGTGCGTCAAGACCCTTCAAACGCGGGAGGATGATTTTGCTGCATTGACTAATGTGCATGCACCGGATCTGATCGCACGGTGGGAGACAATGGATACAAGGCCGAAGATCATATCAAAAGGGGTTGTCCAGAGCGTATATGAGGTACAGCTGGAAGGAGGTAAGTCGACACGGCCATTGACATCTTCAAGGTCTTGACCAGTTCAAAGGGCCACCGTCATTGAACCGGGTGTATCAGGCTTTAGCGAGTGCAGAATTGACTGCCTCTAGTGGCGATGATAATCAAGCAGGCCTCGCATCCTTTCTGAACACAGGGCTACAGCTTGAGGAGAAACAGTATGTACACTTATTCTACTCGCAACTGCACATCTAATACATACTTCGCAGGGCCCAGCTATCCTCCAAATCCAAAACCGATGCTCAGACGTCGAGTCCACGTGCCAGGCTTGCTCAAGAGCTTGCCAGTTGGCGTCAAGAACAACTGACGATCTTTCCTGCTCTGCTAAGCGACGTGACTTTGACAGAAGCTATCGCAACCGAGGATATCCCTCTCCTGCTCCCCTCCGACTTCACAGTCACTCGATGCAGCGCTCTAGGGCTCGAGTCCTTGGCCCGGGTCGAATACCAACTGCGCGAAGGTCAAGCGCACGATGCCCTCGCTGAGGTTCGACTGGCTATCAAGACAGTCAACGCTAACCTCCAGTTCAAGCAAATTAATGTCCACGGACAACGACCCAACACCCGCGCGCAGCAATATCTCCGCACCCTCCAATTAGAAAAGACCTCAGCAATGGAGCGGTACCAACGCGTGTACAAAAAGCTCCGCGCGCTCGGCCTTGACCCGGATGACAAGGCACTGCAACCTCTGCTCAAAGAACAGCTGTGGCAGAAGAACGTGACTGAACGCCACAAGCTGGGTGATGCAAAGAAGCAGGACCCGTGGTTCTGGCACGTTGGACGACGTATTGGTATGACCCCTGAAAAGGAGTCGGAATGGAGTGTTGAAAGTAAGTGTCCTCAAATGGCTCACCTGGCTCAATGCTAATGGACAGCAGTGGATCGGGTCAAGTGGTTCCGCGATCGAGCAGCGCGTGATAGATCACGAGAGGAGAAGGAGATCCTGAAGGAGGAGTTTCGACGCAGCGTGGCATCGTTCTCAAGGATGGCAGAAGTTTGGAATGAGCTCAGGATGGCGACGAAAGGCGGGCGAGCGGCGTACTGCCACCGACAGGCTGCCATGTATAGGCGACTGGCGACAGACTGTCAAGCCGTGTTTGAGAAAGCACTCAAGGTACGCTCGTCATATGTCGAAATCTTATTGTATTGATGTAGCCTGTATAGGCTGGGTAGACCTTTCATCGGCTGACTCGACGGCTAGGGCCTGGTAGACTCGCGGTCATGGTAGACTTGCTGTACCTTAGGGTTCAAGTAGGCTTTTTGAAGTACGCTACACGGTTTGGTATGGTAGACTCGTTAGGATTGAGGTACGCTCAAAATATATTGAACTTTTTCAAGCTGACTTGAATCTATTTGAAGTATGCTACATGGTTTGGTATGGTAGACTTGTTAGGATTGAGGTGTGCTGGGCAAAAAAATTAAACTGAAGACCGTCTCGAAGCTCTACGAAAAGTAGGCTAGACTTCAGCCATACGTTCTTACAAAATGAAGGTAGGCTTAAGTGTATGTGTGTATATATGCGGGTCTGCTCCTTATCCTCCGGGAGAAGTATGGGGTTGGGAACACCTCCGCTGCTGAACTCCTGAAGATGAACACCCTCTTACGCAAAGCGCACTCGGTTAGCGATATTGTCGCTTACGTTACGTGCTGGCAACAGGCGGTCATGCAGCTCCAGTCTACGCGTTGCCCTTTTTTCTATTATGAACAAGTCCAAAAATTCGTCGACGGTCTCCCCCACATTTCCGCCCTTGACCACCTTCGTACCTTGGTTTGTTTGGACATCGAGCGTTCTGATGACGAACGTCAACTCACTTTCGATTACCTATCCAACGAAGCTCTCAAGATCGAAATGGATCTCTGTCGCCTTGCTCTTACTCATCCTCCTCCGCGTCGGGCGAATCCCACTGCAACGCTTGCCACTGCCTCTTCTGTACCTCCGGATTCTTCCTCGACTCCGTTAGCGTCTTCTTCCCCTGCAACTGACCGACCGATCTGTGATAACTGCGGTTCGCTTGGTCATCTCCGGCCGCAATGTTGGAGACCCGGCGGTGGTGATGAAGGAGGAAAGGCGCGTTTCCTTGCGCAGAAAGCTGCCACTCGTCCTACTGCCCTCATTACGACCTCTGCTCCAGAGCCCTCCTTATCGCCTGTTGTAGAGTCTCCCACCAAAACCCCAATTGATTTGATTGATTTGGACACCGAGGAGTCTCCCACCAAAACCCCAATTGATTTGATTGATTTGGACACCGAGTGTCCCTCTGAAGCTCCTCCTGACGGCCCAGCGCCTCTTCCTCCATATACCGATTTCGTTTACGCGACGGATTCGGTGGTGCTGCTCTCTCTTTCTTCTCGCTTCAACGCTCTCCTTGACTCCGGATGTACTATCCATGTCATTCGTGACCGGGATCTTTTCTGGACTTACGATCCTACTCAGGCGGTGTCTGTTGGCACCGCCAACTGTGGCCTCCTTCCCACGTTGGCCAAGGGCGAAGTTCGATTCCGGACCCTCTTGGATGGCAGAGAAGTCGTTTACCGTCTTCGGGAGTGTCTCCACGCCCCCGATGCTCCAATCAATTTACTCTCGGTCGGTAGCATGACTGAATTGGGCGCTCGTCTTACCTTTGATCGCTCTTCGACCACCGTTCACCTTCTGTCTTCACCGTCGCGTCCTTTGGGGCATGTCCTCGATGCCACTGTCATTCGTCGGCTATCCTTCCTGTCCTGCGATTTTATCCGTCCAGAATCCTCTTTACCTCTCGTCAATCTGGACGATGCGGTCGTTCTTCCGGCTATTGCCCTCCAGGACTCGGACCTGCGCTTTCCGCGTGTTCTTGCTTCGCCAAATCTTTGGCATCGTCGCTTTGGACACCTTGGTTCTGACGCTACTCGGGCTACCCTTACCAAACCCTTCGTGACTGGCATTGAGTACTCCGGCGCTTTCTCAGAATCGCACTGCATCCCCTGTTTGATTGGAAAGTAACCTCAACGACCTTACGATCACCTTGCTCATCGTGCTTCGGATGTCTGCGAACTCCTCCACATGGATACGTGTGGACCCTTCCCTGTTCAGACTCCACAGGCACACACCCTCTTCCACTCTATCCTTGATGATTTTTCGAACTTTGGCAGTACCCGTCTTTTAACTCACAAGGATGCCGCCACCTCTCATTACAAAGACACGGAAGCTGCATGGGAACTGAAATCCGGAAACCGCGTTCGTATTGTCCGCTCTGATGGTGCTGGCGAGTTTGTGGGTGGTGCTCTGAAGACCCATTTCCTGTCTCGTGGTATTGAACATCAAGTCACTGCTGCTTATGCCCACTCCCAGAATGGTAAAGCGGAACGATATATTCGTACCCTTCAGGATTCTGCGCAAACCCTCCTTGCGGACTCCGGACTCCCTCCCTCTTTTTTCGGCGATGCTGTTCTGACAGTACAATACCTTCGTAATCGCCTCCCAACGTCTACCCTCGCCGCGCCTCTCACTCCCTTCGAGGTCATGGAAAAGAAGAAACCGGATCTCGCACATCTTCGGGTCTGGGGTTGCCAATGCTTCGTCGCCATCCCCCCTGAACTCTGTACCAAAGGTGGTCCTCATCGATTTGAGGCTATTTTTGTCGGATACGAAGATCATCGTGTCGGATGGTGTGTTAGGGATCTTAACGGAAAATATTCCTTTTCACGTGATGTCATCTTCAACGAAAATGTTTGTGGTGCCCTTCGTCCTCATGATATTGTCGTCTCTCCTCCCTCTCCATCTCCATCAAGTCCTTCCCTCTCAACTCTCGCTCCTTTGCCATCACCCTCTGTCCCATCGCGTCCCCGTCGACAAATCTCCGCGACTGATCGTGGTCGTGATTATGCTGATTCTCTTCGTCAACGTGATGAACGCCTTACTCGCCTCCGTTCGACTCGTACTTCTCGTCAGTCGGACGATCATGCTTTTTCTGGGGTTGCGTCTACCTTCGACTCGTCTAATGCTATCCAGGATTTCATCGCTTTGCTCTCGGCCGACGCTTTTACCTCTCTTCCCTCGGATCTCCTTTCCCATGAACGTTCTGCTATCGCCGACTTCAAAGCCTATTCTGCTTACCCGGAAGCTCTTAACTGGAAAAAGCCTCGACCATTTAATCCTGATATCCCTCCTGCAAGTTATGCCGAGGCCATCTCACGTCCAGACACTTCGGTTTGGCTTGCGGCTATGAAGCGTGAGTACGCTAGTCTCATGGAACTCGGGGTCTTCAAATTGTGTACCCTTCCTCCTGGTCGCAAAGCGATTGGACTTCGGTGGGTCTACGATTTCAAGCACAACCCTGATGATTCTATCATCCGTGGCCTTGAGAAAGCTCGCCTGGTCGCTCGCAGATTTGCACAACGTCCTGAAGATTATGGCAATACTTACTCCCCGGTCGCCAAACTTACCAGTATTCGTATCGTTTTCGCCTTTGCCGCTAAAAATGGTCTTCACCTGTTTACCTTTGACGTCAAAACCGCATTCCTCAACGCTCTCCTCTCTCATCTCCTTTATTGCAAGCAAATTCCAGGCTTTCCTGAAGCCGACGCGTCCTTGGTTTACCTCTGCATCCGTGCCATCTATGGTCTGAAACAATCATCGCATGAATGGTATGCTCTTCTTCGTCGCGTCCTCGAATCTATCGGTCTTGCTCGCTGTAAAGTCGACCATGCTGTGTTCTACGCGCGTTTTCTGGAACCCCCTCACCCTTCCATTCCGATGCCGCCTGATAACCAACCCCTCCTGATCATCATTACCGTCCATGTCGATGATGGTCTCGTCGCCACGAACTCGGAACCGCTCTATAAATGGGTTCTCGCCGAAATGAACAAGTCCTTCAAAGTCGTTGATCTCGGTGCGGCTTCATTATATCTGGGTATTCGTGTTACTCGCGATCTTCCTACTCGGAAACTTTGGCTATCTCAACTGTCAGGGGAACTCTCGTTCACGCTCTCCGACGCTCACAGATTGTTCCCCGACTCACGCGCTCGCCCCCGACCGACCGATCGCGATCCCGACCCAACACTCCGACCCAAGCGTCGGTGTACATACTTACTCACTTCCTGTCGTTTCCCCACCTTCCCTGCGTGCACCCGACACCGATCCCGACGACCCGACACCCCGACGTCGGCTGTCCCACCTCGTGCCCGTACCCTGAGCCACGAGGATCGGACAGCGGCAGGAACGTGTCCATACACGTGCCGCACACCATTCGTTATTATTACATGTACAGTACACTCTGGAGGACCGGCCCTCACGTCCTACACTCGTATATAGTCGGCCCCCTGGCATTTGGGAATCCTTTACACTATTCTCTTCGGATTCCCCTTTGCCAGGTAAGCCTTACTTACCTTCGTTTACTGTACCTCAATATAACTTCGGATTCCCCTTTGCCAGTGTGATCACGCTCCACCGCAAGGGTTGCCCTAACAGCAGAATAGTGTAAACCGGAGACCCGACGAAGCCGACCGATCAGCCTCCGCGCCGAAACACGTGTCTGCTACACGCAACCCGTCCAATGCACGCCCGCTCCGATCGTCGCCCAGTCCCGTCTCGAGATGTCCGACTTCGGTGAATTCGACACGCCTCCGTCTCCTGCTGCGCTCACGCCAGAGGAACGACTGGCAAGCCTTGAAACCGCAATGGTGGCTCTCTCCCAATCCAACACCACCAACTCGGCCACCATGGACCGCATCGCCGCTCTTTTAGATACCATCGTTTTGGGGAACCCCTCCGCTGCCTCCCCAGCAGCACCTACGACCCCCGCGACGCCGACGCAGCCCTTGCCGATGTCCCCTCCCCTTCCGCGATCGGGATCGCACATTCGGCCGTCGCCCCCTCCCGTGTACGACGGCGCTCGATCGGGCGGCCGCGCCTTCTGGAACGCGTGCCAGCTCTACTTCTCCCTGAGCGTCGGACAGTTCGCCGATGACCACGCCCGAATCAGCTGGGTGTTGTCATACATGCAACACGGTCGCGCCGCCGACTTCGTCGGTCGGGTCTTTCAGTATGGGTCGGTAAAGCGCGCATTCCCGACCTGGAAGGACTTCGCGTCGAACTTCGAAAAGGAGTTCTTCCTGTTCGACGAAGTCGCCGACGCTGCGCTCACCCTGGAGTCGACAGCGTACTTCCAGAATGGGCGCACCATCGAAGAGTACATCGACTCGTTCAAGGCGCTGTGGATCAAGGCCGATTACCCAGACGGCCGCCATCTGGTCCTCAAATTCCGTCAGGGCATGGACCCGAAGCTCTCAAGGAGGCTTGGGAGCATCACCACGGGTCGGCCCGACGACTCCAAGATCGAGGACTGGCTAGCGATCGCCCGCTCCCAGGACTTCATCATGAGGACTGAGGAGGACTTCCACCGTCGGTCGGCTCCGACAGTTCCGACTGCGAGTCGCCCGACTGCCCCCATTCCGATGCCTGTGGTCGCGCCCATGCTCCGATGGCGACCCACTGCCCCACCGACCGCTCCCGTTCGTGTGTCGGCACCGGCGCACTTTCTCAGCACGCCCGTGATGCCGTCTCTTCCCCCAGGTGTCCCTATGGACATCGACCGGCTCCGTGGACGTCCTGTTCAGGACGACACCTGTCGTCGATGCAAGCAGCCGGGGCACTTCTGGCGTGACTGCCCAAAGCGCTTTGACCTGCGCCACGTCATGCCGGAGGAACTGGATGAGCTGATCATGCAGCTACTGGCGCGCAAGGATGCGATCCCAGCTGACCCGACTCCCGAGTCGGCCGACCCGATCGCCTTGGCCACGGAAGAGGATTTTTAGTCGCACAACGGGTGAAAAGTACGCCCCCGTTGTCTAGTTGTAATCGGTTCGCCCCCCTATCTGTAGAGTACCCCAATATACTTAATATTGCTGCTACTTCTACGGGTGAACCAATCGACGAAGATGTACAATCCTCTCCTGACCAAACGCCATCTCCTTCGGTCGCTCCGACCGAGCCGACTGTACCGTCGCGTCGCGGACTACCGCGCTGGGAAAAGCGACTGCCCCGTCGCTTCGTGATCACCGCCTCCCCCGACTCCTTATCCCTGTCGCTCAAGGTCGAGCTCGAGACCACCGACACCCAAGAAACGCATTCGCTCGCTGCCCTCGTTGACAGCGGGGCTTCGGCTTGCTTCATCAACACTGCCTTCGTTGAAAAGCACAAGCTGAAGACGCGACGGCTGAATCACCCGACACGTGCCTACAATGTTGACGGAACCCCTAATGAGGCGGGCGCCATTGAATACGTCGTGGACGCAGTCTTACGTTACGACGGTCACTCCGAGCGTGTTCTGTTTGCGGTCGCGGGTATTGGGAAGCAGGATCTCATTCTCGGATTCACCTGGCTCCGAGACCACAGCCCCGACATTGATTGGGCAACGGGAAAGGTGAAAATGAGTCGAGCGCCGACACGTTGCGACACCTGAAAGGTTGAAGTCAAGGAGGAGCGTCGTTCACGCACCAAGCTGCGAGCCGCCATTCGGGCTTGTCGGCGGAAGGAATCCTGACAGTCGAGCCCGACCTGCGAGCCCCGACCTGCCCCTACATCGAAGACGACTCCGACACCGATGAGTTCCTCCCCTACACCCCGATCATGGAGGAACCCAATCCAGAGTCGGACGACTTCCTGGTGGAGACCTTCCTGAACGGCGATCGCATCTTTGCGACTGCGATCCACCCCCCTCCGACCGAAATGCACATTCGCGCCAGTCAAACGACATCGCAGCGACTCGCTGAGGCACACGCCACGAACTCTGCGCCTAAGTCGTTCTGCGACGCCGTTCCGACCCACCTCCACGACTTCGACGACGTCTTCTCCAAGGTCGCGTTTGACGAGCTTCCCGATCGCAAGCAGTGGGACCATGCGATCGAATTGGAACCAGGCGCGTCACCGACTGGCACGAAAGTCTACCCTCTGTCGCCCGCAGAGCAAGTTGAACTCGATGTGTTCCTCAAGGAGAACCTCGAGTCGGGTCGGATCCGACCGTCGAAGTTGCCTATGGCATCGCCGGTGTTCTTCATCAAGAAGAAGGACGGGTCGCTCCGACTGGTGCAGGACTATCGGACGCTCAACGCGCTCACGGTGAAGAATCGGTACCCGCTGCCCCTCATTAGCGAACTGGTGAACAACCTCCGAGGCGCGCGGTACTTCACCAAGCTGGACGTCCGATGGGGGTACAATAACGTTCGGATCAAGGAGGGCGATGAGTGGAAGGCAGCATTTCGGACGAACCGCGGTCTCTTCGAGCCGCTCGTCATGTTCTTCGGCCTCACGAATAGCCCCGCCACATTCCAGACCATGATGAATGACATCTTCCACGATCTGATCGCGGAGGGTGTCGTTTGCGTGTACCTTGACGACATCTTGATTTACACCAAGACTCTTGAGGAACACCGTCGGGTCGCGCGACTCGTACTGGACCGACTCCGCAAACATAAGCTGTTCTTAAAGCCCGAGAAATGCGAGTTTGAACAGACCAAGATCGAGTATCTTGGGTTGATCATCTCGCACGGGCAAGCGGAAATGGATCCGGTCAAGGTCGCTGGAGTGTCGGAATGGCCGGCGCCGAAGAACAAGAAAGAGGTGCAAGCGTTCCTAGGCTTCACCAATTTCTACCGACGGTTCATTCAGGACTTCTCACACCACGCCAGACCCCTGTTCGACTTGACTGGCAAAGACATCGCCTGGCGATGGGGAGAGTCGGAGCAGTCGGCCTTTGCCCTTCTGAAGTCTGCGATCACGTCGGGGCCAGTCCTCATGTTCCCCGACGACGACCGACCGTACCGCATCGAAGCCGACTCGTCCGACTTCGCAACGGGCACGGTCCTGTCGCAAGAGTCGCCGTCCGATGGCAAGTGGCACCCGGTCGCGTTCTACTCGAAAAGCTTGAACGCAGTCGAGCGGAACTACGAGATCCATGACAAGGAGATGCTAGCGATCATCCGGTCTCTGGAGGAGTGGCGGCACTTCGTCGAGGGCGCAAAGCACAACCCGGGTCGCTGGAAGACGCTCGAGCTGGTGTCGCGCAACTACTGGTGGCCCCAGATGTCGCGCTTCATCGGTTCATACACCAGCACCTGCGACATGTGCTTGCGCACCAAACCCCGCCACCAACTCCCCGTCGGACAGCTGCAGCCTCTCCCAATTCCCGAAGGCCGATGGAATGTCGTATCGGTCGACTTCATCACCGAACTCCCAGAGTCCAACGGCCATGACGCGATCATGAACGTCGTGGACTCAGTCGGAAAACGCGCACATTTCATCGCGTCGCACACGACCTGTTCGGCCTTGGGAGCTGCGAATCTCTACCGTCGCCACGTCTGGAAGCTGCACGGTCTCCCCGACGCATTCATCTCCGATCGAGGTCCACAGTTTGTTGCCGAGTTCACGCGCAAACTGTACCGGCTCCTGGGTATCAAGCTGTCGGCCTCGACGGCCTACCACCCTCAGACCGATGGGCAGACTGAGCGCGTCAACCAGGAGCTGGAACAGTTCTTGCGGGTCTTCTGCAACGAGCGCCAGAACGACTGGGAGGACCTTCTGCCCGACGCCGAATTCAGTTACAACAACCATGTACATTCGGCGATGCAGCAGACCCCTTTCTTGCTCGACACTGGTCGGCATCCGCGCATGGGCTTCGAGCCTCGTCGGGGCGCTTCCAAGAACGAGTCGGCCGACGAGTTCGTGGAGCGCATGAAGGAAGCACAGGAGGAAGCCAAGGCGGCACTTTCAAAGGCCAAAGACGACATGGAGCGGTATTACAATCAGCGACACGCCCCGACACCCGACTACCAGCCGGGCGACAATGTGTACTTGGATGCGACCGACATTTCTACGACCCGACCGTCTAAGAAATTATCGCATCGCTACCTTGGCCCTTTCGTCGTGCAAAGGCGAGTCGGCCCGCTCGCATACCGCCTCCTGCTGCCTCAGTCCATGAAGCGCATCCACCCAGTCTTCCACGTCATAAAGCTTGTCCCCGCCGTCGCTGACCCGATCGAAGGTCGACAGTCCGACCCTCCGCTGCCACCAGACATCATCGATGACAAACCCCACTACGAAGTCCACAAAATCCTCGACAGTCGCATCTTCCGCAAGAAACTCCAGTACAAAATCTTGTGGAAAGGCTACAGCTATGAAGAAGCTTCGTGGGAGCCCCGGGAGAACGTCGCCGCACCCGACCTGGTTCGCAAGTTCCACCGCGACAATCCTGATGCTGCGCGCCACATCCGTGGCATCTTCACTCTATCCCCCGCCGTCTTCGCCACCGTCACCCCGCACCGAGCCGTTGCGATTCAAAAGGGGGGGTGATGTTAGGGGAACTCTCGTTCACGCTCTCTGACGCTCACAGATCGTTCCCGACTCACGCGCTCGCCCCCGACCGACCGATCGCGATCCCGACCCGATGCTCCGACCCAAGCGTCGGTGTACATACTTACTCACTTCCTGTCGTTTCCCCACCTTCCCTGCGTGCACCCGACGCCGATCTCGACGACCCGACACCCCGACGTCGGCTGTCCCACCTCGTGCCCGTACCCTGAGCCACGAGGATCGGACAGCGTCGGGAACGTGTCCATACACGTGCCGCACACCATTCGTTATTATTACATGTACAGTACACTCTGGAGGACCGGCCCTCACATCCTACACTCGTATATAGTCGGCCCCCTGGCATTTGGGAATCCTTTACACTATTCTCTTCGGATTCCCCTTTGCCAGGTAAGCCTTACTTACCTTCGTTTACTGTACCTCAATATAACTTCGAATTCCCCTTTGCCAGTGTGATCACGCTCCACCGCAAGGGTTGCCCTAACATCAACGGTCATTCGTTGTCGATCTCCTCGCTCAGTATAACCTCAGCTCCGCTCATCCCGCCTCTCTTCCTCTTCCCAAGAAACTTTCAACTCTCCCTGATGCACCGCCGAACGCTTTGCCTGAGGTACCGGATAGCGAAATTACCGTTCACTATCAGCGACTTGTCGGTTCTATTCTCTACCTTGCTTTGTGCACTCGCCCTGATCTCGCTTATACTGCAATGGCTTTGGGTCAATTCAACGCCTCCCCTTCTCGTTCGCATCTACTTGCTGCAAAGGGTGTCCTGCGATACCTTATCGGTACTCTCGATTGGTCTTTGGAATACAATTTCTCTCAGACCCCCGTCGGCCCCCCGCTTCGTCTCCTTATTCCTAGCGACTGCGGAATGATGGATGCCGATTGGGCATCGGACGAGTCTGATCGACGCAGCGTTTCGGGTTACGTCTTCTTCCTATACTCTAGTCTCGTATCCTGGAGCGCTGTCTGACAACGCACTATTGCCTTATCATCTACCGAAGCGGAGTACATGTCGATTTCCCATGCCATGAAGGAAGCAATCTGGATGCGTCAATTTCTACGCTCTCTCGGCCTTCCTGCCCCACACCCATTTCCTCTACTCTGTGATAATCAAAGCGCCATCGAAATCGCAAACTCGGACTCCACCTCTTCGCGTTCTAAACATATCGACATTCGCTACCATTTCATACGCGAACATATTCGTTCTGGATCCTTCTCTACTTCCTGGATCTCGACTTCGGAGATGACGGCTGATATCCTCACCAAGTCTTTACCGCTTCCACTACACCTTCGACACTGCAGTTCACTGGGTCTCGTTCCTCTTTCTTCCTGATTTTACTATCTCTTTATCTCTCGTACTTCCGCTCTGATGGGGTTGTGTTGGGACTCGTTCCTCCTCCCTTTATCTCATCACTTACGTACTCCTGAACACGTGATCGTTCATATACATTCGCGTCGTCGCGTCGCCATCCTCAGTTGTTCTTGCCTTCACCGAGCACTGAGGATGTCATCATGTACGTATCTCCGTTACCTTTTTACTGCTTTACTTATCATTCAATATCCTCTAGTCTGTATTCTAGGTATATTGAATGATTACAGTTGTTCTTGCCTTCACCGAGCACTGAGGATTCTGTATTCTAGACCGGATCAGGCCATCAGTGGTAACACAGGTTTTTATGTCGGCGGTTGGACATTCTTTCATACTCGTTCCCTGGACACTCTTCCATACTCGTTCCCTACATTGAAATAAAGATGTATCTGATTTATGGCACCCGCAATTGAGGGAAAATCTCAATGGAAGACTGATCAACTGATGTTTAATCCACCGTCGATAGAAGCCGTCTGGCCTAAAGCAAGAGCGAATCTACCGACAAACTTACTTCGAACATATCAAAGAAACTCACCCGTACGGCGGTGCGCCAGAGGTGCCAGCCAGGATTTGAAGTCGAGTGTTCGATTCAAGCAAGCCTTGCTCAGTAAAAATAGACCCTTGTCCCTGAGCAGGAACAGTCACTGAGTACTGAGGTCGGACGAGTCATGACAGTTTCCGGTTTCTCCGAGTCTCCAGGTTTTCATGATGCCACTCAGAAATAATTTTAATTGTAAAATCTTTACTAGTACCTCATCTTCGTAAAGCCCTTACAGATGTCAAAAGGCCAAAGACAATATATGTAAGCATTAGACATTCAAGGTCCACAAGTAAAGCAAAAGTCGAAAAAGTCGAAAAGCCCGAGCAAAAGCGACCGGATCCGGAGAAAGTCAGATAGGAAGCCGGAAGCAAAAGCATCTGGAGATTTGCTGACGCGATCGGGTGTGGACGTCTGGACGTCTCATCCTATGGAGCATCGGACACAGCAAACACAAAAGGCGAGGAAGTTCAGAACGGTTTCGATCAGATTTTCAAAACCCCGGTCCCCATGCTATGTGTTACTATTGTTCGTACAGACCCAGCCTTGTGAGGAAGAGGTTACAGTCTGTCAGAAGGACGTTCAAGTGACCTTGGAATTGACGTGAAGACAATAGATGATGGAAGGATTCAATCACGGACAATGATTTCGGTGGAAGATTATGTAAAGGCCAATCTCATCAGCCGAACCTGGAACAAAGAGCGGATTTCTTATCTGTTAAATAGCCATGGACGAATCGTTCGTTCCTCATCATCCTCGAGATGAACACCTTCCCTCAGGAGCTCATTTCAATCATCATCAACAACCTTCATGACCGCGAAAGCCTCGAGTTCTGTGCGCTCGTGTGCCGCTCCTGGTATGCGCCCACTCGAGGGCCCCTCTTTCGTTTGGTCGAGATCTCTACAACCGAAAAGTTTTCATCTTTCCACGATCTTCTCGTCGGATCTCCACACTTGGGGCGTCTCGTCCGTTATATCAGGTTCAATCGTCGCTTTTCCTTGGCTTCGCAAGGAGACATTCTCGCCGCTATCCTCCGTCGACTGAAACGTGTCGAAAGTGTCCTCATCGCCCCCTCAACTTCGGAGCCCGCCCTAGGATGGTTCGACATCTCGGGGTCGCTCAGAGAATGCCTTGTCGCCACGTTAGCGCTGCCCACGCTAACGTCGTTCACCATCCATCGCTGGAAGGTCGATCCCACGTATGGGGACATCCAACTCCTGCTTTCCCGAGGAGCGCCTTTGCGGAATGTCGAGCTTTCTATAACTGACTCTCCTGAAGACATACAAGGCGACTTGGACTTCGCCAGAACTGGTCAGTTGGAGAAACTGGCACCGCAGCCAGCATGTCCCCAGAGAGTTCGTCTGGAAAATTTCATCTGCGATTTTGCTTGGACAAGGTCCTACCATAGCTTGGAGTTTATCAACTGGATTCAAGACCCAAATTGTGTCCTTGACCTCTCGGGCCTTCAAAGTCTTACAGTAACATCCCTTTATGGCACGTTCGACTTTGCTGCCGCTTCGGCCATGGCACGCATGGTTGGAGCTTCTCTGCAACGTTTATGGCTCGAGCCTCATATAGGTAAGTTCATCGTAGGCTCCCGCAAATTCATTAACAGAGGTAACTAATGTACCGCTAGCTCCGGGAACGTTCGAAATCGAGCCGGTCGATTTGTCGCGCAATACAAGCCTTCAAACCCTGGACTTCGACTCCTTCAGCACTGTTAAACTCGAAATAGACGACCCTTTCTATATCTCCCCCCCAGAATGGTTGCTATCTACTCTCTCTACCATCAAAGCGGGAACTCCCCTCAAGGACATCTATCTGTCATTTCCAATATCCGTACCTGATAATCCAGCTCTAGCCACTATAAGGGGCTGGAATTACACAGGCTGGAGAAGTCTCGCGTCTTTCTTCTCTCGGTTCCCTGATTTGGAGCAAGTCTTGATCGTTATCTCTTACACTGGGAACATGACTCCGGAGCCCTTCAAGGAGATGGTGATGCAGGAGTTGGAAGAATTCAAGGACTTTTTAGAGTTTAAACTGGAGAAAGAGGAGGAGGAGGAAGACGAGGAGGAGGAGGAGGAGGAGGAGGAGGAGGAGGAGGAGGAGGCGGAGGAGGAGGAGGAGGCGGAGGAGTAACACAGGTTCTTATGTCGGCGGCTAGACATTCTTTCATACTCGTTCCCCTACATTGAATTAAGATGTATCTGATTATCTATTGGCACTCGCAATTGAGGGAATATCCCAATGGAAGACTGATCAACTGATGTTGAGTCCACCATCGATAGAAACCGTCTGGCCTAAAGCAAGAGGGTATCTACAAACGAATTTCGAACATATTGAAAGAAACTCACCCGTCATGAAGTGGGACTCCGGGGAGGCCAGGTACGAAACAAGGTTAGCCACATCCTCGGGTTGGGCGACTTTTGCGTGTGGAACATTCATCAGCACCTTGACGGCAGTACATGGGCCGCCTAACGCAACATCGTTTTCTCGAGTAGCTGAGATGGGTATCATTACTCAGTACCTATGACCAGAGCGAGAGAGACAATGAAACTTGCTCATGGATGTTTCGATTATGCCCGGGGCATAGGCATTTACTGTTATGTTGTGAGCTGCGAGCTCGAGGGCTTTGATATGTAGATATAGTTCAGCCCGATGATGTGTGAAGAAGGTAAGATATGTTACGGACCTGCGGTGTGTGTCAAGGAACGAACAACTGCCTTGGACGCGCAATATGCGCCAAGATTGGCAAAACCTAAAGAGCGATCAGCGCTCGCTTTTACAATGAAGTCGAGTAGAATCAACCTTGCTTGCCGGCTATAGACGAAGCCCCTGTTCAACGAGTCGGATTAAAATTAAACACAGATATTCAGATTGCCCCATATGCACCAATGATTCGGCCACCCGTGCCTTGTTTGACCATCTGCCTGGCAGCGTACTTGTAGCAGAGTAATGTACCTCGGACGTTTACCGCAGCAACAGACTCGAATCCGTCGACGTCAGCTATGTATACGAGAATTCACTGACATTCATCGACACGCAACAGTCAACGAACCCTCCATTATGGAACGAGAGCCCCCAGTGATTCCAGCATTTGCAACCATCTATTCCAAAGTCAACTCACTATCGGTGTAGATATATTGATGGTCAGTGCTTACTACGTCCAGCCTGCCGAGGTCACTGACAGTCTTTGCGACCATGGCTTCCATCTCGTTCTCTTTAGTAACATTGTACGTGAGTGCAACAGCTTTCCGTCCAAGTTTCTCTATATCTGCTACCAAAGCTTCCAAAAGAGGCAATTTGGATGGCAGATCGTCCACAGCTACGTCGAGACCATCAGCCGCGAGACGGAGAGCTATGGCACGGCCGATCCCTTGAGCGGCGCCTGTGACAATTGCAACACGAGTAGTTGGAGATCCTGAAGTCGACATGTTGAGGATGATGATGTGGGAGCACCGGTACCGTAGTAGTAGTCCAACGTGGTGTTCTTTATCAGGTGCAGATTCTGATTCCGCGGTCATCTTCCCAAGCGTCTTTGATCAAGAAGTACCAAGTGCGAGCTGCGCAGAGAATAGTATTATTTTCAAGGACCACATTGACGACACAGAATAATTGGCAGAGAGGATCCAATGACTCGGCAGACGGTGAGTGAGGGCCAACACACGGGCGATCGAAAAGTGATCGGGGGTGACCGGGGTCGGCCGCTCCTTGTCATAGTCCATCAATTTTTTTTCAACTTCAACAACCTCTCTTACCGACGCTTCCACCAAGTCCCATTCATTTTGGTCGACGGTCCACTCGTTGAGCTCGTTAATTCGGCTCATCATGGCCTCATTCTTGGCCCAGGCCACAAAAGCCTGTGCTAGCAAGTCAGCGAGAACAGTTTGTTCTGTCTCGTTTGTGCGACGCTCTTTCAAACTACCGTCATGCACAGTTGCCAGTGCGTTGTCCAGTTTTTTTATGAAGCGATAAAGGAATACTAAGGATGATGCACAGCTCGACTGTCCGTTTCTGGTGGCGCGCGTCATGAGTCTGCCCTTGCTAGCGCAAGAGTAGAGTCTCGTCATTCTGTTACGGACACCCCCGCACCCCCTCAAAACCACGAACACCCCTCTTTCCATTCCCTCGAAGGAGTCGTCTCAAAGAACCTTTTAAAAGCTATTATTGGAAAACCCATGTCACTCACCACCATGTCGACTGTCCAAGCTGAGGTTTTTCCTCTGC
Source organism: Tricholomella constricta (assembly GCA_013368375.1). Classification (NCBI taxonomy): domain Eukaryota; kingdom Fungi; phylum Basidiomycota; class Agaricomycetes; order Agaricales; family Lyophyllaceae; genus Tricholomella; species Tricholomella constricta. The sequence goes on along the minus strand of JAACJP010000007.1, from coordinate 1,279,541 downwards.
TTCCAGAGTTGGCGAGACCCTACAACCCTCAAGAACCTTCCAGTGGACCACCTCGCGATCTCCTAGTCAAAGCTAAAACTGGTACCGGAAAGACGCTTGGTTTCCTACTGCCGGCGATCGAGGCACGGTTAAAGTCTATCGAAGTGCGTGCAGCTCAGGCACTCCGGGATTCTGGACAAGAGTCGGATAAGACCTTGGAACACAGGGCCAAAACTGTCTTTGCTCGAGAGACTGTGGGGACTCTCATCATCAGTCCCACTCGTGAATTGGCTACCCAGATTGCCAAGGACGCTACTCGACTAACGTCTCACCTCGATGGATTTGGTGTCAGGCTCTTTGTTGGCGGCGAGAGTAAAGGGATGCAAATGCGACAATGGATGTCTTCGCGACGTGACCTTGTCGTTGCTACTCCTGGTCGTCTTCGTGATCTGCTGGAATCGGAACCTGAAGTCAAGCGAGGAATTGCGAAAACTCAAGTGGTTCGTTTTCATTTCTCATACCTCCAACACTCTTTTACTAACTGAAAACAGCTTATTTTGGACGAAGCGGATACCCTTCTTGACATGGGCTTTCAGCCCGATATCGATGCAATCAAGGAATATCTCCCACCAGTTCCCGAAAGGCAGACTTTCCTCTTCTCCGCGACGGTCTCCAAGAGAATCCAAGAAATTGCCGAATCGACGTTGTCTCCCAACCACAAGTTCATAAACTGTGTTTCTCATGACTCGTCACCAGTTCATGCTCATGTCCCGCAGTACCACACCATCCTCCCTAGCGCAAAGGACCAGATCACGCACATTACTCGGCTTCTCGCACAGGACCAACTCCTCAACCCCGGTGCCGCCAAGGCCCTTGTCTTCCTGCCCACCACGAAAATGACTCAACTTTTCGCCACTGTGCTTCGTGAACTGTCCAGGTCCTGCCTCCCCGCAGGCCGCAACACCCAAATCTACGAAATTCACTCCAAGCGGACCATGGAGTCGCGCACCAGGACATCATCCTCATTCCGCAACGACTTCTCTGGCGCATCAATCCTCGTGACCTCTGACGTCTCTGCGCGCGGTGTGGATTACCCCGGCGTGAGCCGTGTCATTCAGGTTGGTATTCCAGGATCGACAGAGCAGTACATCCACCGTGTCGGACGCACAGGTCGTGCAAACACACAAGGCCGCGGCGATATCGTGCTTCTCCCTTGGGAGACGGGTTTCGTCAGAAGGAGTCTCAGTATGGTCCCTCTCAAGCCCCTCACTGCCGAGAACCTCAGAAGCGAGGTCGAGGAACTTGCGAAGAAGTTCGACGACGATCCAGTTACGTTTTTTGCCAACGCTCCCGCAGCTCCTTCATCCCAAACAACAAGTCGCGACCGCCGGGGCTACGTTCGCCAAGTCCGCGGCCCACAGCTCTTCAAGGGCCCAGTGGCGGCCATCGTTGAGGAGGTTGAACGCACCACGGAGGAATTGAAGTTGAAGCTTGACGAAGAGGCGGTTCGGGAGACTTTCATGTCACTCCTTGGCTACTACATGAGCAAGACGACCGAGATGGGTACGCGGAAGGACGAGATCGTCGAGGGCTTGAGGAACTGGACAACGGAGGGACTCGGGCTCCCTGTTCCACCATACGTCTCTGCCCAGTTCCTCCAAAAACTAGGTGCAGACAGACGCCCGTCCAGAGGTTATGGCGGTCGGCCAACAGAGAGGAGTGGCGGTGGCGGTGGAGATTACGGTCGGGCCCCGCGGAAGAACAGCTGGGAGGAACGAGGCCAGCAGAGGATGAGAAGTAGCCATGACTCTTATGGTTCGGGGGGAGGTGGTTCAAGCCGTTACAGCCGTGATCACGAAGGAGGTGGATATCGGGGCCGAGACTCCGGTTTCGGAGCCCGTGAGGGGCGCAGTGGAGGCGGATACGGTGGCCGTGGTGGGGCTAGGGATGGTGCCCGTAGAGGAGGGTTTAGTTCTCGCAGCGGAGGCGCCGCAGAGGAGAGATGGTAGATCATGACATATAATATTTATTACCCTACAGTATAATTTCTCGCGCATCGGTATACACATAACTTAGCAATAGATTCACATCTCACCCAAAAGAATTTGTTCGCGACGAATGCACATAACATCTCGCTTGTTCAGAGATAATTTTAAATCAGTGTATGTGGACTTCCTTGAATTATAGATCATGAATGATTGTGACCATGGTTTGTCGCCATTTGACTGAGGAAAAAATTGGAGCTTTCCATAAGTACGAGGCAAAAAATTTCTTCTTCAACATCAAGCACATATATGCTTATGAAGCCGGGACACATGCAAGAGTGCTTTTCTCATGGCGTCGGAAGATAGCGGGTCGCAGCGCCACAGTGGCGTGACAGCTATCCTGTATGCCTTCACCCTTCCACTATCACCACTGCACGACTTTACCTGCTTCCAGTAATAACAGATCAACTCAGCTGTCGTTGACCCGTCTTGTTGCCCCGTGCAGCCCTATATTGTCCACCGTCTTCAATTCCATCAATCCGATGTCCTGGTGGATGCAACTACCTGACGATGTACGGTCGACTCTAATAGTTCTACGAAGACTGACCGTACGTGCCTTTGAAACACATTCAGTCGATATCTCACCTTACCCTTGCTAGTTCCAAGCACTTTCGCAAAATGGTGGCTTCATTGGGAGGAATTTTCTCCCATCTATTTTCCACTTCCCCTGTCGCTGCGCCACTTCGGCCCCGTAAAGTTGCAATCCGCTGCCCGGTCTATTCTTGATTCTACATACCAGGAGTCCGAACTCAGCTGGGCGATCAATACGGTATGGGAAATCATTCCGGAGACCAGTCGCCAACTCATGCTGTTTTGCTGGGCGGGCGTCCGAAGTGTTCGGCTTCTACGAACGAGATAGCGCACCTAAACGTAAGGCCCTCCTACGCCAAAGACATTCTTGGACGAGACTTCAATGGTAATTTTGAAGACATGCAAGCAGCGGCTTATTACATGGTTCATTACCTATATAGCGATTAGAACACCAACATTCACCATTCCCCCGTGTATTCTTCCCTTTAGAACTTCGTACTCTTTTACCTTCCCGCTTCGTCCCTCATACTCTTCAATTCCCGGCTTCATGTCCTTTCCCTTCCCGTTTGAATCCCTTACCTTATGTCTGATTCTATGGGAGCCGGACTAAGGTACTTCTAAGCATTACAATGCGTACTTATTCTAATGTCAAGAGGTTTTGCGGGTGGCAATAATTGCAGATGGCGAAATGCCCAGGACTATAAGCTAATCAAGATATGAAGAGTGTTCTATATGGCGACTTGATCTAACCCCCCGTGGCCTCTGAATCCAAAGATCATGCAGGCGTCTCAGACACAATGAGATCGCGCGCGGTCCCATTCACCAGGACCTCAGCAACCTCATTCCTGAGTACTGCTTCGCTTACCATCGAATCTGCTGGGTGTGGCGGCTGGAAGTTTGCCCGTTGATATTCGAGCTGCTCGGCCAAGACGGCGGGGCCGGAAGACGCTGCCACGAACCCGAGGAGGGGTGGCGACGGGTTCAAAGGACGCGTGCAGAACTCAGGATGGGCCTGTAACCCCATGAAAAAGGGATGTTCTGCAACGAATTGTTAGGTTGAGACGCAGCTTGAGCAGAGGCACGACGTACCAGGCAGCTCAAGAATCTGCATCCGCTCCCCTTTCTCGTCCTTGCCCGAGAAGATCAAGCCGCTCTTGATCAGTTGATCGACGTATTTCGGGTTGACCTCATATCGATGCCTGTGGCGTTCCCAGATCTTTCCGGCGCCTCCGTACAGCTGCCTCGCGCGCGACCAGGTTTCTGTACCCTCCTCGAATACGGTAGGCCTGAGTCCCAGGCGCATGGTTCCGCCCATATGGGTTTTGGAGATTTCTGGCATGAAAATGATGACAGGGTGTTTTGCTTCGTGGTCGAATTCGGACGAGGTTGCATCTTCGTATGACACAGATTAGGAAAGCCTCCCACAAGGAGCATGAGGATTTATGCTTACCGGGAATATCGAGGACATGTCGTGCCCATTCCACGACTGCGAGCTGGAAGCCGAGGCAAATACCCAAGAAGGGGATATTTTGTTCGCGCGCATATTTAATGGCTAGAATCATACCCTCGGTACCGCGGTTGCCGAATCCACCTGGTACGAGGATGCCACTATAGTGACGGTCGTAAGATGAGAGATAGTCTGTTAAATCATGCTTCGTACCCTGCACCAACAACTGCCCGCCACGCGTCGTGGTATCTAGCGGGATTTGTTTCTTGGGTTTCATGTTCTAGATAGGAAGACTCCACCCACTAGAAAAAACCAGGAGGTTTAGCAATTAAACCCTGACGGACACGAATGAAAAGACCAACGTTAATGATGAGTTTCCGATGAATTCGGAATGCGGAGTGCTCCAGTGATTTTGTGACAGACATATAGGAATCCTTTAGATCTGTGTATTTGCCGACGAGGGCAATCGTAACGGTATCGAACAAACGTTCCTGCCTAAACGACAGTTGTAAGTCGAATTTGCTCTGATTAACATCAGGACGCACCCAGCGGTCAGATCCTTCCATCTTTTCCCCAGCGATGCACCTTTGACCGACATCTCCTTCGTGATTGTGATTTTTTGGAGGTGGAGGCGTTTGTGAAGAAATTCAAGGATGCCTTGCGATTTTAGGAGGAGTGGGACGTGATAAACCGATGAAACATCATGGACGCCAAAGACTTGTTCGGAAGAAACATGACAGAACATGGAAATTTTTGCTTTGGTTGCTGGTTGGAGGGGTTGAGGCACAAGGAGACGACAAGCAATCTACGGGTGGCATAAGCTTCTTGGATGGTTCAGCGAGAATGCTTTACGAACCAAGTCGGGAAGGAGACCGAGTCCGCGGAGGGAGTGGACAGTGGTCTGTGTGGGTTTGGTTTTTTGTTCGCCGTGCAGGTCAGGGACCAGCGAGACGTGGATAAGGGCGAAGTTCTCTTGTCCTACGCGAAACTGAAACTGCCGCATGGCTTCCACGAATGGCGCTGACTCGATATCTCCGACGGTACCTCCAAGCTGTCGGTCAAGATGAGGCTGGGTTCGCGCGTAAAAGCGGAATAGGGACGTTACCTCAACGATACAGACGTCCGGCTCCTCACCCGATTCATCAACGGGGATCTTGGCGACGCGTTCAATCCAATCTTGGATCGCATTCGTGATATGAGGCACGATCTAGAGCATTTTAGAACAAAACGGTAGATTAACAGGATGAATCATACCTGGACCGTCTTTCCAAGGTACTCTCCTTCTCTCTGGGGCAATCATCTATTTTTTGCTCCGCAAGTATTGATGTAAGATCCTCACCTCCTTGTTGATGACATGTCGGTAGATCTTGCCAGTCGTGATATTGTTATCGCGCGACAAAGTCACGTTCAGATAACGTTCGTAATTGCCTAGATCGAGATCCACCTCCCCACCATCGTTCAAAACATACACCTCGCCTGATGAGAGTCATTCAAAGCTCGGTCTCGTTGTTCGCGGAGCTCACCATGCTCTGTCGGCGCCATGGTTCCCGCATCTATATTCATGTAAGGATCAATCTTGATCGCCGTGACCTTCAATCCAGTGGTCTTCAAGAGCAGACCCGTGGACGAAGCTAACAAATAACATAGAAAACTGAATATCTGATTGATGTAGCATAAGACTTGTAATCGTACCAATTACGCCCTTCCCGATACCGCTGACGACTCCTCCAGAGACTAGAATGTACTTTGTCATGGTGGTTCGGGGAAGAAGAGCAAGGTGACCTCGACCCTTGAATGCAAGAAATTTTGACCGATCCCAAGCGCAACCAAATATCAGCACAGCCAGTCAGGACAAATCTTAGATCGCCCACGTGGTTTCCTCTTGAGCGTCACTTTCAAGTTTGCCTCCAGTCACCGATCATCCTGTACCGCCAAGTAAAGCGTAAGGACCTCGACACGAAGTGGCCATCTCCAGATGTGCATCTTGGAGCCGCGATATGAAATCAGCATAGAGCAAACGTGCGAAAATTCCGACTAACTGAGAGGCTACACTGCCCGGAGATTGCTTAATAGATAGTTCAGAGATCGAACAGAAGGTAGTTGTCGAAGGGCGAGCGCCGAGGTAATAGTTGTCGATATTCTTGCGATATTCATAGGCCTGCTGCTGTATGTATGTAGTCGTCACTGGGTGCCGTTAGTAAACATTTGATGCCATCACCAGCTACCAGGCTGTTCAACAGGACTGGACTGCAAGAAAGTAGACATTCCTGTACACGAACGTCAACAGCCTCAGCCTCGGGTCCGTCCGGCGTTTGCTCGGGGTGATGGCACGGACTCGGTCGTGTGAATCTCCAGGAAGCGCTGAGCTCTCAACAGCGTTCACGACGCTGAATTGTGTCCAAGAGGAATCCTGGTGAGGACTCATCGAAGTCATATATGATCACCCCTCGCTCTTTTCTTATACAAAAGGTATAGCAGGCCTATGGTCACCCCCAACCCCGCCCAGGCAAACACCTCCAAGTTTACCTCCCGCATCTTGTAATCAGCTCCGACAGTCTATGGACCCTCTGCCGTTCGAGCTTGTGGATCTAATCCTCGAGAATCTAGATCAACATGCCGACTTCAAGTCTTGTGCGCTGGTGTCTCGCGCTTGGTGTGCACCAGCTCAAATCCGTCTCTTTCACACCGTTTCCGCACTGAATGGTGTCCAGTGTCTCCGTTTACACGAACTACTGCTCGCAGTCCCACATATAACCCATCTCATCCGTTGCCTAGACTTCAGGATCGATGACCGAGCCAGCGCGTTGCTCGCATCTTCATCACTACAGCTTATGAATCGCCTACTTTACTTGACATTTGTCAACGGCCATTGGACTTGGCCGGGGGATCAGCCACACGAACTTTCTGCTATCCTTCTCTATCCAATCGCTGCAACTCTTGCTCGAAATCCCATCACCCATGTCCAGCTGTATGGTTTCTCCCTTTGCAAAGCCGACCTACAGTTCCTCTTTGCGAAAGCCTTCTCTCTGAAGCACCTTATCTTGGAGAACTTCACCAGTATTGCTTTCGATAACCGGCCCCTTGTAGAAGTCTCTGATGGGGCCAGCGTTGAACAGCTTGAGTCACTTCACCTGATTTTGAACAGGGACAGCTTCATGCTCTGCGAATGGCTTTGCCAGCCCAACTGCAGTATCGACACAACACACCTTCGCAGCTTCATAATTTCTTACGATCCAGAACATAATCACAACTGTTTCGAGCCCATCACGAGGATTCTAAGGACGGCGGGGCCGTCTCTGCATGAGTTGACGATTGGGCGAATCAGACGTATGTATCGAAAACCTTTACGGCGGCACATACTTACTTGGACAATCAGCGGAACCCTCTACGCAACTGCAAAGTCTTCCGTGGAATCTTGCACATAATCCCTCCCTCCGTTCACTTACTCTCGACCTCATCCCTGATATCGTATATTCACCAAGCCATTGTCCCCCTAGACCCCTTGAATCTGCAGTATCGCTCCTTCCGCGACCAAGCCAAATTCAAGAACTCAATCTTTGCTTGGCGATGGCGAACTGCGACTTTCACACCTTGAGATACTCGAATCACACTGGATGGCAGGTCCTGGCATCGTCGCTCACCCTGGAGGCATTTCCCATGCTTCAAGTGGTCAGGGTCATTCTAACGCTTCCAGTGGATCATCTGGGGATGATAGAGGATTTGGCGAACAGGGAAATTGTAGAATTTAAAATGCAATGGGTGCTGAAATTTCTGGATATCAGAGAGGCTCGTCACCATCTTCGAGTATAATCGACTTTCAATTTGGTTGGATGCTTATGCAGCGGGATTTCTTTGAAGTTGCAGCGATTCTAGTTATATCTCCTGTAGAGTACCACAAGTACATAGTTGAGCGGTGATTTTGTACGCGGTCGGCTCCGAGTCTGTATTCTCAAACGGCGACATTCGTGTTGACCTCAATCCAACTTCCCCTCCTTCTGCTCCTTCAAAAAAGGTGGACAGCCCATAATCGGCAATCAACAAGCGAAAGCTTGTGTTAACACACCATTGTTTACATGCTTCAGAAAAGTTGAACCCCGGACTGGTCAACACTAAGTACTAAAAGTTCAACGTTCAACGTTCAACGGCCATTGAAGCTGCTCTGAATTTCCAGTGTGACTTTCGACAAGTCATAATGGAGCCTCTCCCATTTGAACTTATAGATCTAATTCTCGAACACCTAGACGAACTTGCAGATCTCCAATCCTGTGCACGCGTGTCGCGTGCGTGGTGTGCGCCATCTCAAATCCACATTTTCCGCACCACCTCTGTGACGAACGGCACCCAAAGCAGTCGTTTAGGCGTTGTTCTCAACGAATCACCCCATATTGCGAGTATGATCCACACTTTGGCGTTCAAGGTCGACAGCCAGCTCAGCGCCGTCTGTGCGTCTGCCATACTACGACCCTTGGAGCATGTGCGATCCATCATCTTCAAAAATGGTGCTTGGACGTGGCCTGGCGATCGACCACACGAACTCTCTGGGACGCTGTGTGGTCCCCTTGCTCGTACCCTTGCCCGAAACCCCCTCACCTCCCTCACACTCGACAACTTCTCCCTAAGCAATGCGGACCTCCAGGATCTGTTCGCTAGCGCTCCCAGCTTGAAGCACCTTGTAGTGCTTAGGTTCTGCAGTATGCCCTTCGATAACCGACCCCTCAACAACACCGCTACGAAGGTTAGCCTTGAGGACCTCGGTATGATGCTGGACATGAACAGCTCCGCACTGGGCGAATGGCTTTGTCATCCTCATTGTATCATCGATTTGACGCGCCTTCGCAGCTTGCGCATCCGGTACAATCCAGACTACAACGGATGCTGCCATGACATCATTTCCAAAATGCTAAAGATCACTGGACAGTCTTTGAAAGAGTTGTATCTCCAACGAAACAAAGGTACGTCAGCTTATTGCCTAAAACGACATCCGCTTTCGCTCAATAGGAAGCCAACAGGGGGAACCGTAGATGGCATTCCATGGAAGCTCACAGACAATCCGTCCCTCGAGTCACTTACCCTTGACCTCACTCCACACGTAATGTTTACCGTGCAATTTTATCCCCCGCGCTGGCTGCAATTAATGCTGCCCCGCCTCGCCAGGCTTAGGCGATTGAAAAAACTGGTCGTTTATGCTATCGTCATGGACTGCACACCCGCGGCCATCATGACCGCCGACTACAGCGATTGGGGTTTCTTGGCCTCGCTTTTGGGCTCCGAGTCTTTTCCCTCGCTGCAGTTGGTCAAGTTCTTGATTCCCCGTCCTATGGAACACGCGGAGCTGTACGAGGAGGTCGTCGCAAGTGTAATGAAAACGCTGGGAATGAAATGGACATTTGAATTGTCTGTGGTAGAATCAGGACATCCCTGGAAGGAGGATCTTCATCAAGCGTGAGTTGAGAGGGGGGGGAGGAATATAACATAGATTCAAAAATTTCGGATCGTAAATGTAGTATATACCACATAGCAAGTTATACAGGGCAGCTGGCACAACTTTCCAATAATCCCATCGCCTTATGCGTACTTCTCCAAAAGCCGGCGAAGGTCAGCCTTGGCAGCTCCACCATCTTCCCAAGCCGCAGCAAACTCCACCTTCAACTGCTCCGCATTCCTCCTCAACTGCTTCCCCTCCTCTCCCCGACACGCGTCAAGGACAGCTCTGATCTCCACTCCAACCGCTTCACGAGTCCCTTTCGGAGCCTTTCCGGTCCTATGGAGCGGTTTGAGTCCAAGTCCAGTGCGCACTTCGATAAGCTCAAAGGCGGCCTTGAGGTTCTCAGTGAGATGTGCCGCGGCGGTCGGCTGGTCCGCATCGAAGGGCCAGCAGATTCTGCACATCATAGTAATTTATCGCATCGGTCTTCACAGCGCAGGAAAGAAATCAGCCTTACAAGGGAATACCGCTGGCGAGAGACTCTGTAATACCTCCGTGCCCTCCGTGAGTGAGGAACCAGCCCGTTGCCTGTGATGGTCCATTAGATATAAGCTCGGTATATCAGAGTAGCGGGATCGCTACGCGCCTGGTGGTTCAATATGTATTGCTGAGGGGACCACGAAGTCAATAGACCCAGACCCCAGCTCTGGACTTTCTCAGAGAGCTCGGCCGAGACTTTCGCGAACGGCGACGCATGGGATAGAATCTAACATATCTATGAGTTAGCTGTCGAGTAGCGAAGGAGAGCAAAACGTACGAATGGGAAGCTCTTTTTGATCAATGCCTCGACGACCTCCTCGAGATATTCGCCCTTGGTAGGCCAAAAGGCAGTCCCGAACGATATCTACCAAATCAAAGTCAGAGCTCTAGGTTTCTATCACAAGAATGATATCTCACAAAAACCACGGATCGAGGACCGTGTTTCTCCAGCATATCTTCAAGGAAGACCTCAACATTTGCATTGCTTTCGTTGACGTCGGACCGAGTGGAGGCGTAGCCAGCAGGCAAGAGGGGGCCGACGGCATAGACTGGCTTCTCTAGTTCAAGGAACCACGCTCGCACCGCGTCCAAGGACACCTTCTCGTATGCGTCGGAGGACGCTATCAGGACGGCATCGCTGTCCATTAAGAAGCTACAGGTATACCTAGTTTAGACAACCCTGTTAGACAAGAAAGAGTCAGGAACTCCTCACTCGCGACCGCCTCTGATCAGCATGGACACCGGCATCTCAAAGGGAAGCTGATCTCCATGCATCAGCGACAGTTGACAGAGGTTTGAGAGATAGGCGGTACCTTCTGCGGGAAAAACTCGTGGTCATACATGGCACGAATGCCAGGAATTTGGACCAAGGATCCGTCCGTGTGCCTGTAGAGCTGAACGGTGAAGCCTATGAGTCGATTTCGAGAGAACACAAGAGAAAGAGAAAGTACCTGCTCGCCAACCTCGAGGGCAGATTTGTTCGTACGTGCGACTTCGGCGTCGACTTTGGCCCCAAAGTCGCCAAGGCCTCCAAAGGACTCGGGGCCCCAGCCACGAATGAAGGTCGAACATCCGCCGGTCACCCAAGATATGACAGGGACGGAGCGGCCAGTCAGCGCACGGGTTGCTTGAAGCTGAGGCAGGGCAAAAAACTGATAAGGAACGACCATGGCATGCATCGTTAGCGAAAGACAAGGAAAAGCAATTTAGACGCGCACGTCGAGGATGACGGCGACAGGCGCAGGAGCGGCCTCGAATAACGTTCCGGTCATAGAGCACGTAATAGGCTTCGCCAGAGTGAGCGTCTCGTATGCAGGAGCGTAAGATTTAGCAAACAAGCCCAGGACCGCCATCATGTCCGTCGCGTCTGACTGAAAGACAGAAACGAGCCTGGCCGAATGATGGTTAGCAGGATAACAAGAGGGTGATATACAACTTCTGGCACCTGATACGCTGAAGAGCTAGAGATCCAGTCTCGAACTGTCGAGAAATCTCGAATCGAGTCTTGTCGAGCATGTGCGGGGTAGTCAGGACAGTGACCAGCACCTTGTCGCTTTCAGAGACGAGACGCGCTGCTAAAACACAGAGGGGTCTAGCGTGGCCTGTAATATAAGGAATAAAGTTAAACGACGAAGCACCATTTGATGGTACTCCTTACCCCAGCCTGGGAAGGATACCAGCAACAGATGCGATAGATTGGAGGATGGCATGGAATGGATTATGAGGATAGCCCTGTTCAGTTTCCCAGATTTTATAGCCTCAGCCCCGTTCGTACACGAGTCGACGGATTTATTGATGACGATGCAATAGCATGGTTGTCAACCATAAGAGCTCCCAAGATAATGCCTCCACGTATGTATTCCCATTCTACGACATGCGACGATCGCACAAACTGAAATCGAAGGCCTGGCATAAGCGAGACGCGATAGAAGGAGTGTGCCGTAATCATTGCGCGTCGACACGGCAGCGACGCGTAGTGCCCAGCTTTTGCTACGAAGAGACTCTCAATGGGGATCAAACCTCGATACGGTAACGTTGGGAAGGAAGCTGCCACGAGATCAGCCTGGGCTGGTGAGAAGAGATCCGAGGCTAGGTCTTCCGCAGCCTCGCGACACGCAGTCAGTACGTTTAGTAGACCACGACTGACGCGAGGATGCTGGTTTCCGCAGCAGAATAATAACATGCAAAGATTGAGTACGTCTGGTGACCGCGCCCATGTTGGTGAGATATCGATGAGGTAGTAGTAGTAACATGAAGTGTGACAACCGTGACCCTGCACTTATTTTCTGATGTCGCCCGACGGCCCCCACGCCAGCTCCTCCTCGCAGTCCGGGTGGCATTCAATACGGCCATGGACGCCTCCCTTGTCTCTCTCAGTCCGCGAAATCACCTCGGTCTCCGTCACCTTCACCCTTTCGTCGGATCTCAATGGCGATCTCCAGCCTCTGATTGCACTGGGCCTGATCGCGGCCGAGGAAGAGGCAGACAAGGACCAGGTCGCCGAGGAAGACAGCTCCCCGACCTCGGAACCCAAGAAAAAGTCCATCATATCAGACGCACTCGCGAAAGGACTTTCCGTTGACGTCAACGGCTCGCCTTGGCAGAGGGTCTTCATACGGATAGAGGACGGCGCTGACGAGGCTGTCATCATCATCTACGGTCTCATGCCCGGAAGAGAGTACGATGTTAAGCTGGGCCTCGTGCAGGGCGATAGCAACGGCACAATTCGCCAGCTTGTAACGACAGAGGGTGAGTTTAAGTAATGATGCTCATTGGTTTCTCCTCATTACTCGGTACGACGAAGAAGTAGAGCTAGAGCCTTCAGAGGCGCCCACCGACCCAGAATCGCCGGACGCCGACCATTCCACGTCGTCCGATCCTCCGCCATCGACACCCTCAACGTCCCCGAACCGCACGCATCCCAACACGCCACCATCAACTACCACGCCCCTCACGATCGAAGATCGGTTCTCCCAGCTGCAGCACGCCCTCGCTCTGATCAACACCGAACGCGAAACCCTCACCGCCGCCCTGAAATCCGCACGACGGGACGCGCAAAAGGCAGATGCGGCGCTTCGCTCGGAAATCGAGATCCTCAAGCGTGCGTCCGAGAAACACGTCGCGGCAGACCATCGGGCGAAGCAAAAGCTGCTCTCGCTGCAGGAAGCAGTGAAGCGTGCGCAGACGGGGACGCGGGAGACGGAGTCGCGCGTGAAGGAGATCGAGGAGCTTGTGCCGGAACTGGAGCGGAGCTGCCAGGAGAAGGAGGCAGAGTATGCGAAGGTCAAGGAGCGGGCGGACCGGGTGCGGAGGGAGCGTGAGCGCCAAACAGAGAAGGAAAAAAAGAAGCTGGAGGCGATGCGGGTGGAGCTGGCGGGGCTGACGAATAAGATGGAGAAGCTGACCACGAAGAGGGAGAAGCTTGAGAGCGGTGCGATTACGGATCTGGAGGAGCAGCTCCTGAGCGTCGGGCGCGAGATTGAACAGGAGGAATACACTTACCAGGCGTTCATGAACCGGCAGGAATTGTCCGCCGAAGACGTGCACTACGCCGGCGCCGAGGCAATAAACGAACGTTCGCCCGCCTTTCCTTACGTGGCAGTGCAGCGCCTGCGCTCGCAGATATCCCCGGGGACGATCGGGCGGCCACCGCCGCCGACACCGATTCAACGACCCACGCCTAGCGAGCCCACACCCAGCTACGGCCACACACATCCACTTACACAGACGCCGCTGTGGAGCCACCACGGACCGCGGCAGCCGCATGCGCCGCAAACGCACAATCCACGGTCATCGTCGCTGCAGCACCAGCCGACCCCGACGGTACTAACGAACCCGCATCGCCAATCATCGCTCAAAACGCCGCCGAGCACGACATCAGGCGTGCCCGTCCCGTCGGCGTCGTCAGCGGCGGCGGCGACTTCGACATGGACGCTGTCGAGCCGGGCGCCGGCGTTCGAGCCTGGGCGGGGGGTGAAAGGCAGCGGCGCGACTGGGGCGAGCTCAGGGGTGTCTGTGACGCCGGCTCCCATACAGCGACCTGGTGGGGGCAGACGAAGGTGAAAGGGAGATGTAGAGAGATGTATAATTTAATTTTGGAATGTACTTGTCAGTGGACATACATGTTGACCAGAGCCGTATCGATTCAAGTTGGCGGTAGTGTTTCTCTCGTTCTTGTCGTTCTTTTATTTATCTATGTCCGCCTCAACAACTACCGATTAACGCGTCTCCCAAACGAAGCAGCCGCCGTCTCGCCCGTTCGCTGGACACCGGAATCTGTTCGCCAAGAAATAACCGATGGTTCAATGATATGGAATCTATTTGATGTTTAGCTCTGCAGTTAATCAGTCAGTTCACGGATACACAAATTATGCTAGTCTAACCCACCTTTCGCCTTGAAATGGATGGTTAAATCAGACCCATTTGGCTGGATAATCCCATACCCTTTGGAACGTGCATAGGAAACTTCGTCGTCAGGCCAGTAGTAGGCTGCCAGATACAGTCTAGCACGGTTGTCCTTTCCCATAGCCATGAGACTCCTCGATAGGCGGTTCAATTGACTATCGATGTGAGCCTGATAGAGTTCAGCCCAGTTAAGTTTGAGTGAGATATTGGATAACTCGCCTTTGACATTTGGAATTTAGCTTCCAGAAACACGACGCAACCATCCGACAACTGGTATAGTGCTTCCCATTCACTAACATCCTTTCCCGCCATGTCTCTGATCACTCTCGGCAGCTCCATAGCCTTTGGATCTTCCTCTTCCAAAGCCTCCTTCAAAGCAAGTGCTGTCTTCCTCTCGAACTCCTTGTCCCAGACCTGTTCCCTTGTCAATCCTTTTTCACGATATGGTAAGCCAGAGCCGGCAACCTCATAGATAACGTCTGGATTAATCATGTACACCTGCTGAGGACGGATTGCTTGCCCGGTTGCTGGGTCCATCAGAAATTGTTTCGGTTCTGACAAGAATGTGGTTATTTCTTTGGCTGAGGAGAATATATGCGAAACGGGCGTGTCCCAGGCGGGATATAGGAGACGCAACGTCACTGGAAACTTTTCAATCAAAGGCGTAGTTTTGGCCCGGGCATAGCGTACGGCACTGGTGGAGATCGCACGGCAAAGCATGTTGATTGATCTGCAATAAGAGTTTGTTGATTTCTGTGTCTCTACTGAAGAATGTGGCCAGCTACGGCCACACATATCCACTTACACAGACGCCGCTGTGGAGCCACCACGGACCGCGGCAGCCGCATGCGCCGCAAACGCACAATCCACGGTCATCGTCGCTGCAGCACCAGCCGACCCCGACGGTACTAACGAACCCGCATCGCCAATCATCGCTCAAAACGACGCACGACAACAGGCGTGCCCCTCCCGTCGGCGTCGTCAGCGGCGGCGGCGACTTCGACATGGACGCTGTCGAGCCGGGCGCCGGCGTTCGAGCCTGGGCGGGGGGTGAAAGGCAGCGGCACGACTGGGGCGAGCTCAGGGGTGTCTGTGACGCCTGCTCCTATACAGCGACCTAGTGGGGGCAGACGAAGGTGAAGGCGGCGAGATGATTGTTGCTAGCTATATAATTTAATTTGGAATGTACTTGTCACGTGGACATGTTGACCAGAGCCGCATCGATTGGCGGTAGTGTTTCTCTCGTCCTTGTCGTTCTTTTAGTTATCTATGTGCGCCTCAACAACTACCGATTATACAGCGACCTAGTGGGGGCAGACGAAGGCGAAGGCGGCGAGATGATTATTGCTAGCTATATAATTTAATTTGGAATGTACTTGTCACGTAGACATGTTGACCAGAGCCGCATCGATTGGCGGTAGTGTTTCTCTCGTTCTTGTCGTTCTTTTAGTAATCTATGTGCGTCTCAACAACTACCGATTAACCCGTCTCCCCAAGGAAGCAGCCGCCGTCTCGCCCGTACGATGGACACCAGAATCTGTCCGCAACCTCGCCACGCAGCTCAAGTCGCCTCATGTCCAGCTTCCACCCAGGACGGGGCGCAGATACATCGTCGTCGGCGGGGTGCGTTGAAATCAGTCATCCATGTCGTTAGCCTTGACCGTGCAAGTCGCCAGGCGGGATTTCTCGGTGGTTGGATCGTCTCCGCACTCCTGGAACGCGGCGAAGACCCAAAGTCCATCCGCATCCTCGACATACGGCCCCCACTGCGAGAAGACATCATCTCCGCCCAAGCCAACGGCGTCCGCTTCATCCAAGTAGACGTGTCCGACCCCGCTGCCGTCGACGCCGCTTTTGCCGCCCCATGGCCTTCCACTGCCACCCCCTTGCCAGAACTAACCGTCTTCCACACCGCAGCCAACATCCGCTTCTACGAGCGCCATAAAGTCTTCCTCTCCCGCTCCGAGGCCGTCAACGTCGCCGGCACCCAGCACATCCTCAACAGCGCCCGCGCCGCTGGCGCCTCCATCCTCGTCTACACCTCTTCCGGTTCCGTCGCCGTCCGTCGCTCCCGTTTCTTCCTCTGGCCCTGGCAGTCCGCGCCCCCCTACTTTGTGCAGGTCATCACCGACGACGACAGTGCCCTCCCCAAACACCACGACCAATTTTTCTCAAACTACGCCGTCAGCAAGATCCGCGCTGAACGCATCGTGCGCACCGCCGACAAGTCGCCTACAGGCAACTCCGAGGCCGTCCTGAGGACAGGCTGCATCCGCCCCGGGAACGGCGTCTTTGGGCCGCGCGGCGACATGCTGTGCGGGGCATACCTCGTGCGGCAGACGAACCCGACCTGGATCAGCAGCATCCTCCAGTCCTTCTGCTACGTCGAGAACTGCGCCCTCGCCCACCTGTGCTACGAGGCGCGCCTTGCCGACCTCCTCCCCTCTTCCCCTTCCTTCGGCAAGAACCCGGACATCGGTGGGCAGGCCTTCGTCGTGGCGGACCCCGGCCCAACACCGACGTACGGCGACGTCTACACCGCGCTCGAGACGCTCACTGAAGGCGAATGCACATTCCCGAACCTCCCCCCCACACTCATGCTGCTCGTAGCCACCGTTATCGAGTCGTACTACCTCTTGCGCCACTTTCTCCTCGAGCCGCCGCCGTCGCACGGCGCCTCGGGGTTCCTAGGCTTGGGCTTGGGGAAGGCACTGGGGAAATTGCTCCCACCCATCAACGGCGACCTCGTGAACCTGCAGCCCTCGCTCTTCGCACTGACGAGCGTGCATCTCATATTCGACGACTCCCGGGCTCGGCTCCCGCCCGCCGCGGGCGGGCTCGGGTACACGGGCGCGTGGACCACGTTCGAGGGGCTGTGCAAGACCGTGGAGGAGCACCGGAGCGGGGTCGGCCGCGCGGGGCGCCGCTCGGACCTGGCGGGAGTGAGCTTGGGGTTTGGGCTGGGCAAGGCGCAGAGGGCGGTGGCGGAGGTCAATGAGAAGGTTGTGGATGGGTTGGGGGTGGATGCTGTCAAGATTCTCAGTACGAAGTAGGGACGGCTATGGACGGCTGTGTATATGCAATGCGACGTAACTCAATGCACTCGATGTCTTTTCTTTGTCTGTCGTTGGGAGTCTTTAGGAGATTTGCGTTTAGAGGCAAAGGGCCTAAATTTGCATTTTTTATCGAGGCCACATCCCCGTTCATTACATTCAGCAAATCTACAACAAGTCCTAGATCAAAACGCTTCTGTCACCGGTGCACACCCATCCGCGTACGATATACCCATATGTAATCGACCGACCTCAACAAACGATCATGGCGGTGGTGGCGGCGGGGGAGCGGCGTCGCTCGGCGGAGGCGCAGCTGGTGCCGTAGCTCCGTACGCTGCCGGGTCGTACCCTTGCGACGCATAATATTGCGCATACTGTTGTTGCTGACTTTCCTGCCATTCCTTGAACTCTGGGGCGTTGACATCGTAGCCGTACGCGGCCCTGGAATACAATATCAGTACGGCATGCATGCAAAGGTGGGAAAGTAGCGCACCAGTAGGCAGCATAAGCTTCCACGTCGGTAGCAGCAGGAGGCCCTGCAGCATACTGCGCTGCGTCTGCAGCGGGCGTGCCGCCAGGGGGTGGAGGCGGGGCTTCCCCAGGAGGTGGGGGTGGGGGAGCAGCAGATGGGGGAGGAGGTGCATAACCCTGAAACATCGTCAACTCATGGTTCATGAGAAAGATCACAAGGCACTCACCCCCATCTGGCTATAGGCCGCATATTGTGCCTGGGCATGGTGCAGCTCCATCTGTTGCTGTTGTACTATGACCATGACCTTTGCGTGCTCTTGCCGGACAACGAGGAGAAGATCATCGGTGAGCACCTTTGCCCGAGCTACTTGGGCCTCCTCCGGTCCACTATGGCATAGGTCAATCAAAATTTTGGCGGTGGAATGGATTTGAGAAATGACATACGTTATATGGATGTATAGCGGTACTGGTTCTTCTTGGCCGGTCTTGAAAGATACTTTTAGTAATCGAATATCATTTTTCGCGGTCGCAACTCACCTCCTGGTCAACGAAGCCAGACCCAATACCCTTGATTTGAACGCGAGTACTTGTCTCCGCCTGAATATATTTCACGAATGAACCCTGTAAGACATTCAAGAAATATTAGCATCATAACGGTACCCCAGTGCGGCATTATACATACAGACGGTCCAACAACCTTCGCCCTAACATTGAAATTTCGAATCGTCTCCAGCCCAACCGGCAGCTTCTCTTCAGGCCATTTCCGCTACGGACACCAAATGAATCACAGGGTCCTCAAAAGTGTTCAAAAATCACATACACGCTCTCTGGGCCGATCAGACTTGCTCTCCACCAACGACCCCATATCAATCGCAATCAGCTCGTTGACTTTGTCAATGGCGGCCTGCAAGGTCTCCTTCGTGTGCGCAGATATATGAAGATACAGGGCCGGGTCCTTCTCCGTCGCCTTGCTTCGATCAGGGTACCACACGCCCTTCGTGCTCACCGACGCCCCGGTATCCTCATGGATCTGCCCGACACCACAACACACACACTGTAAGCAACCTTGTCCAAAGGAGCGCCGAACCAAAAAACACGGTTGACTTATACACACCTGGTCCTGCGTCGACCCCTTCGTGAGGAGATACCTATTCCTCAGATCATTGATATCAATATCAAACGTAAACTCCGCGTCGTGCAGGTCCTTCGAGCCTCCGCCGCCGCCGCCGCCTCCTAGTGCAGTGGGCCCGTTGGCGAACTGGGCAGCGATTTTGGCGGCGATGGCTGCTGCGGCCGCTGCAGCGTCAGACGCGGTCTTGGAGTCCTCGGTTTTGGCGACCTTGGAGGCGCCGCCTTCTTCGCCGGGCGCGGGCTGGTCCCACTTGCGCTTCGATGACATGGAGGCTTGCTGGATAAGGGAAGAGGGAGGGAGGAGTTTGGTGGTCACGGTTCTGGTTAAGGATGCGTGTTGATGCGTGTTTGGCGCTATGGACGAAATTGCTTCATGCGGACAAACGAAAGCATCCCCGCACTGGCACGCCGGCAGAATTCCAGTAACAAAATCCGATATATTGTATATACATAGTACACGTATCTAATCGCTACAGTATTTGAGAAATAACCTCGGAAATAGAAAACGTAAAGATCCATTCAAGGAACACATCATAACAAGCAATTCCGCAATCAAGTTCTCTGAAGCGTAGCAGTAATCTGCTTAGCTACATCGATCGAGCTTCCACTGATGCCTCCCTCAGGTGCGGGGGTGGGGACGGGCGCATTGCTGAATGAGAAGCCGCCGTTGTTGGTAGGACGGGGGGTGGCACTCACGTCGGAGACGACGGTAGAGGGGAGACCGCTGATGATGCCGCTGGGGAAGGAGGCAGGAACAGACGAAGACAGAAGAATGACAGAAGACGAGGGGCCGGTCGCGGAGGATAAGACGGTGGTAGATGATGGTACGACGGTGACAGTGATGGTAGATAAAATCGGGGGGCTGGAGAAGACTGAAGACTCGGAGGGGAGGTTCGTGGTGGGTACAGCAGTTGAGGACGTAGTCGCGACGGTGGAGGCGCCACAGACGGTCACTGTTGAGACGACTGTGACGGTGCGGATGCCGTCTGGACCAAGGACAATGCCGGTGGGCTCTGGGAGGCCAGACGAGACCGAGGTCGGGAGGTTAACTTGGGTAGAAGCAGTGGCGGTGACAGGAAGGGTCACAGTAGAGGTAACAACTCGGCTTTCGGGTACGGCGGTGGCAGTGGCAGTGACGACAACGACAGAGGGGTTTGTTGAACCGACCGAGGACACAAGCTGGCGCCTGTATCCGGCGTTTTCATTCCCGGAATTGGCTTTGTCGGTGACCAGCGAGGCGATCGACTGGGTCGAGGCAGGAGTGGGAGTCACGGTTTTTGTAACTGTTACGACTCTCGGGATGGCAGAAGTGGTGACCTCGTCGTCGTCCCCATCATCTTCACAATCCTCCTCGTCGTCTCCATCAACTTCCCCATCATCTTCACAATCCTCATCACCTTCATCACCCTCATCGTCATCTTTGCAGTCGTCGCCCTCCTCGTCGTTTGTAGTGTCGGTCGTTTTATCGGATGGGCTGTTTGATGTGATGCCGGTGGTACCACCTTGAACGCCAGCAGACTCGAAGCGCAACAAGGCATCAGTTTCAGTGGTGCAAGACAAGGTGGTGCCAGGGTTGTTGATCAAAGGGAGGCCATAGCACCGGAGGTTGGTGACGCAAGGAGTCAGGGTCCATTTACCGGATGTGCATTGAGCAAAGGAGCCTTTAATGCAGGCAATTTCGTCACCTGTGCAACGAAGGTTAATATCAAGCTGCTACTGCCTCAAAGGTTGTGGCACGCACCACTACAAGCATCGGTGGCTTTGAGCGATGCGAACTTTGCGTTGAGCTTTTGAGCGTCAAGCGCGTTCTGCTTCTGAGTGTTATTTTCCGTCGTCGTATTGTCGTCGTGGCCTTCATGACGGGGATGAAGGAGAGTAGGTGCACCTCTGACAGGAGCCAGAACAGCTGAAAGGGCCAAGAGCAAGACAGCAGCAGTGATACGAGGAGACATTATGCCTATCATGAATGAAAAGAGGAATACGCCGTGTGATGAGAGATCGTGGAAGTCGTCGAGACAAGTTTACAGAGCGCCGGGCTCACTGGAAGTAGAAAAGGAACTAGGAAGGTCGTAGCGGAGGGAGCTGAGGAGATTTGCAGCGCCCGAGGCTTATATAGAGCCAAGAGAACAATAAAGTGGGACCCATTGTTCTTACCGACGGCCAGCTATCGTTGACATCCAAAGGTCAATGGGAGACCATTGTCCGGCTTTGGATATTTATTATTTATTATTATTTGAGCAATGCCACCTTGTTTAGGGTTGGGGTTAAAACTCGTGCATCGCGTTCGCGTTCGGACGCGCTGCTTCGCGTCGCGAAGATCATGAAACACCTTCCTGACGAGCTGATCAGGGAGATTCTATCGCCCGCCCTTCAAATCTCACTCAAAGACTTCACTGATACCTCCTTCGTCTCCCCGTTTTTCAGGTTCTCCCTATCCACGTCTACTTACCTCCTTGTTTGCAAAAGTTGGCTCCGCGTCGCGACGCCACTGCTCTACAATGTTGTAGTCCTTCGTTCCACGGCCCAGGCGAAAGCACTCGAACGCGCTCTCTCCGGAAACCCCCTGTTGGGCACGTTCATCAAGAAATTACGCCTTGAGGGCGCCTTCGGTTCATCAATTTATCGCATCATCGCCCATGCTGAAAACATTACGCACTTGTGGCTATCACTTAGTTTGGTTACTGGAGATAGCGTCTCTGGCCTCTGTCGCGGATTGCCTTTAATGAACCCAACCCATGTCATCGCGTCTGATCCAGACGTCTTCTCTATCGAAGGTCGTAATTCGCCAACCCGAAAGCTTATTGACACGCTAAGTTTGTGTATCGAAAAGTGGTCTGCATTGGTAAGTCATTTGACTTCATCGAGAATTGGATTTTGAATTATGAAAGTAGGAAACTTTCGAGTATCCCTACATGGACTTTCGCTCAGCCAAGGCTTACGCTCTTGTTGACGGGATGAAGAATTCCTCAAGCTTGAAAGCAGTCGTCCTTCAGCATCCTCAAGCGCACGTCTTACTTTGTAGGACGCTGTTGGAAAACCGCTCAATTCGAACCATACGCATTGCATTTAAATCGACGGGTGATCCATTAAAAGACGCCTCAGCTATCCGGATTTCACGACAACTTGAACCTCAATTTCAGCAAAACGAATATTTTGGCGGGCGTGTGTTCTTAGAGTATCCTGATAACGAGACAATGTGCGTATCAGTGAAGCTCATCTTCATGAAAGAAAAAGCATTCTCATCTCCTGACAGTGACGATACTCCAGACGTCCCAATTCAAGTCCCTTTGCAATTGCGGAAGTGCAATCCATCCTTCGTACCGCTTCAGTCAACGCCGATGGACATTCGAAAGAAAATATGGAACAGAATCCTTTACTTCGCCATGTTCGTTGACGAAGAAGAGATCGGATTCGTATCTCGCGGGGGTGAGCGCACGCACCTGAACGAGTCGGAAAATTCCACAAGATTTGGTATTCTCCTCGTGTCCAAATTATTCCATGTAAAGTATTTTTATCTGCGTACTGTCTACCTCTAAGGCTAACATCGCTGGCCATAGCAACTTGGAAGGCCGCATTACTATAGATGTCTCATCATCACGAGTACCTCACAACTGAGACATTACGCGGAAATCCTCGACAGTGCACCATATCTAGCCACGCACGTCCGCTCGATATACATAGATCTCCCGTTCGCAAATTTCACTGCCGCCGCCATCCATAAACTCATTTCGCGAACATCCAAACTCTTGCGATTAGCCTCACCCACTATCTATGCGCCTCGAGAGACGCGCGACGTCATAAAGTCGCCGATCCTGACCTATCGCGCATTCACTACGCTAGCGACCACCGCCGGATCCACACTACTCCAGCTTTCGGACCTGCCGATTCCGCCGGTCAATGGACGCAAGCCCGCCGCGCCTCTATTTTCTTTCACGGCGCTCCGCCATCTCGAGTGGAACACGCCTACGTCTTTAGTTTTCGATCCGGCAACCGTGCCGCGAGATGCTTTAGCAAATCTTGAATTCCTATCCTGCAATTCGCCCAACGATACCTTTTTGACACTGTTAGGTCATATGAAGTAAGTCTCCCATGGCTCATCTTCGAAATTGTTATGCCTGATCCTGCACCGGCAGTCTTCCTGCTTTACGCCACGTTTCCTTTCCGAGACTGAGAGAGACGCCAGGGATGGACGAATTTCTTGATACGCATGGCTCGAAGCTCCTCTTTCTGGAAACAGACTTTGCCCATGGTGTTCTCACCACATGTCCTTCACTACGCGAGCTTTGCATCACAGGGGTAAGTAGCGCTACTGCCTACAAACCCAAAATTGACTCGTTCCGCTGCAGCCTGCGCAATATGACTCCTTCGTGCCTCACCAAACCCTCAGGAAGATTACTTTTACCAAGAAACTTTCGTGCGTGTCGAGGCCCTGAAAAACATCTCCTTTTGACTTATTTATCTTCCTTTTGAGGTCAAAGCGAGCCAAGACAGGCTACAGATTTCTCGGCGAGATCGATTTTGGGACATACCCATCATTAGAAGAAGTCGTGGTGCACGCCATTGACTGGCCCACTAAAGAGTCAGTCCTTTCATGCTTTTTTGTGCAAACTTCAGCATGGCTCATCTGGTGCGTTCGGCAGACGTGAAATAAAGAAAGGATACAAGGCTATCTGGGTGACGTGGACTGAGCGACTGATGGAATGGAATGTGAAATTGACGGATGCAGATGGAAGGCACTGGATACCCCGGTTGAAATAAGGACGACGCCATCGGAAATACTCGATGGTGGTAATTGTACAGACACTAACTTACAAACCAAACTAACGCTGTTATAATGAGGCCGCATCTTTCTTCTGAGGAGATCAGTAATCGCCGCAATTTCGTTGCGGCCCGCAATGTCCTGAATATGTGGCGATTGCTACCTTGTGGTGTTATCTCCCAATCAGTCCTTTTCATGACAGACAAAAGTGACCATTTATCGAACACGCATTCTATGGTCAACCGTTGGTATAGCGAGCTCCAAGTTTTGTGTTCCTTGGCTCCTCATGGCAATAATCAGCAGCTTCTGGCCGTAGCGGTAATCGATCGATGAAACAATTTCGGCCAGCGGATCGGCCGGCGCCATATCTACCTTTCCCCTGTCTTGAGCGTTCAGTTCATCCTCTAAAGGTAAGCTTTGAAAACCGCCAGGCTGATGAATGAAGCTTTATGGAATGCAGTTCCGAAATTCCAACGATACCTTATACAGACCTGCCCGGATCCTAGATAAGATAGCAATGGAGAGCATAAATAGGGAGCTCGGCCGATTCGTCTGATCACTTCGGTGCTACCCGGATAGAACTTTTTTTTACGAGCCCAACGCCCAAATGTTGCGATTGATAGCAAGACCTCTCGTTCGAACGCCCATCACCATCCCAGCTGCCCGCTTCAGCTCCAGAAAAATGGCCACAGCTAATACCCCCGATTTCGTGGGTACCCAGTGTTCACATACGTTGTCGTCCTGACCGGATGTCTCGCTTCAGAACAAGGTTTTGTATGCACCTCTCGCCGAGATCGATCCTGAGGTGAAGAACATCATCGACAAGGAGACATGGAGACAATTCACCGGTCTTGAGCTCATTGCCTCAGAGGTATGTTTTCTCTCTTATTCTACGTGGCCAACACTGACGTGTAGACAGAATCTGACCAGCAATGCAACCATGGAGGCAAATGGTTCGATCTTGACCAACAAATACTCCGAGGGTCTTCCTAATGCCCGGTATTATGGCGGTAACGAGTACATTGACGAACTCGAAATTCTCTGTCGCAAGCGTGCCCTCCAGGCATTCAACCTCGACCCCGCAAAGTGGGGTGTCAACGTTCAGCCCTACTCTGGCAGCGTGAGTCAGACATGTTCTCTTGTTCTTTCAATTATCGTTAACAATAATGTATGTTACAGACTGCTAAGTACGCCCTATCCGAGGTCTTCAATGGGTATTTTGACCAACTGTTATTTATAGCTTCGCCGCTCTCACTGCTCTCATTCAACCCAATGACCGTCTCATGGGTCTCGGTCTTCCCGACGGTGGACACCTTACTCACGGCTACTACGTGCGTTTCTCCGCTTGACACGTCTTGGCTTGACTTGAATCTGACTCGAATCATCACGTGTACAGACCGCGAAGAAGAAGATGACCGCATCCTCAATATACTTCCAATCCTTCCCTTATGCCATCCATCCTGAAACCAACCTCATCGACTACGACACCCTTGCCTCCCAGGCCAAGATTTTCAAGCCTCGTCTCATCATTTGCGGTGCCTCGGCATACCCCCGCGACTGGGACTATGGCAAGCTGAAGGCCACCGCTGACAAGGAGGGTGCATGGCTCATGGCTGACATCGCCCACACCAGTGGTCTCATTGCCGCCCAGGAGCTCAACAGCCCCTTCGAGTACTGCGATGTTGTCACTACTACCACGTAAGTCCGCAATTTGTAGCCCCAGGACCGGATTTAAACTAAAGCACCGCAACAGCCACAAGACCCTCCGTGGCCCCCGTGCTGGTCTCATCTTCTTCAGAAAAGATCTTGAGAACGCCAAGGATCTTGAGAAGCGCGTCAATGACGCGGTCTTCCCCGCCTGCCAGGGTGGCCCGCACAACAACGTAAGCACATGCGCCTTCTTCAATATATTCTCAGTCGCATTGAACTGATCATCTTCTTGCAGACCATCGCTGCCGTCGCCACCTCCCTTCTCCAAGTTTCGCAGCCCTCATGGCGCGCATACGCCAAGCAAGTCATCTCCAACGCTAGGACCCTCGCAGAGGCCCTCGTCGCCCACGGCTACAAGCTCCAGACCAGCGGCACAGACAACCACCTCGTCCTCTGGGACCTCCGCCCCATCGGCCTCACCGGCAGCAAAGTCGAGAAGGTTTGCGATCTCATGGGCATCACCATCAACAGTGCGTTTCTCTCCTCCGTCCCTCATACCAAGCACCTTGTTCACCTTTTGCCCTCCTATTTCAGAGAACGCCGTCTCCGGCGATGCGTCAGCCCAGGTTCCCGGTGGAATCCGTATCGGCACGTCCGCGCTGACCTCGCGTGACATGCGCGAGGACGACATCAAGGTCGTTGCGGACTTCCTGCACCGCGCCGTGCAGCTCTCGCTGCTCCTGCAGAAGGAGGCCGGCACGAAGCTCCTGAAGGACTTTGTCCGCGTCGCCACGACGCAGGAGGAGGGCAAGCAGGGCTTCGCGCAGGTGAAGCAGCTCCGCGACGAGGTGCGCGTGTTTGCGAGCAAGTGGCCCCTCCCTGGTGTCGATGTGTCGACGCTCCAGAAGCCGACTGGGCTCATTGAGCATTGATTGCTTTTTTGCGAGGGGGTGGGATCGGATATCGATGGATCGGATGCAATGATCTCAAGAAGATTCAACGTTCATTTTTTTGCCTGTGGGTGTACAAGTATCATGGACAATTCAACATCGTCCGCCAAAAATGTATTTGTAGATGTCGAGCGCATATTTTATAGATTGATGTACAATCACTTGTTCTCGATAAGCTAGCGCGACGCTCGGTCATGCGTTTTATCATTATCATGGTTCATTTGCAACGTTGAACGAAACAAAGCATTTGCCAAAGCTACCAGTCCTGACTATTATACACGCATTTTGAATGGATCACGGCCGCCCTTACCTCCTCCCAAACGACCACATCTTCTTCCTCCTCGCTGCCTTCGCCGCAATCCTCTGCCTCACCTCATCCTCCACCTCCTCATCCGTCATCTGCCCGCCGAGCATATACCACGCCACCGACACCATCCCCAGCACCGCCGTCAGCACGCACCCAAACATCGCAACAATACCCTTGGGGCGCCAGCCGAGGGTCTGAGGGAATGGCCCAAGCGGCAGCCCCTCCAGGTCCGTCGTCGACGCCTTGCCCACGGCGTTCCCCGAGAACGGCTTCCCCAGCGCCGCGCAGTGGTCGCGCATAATCTGCGGGGGGCTGTTGCGCTGCTGCGCGATGAGCGGCGCTTCGATAAGCTGGATCGCCAGTCCGACTTCCAGGTGCCATTCAATGTGGCCTGCGAAGGGTAAAATCAATAAATAAATCAATGATAATCTGAATTAGTCGGGCGACGTACAGTGAAGGAACCAGACACCGGGGTTGTCAGCGACGATGCGCAGAGTCGCGGAGTGCATCGATGGGATCTGCACTGTGTCCCGTCGCATGGGGTTCGCCTGCCCTTCGACGATCGGCGGATTTAGCGCAGGATCGTCGGAGGTGTAGTCTTCCGATCTCCCAATAAGCTGGTACTTATGTCCGTGCAGATGGCTGTACATTGTCATCAGCACGCCAATGCCCCTACGCATTGAGGTTGATAGACTCACAAGGGATGCTTGCCGGCATCGCCGTTCTTGATGACGATGTCCACGACGTCGAGGTGGTCGACGACGAAGCTGAGGGGCCCGTACGCCTCTGCCACGGTGGCGTTGGATCCTAGGGTGAGCTCGGAGAAGATGGCGGGTACAAGCGGGGAGTTGTACGTGACGCCGTTGAACATGGCATGGTTCGTGCCGTCGTCCATGGTGTCGAAATTTACCTCGAGCTCGATGGTCTTCGTAGCGGGCGGCTGCGGGACCTTGATAGTAGGCACGAGGGAGATGTCGTCGACGTCATGATACTCGTCGACGAACCCGAGGTCGGTGAGTCCGGCGGAGAGGGAGTAGGTCACTGAGGAAGTGACGTCTGCGGATTATGCAGTATTGGACATGAGAAGGAAAGTAAGGCCGAGAGCAAGGACGTACTTGGGTTCAGAGCGTCGGGAACTGTATCGAACATGTCCGTGTCCATGTTGGCATGGATCGCCCAGTTGGCGGAGGTATCGTTGCGCGCGGTGACTAGCACCGAGTAGCGCTGGGCAACAGCGATGCTGATGAGGTCGATGGGAGACTCTTCCACGTCCGTCTATGTACATGGCGCGTTGGTCCTGCATTTGGGTAACGTAGGAACGGTGAGACTTACACCATCGACTTCGATAATGCGCATATCATGACCGTCAATCCAGAAAAAAAAGGCAGCGAAAGCAGAGGTATTGATGATTCGCAAACGGTATGTCTTGCCGGGCTGGAAGGGGAGAGTGGCATTCTCATTGAAGCCAACGGCTGATGTGACGGGCGAAGGGGTTGTCCCTGATATCGGTCCAAGGTAGGAAGCGTTCCGAGCGAAATACACCAAAGCAGAGTCTATGACGAACAACCTGAGAGATAGACCAGAGACGGCGGTTCTATGATGGACTCACCAGGTACAGGCTCAGCGCCGCCCGGATTAGCAATACTGATGAATTTTTTCAAGAGGACGGTGTGTTCGTCGTGGTACCAGTCACCGAGGACGACGGTAAACTCCTCATCGTAGGAATAGAATTCTTGTAGCGGGTGAAGGACAAACGGTGCACGCAGTCCGTCGACGTATTGACCCTGTCGATTGGGTCAGGACACGTAAAGTCATACAGGACGACTGATGCTCACAGAAGCATGGGCGTGTACCCAGTAGGTACCCCATTGGTCAGATGTATCTAAGGGAATCACGTAGTCAAATTGACCACCTGGGGGGATACCACTGCGATGAACAAGGAAATGAGCGTTCGCTCGCTGTTCCTACTCTTGGCCACAAACCATTCGGAGACGCCTTGAGCGCCGTCCATCCACGAGGTGGAGTTGAAGAACATTCCATGATGATGGAGTGTGGACGGAGCGTCCAGGCTGTTCGTTACATGCACCACCAGCGAGTCGTTGGTACGGACATCCATGGGTGGTGGCCTGCAAAATGAATTGAGACGATACAAAAGGTTGCTTTGCATGATACTCACGGCCATGTTCCATTAACTCCGATAGCGCGACGTTCGAAGAGGCCGTCTGGATTAACGTTCTCGATCCAGGTGAGGTTCCACCAAATTTCCTGCACGCCAGCGAGGACTGGAGAATTAAGCAGCAATAGTAAAAGGACGAGCTGAGCGAGCTGCATTTAGTAAAGGAAGTGGGATGGAAAATAGGTTCGCGGGCTTACTCCTTTATGTGCTTATGAGTGCCAAAAAATACTTGCAAGCCCATTGAACTTTAGCGCTATAAATAACTGGATTGTTATCAGATAACCCCTGGCGAATAACAGGGGTTCGACGCTGGCATGAGGCACCCAGATATCACCTTGCCGCTGATGTACAGCAAGGCAAAGGCTTCTGGACAACATTTGGCATGCTCGTCGGAAGCCGAAGCTGAACTCGCGGTGAAATATTGACCAAATGAGCTGCCGGCCGAGCACATCCGATGGGAAAATATACGTGATATGGAAGGGTAGAGTAAGGCGAAGGAGCTGGAGAGCGGGGTGGGATAATTGTTGTGGAGGGAGGCAGACGGCGAGAACGACAAGTGGTGGGAAATGGAATCTTATCTGATTGTCACTCATCTGATAAAGACTTATCAGATTTGATTTCTATAATTAATCCTGGTTCCTTACGTTCCAGGCAGTTCGGATGTCCCTTCGTATCGCATACTTACATATAATATGCACTTTTTCCGCTATCCCCGCTGCCGCTCGCCGTCCCCTCCCTTCCTCCTTGAAAGATGGCGAAAAATCTCTTCTCAGTCCCAATTTTCTTCATCGTTTTCCGCGAGACCCTTGAGGCTGCCATCATCATCTCGGTCCTTCTCGGTCTCGTAGAGCAGATTGTTCATAGAGACCCGACGATATCTCCTACCATTTCCCAGAAATTAACAGAAGATGCTGCTAGCAAGGATAGCAACTCTGGCACTGGGCCTATTACCCTCACAAACTCGGACCCGGAAGACGACATAATACACCGTCACCGCCTTGTGCGAAGACTGAGAATACAGGTAGGTCTTCGCGTCAGCGAGAGAAGTTATGAAATGTTAGCGACGTATCATCATAGATTTTTGCCGGCAGTGCTTTAGGGCTTTTCATTGCCTTGGCCATCGGCGCTGCGTGCGTAGAAATCACAAACAGATACTCTGCAGTTGAATAACCCGGCATCATAGGTTTATTGCCGTATGGTTCACCAAGGCGTCCGACCTCTGGGCGAAGTCCGAGGCACTTTGGGAAGGTTAGTTTCTCTCTTCGATGTTCGTCAGTGACGTGGATGCTGAACGCAGCATTGCAAGGTATCTTCGAGCTCATTGCCAGCATTATGATATTTGTCATGGGTATAACCATGCTGAAGATGGACCGTGGTAAGGCCATATCTCTGTATCTTCCCAACGGCGTGGCGTTTACACAATCACCTTGAAGCTAAGGCCAAGTGGCGCATAAAACTCACCCAGGCCTTTGACAACAAAACGAGTATGTATACACAGATAATGTCGCACATTTATACGAGCGCCTAAATCCCTCATCTCATCCTAGATGTCGATGGTGGCACAAAGACCGGCAAATGGGTCCTCTTCGTTTTACCCTTCGTCACCGTCCTAAGAGAAGGCTTGTCATTGACCCCTCAACCCTCCGTCTTCTTTACTGACAGGGACGTTGCCCTAGGCATGGAAGCCGTCGTCTTCGTCGGGGGCGTCTCACTAGGCCAGGCCGCCACATCCATCCCCATCGCCGCCATTGTTGGCATCATCTGCGGGCTCGTCTGCGGTTTCCTCATTTACCAGTTCGCCAGCCGGTCCAGTACGTCTTGTCCTCTTCCCGCTCTATGTACCAATCCCAACACGGATCTGCTTTCTCACTTCCAGCGTTAACGATCTTCCTCGTTGTCATGACGAACTTCATCCTCCTCATTGGTGCGGGGCTCTTCAGCAGAGCCGTCGGCGCATTCGAGCAACATGCCTTCAACACCCTTCTTGGTGCCGACGTCGATGACTCCGGCGGAACCGGCCCCGGCTCGTACCGCGTCCAGGGTAACGTCTGGCACCTTGATTGCTGCAGCCCCGAGAACAAGCTCGCGAGCCAGGGCTGGATGATCTTCAACGCCATCTTTGGGTGGACGAACAACGCAACGCGTGAGTAGAGTATCCATGCGGGTATCTCACAGGCAGGTTGGGCATCTGACTGGTGTATCTCGTTGTGTAGTCGGCTCCACGCTGTCGTACGTCTTCTACTGGATTGCGGTTATCGCCACCCTCGTCTACCTCAAGTTCAAAGAGGTCAGCACTACTTTTTCTTCCCTTTTTCCTTCCCAGCCTTCCTTTGGCTTACAATGGCTCTACTCGTCCAGGGCCGCACCAAACTTTTCGGCTATAAATCCGCCGCGGGCATCCGCCGCAAGAATGCCCGGCGCATTCGCGAAGAGGAGGCACGCGAAAGAACGGAAACGACAGCGATTGAGGTGAAAGAAAAGGAAAAGTCGTCGTCCCCGCACATCGAGGGTGCCGGGGAGCCTAGTGAGATCGGCACGCTCCCTCGATGAATGATTGGCTGTGTCCCCGACATGCCCGAATTCTTTTTATCTGACCCTTGCTTTCTTGTTTTCGTTCGTCGATTTTGCTTTCATCTGTACTACATAATGTTGTAAAAGGACCGGCCTCCTGACTCAGTGAGGGCGACCACGTTGTGACCCGGGAATGCGAAAATAAAAAGAACCATTATGATCATTGACAGCGAAGGGTGCCACGAAATTTCGGCAAGTGAAGGGGGAAGAAATATTGGATATAAAAAAGGCTTCTAGTACTAATGCACATGTCCATCGACAGTAATCCTACGTTGAAAGTTCATGTCCCAATTCCTCGTGCCCGAACAGATTCCCCAGAAACTTGCTTACCTTACGATCAACCATACCACACACGCGCTTCATTCAGTCCGAAAGATGTAGCATCAAGAGACAGTTAAGCATCATGGCCCTTGAGCACACGGGGCAGTGCGGGTCCTGCAGAATGTGCTCGGAGATGCATCTATAGAGAAAACAAGCGTTGTCTAATGAAGATAACATAACAGGGTAATAATTTAAGCACAACGCACCGATAGCAGAAAAGATGGCCACAAAGCGTGGCCGTTGGCTCGATGCAGGGGTTGGATGGGCACATTCTGCAATTGACGCGGAGAGAAGGGGCGGCCATGCTTTGAGCTTCGTCCTCATCAGCAACGCTTGCGTCGCCGACATCCTGCACGTCAACGCCAAACTCATCATCAACATACTCTAGCTCGTCATCGTCGTCTAATGGTGTTGGCACAGTGGCCGAGGCCGCATCGTGCTCCTCCACGATGATCGTAAGATCGCCCGACACCGTATGGCGCGCATCATCATGCCCCCACTCCCCGGTACCATCGAGGTCGCTCCCTGGCGGTGTCAAAAGGAGACTCGGAGTCCTCTCAACAGCATCGGCCGGCGATGCGAGCTCCGACACAGTAGGACTGTCTGGGAGCGGCAGCAGCAGGATGTTGACCTGAAGTCCCCCCTCCGTTGATGCTCCAGGCGACGCGGCCGCCGAAGTCAGCGACACTACGGATGGGCTCTCTGGGAGGCGCGTGTCCACTGCCAGGTGGAGGGGGGTGTCGAGGCAAGACGCCGAATGGGGAGCATCCTTTGGACTGTGTGCCGAGGAGGTGCCAGAAAAGGGGACGTCGACAGGGGTATATATAAGCGGGGAGATTGCTGGTAGGGCCGCAAGCCCGAAGGGGGAGTGGACTTCGGGAGAGTGGGAAAGGATGCTACTGGCTGTGGGGCTAGATGGACACGGGCTGTATGAGCGAGGGGAGTCAGGTGGTAGGTAGCCTGGTACTGACCTGTAGTTTGTATACCTTATGGAAGGGGGATAGGACAGCGACCTACTGTGCGAAGGGGAGGAAGGCAAAGGGACGTTCTGGGAGTAGAATATGAATCAAAGATAGACCTCAGTGTCAAATGTGGCAAGCGCTTACCAGGTGTGTGTTACTTGAGGGCGAGAAGGAATTGCTAAAGGTACGCCCACTGCTAGAGGACCATGGGCTGATAGCACCCTTCCTACGAGGCGCTATGTCATCCAGATCGTCTGCAAAAGGGTTGAAGATAGGCGTAACGACAGCCTGAGTGGACGATACGTCGTCCGAACGCCTTGACTGTGAGCGCGCTATTGGGTACGCGTTGCCATTCATCAGCTCCTGCCAATCGACGATGTTTTGTGCAGGATCCGGTGTTTCCAGTGATTTCAGCGAAATGTTACTGTTGTTGGACATGAAGGAAGAAGACCCGGAATATAGGGAAGCCGGCACTTGTGATCGTGGAGGGCCCGCTTGTGTGGCGGTGGGCCTCAGTCCGAAGAAAGTGCCTGTGCTGTCAGTCGGGTATAACCCGTGTTTGATAGCGGTTGAGCGTTGCCTTGCTGCTTGCGCGTAGGAGATTTGACCGTTCGTCGGTGATAGCGAAGCACCAGAACGTCGCCCGGGAGGGGATGATGGAGACGCTGTCAGTGAGAACTGTGGACAAACGAATCAGGACGTTGTGTTGCAACAATCAGAGAAAAACGTACTTCGCTGTTCATAACGGAAGGAGGAGTATAGATTTGGCTTGAAGGGGTGGTGATAGGCCGCCTTCCAGGAGCGACATCATAAGTCTTCCCCTAGAACAAACAATTAGCTCAGTTTATTTACGCCACGATGAAAAATACACACCGTCGCTTCGTTGCTGTCAAAGTTATTGTTCTCCAGTCCTTGTCCAGATACAAGCAGTAACAATGGCGCCTCCAGGTTGTCACCCACGAGATTGATGGTATTCCCGGGTGGTAGCAACGATGCAGGACTTCGAACATTATTCTGATAAAGAGACTCAAGATGGGGATAAACACCGGGCAAAGGTTTCAAATTGGCCTACCTCCGTTCCATCCCAGGCTTTTACGATAGTCGGAGAAGCGCAGGGAACATAAGGTTTCGTCGGTCTAGACTGCGGCGTGGTCTTGCTCGTTGTCGGCGTTGTGGTGGGAACTGCTTCGCTAGATGGAAGATCCTGTGTCGAAGGATGATGATGATGGTGTCAGTCACCGGAAGAGACGTCATGACTCACCACCGAGGCTGCAGGGAACGGAGTGCTGTTCATGACCTCCATGAGATTCGTTGTTATAGCTGAGGGGGGTGCGGGATGCGTGGCAACAAGATGCTAATTATGAAGCATAGCTTTAGCAATACGCTCTCGTAAGGGATGTTGTGATGTAGGCCTACCTCGCCATAATTGGCATGATCCTCAAAACCGATGCCGCACTTCAAGCAGTGCGGATGACTGTCCGAGACGAAGTAGTGGCGACGCCGCATTTCCAAGCTGGGGAAATGAATTTCACACTGTACACACTCTAGCTCTGGGTGCACAGAAGTTCGATGCTGTTCATCATAAGCCGCTGGCAATGTACAGAGACAGAGACAGACGTACCTCTCTATACTCTACATCGTCCTTGAAACCCACGGTGCATATCGGGCACTTTGGGTGTGCTATAGCTTCAAGGTAATGCGACGGAAGCTTATCCTTATATATAAAGACACCACCACAAGGGCGGCACGGTGCCAGGGGATGCACTGCGTTGTAGTGCTGAAAAGCAAGATATGTTCAATGTGATAAAAAAAAAGGAGGGAAACGCTGTAACCTCCTGCAGAGCCGTACGGTCCACAAAACCTAGACCGCAATTAGGACAGTTGGGATGCCTTGAGGATCCTCTGAAGTGGTCTTCCAACGCGGATGGCCGTGTAAAAGCTGTCCCGCAGGGCAAACAGGGAAACGTTGGAGGGTGCTTGTCCTTGATATGCTATAATGTAGGTTGTATATAAGTTCAGCAAGGCGAGATCGGACAAAACTGAAGAATGTGGCGCACCGCGTCTCGGGCATTTTCACTTGCAAACCGTTTCTGACACCCCTGGCGATCGCAGAAAGGGTGTTCTGTTCCGGAGCTCTGCAGATGTTGCTTCAAAGCTTCCTCATTTGCGAAAAATCGCTCGCACGAGTGACAATACTTGCGCGGCATAATTGTGGAAGTCGTGGTGAGAGGTCAACAAGGAAGCAAATTGCTGTGCGGGGGCTGAAGTAGTGCAAGTGTTGGGGTTTGTTTAAAAATGAGTCAAAGATTCGGCGCAATGAGAACACGAGGCACGATGCTGTCACCCTAGGGCAGCGAGGTGAGCGCGTGCAAGTGTGGCTGTTGTGATTCCCTTTGCCCTATGCGAGACTGCGTCCAGGGCTGGAGGTAGATAAAGCCCCTACTACCTCGCTGCTTGCAGCGAAGCATAGTGACGTGATGACAAGGTTTTGTGGTTTCGGCGTTTCGAGAGACAGGGCCCCAAACAACGATAGAATTTGATTGTCTTTTTTAGGAAAACAAGCGCCTGCTGTACACGAGGCCACGGCAGATCCACCAATCAAACCGCAATCTGTGTCAGATAGAAGGTCCCGAGCCGAGTCGCGGCATTTGAGATGGGATCAAGATTGAATAGAGTTGAATGGAGAGACAAGATTTTTGCGCGTCGAACAAACTTCCACAGGGAAAGGGGCAGAAACATCGAGTTATCGATGAATCGCGTTATCCGAAAAGAAGATAAGGCTACCATCGATCATCGATTAGTAGCAGTTACTTTGAGGGAGGCTGCGAGTGTCGTTCACTGCTGTTTGTCGCCAGCGGGCGTCGATATGACCTGGGTCATGGGAGGTAACTTGAAGTATGTTGTGTTGTTCTGATCGCCGACGACATCATGCACATTGAAATCGAATGCTAATCAACCGAATACACATAAAATACAACGAAAACGCATTGGGCACTCTACTGAAGTACTTGTAGAAATACAAAGCCGTGACAAGCTTATACACAAGGAGAACAAAATTAGTTATGGAATATAATCCATCTAGTCACTAAGATAGAATTTATAGGCCTCCTCCCAGGCCTTCTTGCCATCCTTCTCAATAACATCCTAACAGGGAAGCATCCAGTAGATCAGCAACAGTAGATATAGCAACACGTCATAGCGAATACGGTCAGATTCAGATGAAGTTACTGCTTACCCCGTGGCAAGGTATTATCTTCTCGAAATCCCACCCTGCGACGGTCTTCGCATCGCGTCGCATGGCCCTAATATCCGTCGAAGACATCAATGAGTAAGAGGCATCGAGAGATGAATGAAAACTATACAAACTCCTTGTCCGTTCCAAGATTCCACAAGAACCTTGGTTGGAACCATGAAGAAGGCGAAAAGCCGCCAAAAAGAGGTAATTTTCCAGAAGAGGTGGATTTTGAATACTGGGGTCGTGATAAGTTCAATACCAATGTGAGAGTGGAAGACAAATCGATAGTACCTGCTCGATAGCGGGGAGATTGAACAAGAGGTCCGCCTCGATCAAAACCTTCGTTTCAGGGTGGAAGAATGCGACGTCTTTATTCTTGAAACCCGAGAAAAAACTGAAGAGATGTGAAATTGAGCTTCTAATTGCAAAAAACAAAAATCAGGCAATCCACCATGACTTAATCTGAGCATCACAAGGTAAATCAGAGTTGCAAGTAAAAGTATAGAATCCGTACCTCGTCTTCAAAACCGTACTTCGTATCCGGAGGGTCTCTACCCCATGCTGTGTACATGGTGATATGAACACCCTGACCGAGAAGAATCATAGAACAACCTTACCGCCGTCAAAAACGAGCTCCTTATTCGTGTGCCTTTCAATAGCTTCCTTAGGGGCAATCAATTTGGCATCGGGGTAAGTCCTCTTGTAATCGCCTATTGATGCCTCAATTGAAGAAATTACAAGTTCCAGAAAGCGTCACGCACTGAGATAGAGATGGTGAACAGCATCTGCACCGATGATATACCTGTCACAAGTTCAGAACATTAAGAATCGACGTTAGAGGAGATGACTCGCTTGACAGCACCCAATTCCTCCAGCTTGGCTTTGGTCTCTGGCTCCAGCGGGGTAGACGCCAAGACCCAAACGCCGCCACTCCTCAATTTGATGGCCGTTGACCGCCCGCCGAACGGAATCAATCCAAACCGAGCAAAAGGGCTACACAAAGCTCAATTTCACACTTATAATCACGAAGGTCTTAAAACATACCGAGAGAACGTCCAGACATTGCTCGCGACCTATTCCGGGTAATGAGGACCTGCACTTCGCTCTGACAACTTGAACGAGTCGCCGCAGTACGCACCTCGCGGATGACAGTTTCCGACATTCAAAATGATGATGATTTATGGGATGTGTAGTTGATGAGGGCAAGGTAAATGGACAAGACAACTCCTTTGCAGCTTCGCCTTTTATCATGGTCGATTGCGTCGGAACGATCGAGCATGGTGTCGTCACCTCCAAAGGCTCCAAGCGGAGCGTCACGTGACGTCATCGCGTAGTGACCGCGTCGACGCGTCGACGTCGGCTGCGGTGCACGCTTGCCGAGATGCGGGGCAAATCAGTAATCGGTTATTACAAAGAATGCGGTTTAGTATTTCAAAACACAACACGCCGAACTGCACCGGATGAGAACCTATACGCTCATCAGTCAATCATCCAATGTCGTTTTTTCAGCATCTCAAATTTTGTCAACATCTTCCCTCTGTGCTATGCCACAGAGTGCGCAAGTTAGAATTAGGAGAAGGCAGTGACTGATTATAGAATAATCACAATGACCGAACACGCTTGAAAGCCCAGTAATCCTCCCGATCATCAATGTGGTCATCAACCATCCAACTTACATCAACAGACACGAGAATATGCACGAGTGAACCGGTACCAGAAGACCCTTTATCAGCTTTCTCAGATTGGACTGCCATTGGTGATATCGATGAACTGAACGGAATGCTGAATAATAGAGAGGGGTGCGACGATAATAGGTGTGAGGCGTTAAGCACTGCCTTTGCTGTGAGGGGCTCATGAGCACGGTCGCATCGGAGTAAGGCCGATGATGCTTTGCTTTACCAGAGACAGGACCTGAACAACAGTAGAATTGAGCCGCCTTGTGTGGAAAACAACGACTGTACACGAGGCCATGAGCAGCAATTAGAGTGGGCAATCTTTGACGAAACAATGTCTCATAAAATACCCTGAGTCAGAGTAGCAGCTAGGGTTTGATACCAGGTATCACAAATCAACCAGGTTGCAGAAACTGACCTTCTATCTAAGATCGACTTGTCAGCGACAGAGCTTTTGACCTAGCTGGCAACATAAATGAAGAAAAAGCTACCTGCAATCGCAGGCAGACCGATTGCAATAGCAGAACACGATAGCGCAGTAGACGATATGCGCTGCGAAGAGCATCTACACCAACATAATATATCTGTTCGAACGTAGAATTCAAAGGTAGGGAGACTACTCACTTGACAGCACCCAATTCGCCCAGCGCCTTTTGCTTGGTGTTAAGGCCCATAACCGGTTAACATTACAAAAAAAGGTGGCAGCAGGCTCGGCAAAAAGCGTAGAGTACATCGAGAAAATACAATGATACAACATAGCAAATTACACCAGGTGAAAATCATTAAACGCGGCCTGTTCAATCATCATTCGACGATTTTTTCAGAGTATCTTGCCAATCCATCGCCAATTTCGTCAACGTCTTGCTCCGAGCTGTATCCCAAGACACTCAAGGATAAGCAAAAGCTTAGCCTCATCACGCTATAAGCTACTGACCAAATATTGACAGCACGTCCTTGAGAAGATCACGTTTCGGGAGCCCGATTACAGACGGCGACCAAGTATCTTCACGTCCCGGACGGCTATTTCAGGCAAAAGAAGAGCAACATCAATCCTCCCCGGAAATCCCAGACACACAAAAGGACGCACAAGTAGACCGGCCCGAAAAGCTCCTTGATTAATTCCTCCGCCTTCGCCCGGAAGCCTTCATCTGCAATCTTCTTCGCATATACCAACAGCGCCTGCTTATACTCCTGTGGGCTGTCCAGCAGCCTCGTTGCACTCAACCTCGTCTCCAGATGGCCTAATGTCAAGGCTGTGTTCCACCACGTCGGCCGCTGCTTGTCAGAAAGAGCCTCATCCGGCGTGCCACCAACGCTGCCCTCCACCGCCGACATGATGCCACGGTTCGCTGCCTGGTTGCCCGAGTGTCGCTGGCGGCCGTGCCAGGCGTCCGAGCCCTCTGCCCACCAGCGCTCGCTGAGCTTGACCCAAGTCAGAAGCGCAGGGTCGTAGGAGTACGCGACGCCATTGGAACAGTTGATTATAGGTGCGCCGTTAGGGCGCACGGCGGTGGAGGTGATAGTATGGTTAAGGGATGAGAGGAGCGGAGAGACTGATATCGGCAGGAAGAAAGATTCTTGTTTTTTGATGTTCCTGGTTAAAAGTGAGATTTGCTACTGCCATGTGAGGCTAAGGAGTTTTCATACCAGGAATAGAGTTGACCTGTTGAGTTGATAACCATTAGTGCATGCTTGTTCACCTCCATGTAAGAACAAGGTGCTCCGAGAGTTAGGGTCGGCATGAACCTAACGAAATAGTTGAGACAAACGTCGGCTGAACGCCAATCAGGTAAACTTACCGTCGTCCGGTATGTGAATAAACGTTTAAAGATCCATCCAGCATCGCAACAGCACAGAAATACGATGTCGCCTTGATCGCCAAAGCAGGGCAGGGCAGATAATCGAGCCACTGAGTCTGTTTCCCACTCACATACATGACCTCCGTCGGCGCTGTCAAAAACATTCAACAATACTGTCCTCCCTGAGAAGATCGCACATACCATCGCCCTCAGAATTGCGTCCCTCGAATAAATCATCACTCCCTTCAATTTCCGCAGTCAACGAAGTCAACAGCGCGGCCACTGGCAGACTCGGCCCAACCTGCCCTCCCCATGCCACCCTTGTGCCCCCATCAACTACTCCAATCTCCTTCACAGACACATGCTCCCGAACGCGGTCCCCACCTAGCGTGCGCGCCTTGTTCGGTTTGCCTTCATCCGTCAGATCGATCACCGCACTTGCCTTGCGCTTCCCACGCGTATGCATCGGGGAGACGGAGGTATCGAGCGAATCTATAGGAACATCCAGGTCCATGCTGACGTCTGCATGGCGCGACCAGCTGTCGGGCGCATCGAAGGGCTGCTCCGACGGCAGTGGGAACGTGCTCGAAGGCATTATCTGCATGAGCTGTGCACGTTTCGAGGTAGGAGCTGTGCTGCCCGAGGGCCCTGCGATGCCATTGACAGATGCTGAGGTGGTGCCTGCAGAGGGGACAGCGGTAAGGTTCGCACGCTTCTTGTTGCCGCGCTTCGCGACGAGCATATTAATGCGCTCGCCTCCGCCGTTGGCCTGGGTGAATCCTGTCGATAGTGATTGCTTCTGGGTCGATGGCGATGGGGGAGGGGTGATCTGCGAGGATTCCTTTGTGGAGACGTGGGAATAACCTTCTGGGACTGGAGGCGGGTTGAAGCCAAATTTTGTGAGGTATTGTTCTTGCACCGAATGCGGCGCGATGCCTTCCAGTTCGTCAGGATCGAAGTTGAACACTGCAAGAGTGCCGTCGGATGACGCCGCGTATAGTGTTAAACCATCCCAGGACCTGCGGTGAAGAGATACCTTTGAACACACACACAAAGGGGGGGATGTGTGAAAGGGGCGTACCAG
The DNA here is from genome assembly GCA_013368375.1 of Tricholomella constricta. Classification (NCBI taxonomy): domain Eukaryota; kingdom Fungi; phylum Basidiomycota; class Agaricomycetes; order Agaricales; family Lyophyllaceae; genus Tricholomella; species Tricholomella constricta. The sequence continues at coordinate 1,239,028 of JAACJP010000007.1, read as the reverse complement.
CTGAGATCCATGATTTGACGCTCAAAAACTTCTTTTGCGACAATGAGTGGCCGTGCAGATTTGGTTTGCCAAACGGATACCGAGCGATCGTCAGCACCCAGTGCAACTACGGAACAAATATTTGAAGTCGCGACTGGGGCGTTCATGTTGCGCAGAAATATGTGAGGGTTGTACGCCTTGGAAAGGAATTGAAGTAAGTGAAGCGAGAGAACACTGGGAACTCACAGCAACCTCAACCGTGTTTTCGTGACCAACCAAGCTGATGTCGGAAGTCCATGTGTTGCGTGTGATAACAGCGGCAATAAACACGAAACCCTTGTTGTTCGTAGCATTAGATGCCGTGATATGAGCACCATCGGGCGACCAGCTAAAGAAGGTGTCAAAATAATCCTTGGGTACAGCGATGCCGACTCACCTCAGCCTCCTAAAGAAGGTGCTTCCCGGCGAGTCCTCAAATGGTTTTGTCACCTCTGCCTCAAGACTCCAGTCCGTCGTCCTCCATATCTTTACAGACCTATCATCAGATTGAGTCGCCAGGAACTCTCCAACGGGATCCCAGCAGACACCCTTGACGAATCCCTGATGCTGATCAAGTTTCCGAAGGCGTTCTGTCCACTATAAGTATTGGCGCACGGACACATTTGAGCCACTCACCCAATGTGAAGCCACACCAAACGAGAACCTGTGAGTCAAGGCCTACAGATGCGAGGTATCGGTCCCCTGGTGACCACGCCACGTCGGTTACGTCTGTGGCGCGTCAGAGAATGGATTCGGAGGATGGATTAACCACTCACCGCTTTCGTGCCCCGGAAGTCGTTTCAGAGGTTTCCATCCCTCTACGTTCACCTCATCTGTACCCCACACCTTGCCCCGCGCATTCCTTGAGTTGAAAAGCATGTAAAATTTGAACGGTACAATGAAGTGGACTCAACACTCACGGATCCAAGTCCCATATCATAACAATCTCGTCGTCGCTTCCACTCGCCAGCCACCGACCTGAGTGCGCCCATCGCACCACCAACACTGGACCAGTGTGCATCGTCAAAGTGCATAATGATTTAGGGGGCTTGTTCGAAAGCTCCGAAGCAGGATTTAAGATCGGCTTCGTGCTCCAAATGCGAATTTTGGCATCCAGGCCGCCAGTGGCGATACGGGAGCCATCCGGGTGAACGTGGACGGAGAAAATCGAAAGTCTTTTCGCATTCGTATCGTTCTTTGCAGAGTCCTTGTGAATCACCCAGGCTGGTTTGGTGAAATGCATGGAATTTGGTATGCGAGATTGGCGAATGAAAGTACCTGCGCCCAGGGTACGTAAAGCTGCGCGATATGCCCTGCAGTCGAGCAAAGAAACCTAAAATGTGGTGAAGCTGTTCCTGAAAGATGAATTGACTTAAGTTGGTGCTGCTCGCTGTCGCCGCGAGTCCGACGATCAAGACAATTACGTCACGTGCTGCAATCAATAGCGACAACGGTGACTTCCCCGGGCCCTTGCACCGCTTGCAATACCTGTGCTGCTCCCTACGCGCGATTTTCTATTCTTAATATCCAAGGTGTCGATGTATCAGGACACAGCTGTAGCCGTGCGGCTTCGAGCCTACTGGCCCCCGCCATCACTTCGATTTACACTGCTTCCAGAAATGATTGCACGGTCCAAACATATGGGCAGCCTCAAGGCATTTCGCTACTACCGACGCCTTAGAATCAGGCTCTGGGATACTTAGTACATCGATATTATACTGGAGCTTCTGCAATTCTATAGGCTCCACTGTCACTCGTCGTCCGTAACGGCTCGTGGACGTATAACGAATATATCGTTTTTCAGATCTAGAAAAGACTGCCCTGTCTACGTGTGCTTCTGCGCTTGAGTTTCCGTAACCCCTTGTGCCTGTCGCTCCTCAGGAACCATTTAAAGCTGATACTGGGTATGAGGAAAGGTGGCTAACTCTTGTTATTTTCTTATATGGCTTCTACGATTGAATCCACTGGTAGCCTCAAGGAGCCCGTCGAAACACTCAGCAGCTTTTAGTCGTCGATTCTCACCATTATTGACAAGAAAGACCTGGAACTCCGATTCGACTTGAAGGCTGTTCTTAGTGACGATCTTTAGAAAAGTCTAGAACGCTGAGCTCAAGTTTCCTATTCTCACTCTACCCATGACTGTGCAGTTGTTCTTCGTCAAGTCCTTTTTTTTTTCCCTTCGCCAACAAACGACAAGTAAATTTACTATTCTGAGGATAATCAGCCTAATCATTGGTGTTTTGACGTTCTTCAGAGTGCCTTCTTCGCCAACGCAGGCCAGGAATTGGATCTGTCCCAAAGGCTAGTCCAAGGGATGAGAATGATCGATTGCCTTCTCTCGCATCCGCCATGATGATCCCAACAAGGTTAATGCGTCGACAGATTGGAGTTGCGTCTCCTGATACAGAAATAACAGGATGACATGTTTAACCCCGCCAAGTGATCTTGAACGACTATGGTCGCTGGCCGCTTTACGTCGCGTGAGTTCGAGTCTTCGCGGCTGACTTCAAGTTCGCCTGTCGTAGCAGTTGCATTGACAAGTTATCAAACAGCGGGCTGGTGTTCGGCATCCCTAATATCTATCACATCCTCTGTGGAGCCTCATCACCTTAGGCACGCGAACATTGTTCAATTCATCGGTGTATTAAAGATTCAACACCTTCCTGATCAACCTTACGACGATTCCGTGCAAGCGACGGACAAGGTCACCATCTTTGGAACCACCCTTATCTCTGATACAGTGAATGGTCGTTCGACTGTCACAGCACTGGCTTTGATCGAGGACAGTGTCTGGGCGCTACTTGGTTGCGATATATACATCACTGAAGAACCTCAAACCATGGAAAGACTTTGGACGGTTTAGTCAACCTGTATATGTTATAAGCGCCTTTTGATTGCTATTTTGCTTGCTCGGGGTCTTGTATCAGGATTGCTCTGATATCGTGCGTTCCTGCAATTCCTATCGATGTCCTCGTGAAATTCTAATAGTGTACCTTCCAGTCATGAGTACTCGCAACCCTGGTGCTGTAGCTAGCTGAACGGTCAATGCTTCAATTTACAACATGGTCGCGCAAGCATTCTCCGTCATTGCAGCACAGGTACTTATACCGAAAGGACCATGCGCCACGATGTAAGTGTGCCGTCACTCGCATCATTCACCCCGACTGATGTACCCATCAGGCCAACGCGGCGATGCTATCCTCATATGCATATGCTGCCTCAATATTTTCATCATGTACTCAGTGTCAAATCTGTGAGCGCTTGATGAAGTTGACAGCGAAGAGCTTTGGCAGGGGGAAAGTCGTTATCTTTCGACTACGAAGGATATCGGAAATAGGTGCAGGTTCGCACAACACATTGAAAAGACAGCTAAATTGCTTCACGAAGATTAAATATTCACCCCTAGAACATGCATATGCATATATGCTTGTTGTGTCTTTTACGCAGTTGTAGAATTCTTCTCTGGAATTGGATGATAAAATTTTAACGTCCACTTCGACTCACTAGGAGTAGGAAGTGTTCTGAGTGTTGGAAATGACAACCTTGTAAATTCATACTCAAGAGCGACATTTCGTTCAGTCATTCAGGACCCTAACCCTAACGGAGGATCAAGCAAATCTGGTTCCGCCGAGTCGGTCGATCGATCGTTGGCTTGCATGCAAGTAAATTCAAGAAGAGTGTTGCACACTGGAGATTGATTTCGTGTAGGAAGACCAGCCTTGAGCCATGCGAGAATGAAAAACCGGCGCTTGAGGAAGCGTTTCCTAGGCGTCACCAGATTCGGTCCGGAGAACTTGAACCGGAAGCAAATTCAGCTGAACTGGCTCTCTAGCAGGCGCAAGGAGTTGATATCAACAAGGATGCACGTTGGACATGGCGATGACGACGAATAGAAGAGGCCTGTCTTGCTGGATAACGGATGCAACAACCATGATTGTGGTGGTGGTCAATGCGTCGTGCCAGCGGACTTTCAAAGGCCGTCAGTCAACAAACCAAGTTTCACTTGAAGTCGCGTCTCAAATTAACCTTTTTTTTTTTCTTCCCCCCATTATCGTCTTGAACTATGGCTGAGAAACCCTCGGGATATCGTCTGGAATATGCTTCGTCTGGTCGGGCAAAGTGCAAAGGTGTGGAGCCCTCCTTTGGCTGACTTTGTACCAGCCACGGGGATGTTCATTGTGGGCGCTGGTGGCTTGATCGCTAACATTGTATTTTGCAGGTCCTAAGCCTTGTGCAGGTTGTATAATGTCCCTTATCTGGTTTATAGATTTTTAACACACGGCTGCCCTTTACTACAGGCACTCCGATTGAAAAAGGAGAGCTGCGTGTCGGCAGCATTGTCGAATTTCGTGGAAATACGAGCTTGTAAGAATGTTGTTTGAAGTTTCCTCTCCACCCTAATATAATGGCATATTTTTGTTTTATTTTCTGATAAAGTGCATGGAGACATTGGGGATGCACCACGCCGAAGATTCTGGAGAACATGAAGAAGTCTTTGGAGTCAAGCTCTGAGCTTGACGGCTACGAGGATCTCACTGACGAAGACAAGCAGAAGGTGGATGTCGCTTGGGAAAATGGCCATGTCGCAGACGAGGATATACCAGAGACTGCGAGGAAACCTGCCGCAGATGAGGACGAAGACGAAGAAAAGCCCAAAAAGAAGGCGGCCACCAAGAAAGCACCTGCTAAGAAAAAGAAAGCTGATGATTCTGGTGACGAGGAGCCTGCTGAAAAGCCGAAAAGAGCACGGGCAACGAAGGCGAAGGTTTGTTCTATGAATTAAAATGGTGATGTGTGTTATTGATGGTCATCTTTGACATCTTACTAGAAACCTGAAGTCGACGAAGACGCTGATGAGGATGAGGAGGAAGAGAAACCGAAAAAGAAGGCTCCAGCTGCCAGAAAACCTCGTGCAAAGGTGCTGTGATTTCGTCGACACTACCATGAAATAATCTCGTTAATCTGTCCGTGTTTGCAGAAGGCGGATGCTGACAATGACGACGGCGAGGAAGCCCCCAAGAAGCGTGCTACGAAGAAAGCGCCTGAAGCAAAAGCAAAAGCTGCTCCCAAGAAACGTGCACCGAAAAAGAAGAAGGTCCGTTCAGGGCCTACCACCGCACGTTACTGATAAAATTGACTGAGTTCTTCATTCAGGATGAGGAGGACGATGAATCTGGCGAGGACTTCACGGAAGTCATCGAGGCCGTCCCAGCGCAGGAGGACGACAGCGGCGAGGAGGAGGAAGAGGAGAAGCCCAAAAAGAAGACGACCGCCAAAAAGCCCGCAGACAAGAAGACAAAGGCAGCGCCCAAGAAGCCTGTGTCGAAGAGGGTACGCCTTGTAAATTTCGATAGAACAACTGCTCACCTGCTTATGTCTCAGGACGCGGATGGTGATGAGGAGATGGCAGACGCCAATGATGCGGAGCCCGCTGATAGTGAGGAGAATGGCAAAAAACGCAAAGTAATCACCTATTCTCTTCCCAGTTTTTCACCGACTAAATAAGACCTTCTGTCAAGCGTCCTGCTTCGAAGGCTGCCGCAGCTAGCAAACCTGCCTCGAAGAAGGCTAAGCCCGCCTCTAAAGCCAAGAAGAGCAAGGAGATCGTCGAGAACGACGACGACGAGGAAGACTGATTCCACGTTATCAGGTGAGGCGAGCAACCCTACGGTCTCGCCAAACCAAGTCTTCTTTCTACTCTTTTGGGAATTGCTCGTTATGTTTTCGGATCTGCGTTCATGCCATGATAGTAATGTATCGTTTTGCTCGTTTTGCTGCTTCGGATCCCGTTTCTGAACTGTAATTAAATACTCGACCAATCCAAAATGTTTTCCGTTGGCACTGGGAGAAGCGCATCAAGGTCCAAATTGTGGCGTTCAAGGGCGCCACATTGTCCATTTTGATCGCCGTTGTTCGCGGGATTCTGAAATAAATAGGTGACAGATGTTGTGAATTATCCTGGAAAGATTCTGCAACCTTGTACTAATGCATTCTGGGAGACGATTCGTCAGAGACTTCTGAAAGTCATGTAAGGATGAGCATATATTCAAATTCTACACTACAGCTACCTACAAGGACTACGCTACGACTAACAAGTGAACTGAACTACTTACCTATTGCTACAATGATGGTAAACACGGATGAGGTACAAGCCTAACGATACAAGAGCGAATGTAGTCGGATGTTTTTGCGATAATAAGGCCAGCAGTGAATAGTGAACAAGCCGGCATGAAGAGTTAAGGAAAGTGACGGGCCCAGTCGGGGGCTGGCGATACAATGAAACGCATAAATGGGCGTGATAAAAACACCATGCGAGGAAGTATGATATAACCGGAGAGGAAGGAAAGAGCGCGGATGGATCACAGGTCAACTGTGCCATAAACAAGTCGATGCGTGGTTGCCGCAGAGGGGCCAGTTTAAAACAGGTTTGAGGAGGACGTCTGCCTTTTAAGTCGACGAGGAGAAGATTCCCCCGCGACTTCGCTTGTTGCTCTCGGTGGTTTGTCCTCGACCTGTTTTAGAGGTGACGAACCGCGTTCCGTGAACAAGTCGCCGAATTCGTCATCGGACTCGTCGTCGACATTGGTAATGGGAGCTTCCGGCACGAGGGAAGACACCTGAGGTTCTTCGATCGCAATGATTTCGACCTCTTTTAGAGGCGAAGAACCGGGCTCCGTAAATTCGTCGTCAAAGTCGTTGTCGTCACTCAGAACGTGAGCTTCTTGATCTGGCATTCCAGAACCTTGGGAGACCGACGAGGCAGAAGTTTGCGCGTCCTGTATCTCTGCTTGCTGGACATGTGTCGCAGGAAGACCGAAGGACTCGATAGGCTGGAAGGTGGTCTCTGGTTCTACGTGCCAGGCCTGCGCGTGGCTTCCGAGTGGAAGGATGTCCGGCGGATAGGTGTCCTGGGGAAGAAGGGGCTCGAAGGTCTGTGTATGCGCCCTACAATGAAAAAAGCATTTATTAAGTTGATCAAGATAAAAATATGAGCTTTGACATACAAAGTGGGGGCGACAATATCTGGATATCCATTGAGAGCAAGTTCGTTGTCATATGTAAATTTGTTGTGTTGATGGTAGTAAGAGTTGTATGAGGACGCATGGTCGCCACCCGAATTCAATGCGGGGTGCTGGTATGGATAGCACGCCTGCATCTGTCCGTCAAACGGATACAATGGACCGTGCATGGTGGACGATGAATAGCCGTCAATGGGCTGCATGACGTTCTGAGCATGACCAGAAGGGATGGCGGTTACGACGTAATGTTGATCTCCGTGACTTGACTGAGTATATTGTGAGGAGTTACCGGGCTCGTGGGATGGGCCAAGATACACTTGGTTTTGAACCCAACCATAGTGCGCTTGTGTTCGCCTACCCACCAGGACCTGAGGTGGGCCATACTCAGGGCGAGCGTATGAAATGAACGCTCCAGAATGTGCAGGTCGAGCAGAGTTGGACCAATTGGCCACATCCTGGTGAAGGCCAGAGAGTTGCGAGTTGGGGTCGTAGCTTATGGACATGTGAGGGGGCTGGATGGGCATCGGCGCCTGAGGGTGGTTCGCCTGATCTGCGGAAACGAATCGGCGGATCTCACCGCTCACGTGTGGTTCGTGGAAGTGAACGAGTGGATTGTTGTTTTGCGACGTCGCTTCGGTGGCCTGAGACGACGGCCGTGACATGCGGAAGGAGAATTCGGCAGCTGGCAATGGGACGCCTCTTTGAATCGGGCCAGCTTGCCCTGAGACCTCCTCGGCCTTCCTTCTTTTACCCTTGCGAGCCTTCTTCGTTACAGAAAGTCCTGCGGTATTGTTTTCTACAGTGAGGGTATGGGGGGTTTTCCGTTTATTCCCTTGGCTCTCGACAGCCGCCGAGCCTACGTTCTCGATGATCTTGTCTTTTGGTGCGCATTTCAACTGATGGCGCGTGAGTGCAAATTTATTAGCGTAACTGTCGTAGTTGTGATTAGTATCTATAGATATCCTCTTCATTTTGACGAAGTACGTACTTTACTTGGCATCGATCACATCTCCACTGGGACGTCAGTGTGCCCTGCTTGGTCTGCGTCCGGACATTCTTGGAGTGAAGCTGGTCCACAAGGTTCACGAACTTGAGCATTCCAGGCTCTTCGGACATCGTGGTGGCGTTGTTTGAACTCGACGCGTCGGCCACCTCGTCGGAGGCACGCTGCTTGCGTTCTCTGCGCTTCGAGGTTTTATGCTCGGATGTCCGGGGCGTGGGTACTGGGAGAGAATTATGGGATTGACAAACCCAAGCCGCTCGCCATTTTAAAGTTGGGAGCGTCGATGTCGAGGGCGGAGGCACTGCCGATCCGCCGTCGGCAGCAACATTATGTTGTTCTTCGATGGTTATCGCTGCGACAGGGTTTTGGTGGGGCTCTCCTTGCGGACCATGACTGTGGGACGGCGGCATGACCATGACTCCGCTGCTAGGGGCAGGTTGAATCCTCGAGCTCCTCAGTGGTGGCATGATGGCGCCAGGCCCCGTTAAACTTTTTGTGGGATACAAATAGTTTGAGTTGTGATAGAAAGGAGCCGAATCTGCGGTATTGGGATAGGCGGTTGGCCCCTCGGATTGGTTGTCGTTCCATGAGCCGGGCTTCGCGGAGGGGTCTATGTCGTAGTAGCCGTCTCCTGTCATGTGCATTTGGGATGAAGAGGCGATAGGTAAGTGTGAAGCGGATGAGGAGCTAGCACCATGCCCGTATTGTGTGAAGCTGTAGCGGTTCATAGGTGAAGAAGAGAAAAGAGTGTGTCGTAAAGGTTGAAGGAGGAAATGAAGTTCGTGAAGAGTCGCCCAGCGAAAGTAAACAGATGAAGAGCCGAAGGATAATAACACAACAACAGAACAGAAAGACAGGATCGAAATTGGTAGAAGAGAAGAATTAAATGCGGCCGTTGAAGAGAGGTCGTTGTTGAAGTTGAAGCTTGAAGTTAAGCGAGGAGTGGCCAGTTGATGAACCATTGTCGTGGTGTTTGGTCTCGCGTGACCTAGTTTGTGAATCATGAGGCCAGGAGCTCAGCATATCGTGGCGATGCATATATGCAGACCTTCAGTAGCTTTCTCTCGGCGAAATGATGTGTTTAAGACTAGGGAAAGGCCAATGGTAAGCGGGAACTCGTGCGGAACGCCAATCTTGCAACTTTTTGGATTACATGCAAAGCGGGGCTCAACGTTTCCAAGGGCATCGTCCTAAGAACGTCCAATGTCAGCATTGTTCCACACATTGTGTCAAGCCTCTTACGCAATAGTGGGGCAGCTCCGACGTTCACTTCGCTGCCGCATCGATCTCCTCAGGGATAGGATCGGGCAAAGGACCCGCAACGCCTTCTAACCACGCGACGATTCTTAGCTCTTTTCTTTGATTCCAGGCTCGTTTCTGAAAAGAAATGGCCTTAAAAGTGATTTCCAGGTCCCTCAGAACGGCGACCGCCATATGCCCATTCTTGCCCCAGATGAGTGGCGCGATAATCACACTGGTTCTTTTTAACGCGTCGTGCACTCAAGAAAAGGCTTCAAGTGAGGCAGATATGGTATTTCCGTCGACAGAGAGTGGTTTTCAATTCCCGATGTCGCCAGCGAAGCGAAGCGTGGTTGATCTCGCCGGAGAATGATTCCAGGTCAGTACAGGTGCAGCGCAGCAAAACTGACGTGAGACTCCCTAGTCCACCAGGAGAGTTGCTTCTTGAGCCAAGGTAACGCGTATGAAGAAGCGATCGTCGTTGTGGCTTTATTCGAGGCCGAGAAGAAGCTTTGACCTGTCCGTCTGGCATCCATTCATCAGACGCACGCTAACCATCCACGCAAGTGACCGGTACACATTTCAAGACAAATCCCTTGAGTGAACGCCAAACCGCCACTGGGATTCGGCCGGGATGCCTTGACGCGTTGCTCTCCCACACACGACTGTGGTAAGTGATGAAGGGGCGTCTGGCTTGAATTTTCCTGTTGCGATGTCAATTTAATGACCAGAGTAGGTAAACTAGGCGATACTCACATCGATTATAACCTTCGATCGCAAGAAGAGCCTAATACTGTATCGTCGAGGAAATTATATCGAGGCTGAGGTAACGATGACCAAAGTCCATTGCCATCTCCCTCATCATGAACATTACACAAGAGCATCGAATTCGAACAAGCTTGTCAAGTGAAACCCTGTCCATAGTACAAGGAGTGCTCTTCGGGCGGATATCCCAAATGATAGAAAAGAATGTGTGGCGTTGATTTTCCGAGTGACAGGAGAGATACCGGCGAGCACTAGGCCGCAACAGATTTCAAGAGAAGGCTCCGTGATGGGCTCACCTTGCCTTGTCAGTAGAAGTAAGTTATGAGACGTGGCGCTCTTTTCCTTGTCCGAGTTGTCGACATATGCAGTTTGCCACGTGGCGTGTACGTCGGATTTATCGGACAAATTGGTACTTATAATTTACATTCGGTATAGAGTACTGATTAGGATACTTAGAGCTCTTCTAGGCTGTGGCCGGTCTACGTACTGGGTGGCGGCACGTCCTACCGTAGGAATTCCGATAAAATTGTATAGCGTGACTATCTAATATTGCTACAAAGTAAGTAATGATACAGTAAGTTTAAGTGTATGATATCTACGCGCAGCGTCGTATGGTCCGAGACCCGTTGGCACGAGTCATTCAATCAATAGAAGCACCTGCACTCTGCGCAACAGCAGGCGTGACGTCGGTTGAGCTGGGAGCGAGAGTAAGGGAAATCAACTTCGACGGGGATTCGTTGGAGGTGGATGCAGTAACGGGGGCTGAGACTGAGGCAGGGATCGTGGTAGTCGTGGCTTCAGAGGATGTGAGGATAGCAGTCGACGTGACGGGAGCTTCGATGATAGTAGCACCGTTCGCCATAAGGCTAGATAAGATGCTCGACGCTTCCTCGGGGGAGATTGTGCGAGTTACGGGTGGAAGGGTCGTGGGCTGGTCACCGAGCGTGATAGTCGTTGTTACGGTTTTAGGGAAGTTCGCAGTGGGCTCGGGTTTGGACGAGGAAGGAGGACTGGGTGTGGTAGATGCGGAAGAGGATGAGGAAGTGGAGATTGGGGTGTTGTCGTCGCACTCGTCGCCAGTGTCAGCAGGGCATTCAGTATCTTTGCCGTTGTTCACTTCTCCATCATCGCACGAAGAGTCAATAGAGCTGTCCTCATCATTCTCATCGTCGGACTCATCGGTGCATTCATCTCCTGCAGTAGCAGTCGAGTTGCCAAAGATCCCGCCAGTGGCCCCGGTAGCTTCGATGGCTGAAAGTGCGTTCCTTTCGCTGGTGCACATTACGTCCTGCAGTAAAGAAAGCAAAATGAGTATAGAAAATTTTCCAGAGCAAGAATGGACATACAGTTCCAACTTCCCGGACGGAAGGCAATGCAAAGCAATCTTGAGTTTTAGAACAGCGGCCTTGAGGAACAGCCCAAGTGCCATTGCGACATGCTGCTATACCTCCTGACATGCAGGCCTTCTCATCATCTATGCGAAGAAGTTTGTCAGAATGGTAGAAGAAGGAAAGTCAAACATACAGACTTGTGCACGGATCCGCTTCTTTCATTGTTTGGAATGCGAGATTGAGCCTCTGGGCTTCTTGGCCGTTCTTGAGGAGTGTCGCACTATCCAGTGGCTTCGTCGGCGCTGCCAGGGCAAGCATAGCAGTCGCAGCAGCCAGAATAAGAGTCGTGATTGTGCAGGAGACCATGCTGAACGTGTCAACCCTTGATGAATGAATGAAATGGTCGTGAGTGCGTTGTCTAAATGAATGAACGTCTATGAGCGCCTGGCTCAAAATAAGGGAAGAGAAATGCGAGGAGAAGGGAAGCTACAGGGCCGTGACTACAGGATTCTCCGAAAACGCTTGTATTTCAATGCGCACAGGACAAAAGCAAAGCAAGTTCATTGTTGTTCGGAGCCAGTGCCAGAAATAGCAGGCATTGTCCCGGGCCGACCGGTAAAGAACCGTGGGAACTGACATCGGGGGCAGCCGAAGTGTACTTGCGATACCGACAAATCTGCTCGTCGCCGTCCAATACATCGCCCCTCGAACAACGCTACAACATGGTGAGCCTATTCTCCACCGTCAATGAACGCATGTTCCATTCTGCTGCGTTCTACTGTTGAAATCCCGCGATTCGGGACGAATCTGGGACGGATGCGCATCTTGGATTGCGGATGACGATAGAATACAAATCGACTTTGTACTCAACCGCCTTTCCCTAGACCAAGAAAAGAAGAAATGGCGGCCGCAACAAGCAGGGGCGTGGCCACGTCAACTTTATGCGCTGCTCCAACTGCTCGCGCTGCGTGCCCAAGGACAAGGCCATCAAGCGTTTCACAGTGAGGAACATGGTCGAGAGTGCGGCGGTTAGGGATATCAGCGAGGCCTCTGTCTACCCTGGTACTTTCCTTTTCTCTCAATGCGCCTTCCGTTTTTCTCTGAGCGTCGTCGCAGAATACGTTATCCCCAAATTGTACATCAAAATCGCCTACTGCGTGTCCTGCGCCATCCACTCGCATGGTGAGTGTATCATCTTCGCTGAATTCTGCAAAAAACTAAGCTTTTGCGTGAATAGTCGTTCGTGTCCGATCCCGCGAGGGCCGTCGCAACCGTGCACCCCCTCCCCGTGTCCGATGGAAGGACGGCAAAAAGGTCAACCCTGCAGTTGCTGCTGCTGAGGATGCGAAGGTTGCCGCCGCCGCTGCTGGCAAGGCCTAGATACTTTGTCTGTCGATACTCGCAGTTGTTCATTCTCATCACATCGCATCGAAATTGTACATGTCCGCGAACCTTAAGCTTAAGCCATCGGGTGTCGCCTCGATTTGCCATCCCGAATTGAAGGTCCTCCGTGCCGACAGAAAAAAATTAGTGCCATCAACGAAATCATATAAAGAATGTCGAGTGCCCCAGGAGCATTACAATTTATTGCAAGGAAAAAAGGAATTTGGGAGGAAACATGATTGTATGTAGCTTTCACCACTATCTAGGAATCCATCATAGCCCGAAGGCGTAGTGTTGCTAGCGAAAGCGAAGCTTTAAAGTACTCTCCGACGCGAAAGAAAAGAAAAACCCCTGCCGCGTTTTGAGACGCAGGGAAAGGGCGTAGAGCGTCGTGAAGGAACAGTCAACAAAAATTTGCTTTTATAACTTTACCGGGACTTGCCGGCATAATGACCTGAACGAACTCCGCGCAGCTGTGCCTGCGCTGGAAATTATCCCGAAATGTGCGGATTACGAAGTAGCGTCTGCTTCACCGTAGATCTCGACTGGCCTCATCTGGGTGAGTTTTTGACCACAAAAAGTATGTCGAAGAAAATTGTAGCTGGCGGTGGGAGAATGACCTCTACCCTGATCACTGATATCAGTACTTCATTCGAAAATAACCTTTGAACAAGATGGGCCATCCTCAAGGGAACAAGAGCATTTCATCCTCTGTTGCTTGTGCATGATGAAGCTATTTGTGCTGTAATGCCAAAAAGAGGCCTATCTAATGGCCTTCCAAGTTCGGCCATTCCAAAGCTAACCACTGCTACACGGGATTATGCAGCCATTTTCATATTCATTGGTCGCCTCCTGAGCTTGCGACGCTCTGGACACTTTTCACATATCTCTACATCGTTGGTAGTAAAACCTCAGGGCCCACTGTATAACAACATCCTCGGGAGGACCCCGCTTGCTAGCACACGTATGATTCTTTCAGAGAAACAAAACCCGGCAGTAGGAGGTGCTCAGCTGCGCTCCAGACGGTTTGCTTGCTCACCCCTTGCCTTCAATGACTGGAAAAGCTGAAGCATGACTAACTTCCGGGAAAGGGGAGGAGGTAACTGGGCCCTACGACGACTTGTCTCGTCTACCTTCTACCTTTCATCCCTATCGGGTGGTGGTGCTTGGCGGCATTAGCGACCGTGCGAGGACTTGTCAAAAGATTCAAAGAAAAAGTTCAAGTGTCAAAAGAAAAAGAAGAAAAAATAAGACAGTCCTTCGTTTGGGAGCGCAATTCGGGGATGAGCCCGGTTGAACCATCACTGACCCGCCAGGCTACCATTTTGCGTCGTTTGCAAAATCGAGGCATGGTACTTCCGCCTCTAGAATTAGTCCATCAAGCGGTGAAGAGGATGGAGGACAACGGATAGGACAACGGATAATCCGATGGGGACGGCCATACAGTCAGGGCAGATAGCCTCCGACGATGATGATCCACGATCGGATGGATAATTTTCATGGTCTCGTACCCTTCATCGCGGCCCATGTTTTTCAGGTCCGAAAAGATCAGATTGGATGCAAGAAATACAATAGCAAGTTAACAGAACATAGTGACACGAAAGCAAGAAACAGTAGCCAAGGATATAAGGAGATCAATCATACCACGTATCCATACCAGTCAGACCCTCGTAGTGTTTCAGTATTTTTGCAACTTCACTCCCGTTTATGAATCGGTTGACCACAAGCATCTTGTATCGAGACGTGTCAGGTGGAAGTTATTCTGAGTTGAAAAGGGGCTTACCAGTAGCCAGTACCGCAGCGCGTCCCACCCAGCGGCGCGATGTATCATCCTCCAGTAATAATTCACAAACGCCACCGTGCCTTTATAATAATCCTTAATAAATGCATTCCTGCGCACCTCATCGTCATCTCACCCCGCCAAAACTGAACAATTTCAAAGGACCCACCGATTCAAAACGATCCATCGCCCCCACAGGGCATGCATCACCTTATACTCATCCTTCACGTTATCGCTGTCGTAAATCTCGTCCTCCCGGTCCAGGATGTCCCACGCAAGCACGCCAAAGTCATCCAGCGGCAACGTGTTCAACAGGTCATACAGACACGCACCGCCGGGGCGGCACGAGTAGTAGATGTCGGGCCCGCCGTATTCCGATTTTGCGGGGAGGTAGGGCGGTTGCGCGGCGGGCCCAAGGGGGTTGGATGCTGGTGGTGGCGTGGGGTACCGGGTGGTGCGAGGGGTGTGTAGGGTGCGTTGATTGGAGGATAGAGTGGATGCAGTCATTGTGGTTGTGGTTGTGGTTGTGGTTGTAGTGGTGGTGGTGGTAGTGGTGGTAGCAGCGGTTGTAGAGCGTCCACGCGACGAAGAGGGTGCTGGGGTAACGTTCAACATCGCGGTCGTTGAGCGCTCGCGTGAAGGTGATAAGAAAGGAGTTGATAATGGCCGTGACGCTTGTACCTTAATCTGCCCGAGAGAGGACGGGGGTTGGGTGATAGCTCGAGCGATGGGTATTTCTGTTGGTCGTGGCTGTGGTGGAGACAGCGTGACAAATGGGAAGGGACTTGGGATATCGGGTTGCGGGGGGGTTGCGTCTGGAGGTGGCGTAACTCGCGTAGAATGATCGTGTCTTCCAATTATTTAGTACTGGGCGAGTAAAACATATTTTTGAATAAAAGGTCACCTTTCTGCTTTCCCTGGCGCATCGGTGATCTTTAGTCGCAGGAGGCGATCCTGTGGACATTCTCGTCAGTGACTGCTCATATTTTTTCCTGTCAAATTATGATTACTTGCTTACCCCAGAATCTAATAGAGACCATTGAGCCAGAAGGTTGTCGTGATCCAAGTTCAAATGACATTCCAACATTTCCCGTGTGGCGAACACACCATGTAGGTCGCACACTGGACAAAGCCAATCGCTCAACTGGATTTGAAAGGTGTTTTTTGCCAGAGAATCCGAAGTATGTTCATAGCATACACTGAAGTTTACTGTTCCTGAAACACGTTTCGTTGGGATTCCAAGCTGACGACAGCGCCACAGAAAGCCATTGCGAAGGTTACGCAGCAGAAATGGGAGCTGTTTCGTATCTTGCATACGTATGGAAGCCAGTGTCAGAGCTTCGATGGCGTTCATCAGCTCAACTGTTGGTACGGACGATGCGGCAGTCATAGGGGCAGAAGCATTCACCCCACCCGGTGGACCAGGAAGAATTTCGATCTCAGGTGGACTGAAAGACCGTCGAGCGGCCGCCACGATCTCCTCAATACCAACATCATCGTCAACTTTGTCGCTGTCAGAATGGAGCTCGACCGCGTCCACGTCTTCTTCTTCTGATGTTTCCGACGAAGGTACTTCAGATTCCTCGCTAGAGTCCGGGTCGAACAGCGGAGGCTGGGGCCATTCCCTTTTTCGCGCTGCTTTGGTCGCCATCTGTGGTATACTAGCAGAACAATGGTCAAAAATTATGATGGAATTACGGCTATAGGATAAGGAAGACTTACACAGCAGTTTTCCTCTGAGGTGGTGGGTACGGGCCATCTAGGCCATCTACGTCATCTATCTCCATAGGCGAATCGGAATCGTCGTCCTTCTCACCCTGCTGCCTGAGTGTCATATTTCTGCCCAGATAGGACTTGAGAGGACGTTCATGCGGACGCGCGTTCTCAGTACGGGCTCCACCTGGGCGCTGAATTTGAGCAGCAGCGCGTCGGTTCGACGCCATCGTTGCCAGGCGTTTGACAAAATCGCGTTCCTCCTGATTGGCATGGCGTTTGCTCCCTCGATCCTTGGTTCGTTCTTCCTCGGCATGCTGCCAGAATGGAACCATGGCGGGTGATTTCAACGAGACGACTGAGGGCGTGGGTGTGGACGCAGTGATCATAGAGCGCCGTCTTATTGAAGGCGACTCTGCGGCAAATTGGTGAATGGTCATCTTCTTTCTGGCTGAAACCTCATGAGATGTGAGTTCTTCATTCACAGTAAGGTCAGGACGAACCAGGTGCGCGGTGACTACCTGGGGAAGTAGAAGTCACACTGAACGAAGTGCGGCGTGCACTGTTGGATATGTCGTCGTGCTTCGGACATGTTCGATCAGCATCTCGTATGATCATACAACTTATGTTGAATGTCTATTACCTGCAAATAACCGTGCCTAGATGAACTCGCACCACCGGCGTCAGGGGCATAACTGGGACCCTGCCGAGTTCCCGACGGGCCAGCAGCGGCATTCGTGGGTGGAGGCCCCATCACCGATGTCGAAGCGTTCCTGCTGCGCGAAGTACGCGTGCCCTTCGTCCGAAGAACTGGTCGCTGGGAGGTTAGTTCTGGAGATGAAGAGCGCCCTCCCGACGCGTTCTGCGGGGCTCTGAACGACTTGCGTGCAAAAACCACAGGCTCCTGGCGATTGATCGATCGATCATCGCGAGAGCGGCTTGAGGACGATGCCTGAATGCCTCCGCCAGTTTCAGAGTATCCTCGGAGACTCGATTGTTTCTTGCCAAATCTGTGACGTTGAGAAGCGGTTGAAGATGAAGAGGGGTTCTCCGTACCCGCATCGTCCCTCATCGGCGACGTGAATCGCGTGGTGGGAAAAGTGAAGTCGTCGAGGTTTGTTATGCGGTGGGTTGTTTACTTGAAGCGTGTTGGTCAAACATAAAGTTGTTTGACCGGGACTGCACAAAAGGTTGGTACTGAAGCACAAGGTTGTAGGACGTGAATGAGATAGTGACATCCAGGGCCACACTATAAAAAACCATGTACAACTAGTTTGTCCACATGTAAGTAAGTATACCAAATGGAATATATGATGAGGAGCATTGTGTATGGGAAATGGAGATTTGGCGAGTGCGGGGGGGGAAATAATGGGTGGAAAGCATGTACATCAAAAAAACTAATCATAATTTAATTTATCTTCCCCCCCACCCGGCGGCGGCAGCTCCGCATCCCCGCGTCTAGGCATGCCGCTATACTCAACCGGCTGCAAGCCCTGAGGCGCCGACGGCCGTTGCGGTAGATGTGATGGATGTGATGGGAGGGGTTGACGCGGGCCACCGCCGCCGCCGCCCCAGGAGTCGTCTCTCCCGGGCGGACCTCGCGAGCGATGATTGTGATTATTGTTGTTGTTATTAATGTGGTGTTGAGGAGGAAGTCCGCGCCCGCCTCCGCCGCTGTTAAATCTAGGTTGATGCTGTCCGCGGTGGTTGGGGTTGCGCAAGTAGAGATCTGGTTGGAAGCTAGAGCCACCCGGAGCATGTCCTTGAGGGCCGTGTGGGTGTCTGAGAGGATGAGGATTGGGAGGGTATTGCATGTTCCGAGGATGATTGCGGTGAATGCCTGGTCCGTGGGAATGGAAGTCAGGCGGACGATTGTTGTGAGCTGGGTTGTGCTGATTGTAAGGAGGGAGGGGGTGTGGGTGTGGATTCGGGTTCGGAGGCGGCTGTAGATTACGCTGTCCGCGTTTGTCAAATTCGTGGGAGGCCTCATACGAAGGTAACCTAAGCAAGTGCGACAATTAATACATAGGCTTAATTGACCAAAAACTAAGACATACGACTTTGGGTCAGCCGGAAGCGGGTCCGTCCAAAAGTAATCGTGGTCGAGGGCCTGAGCCGCCGTAATACGCTCTCTCGGATTGCACGTCAAGAGTTTATCCAGCAGATCACAGGTCTCATAGCCAACACTGATTCAGCCAACCGCTCAGCTTGCATTCGCGACGAAAGACACAGATTTACAAACCTTTCATACGTCTGTTTGATCCTCCTTGAATGTAACTGGAACCGCTTCACCCCCTCGCAGCCAGGCAGGGCATCAAAGTTCGGCCAAGTGTGTTGATTGGGCGTCCCACACAAATGCCAAATCTTCTCAAGCTGGTCCAGGTCCGAGTTTCCCGGAAGGATGGGTCTCCGGGAGAACATTTCTCCGAGTACGCAGCTGCACGAGGTCAGAAGATGCCATAGCGGAGAAGGAGGATGGCATACCCAATGCCCCAAATGTCCACTTCTCCGCCATACTGTCTGGCACCCAGAAGTAGTTCAGGTGGGCGGTACCACCTCGTCACGACGCAATTGGTGTACTTGCGTTCTTTGACTCGGCCGTCGATGGTGGTGCGAGTGACGTTGTTGTCGAACGCACGCGCAAGACCAAAATCGGCTATCCGCAGCGATCCAGTGTTCGATATGAGGAGGTTGGCAGCCTTCATATCGCGATGGAGGATGTTATTCTGAGATAAACGTGAGCATCAGACAAGAAAGTCGATGCAGGAAGTCTGCATACACGATGCATGTACTCTGTTCCTTCGAGGAGCTGCTTCATGTATAGTTTGATGTGACTTGGCTGTAATTTGACTCGGTCGTTCTCCAGAAGACCTGCAAGATCGTGGTCCATATAAGGGAAGACCATGTACACCGACAGAGGATCTTTTGCGCTGCCTGTAGAAAGTTCAGCCAGACTCCAATATCGGGATGTTTCGCAGGCTTACTTCGTACAATGAACATATCCAGGATCTCGATGACACATGAGTGGCGCAGAGCCTTGAGGATCTTGATCTCCCGGAGAGCAGTAACAGGCATGCCTTCCTTCTCGTTGTGCATCAATATGCGCTTCAGTGCAACCACCCTCCCCGTGTCCTTGTGTATTGCCTTGTGCACCTCACTGTGAAACACATTAGTAATTGCGAGCATTGAGAACACCATCGGCCCTCACCCAAACGTCCCTTCTCCTAGTTTGGTCGTCACCTCATAGTCTGACTGTATCCCACAGCCCTCAAACGCCCTGCCATACAGCTCCATCTCCTCCTTCTTTGACCTGCGGACAGGCTCACGTTTCCGGACGGGCCTGAGCCTCGCCATTTCCGATTCCTTCTTTCCTTCTCTTTTCTTGTCTGCGCCGTTCATCAGCAGGACATTCCTTGCCGGGGGCAGCGCCATAGGCGTCGGAGAATGAATGTCCTTCGGCGCTGCTGGACGTTTTAGAGGGATGCTGACCATTTTATGTCGTTGTGGCAAGGTCGCGTCCTTCTTCAACCGGAGGTCAGGAGGAGGCGGGGGAGGCGGTGAGCAGGCAGGTGGTGGGGGTGTGCCCGCAGAATTGGATGGCCCGGGTAGTGGAGGGAGTGCAGGCGGCAGAGGAGGAGGAGAACGAGCGACAGGGGGAGGGGATACTGGACGGTAATCGTCGTATCTTCTTCTGTCACCTCTGTCCCGGTCATATCCTCTATCGTCTCGCCTGAAGTTACCCCGCCGTTCGTCATCTCGACGCGTGTAGTCGCGTTCATGATAGTCATTGGCGGCATAAGGACCAGGGCGGTAGTAACGGTCTGACTTTGAGGTGGAGGCAGGCTCCCGCGAATAGTACCGGTCCTCGTCATATCTTCTATCTCTGTCTCTGTTCCACGCCCCTTCGCTGTCTCTGTCTCCGTCACGTCCATAGCCCCCTCTTAGTGGGCTGAAATTCGCCGTGGGTGATCTGAGAAGAGGTAGTCGATGTTTTTCGAGACGATGCAATGATGATGGTGATCCTGGAGAGCGAGAAGGAGGAGACCTTGGGGACGGCGATCTTGGACGGTCCCTGTGGTAGTCTCGGCGTGGCGCATAGTGCCTCGACGACGCATTGTCTCGACGCTCAAGGCTTGGGTGCCGGTGATCAGAGTGCCCAGAATGCACGGGCTTCCGCCTGGAATCAACCTGTCGCGCAGCAAAGCGCTGCTCATCCTCTGCAGACCTTTCGTACACCACGGGCCCATCCTTCACCTCTGTAACCGATGATGTCGAGCCGCTCCTGGATAGGTCAGCCTTCTTTTTGAAAGGAAAAGCAACCTTGGGCTTCTGGGCTGTAATGACGGGTTTAGGAGGCAAAGATGAAGGCAAGGGCGGTAAGGTAGGTCGAATGGGTGAAGCATCGTCGAGCTCGCCCTCTTCTGGCGAAGACGTTGCATGCCTCTTCGGTGCCCGTTCGCCTACTGGGGACCTTGAAGCGTGCCTCTTTGTGGTGCTGGGACTCATGAGAGGCGGGAGGAGAGCAAGCACTTGCTCGCTGTCGATGGCGGTGGAAAGAAAGAGAGAATTAGAACTGACGTAAGCTGAAATTGCTGTTTTAGTGACATCGTCCGGCTCAACCGCTCTTTCTCATCAACGCTCCCGTTCCTGAAGTCTCATCGTGGGATGCATAACGGCATCCTTGTCATTCAACAGAATAAGGGTCTATATCAGCCAGGTCGCAAGTCGGTTGTCTTGCCTTTTCAGCAAATGCGTGTCGGGTTTGATCGAAGGCCGCCATTTGACTGCATATTTCTGAAACTGCACAACTTCAAAGCATGTCGACTCAAATACGGCCTTTTGCTGCAGCAGAAAACAAGAATTATCGTCAACCCATGGTGATGATAGAAAGTAAAGTTGCCCATCGGTTGCCCAGCACAAGTGGGTGCTCAAACATCGCCAAGCGGAAGCAAACAAGAAATGTCTTCTCGCCACATGGCCGCAATGAGGCCGCTCTAGTCTGGACTCTTGCGGGCTCATTTCCAACCTTTACGTGGATATTCCTTCGTGTTTTATAAATCTTTGAATTACATGTCAATTGACTGCGGATCGAAACTTACGTCCATGGGCTGGGAACATATGCTGGAAGCCCTGAAATGGTACTCCTCCGAACGCACCTTACCTAAACGGCAGCCTCACCTCAATACTACGCGTTCCACGACTACAATCTGCGTTTACGTTAACGCGGCAGAGATTGGATTTATCAGGAGGAAGCTACCATCTTTAACTATTCGGTATGTACACATGCCTTTCGTGAGTTTTAGCCTCCTTCTCTGAGAATCGCAATTACACATCCCAGTCTCGGTTACAGCCTCGTGGTGTAATGTGGGCCAATCTCACTTTAAATATGAGAGGAGCGTCTGCTCCTCGTCTTTACAATTTCCCATACTCAAATTATGGAGCGACTCTTGAACGATGAATGGTCCCTAGGGACCAATCCGAGCAGTATAACCTCTACCTTTAAATTGCCGGTTGTGAATGGACACTCCCTCAGCATAGACAAAGGCCCAATCTTTACCGGCAGCTGTGGCTTGGGATGGCGCTTCGTCGTCTCCGCGATAAATGGCGATGCCCATGTCCAGTCATGGGGCGCGATGCAGATTCATCAAAAGACGATCTACGAGATCTCTCTGGACCCCCATCACATCCTTGCCACAAACCTAGCGCAATTGTCTACGAGCATCACCGTCGAAAATTTATCGCTAAGGACGAAGGGCTCATCTACGATCTCCCTTCGAACGTCATCCGAGAGAACGCTGCTCGCCACTTACTTTTCCATCCAGGATTTCACCGGAGATGCATCCATCACGATAAAAGTCGAGTTTAACCCTTCCTTCAACATGTTGCGCACTAGCGAGCCAGTCGTGCCGAAATTACAACATGCCCTCGAGAGTTCCCTCATGGGACATGAGATTGGAGACACCAAATTCTATCTCTTCACGCGTCGTGCCTCCCAGGTAGAGACGGTAGTGTGTGATCCCCAGCTCATTTGCGCGAATGCATCACTTCTGCGTGGCTCTTGCGAGTATCTGGATAAATGTAAGGCAATTGAAGTTCAGCGCACGGGCATTTTTAACTCTGTTTATCCGTTCAGTGTTAGATGGAGATAATCCAGAAAAATCGGTTTTAGGGCATCAGCTGCATAGCGATGCTCAGGCAAGTTATGACTACTTCTCTGATAGCGACTTGGAGGATCCGGAATGCGATGACGCCGAGCATCAAAAGGTCAGCAAAAACAAGGGACGAGGGAAGCAGAAGGCGACCCCGCAACACCGCGCTATTGTTGCAGACGATGAACGAGTAATATTCCTTGATGACATCGCCTTCGAAACGTATGTATTGAACTTCTCTAGTGGGCCCCGTTTATTCAACTAATACGGAAAAAAACAGCTGGAAGTCCCTCGTCTTCTATTTTTACACGAGAAAGATACACTTCAAGCCCTTGAGCTCTTGTAATAAGCCCCTCAAGCCCAAATCCGACGCGGTTGATGGGCCTCCAATGTGTTCCCCAAAATCCATGTATCGCCTTGCCCACAAGGTGTGTGGGAGGATACCCTCGTCAATTTCCTAATAGAATGACTGACGTGAACTTTCACTTCAGATGGGCATTCCGGAACTCCAAGCCCTGGCTCTCAAAGCGATCGCTGGAAATTTATCGGAGCATAACATTCTCACTGAGGTCTTTTCCTCTTTCACGTCGAAGTCTGTACAATGTCGCTCTGTTCTTCTCTCCATGTTTATACCAAGGTCATAGATACCCAAAAGTCCAGGAGATCGAAGTCGAGGCCCTGATGAGACTCTTGACGCCCGTCGTCTTCGAACAATTCCTTCAGAAAATGAAGGCTGTGGTTGAAGGGCGGCTGCCATTCTGCTACGATGTCCTGGCCGCTGTCATGCACAAAATTTATGATAGTGGGGTTGGGCGTGAGGAGGGTACTTCATCCGGCGACTCGATGGCAACGACTCCAATCCAATCATCCATTACAGTTCCAGATCACGAGAAAGAACGGGCACATACAGGTGCGGCATGACGATGCCTGAGGGCTTCGATGTTGCTGAGGTTGAACATGTTTACCCCTCCTTATAGCGATTGGGCTGAATGCTAAAAGCACCATGGCGGAAATTCAATGGGGTGAGGCTTTGCTGCCAAGCCCAGCACCGCTCGTGAAGGGGCGTCCGGGGGTGAGAAAGATAAGAGATGAAGATTGGGTTGTGGAATGATTACTAAGTAGTGACTGAGGCGCTTGCCTTTGTTGTGCGAATGCTCTTTGCATGCAGGAATAACGTCAAGCTCTGGACCTGCGCGAAAAGACTTTGAGCATGTCTGAATATCGTCTTCCTCCTTCATTTTTAAGGGTGTGCAAGTGTAGGTTCAATCGATGCAATGAATTGCAATGCGTGCATATCAATCCATAACTCCTCGAGGCTATTGTACACTACTTTCGTGGGCTGACCGGCCTCTTGCCAAACATGTGCCACTGCCGACTGATACATACATTCAAATTCCGCGACTGGGGAGCTTGGTCTGGGCAGTTCAGCGCCAGCCATCGTCAAATAAATTCATTAGAAAGCTCAGGGCCAAGACATGTTGCGCGCCTTTACAGCAACTCCTCCGGGAATCGAAGGAAATCTCAAATGCATTGTGAGTGGAGGTGAAGATGTCGACTGGATGCCGTTCGAGAAGAAGAAGGAATACACAAATGCTTTCATCGTACAGGATGGCAAGGTATGTGTCTGCTTTCATCTAACAACCTCAGAATGAAACACTCTAACGCGATGGATCTCGTTCAGATCTTACTGGGATACAAGAAACGGGGGTTTGGGATGCACAAGTGCGAGAACCTTATGCAATCGCGCATCTAAACTCTTGTTACTAGCCAAGTGTGATTTGACGCGTAGATTCAATGGATTCGGTGCGTGTCACATAGTAGGTTCCGAGGGAACCATTGTTGATTTTTTGGATCTTACAGGAGGGAAAGTGGAAGCTGGCGAAACGTCCCTACAAGCGGCATTGCGTGAATTGGAGGTAGGGCCCGTGTGATCATGCAACTTCACTCCAGCTAATGCTTTTACAGGAAGAAGCCGGGATTACCGCACCCCTCGAGCATGCTGGCACTCTTCTCTTTCTTAATGAGGGGGCGGATGTTGCGTTCAACATTGAGATATATCGCGCAGAGCGATATTCAGGTGTTATAGCAGAGTAACGCTGTCCTTTTGCCTTTGACTTCTATCACCGCTGACGGTTTCTTTCCTCATTTTAGGACTGATGAAATGCGCCCTGAATGGTTTCTCCTTCCTTCCAATGACCTTCATGATCAAGGCAACACGTCTAATTTACCGCTTGGACAAATGTGGGGTTCCGATCCTCATTGGATGCCTTTCTTACTCTCCAAAACAACATTCGTTGGAAGGGCCGATTTCAAGCGAGAGGGAGATGTCTTTACCCTCCACAAATGGTGGTATGGGCTTCCTATTAACACATAAATGGGGTCTTGAATTTTCTATCGTACCCAAGTGACACGCTCCGTTGGTCTTGACTTCCTCCGAACAGAGTTATCGCATGCTTCCTTGACAAGCCTTCATTCAGCACGCGCGAGATAGCCTCCATGAGTCCATCTTGATGCAAGGCTTATCATTTATTCAGGGTGCTCTCCAGCAGTGAAAGCGCTATCGATGCTGATCCCCAAGACGAAATATATCCGTACCCCGCGTGTCTGTTCAAACCCCTATCAACATCGAGACGTCAAGCGAGCACTAGATGAAACGCCCACCCATAGTTGTGCACGATCGGTACCTTCCTGTTGCTTTCTGCCTCTAGGCGAATGCCTCCTTTTCTACCAGGGCGGAGGCCACAGCCCTCTTCAATAACTATTGGAAGAATATCCTCAACTGTTGCATCGCAGGTCGCGCGGACTTCTGGAGGCGCGATCTCGGGACAAAGAGCTAAGGCCCGCTCCAATATATCGCGAGTTGTTTCTGGTCGTGGGATGGGATACCTGGGCTATCCATAAGCTTGGAAATGCTCATTACGGTTCAGGTTACGAACCAGTCATTCACTGCAATGGTCCCACCGACGATAACCTATGGTGTATTCAGTAGGACGACATCAAACAGCTTCGAAAGACGAATGCAACGCACATCTCCAGATTTTCTGGGCATGACATAGGTCCAGGTTCCGTTGGTGGAGCTCAATGTCCTGCCAAAACGGACCCAAGGTGCACGTAACAAGACCGTCTGTCCTCGGATAGGATGTACATCTTCATCCTCAACTCCGCCCAGTGTGCGCGCACCAAGGCCTGCACAGACGACGACAGCCTTGGGAGGTAATGGTCCTTCACCTCCACGAGTAAATGGATGCACGTCTCCCTCCACGAGCTCGTCGATGTGCTGCACGGATCCTCGCACTATGGACCCTCCGACGGCTAAGAAACGAGACATCAAGTACTTCAAATAAACCGGTGTGTCGATGGTGAGTGTGGTGAACGCTATCCCATGGACGGCTTTCTTTGGCCAATCATCTTGGGGTAGCATTCTAAACTTTCACCACTGTTAAAAAGCGGCACTATTGATGATCTCAAACAGACACCTACGTCAGGCATAGTCTCGAGAACGTCAGGCTGTGGTCTTTCCTCGCAGTGGAACTCTTCTTGGTTTAACCGCAAGAAACACTCTTCTGCAGGCCCTCCAGGAGCGGATAGTTCCCACATGGTCTCAAATGTCTCTCGGTCCATCTCTGTGGCGTATAGTACTCCGGTCAAGCATTTTTTGGCTTTGACCACAGCCATAGCAGCTCACGTCTTTGCCTCATGTCATCCCCAGCCAGACTAACGTGATGTGCGCCCTGGCCGGTATTTCATCAACCTTCGGAGAGCCAAGGAGGCGATGCCACTTACTGCCCAATGGCTCGTGTATTTGATAGATTTTGGATCGCTGGGCAGATGTTCAGCAATGATGGTTACGTGGTAGCCACCTTTTTCCTGGATCCTTATCGCAGTTGTGAGGCCAATCACCCCTGAACATAATGAGAGGACCACTCTTGTAGTCGATGCATCGGGAGGCCCCACCTGCGCCAAGTACAATGATCTCGTTCGATCCAGCGACCGTCATAGCATCAAAAGGTGCAAACGTTCAAACCTGGTGGTTCTTGGATACTCGAACTGCGGCAGCCGACGTCCTATACCTGTGGGCGTTGTGGTGAGAGGCGCCTTGTTCACAATCTCTATCCGGGCGTGTGTTCTCAATTTCCTTACGGGGCTTCGCTCACGGTCATATGGCACCGAATGCCCCTCCTTCGCCAAATTATAGACAGATGGCGGATCTCCACCACCCCCTCGCACCTGATCCGCGCAGATGCTCATCGTTCGACAGTGGCGAACGGAAAACTCACGGAAGTTCCGACCTAATCCGATTCTGCAAGGTTATACGGAATGTCGAGACCATGCCTGGAGGCAACGAAATACTGTACATTTCTTATTCTTAGATATTGTCCAGATCCATTGCATTGGTCAGATCTTCCTTTAGAATTTACCCGCCATCGCCTCCTCAAGGAGCTTCAGCGCGATGTTCGCAGAGCCCCAGGACGACTGGAATCCATATCCTCCATGTCTGTTCCATGTCTATTGTCACCGACGGACAATAAACGACTGAGAAGAGCGAAAACGTACCCGTAATTGAACACCACCGGCACCTTTTTCGCGCCCTTCCCAGCCCCGCGCCACTCGACGTCCAAGCGAATGCCCCCAGTCCGCGCAGGACGGAATCCGCATCCCTCTTCGATCACCAAAGGAAGCACATCCTCGATGGTGGGTTTGCGCTGTGCACGAACCTCGGGTGGTGCGAGCTCCGGGCACATCGCAAATGTGCGTTCGAGGATGTCACGCGTCGTTTCAGGCCGTGGAAGCGGGTACCAGTCATCTACACTGCGCGTCCCGCCTAGGATCACCTATGCGTTCCCCCCTCAACGTCAGTCCCGCTCGCATGTATGACAAAAGGGGCAAGCAAATAGGGGGGGCGGGGGGGCGGGGAAGACATGGAGATATATGTACGCACATCCCCGCTGTGGCGCGCAATGACATACGTCCACGAGTTCTCCGCCCCAATCGTTCTGCCAAAGTCGATCCACGGCGCGCGCACGAGCACCGTTTGCCCGCGAATGGGATGCATGTCCTTGTCCTCAATGCCGCCCAGGAAGCGCGTGCCGAGGCCCGTGCAGACCACGACGGCGTCCGGGCGCGCTGGCGTCCTGTTTGGAGTGAAGATGCCCGCGCCGCCCTCGAGGACCTGGTCGATGTGCTGCACGGACCCGCGCACGAGCTGCCCGCCGGCGGAGACGAGGCGCGCGGCGAGGTAGGCCAAATATTTTGGGGTGTCGATGGTGAGTGTGGAGAAGGAGGAGCCGTGCACGATGCCTGTGGGGAGGGTCTCTGGGGCGAGGACCTTGTACTATTTTAGAGGGAAATGGTTTGATTGAGTTGGATGTTGCTGGATGCATGGAGAGAGAAGGGAGGGGCACATACGTTGGGCATGCGGTCAAGTGGGGGGAGGAGCTTGGTGTTGGTGTAGTACTCCGTCTGGACGATGCGCTTGAAGTACTGCTCCGTCTCGGTGCCGGGTGCGGAGAGCTCCCACATTACTTTGAAGGTCTCCAGATCCATTTCTGCGGGCGAGTTACAATTACAGTCACAAACATATGGAGGACGGCGGGGTGGAGCGAAGGAAGACTAAATGATACTGACTCTGCTGCCGCGCATCCTCGGTTACATTGAGGACATGGTGCGCCCCCTATACGCCGCCGCCGATTGAGATCAGGCTCCAGCACTGAGTATCGGAAGGGAAACGACTCACAGCCCAATGGCTGGTGTACTTGGTCGACTTCTCGTCCGAGGGCAGCACGTCCGCCAAGAGCGAGACATTATATCCTCGTTGTTCTTGGATCTTCAACGCAGTCGTGAGGCCCACCACGCCTGCGGTGCGGGCGCAACGTGAGTAATGGGCGGTCTCGTATGCAGTGGTGCGTGTAGGTACCTGCGCCGAGGACGATGACATTCTTGCGGTGCGCTGTGGCTGAGCCCATCCTAGTCGCTGGGTTGTAGAGGTATTTGGTGCCGTTCAAGCCCGACGCAGAGCGTATTTAGGGAGCACGGCCAGTGGAGATAACGGATGATCATATGTCTATTGCCAAATGGTGGGGAAGGTCGGATCAACGGACCGCACGGAATTGACGGAAATCGTGACGATGTCGAACATATTTTGGCAACGCTTGGCATCGCCTATCAGGATGAGAATGGAAACGATAAGCAGGCAGGAAGGACTTTATTTCCAACTTTGCGAATTTGAAAAGCACGCACCTTGGGTGTCAACGGATCTATATATCCCCGCCAACACACTTGCGTCTGGATCCGAATTTCTATCAACCCAGGCCTTGAAGCTTGCAGTTCAAAAATTCTCTGGAATCCTTCTGCAGCCTAAAGTTCAGCAGGCATCATATAAAATCCTTAGGTATAATATAAATCGTCCATGCGGGCGTGTAGCAACACAGAGCACATCCAAAGCACTCCTACCCCGGCCTAAAACTGCCTTCGAATTTTCCAATTGAATTTCGAATTCAGTATTTATGAAATCAGTATCTAACACTCCTCCCCTCCCTCCCTCACTCGCTCTTATCCGACTCCTCCCCATCGTGCTTCGCTGCTTTCCGAGCCTCGGCCTCCAGGGCCTGCTTACTGAGCCGCTTCGCACGCGCGAAAATGCCAACCTCCTTGTCGCGGATGAAATTAATAGTGACCATGGGCCAGGACGGGTGCGTGGGAATGGTATCGTAGAACTCGGGCGCGAGCGCACGCAGTGCAGGGAGGCGCGTCCACGGGACGCTTGGGAAGTCATGGTGCTCGTTGTGGTACCCGACCTACATAGAGGTACGCGGAATCAGAGTGAATCAAATAAGTGCGCTGTGGGGATGGGCACGGAAACGGAAACGTACGTTGTACGCGAGGACATTGAGCCAGCCATAGTAGCTGAACGTCTCCTGGGGCATGCCGTCCCAGAGGTAGTGCTCGGCGATGAAGTGGCCGGCACAGGGGTGGAGGCTGCCCGCGAAAAAGCTACTAGCGATTAAATAAATGAGCGGGCGTGCGCCAAAGGTAGATACCAGCGCATAATTGAAGATGAGTTGGACGGCAAGGTTGAGCAGGTGCCAGCGGGTGAGGCGCTGGCTGCGCACGAAACCCGGGCGGAGTGCGTAAAAGAGAATCTGGAAGGTGCTTTCGGTGGATGTGATGAGCAAAATGAGGTTATTTTTTGGAGGGTGGGCGGGACATACGCGAAGAAAACCTTGCCGAGGACGTTATTAAGGCAGAGGAGCTCGAAGCGGGTGGGGAGGTCGGTATCGATTCCGTCCTGTCCGAGGTATTTGTGGTGCTCTATGTGGTATCCCTACTTCCCATCAGCATGAAATCTAGCTTCACCGAAAGCGATCCAATGCAAAAGGAACACTCACTTTGAATGCGGCAGAGTATGGAATGCCGATAGGGAGATTAGCAAATATTGCCAGGAGTTTGTTTGGAGCAATAGCTGGAAACGCAAGGTTGTGGGTAATCTCGTGGATAGCGAGGAAGAGATTGTGATTGGCCGTTCCACCTATGGCGTAGGCACAAAAAAGAAAGAGGGGGGACAGCGTTGGGGTATTCCGAAGGGCGATGGCGACGCCTAATTGAAGAGCGACAACCAGTAGCACGACATATTTGGTGAGGGGCTCGTAGCCCATCAACTTGGTGACCTGGATGGAGGAGTGCTCAGGAACGCGTCCAAGGATATATTATTTCATGCAAACGGTGCTGCGGGAAATTTCGGTGGCGGAACTTTGGAAGTGCGTACCTCGGGATGTGCTTTCATGATAGCCATTCTCCTTGTCCGATGCGGTTCCTCTGTCATGAGCCAGAGGAAGTCCGAGGGATCCTGTGGAGGGGCTGGGTATACGCTGGTATTGGCGTCACCGTTCGGAAGGAAGGTTCGTCGCGGTGACCGCTTTCCCTCCGTGAGGGAGTCGGCGCCTCCAAACAGGCTGAAGTCTGAAAATACAGTCAGTATAGCATGCAAGATGATACGATTCACGCTGCACTCACTGATTGACATTGAAAGCCCTTAATGCACAATCCCTCCAGAAAGTAGGTGGTCAGCAGCTTATTGAGAATTGATAGCAAATGTGATGGTTACATAATAAAACGTTTGTAGGCTTTACACTCTTGCTACAAAACGGCGGCTTAGGACCTGTAAATGCAGCTTTACTTGAGAGGTCTCGTCCGACTTTTTCATTGAATATACAAGGTGAATGCAAAGACCGAAGAGCCGGACACCCCAACTCGCGATTTGATCATGTGATGAAAATATCGAAATGGCCTGATATCAAGTCGCACCACTCCTCCTTGTCGCGGCAACTCTGGGCGCACAATAAACCTTGCTCTTGAACCACCATCACCACCCCCACAACAATGGACTTCTCAGCGCCATCCCCGGCGTCGTCCAGCTCGACGTCCTACTCACCGCGTCTGATGTCTTCTGACCTGGGCCTTGACCCCTCCGACCCGCTAAATCTTTTACTCCACAACTCATCCCAATCTCACAGCGGGAACTCGTCGATGGAAGAGTCTTCACAGGAGGGTGGTAGTCCCCCAGATTGGTCTGAGCTCTCGTCGCTCTGGCCCGACAATGACTTCAGTGCGCAATCGAAGCCATACTCAGACATGATGGACTTCAGCGAGCTGGCGTCCCTGTCCATGGATGTCGATTTCAGCAATGCGATCGCCGTCGAGCCCAGCGCACTCCATTTCGACTCTATGAAATTCAGTACTATCAACACAAACTACTCTTATAACCCGCACACGCCATCGTACACGGACGACCTCCTCGCGGCCCAGTTTCCCTTCACATTCCAGCCTCACCACGATCCGAACTCAACATCCGACTTACCGTCCCACCTGTCGTCGCAAGGCACTCGCAGACTAAGCATCACATCGTCGGTGTCGTCGTCTGGCGCTTCTTTGTCGCCAGCTCCAGAGTCGATGCCAAGTCCAGTAACGGCGACACAAACTGAATTTACATCCAACCATCCAAGCTCCAGTGAAAATTTCGCCTCGACATCTCCTGATCCAGCAACAGAGCTGGCAGAACGGGTTCGCCAATCCTCCGGTGTCATGCTCGCGCTTCCTATGTGTGCCCAGCTCCAGGCTCTCGAAAAACAACAAGCAGCAAATACACGTATGCTACTTTCATCTAATCACATTTCAAATTGATTTTTACCTCATGAGTTCTCCACAGCCCCAGCCACGAGTCCCGCAAGCATTCCGAAGCTCCCCATTCCCCGCCTTCCTCGGCCGGCCTCCCAATCCGTCAAATCCACATCCCCCTCCACTACATCCTCCGCCGCCTCGACGCCCCCACCGTCCACGCCCTCGCCGCCACCCATCTCCGCCGTCGCCACTCCCAGCATTTCCTCCGCGCCCCTCCCACGCCCCAAAACGAGCCACACGACCATCGAGCGGCGCTATCGCACGAACCTGAACGCGCGCATCCAGAGCCTGCGCATGGCTGTGCCTGCGCTGCGTGTGGTCGAGGATCGCGAAGGCGGAAAGAAGCGCGCGCCGAACAAGGTGCTAGTGTCGAGCGACCCTCTGAAGCTTGAGGGCGGGGTGACCGGGGGGATCGGCGGCGTCGATGTCATCGATGAGCGCGGGTTCGTGGATGGTGTAAAGGTGGCTAGAAAGTGCAGCAAGGCCAATGTGCTGGGGAAGGCGGTGGAGTATATCCGCGTGCTTAAGAAAAGGGAGATGAGACTGAAGGCGGAGCAGGCAGGGTTGAAGGTGCTGGTGTCGGGCCTGGTGGGTGGGCCGGCGCTGCTGAGGGAATGGGAGAGGGAGTGGCGGGAGATGTTTGGAGGAGAGGAGAAGGACGAGGTGGAGGGGGAGATGGACGCTGATGCAGAAGAGGATGATTCGGAGGAAGAGGGGGAGGACGAAGATGAGGCCGGAAGGAAGAGAAAGAGGGGGAAGACGACCGCTTCAGGTGGGCCGGGCGCGTCGTCGGCAGCGAAGCAGGACAAGAAAGAGAAGAAGCCTGTGACGGGCGCGGATGGCGCCGTTCCGGAGAAACGCAAGCGTGGCCGCCCAAGGAAGGTCGTTCCCCCCGTAGCCTCCGCCGCACCGCCTATTGCGACCCAAGACCAGAAGATGGAGATGCAGCAGGGCCATGGGCCGCAGCAGTACCTCCTTGCGACCTTTGCGCTGTTCTCGTTCTATAACTCCCCGCTCACCTCCTCCTCCACATCGCCTCACGCCCATACCGGAACGGTCTTGAGCGGCTCTGCCGCGACGGTCCAAGGCTCGGATGGTTGGGGTCTTTCGAAGTATATCCAGATGTTCCACCTCCTTGTATCAGTCGTTGTCCTCCTCAGCTTCGTCTCCAGCTGGATCGGCTTCAGCTTCAACTTCGGTAAATCACAGCGGAGTGGTTCCGTCCTCAACCTCGCTGTACGCGGGAGAAGAGAAAAAAGGGCCGCGATCGACTGGGTTCGGCTGGGCGAAGAATGTGTTCTTTCCTGTACGTTGCTTACACACATTTTTTTATTGCCCAAGGCTAACTCGCATTCTTCCCAGCGAACAACAAAACAAGAAACGTCCCTCTGCTCTCCCGACTTCAGGTCTACTACAACATCACATCCTGGAGCGGCGCTGGCCCTCAGGAGCTGACAACCGCGGCGCTCACTCTATACGGCACAGGCGGCGTCCTCGGTGGTCTCGCGCGGATAAAGGCGCGTGCCGTCTGGAGCAAGGTAAAGACAAAGGCACGTGCAACCCACGTTTCAGGGCTCAGCGCGCACGAGCGCATGGTGCTTGAGGAGATGACATTGGACGCTGCGGCCGCGCGTCTCGCTGACGTCGAAGGAGAGAAGGGCCAGGGCCAGACGCCCATGCAGGTCTTGGCTGATGCGCTTGTGCGGGAACGGATCCGTGCGCATTTGGGGGTGTTGTTTATTGGGAGCGTGAGCGAGCGGGCGGGAGATGAGGTAGAGCCGGATAAGGAGGTGCTAGAGTTGGAGAACGTCGAGAGGCAGAAGACGGTGGAGGCGGCGAAGGAGCTTGGGGGCCGGGTGGGCGAGCTTGGTAGGCGGCTGGAAAGGGTTTGGAAGGTCACCGTGGATTCTGCGGCCGAGGAGATGGGCGATGAAGGTCGGGAGGGGGAGGCAGAGGCATTGTTGGCAGCACTTGTGCTGTATCGCAGGGTGTTTTCGTCGCTGGGGAATGGGAATGGGGCATCGGGCCTCATGAGTCCGCCGCCGAGCCCGGGGAGGAAAGATACCACTGATGCAGGCAGGTTACGAAGGGCACTCGGCAGCAGGGTGTTTGAGGAGTCGGCCGCCCTTGAGGATGCGAGGGACCGTGCGGTGGACATGGTTGTCGCGCTGGAGAGGAGGAGTGTTGGATTGGATTAGATTGCGATACCTTTTTGGATACAAACTCATCCTTCTAATGGTTCTTGATTGACTTATTTCGTTATAGCTGTTATACCTTAACGTATCACCAAAGTATGTACTATATAGTACTTGGGACAATAGTAGACAATTCCCGCTACTTTAGTAGTGGGTCCTGTTCTCCTGACCACAAAATCCGACTAAAGTGAGCCGAGTGGTCCACCCACGTGTTTTTCACATGATCGGTCCATGGACTGCGGTCTGCATGTGTCATACAAGCATTGCGCCCGATTTCAAGGTTGTTTTGTCCGATTTCCACCCTTTTGTTGTGTGTTCTTCTCTTTTCCCCTTCGGAACTATCTTCTGCCGGGTTCACAGGATCGGTACCAGTGTCGAGTTTAGTTGTAATTCTCGTAATTGTTACAACAATGTTTATCTACCACTGCATATGTACTCCGTGTGACTGTGAGGAATTTTGGTCACTCGCTATCTTCCATCCTTCAACATGCAGATAACATTCGCCGCTGAATTGCTCAACCATGTTGCCAATGACCTTGCTGCTATGGACTTCGTTCTCGCCGGTGGTACCAAAAAAATTTCGTCATAGGGCAAGGGCAACAGTGCGAAGCGAAGTGCTGTGGCAGGCAGCTGTGTTATCGTCAGTTGTTCGCCTCTTTCCTGCTCCTCGTCACCAACGCTGATGAAGGCACGATCGTCAAAGTGAAGGGCTACGTCTACCGTGGCAACAATCAGATTATCGAAGTTGGCTTCGCCTTTCTTTGCCGTGGTCGGTTCGTCGGTGACGAGAAGACGTCGCCTTCGCCCGTCGTGGCATCACAGGGAGAGCACCTCCCCTACGGGTCTCTTTCCCTTCGCACACCAGCACGTCCACCACGTGCCCTCTCTCCGTCCGTGCCCAATAGAAAACGCACCCGGCCCCCCTGTCCTCCCTCACACAACTGTCTTCCCTGGCGCCTGAACGATCTCGTAAACGACAGTCCGTGGCTGCGTTCCTGTCGATGGCCCTCCCGATGACGCCCCCGGAAAAGGCCCTTTATGCACATCTCGAGCGTGTTCTCAACGTCGACGCCACTTCGTGCGAACACATCCGGCCCTGACAGCAGAGCAGTACAACACGAAACGTAGCTCCATCACAACCTCCACCTCGCCCTCGTCCCCAAGCCACGCGCCTCACCCCTTCCGGAACCCTCTCCATACAGCACGAGGACGAGCATGCCGTCCAACAGCGTCCACCCCCGCCCCTCCCCACCACAACAAAGCCGCGTGCTCGTCAACTCCGGCGTCATCGACCGCTTCACTGCCGTTTCTTGGCCCTCCGCCACGTCTTAAAACCTGCACACAATCAGCAACACTTCTGCAGAACGAGGACGAGCTGCGTGCTCGTTGTCTCCGGCGCCCACCACCTCCTAGCACCTCCCACCGGATATCCACCACCACCGACGGCTTCACTGGATCCCTTTCCATCAACATCGAGGGCGAACACGCTCTCAATCGTCGACGTCGGCGTCGTCCACCGCCCTATTGCCTCTCCTCGCGAGTGCCCCGCCGCCTCTCGAGCCGCTCCCCGGCCTTCGCTGGGGCAGTACACGAATGCCCTGCGGTGCGTGCTGAATGTGCTGCAACTCCTGGCATCGGTGAGGATCATGCCAGAGGTAATGAAGGCGCTGGAGAGGGGGTACCCCTCCCGGACCCTTCTCCATACAGCACGAGGACGACCACGCCGTCGGGCAGCGTGCTCGTTGTCTCCGGCGCCGTTGTGCGCCCCGCAGCCTCTCGAGCCATTCCCGGCCCTCTGCCCCACCCCTCCCCTACCAACAACAAGACCGACCACGCTGCAATACAGCGTGCACGTCGACTCCGGCGTCGTCGACTGCCTCACTGCCGTTCCCTGGCCCTCCACCACGTCCCATAACCTGCACACGACCAGCAACCCTCCTGCAGAACGAGAACGAGCTGCGTGCTCGTTAACTCCGGCCCCCACCACCTCCTAGCATCTCCCACCGGATATCCACCACCACCGACGGCTTCCCTGGTTCCTTCCCCATTACTTACGGAGGCGAAGACGCTACCAGTCGTCGACTCTGGCGTCGTCCACCGCCGTACCGCCTCTCCCCGCGAGCGCCCCGTCGCCTCTCGAGCCGCTCCCCGCTGCGATACAGCGTGCTCATCAACTCCGGCGTCGTCGACTGCCCCACGGCCGCTCCCCGGCCCTCCACCCCTTCCCACCACCTATTGCTGATTGATCTTGGGGCCCCATTGGAGATTCCGCAAATATCCCCTTTGTCCCACCCCAAATATGTTGATTTCATGACTCGTTTTGCTGGAAGGAATACTAGGGAAATAGGGGATATATTTCTGAAGAGCGCGGTTGCTCCAAAATGCCCCTCTACGTTTTCTATTTGACGCTTACTGACTGACCTCTTTCCCACAATCAACAGGCTAGTTTCATTTTTCAGTTGTCGAAAACCCATGTGGAGAGGCTAGACATCGAACATACTGTTTATGTGCCACGTCTTCGAGGTGTGTGGTTCCGTAATGTAACTGCATGTCTGCATATTGAATTAATAGATTAATACACCGATCGATACCAGAATGCCACCACTACACGCGACGAACTAAGACCTCAATGAAGAACTTAAGTGTTCCAATGCCGGAGACCAAGGGTGGTGTACTGTCGCAGCTGGAGAACGCGAGAGAGGAGCACGAAACGTTTTTAGAGAAGGAGAAACGCAGGGTTGAAAATCTAAAATTGAGCATTCAAGAATAGCAGGTACATATCGTGTTCGTATTTATATTCGAGGATTGTGAATCCACTCCGCTGGGTGAAGTGGTGCGCCGAAATGTAAGCTGCGATTGGTCAGGGAGCGGTATTGCTGGTGGTGTGCAGGTGCTGCGTCAGAGTGGGTGAAGAGAACTTGGGAGAGGTGTTGGTGGTGGTGGGTAAGTGGTGATAGGGTGGTGGGGGTCGAACGCGCGTGTCGACGCTGTTTGACGGCGTGCTCGTCGACGAGTGGGTGGTGGTGCTGAGTTTGTAGAGGGTGGTCAAAGGTGATGGGGGCCTGAGTAAAAGGTCCGATCTTATGAGTTTCCGATAGGCCTACATTTGCAGTAAACGTCGAACGGTCTGAGAGATCGTCGACCCGTTCTCGATCTGCGACGTGTAGCGCATGTACTGGCGCACTATAGCAGCCTGGTCAGGGATATCCAGACGCGTGACAAAAACAAGAGTTCAAAACCCAATCACTTTTCAAGTACAATTGAAAATAAATGAAAATGGTACCTTGCAACCACATAATCCACCCATTCCTCCCTCCCTTCATTTCTCCCCAACTACTAAAGGGCGACGCGCCGGCGTAGATCAGCACAGGCGTCCGACTCCGATCAACATTATGGACCGCGCCCGCCAAAGCCTACATATACAGTCACACTGTCAAACGACATTGCATAAATCGCGCGTCATCGGAGACTCGACTCACCTGTGTGCCCACGTCCACATGCACGATGACCGCCGCAGGCCTCCTCGTGACCTGCGCATACCCCTGCGCAAATTTCGTCGGCGTTCATTATCGTGTGGGCAAGAAAATTGGCGAGAGCTCGTTCGGCATCATCTTCGAACATCTGTTTTTGCTGGCACTAGCCTATGTCATCCGATACTCAGTATCTGTCGTACGCACAGACCTTCTGAACTCACAAACCGTTGCCACCGAATTTGTGTGTCCCCAAGGCTGGCCGCACTCCTTGGACTATCATTAATTCCATTCGCAGAAACCCAAAAAAGCTGAAGCGCCTCCGCTACGCGACGAATGACCAAGAACCATCACTCTGTCTGTCTCGCTGCAGCTGGAATACTCCAGGTTTACCACTGCGGCCAAGGAGAAAGAAGCCACCGAATGTGATGAATACGGGGGGAGGACGAGGAGGACGCGATGGTGCCTGGGTTTGGGTTCGCGGCGCAAGCGAAGGCGTACGCTGGTGGCGGCGGAGGAGGAGACAGCGGTGGCGGTGGCCAGTGCTGGGGCAAGAACGAGGATGGGTTGGACACGGTAGCGGACATGGGCATGGGCAGGCAGAATGGGATCGAAGTACGAGAATGGGAGGCCAACGTGGCGCAGTGCATGCATGCGGGTAAGCTGTCTGTCCATCCGCCTCGACATATCCCTCTCCATCTTCGTGCTCGTCCTGGGCCCGGACCGCATTCATGCGGAGGCGGCCAGTGCTGTATTGGTGAAGGCGGGCATTGCGGGGGGAGAGTGCGTGATTGCGTGTTGGAGCGTGCATGGTTTTCGAAGTGTGTGGAGAGGAAAAACGAGTGGGATGGGGACGAGGACGAGGTGGAGGTTGTGATGGAGGTACGTTTCTCGTTGAACTGCTTTGTTGTCATGGCAATGCCAGCTTCGAGTGCGGCCGCACAAAGTGGCGTCTGCGCGAGAACACGTTCAAGTCGGGCACGGAGGGCCTTTTCCAGGGACGTCATCGGGAGAGCCATGGACGGTGACTTTCGATGGAGGGACGCAAGCAGGGACTGTCGTTTGCGTTGCACTTGACTTTGATGACTGTGCCTTCATCAGCGTTGGTGACGACCTGGAGGAGAGAGGCGAACAACTCACGATGAGATAGCCGCCATCCTAGACAAGCCGGCTCACGTTCCCTTCGTCGCCCACAGCAATGCACCGTTGACCATACCGGCGCTGGTGTGTTAAAATCTTGAGGCACAAAAAAGGTTCGTTATCAGCAGAGGCTTCTGTGTCAAACAAGTCGACGAACGGTGAACAACTCACGATAACATAGCTACCATCCCCCCCAGCCACATGCCACACTACGTCCCCTGTCTGCATGAGATTCATCACCCCCGCACGCTGGCACTCCGCTTCGCACTGTTTTTCTCCTCTATGAGGAGATTGTTTTAGTACCACCAGTGAGAACGAGGGCGCCACCGATGCCACCGTCAGCGGTCTGGACATGTCGTTGTTGAGCACGAAAGAGCCGGTTTGTTCACCGAAGGTGAACGTCCCAGCTGCGCCAGCGAACTGGAAGGACGGCATGCAAACAATCAGAGTTCGTAAAGTGAAGAGCGAAGGACAAAATGAAAAGGAGAGGACTTACAGCTTGGGAAGCAGTACTACTGTCCTGCACACCTCATTCCAGAACACGATTTTAACGTCAGGAAATACATGGGAATTTGAAACACATAGACATGCTGCATTCTCATTCACCCATATTGGGCTGCAGAAATTAATGCATCTTTACAGTTGCGCATTCACCTTTATAAGGCTGCAACGACAACAAAAAGGTCAAGGGTGTGTTAGGAAGGCATGAAAGTCGAACATTTTCTTTTAAACTGTTTATATAATCATTTCTGAGAATTCTCACATGTCAGCGACCAGGTGCGCGTCCAGGTGCGCGTGCAGGCGCCCAACGGGAAGTCGGTCATGCGCATCGTCACCGGTACGTCCTTTTCCTCTTCCCTCCTCCCTTGTGCTTCGCGGTAAGCCCTCCTCCTATTCCCGTCGCATCGAATACTGACAACGTCCCAAGCCTCTGTCACGGACCTCAATCGACAACACTTGCTCAATAAATGTAAACAACTGGCGCTCTACGGGCGGGTCAGGCAGAACGTCAGACTCAAACATTCCAAACACCTTTTCGACTCAGAATTCTTTGGTTTTAAAATGGATGTCAAACTCTACATGACAGATCAAAGACGTTTGAATCGCGTTGGCTAATATTTAAGCTTCACGGTCGATTTGAAAACTCTTTTTCCTTCCAACATACATCTTCCATTTACCCGTCCACCATGTCACCTCCGTGCTCTCGTCCCGTTGATGAGGAACTTACGCGACGGCTTGCCGCAAATCGACACTCTGTCGTCCATGAATCGTCTTATCCTGGTGCGTCTCATCTTTTTAGTGATTTCTGGGTCGTCCCCCTATTTTCGTTTTTACAGTTGCGACAAGCAGTGGTATGTCACGTTCACTCCCTCTCAACATGTTGTGGTGAATCGACAATCCATTTTGTAGCTGTTACAGTGGAAGTCCTAAACCGACTCAGTCATGCTTCAACATTCTGTCAAACACCCTGGGGCTCAGGTGCGTGTTCAATTTATGGTCTACTGCTCCGCTAACTCGTTACGCTAGCACCAAATGGAGGGTCGATCCCACCTGTTAACAACATGTCATCATATAACTTTAATAAAAATGAAAATGTTCATGTTCCACCTCGCATCGCGCTTTTATACGACACTTTCTTTTCCGAGCACTCTGTTTTGTACACAACACGGTTTGGCTTTTTTGAATTGCTCAATGAACATAACATACCTCACGAACATCTGACTATCCAAGCAGCACAGCAAGCAATGTGCCATCATTTACTAAACGGCCTATGCGCTGCACGCTCAGGTCGAACATGTCGAGATGTCTCAGGTTCTTTGACGACTACAGAGCTTGCTGATGAGTTAGGACGTGAAATTGTTGGACATATTACCTTTCTGAATACTATCCAGCTACGATTAATCAGTACCAGTATTGGTTTGTCCTTTCATCACCAAGATTCGGTATATGACCTGCGGCAATCGGTCATTGATTGGGTTACGACTTCCAAACTTGATGTGCTTTATACGATTGATGATACATTGAAAGCTCTAAAACTGAAAAACAAATCATCATTACTGGCGCTCGCTGCTGCACATGGCATGTCTCTTTCAGGATCCCATGAAGGCATACGTGATGCGATCGCTGATCATTTGGTTAGTATGTCATGTCGATCTTCTAATACGTTTAGTAGTCCTGCCTGTGATGACCTTACAGTAGAATTCGACAACGAAGGAGGTTTTGCAGACGCTGAAATCGCCGTGTTGTCTGCATCCCTCTATAAACTGTCTTTAAAGTCGATGCGAAAGTTATTGAAGTCAAGAAAGGTGTGCTTTGACCCGTCGGATGGCTTATGTCAACTACGAAAAATTCTTCGTTATCAAATTATCAAACTCAAACGTGGAAAGGAGTCAACCACTCCACGCTCCTCTGTGTCATGGCCTACTGTCGTGCCGACATCGTTAAAAGAACGACTTCAAGCGTTGTTTGTCGAAGAGACGTCTGCGAAAAACCTACAGGAAGCGTGTTGTGCTGCTTGTGCCGAACACTGTTTTGCAAATGACTGTGAAGAGCTATCAATAACGGATTTAAACTTGTCACCATTACGTCGACCTGATTTTGACTGTGATTTATTACCCATGAAAAACACTGTGAACTGGTTGCATCCGAACTTACCACTTCCTCCTATGCCTTTTGATTCTGGTCCGCTGGCTGGATTGCTGTTGGAACCTGCTGGCGTTATCTGTGATCCTGCAGGTGACGTTCAATTTTTACGGCTTTGTAGTACTTGTAGACGTGAGCTACAGAGAAACAAAACACCGGCCTTGGCGCTAGCTAATCGAACATTTATTGGACCTGTCCCACCCGAGCTACAAGGTCTGACGCCTATCGAAGAATCGATAATTGCACGTTGTCGGAATAAATCTTATATTGTTCAGTTGAAACACCAGAACGGAAAACATGCAGCTGCGAATAATCAAAAGGCGTTAAAGGGTAATATCATAATTTATCCCCAGAATCCTGATTCCATTACAGACGTGCTTCCACCTACGGTGGACGAGATTACTGCTTGTATATGTGTAATTTTTGTCGGTGCGGGAGCGCCCACTTCCGAATGGATTAAGACAAAATCGACGCCGTTGGCCGTTCGAGCTTCACGTATCAGGAAAGCACTTATTTGGTTGAAACAACACAATTATTTGTATTCAAACATAGAAATTAACGAGGACAGAATCAATGCTCTGCCAGAGGGCGAACCTCTTCCATTCCATGTTGAATATGTCGCGTCGAGTTCTGAAGCGGAGGCTCTCACCGCACGTTATGATGTTCAGCCACCTCCATCAGACGCTCAAAATGCAGACGACACAAACAATGCTGTCGTGTTTGAAAATGTATTGATTGCAGATACTGATGGACATGCTCCTGCACATGAACTCCGTGCTGCTGCTATGCGACATTTGAAGAGCAATGGAAGCTACGTTGAAATTCCGCATGGCCATCATCCTGTAAATGAGTTCCAAAACCCACAGCTTTTCCCCAAAATGTTCCCCACCTTATTTCCATATGGACTCGGTGGTTTCGAAGATAGTAATCGATGTCGCCAGCTATCATTTAAACGTCATGTAAAGCACTTGTTGAATTTGTGTGACCGTCGATTTCAAACTCATCATGCATTTCAGTTCACCGCATTCAATATATTGCAACGTCGCTCTCTGCTGTGGCGTACAAGTATAAAAGCTAAACGGTCAAATTTTTCAAAGCTTGCAGAAGAGTTTGATAAAATCTCACCAGAATGTATTCAACGTGTAGCGGACCGTCTGCAACAGGGATCTGCACCATATTCAAATGACCCTGATGAGCAGAGAGTTCATAAGCTAATGGAAAATGTGCGTGTCATCAATTCAAATGTTCCTGGATCTGCTGCGGCACGCGTTGTTATGCGAAATGAAATAAGAGCTACTACAATATCAAAAGGTGCCCCAAGTTTTTTTCTAACACTGAATTTTGCTGATGTGTATAATCCTATTGTCCGTTTGCTTGCCGGTGATGAAATCGACATCGACAACCTGATTCCAAATGACAGCTTGAGCTTCTACGAACAATCTCTATTAGTTGCACGAAATCCTGTTGCAGCAGCGAAGTTTTTCAATTTGTATATGAAGGCTTTCATCAAGTGCCTATTAGGATACGACAAAAATGGTCCCACTGATGAGGGAGGGATTCTTGGACGTGTCGAAGCATATTATGGTTGCGTGGAAGCGCAAGGTCGAGGCACATTACATTGTCACATGCTTATATGGCTAGAGGGTGCATTGGATCCTGATGAATTGAAGCGACGAGCACTTACAGATCCTGAGTTCAAATCAAAGCTGATATCCTTCCTGGAAGATTCTATATCGACGTCTGTGCCTGATGATATGGATCCTACCACTGAAATCGACCCTCTTCCTTGTCATCCATGTTCATTAAGATTTACCCCCAAAAAGGACCCTGTTGAACGGCGAACACGTCTTAAAGAACTCGTTCAATGTTGTCAATCTCATGTCCATGGAGCCTCATGTTTTAAGTATTGTAAACCGGGTGCAAATCGTGAGTGTAGATTCGACCTTGATCCGGTTAAGCACAACCGCACAGAGAGCTGTATCGATCCTGATACAGGTGAAATAAAATTGCGTCGTCTTGAAGGAATGGTAAATAATTTTAACGAAAGTATTCTGGAATGTATCAGATGCAACATGGACATCAAGTTCATTGGCTCCGGCGTTTCTGCCAAAGCAATTGCTTACTATATCACAAATTACATTTCTAAATCTGCACTTACAGCGCACGTTGCTTATAGTGCGTTAAAACTGGCCGTTCAAAAGTTGGGCGATCGTGATACTACCGATGATGCTATCACTATCCGTGCCAAAAAAATGCTCCAAAAATGTGCTAGAGCTATGATCGCCCAGCAAGAGTTATCTGCACCTCAGGTCGCATCATATTTGTTGGGATTTGATGACCATTTTAAGAGTCATGAATATCGTAAATTGTTCTGGTCCACTTTCGAAGCACATGTTCAAAAATGTGCACCAAGTCCAGAATGTTATCAGAAAAATTTCACTGTCAACTCGGAGCTACCTGAGAATACCAATGATGAAAACACAGAGAAAATCAATAGAGAGAACGAGAACAACCATGCTGATTTCGACCATGGTGATGACTTCGACAACAGTAATAGCATCGACAACAATGATAGTCCCGATGACGATGAGGAGATCACCATTGCTGTCGATGAATTTGGTGCGTTGAAAGGAAATCCAAATCAATTGACTGACTACCTCATGCGTGGACGTGGATTGCGGCATATGACTCTTTGGGATTTTGTGGCTCAAGTTGAAAAAATTCCAAGGAATAAGCCTTTAAATCTGTCGTCACCGTTAGAGAATAACATGTTGGATGAATTTGATGTCGACATAGATATGGAGGACTGTCCTGACAATACAAATGCTCTTTCTGGCAAACCAGCTAATGTCGTTCATGGACATTCTGAAAACGAACCATGCAAATATAATGACACTGGGCCAACATCAGCCATATTATCTGACAATGCACGTCATAGGCCATGTTTTTCACTCCACCCTGATCATGATCAATATACTTCTCATGTGTTGAAAGTGCGTCATCCTTCCATGCGTTGGATACCTGATCCAGTCGGTGCTCTGCCTCGACGTGATCGTGACTACATTTATCCAAAGTATTGTCGTCTCATGCTCATTTTGTTTAAACCGTGGTCTACTCACAATGACTTGCGACGTGCGAACGAAACTTGGCCTGATGCCTTTGCTATGTTTAAAACTACCGCTGAATATACAGATTTAGTCAAACTACTGTTGCATAATATGCAGCTCATGCATGAATGCAGAGACAGTCGTGATGATCATTTTGCACAACGTCAAAAGAGTCAATTTTCATTCTCTGTCACGGACGAAATAAGATTCACTGGAAAAGAGGACCCTGAGCATAATCTAACAGAAGAGATGGACATAGACGCCATGATTGACCACTTTGATAGTATGGAAAGTTACAGCTCAGAGATCCACAAAATAGCCGACGCTAATGCTCTCAGCTGTACTCACCACGCAGAACGAGGAGGTTTATTTTTTACACAAGATTGCCACAACCTTCCGATGACATCCACTGATACAGAGCTCTTGCAAGTGGGCGAGGACGATCTTGAAAAGACATGGCGTGAAACTTACAATGCCCGTAAACTTGCCGCCCGAGAAAACGAAAAAAATACAGTGTTAGAACATGACGTTCATAACGCTCGACCAGTTACGTTGCAGAGGTGTGTCGCAACTGTAAATAATGAGTCTGCCTCTTTATT
This sequence comes from Tricholomella constricta, assembly GCA_013368375.1. Lineage (NCBI taxonomy): Eukaryota > Fungi > Basidiomycota > Agaricomycetes > Agaricales > Lyophyllaceae > Tricholomella > Tricholomella constricta. Next base: position 1,194,300 of record JAACJP010000007.1, on the reverse strand, counting down.
GCCCACAGAGGGCAATCCTCCATACATTGTTCCCGTACCTGACAGAGTACATCATGTAGTTAATCCTGACGATATTGTCACGAAATGGAATCTCAACAAAGATCAAACAAGAGCGTTCAAAATAATTGTGAATCATAATCTAGACAATCATACAGACCCTTTGCGTATGTATTTAGCCGGCTCTGCAGGAACAGGGAAATCGAGGGTAATATCAGCGATTCAAGATTTCTTTTCTCAACAACAACAAATACGAAGATTTCGGGTGGCGTCTTTCACTGGTGTAGCTGCCCGCAATGTCGGAGGGATTACTTTACACTCTGCACTCGGACTTAGACAAAGTCACAAAGGAAGAAAGGGCGGTAAGATTGACAACAACTTGATTGCCATATGGGAAGGCGTAGACTATTTGTTCATCGATGAAATATCCATGGTTAGTTGTCAGTTTCTCGCACGAATTAGTTCCACACTTTCGATGGCAAAAGGGGTGACAGACGAATTTGGAGGCATAAATGTTATTGTTGCCGGGGACTTTGCACAGCTGCCTCCGGTGGGAGAAACTAGATTGTATAGCCGTCCTGAAAGAAAAAACGGAAGATGCACATCTGAAATATTGTTAGGTAGAAACTTGTGGCTTTCATTCAAAGATGTGGTGATGTTGACAGAACCCATGAGACAATCAGGCGCCAATAATCACAGCTTCACGCAACTGCTCAGTCGTCTACGTGAAGGGAAATGCACTGAAGCAGATTATTTGTTGCTAAATACACGTGTTATAGATCCTGTACTTCATCCAGAAGTTTCGTCAGGTCATTGGAAAAAAGCTCCATTGATCGTGTCTGAGAACACAACCAAAGACGCTTTCAATGCTCGGGCTGCTCAAGTGTTTGCCGATGAGACAGGCCAAGAGTTGCACTGGTATCATGCAATCGACCGACATAGAGGAGCTGTTATAACTGACCCAGAGCTAAATTCCGTCATTGAGAAACTAGGCAGCGGTGCGACTCATCAGAGGTTGAGCAAAATACCACTAGTTATAGGTATGCCTGTTATTGTTTGTAGTAACTTTGACGTACAAGGTGGAGTCGTTAATGGAAGTCATGGTACTGTACGACGCATTCGTTACAAGGTCGACGACACTAATCGGAGAATACTGACCTCTGTGATCGTAAACATTCCAAATGCTACTGAGATTTCCATGCCTTTGTTGCGGCCTCATGAAATGCCCATTCTGCCTGACTCAACTGCTCTGCATTTCACCAACAAATATACCGGAAAAAAATGCTCGATACAAAGACAGCAGGTGCCTATTGTCCCAGGATTTGCTATGACGGCTCACAAAGCCCAAGGACAAACAATGGAAAAGGTTATCGTGGATCTTGAATCTTGCCGGGGGACGGAGGCACCCTATGTTATGATTTCCCGAGCAACTTCGTTAAGTGGACTGTTGATTTTGCGCCCCTTTCAAAAAAAGAAAATTTGCTGTGCTCCATCTGAGGATGCACGTGTAGAATCTGCACGACTTTGGCAGCAACACCTGGAAACAATTGTTGTTCATGGATCTCCAACAGAGAAGTTGACCGCAGCTGCAGACCTCGCTACGTTGAATAAAAAGTCTAATAATCAACCTGTAAGTCGAACGACAAGGCTTACAAAGCGCCCTTTAGATCTTGAAAGCCATCATGACGATCCTGTGAATTCACCAGGAAGGCTTACCAAACGCGCTTTGGATGTTGATAACACTCACGATGACATACCTCCACATCGGAAAAAAATCCGTCGTCAGTTAAACGTAACAACACTTGACACAAATGTGTACACGACATAAGTTCAACTGTGAATCAACGTCATATCCAGGATCTTTAATCACTCCACAGATAGTTCCTTTAACTGCTCCAAACTGCAGCTTTTTCTGCTCCATTCTGCCCACCCTGCATTCATTGCCGCCATGGCTTTGCCAGCTGTAGTTGTGACCTTGGCGGCTTGGCCCTCAAATTTTGCACGCAAATATGGATGGTCATCCTCAACAAAGCTTCCAGTCCACGAGCTACCCGTTGGCACCCTGCACTATTGAGGCAAGCCGCAATTTTAAATTTTATTGAGGCATCATCTAACCCCGCCGTGTTTGAACTGGTATGTCCTTATTCTCGTCTTGCTGAACATTTTTAACTTCATGCGAGTGTTCTCTACATTAAACGTGGCATATCAGTTGCATGACGAGGCTGTTCCAGGATGTGGGCAAGCGCACGACACTCCTGTTTGCTGAAGAGCATGCGCTGGGGCGGCTGGCAGCTGTCATCTATGCATTGTCGCAGTGCTTGGCCCTCGGAGGCTGCGACTCAGGCGTTGGTGGAGCTCAAGGCGTGGTGCATCAACCATGAGGTCGCTGGCTCGCTTATCCCCAATGCCTCGGAGATGGCGAACCAGTTGAACGTGTGCTTTTGATTACGCGCTCCAAACGTCGGTTTCTTGGAATGGGCGAGTTGAGGGACATGGAGGATGGAAGGAAAGGACTCATGCATGTGGGCAGTCGAAGGCGTCTTCTTGCGAAACGGAACGCGAGGGAGGACTAAGAATGAACATAATGCGGCGCGGTTGTACCAGGCAAGTTTTGTTTTTTCTTTCGTCGTTGGACTTGACTGATGTGTCTTCGATTCCTCTTCGGCCTTGAACAGAGACAGATGCGCATATGCTGTCATTGACATCACACATCCGTGTCCACACTTGCTGAAATCGATCGGTAAACGCTCGCATTGGCTTCGTCAAAAGAAAGGATTTGATGAACTTGAAGGGTTGACGCTCAAAGAAGTGAGTGATAGTGCGTTTTATCTATCTTATCTTATCTTTCAGTAAGTCTTACTGTTTGCATTCAGACTTAGCCCCACCATTCCTGTGCCCCAATTGCATCTCAAGCCGCACAACCCACCCAGGCAGTCAACTCTGTCTCGTGGCAACACTCTTCGATATGTGTCAGCGTGCGCAGTCGCAATCTCCCTGTCACGACAGGCTCTCCGCAGAGTGCGCCCTCCCCGTCTTCTCTTGCTGCACCCACTGCCTCCTCCTCCATCGGAACATCATTCAAGGCGATGTTGTGCAGGAACACGTCCACTCCGAGTGTGGGAGCTGCCCCCTCGCTGGAAACGACAATGAAAAAGGTCGGCTCTGCTTCGCCGACACCCCAGCCATCCATCATCAAGCTGAACCAGTATGGAGAAAGCTCAGTTGTCATTAGCGTTTTCATCCGCTCCGTCGCTGTTCAAAAACAACCCGTCGGTGCCCTCGCACTGCCAATCCAAGCTGTAATTATTTTTTATTTGCCTTGTGCTTGTATCTGATGTGCCTCCTCTGTCAGGTTTATTGGGCTTTGCTATACTCTGTCGATGGATTGTTCAACCCTTCCACTCCCCCTCGAAAGGGCACCAGGAATTTTCGAAGCTGAATTGGGGTAATTGCCCACAACTGCGGAGCGGACAAGCACGAACATTGAAGCGCGCGAGCACGTTTTTGAAGCGCATCAATGGTTTGCAGACTATTCAATGGGAGGACATCAAAGCGGCCGCACTCATGATTCAAGCCAAGCGAGGAACGTTGCCAAAAGCAGTGCTGGATCTGGCGAGCGATGGTGCTGAGGAGTCTGAAGAGGATGATGACGAACTTTTCGACCTTCGCTACCATGTTGTGGCAGAAGATAATCAGGCGGTGGCCGAGGGCTTAGAGTCGGACAACTAACGGACCAAATGTACTCCAGTATGATCTCTATTCTGTGCCGTAGTGCTGCAGCGTTCGGCATATCATATTAGCTTTTGTCAGTCGCGATTGTGCCTATGATTCTCCAAGCCCTCGAGCTTTTGTAAACTGCTCGGACTATCCAAAGTATTTGTTATCTTGACCATGTCACGTCGTCTTTGTAAAGACATGAATCAAGTAGAATTTGGCTTTGCAGAGAAAGCCAAGTAGGCTTAAGAAATACAGACCGACTTTGCGTCTTTACCAGCTTATCTCTCTTTCCGTCTTTTCCAAGCCATCAAAGCCATCCAAAAAGTCCAAAAAACCAATGATACTCTGTTTGTCGAACAGTTTCACCTGTCTCCCCTGATATAACATGTTCCGCCTCCTTTTTTTCGACGGTTCAAAATATATTCCCTATTCCCTTCTCTCGGAGGGTTCCAAATATCTCCCCTAATATACAGAATTAGCTTCAACGCTCAGTTTGACGGCCTCCGTTTCCCATGTTTGAGATACCGGACACAGACAGTTGTATAAAACACCTGTCAGCGAGAAAAAAAGTGAAATTAACCCCCCCTCTGAACACCGCCCGATATGAATGCAGACTTTGACACCAAACACTTTCGAGAGCTTGCCTCTGAAGGAATCTACGATGAACTTGCGTCTGAAATTCTCTCTCTTGAAGATCGTGCTATTGCGTCGGCGGACTACAACAAGACTTTCTTTCGGCGCGTAGAAGACTGGTCGAAAAATTTCAACTACGTCGACCAGAATCGAAACGAATTTGTTGGGGTCCTGTTTGGAGAGATCGGCACCGAACAACAGGGAACGAGGATGTCGGCGAAAGGCTCATTTTATACTGGACGTCCTGGTGATCAGGTCAGTAAACACTCAATATGACGCTACATTTTAACGTGCATGATAAAGACCAGATTTATTACGGATGACGTCCGTGTTAAAGATGTAATTCATCTTGGTTGTCCTACTATGGCCAATAGGCTTGTTGAGACTTTATTTATCAACCAAGTTGGAACATTCAACGCCGTTGTTCAAGCGGATGAGCACGAATTTGGTTCTGTAAGTGATTGCGATTAAACCACACATCGTTTGTTAACCCAAGTTTAGCGTTTCAACCCCAAAGAATGCATTGTAGAGCAAAAAGGCAATCTTACAGATGCGCCAAATGTTATAGTCGTCACTCTCGCTCCCAAATATGTCGTGCGTATTGGGACCTGTGCAACATCGATGTTATTTAACCAAAACTGTCTTAAGGCACCTAAAACTCCTCTGAGTGCAGTGTCCAAGAGACGCGTGGGGAAACGCGCCCTGAACTCTGACCTGCCGAGAACGCCTGAACCTGAACCTGCTGCAGAATCGGAAGCTAACAATGACGGTTTGTCTGTTCTCATATGCAGAGTCACACTATACTCATTTTCTTTGCTATAGACGATGTGACGTTGCACAGCACTTATCCATGTAATCGCCTTCCCGACTACGGTGGCCCTATCTTTCAACATGAACGATCCCGTCTTGCTCAGCTGGACGTACGTGACACAGACGGAAACCTCGTCAAGCCCTGGAACATGTCAAGTACCTTCCGTGCGGGAACCCTCGTCATCATGGAGTGACGTTCCATTGTTTCGTCATACAAGATTCGCGCAACGATGTTCGTCACGTATGTGAAATACCGGCTCTAGTTGTCCTGTACTGATACCTAACACAGATCTACCAAGTGAACATGCACACTATGCGAGCCCTCACAAAAAGCCCGATGCCCATTGAACATTGCGACGTCGCTTCAGATTTTACTATGAACCCTGTCAATATCACACCAAAACAGACCTCCGACAAGGCCTTTGATAACTTTGGGAAAAAACGACTCAAAGCCACCCCTAATCAACCGAAAGCCAACCCTAAGGAAAAGTCAAAATTGGGTCCTGAAAAAGTGTCCGCCATGAGCAGCACCGTGAAAATCACTTCTTCCTCAGTTGATGACTTCATACAGCTCGACGAGGAAATGAGCGACAGCACTGTACCTTCCAAGGAAATGAGCGACAGCACTGTACCTGTTGCCGACCGCAAAAACAAAGACAAAGCGGTTGATCAACGTGCATCAAAGTCATATCCGAGTCGCAACAACAAAAAGGCGTAGTGCCTTTATGTTTGGGTCGGCCGCCCAACGCTGTGATCAAACATTGTAAATTTTTTTCGTTGGACACTTCATCTTACCTTCCCTCGATTTCATGCTTTCTCGCGGCATGCCTCAAACACGACATTTGTATCTTTCCCTGGACTCTTCACCTTGAACACTCTTACGTGACCCTTTTTGCCCCTTACAATGGACACTTCGCCTCGGACACTTTTACCTGACCCTTTTTGCCCCTTACAATGGACACTTCGCCTCGGACACCGTTACTTGACTTTTCCCATTCAAAGGACACTCCTTTTTTGACACTTAAACCTCTTTCATTAACGATGTGAACATACGGACATATTTGAATAGCTAACCCGCCGTCTGATGTGAAATAAACGCCCTATTCTGCAGTCCCCATATTTTGCTCCCCCCATTCGTCCTTAGACATTTCATATCGAAACCGAGCACGGAAACTTAAATCATATGTTTTAGCAATAGGAGATCATGAAACTGCTATATAACACAGCAGTCGCGGTCCCAGATGATATCGACATCATGCACTTCACGCCCCATTGCGCATCTTGCAATACACCTAATGGAACAGAACAGCATGGACCGTGGTTCAACATCAATCGTCTTGTTCCCATCAAACAAACGGTGAATGATAAATTGGAACCTCCCATCGATACATTCTTCTGTTACGACAACACTCTCGACGAAATATGCATCATGTGCTATGCATGCGCAGAGCAAGCACAAGATTATACAATTCTACCCCCCAGTTATGATTTTGAGGTCGGCAACAAACCGACCATTATGCAACAATTGAGCAGTGTGGAGATAGCGCTCATTACCTTGACGTTCCACGTTGGCGTAAACATCGATCTTAAAGGAGAACACGCGATCGTAACACCCCAACTCCTGCCATTACACTTCCATGGCCACTTCGCTGCTAAAGAATTACCACTGTCCTTCGAAGACCTGCGACAAATCTTGACAGTCTCATGCGACATGTCCCTTGGGTTTGTGTTGACAAACGAACTGTGCATTCGCCGAGACAAGTTACATGCTGCATTAGCTTGGCTCACGAACCACAGCGAACCCTACAAGAATATTTCCATCAATTGGAAAAGATTGAATAACCTTCCTATTGAAGAACCGCTTCCGGCTTTCGAAACGTACAACATGAAACCAGAAAGTGAGCTTCTCCTTACCTGGGTAATACCTCGCCACTTACAGATAATAGTTCAAAGAGAAATACCGCTGGGACTCCAAAACTCCAGTACGCAGTTCATGATAACACTGCACAATAACCGATGTTTACACCCCTATAGTTGTACCCCTACTCAATGCAAAAGGATCTCTAGGTTTTGCAGAAGCGTGTCCTACCATATTTCCCAACGGCATCGGTCCATTTGCTGGAAAAGGAGAATTTATGGGATTTGCACTTCAAGAATGGGCATTGAGTCTGAACCCTACAGCGTGGAGTAGGGTTCCAAGCTTCCCCGTCATGATGGTGTGGGTTCTCAAAGATTTCTGGAATGGAAAGAACACATGGGTACCGGAGGACATGAGGAGATCGATACTCGACCAACTAGGCTTCCACAAGGTGTGGCAGGATTTTGGCTGTGACGAGGTGCACGCCGCTGCCTTACTACAATACAGTCGCCGCAATGGTTTTTATGTCCCTGAAGATGACAAGGATCTTGCAGAGTAGACTAAAATATGTCTCTATCAAGTCTAATCACAATTTCCCATGCACGTAGCGGGCCCTGCGGCGGAGCGCGCTGACACTGTTATGCAAGCGTTGCTTGTGATGAGCCTGACCATGGCGCGGCGGCACGTGATTTTAGCGTCGATAAACGCCCACAGCCACTGACAAGTCCTTGATGTTCGTCTCTTTGATTCATGTGCTGATTTCATCCGCTAAAATGTGCGCCTTGGCTCTTGCGGGATCTAGCTTCAACGAACGGTGTCAACCTTCAGCTTCAGCACTTTGACTTTAACCCAGATAGACATATTCTTTGATGACGATCAGGCTGGTACTGTAACGATACCAGCGACCATGTCTATCTGCAGCGACCTCTTTGATCTACTGCGGTCCTCGGCCGAAGCCGTCTTCTCACCAGAGTGCTACATCTTGGACTTCAACACCAAAAATAACCTAGAAGCTTCATTGTTGCGGCAGGGACTAGAACATCTCAATGCTTCCCACCTGAATGCGACGCAGTCCAGATGAACATCATCCGAGAACGGAACATCTTACTACTATCAATCATCATCGCTGCGGTCCCGAGTACCCTGTACAAGAGGAATGCTGATCACTGTTCACTATTGACAAGCCCGGACTTGCCCCCCACTCGGAGCTGCCACGGGCCGTAATGGCAGCGAGATCTTCTCACCAAACTTTATCCACTTGAGTCGCGTGCCATTTCATTCTCTGTAAAGACTCTCTGTATTTGGCATTCTACCACCACCATACCATCTCACTCACGATCCGCAATGCCACACGTCCAGATATCCTCTCCCGGCGACGTAGCTGAACTACACTATAATATAGCTACACCCACGAACCACTCTAGTGCTACAATCGAACCACACCTACCATGCATAATCTTCCTTCATTCCGGATACGCTGGCCAGGAAGTTTTCGAGAGTGCGTGCTGTTCCCATTCGCCTATATGCTGAGGTCAATATGCTTACACGTCTGCACAGCCCAGTTCTGCGATCCTAGGCTAAGGACGCAGTACAACCTTATCGGAGTCGATATGAGGGGATATGGCCTCACGAAAGGCCAGATAACCCAGCAGAACTACGGGCCAGCTGATTCAGCTGATGATATTTACCGATTTATCGTGAGTAACTGACTACCGCATGAACACACTTCTTTCATTTTGCGGCCGTTCTCGGTCACCGAAGAACTCACGGTGTATTCTTTTGTTTCCTTCCAGAAAGCCCTCAATCTTCCCCCAGTGCACATCTTCGGACTAGCGATCGGCTGCTGTGTCGGCTTGGAGCTGGCGACCAACCACCCAGAACTTGTTCTTTCCCTCACGCTTTGCTCGCCACTTCCCGTGACAGAGGTAAGCACCGCTCCCCCATGAGCAATTCTCCCAACTTGACGAGGTTTTCTCAGCCAGAAGACATCGCAGCCGGGCGACTCGAAGTATACCACCTCTGGGTCGAAGCCTTCAACCACGACGGCAATGGTCCAACTGTTGATGTGGATATTTCCGTACTGCAGGACCTCATTCACGGCGCGGCGCAGCTCTGCTTCAACAACCAAAACAACAGCCTGGTAGACGCGTGCGTGGCGCTCCGCTTCCGGTTGAATGACTATGTTGCTTACGCACCTTGACACGTTCAGTATCACCAAGGTCGCCCTCCTGCATGCGATGAAGAACCGAGCCGGATCCCCCACAAAGCTCAAGGAGTCGTATCAAGCGTCCGTCGGGTGGTTTCTTAACCGAAGAGCCCCCTCTCGCGCGGCCCTCGCCAATGTGAGCATTGTTCTCGCTTGCCAGTTTTGATCCTCTTCGTATTTCAGATGACTGATAGATCAATTTCTCCGCTAGATTAGCTGTTCGATTCGCCTCATACACTGCGAGGACGACGTCGCGTACGAGCTGCGGTACGCGCAGGAGATCGAAGAACAGCTCCGGCAAGCTGGCGTCGCCGACGTCGGGCTCTTTGAGGTCCCCGGACCCCACTACGGAAACGTTGTCAACCCGCAAGCGTGAGTCCATCTGTATCATTCAATCTATCCAAAATAACATGTTGTGCGATATCTATCACTCAACAAATCACCAAACACTGATTACTGATGACTATCCTGTCCTGATATCCAGGATCAACCCGATACTGCTCGATCACGTCCTCTGTGCGTCATCTACTCAGAACGCCGGCGCCGCGCCCCGACACTCCCTCGACCACGACAAACACCAACGCGAAAACGAACACCACGACTGCCAGAGGATGGTCACGCCGTTCACAAGGAGACTCGCCCAGTACGGATACGATCCACACGAAGGCGATTCTGACTCGGACTGATGCGACAGTAATTCGACTGAACTCAATTCCAGAGGCCTTATATAGAGGGCGTTCCAACACGCCATGGTCTGATCCGCCTTTCATTTTATTCCCCTCATACACATTCTGCATCCTGAGCTGCCCCACGCTGGACCCGTGCCACTGTATATATGAGTATCTATTTATGTATGTATCGACTGCGCATACGCATGGCCAAGGACGTGTCTGCAAGGCTTCTTGCTACGCTGTGACGACTGTATTTTTAGTGACTATTCTTATAGATGCCCTCTTTTCTTGGACTGCTACCACGATCTCCGTGGCGCTAATTTGGGTTGAACAGCGCATGCTTTTGCGGGTTCTAGCGGATTTGACGTCGTCATCGAGGCATTCTCCGGAGCAACGTATAGGTATAGAACATCTTTTGATCTTCTGGTGAGCCCTTCAAGTGGAGTGGCCGGAGAGCCTAGTGCCTCCGTGTTGCCCGAGAAAACCCGACGAACACATGGAGCTGGATATGACATTTCAGCTGAGTCTTGGTGTACAAGACTGCTGCGCCGCTTTTGCTCTCTCCCTTTCGGTCAACTATGGAGAGAGATACACAGATATAAGATTTGAACCATGAAAGAATGGAAGGGACATACCTGTGCAAACTTTTTAGGGTCCCAGTGGGTATTGACAAAGTCCAGGTCTTCGCGTGGCATCCACCACTCGAGAAACACGAAGAAAAGGCAATCGACGATCAGGATAATCGTGTAGATAGGTCCAGCGAAGGGACCAAGCTGCATTGTCCTAGATATGACAGTGAATCGACACTCAGCAAGCGATACACAGTTGGCCGACTGGAAGTCCTGCCTCTGCATGCGTTCCCAGAGCTCAATCTGAGGGGACTTGATAACTGCGTCGTAGACTTTCTCCGTCCTCGCAGCAACATCTTCCCAGTTGTAGAACGTCTTGACTCGCTCATGGGCCTTCTGCGGGTCGTGCTTTCCTGCGCCGACGATGCGAATCGCCTCGGACATCGCGCGGACGACGTCTGAGGCATCAAACGAGGCTGGTCAGATGACAATCACAGTTACGTGAAGACAACCACGGCTCACCGTCTTCTTCGGGTTCAGCAAAGCTAATCATTTCCTTGGGGAGGATCTCTGGCACACCCCCGACGCGTGTGGAGACTACGTATAGACCTGCGCACGCAGCTTCGAGAATGGCAATTCCAAATGATTCCGTGAGAGATGTGTTCATGAATATCGCACCCTGGTGCAGTACCTATCCTGGTTGTGAGAAAATACCTATAAGACGTATATGTGCCACTTACAGAACGGACATCGCTGTGGCGAACAGAGCCTAGGAGCTCAATTCGATCCTGGAGAAGGTGCTTCTCCCTCATCTGCAAGAGGTCGATGAGCTTTGGACCATCTCCGCCTTGGTATATAGCGTCAATATGGAATTACTTGATTTAAACGGGGCGATACATACCAACAATGAATCTGACGTTAGGAAACGCTGCGCATATTCTAGGCGCCGTGGCGACAAGGAGGTCGATACCTTTGCGGTATGCAAGACGAGACAGGACGATAATTGTGACTGAAGACGGATTAAGACCATGACGAATCGCTCAGACAGTTGGGGATCTGACTTATTTCGGTTGTTTTCTGAGGACCAGGTTTAAATTCATCGGCCACGAGGGCATTGGGGATGACGTATACGTTTTGACGAACAGAAAGTTGGGATGGATTTTTCGTATCTCTTTCGAAGAGTTCACCGCGCAGCACTGTATTTTCACGTCTTTTGAGGTTACATAATGAGGCCGAAGCAGACGACTAGAAGATCAAAGCACGCACCCTGTATGGGAGACACAAATGACCGCGTCCACATTCTTAAGTGTCCCGATGAGAAGCTTGTTGGTGAGGATGCTAGCAGCATCCTCAAAACCAAACAAGCTATGGTCCGTGAATACGGTGCGTATGCCCATCAAATGGGAATGTAAGATTCCTTCGTGGCCAATCGAAGAGAGACTGGCGTGAGCGTGAATCAGGTGTACGTGTTCGCGCAAAAGAATTGTCCGGAGGTATGGTAGTGAGGTGAAAAAGTTGGGCAGTGTGGCTGAAGACGCAATCGCGAGGAAAGGGATGTAATACACCTTGAGTGAAGGTAATAACCAGCGTACCCCAACACGGTCTGGTGCATGACTATGGGTAATCACAATAACCTAGAGTTGGTTTATGTCGCTATTCTGGCAAAACAGGTCCACGACACGTACCTTGTGGCCTTTCTCGATCAATTTCGCGCTCAACATGTAAATGTGGTTTTCTACGCCGCCGACATTGGGATGGAAGAAGTCAGAAATCATCCTGTGGTGCATGATCAATTAGATGGTGCGCCCTCGTCAATACAGCCTGAACACCTACGCAATAGATATTGGATTCATCGTAGAGTTGTCGTTCAAGCACCAGAATGACGGCCCATCGACCGTTATTGTATACAGTCTTTATGGTACATGTTATACTTCAGACCACCAATGCCATGACAGAGCCAGCGGAAGCTGTAAGATCGGGATTCAGCTTCGTCGGGCCAGTTGGAGGTATTAATTAATAATGTCTTCAGCCTCCGTTGCTAGCAAGGACAAACTGGTTTCCAACCACTGAACTGGACCTGACAAGTCAGCGTTCAGCGGATTGACCTTGCGGGAAACCGTGGACGCACTGAAAACCCAAAAACCAGCCCAAATTCTTATTCCCCACAAGCTTTTTTGGACAATGGACAATTACAACAAACTTGATGTACAGGCAATGTACAGTATCTACATGTGCATAGCATATATATCACATATCATACCTAATGCCCACAGTTTATTCCGAATCCCACTCATCGGAATCAGAGTGGTATCCATATTGAGCCAGGGCTTCCTTGAATGGTGTAGTAAGCAAGGCGTTGTGCCCACCCTCTGAGCCCTCTGAAAGTGCCTCTTCACGATCACCAGCATTGGGCGTGGCAACTGAAAGGACACGATCACTGAGAATGGGATTGATCCTGGAAACTTTGATTATCGCTAGTCCATTTTTCTGCACGAGTGATGAGGACTTACAGTTGAGGATATACCACGTTCGCGAAATGCGGCCCTGGTACTTGACAGAGCAGCACTTCGGTGTGTCCTGCTTCACGTAACAAGGCTTCGAATTCCTGAGCGTATCTCAGTGGATATCCGATGTCTTCTTCGCAGTGAATAATTGTAATGGGGCATTTGATCTACGTTTCATTTGAGTATCACAGCGGTTGGGTAAAGTTCGAAATGGATAAAACATATGTCAATTACCTTGGCATAGAATTCCACATTGAAGACCTTCCGCTCGATGAACCAATCGATGCAAATCGTACGACAGGACACCAATATTTCAGGTGATCCTGCCCAGTTTATCGAAGCGTGTGTCAGGGCAGTCATCGTTACCCTGTTCCAACATTAATAATGTTATTTCGAACTGTGTGGAGACGAAGTGCATCAAGGCCCACGTACGCTTCTGTTAGCGGATTGGCGTGTTCGCTAAACATCATTTGCTGACAACCGCGTACCATAGGCGATATTAGTTCCTCGTCAAGGTCTGCTTCGCAATCGGGCGTGCCGCCTTCATGTGCAGACGAGTCATGCCAGAAATCGAAAACCTCCAGTCGACCGGCTTTGACATCCTCGGGCTGGCGAAAACGAGGGATGTCAGTACATGCGATAACTTTTGAAAGATAGGGGCTCGTTGATCGCGACCAAGCGAACCAATCGATAGTAAAGAAACAAGGGTAACAAACCTCCTCGGGGGACAATGGCGAACAGAGAGTTAATGAGAGAACATCCTCCGGATGGGCATGAGCCCACTCAAGGGCGACATGACCTCCTATAGAAAGGGAGAAGACATGCACTCCTGGAATTTTGAGTTTCTCCTACGCTTATGTTTCGCGTCATTTAGCCAATAGATCTAGTAGCCGTATAACTTACCAAAAATAAATGTAGGTCATTCGCAGCAATCGCAGGAGTGTGTGATTTCGACACTACGCCCCCTGAAGCACCACACCCTCGGAGATCAATAGAAATGAGATTGAAACGGTTTCTCAGTCGAGGATCAGAGAACTGGGCTAATCCAGCGTCATGAGGTGGATGGCGTAATGACAGTGTAGCACGCACCTTCGAACACCTCTTGACAAGCGTATTCACCGTGAATAAAGATGATAGAGGGGAGATTTGCGACTATATCAGGACTGGAGGGCGATATGGGGGTTGCGATGTGGTAGTGGAGGTTGATGTCTCCAGTAGGGGTGCTCAGGCTGAGGTTGGGCATTATAATCGTTAAGGTCGTGATCGACAGAAAGACGTAGAGAGTGTGCGCCTTGTGGGGGAAGTGGAGTTACGCGTCAAGCTTCAGAGTGAAGCTAATATATGCGTAATAGAGCCCTAAACGCAAGCCCGTCCTTTGCGGAGCACGATGCTCAGAGAGTATGGAAGGATGGACTGAGTAGGTCAGGGGTTGGACGGGAGGTGGAATTGGTGGCGGTGTGCAGGGTCTTCCAAGCGATGGTTTTAAACGTGGTCCACGCAGCTAACCGAATTTCAAATAATAGTGGCTGGGGACCTTGGAAAGGATCAGTTGAAGTGACCGACAAATGCGTCCGAGTTGGAAAGGGTGCAATTGAAAGTGTGAATGGCTCATTCACAGGTATACTTTTACCGAACGGACTGGGTGCCAAAACCAGTCCAAATTGGAAACAGTGGAGATAATACGTAGAGGTGCACGACCGCGTTTGTCCACGTTATTCACACACGATGAAATTGATCGTGATGTGAACTTCAACGCCATGCGCCGCATGCGGCCATATGCTTACCGTATATGAACTAGTTCTGTGCTATATGACGCCCCAAGAATCTTTAATATCTGTGGCAGTGAGTTTTGCCTACTTAGCCGGTATGTAAGTAGATGGCGTTATCACAACACAAATTACAAGTACTTCAAGGGCTCACCATCATGACAAGCTGTTCTTGATTCATGCGGAACGGGACCTGATATTCAATGGTCATATCATCGCAAATTATCATCTCATTCTCAAACATGTCGACTATGGGTGTACTATAGAGTGGTCAAGAACAACAAAATGTTCAGTATATACACAAAAAACGATATTAGCTCAGCTTTTACGGGAGCCCCCTTTTCACCTTTCTTGGTTTCATGGATTTCCTTCGCATTTTCTTCAATGCTGGGTCCCCACCGTCATCGTCGCCGTCGAACGAATCATCCATCGCATACCGATCTCCCGTCATATCCTCCCTATCTCTCTTCGACGGCACCTGAACCCGGTCGCGCAACGACTGGGAGAGCGACTCATCCCGCACATCGTCGCCGTTCTGATTCAACGACATCCTATCCAATAGTGACCCTCCACGTCTCGCCATTTCCGGGCGATGATGGAAGTCATGCTCTTGAGGATGGCTATAGCGTGGTTTTTCGTCCAAATCCATGGAATCACCTTGGGGGTAATTCGACGGATTTTGCCGAGTTCGGGATGAACGATCATCTGATGGGAACAGTTCGTCGTATATAGGCGGTGGGGGGAAATTCTTGGATCGATTGGAAGGTGGACCGTCGCGCCCAGAATCTGCCCAGGCCGAACTGCCGCCATAACCCGACCGCATGGGTCGGCGATCAGAAAACCTCCTATTCGCATCCGGTGTGTGCGTCCTGTTGTGGTCACGATGCAACGCAGGGTTCGGCGGCAGAGCATGCAACTGGCGTGTAGCTGGGGTGAATGCCTCGTCGTACCGGTCACCCAACCTGCCTTCCAGACTGCCAATATGAGACGCCGGATCAGGGACGTGCCTGTCTCTACTTCGAAGGGGTTGCTCATCGAATGGCGGCCTAGGAGCTCGTGCCTCCAGATTAACAGGAGGCCGCCCTTCCGTGGGCACGGCTGTACCTCTTGAACTTCCGGGACGTTCATGGGTTCTGGAATCGGGATAACGTGCAGGTAGTCGCCCCATATCCGAAGCTTCCCTCCAAGCTGGCGAGACGGCGGATGGCTCCCTTGAAATTGGAGGTGGGGTCGGCGGACCATCGCTTTTTTCACCAAAACTTGCACGGAAAGGCTCGCGTGAAGGAGAAACACCGCGAGGAGTCCATGTCCTGGTTGTCAGTCTCGCAGAGTCTGGTCCGGGGTCGAACCGACTTGGCTATTGAAAAATTAGGAAAAGACTACCACCTTGCGGAGAAGGTGACATACCTTGGGGCTACCTGAAAATGGGCCATGATCGCGGGGCACAGAGGTGTTGACACTGAGGGGTTCATGCCTCTCAAAAGGCTGCAATCAAAATAAGCCTACATCGCAATGATGGTTAGTTTGAAGAACGAACCGAAGGGCTTCCGTCACGTCGACGTGAATGCGGTCCCGCACTCTCAGATCTCCCAGGTCGATAACTATCCCTGCAATCATTATGGTACGGCTGCTAAAAACTCTGTTTGAAACAAATATCACCTAGGTCGACAGTCCACGTACCCGTTCGTAGGATTCCCTGTGAGACTGCGGCGGAGCTCCACCACGCCCTCGCAAACTTACACTCCTCGAAGGGCGCGAGTTCATGCCACCCATCCCCGGAGGGCCTGCATTCCGTATCCCTGGAGGAAGGGGGCCTGGTGGACCACCATTCCCGGTGCTCTTTCTGTGGTTCCCGATTGGCACATTGTTGCTGCCAGAGCCCTGGGCTGATGACTGTGAGTGGAATTCTCCAGGCCGCCCCCGGATCTCCCTGCGACCCTGGAGAAGCAAGCAGGGGTCAGCTCGATTGGCAAAATGCATTCGGTTC
The DNA here is from genome assembly GCA_013368375.1 of Tricholomella constricta. Taxonomy (NCBI): domain Eukaryota; kingdom Fungi; phylum Basidiomycota; class Agaricomycetes; order Agaricales; family Lyophyllaceae; genus Tricholomella; species Tricholomella constricta. The sequence goes on along the minus strand of JAACJP010000007.1, from coordinate 1,177,582 downwards.
TTTGCTACGCACCCCTCTCTCTGATGGATAACCACTGCGCTCATCTCTCCATCCTAGCGGAGGTGCCTCCCGCCGGGATGGGGTATCGAACTCCCTTCCTCCATCATGCATGCGGCCCACGATGTGCGGCGGAGGCGAGCGATCCTGATTCCTGCCGCTCACACCCGGGCCGTAGCTGAACGGCATCACAGGCGACGTGGATACCGGGTGGCGAATCACTGAAGGTGTAGGTTTGCTTCCTGACATCGCTCGGGGCCCGCGGGGCGGTGCGTCCTCCCTATCAGGGTACGCGCTCACTGGACCTGACTCGATTTCGGGAATGCGGTGATGCCTCAGGGTGGGTGAGGCGCGCCTGCGTGGACGGCCGGAAGGCAGTAGGTCGTTAGCATCGATATCCATTGACAGGTCGTTGCGGGGTGGAGGGGGCGGGTACACCGTTGAGCGCCTATCGCCTCCGCGCGACGGATCTCTGTCGGCATGACGGGCGAAGCCCGTCGGGAAAGAGTGCAGGGGATCACTGTCTCCACGGCCATGGGAATACGGATGAGAACGAGGGCCGGACGGAGGTTGGGCGTTGTTTGCGTTTGATCGGTGCTGGTCGCGTGGCCCTGCGGGAGACTGACCTTCTGAATCATTCGGAGGTACCCGCAAGAGCGTGCGGTCTCGAGGTTGGTAAGGAGCGCGTTCCCGTTTGTCTTTGGGATGACTGGCTAGCTCGAGGAACTCAGTGGCTTGAGGAGGTAGCGGTACCCTCTTAGGACCTAGATCCGGATGACCGACATCCGTAGCAAGTGAGAAGAAAATTGTGAAAGGGGAAGAAAAGGGAGACAAGACGTCAGCAAGAGGGTTGTGGGTGTGGGAAGGTACGTACGTGCTGCTTGTTCAGAGGAAGGTGATAACCTGTTTTGTGCGGAAGGCAACTGGTACGGCTGATCAATGTCGCGATCATCCACGGGTTTTGCGTGCTTGTTTGGATAGTGGGATGAGCGAGAACCATCTAAGTCTCCAGAGACAGCCTGTTGAAAAGCAGAGGAAACAGTCAATTCATCGCGCACAACCCCAGCATCGCGTTCACGAGGCCGAGATTCTTGCGCGGGAGGGGACCTGATATCGTCAGGGACAAATGGGTCGTCATCTTCCAGAGGCATATGTAGATACGTTTGCAGTTCCGCTGCTCCAGGCTTTGTGGCCGGTGAAATGGTTGGCGAGGTCGAAGCGGACGGTTGACCGAAACGTGTTGGTCGTTCGCGTTTGCGCTGCGGCGGAGCTTGGAAAGCCGACGCCTGAGGCGGCACCGCACTCACAGGCATCGCTTGAGGCTCGCGCGGTGGGAGCGGCGGGTCGCGATGATGCGGGGGAGGTGATCTAGTTCCTATATGGGTTTAAAGGAAGGGGGGAGGGAAATTGAAAAGAGACATGGGGGGTAAATACACACAAGGTCGACGACACAGAAGGGGAATAAACATGAAAAGAGGGGGGGTAAGAAAAAGATGGAGTCCATGATGAGCGTCCTTGAGTCGATAGGGTAGGAGAGGCCGGAGACAATGGAATGGGGAACGGGAAAAGCAACGACACACGGTGCGCTGCCTCAACCAAGCTTTCTAACACAAGCCTAGGCAGACGCAACATCGCCCTCCGAGGGAGTGCTGACGCTACCGTGGCCGTGCACGGATACGAGAGGTGGAGAGAGGGAGTATGGGAGGATGAGGCGGATAACGTACTGGCAGCGGGTATGTTTTGGATACGATTCTCCTCGCGCATTTCCACGTCGCGAGGCTGGCCTCGGTCACGGCGGCCCCGGATGCTACCGTTTCGCGGCGGCAAGGACGGTCTACCTTCGTAAGGAGGCCTTTCATATGCAACCTCATTCTGATTGCGTGGCTGACGGCGGGACCCTCGAAAGACGTTGCTGTTGAGCTCGGCAGGGAGATCCGAGGGTGCTTGGGTCCAGTGGGTTCGAGGTGCGGCGAAAAGGGGTTGCAATACATCACGATCTCTCTGCACAGAGGAGTCTGCATCAGTAATGGTATCGCGTCTACCGTGTTCGGAACGTGGAACCCGAGAAGGACGAGAGTCTCGACCACGAGAGCTGGGCAACGGCGATAAAGACCTCTCCGTTTTTCGAGGACGCGCCGGTGGAGAGGGTGGCGGCGTGAATGCGAGCTCTGGATGCGGGTTAAAACGCGAATCCAGGTTGTCATCACGGCTGCGGTCTCTCCGCCGGTCGTCAGCAGGGGAAGGAACGGGATGTTCAGCACCCCCAGGTCGATAGTGTCGGTCCTCATAGGATAAGCCGTTGGTATTTGAAGCTGCAACTGGCTGTTGCGAATCTGTCAGGTCAGGTTCAGGCGGGGACAGTCCACGCCTAGAGGGGCGAGTAGGTTCCTGGGATTGGGGATGGGAATGGTCAGATTGAGGTGGGCTCAAGGGCTTTAAGTTATTGCCACGATGACGACGCGTGCTGTCGCTACGGGAATGGCTGTGAGATGGAGAGGAAGTAGAGCTGCTCACGGGACGGGTCCAAGTGGATTGTTGGGTTCGGATGTTGTAATAGTAGATTCCACCAGGCCCGCTTCGTGCTTCACGAATCTCCCAATGACGCGGAAGAGTATCGAGATCGGCTGGTCCTGAAGAAGATTTTCCTGTACCTGTAGTAGATACGGTCGTCGCAGCACGCCCATTGACCTTGCTCTTGGTGGACTCACTGCGACCAGTAGCTCTTGTAGAAACGGACAAGGTCACAGACATTGCCGTCGCTTCGACTATGGAAGGGTGGGAAGGGTGCAAAAAGGGAACATTGGCCACGACAGGTTTTGGTGGGAGGGCATGGGTGATTCTCGTTGGCTGCGAGCGCTGCGGAGAACGACGCCCGTTCGAGCTGCTGTGTCGACGAGGTGAGCCTGCGTTCGAAGATTGCACTTGCGAGGTCGATGAGTCTTCGCGTTTGAGGCCCCTCGAGGACGAAGGGTCGTCGCCTTTACTAGTAGGATGTGCAGTAGGCGGCTGGCTGCTTTCCTTCACCGCCGCTGTGCCACTGAAGTCTTCCTGCTGATAAGCATAATAGTCCTGCTCGTCTTCATCCTCCCCAAGTGAAACTGCGTCCTCTGCGTCTTCCAGGTCACCCGTGCGGAGGTCGGCGGCCCTGTTGAAATCTTGATTTTTGGAATCGTCTTCTTCATTTCCCCAGTCGAGAACCTCGTGTTCGTCATCCATGACGGTGGAAAGGACAAATGGGGGAGTGGAGGGGGTAATGAGGAAGGGTGGCGGCAACACTAGGAAGTTTGATGTCCACGGGGTTCAAGCTCCGCTTCAAAATCAGCCAAGCTGTTCCGTCGACGTAACGTACGTGCTGTAAACTGCTGTTCGTGCAAAAACTGCTGTGCTGTACATCGGTCTAACCCTCATCTTCCTGCAAGCTGGCTCTGTTTCATCGCCAGAGGCCAGCTCATGCGACTATGGTTCTCCCAACAAGCGCCTCTGAAGAAGGAATTCACCGCAGCTCTGGTAGCTTGTCCAACCGCGTGCCTGTAATATTTAGACGGCTGCATCGCTTCCACCAAATGGTGTGCACATCTTGGCGATTTAAAAAGGTCTTTACATGACTGAAATGAACTCCAGGACTTCGAGCTGGCTGCGTGGCAGCTCACGTATCTTTGTCTTGCCCCTCGGAGAGTGTGAGTGTGAGGCCTGTCGCGTTTCGACCTTTCGGTAAAAGCTAATTGTACTTCATAGATATCGGAATGTTTACTTTCACAAACGTCAGTTTTTGTTGCGTGGAATTGGATCACCCCGGGCTGAGTTTCTGTAGAAACGAAAAATACATGGGCACGAGACGACCCTGCCATCCTTGTCCTAATTTCCGCCTGTCTTTGTGGTGAGTCAACCCCTCCCGACGACATAAGCTCATGCTGAAGTGGCCATTGAGTTTCTGCCATTGCATGGGCGGTGGTGTATCAATATAGCATCTTCGAAACGATAGAACTTGCCTTTTTCATGATTGTGCGGGACTATCTCTTGACGGGCATCGTGGTCGCCACTATACTCTGGTATGCTAATTCGTCGAAGCCCAAGTTGTGTCATTGCTCATCAAGTATCGATACTAGGTTTGTATCGAATCGTCTATTACTGGCTCCACCTTCCCACACGACGCCGGCGGACTCCCGAGTCGAATGGGCTTATGCGTTCGATGTACACACAAATGCTTTCTTTCCTTTGTACCTCGCTCTTTATCTCGCCCAGCTTTTCCTCCTTCCCATAATCCTTAAAGATAACTGGGTGTGCCTCTGGGTCGGCAACACGCTCTACCTCGCAGGGTACGCATCTGCTGATCCTGATACTATCACTATTATAATTTGACATCAACAGATTCGCGCAGTACATGTACGGAGTATATCTCGGCTTGAACGGTGTGTTTAAACGTATCCCCGCCCGGCGTCACTGACATCCACACAGCCCTGCCGTTCCTTGTCCGATCCGAGCTGCTTCTGTCACCTCTTCTCCCATTATTTACGGCCTACATAATATCTCTTCTCGGATTCAACGTTGCTAAAAGCGTACTTGGAGTCTACTTTGGATCGTAGTACTAGAATATCACTGTATGTGGGCGGTGGATATGCGATGAAATGTGATCGATCAGTGGCCGCATGTCACGAAGCTGTGTATGTCAGTGATCACAGCAACGACCGGTCCATTTCCTTTTGAATCTTTACCTTGAAAGAAGAAAACCACGAAATCTCCTATCTTCGCTGTAAACTTTCGGAGTGGATCGCTTATCCGCCAAGCAGAAAACACGCGGTGCAGAAATACTCGAGTATTTGATTGCCTCAATTCCAATCTTGTCACGTTCCACAACCCATTCGACCAGTCCTTGCTTATTAGCGCTCGCTCCTTGTCTTCCACTCTATCCAGCCTCCGCTCACCACCGTCCATCGTCCGTTCTACTCGCCGTCGCCCGTAGTTCTCTCCCAGCAGAGAAGAAGCACCCATGGCCACACACATAGAAAGAGCGATTGAGCAGATCCAGGTCAAGCAGCCGACAATAACGACAGACTGGACTCTACACACTCTTGAGGACGGCAATGTCATCAGCACGCAAGAGCGGGTCGTCAAGGACGTACGTAGTCTCCTTTCACTTCCCGTAGCCTCAACGCTGACATGCTCCAAAAATCACAATCGCCACCCACAGGTCCAGGCCCCAGCGATGCAGATTCCCACCAACGAGCAATTTTTCAATCGCCATGGCCAGGATCAGACGAAGCCGGATATCGCGTTTCTCAAGAACCACTTTTATCGCGAGGGTAGGCTGAGTGAGGAACAGGCGTTGTGGATATTGGAGACGGCGACCGAGGTTCTCCGGAAGGAAGGCAACGTGCTACAGGTGGATGCACCGATTACTGGTACAATTTCTTAGTTTTTGATGCACCTGCGTTGCTATTGACGTCTTTTCTTGATAGTCTGTGGGGACATCCACGGCCAATATGTAAGGACCCGTGCCGGAATATACTCAGCGCCCTCACTGACCCTGTTTATGTGTCTAGTATGACTTGATGAAGCTTTTTGAAGTCGGAGGAAGCCCTGCCGACACACGATACCTCTTCCTCGGCGATTATGTCGATCGAGGGTACTTCAGCATTGAGGTACAACGCCATCGCTTTCAGATCCCTTTGCGATACATCGCTGAAAACGTGCCATCTGTAGTGCGTGCTCTATCTATGGGCCCTCAAGATCTGGTACCCCGACACCCTGTTTCTGCTACGTGGAAACCACGAATGCCGGCATCTAACGGATTACTTCACGTTCAAACTTGAATGTGCGCTGTACCCTTCACCCTGAAAATTGTACACGCAAAGCTAACCCTTGGCGCCTAGGCAAACACAAATACTCCGAGCGCATCTATGACGCATGCATGGACTCTTTCTGTGCGCTTCCCCTTGCTGCTGTCATGAATAAGCAATTCTTGTGTATCCACGGCGGCCTCTCCCCCGAACTCAATACCCTTGATGACATCCGTGCCGTGCGTAGTTGCGTTTTCAGCCTCCAAGTCGCCAAGCTGAAACCAAGTGTTGGCAAATTTCTAGATCGATCGGTTCCGCGAACCACCAACCCATGGACTGATGTGTGATATCTTGTGGGCTGACCCTGTAGAAGACTTTGGGACTGAGAAGACAACAGAAAGCTTCTTGCATAACCACGTCCGGGGGTGCTCGTATTTCTTCACGTGCGTCAGTAGCTGTGCATAAGCCGCAAAGTTGACGCGACGATCACAGTTATCAGGCAGCTTGCCAATTCTTGGAAAGGAACAACCTGCTGTCTATCATCCGAGCACACGAGGCTCAAGATGCTGGGTACGTCTCCGCTCCCTGGGACGCCCCATTTCGCTGCTCACGCCCTCCTTGCGTCCCTACAGATACCGCATGTATCGCAAAACGAAAACGACGGGCTTCCCCTCCGTGATGACTATCTTCTCTGCTCCCAATTACCTGGATGTGTACAACAACAAGGCCGCAGTGCTCAAGTACGAAAGTAACGTCATGAATATCCGGCAGTTCAACTGCACGCCACACCCATACTGGCTACCCAATTTCATGGACGTCTTCACGTGGAGCTTGCCCTTCGTTGGAGAGAAGAGTATGTGCCCTTTTCTAACATGAAAGTGTATTTTGACTGACGACGCGGGATGAAGTCACGGATATGTTGGTCGCTGTGCTCAACACGTGCACCAAGGAGGAGCTGGAGGAGAGCGATGATGATTCGACGTTGGTCTCACCGTCATCTGTCGTTTCGGAGGAGTCTGTGGAGCGTAGAAAGGTCATTAAGAACAAGATCATGGCTGTTGGAAGGATGGCGAGGGTGTTTGCGCTTCTGCGGTCCGTCAAAAATTCAGTTCATTGGATCTTACGTCACTGATCCCCTTGATCGAACAGAGAGGAATCAGAGAAAGTCTCCGAGCTCAAGAGTGTGTCGGGATCCAGCAAACTACCTTACGGTACGCTAGCATCAGGATCAGAGGGCATAAGAGAGGCAATCAACGGTTTCGACGACGCGTACGTGTGCACTCCTATTTTCCTTCCTCAAGCCCCCTAAAGCCAAGGAATCTAGCCGCAAGTCCGATATCGAGAACGAGCGTCTCCCCCCTGAGCTTTTCGATGCTGACTCAGAAGAAGGAAAAGCCATCATGTCGCAGCCCACAACTCCCTCAGAAACGCTTGAATCCCCGCCCCCTGTCTCCCCGAACGGCGTCACCGCAGGGATCGAAAAAGCCATCTCTTCTGGGACGTTGTCCCAGATCAATACGTCTCCTGTGGGCTCGCCCTCGTCGATCTACTCGCCAACGAGCCCCGTCAGCCCTGCCGGATTCAAGCGTGGGCACTCAAGGCAGGCCAGCCTGGGCACCACAATGACGAGCCCCAGTACGCGCAGGAGGAGCCTAGAGAGCACGATGTCGATGATTGCGGGCGTATGGGACGGCAAAGAGCCCTTGGAGGGCGACGAGCAGGCCGCCGCTCTCGCGGAGGCTAACAGCAACGGAAAAGTCAGTCGCGCGGCTCGCTAACAGGTTTTCTTCACGTTCCTGTGGACGAGGCTGAGGATTGCCTGTCGTGTCTTTCTTTCTTCCCGAAACTTTTATAAGCCGTCGTTGTTTCGTTTTTTCCTTGCGATTCGTCGTGCGCTATAACCCCTTCAGTACTTGGTCTGTCACGGCCTGATCGTATCCCCCGCCCCTCTTCCTAGGCATATTCTGCTTTCTTTGTTCTACTGTATTTGATCCAATTGCATTGATGGACAGTTATTTACTCGGCGTCGCGTACGTTTGGCCATTGAATTTGCATGAAACAAAATAATGCTCCGAACGATGGACAAAAGTACCATTAAAATTACTGTGGGCTACTAAAGATTGTGAATTTGTGTAAAACTCCTTGTACAGCTTGATACACGTTGGGGGCTTTCACCTACTCAGGAAGAATATTCAGCTCGCCTTCCTGAGCACATTCTCCGGCAATCCTATACCAATTCTGTGAGCCCAGTTCCACGGTCGCGTAAAGATGCGGAGTGGCGCAGTACGGGAGTGGAAGGATGAAAATTATCAGGCGACTCTTTTATGAGGCATGCAGGCAGAGCAGAATGACGAATGGAGAAGACGGGGATGTAATGTATATCCGACAAGGTTCAAAAACTGAACAAATCAATGGCGACTATGAAGAGAAACAAGACGATATTCGATAACCCCGAGTGTACCGTCAGGGTCGATAATCAAAGTTGCGGAAACGCAGTCAATAGGAGCTCGCGAACCTCGGGAGCGAAAGGCCAGGACTGTCATTTTAATTTCGGGCCTGGGTAATGACATACCAGTGTGCCGAAGCGTGCAGAGTGTGCAATCATGAACCTAGAAATTGACAATTGCATTAGTTTGTGGCGCCTTCGAATCCGGCGCCACTGCTGTGTAGGTAGTTCTTTGCAAAACGACATTGCTCCCAAGAAAGGCAAATTGACGCATGTTATCAATCTCACGTCATACTTGCCAACAGTTCCGTGCTCTCTTTCATTCATATCGCGAAACAATTGCGACATATTCTATCTCTAGCCTGCGCCATATGTCTACGGTAACAGACTCCGTCATTTTTCGAAACATCTTCTCTTCACCAGCATCGTCGGCCATCTGGTCCGACAAGAATCGTACAGCGTACTACCTCCGATTCGAGTCTGCACTTGCCACGGCGCAGGCGCGTTTGGGAGTGATACCAGAGAAGGCCGCTCATGCTATCGTGGAGAAATGTGATATCGCTTTTATAGATATGGAAGAGCTGGAAAGGGAGACTCGTAAAATCGGGTATCCCGTTCTGCCGATGGTAACGCAGCTGGTACGCATGGTTAACGAAGTCGAACCCGGCCTTGGAGAATGGGCACACTGGGGAGCGACCACGCAGGTACTCGAAAACATCCGAGTACTTCCTTCTGAAGAATCGCAGCACTGACGCAAGTCATCAGGATGTTACAGATACCGCGACGATCCTCATGCTCCGCGACACATGTGAGTTGGTTTCGAAGTCGTTGGAAAGTATAACAGCTGCGCTTCGCGATCTGGCACGAACGCATGCGTCGACTCCCATGGCAGCCCGATCCAATTTACAGCAAGCGGTGCCAATTTCATTTGGTTTCAAGCTGGCACGCTTGCTCTCCACCTTCCAAAGGCACCAGGCTCGGCTGGCCGAGATTCTCCCGCGTCTGCTTGTGATTGAGTTCGGGGGCGCGGCAGGAACCCTCGCCACTATCTCTGATACCGGGCTTGCATTCCAAGTGCAGGAAGAACTCGCCAAAGAGCTGTCCCTGGGAGTCCCAGAGATTGCATGGCACACCGAGAGAGACAGAATTGCTGAAATCGGAGCCTTTTTCACGATGGTGACTGGGACCTGTGCGAAGTTTGCATTTGATGTGAAGCTCCTCATGCAGACCGAAGTAGGGGAGGTTTCGGAGCCTTATTATGCTCATCGCGGGTCGAGCAGTACGATGCCCCAGAAAAGGAACCCAATCTCGAGCGTTTATATAACCGCCATGGCGAGCACTGTCAGGCAATTAAGCGCGGCTCTGTTTGATGCCATGGTGGAAGACCATGAGCGGAGCACGGGCCCATGGGAGATCGAGTGGATTGTGCTGCCCCAGACGTGCACTATGACCCATGCCATATTGTCGCATACTCAGGAGCTTGTTGAGGGCTTGGAGGTGCATCCCGAGAACATGAGTAGGAACCTGGACCTGACACAAGGAGCGATCGCGAGCGAAGCCGTGATGATGCAGTTGGGAAAGATTATCGGCAGGCAAGTCGCCCACGATCTGATCTATGACCTTTGCAGGACGGCGATTGAAGAAAATCGGCCTCTTGTCGAATTATTAGCTGAGAGTGAAGAAGCTATGAAATATGGGCTAAAGAGACCGGAGTTGGAAAAATATTGTGATCCCAAAAACTATCTGGGTTTAAGCCAAGAGATGGTATACCGAGTTGTATAGCGGATTGGCCGGGCTAGACTGTCAATAAATGATACTACGGTGGCTTTTTTGTTGTAGAAAGATAATCCTTTGTCCTGACGTTTCCTTCACATCAGCTCAGCACGGTCATAACCAGAATCAAGACCGAAAATGGTTGATGTCCGATAAGGTGATAGCGAAGAAGGTGTGGCGCTTCCAACCTCCCCAGACGCACGTCTGCCACGATATGTTTCTAGGATGACTTGCGAGTATTGTGGAAAATTCAGAAAGAAAAAGGAACGAACGCCAGGTCAAAAAAAAAACGCGCCAATAAGAAAAGTGATCCAGTGGCGCTTCTTAATGTCACAAACAACACGTCGAGGAAGGGGTCAGAGCCCAAGCACATGTAGCAAAATTCATACCTAGGCGGTAGATAACACCGTTCATGAGTGCCGCTTTCAGGGTGACATGTGATGGTAAGGAATGACAGTTGCGAGTCAAGTTCGTGGGGGATTGTGGGGTTGTTACAAACACGGGTTTCACCAGGCACAGGTCATTAACGTATTGAAGCCAGTCAGTTGACATGTCGAAGGGCGAAATGACGCAACCATGACCTCAGAAAGGTATCTGAACGTGAGGACCCGCAATTAACCTTGAAATTTAATCAACCGTCCCAGACCTGGAAAAAAAATCCACCCCGAATCTCGCACTCACTCCTTCTCCTCGATGCCCAACTCCGGATCCGGTACCCAATCCAATCGACCACGATAAGCTTTTCCGACTCCTTCCGCTTCTTCCCGCAGATACCCGAGCACCGAAGGCTTGAGCATGTCCCATTCTATCCCGCTAAACATAAAAAGATCACGAAAAGTGTTTAGAGTTGAACACTTGGCCGTCATGCACTCTTTTGCCTCGATAGAAGCCATAGAGCCCCTGGGGAACTGCGCGCGGAGCTCTCGAACAAAGTGAGGTCGAAGAATGGCATTCGTGGCGTAGGCGCTCTTTTCACAATCGTTGTCTTGGATGAATATGGGGTATTCGTAGAGGAAGTATAATGGTGCGGTGTGGGCATATTCCCAATCGATGATACCGGTCAACCGTGGCGGTTCGTCATTTGTAGGGTTTGAGAAAAGCATGTTCTGTGCATCAAAATCGTCATGATACAGTCGGAAGGGAGGACGGATGGTGCTAGAACTAGCACGCCGAACACAATATTCCTGGATGGTAGTCTTGACATCCACAAGAATGGGACCAACGTCGTCCGGAGTGTCTGCAAAACGAGAAGACTCCCCATCGATAAACGATGCAAGATAATCGAACGTGGATTTGTAGGGCCCGGTCAATGAGGTGGTCGGGTTGAGATCATCCAAGTTGTCTATGCGGATAAGGGGTCCAACTTTGAAATCTTCCGTCAGCGATCCGATCTCCTGAAACTCTAGTTGTGACAGCTGGCCCAACACTTGTGCAATTTGGCTGAGCGCAGCCATTTTGTGGTCTAGGGTCAGATCCTCCCAAATTCGATACAAGTGCTGTCCCGGCATACGCTCCATGACCACAAACTGCACCCCTACGGAGCATGTGGAAAAATCATGGCAGTATACTTTCGGAACGGGTATTCGGGTATGGGTGCGAACATATTCCATCGTTGCCACCTCGCTCGACAGCTTCGAGGGGGATTCCTGGAAACGGGACAAGCGTGCGATGCAGCTCCATTGTCGCTCGGGACAATGGAGGGTGTAAATTTCATGATATCGACCTCGAGTTAATTTTTTGGCGAGCGCGAGCTTCATTTCGACCACCTGAGAAACATGAGCCATCAACTTGTCAAGGTCAGGCTCGAGTGGCGGGAATTCATCCGAGCTGTATGACTCCTCGGTGGAAACGTCGCTGGAACACTCGCAGTCCGTTAGGTCCATCGATAAGCCTCCCAGAGGATATTAGTCCCGTTGAGTGTTGAGGTAAGCCACGTTGTTGACTAACAGGAGCAACTACCGTTGAACTACGTAACACGCCCAGTATTAATATTGCTGCTGGCATCTCTGGCAAGAGGCGCGCGGGTGCTCACGATTGATGGGTATGCACGCAAACGCAGTCGGAAGCGGTCAACATAAGTACATACATGCGTTATTGAAGGGTGGATATCACTCCTGACATGTATCGACGTGTTTGTCCTTTACAAAAATCCAACCAAGTCCAAACAGGGGCTTCTTGCTTCAAACCTCCTTTTTCCACGATGAACGCCTCAACCACCGAACCGTGGAGCAGTATCCACGAAAGTCCGTTTGTCTAGGGGCTAATGCATCCACATCCACATCCACCTTGAAAATCAGAATAGGAGAAGCGACCCACTTCTCAACAATATAAAAGGGCGCCGACTTTGCAAATAACGGTCAACTTACTTTCACTCATAACCACAACAACCAAACCACCATCTAACTGCAATAACCATCTCACCTCATCACCATCACCATCATCACCATGCCTGATGTTCAATATTCCACTGAATCCTACTGCGCTATTTGTGATGAGTACTTCGAGTCCGTCGAGGATCGCTCAGAACACGTCGCAGACTCCCCTGATCACCCGCGCTGCAACACTTGTTGTAGCCGCTTTTTGAACGGGAATGCTCTCCGCAACGTATGTCGTCATTTCTTTTTAACCTGCTAGGCCACGCTGACATTTCGAATAGCACTACGTTTATTCCCGTTTTCATCACTATTGCGTATCTTGTGATGTTAGTTTCGACACCGCCGCTGGACTTCGCATGGTGCGTTCCTACTTTCGTGTGGATGTATTGTTTTCTCACATACTTGGGATTCTAGCACATTGAACATGCAGCAGTGCATGGAGATGACAGCGATGACGAAGATGATTCCTCTTTCTCCTCCCCTAAACTCGTCGAAGGCCAGGAAGATTATTTGGGTCGCCTCATGTATCCCGACGAAGATTCGGATGATGAGGCGCACGACGAATACTCAGATGACGATGACTCCTGGGAACATTATGACGATTGTGACTTCGAGGATGAGGAGGATCTCGGGGATGTTGTGACTGACGACATCGCACAAATTATGGAGGAGGAGGAAGAGGAAAATGAAGACGGTATTCCCGCCGATAAGTTTGCATGTCCTATATGCGACCTTTCTCCCAAAACCACCTGTTCCACTCCATGCGGCCATTTGTTTTGCGGACCATGTATCCGCATGGCCTATGACATTCAGGGATCATGTCCTGTTTGTGACGAAGTTGGATCTGTACAACAACTTCGCAAGCTGTACATCTCTGTCTAATCTTATCATATTCAAATATATATTTTTTTGACTTTATTCGAGATGCGCTTCAAGATCTGTGAAAGTTTACCTCCTATTAATTGGCCATTTCCTCCTATTGGACTTTTAGGAATTGGGTGGATGGTCAGGAAGTAGAGCGATTCAAATGTGTGCTTAAGGTCTCAAACCTCTTCTCTCGCTGACTAACAACTAATCACACCTGTCTATATCTCAAGGCGTGTTCATAATTCGAGCCTACGTTTCACGCTGTCATCTTCATAATGACCTCCTCGTTGCCCACATCTCTTTCTGGTAAATGTTCCAGCGCAACGCTTTGTACATTACATATCTAATCAGATTACTCAGGGAAAGTGGCGATAGTTACTGGGTCTTCCAGGGGAATAGGTGCCGCCATAGCAAGACGTTTGGCAGACGAAGGCGCAAACGTCACCGTGAATTGTTTGTCCAAATTGTTCTCGGTGTCGACATCAAAACCTGATGCCAAAATATCCATAGATGTCAACAATCCGAAACTAGCTGAGGACCTTGTAAACGAGATCAACGCTAAAGGCAAAGGCGGAGCCGTGGCTGTCAAAGCAAATGCCTCGACGATTTATGGGGGAAAGAACCTGGTTGATGAGACGATCAGGGCTTACGGAAGGGTTGACATTTTGATCTGCAATGCCGGGATCATGGGCAGCAAACCCTTAGCCGACGTCGAAGAGGACTTTTTCGACGACCATATCAACAGTAATGTCAAGGGACCTTTGTTTTTGGCAAAAGCTGTCGCGCCACTCTTGCCAACGCGTATGTCTCCTATTCATGGTCGTGATCGTCGGGAGCCTCCTTACTAACCTGTCTCTCAGCCGGTGGTCGTATCATCTTTTTCTCTTCGAGCTTGACGGGCGCCACTACTGTGTTACCCAATGCGCTGGCATACGTTGCCTCTAAAGGTTCATACCATCCTCGACACTGAAAACTTCGGATTAACTGCGGTTGTAACATAATTCAGGTGCCATCGAGCAAATTTCGCGAGTTCTTGCCAAAGACCTTGGGGCCCATGGAATTACAGTGAATACAGTCTCGCCTGGTCCTGTTGACACAGATCTATTTCGTGCAGGCAAGCCGGAGGAAGTTGTGAAAGTCATCGCCTCGCAGAACCCAAACAACCGTCTGGGAAAGCCTGAGGATATTGCACCAGCGGTGGCGTTCCTGGTTAGCCCAGCGGCACAATGGGTAAACGGTCAGAATATCAGGGTGAATGGCGTCAGTGCTTCTTTTATTCCCGTTCCCTTACATGACTTGACAACTTCTATCCCATCTTAGGGGTTTGTGGTTTAAAATACGTTCCTCACGTCGTGTCATTAAAATTATGTCTTTCAAACCAATGCAAGGGTTTACGCCGGCGCTTGCCGCGTCATATGCCGCACGGAGGCGCGTGTTTTTTCCGTTTTGCTTCCGCCTCTCACAGGCGCGCGGAGCCTGAATGAATTGCTTTTATTGATTTTCAGCGATCCAATCAACGCTCTTCAAAACCCTACTAGCAGTGCCCTTGACTTCGAGCTCTACGATTCTTCTTCTAACCCGGAACATGTCTTAGGCCCCAATATCCAGGAGATTGGAGATGGCCACACGACTGTCACCGTCTTCTCACTGGGGCCTTCAGAAGGTTTGAACTTGGCTTCTTGGATTCTTAGAGACGACCTTTGGATTGCTCTTAACTGCCTCCTTTTACATGTTCCTATTTGATCCTGGTCGGGCAAACCAATGATACTGATGCGTCTGTCAGTTGACCCGACATCTGACAACTGGAATTTTGGCTCGAACCTCGCATGCTCTTCACCTTCCGTGCTCACACGCGACAGTTCCGAGTCAATGTCGCTCCAAACTCGCAGAACTTCGGAAGGACCTCGCCAGCCAATAACACGTCGCTGTTCTCATGCCTCACTCTCAAGCGCGTCGCTTGGAATTTGATGTAATTCGTATTGCCAGTGTGGCAGGCAGGAAACTAGCTACCGACGGCAAGCGCTTGAATTGGTTTTAAAGGTGGGTAAGCGCCTCAGACAGTCGAACTCTCCACGACTTACTTGGTGGCTGTGAATGGTGCTATTGCTTGTTGCTCTTCGGTGCCAAAATGCACTAGTGAGAACAGTGACTGTTCAGTTTAAATTTACTCGACACTAGAATGTTGTGTAAGCCACTGAACCTTCTCGAACATTAGGAATGCACATTTGAGGGGAGAGAGAAGACCCCGACCATTCCCCCCAGTCTCACTATCAACACCTATTGATATGTTTACAACTATCGTGATCATGATCGATGATAGTGCGCCGAGAAAGGTCTCCTGGTGGGGAAACATGATGTGGGTACTTTAAGATCATCTAGAATGGCCATACTTACAATAGCCTCAGGTATCTTCAACGTAGCAGAGCGTTCTGGCTAATGGTCATCTACCATATTACGGATCGTGATAAATCCGAGCCTATTTATTACGACGGTAGAACTGCGCCATGGGAGCCATGGGAACGCTTGCACCAGAGACTCAGAGGTTCGTCGGAGATGTGGCATACTGTTTCAACCACACGGCTCATCGCGAAGACCACCAAGTTGCTTGATACAAGCGGAGTTGATCCACAATGCCGGTAGACCGGGTGATGATCGCAGCCATGAGCGCTGTGTCATGAGGCTAGAAGAATATAATACAGCTATGATCGAATATACATATGAACGCCATCCTTATAACAGGAGCATGCGAACTACACGACGTCGAAGGTTCTGGCGTCTTTTATTCCATCCATCAATCCCAGCCCTCAAGCGTCTCCAATGGATCCAGATTTCCCTTCCGTTTTTGATATATGACAGTCACATCCCATACTTCCTCTTGATCGCTGTCCACGCAGGTGCTGCATTCGAGTTTCGGGAAACAAAAGTGCCCATGTCTTGCTCCGGTATTCGATTGATGTCCACACGGTTCCAGTATCGAGACAGCACATAAGAAATATCTTGAGCGTCACCATCAGAGCCACGGCTGGACAGTAAGGGACTTTGAGATTGAGCCGGTAAAAAGGGAAGCGTGAATACATAGCGTACATCATCCATGATTTCAGCTTGGCTCGGACAAACTCTGAAATCGTTAGGAACGGCACGCCCTGGAGCTTCATCACAGTTGTGTTATCCAGGTGGCGGGGGCCTGACTCTCCAGCTGCCAGAATCTCGATCTATCAGCAATCCACAGGTGTTATATCCGACGGGCAAAGGCTGAATCAAATGGGCTTACGTCGATAGGAGGGATCAGCCGACGATATGTGGCGTGGAGCCTGGACGGGATTAACGGTTAGGGAGAGGAGTAGGCTGTAAGATTGCCGACCTGTTGGTCCACGGGGAGTTGGTCGTAGTGAATTCTGCACTACCGGCCACCGCGTCACGCACCCGTCGAAATGGGTGCGTTTGACCAAACTCAACTATGCAAAAGATCTCCTAGAGGTCGATAAGCATCGTAGAGAACCGAATAGTTTCAGAGTAAACTTGCATGCGCATGCGGAGCGTTCGACAAGGCTGCAGTCAAGACATTGCCGTAGAACGCATGGGGAACATTGCTGGCGTAAAGGAGACGGGAGAGGGCTGCAGCGGCTTCCAAGAGCCTTCGAGTTTCAGTCATTGTGGCACGGAGAAGTGAGAGAGAATGTCAGGCCCAGTTCATGTTATAAGTGAGGAAGTAGTGAGGAAGGGACCGGCTGAAGCTGTATATGTAATACTCATAAAGCCTGTGAAGAGGGCCTCAGCCTAGAAAAGAAAGAATCAACAGATGCCTGATCTTGTCGTCCACTTTTGCCGAAAACGGGTATGTCCGATCAGTCGAAACCACAGCACACGTTTTGGCAACGTTCCAGATCGTAAACAAGAGAAATATAAAATCAGACTTCAGGACCACGCATCGAGCAATATAAGGAAGCTTTTGATAAAAATAGCGCAGTTCAATGCAGATCTGTAATTACTATGGTGATTCTTGGTACTTACTGGTGTACGTACAAGTCGAGGAGCAGGTTTGCAACAGGCGGGGAAACGGATCACGACTTCCGCGCATAGTTTAAACCATCCCTGAGCACACATCTAAAATAAAGGTACAACCTGGCGAGCAGAGATTTGAATCCGGACATGTGGAAGAAACAAGAAAATGGTGGTCACACTGACGTTATGGGTGACGTGTGACAGATCATGTGGATCACGCTCCCCTGAATTTTACTCCAACCTAAGCCTTCCGACAACGCGGCTTCCTCAGAGGGTTCAAATCTGCGCATGCATATAGGGTTCTGGAAATCAAGTTCCAGTCATGTAATGCGAGCACTTCGCAGGGCCAATGCCACAGGCCTGACGGGCCAGCCTAGTTCTCGAACACTTCCTTCGTTCGCTATATCGAGGCGCGCTTTTCGTGTCTGCGTCCCGTTGGAACCTAAGTGCTCACCGGCGAACCGAATTCACCTACGGAACATCTCATGGTCGCCGAAGCAACCGCCGCGCCCAGTCGAGATGTCTAATGACCAGGAGGATGTAGCAAAGGCTGCAATTCTAGAGAACGTGATGAAAGGACGGCAGCCAACGGACCTAATGCTACGCTGTGAGTCTGTCCGGTAGCTTTTAGTCATTCTGAGCCTGAGACACTTCCGTAGGTACTATTCTGGATGCAGAGGGTCAGTTATACTCATCCGCAGTGGTTTCATGATTGAAGTTTCTTTCCCCAGGTAACGTGAAGACAATCTCCGGTCACTTCAAAAAGTCCGATCTAAGCTCGGAACACGGTTTGAATGTGAGGAAAGATCATACGATTCTTCGCTGGCCACCCCCCGCTGACCTTTGAGATTCAAGGCTCGTGATCTGCGCAAGGTCGACTCCCGCGTGCCAAATCTCGTCCCAACTATTCTCATTCGAAAGGAAGCAATTCTGGGACGTCTCTACACGACATAATGTCGTTTGTCATTTTGACGGTTTTTGCACAGGTCAATATACTTCATATTCGAGCACTTGTCAAAGCGGATGCAGTTCTGCTTTTCGACACATATGGCTCCGCGGACTCTAGGCTTCATTCCGTTTTTCTATACCACTTGGAAGTTAGTGTCCTCTTGAGCTTTTTTATTGACATGGGTTTGACGTGAAAATACAGCATAATCTCAAACTTAAAGGCTCTGGCGCGCCTTACGAATTCAGGTATCTATATTTCAATTAAATTAATTATATTCACGTCAATCTTTCCCGACAGAGCTCTCGAATCAATTCTCCTGTCTGTTTTAAGCGCATTAGAAGCCGAAATGGTCTTTATCCGTAATCTTGTCGGTGGTCTACTGGCAGAACTGGAGGACGATATTGATCATGATCGGTTCAAACGTCTCCTACACTATTCAAGGCGCTTGACCAGCTTTGAGAACCGAGCCAAATTGGTGCAGCGCGTCATCTCTGTAAATCTATTTCAAAGGAGTTAACCAGGCGACAGGTCGAGGAGGCTTTAGAGGAAGTCTTAAGCCAAGGTAATAATCATGTCAGCCTTACTCACATGTGTTCCTGATACATGCTCGTGCAGACGATGATTTGAATGCGATGTATCTAACGGACAAGAAAAATAATGTCGTTCGCGCGTTCCAGGACCACGAAGATTTGGAAGTTTTATTAGAGTCCTTTACGAAACAAGTGGAGGAAATAGTTAATGAAGCGGAGAATATACAGGTAGAAAAAAACTTGCTTCTTTTTGAAGCTTTGCTGATTTTTCGGGTAGAGCAATGTACAATCCACGCAAGAAATAGTGGAATTAATTCTAGACTCTAATCGTAATGCATTACTTGCTCTCGACCTACAGGTATGACATATCCCATTAGTATAGCGATTCCACTCAACTAATGGTCCATAGGTATCCATCGCCACGCTAGGCGTGGGCACAGGCGCTTTGATCGCTGGACTTTTCGGCATGAACGTAAGGCCCTGTATTTCCCTGCCCATTCGCCCCAAGCTCAAGTCTTGAACAGTTGACAAGCCATATGGAGGACCACGCATATGCATTCTATGGCATGTCCACAATGTCTGCAGCATTTGCACTTTTCGTGGCGTGGATGGGGCTCAGGAAGTAAGCGACTATTTTGTCCTTCAAGGTAACGTTTAATAACGTTAAATCATTTGCCAGGCTTGCCAAAATCCGGAAAGTTGGCCTGGCAAGCAGCCATGCTAGTCAAAACGCTCAGAAGCCTTGGCTTCCTCTTCCCCTGCGGAGAAGAAACCCCCATGGCTGGTCATAACCCCCCATTGGGACAAATACTAATGGCACGGAGAAATCGCCTCAGCTGCGCACAGTACATCTATTCATTAATGTCACCCAATGCTACCCTACACATGTTTCCGGCTTCTACCCCTCGTCGAACGGACCTTGATCGGACGGAGTATTGCCAGTAATAACTATACCCATGCGGTCATCTTGTAGTGTGGACCTTCCCTCCCCCGGCCCATCACGACGTCGACAGATTCTGATTCGGAGAAACGACGCGACAGATTCAGGAGGCGAGCTCGCACGACGAAAAGTTGGTGCCGATTCCGATTGTTATCAGATGCTGTTTGTTTCCTGTCGAGAATGCTATAGCCTAACGGATTTGTTTGCTTGGTTCTTGCCCGAAAAATATCATCGTGGGATGGATGTCAAGGGACAGACACAACATTTTGTTTTCGGTTCTCACCATCGAATGGCGACCCAAGGCGTCCAAGTGATGCCACGCTTTTGCTCGACAGGGACCGCGGGACCTGCGTCACAGAGTTGATGAATGCGTCAATTTATTGATTTAACGGCGCATAATAAGGTACTCCTATTGGTGAGCTTTGAGAAGTGCGGGGACGTTCGGGACCAAGTCCAATGCTCGGACATATACTTTCATATGGTATTGGCAGGAAGGAAAGGACAACGTCAACTTCGGGGCTTCTATATTTCATTTTTCTAGAAAATGAATGTGTGACTACGGAGACCTAATGCGAGCGACAATTTTTACACACTGGTTGGGCTCGAATGCAACCTTGGGCTGCTGACCCTGGGCTAGGTGAGAAGTAGGCGGGCGCAAAAATTCATCTTACCATAGAAAGCAAGCAACAGGGCGACTACACGGCCTACGGCGCTCACTCGCCCCTGAGGCTATAGCCTTCCTGACGAGAAGGCCCGTTGTTGCCGTTGAACAGAAATCATGTGATGGTAAATTGAGGATGAGTGGCCGACAGTCATAATATTGGGGTCAGATGGCTTTCATTTTATTTTACAGGTTCAAGAGAACGATGTGCTCAAGGTCAAGGGTAATGGCAATTTCAGAAATATATATCACCATAATCGAACGGGAGAACGGCACATCGGATATCCTTCCGAGATGAAGCCTTCGACGAAGCGTTCTCTTAGGCCCCCGGGTGCGGACTTTCAGCCGACCCAATGGAAGAGGAGGGACTTGTGCATCTCGGTTTGCACAAATCTTTCTTGAACATAGGCCCAAGGAGCTGCAAAGATCAGGCCCTTGTAAAGTATCTTGGGTTCCACGTTATTCATATAGGCTGTACATGAAGTCAACGCTAAATGACATACTACAGACATATAAGTGCGGATGCTGTTCACGAGATGACGAAAGACGACCGCTGATGTAGGACAAACGATATGTGTAGAAAACGAGCCATGTGGATGAACTTTATCATAATTCGCATTCCGAGGCGGTGAGGATGGGTAGATCGATCACTTCGACGGGCCGAGGTGTTCTCGCGCTGAATGACGCGCTGACACCTGACGTGTCCACAGAGGAGAACAATTGAAAGCCTGACAGAGCATGCAAGCTGAAACCCCCTGGGTCAGACGACCCGTCTACGTGAGGCCGCGCACGGCTGAAGAGGTGCAAATTGAGCGAAGAAATGGCGAATTATCTATCGCAAGGCATTATATAATAATATATCACTGTCACCCTTCACACTCTCAAAAAGAAACGTGATATTATTATTGGTGTGACTACGGGAGACTAATCGCAAGGTGATTGGCGTGATTGACGATTGACGACGGCGGCTCTGAATGCCAAATATGGGAAGGTTGGATAGGTCTCCTCTTGTACGAATTGAGCTGTCGCACGACTGGAGACAGAGATACCGCGCAGATCCCTGTGATGTGTTGAGAAGACAGGTGAATCGATGGCCATGACCGAGGACAGTTGAGATCAAAGATTGTTGCTGTGAGGGAAGATTTTATTATCGATGGATATGGTTCGTGCACATGTACCAGATCCAACGAAACGTGTTGATGTCAGGCGTGGGCGCTGGTTCTGATCACTGACGCGAGAGGCACAGTTTTAAATGGCGAGAAATGTTCGATGGGTCGGAGAGGTGCCTCGCAAGTGCCTCGGCAAAAAGGCGGCCATGCTGTGATGGTTCGATATTCTATTGTTGGCATATGAGCGGCGCGGTCCTACTGAACCATTACACGAGCGCCTACCTTTCTCTCCACCCGGCTAACGGACGAGTAACTACGCAACATGCTGCACATGGACCACGATAGTCACGCTGAATTGCCGAGAAATTGGGCGTCGTGGAGAAGAATTTATAATCGCCAATTTAAGTCCACAGGTTCTGAATACTCGTAGATGAGTAGTCATAATTTTTTTGTGGTTTAAAGCTTCAGCTTGAATAACGACTGCACGGTTGCTTGTGGCACGGATGGAACTTGGTCGGCTATCAAGAGCTCCGATCATGCCCATCAGGCTTGAATAATAACAGGAGCAAATACAAACCTTCCAGGAGTTGAACCAAGCGCGAGCAACTTGAAGATCTTCCGCAGCAGCTCGAAGTTTCCAGTTTGTTGGTTTAAGCTCCTACATCAGTGTATCAGCGCTTTTACCCGGTCAAACAAGGAGTCAGCCTAGCGAGATCATCGAGATTGTCATGATTCCGCCGCAAACACACCGAACTTGGTCCTTCGCATCGCACAAACGACAGCCTGCAAACATCACTTGTCAACGCTCTTTCTGGGGGCCGTAACACGCCGTTCCCACATCACAATTTCTTTGGAAGTCCATGGACCTGGACTCAGGTATCGCAACGTCGACGGACGCGGGATGCACTCAAATCTTTAAGTTATATATCTTGTGAATCTCGACCTCTGCTTTTGAGATCGAACGAATCTGGAGTTAATCGATGCAATATGCTGTGCTGGTCACGTTCTCAGAATATACCGCTGGATGACAATGCCTTCACGATACGCTCCCTGGATGCATCTTCTGTTGACTGTCGTCAAATCTATCAAGCACTGGAGCTCTTGAAGCCATATGGGTGGAGGGTATCCGCCTCCCCTTCCTGACACAGGCTTGTTTTTTGCATCACTGAACCAGTTGTCTGTCGCTGCGGCCCTTTTCGCTAGGACTTCTTCAGGTAGGTACGCTTCTACTTAGCCTCGTATCGGTGATGTGTCTTGATACAATGATATGTTACAATGATTTCTGGCCTTGCTATCTGCATGGCTTCGTCACGTCGGCTTCGGGGGCACGACTATATCGTGTCGACGGCAAAGCCTTCACTGACGATTGATCATGACGGGACAAAGGAAAAGCTATTCGGAAGCTCTATTTCCACCTCCCCAAGTCAAACGAGGCAACTGCTCGCATGTGTCCATGTGGCGTGCAGCCGGTGCGTCAAGTGGACATATGTATGATGTATACATGGCATCGGACGCGAAAGTGAATCGCGTTATGGCCGCTCAATTGTTGCCTTAGGATCGCCAACTTCACACTTTCGCAATGACATTTTAAATCTGTATACTAATGGAACCTTTTCGCAGAACATTACTCGTGTCATTACATATTGGCACACCTGCAGGTACGACGGTGAATCCAGTCACCTCCACTTTTCGAAGGAAAAGCTCGTAGGACGAGAGGGAGGTCTGGGACTGCAAAAATAAAAGAGTTTGTCCAACGAGTAGTGATGTGTACGGTACCCGAGTCGAACGGGCACGCTGGCGCCCCACATCTCCAGATATCGACCGCGTCGATGCAACCGTACACGCTGCGTCAAGTTAACACATTTACTTCAATATCTCAGGGAATGTGAACGGGCACGTTGGCACGACTCGTCTCGCATGTTGGAAACTTTGGCGCGGGGCCCGTCGCGTTGGGTGTTCTTGTGGAGATCTCTCATAAAAAGCATCCAATTATGATCCAGAGGCCCTCGAACGGCGACACCCAAGGCGGTCTTGATATTACGGATGTTCGTGATGATTTCATGTCATCATGTCTGTATGTTGGGTCTTAGTTGGGTCTTGTGAGAGTCCATGAGTCGGGGCTTCCAGCTCGTTCTGACTTCGCGGGTGCCTTTGGAGTCCAAATCCAGCTGCGCTTTCCGAGGCGGGTCACATAGGACGAAAATTCAATTGCAAGGGTGGTATCGGAATGGCTGATCATGAAAGAAGCAACATTCCTACTGCCGTCAGACCCCGATCGAGCAAAGGAGGATGAGGACGCCGTGAGTTCGATGCACCACAACGTGGAGATCATGAGGCAAAAAAGTGGTCCAATCCAGGATCGAACTGGAGACCTTCTGTGTGAAGAACAAGAGTTCTGTAAGACAGAAATCATAACCACTAGACCATTGGACCTTGCTGTGTACAAGATGGAATGTAAAACAGGAACGTGTAACAATAAGCAGTCATACAAGGATCATGTGAAAGCTAAGGAGATCATTTCGAATCGCGACGGTTGATGAGGACAGCCATTGTGCTCGCTGTCCATTCACGATGACTTCGACGATGCCCTGGCTGGTGTTACTAGCCTTGGCGGGACGAGTCATGGCCCAGCTGCCCTCTCCAACCCTTACAGCACGCCAGGCAGACTCCTCTGCCCTGCTTGTTTTCAACAGCCCCGGCCAGCCCACTTCCTGCGTGTCGACCCTCGTCTCCTGGATCTATTCGGGACCGGACGAGCCTCTGACGCTTTCTATAACGAACATCGGTGTCTCCCAAGATGGCCCGGTGACACAAACCCCGCCAAAGACGTTCACGAACACTTTCCTGACCATCCGCGGTCTTCAACGCCGTGAAGACATTTCGAGACAGATTGTATCCTCCCTCGTTCCCAGCAGCTTGTCCTTCAACTGGACCTCAGTCAACGTGCCACAGGGATTCTATATCTTCACCGCCGCCATACCAAGTGTAGCATACTCCACAAGATCCTCCCCGTTCTTCATTCAACAAGGTGACAATGTATCTTGTTTGCAACCAAACCCATCCTCTTCCAGCTCTTCCTCCGACATCTCTACACCCTCCTCAACGAGCAGCAATTCACCACCACCCGTTTCTAGCTCTTCCTCTCCCACCATCACCCCGATCGGCGGTGCTTCGGACACACCCATCAACAAGGGTGCAATAGCCGGAGGCGTCATCGCAGGTTCTGTCATTCTCTTGGCCGCCTTAGGTTCCTACCTATTCTTCATCTGCCGACCCCGCCGCGCCCGGTCTCATTCCCGGAACCCGTCAGGCGCCCTCTCACACTCGCCGTCCAAAAGCGCCTTCGGATTTGGAGGAAGTAGAAGTGGTAGTGGAGGCGGTGGGGCAGGCAGATGGGGAGGGCTCTCTTCCGTCGACTCGCACATGGCCATGAACGAAACCACCGTCTACACCCAGACACCCAAGAAGACGAAAAAGCCCTATGTCACAGCGCGGCACCAGTCGCAAGCCTCGTCTGTCGGACCCTTAGCAGGAGGCGTCGATGCAAGCCAAGACGATATACAGTCCTATCTCTCGGAGGGCCGCTCGCGTTCTGGCTCCGTCGCCCAGAACTACGGCTCTTCGGGCTATCCGTCAGAAGAGAAATTCATATCGACACTCGCCGTTAATGGTAGCCGCAGTCCGAACCAAATACTGCGATCTTATTCCGCTTCCTCCTATGCCTCCGAGCTCCCCGCGACTACCCAGCGCAGGCCCTCCATCACCACGCAAATACAGCCGAAGCCACGGCGCCCTTCCATTGATTCCACCGCCTCGCTGCAGTCGCCCTTCGCCACGCCGCCCGCGACATCACCTCTAGGCCTCACCCGCGCCCCGTCCACTGGCAGCAGTGCCCAATCCCCTGCTCCTCAACGCAAGACACCACGCAAGCCGGTACCCGCCTACGCCGGCATCGCTGCCTCTCCCGTTACTTCTGTGGCACCGACGCCGTCTCCCGTATCACCCATCGCCACGCCTATTATTCCCACCGCCCATGTGGGCCAAAGCCAAGGACATTACGCCACTCGCGCGGAGCGCGAGAGTTTCAAGTCCACCGCGTCCGCCAGCAAGTCCAAGTCCAAGGGGCGTTCGAAGTCGAAAGGGCGCGACAAGGAGAAGGGCGCGGGGAGGAGTGGGGGGAGCTCGGCGAACGCGAGCAGCGAGGAGCTTGGGGGACAGCAGCCGCCTCAGGGTGCGCTGGCGCATAAGAACAGCTTTGGCCCAGGCGGCGTCGAGGGCAAGCAGCTGCACTATTTGATACCGGACATGCCGGTTGCCCAGCCTTGAAATCTTTTTCATGGATTTTTGGGCATCTAAGTAAGTGATGGAGGATGATTGATGTATGTTTTGTATCGTCGATGCTTTGGATAGGCTCTGTTTCTGTTTCTCTTCGTTGTTGCTGTACTTACCCTTCTTATTCCGTTGCTCGGGCACCTACTGGCCGGTAATTCCCTCCCTTGCGCGTTATGTATACGCGCTGTGCATACTTACTGATGACCCGCTAGTTCTTACGCCCGATACACATAACAGATACCACAGACTTACTTGCACTTTCATTCTTGTTCAGTTTCTATGTTCCCACTCACTGAAAAATAGGTCTCTCGATAAACAAATTATTACAAAACGTTGTCGAAAATGCCTCGACTATCACAGTTGCGCGATTCAGACAAGTAATCTCGAGGTACCTGTCGATATAATCTATAGTAGATCGTTCTGCAATTGGCACGGTAATGCGTGGCTTTGGAAAAATGTGATGTTTTCTCAGTTGTCTCGTATGCGGTACTACCACGTCTGAGTCCGAGAAGTTGTAGAACGGAGGACGGAGCCACATGCTCGGCGGCCGGCGTCGACTTGAGATTGTAGGGTGCGATGATCGCAATCTTCGCGGGAATCCAAACTAAGTACCTTTACGTCAGGGTCCATTCCTTTTGCACCGCCGCGCACCCTGCACGACGGAGCGCCCACAAACTCTTCGATGGATCGATGGCGTGTGTGTGTTTCAAAAATAGTCGCACACCAGAACAGTCATTTCGGGCGAGCCCAATGGCTCGACTGCTATGTTACTGGGGCACCCGTTGCCCGGAAGTCGGTGGCGCTGCGTCCTTCCTGCACCACAGACGGCTCATCCGCGTGGCGGCATTTCCTTATGATCCGGCAACTGCGTACGGCTTGGACAGGCATGCTGACGGTGCGCCCGACTTGCACAATCTCATCCATGTATCGCGTTCGCACTCAACTGAGGGAGTACTGGACGCCTACAATAGGCGACAGGTACGGCTCGAAACTGGTTTCTAGGGTGTAAATTACCAGTGCAGAGCGGTGCGTTCCTCGGCTTCGCCTCCCTATTTGTACGTTGGTGTGGTATTGGAGGTGCAAATGTGGGGTGACGGAACTGAGGGGCTCCGGACCGTCTCCAAGTGTTCTGTCTCGACCGTGACGAATGGAGATCTTACCATACTCCGGCTTCTCGGCGTGTCAGGTTGTTTCTTCTTCTGGCAGAAATATTTCCCATCTTAACAGGCGTCATTGAATGCATATCCGAAAAGGCCGCCATATAAGAATTTCTGCGCTCCATTCCCCAGGATTGAATCGCCGCGAGATCCTATGAGATAGTTGACCCATCAAGGCGGCTCCAAAGCTTGAATGTATGTCGATCGCGACACTAATGCCTTTCATAAACGGAGTAATTGACGGATGTGGCATGTATCGCGGACAACCCTTTTCGAAGAACACACCGGGCAGGCTCCCCGTCGACAGACGACTTCAATTATAGTTTCCTCGACCTCCTTCGTTCTGCTATCGCAATACAACTCATTTGCAGGCGTCGTACACCAGTTTTGAACGAGACAACGAGCTGCGATAATACTTCATAGCATCAGGTGCTGATTATCCTGGCCGCCACCGCCTCTCTGCAGTTATTTCCTTTTCGACTCATTTCATCCGTTTGCGGCGCTGGTAGCACCACAGGCAGGAGCATACCCGGTCCACGTGGCGGCAAGCGCATTTACTCAGAATATCTTGACAAACACTACGCGGAAGCAGGTACTCGTCACCCTTGCTGCTATATTTGTGGCGCTGGTCTCAACGGTGGAACCGAGCTCAAGATAATGTCTAATCAATTCAATGATGGCGCTTGTCGATATATTGGGTTATCCGTGTCCCTGTTATCTATCGCGCTTTTTCTGCGCGCCCGGTGTACATGCTGCCGAACGACGACGACGACGACCTTCGCCACCGCCTGCCTACACACTCCTTTTCCACGTGCCGGCGCCTTATTAAACAGTGTACACCAGCGCGTCCCGCCGCCCTGCTGAGGTACCTGTCAACATCGGATTACTGGCCTCCGCGTAGGGTTAATTATTTCGATAGGTGCCCAGGAAGGCGATTTACTGTAAGCTTTCGCAGTAGATTATCAGGGACTTGGAATGCGGAGCTCCGCCGTTCATCTAGATAAATCGATTCAATTGAGTAAACCGCAGGCCGTTCGTATAGACTCTGACGACCGCTTTTCTCTCGAGGAAAGAAACATTATTGATACTATGTTAGCCAGTCAATGGATGAGGGGATATGACACTTGGTCTCTTATAAGTGACTGTATTGATATCTGATCCTACCTAAGTGAACATAACTAAGAGTTAGTATGTAAGTAAATTAGTTAGGTACTCACCCTTAGTATATAAGTGGCTAAGGGTGTATGTATATAAATGTATGTGCAAAGGGTCATTGTATTGACGTGGTTAAAGGGAATGAGATCACAAGTGGCCCTCGACACAAGGGGTGTCTACGGTGCTGATTCCGGGTCCTTACTACGAGTATAAGATTCCACAGTGACTCCCAATCGCACAGTATTGGACTAAGTCTTAAGTCGGATAGCAACACCACGCCGCTTCCTAGCGTCGAAATCTAACTGTTGTTTGAAAATAGCCCCGGAAAAGCCTGTGGCACACCAAGACACGGCCCAATTTACTGCTGTGAAAATTTGTATTAAGTCCCGGTACATTCGAAGAAGGCTATCTGCTTTTCAGCATACTGTCGTAAAAATTCAAACCGGTTGTTCCAGCGCAAAGCCGCCTATCGAAGAAGTTCCGGCGCAACGCCTCGGAACAGATTTAATCTTATTTGAGGGTCTAAGCGAGATCTTGCTAGATCGGTTATGGTGACGCGGCATCGCGCCATCAAGCCATTTATTTAATTCTGCAACTGGATGGTTTTAATGTTGAAAGCTTGAATGACCAGCCATCATTTATGCATCATCGCGGGACTTCAGAGGCAGTGCGTTATCAAGTTCCGAGTCGTCGAAGCATTTTCACCAATTGCCATGACCGACAAGGGTCATTTCGTCCCCACGATGCCCGATTGATATTGAACGGCACAACGGAGCACCTGTTTCTTCAAAACAGTCTAGTCGGCTCATTCAAGGTCCAAATTTCTCCCCATGATACCTCCGTTCCGACTCAATGCGGAGCCGTCCTTATGAAATGTGGACGTGTACAAGTCTGCCTGTATCAACGGAGACGCGTTTCTGAAAAGATGGTAAAACACGGATTTACCGGAAGTGAAGTGGGGTCTATCAACTGATCTAGGAAAGAACTGTAACGCCAATATACACAAGACTGGGCTAGGACGATCTCTCACGAGTCTCGGAACTCGGGCGCACAATTTCAGCCTCGGTGTGCTCTGTGTATAATGAGATAAGGCCCGTGGTCCGACCTGGGCTTATCTCCTGTGTTGATGGATAACTCACATGGTGGACCTACACTATCTGCTTCTATATTAAAGATTAGTCCCATCGACACGGTAAGGTTCGTATTTAAAACTGCTCGCGATCTGCGGTGCATGGTGCTACCCTGCTCGCCGTGACTGATTCTCTTTGGGTGGCGTCACTGATGCGCATTTCCAGAAAGGGTATGAATTAACTTACCGCTCAAAGTCAACGCAGAAATTCAAATTGTTTCAAATCATTGACGACGACGAATTTATGCAAGGCAGCCCGGTACATGCCAATTTTAGTGACCATAAGCATGACTTATACTGGCCTTTGACAGTTATGTCGAGCAAGAGGTTCGTCTCCCTCGAACTGATTGTCCGGATAGGGATGAAATTATCATTGACTGTTATATCTAGATCATATTCATTGAATTCCCCGAACTGTAGCTTCGCGAGAGGGTCCAGTAGGATGGCTCGATAACTTCAAGGTACGTCGACGGCAATGCTAAGCCCTTTTCAGATGGAACAATCTGTGGAAACTGCGTTCGGGTGGGCACTTCGTCAAGGTCGTCGTTATTTTCTCATCCGTCGTCGAAGACTTTAAATAGCCTCATCAGACTCCCTTCATTTCAGCCAGCCTCCACAGCTATGCCTAGGTGTCTTGAGTGTAATCGAAACTTTGCGAATCGCGAGGCTTTACATCAGCACCTCCGAAGCTCTGGTGCAGAGCACCCCGTTTGTATTCCCTGCGATCGCAGGTTTATCAGTCGACAAGCACGAGACGAGGTACGCATTTTGTCCCAATTGAGTTTCCTCTTGGTAACTTGATACCCCACATCCTAGCATATAGCCGCACGCCATCCCCCCACATACCCGTGCAGCAAGTGTGAACGCACGTTCAACGCCCAATTTGCGCTCGAAGATCACTATCGTGGCTCCACTGCCCACCCAAATTGCGCTAAATGCGGCCGCGGATTTGAAGGCCTCAGGGACCGCGACGAGGTGAGGGTCTCCCGCTTTTGATTTTGATCAAGTGTAAACTTGGCATGCATTTATGTCGTCCCGGCAGCATCACCAGAATGAACACCCCCAGGTCGCGTGTGCGCCGTGCAACGGCATTCTTATCTATGAAGACTCTACAGACCAACATTACAAGACATCCCCTAACCACCCTAACTGCAACATATGCGACCAAGGCTTCAAGGACTCCTCAGCGCTTAATAATGTAAGTCTAGGAATTTGATACCATGTACGACTGAGCTCTAGCAACGATGAACAGCACTTCCTCGACCGCGAGGCACACCCTGAATGCAAGTCATGTGGGCTGGTCTTTAAAAATGGCGAAGAACACAGTGCCGTGAGTACACCGTTTCATTGTCGTTTAGATTTTCTTGACACCCGGTTGTATTTCTATTTAGCATCTGGAAGAAGACTTGCGCCACCTTCTAGACACTTCCCAGATCAGCGCGCCGAATTTCCCAGCCCCCGCGCAACCACCCGCTACGACCGAGAGAGCCGCACCGGCCACAACGGTGCCTACACGCGCGTCATCAGTGACGTCTCAAAGTGTCACCCTATCTTCGAGCCCCTGGCCTACTAGTATGCCAGTGAATTCCAAAGTTGAATTCAGGGTGCGTTTGTTTTGTTTGTTTTCACCACAATGAACATATTTTCATATATTCGTGACTGCCCAGGACCTGATCAGGCGTACTGGACTGGCAGTGCCTCCTCCCTCGCCCGTCATCAGAACCTCATGGGCGACCATGCGTGTGGGTCCGAGTTCGCATTTTTCTCCGAAACTTCATTACTCAACCCGAATGATTTCTTATCTTCCTGCTAGAACGTTCAAGTGTCGCAATCCCTTCGCACGCTGCAAGATGACCCCTTGACACCTTTACCCACCATTCTCGAAGTTACTGGTAATGTCAATCCTCATACTCAGTTCACATCCTGGGATACGCCTGTTGGGCGAGGTACAAGCACTTGGGAGCGTTATTGGCCGAGGATTCGAGAGTAGGTTGTTCGAGAAGTTAATTTTTTATTGATCATGTAGTGTGTGTATAGCAATGCAACTCCAGTTGCACATTTTCTCTTTTTTACAAACCACCTCTTCGAAGGCACTCGTCTGAACACAACTGATATCATAATGTTGCTGAGTCTTTGCGAGGATCAAAAAAGCAAGGACATCAAATTACACAATACAGACAAGCCACCAGGCTTCATGGCCGATGCCAGTGATCACTTGGTTTCAAACCATCAATTATCAACACCCTCGTCATGTTTTTCGCGCTCGTGCGTAGCTTCCCCTCCTCTATGCCCTCCCCTGCCTCATCAAACGAGAATCCCAAGCCCTTCGCGACACCCCGCACACTCATGCCGGAACCTTCCTCTCCCTCTTTCGCATCCGCGCCGTCCTCGCGTATCCACGCCCCTACCCTCGCTTCATCCTCCCACCAGGCGCTCGCGCGCGCACGCAGGTCCGGGACGCGCATGGTCGCGGCGTGGGCATATTTGAGGAAGTGGAGAGCGGGGAGGAGGTGCGCCATTGTTTGATGTGTTTGCATGAGGAGCGGCGTCGGGTCCACGACCGGTGGGTCGGCGAGGCGGGAGATGAAGGGTATCCGGAAGGGAGGCACAAAGTGCACAAGAAGGGGTAAGATGAAGAAGACGGCGTTGCGAATGTCCAAGAGGATGTCGTGCCACTGGGCTATCGTGAGTACAATTTCTATTCTAGCATGCTGGAGCGCGACGTACCCAGATCACTGGCTCATTACTTCCTCTCAGTGGTATTTTGATTTCAACAGTTGCAAGGACATAGAATTCGAGAAGAGCCATAGCAAGAAGGGCAGTCACAGCTACCTTGCGTCGACGGGTTGTGATGAGCTATTTGAAAAACTCGTCAGTCAAAACGACGCGTTGCGGAAGCAACAACCGTACCCCAAGGAAGGCAATCTCGCGTAAATACGACATCACCGGCCGTGGCAGGGCATATAGAGCGAAATCCTCGAATGAGTGGCAATATGTGCATGTCGCGAGTACGTTGTGGCCAAAGCGCGGGTATAATGAGCGGACATCGAACGAAGCAAGTCGTCGAAGGAGTTCCTCAAACTCTGGATTGAGTTCTGGAGCATCAGAATGGCGCAGTAGCAGTGAGCGTATCGCGTCGGTGGGGGTATTGAGAGCAATCTGAAGAGTTTTGAAAACGTTGGGTGGCGAGCGCAGCAGAAGAGTATGCAGACCAGACAACGAATGAACGAGGAGAAGGCTGGATATCACTGTGGACCACGAAAAAGGTGATCGGCGCATGGAGTAGGCCCATGGTAGCCCGATAGCCAACGACGTGGCTATGAACGTTAACATGGTCGACATTGACTTAGCGTGGGAACACAGTGAGCGTCGAGTTCCTCCTCCACCTCGTACCCTCATTGCCATCTCTCGATGCCTTGCCTTTCTGTGACTTTGACAACTTACTAGAGGTCATCACTGCTCTGCTCTTCTCGATTTAACTAAAAAGGAATGTCGCAAGGCTTCCAGCAGGAGAAATGGATCGACAAGTTTGCACAAGAGGTTTACTACATGTCAACGGGTGGGAGAGGCAGTTACACATACCCGTCAGCAGTTGAGCTGACGTGCGATTACGCTGACCTTGATATCGTCCATTTCATACTCGAATTATTTTCCAGGACACATCGTGCTTCCATGGGCTTTGAAAGGAATTTGCCGTTCAGCGTATAGGACGTCCAAGAAACATCCCAAAAGAAATCGTTGCATGATTCCTAGTTCTAGAGGCTTGACCTGATGTCTTCTTCCCCGTGCTAAAGTCCAATCGTGGGCCCTTCACTGAATATACTCAATAGGGGTCTGAGGAACACTGGCTTATGGCTCAGTGAGCTCGTTCATGTGACGGAAAATGCGACTGCTTTTTCTAGTTGTCCTACCGTCGCTTCTCTCGAACTTTTCTCGGAAAATTCTGGTGACCATCTATCTTTAACCCTTCTGTGCTCGCCCTTTGCTCGTCGAGCCCACTGCTTCTTGGAATGACACCCTGACCGCGAAGCTAGTTTACATACAGCCCACTCAGTTGCTCAGCACGATGCCATCCTGGGGTATCACAAGTCCAGACCCACGCACATCTCTTTGCGGTAGGTCTGATTATATTCTTCCGCAAATCTTATATATGTATCGATTATTCCAATCATTTTCTCAGAGCATAGTGGTTGTAAGCCTGCTGCCAGGCTCACCACTCGCTCGGGACCCTCACGGGTCCTCGGATTAGAATCTTGATGTATGCTTCTTACCAGCTATTACACTTTCACGTCAATTACATATTATCTAGCTTCTTTCATTTCTGACCACCCTAAACTCAGCACTTCATACTTTAACCCCCGGCCTTCGTTGCGCTCCTAACTTCCCCCCCGCGCAACGAAGGTTAGTCACATTTTCATTTCCTGTAGATCAGTAGTTAACTTCCCCCCCGCGCAACGAAGATAACATTGCCCTGTCTATCGCGTGAACCTAAGACGACTAGCTAGTGTAGGCGCGCCCCCGACGGCGCCCTTCCACTTTTTTTTTGACATCGGCAACACTCTTCTAGGCCACGCTGTCTCGCAGGCCAACCACCCCCACCCCTCTGCTCACACGATCGGCGCGGAAGGCTAACCCTGCAGCCTACCCGCTAGTCCCCGGTCTACCGTCCACCGCGGCTACACGAGAACCTTCGGGCTCGGACGCCGGCTCACCTCTCGTAGCTTCGCGCGCGAACATCTCGCCCCCTGACAGCGAGACGGATACTGACTCTGATCACTCGGGACACCCTACCCGATCACCCCTGCCTGCATCGTCCCTGCCCACATCACCCCTGCCTACATCGTCCCTGCCCACATCAGCTCACACGTACATCATGGAATCCAACCAACTTGCTGAAGTCCGCACTGCCAAAATGAAGGACTGTCCGGTCCTTACCGCCGGCAAAATCACCCCTCTCGTGCTCCAGTCCTGGGCCCTCGCGTGCAAACGCTACAAGAAGCACGCGGGCAAGTCTGACACCGAGATCGTCAGCTTCGTAGCCGAAGCCATGCTCGAACCCCGCCTTGTCGCGTGGTACCAAGCTGGGCAGGCGCGTATTGATGCTCTTTCCCTCCAGGGCTATCTCGACGAGCTCGCGACCCTCGTTTTGGAGAAGAACTGGGCCCACAAGCTCCGGGACACCATCATCTCGTCGAAGCAAGGTTCCCGTCCGTTTATCGATTGGAAAATCGAGCTCGAAAACCTCAACGCTATCCTGACCACTTCCTCGCCTGCCCACGCCCTCACCAGCGACGGACTCAAGGTCCAGCTCGAAGCCAATCTCAACACGGAGCTCAAACTCAACATTCTCAACGAACCTGTCCTCTCGACGAAGCTTGACTCGTGGACACTGGAGGTCAAGGAACGCGACGACCGCATCAAGGCAGAGGATGCGCGCACCCAGCGTCTCATCGACGCCAACGCTGCCTCGCGCGCCGCTCGCCGCTCGGAGAAAAAAGACCTTCTTAGCCGTCTTACCGATCCTCAACCAGCACGCGCGTTGAAAGGCAACAATAGCAATGACGGCGCTGTTCGTCGTTACCTCCCCAAGCTTACAGACTCGGAGAAGCGACTCCTCGCTGAACACGGCGGGTGCTCTAGGTGCCGCAAGTTCTACGCTGGACACCGTACCCCAAACTGCCCTCTCACCGCCGCCAATGCCTGGCCGGACGTTGCCACATACGTCGAACTAACGCTGGACATGGCCAACGCTGCGAAGCCCAAGCACACCACTC
Organism: Tricholomella constricta; assembly: GCA_013368375.1. NCBI lineage: Eukaryota > Fungi > Basidiomycota > Agaricomycetes > Agaricales > Lyophyllaceae > Tricholomella > Tricholomella constricta. The sequence continues at coordinate 1,142,609 of JAACJP010000007.1, read as the reverse complement.
CATCTGCGCACATTGCGGCGGCAGCTGCCGTCACTGCTCAAGTCAAATCGGTGGCGCAGAATCTTGACAACGAGACCGATTCGTACGTCGACCCTCCCTTCACCGTTCCACATCTTGTTGCCACTATGGATGCCTTCGGGCCCAACATCTCTGAGTTCCCCATCCCTGTCTCTGCCCTGCTTGACATCGGTTGTCCTTCTACAGTGATTAGCCGATCGCTCGCCGACCAACTTGGTCTTCGCCGCCACTCACTTCCCAAAGAGGAAGACAATCTCTTGTCATTATCGTCATCGCCACTCACCTGCACAGAGTACGTAAAACTGGAGCTTACGTCGGGTAGAGGGGCATGGAAATCGGGGAGCTTCCAGGCGAAGGTTCTTGACGATTTACCTGTTGCTATTATCTTGGGAATGCCATTTCTTGCGTCTCGCCATCTCGTTATCCATCCTCTGAAACGTACTGTCTGTGATGAGCGAACTGGCTACGACCTCATGAACCCACCAACATATCCACCACGCATCTGGGCCCCAGAACGCGTTACACCACCTCCTGTACCCAAGAAGGAACCTCGCTCAGCCACTCCCTTGAGGACGGTGTCGGAACCTGCACTCGCCGGTTACCTCCTGCCCGCTCCCATTATGGCAGCAGTCCGTGAACGCATTGAGAGCCTCTCCTTCCTTGAACTACTCGAGCAGAAGGACAAGGAGTTCAAGGAACGTTATAGCGACCGTTTTCCCGTACGCCTTCCGGACACTGTCGAAGATCTCCCAGCCACAATCTACCACCGAATTCGACTCCGAGACCCCAACCTCGTCGTCAAGGGGCGAGGGTATTCTGCTCCCAAGAAGTTCCACGAACCTTGGAAGAAACTCATCGACGAACACCTTGCTGCGGGACGCATCCGACCGTCATCTTCTGAACATGCGTCCCCTGCATTTTGTGTCCCTAAATACAAGAATGGGATACCAGACCTTACGGTCCCACCACGCTGGGTGAACGACTATCGTGAGCTAAATTCCAACACGATCCGTGACAATTTCCCGCTGCCCCGAGTAGACGACATCCTCTCAGCATGTGGACGAGGGAAGATCTTCGGGAAGATCGACATGACAAATTCGTTCTTCCAGACTCGTATGCACCCTGAGGACGTCCACCTTACTGCAGTCCGTACACCTTGGGGCCTCTACGAGTGGACAGTCATGCCGATGGGTGGGTGTAATGCGCCCGCCACACATCAACGTCGCATGATGGACGCGCTACGGGAGCACATTGGCAAAATTTGCTATGTGTACCTCGACGATATTGTTATCTGGTCCTCATCGCTTGCAGAGCATGAGACGAACACCACTAAGGTCCTGGGCTCCGCGCTGCGGGCCTCTACTGTAACATTGCCAAAACCATCCTCTTCGCCACGGAGATTTCCTTCTTGGGACACCAAATCTCCGGCAAGGGCATCTCGGCCGATCCTCACAAGGTCGACCGCATCTTACGCTGGCCACAGCCTACAACCGCCACCAATGTCCGAGGGTTCTTAGGGCTCACCCGCTACCTATCTGCATTCCTACCAGCCCTTGCAGAACACACGAGCGTTTTGACACCACTCACCTCCAAGGAATGCGACGCAAAATTCCCACCTTGGACAAGAGAACACCAGACCGCATTCGATGCTATCAAGGCCATCGTCACCAGTACAGATTGTCTCACCGTCATCGAGTACGATGATCCTACCCGCAAGGTTTTTGTCACAACCGACGCTAGCGAACGCCGCACGGGCGCTGTCCTGAGTTTCGGAGAAACTTGGGAAACAGCTCGTCCGGTCGCCTACGACTCCTACCAGCTCAACAGTGCGGAGAAAAATTACCCGGTCCACGAGAAGGAACTCTTGGCAATTGTGAAAGCCTTGAAGAAGTGGCGGACGAGCCTCCTCGGGACCAAGTTTGACATCTACACGGATCACCGCACACTCGAATACTTCCAGTCCCAGAAGGAGATGTCGCGTCGGCAGATGAGGTGGTCCCAATACCTCGCCGATTTCGACTATACTATCATCTACATACGCGGCGAAGACAACACTGCCGCAGACGCCTTATCACGCATGCCCGACGAAACACCAAATGCGCTCTTCGCGGCGTGTGCACTTGCCTGGACTCGCCACCCTCGACGCGAGATCGCGGGACTTGCAACTTTAGACATCTCGGCAGACAAGGAACTCCTTGAGGACATCCTCGCCGGTTATGAAACAGACAACTTCGCCAAGCAGCTCCGTCAGGACATCCACGCAGGTAGCATCACTGGCGCCCGCGAGGAGAACGGTCTGTTATATGTAGGGCGTCGCCTACTCATCCCCAAGGTCCCACGAGTTCGTGAACTCTTATACAACCTTGCGCACGACACCCTGGGACACTTCGGTTTCGACAAGAGCTACGAGGCGCTACGTGGCTCCTACTACTGGCCAAACATGCGTCGGGATCTGGAGGAGGCCTACATTCCCTCCTGCTCCCCATGTCAGCGGAACAAGAGCCGCACGTCTAAACCAACGGGGCCTCTACACCCCCTCCCTGTACCAGATGCACGTTTTGACACTGTTGCTCTGGATTTCGTCGGCCCCTTACCTGAGGAGGACGGAAAGGACACCATCTTGACAATGACTGACCTCTTGGGGGCGGACATACGCCTCGCGGGAGTACACTCCTCCATGACTGCCTCTGACATCGCCGTCGTCCTTTTCGATGAGTGGTACTGCGAAAACGGACTCATGCTTCACATCGTTAGCGACCGTGACACCCTCTTCACAGCCGAACTCTGGGCGGCATTACACAAACTCACAGGCGTCAAGCTCAAGATGTCCACTGCCTACCACCCCCAAACGGATGGCGCCAGTGAGAGGACCAATAAAACATTGAACCAGGCAATCCGCTACCACGTCGACAATAACCAACGAGGTTGGCTTGCCAAACTGCCACGCGTGCGCTTCGCCATGATGAACACCGTTAACGCATCCACCGGATTTTCAGGCTTCCAATTAAAAACGGGGCGCTCCCCACGCATCATTCCACCCCTCACTCCACCCGCGGCCGACGCCACACCAGCCGAGTTCAGTGCACACGATATCCTCACCCGCCTCGAACGCGATGTCAAGGAGGCGCAGGACAATCTATTAGCCGCGAAGGTTCGTCAGGCGTATCACGCAAATGAACACCGCGGTCCGGAGGTCGTTTACAAGGAAGGTGACCTCGTCATGCTATCCACTGAGCACCGGCGACGGAACTACATGCGCAAAGGCAAAAAGCGCGTAGCCAAATTCATGCCGCGAAGCGACGGGCCGTACACAATCGTCAAGGCCTTCCCCGAGGCCTCGGAATACACATTACGCCTGCCCAACAACCCGAAGACATACCCGGGTTTCCATGCTAGTTTACTCAAGCCCTTCACACCCAACGACCCCGCCCTTTTCCCTGACCGCGAGTTCACCAGGCCGGGTGCCGTCGTTACCGAAGATGGCACCGAGGAGAATCTGATCGACAAAATTGTCGATGCTCGGCGTCGCGGTCGCGGCAAGCAATACCTCGTTCGTTGGGTTGGGTATGATCGAGACCACGACGAATGGCTCCCAGGACGGATGGTCGAGGACACCGAGGCCCTCGACATTTGGGAAGCAGAAAACGGCACCGACATCTGAGAGACGCCACATTCTTTTGGTGGGGAGGGGTGTAAGCCTGCTGCCAGGCTCACCACTCGCTCGGGACCCTCACGGGTCCTCGGATTAGAATCTTGATGTATGCTTCTTACCAGCTATTACACTTTCACGTCAATTACATATTATCTAGCTTCTTTCATTTCTGACCACCCTAAACTCAGCACTTCATACTTTAACCCCCGGCCTTCGTTGCGCTCCTAACTTCCCCCCCGCGCAACGAAGGTTAGTCACATTTTCATTTCCTGTAGATCAGTAGTTAACTTCCCCCCCGCGCAACGAAGATAACATTGCCCTGTCTATCGCGTGAACCTAAGACGACTAGCTAGTGTAGGCGCGCCCCCGACGGCGCCCTTCCAGTGGTCATCTTTATCCTCTGGTTATGCCCCTCGATGGCGTCAAAGTTGCCCATTCGTCAAACCGTATGTAAAACCTGATTCCCCTAGCATCAGTCCGCTCATATCGACCACCTCCGCCCTTGTAAATCTTTCACATCGTCGACGACGATGCGCCGAAGCCATCAGAGGACGTGGACAAGGCATGTAAGAAATTTCCTTCTTCGTCAATCAATGCAACCTCGCTTTGCCAGCAGTCGAGTCCCCATTTAAATCAAGCACCCATTCTCAAAGGTCACATCGCCGATGAAAATGGCGATGTCACCTAGCCTCACCCTCCGCCCCTTTGTTCGTCGCATGTTGCTCCATGTGCGCCAATTTTACCATTGACTTTCTTAGCCCGTTCCTCTGCATCAACTATTCGACTTTGAAGATAGAGACTGACTTCTATTTTGTGCCTCTTCGGGTCGAGGTCCACAAAGCCTTCACGGTCGAGATAGAACTTGTCGAAATTGAACTTGTCAAGAAAGAGGAGGTCAACTGATTCGTCAGGGCTAAACTGGGTGGCGAAGCAAGAGATGTGTGTTCATGACGAGTCAACTACAGCGACGTCTCTTGATTGCAAGGAAAATCAAGCGGGTAATGGAAGAAGACTCAAGGTTCTCTTCTCGATCTTTAACGCTTTTGGACAACGGATATTCCGTGCAGGTAAGTCAAGTCGCATGCTTTCATACGCTCTTGATCTCTGGCTGCCCGTTTTCTGCGTACAATCCGATCCGCTAAAGAATCACCATTCCGTGCTCATAGACATCTTGTTGTACCCATGTTCTCACCTTTGGAGATCACTTGACACCAAAAGCCTTCACGCGGACGCTGCACCTTGTTTTTGATTGTATCGCATCCGATTCCTCATGTCGTGTGTCTTGCAGTCATATGTCGTGGTCAGGTACGCTTTTCAGAAGGCAAAGGAAGAGGCCGGACTTCTGGTTTTTGGAAGAACATCTAACAAGATCATGACGAGCTGGGGTTCTCACACGATGCGACCGCGACCTGTGTGATTTTTTGGACAGATTCTGACAAGTTGCTACAGCTACCTGATCCTCGAATTTGAATTAGCAGTACAGCGCCTTTCGAGTTGTGTCGCGGCTCGCATCCATAGAATTCAGGGAGACTCTTCCATCCCAAAGATGGGCGCGTAGAAAGATACAGCTTAATAAGAAGTAAAATCGTGAAAAACGGAACGGTGCCATTGATCAAAAGCTGAGAATGGCTTAGACAGGTCTCTCTCTGGCGAGCGCATGAAGATGCCTTCCCAGTCGTACCGGTACAAAAATCTCCTTGAACCGAAAGTCCTCTTCCCTGTAGGTAAAGACAGTCAGAGTCCGACGCATTAAAGAAAAGACATTGACGTACGTTGTTTCATAGAGCTCAAGGTCAAGCTTGCGGAATAGATTGGCAAAGATGAGATAAAGTTCGCACCACGCAAGGCTGATTGCGAGGGAACGGGCATGAGTTTAAAATTGAAAAATAAGACACATGAAAGACGCACTTGAAGCCCAGGCACATTCTGGGTCCACGCGAAAATGGTACGAAATGGCTTTCAAGCTCCCTTAGATTGTCGTCCTTCGGCTTTAACCACCTTTCTGGATCGAATTTCGTGGGATCAGGGAATACTGTAGGATCGTTATGCAGGAATGTTGATCCCGTCGAAACTATCGTCTAGACACGAAATTATCAGACCATGCGACACGTCAGATGAAGTGGCGTACAGCGGAGGGGATGGTATACCCTGCAATGGAGGTCTCCTCATGCACCACTCTCGCCAGAGGAGTGATGACACCGTGCGAAATACGCAGCGACTCTTTGATAAACGCCGTCTGTGCTGATCGTCAAAAGAAGGAAAAAGGACAGCAACGCGGGGTAGATTGAACCAACCAAGTATGGCAATTTCTCAAGCATGGCATAGCCGACGTGTGTTTCTTTCTCGGGCCACACCTCCCGGAGCTCGCGCATAAGGTTTGCGAGTACGTGCTCATCACGCAGCGCATGGAACGTCCCAAGGATGCACGTATGCCCGACTGTATCGCTTCCAGCCTGAAGGAGGACGAGCGCCTCGTCCAGCAGCGCCTTCCTCGAAGGCGTGTTCTGCTCTTTCGCCGACTCCGACTTGGGTCGAATCAAGTGATGAAAAACAGTCTCGCGCACGGCGTCCGTGGCAAAGCCGAGCCCTTCCTCCGACTCATCCATGCGAAGAAACTTGTCCATCGTTGCCTCGATCTGCTCGCGTACGGCATCAAATTCTCTATAGAGAGGGCTGACCCGCTGGGCGAGCCACCCTGGAATGGCGGCGGTCGCCATGGGTAGGATGAATGGGAAGTGACGAATAACCCAGAAGTACTCAATGGATGCTTGCATGTTGATTAGGAGCGAATGCTTGAAATAGGGTGCATTCAGAGCGCCGAATGACTGCGCGAAACAATAGTCCGCGATGGTGTCGAATGTGGTGCATCGAAAAGCGAGGGAAAGATCGACGGGCCTCGAACCATGGGCCAGGATCCGCGCGATCAAGGAATCAATCTGCATGTGGGGATAAATTAACGCGTCAAGCCTGATTTCACAAGAGTGCTTATTAAACGACGACACAAGCCTTTTCCTGAATGACGCTCTCGAGCTTTAGTACAGCACGTCGAGAAAACAATGGAAGTAGCATTTCTCTCCTCCTCTTCGATTTGTGAGGGTCCACAATGGCGAACGACCCATCATCCATGGCAAAGGATTTGTAAAGGGAAGGTTCCTTCGTGAACGGAGACCCCGAAGCGTAAATCGTTGCGTATGCACGCGAGCTGCTGAAGTGAAGCTGTAGACAATTATAGAATCATGAACAACCCTTCTCCATAGTTATATGTATGAACAACATGCCTCATTCGGTCCAATTCTAACAACCTCACCTGCCCGCGATTGGAAAATTAGCTACTTGGGATTCAAGGACCTTTTGAGCGGCACCTACCGTACTTGTCATGTAGACGTTCGAGATGTGGAAGCCAACTGCCCTTCAATGCAACATCAAAATAGGTGCGGTACCACTTCGTTGCAGCTGCCAGTCGCGGGCCAGGGAAGGATCGCAATGGATGAAAGCAGAGTCTATGAATCCATTGTACAATGCTGATACTGATCCAAAGGCCAAGTACCAATGGGATGAAGTGGGGAAGCGTCATGTACGATGAAGTCTGGGATAGAAATCCACTGAAACTTGGACTATAAGTCTATTCGGGCCTGATCCGTTTTGACGCATCTCCGGTCCAATGTGATGTCCTGCAAGTAGAAAAGATGATGGAATAGACCTTCCAGGTACATCCCCTTGTAACTTACGAAGTCACTCCAAAAATAGGCCCGAAATGGTCACGCGGAGGCATGCCAGGAAAACCGGGCGTTGGAAGAGGAATAATTCATCATTTAGGGAAGCCACCTGGTTCACAGATATTCCAGGAAGAGTAAAGACCCCCCAGAGAAGGAGGAAAAGCTCCTGGAGACGACATTCAGCAGCAGCAGGTTAGCAAATTTTGGGCGCCAATCAACGCCCCAAACGGGCCGAGAGGCTCTCGTTGATCTTTACGTGGGCCGATTTTCCGGCACCAGGCGTAGCCCTGGTGCATTCAAGCAAGAGATCGAGGACAAGGATAGATAAAAACTGAGGGTCGTCCGTGTGTTTCGTCTCCACCATTCGCGGGAGAAGATGAAATATGGAGGCCTTGTCGCCAAGCTATTGTGAGAACGGAGGTGCCGGGTGTTCGACCCGATAATCCAGATGATGAACTCATGTGAGAGGCTTCTCTCTCCACTCTGAGCGCATCACAATCAGAGATGTCCTAGATGTCTGGAATCCTCCTCCCGAATATAACGCGTGTACAAAAGACCCGTGTCATAATACGGCGCCGTCCTCCTTGACCTATGAGCATATGAGCGCGGTGTCATTGTGGTGGGGTCCTGAAAATAGGATGTGCCGGAAGACAGATAATGAAAGACGAAAGAGACACGAATCGCAGACTGCTTTCGGAGATTATGGCCTTGGGCATGGCTTCAGCTCGTAAATAAACTGCTTGACTCACTTCAGCGTATTCTCCAGTATCACACGAAGCTGCATGAATGTGCTGAAGAGTCTCCGGAATGACGTGTTAGGCAGGCCTGGCGCGAAATCAGGAAATGCCTACGTATTAGTCCATCCCAGTGTGTAGCGGGGGAAAATGAAGAATATCCTTGTCAAGCTAGTACACATTTGCCAGTCGGCCGCATCCCGGAGTCACTGGTGAAGCATGATGAATTTAACCATTAATGAACTCCCTGTTTAACGTATGACCGAGAATATGAGAAGCAGAGGAATCACTTGATAAGAGAGGAGAGTCAGCGACGGACCCTCGGCCCGGAATAATCGGTTGACGCAGAATCCAGAAAATTGCAGAAAGTACAGGGTAGAAGAAAGATGCAGCGCAGCGTTACCTGCGTAGGTATGTGATGGTATGTATATGGCGAGGACACGAAAGGCAAATGCAGGGTGGGGTACGGCTCGGAGACCTTGATTATCATGATAACAGCTGGGCGTTCTCCGACCCCTCTATGCAGAAGGAGGAATCCTCCTTGAGCTCCTCCTCGACTGCAGTCCACCCTTCCGCGGTGAGGTTGGCATAGCCCTTCTCTATGTCTTTCTCAAAGTATCGAGGAACGAATCTATCAATATCAATTAGACCCTGGCCGAGAGAGGAAAGAAAGACAACACGTACTCAACACCCTTCCTCTTCCTCTCCGCCGCCTCGTCGCGCTGCTTCTGCTCAATCGCAACCTTCTCCTTTGTCGCCTCCGAAAATTCCTTCTTTACTAAGTTATCAGTCACACTGACCCATAGCTTCCTGCTCTCGTGCGGGAGCTGCTTCTCGAGCGGGCGCACGGTCTTCGGCACGACCTTCAAGGTCGACAGATCCAACAAGGTGACATACTCCTCGTCATGGCCGACCAACTCCAATTTGGACGCGGCAGCTGACGATAGTGGTGTCCGCGGGAGGGTCTCGTGCGAGGGGACAGGTGACGAGGCGGCAGATGATTTGAGTTGCGGGTAGGAGCCGAGTCCGACGCGCCGCCAGCGGATTTGCCCCCGCCATGATCCGTCGAAGACCGCGACAACGCGCGACTGCGGCACGTGTTTGACTTTCGTCCACTCTTTGTGCTCCGTGTCGCCCTCATGCACGGTATGGATCACGCCCTCAAGGAGGAAATGGGCTTTTCCAAGCCAGGACTGGTAGGAAAAAAAAAGGTCAAAATGGGGGGCTGTAGTCTCAAGGGTGTGACAGCGTACCTCCTCCTTGTATTCGATGATCGTCCTATATTGCTGTCCAGGTTTTCCCCCTTCACATGTGATAATTGTCGAGTCGCCCACAGTGACGTAAAAACTACCCCTCAGAATCCCATTGACTGATGCAATGGGATGGGTTATATGGTATCGTTCACCCTTACCATGTCCACCCGTGATGTTCACGAACAGACCCTGGTTGTACTGGCCTGGGGCAACACGCAGTGTCGTACCCGAAACCTTGGCCGATATCTGATCGATTCCAGACAGCTGAAGTGAGCGTGCAGGACACGTTGCGAAATACGCCGAGACTGGCGGGTGATGGGAGACCTGCTCCGTTACATAAACCACACGCAGCCGTGATGGTTCGCCCTCAGCGTCGGCAAGGTTGAGACTAGATATCTGTGCATTGACCGCGTCGACCTCGGAGGGCTGCTGAGGAGAGGTTGCTGCTGTAGATGGGCTCTTCCCGGGCTTCGATAGGAAGCTGAGCCCGCTGCGTGTGCTCTTCGAACTTTTCGTGCTTTTGACACTGGCGGTCTCGGAAATGACGGTTATAGGATCGACGGCGCTAGATGAGCCGGCAGGAGTGGTATAGATGAGAGGTAAGGGGGGCTTTGTGGGTTCATCGGGATAGGCTAGGGGAACGATATCCCAGTGGGCGCGAAAGTGCTCGCCTAGAACCGAGTTATATGGCTTGCAGACCTTCCCGTGCTAGAGTGACCACATAAGCGTGAGCGGCGGTAACGCGGAGGTATGGAACTGACTATAAATTTGAGATCCTTCGTAAAGGCGAACCTGAGGACGGCTAACATGCGTTCGAAGGGGTCATTGGAATCATTGATGCTATAGATTGAGATTAGACGATGACCTATCCAAGAAAAGACGGGCAACGCAACGCAGCAAATATATCTGGCCTATCAAGATAATGCCAGTACTCCAGGTTCGGTATGGGTTCCAACAGAGATGCTGGTAGTGAAAGTCGCCTGTGATGCAATGAGTACTGCTCTGAACATGGAATGGGTGGGCTAACATCGCTGCGATATCCTTTACACCGAGGCATTTCTTCACCAGCTGAACAATCATTTTAATCTTTCCTCCTTCACCAGTATCCGCAGAGTCAGGAACGGATATCGGGGGTCCAGGAGCGTCGTCGTCAACAGGTGTATGGACAGGAGTCGTGGCATCGCTGGCAGCCATGGTGTTGGGAATTAGTTGTACGTCGCGGTGTGTGATAGAAAAGGAACGTCTTGAGGATGAGGGAGCCCGATGTAGAAGAGACGGAAACCGTATAAAGGTGATAGAGGCAGGAGGCCAAAAGCTAATAAAGCTCCGATGCCGCGGTGGCTGTTCCGACGTGCTTCTTTCCCACCACGTTCGTCCAAGCTTTATCATATGTATTACAGGCCGTGAGCGCGTTCTCCTGCCCTCCGCGCGCGATCTCTGCAAGCCTGACAGCCCTGAAGGTCTGTTGGAGTTCCTGCTGCGGACGACATGCCACTGCATCACCGAATGATCTTTCTCCAGGCAAGTGCTAAAATGGTTCGCGTCCTATGATGTAAGCTGTCTTCTTTCATTCTTGACACTAAATTTATTCATCAAAATAAACTACAGAATGTGTCATGTCGAGAATCCACCGAGAATGGGTTGAATACTGGCTTGTAGCAAGCGAAGGCCGGGGTTGACTGGATGCTGCAACATGAAGGCTTGCACAGCTGATCTCGCAATTTCTGGGGTTACCGTCCCAGTCTGCACTGCATGGGAAGAAAGGCTGCGGCTTGAAAGTCGCGTAACCACGATCTCGTCTAAACCTGCAGTATCGGCCTTCAGTCAACATGTGTACACTTTATCTGCATTATTCACAATTATCTAGTTCCAAGCCAAAAATCAAATCCATCAGCGCGGACGTCATCTTTGTCCCACCGTCAACCATTATCTGGCCATCATGGATTCCTATCTCAATGATCTGTCATGTCGACCGACGTACCCCAGTTCACCCGCTTCACCCTCCCTGGCTTCGGGCTCCCTCTCAACTTCAGCCCTCCTCAAAACGGCCAAGACCGTAAGCTCTTTAGGAATGCGCTTAACGAGAAGGATCTCGCGGACGGATCGGTTCAGTACGTACTTGGGGCTCCTAGCACGGCTGCGTTCAACACTGAATGCATTGGCTACAGACTGCCCCTCACCACTCTCCGCGAATTCACCATGCTGCGTCTCATGAACGAGATCACCGACAAGCCCGACTGGCACAAGAAGGTCTATCTGCGCGTCTCGTTCTGCAGACGCCTGGCGCTCCAGCTTTGACAGATTGCCGACGATGGCATCGTAGCCAAATGGCGTGCAGAGGCCCTGGCAGCTGCCCCTGAGAAGGATATCACCGAATCGATGGTCGATTGGTGCATCGCCGAACTCCAGTACAAGGCCAAGACCTTCGAGAAGACCTGGTCTGTCATCGTGTACAATGGCGACGTCGTCAAATCTGACCATGCTGTACCTGCGCCGCTCAAAGAGGCGCTCAAGGCAGCTGTCGCCCCGCTCGAACAGATGCCCGCGTGGGAGAAGGACTGGCATCCAGGGTCCGATGAGAAGGTCCTTGACCTCGTGCACCCTTCCCTCTTCCCTCTGATCTACGGCAGGAGTAGGATCTTGCCCGATAGCCTCGTGGGGCTCGACGATTGCATCCAGCGGAGCGGGGAAGGCCTGACCATCCCTGTACCCCCGCTCGAAGAAGCCTCCATTGAGTCTTCTTATCACTATCGTCATGAGGGCGACGATAGCACAGCACCCTTCAGCCGGCGCTTCCAATGGCTCCCCTGCGAGGTCGATCTCTCCGGGGGCGAGGGCACCGCGAAGTATGTCCCTCTCGTCTATCTCCCATAGTACGCCTCTCTCACCTTGCGGCATCAAAAGGATTACGAGCTACGTCAACAACCTGCATCCGGAGCAGCACCGTGAGCTGTACTCCGTGCTCGAGCAGCTGATCGCATGTGCCATCCCGCTGTGGAACCGCACCCTCACGCCGCTGCTCGACGACTCCACCGAGCTCCGCATCTCTTACTACAATGGCGAGTACGAACCGGACCTCGAGGACTTGCCCGAGGAGGAGGGCCCCCAGCAGGGGGAGTTTGAAAGTTCTGATGATTTCTACGATAGGAGGGAAGAATGGTATGAGGAGATAAGGAGGGTTGTGCTGCCAGAGCCCGGGGAGTTCGTGCCGCCTGCTGATGATGAGGTAGGGGAGAAAGAGGAGGTCAAGACAGTGGATCTGTGGAGGAAGTATAAAAAACGCGGGATCCAGGTAATCGTAAAGCTTGCCAATATTCATCTTACGCCCGAGAAGCAGGCGTACGAGGGCGGGTCCTGGCACGTCGAGGGGAAGATGGTGAGCCCTTCCCCTGTCCCTGTCCACCCTCCTATCCCTGATCATAGTCGTATTGCAGAACGAACACATCTGTGCCTCGGCGATCTACTACTATGACTCTCACAACGTCACGCCCTCGCACCTCGCCTTCCGGCAGCAGTCCAACACTGACGCCCTGGAATTCCACCTCGAGCAAGACGACCACGACTGGCTGCCCGCCGTCTTCGGCTGCGAGTCATACGGGCCGGGCATCCAGGATGTCGGCACAGTCGAGACGCGCGAGGGGCGCCTCCTTACCTGGCCCAACATCCTGCAGCACCAGGTGCAGCCCTTCAGGCTCGCAGACCCGACGAAGCCAGGGCACAGGAAGATCGTGGCGCTGTTCTTGGTGGACCCTGGAATTAGGGTTGTGTCGACGGCGAATGTTCCGTGCCAGCAGAAGGAGTGGTGGAGCGAGAAGGTGGTGGCCGCCGGAGGGAAGACGCCGAGGGGGAATGCGATCGCGGAATTGCCGCTGGAGCTGAGAAATCATATTTTTGGGGACGTGGATGAGTTCCCGATTGGGCTGGGGGAGGCGAAGGAGGTGAGGCTACAACTCATGGAGGAGAGGAAGAACTTTGTGGTCGAGAATGGGGAGGCGTTTGCACAGCACCAGTTTTCGCTTTGCGAGCATTGAGTTGTTGCATACAATCTTCTGAAGTAATGCAGTATAAATTGGTATATTCCGTCAATGCTGACTACACTACGTCGATCAGGCCTCTGTGGAACGATTATTGCTGGGACCTGTAGGTCGGTGTTTCTGCTTTTCCATCAGGCTTAGCTGGGAATGGTCCATTTTAATTGACTAGTCGAAGTTATTCGCCTTTCCGGCCCATCATGATCAAATATACTCTCTATCCACAGTATTAGAACTTCACCCTCCCAGTATGTCCTAATCATTTCTAAACCGCCGCAATGTCCATAATCGACGACGCGTCTTCGTTTAATCGCTTCGCGTTCGCCGATTTAGGCTTACTTTTCAACTTCACCCTTTGCGGCGAAGACATCGAGGGCCCCTCGTCCCGTTACACTTGATATATGCGTAAGTAGCTGAGACTGTAGTTTACGGAGGAGAGTTTCCAGGGCCTTGTCGTGGTATGAGCTCTAAATCCTTTGCAAGCATCGATGGCATTCCATTATTGATTTTTTGACGAAGCGTGCTTATAAACTACGATACCCGCTGGAATGTGTTGTGGTAGCGTCTTCGATGGGAGAAGGTTTGTTGTGGCGCAAGATGAGGGCTACGCGCAATTCTCCTTGTCCCTATGATACAAAGCAAAACGGCGGCAAAGCACATCAATGTGGCCGAGTTGAGAAGTAGGAAATTTGCCGCCATTGACCTCAAAACTGAGACTCTTGCGGCCTAGGTGGTCTCCTGACGGATTGAGCCTCACGGTTGATCGAGAAGCCACTTCGAAGATAGCGTGAAGGTGTCGGGCGGGAGCTCAGACGGGTCGACGGTGATGAAGCTTGGCACAAGACACCCACCATCAACGTTGCAATCAACCATCATCTGGCCATCATGGATTTCTATCTCAAATTTCTGTCATGTCTACCGACGTACCCCAATTCACCCGCTTCACCTTCCCCGGCTTCGGGCTCCCCCTCAACTTCATCCCTCGCGCAAAAGACGATAATGGCCCCGCCACAGGCGAGGGGCGCAAGCTCTTTAGAAATGCGCTTAACGACAAGGACCTAAAGGACGGACGGGTCCAGTACGTACTTGGTAATCCTAGGACAGCTGTCTTCAACGCTGAAGAAATGCATGTGCAACAGACTGCCCCTCACCACTCTCCGCGAATTTACCATGCTGCGTCTCATGAACGAAATCACCGACAAGCCCGACTGGCACAAGAAGGTCTGTCTGTGCGTCTCGTTCCGCAGACGCCTGGCACTCCAGCTTTGATAGATCACCGACGAAGCCATCGTAGCCAAATGGCGTGCAGAGGCCCTGGCAGCTGCTCCTGAGAAGGATATTACCGAATCGATGGTCGACTGGTGTATCGCCGAGCTCCAGTACAAGGCCAAGACCTTCGAGAAGACCTGGTCTGTCAGCATCTACAACGGCGACGTCGTTAAATCCGACCATGCTGTACCTGCGGCGCTCAAAGAAGCGCTCAAGGCAGCCGTCGCCCCGCTCGAACAGGTGCCCGCGCGAGAGAAGGATTGGCATCCAGGTTCCGATGAGAAGGTCCTTGACCTCGTGCACCCCTCCCTCTTCCCTCTGATCTACGGCAGGAGTAGGATCTTGCCTGATAGCCTCGTGGGGCTCGACGATTGCATCCAGCGGAGCGGGGAAGGCGTGACCATTCCTGTAGCCCCGCTCAAAGAAGCCACCATCGAGGCTTCTTATCGCTACTATCGTGAGGACGAAGAAAGTAAGGCACCCTTCAGCCGGCGCTTCCAATGGCTCCCCTGCGAGGTCGACCTCTCCGGGGGCGAGGGCACCGCGAAGTACGTCCGTCTCGTCGATCTCACATAGCACCACTCTCACCTTGCACCTTCCGTTTCCTCTATTTTTGTTTTGTGCGAACAGGATCACGAGCTACATCAACAATCTGCACCCGGAGCGGCACTGTGAGCTGTACTCCGTGCTTGAGCAGCTGATCGCATGTGCCATCCCGCTGTGGAACCGCACCCTCACGCCGCTGCTCGACGATACCGAGCTCCGCATCTATTACTACAAATGCGAGTACGACCCGGACCCCGAGGATTGGCTCGAGGAGGAATGCCCCCAGCAGGGGGAGTCTGAAAGTTTTGATGAGTTCTACGATAGGAGGGAAGAGTGGTATGAGGAGATAAGGAGGGTTGTGCAGCCAGGGCCCGGAGTGTTCGTGCCGCCTGCTGATGATGACGTGGAGAAGGAAGAGGCGGAGAAAGAGGAGGCGGAAAAGCAGGAGGCGCAGAATGAGAGAAAGGAAGACAAGATAGGGGAGAAAGAAGAGGTTAAAAAAGTGGATCTGTGGAAGCAGTATAAAAAACGCGGGATCCAGGTGATTGTAAAGCTTGCCAATATTCATCTTACGCCCGAGAAGCAGGCGTACGAGGGCGGGTCCTGGCACGTCGAGGGGAAATTGGTGAGCCTCTCCCTCTCTCTATTCACCTTCTGAACCCCCATATATGTACTCTTGCTCTCCATCCATATTTCAGAACGAACATATCTGCGCCTCGGCAATCTACTACTACGACTCTCACAACATCACGCCCTCGCACCTTGCCTTCCGGCAGCAGTCCGACACTGACACCCTGGAAATCCACTACGAGCAAGACCATCGCGACTGGCTGCCCGCCGTCTTCGGCTGCGATACACACGGACGGGGCATCCAGGATGTCGGCACAGTCGAGACGCGCGAGGGGCGCCTCCTCACGTGGCCTAATATCCTGCAGCACCAGGTGCAGCCGTTCAGGCTCGCGGACCCGACGAAGCCGGGGCACAGGAAGATCGTGGCGCTGTTCTTGGTGGACCCTGGAATTAGGGTTGTGTCGACGGCGAATGTGCCGTGCCAGCAGAAGGATTGGTGGAGCGAGAAGGTGGTGGCCGCCGGGGGGGAGACGCCGAATAAGTGGAGCGGGGTAAATGCGATTGCGAACTTGCCGCTGGAGCTAAGGAATCATATTTTTGAAGACGTGGATGGGTTCCCGATTGGGCTGGAGGAAGCGAAGGAGGTAAGGCTGCAACTCATGGAGGAGAGGAAGAAATTCGTGGTCGAGAATGGGAAGGCGTTTGCGCAGCATCAGTTTTCGCTTTGCGAGCATTGAGTCGTTGCATACAATTTTCTGAAGGAATGCAGTATAAATTTGTACCTTCCGTCAATACTGACTACTCTACGTCGATCAGGGCTCTGTGGAACGATTATCACTAGGACCTGTTGGTCGGCGTTTCTGCTTTTCATCACGCTTAGTTTAGGATGGTCCACTTTCATCGACTGGTTCAAGTTATTTATTTTTCCAACAAACCGGCCCATCATGATGAACCGTGCCCACTCTCCACAGTTATCAAAACATCACCCTCCCCCCAACATGTCCTAGTCATTTCTAAATGCCGCAATGTCCATGGTCGACGACGCGTCTCCGTTCAATCGCTTCGCGTTTTTCGGTTGAGCTCTACTTCTCAACTTCACCCGTTACGACGAAGACAACGAGGGCCCCTAGTCCCGTTACGCTTGAGATATGCGTAAGTAGCTGAGACCCTAGTTAACGGAGGAGAGTTTCCAGCGCACAACAAGGCATTTCCGAAGTCCCGCGAAGAGGCCGATTATGCGAGGCTCCGCTCAGTGTCGCCTCGAAGTAGCCAACTCATCAAGGAAGCGCGTAGTCGATTGATATTGACCTACTAACAGATATCCTGCAAGCACGATAGGAAGAATCGAAGGTCTGTCGACCTCCTAAAACAGAATCGTTGAGGCCAAGAACACCTTAAGAGCCTTTGAAATCCTGATCATCTGTATAAAGAACGTCTGTATAGCGAATTTGACGAGGCCCGCGCATAGATAATGATGCAGAAATGTTCACTAAAGGTTTATCAGTAAAGTATCGAAGTAAAATAAAACATAAAATGGCTCACCCTCAGTCTGACACGGTGTGATAGACGACTGAGGCTCACGACAAACTCCTAACCATAGTCCATTTATCCATTCATTGGTGAAAACTTTTGGAACCGAGAAGAGCCGCGCAGCGGTACTATATGGAGTCTCGATGCTCCTAGCGCTCAGCATCAAGACACGTCCCAATGCGGAAGGTAGAGATCGAAGGGATGTGGCAGAAGGATCGGGCCGTCCTGGTAAGGTATACTCGAACACCGGGAAGCTCCCATATATGTTGGTCAGGAAATTAGCATCTTCGAGGGCCCTAAAATGGCTACTTTGTTGTCAGAAAATAGCTGCGATTCTGTTTTGGCGGGGCGCAAATGTCGCGATCGGGCATTAAGTATTTAATGCCAATATTATTGCACAATGTAGGCCGATACTAGGGGGTATTGGCCGACAAACATATTTGGGAGTTTCCTGGGGCCTCGAAGATGCCATCACGCACACGCTGCAAGAGCCAACGAATATCAGCACATTGTCCTCTGCGCAATATCCATCACGTGACTACTTGAACTTGATACAAGTGGCCACAGAACGGAACGCTTTGAACGTCTCCAACATCTCGCCCCACTCTCAATTCTCCACCCAGGCCTTTCTCAACGTGAAGTAAATTATGGTAGATCTGTTATTGGTAAATTCGTGGACTATAACTGAACACCTTCTTCAGGTTATGATAAATTACCGACTCGGTGGCTGGGTCATGTCTATGGAGGAGGCCCTTAAGTGGGCAGCGCGTCTATCCAATAAACCTGTGGAAGAGGTTGACTTCGACTACGCTATGATGATACTCCTACGACATCTCACCAAGCGACACATTCACATATCGATTGTATATCCCACGGGCAAGGCGTCGCTCATGGTTGTTACACAGCGCTATCCCCACCACGACTGGCGAAGAGGTGATGATCCCAAGAAACTGGAGCCCTGCAAAATGAGAAAAATCGATCTCGTGATCGGGAAAGCCGTTAATAGAGCAGGTAAGCCGCCTCGACATCTTTCATGGGAGAAGCTGACACGGTTATCAGGAATCCGGGACATTCAGTTTATGACCGCTGACGGGATACTTTGATTACGACGGCTCTTGTTATATTATTTCCTCCACATTGTAAAAATACTATCCCTTGCCATCTTGTGATCTGTAAAGCATTTAGCCTCATGATCTGACCGTCGCAAATTGTATACTAGTTTCATGTTACCGTGACTGCGCAGGATTTGGAAAAAGTATGTATTTGCAGAGCTGGAAGAATAGTACTCTCATTTGGTTTATATGTAGGTAATTGCCCGAGAGACAATCGAGACGACATCAGACGACAACACTCGGATGGCGTCGATGATGCCCCCGGCCCGGGGTGGACCACGACTTGTGGCTGCTTATGACGGGCAATGTGCGTATGTTACAGGGAGTTGTAGGTATTATCGATTACCGTAAGTATACATATCCTTAAGCTGGTACTCCTAGAATGTTCACGTACATCAGTGCTCAACTACGTCAGTGCACCGAGGACACAGTGTATCCTCAGGCTCGCGAGTGAACGTCCAGCAGCGCGGACATTTATGGAGAGTCGCAGGTCGGACACGGATCGCCACGTCATCATCACAACCTGAGGACCATTGACATGTGTTGAGTGATAGGGCGAGATAACAGATGGGTGGACACGCACCAGGTATCGACAAAGTGTCAGTATAGATCCACTCCGGCGAGGACGTCCCTAGAGAACCCTCGTCTGTAACAAACGCATCCGAGACGATGAACAGCGTCTTTAGTAGGTTTTCTACCAAGTTGCGTTAATGTTATGAGTTGTCCGAGGATGAGGACATGCCTACCCTCTCGTTGCAGCAGCTCCTCGAGTTTGGTACCGGCGGCTCCGTCAGGAAGAATGATATCGACTTCAGCTTCTAATGAACTCTTGAGGACTCTGGAGGACTCTCAGTCAGTGGGAATATTTGAAGAAGAGAAGTGATACTGACTTATTTCCACGAGCTTGCTCTAGTAAAGATAGAACCACACCACGAATGCGAAGGAGCTCCGCCATGTCCTCAGCGGCCTTGGCATCCTTCCACTCGATGCCCTGTCAACACTGTGGTGAGTACGTGATCAGATCGCCACTGAAGTAGAATTAACCAGGGGCCTCCATTGCGTCATGAATACCGATGATCCGTCAGGTTTCCAGGAGCTGTGGATTTCCTCCGCTAAATGCGGTAGGACAGGTGCTAAGACTGAGATCATCGACGTCAACACCTGAGCAGACCGCATGAACGAGGAACTTGAGAATGCGAGGTCAGAAGAACGCACCTGTTCAAGCACAGTGACTACTCCTCGGCGTTCAGGACTTGTGAGTTTATTGGCATAAAGGCAGTCCTTTGTGACGTCAAAATACAGTGAAGATAGAGTGATGTTCGCAAAGTGAGTCAGGGAGTTAATGACTGTAACAAAGCTGTCAGAGACAACAAAAGTAAAGAAAACCGAGGTAGACGGTACCTTTGGGAAAATTATATGACGAGTACCCTTCGAGAGCTGTCTGTTCAAGGTTATATAACTCATGCATCACAAATCGTTCGGCCTTGAAATTGTTCAGTAGATGTCGATGGACGAGGTAAAAGAATGCACGAACCAACCCCAACTCCTCCCTGGGCACTCGTTGCAACTGACGTCTGGTTTCTTCGTCGCCAACAGTACCGAGCATAAACCGTGCAGAGTTGCGGATTTTCCTCATCGACTCGGCTGCCTGGGCCAGCACAGTCGGACCGACCGACATATCCCGCCAGTACTCGACTGTTGCTGCCCACAATCTCAGGACGTCAGCGCCATACGCTGGATCTTTCTTCTTGTCCTAAACTGCGGTGTGAATACAGGGATCACGCTCGCATACACAGAAGTCACTAACCTTCCCTCCCAACACAATAGTCAGAGGACTGATAATATTACCCAACGACTTGCTCATTTTCTTCCCCACTTGGTCAAGGACCATCCCATGGGTGATCAAGGTCCCATACGGGCTCCTCTTTTGAGCGTCCGGCGCCGCAGAACCGACAGCAGTCAGGAGCTGGCTCTGAAACCAACCACGGTGCTGATCTGAACCCTCGAGACAGACATCTGCAAGGAATGGCCTATCCTCTCCAAATCCAGCCTCGCTCAGCATCGACCAGGATGTACCACTGTCGAACCAGACGTCCATTGTATCTGTACCTTTACGCCACGTTTCTGATGGTGATCGGCCTTCCTCGCGCAGTGCCGGGGGAACAAAGTCGTCAACGGGGCCATTCCACCAATGAGCAACACCCTTGACTTCCAGGACCGACAGTATGTGGTCAAGCGAGCCGGAGTCGAGGACGGCTTGGTCTGAGTCAAGACGGTGAAGAGCTGGAATGGGAACTCCCCATACACGCTGGCGCGAGATACACCATTCTGAACGGGATCGGACGAATGATTCGAGACGGTTCCGAGCTGAAAACGATATTTGTAAGCCGCCTGGGATGAAAATTTAAATAGAAACAGCCTTACAGGCAGGGGGGAAGAAGGAGACGTCCTTCAAAGCCTCTAAAGCATCATTCTTGATGTTGGCCAGATCAGCGAACCACTGGGATGTCGCTCTAAAGGGGGGGATGGGATAATGAGCGGATGATGAGCCAAGGAGTTGAGCACGTACGTTACAATGATTGGCTTATCCGTTTTCCAGTCGTAGGGATACCGATGCTTGATGCGCTGCAACTTGACAAGCGCGCCGGTCTCCTTGAGAAGCTCCACTACAGCCCTCGACCCACCACTCAGAACCTCCTGACCAATCAAATTTGTAGAGGCATCGCCAACAACATTAGCAACCTCGGACGTGAACCTTCCTTCACTGTCTACATGGCAGATCATGTTCTTGGAAGTAGAGATGAGGTCTAATGACAGGAACGCGTGGTAATCTTCGGCACCGTGAGCAGGTGCACAGTGCACCAGACCCGTCCCAGATTCAGACGTGACGTGCGAGGCTGAAATCACTTTGAAAGGTTCGGACGCGGCGAAAGGCGAGAATATAGGGGTGTAGGAAACGTCGATCAAATCCGATCCTGCGGAGGTATGTCAGTGGTTAGGGAGCATGAGTGTCGAAGTTGAAGGAACCTTGAACTTCGCCAATTATATCGACTGAGCCAAGAATTTCTGCCAGGGCAGCCATACGTTCCTTTGCGACAATGACGACTCTATCACCTTCCTCCGCATGCCGCAGGATTGAGTACGTTAGGTCGGTATGCACAGCAATGCCCTGCCAGAAATCGATCAGAATATGCCGATGCTTCGGTGAAAAAAGCTCACCATGTTCGCAGTGAGGGTCCAAGGAGTAGTAGTCCAGACCAGTAATCGAACGGACGAATATGAGGATACCAGTTCCTGGATGACAGAGTTCTGGGCTTGAACTTTCCTATCAACCTCGAACGTGACGTAGACGGAATGGGAGACGTGGTCATCTTTGTAAACAAGTTCTGCTTCCGCAAGTGCTGAGCGAGAAGATGGGGAATAGTGAACCGGGCGATAGTGACGGTATATAAGACCTGATATGGGGATGTATATCGGTAAACGTCAGATAAAGGTGAAACAGCGTATCGCGACCTTTCTCAACCATTTTCTGGAATATCCGCAGTTGTCGAATCTCATAGTGAGGATCTGGCACCTTATTTGAGACGCTAGGTTACCTGTGGTGTACAATACACGCACCTAGGGTTCTATAGGTTGATTCCGTGCTCCAGTCTGCCATAATGCCAAAATAACGATACTGCTCTTTCTGGTTTAAAATTTCCCGTTTGGCGGTCGCGTCAGCTGCTGCTCGAATTGTGCTAGCTGGAGTAGTCAGCGAGTCTTTCTTTGAATGATCATTAATGGTGGACGTCAGCGAGAAATGACAATCACGTACGCCTAACTCGTGCAACGCCTTATTCTCAATAGGAAGCCCATGACAATCCCAACCTGGAATATAACTACGCCGAATATCTGAGGTGGAATTCGTTGCATGTCGAGGAAAGTAAGGCGTACTGCACTTTCCGGCCAAGTGACACATGGAATCGATTGATGATGTCCTTGATAATCTTGTTCAGAGCGTGTCCTTTGTGCCAACGTCAGCCAAGTGTTGAATTCATGCAGAAGTCACGAACCCATGTGTAAATTGCCGTTTGCATACGGTGGGCCGTCATGTAGGATCCATAACGGACCAGTCGCGTTTTTCCACTTCACGAGGATTGTTAGAAAGGAAGAAATTTGAATACGTCGATTCGCACCTGCCAGCGATATAGATTCTCTCCCGTTCGCTCCTGAAATGGTACTTCACTTTTTGACGGATCGGCCCATAGTGGGAACGAAGTCTTTGGCAGAAGTAAGGTGTTCGAGTAAGTGTTTTTGTCCGCAGGTTTCTTGGTTGAGCTGGCGCGAGCAGAGGAAGACGAAAGGTGTCGAACACGTCGATTCCAAGTTTTGCAGGCTCTGAGCAAGGCGGCTTGAGAGGCGGCGTGCCTCATTGACCTTCAAATGCCACTGTACAAAGACACTTAAGTAGAGGGCTACTACGGACTGGGAGTGTAAGGTTAGTTGGAAGATGATATGCATTATAGCGTGAACATACCTCCGCCCGATACCAGTGAATGTGCCTGGAGTCGGAGGAGTCAAAATTATTGTCACAAGATGACACGCACGTGGGCACTGTCACAAGTGGACTTGGCTTGAGACCTCTTCTTATTCCTAGACTGCTTAGCTCGACCTGAAAACCTACAGTTGTTCTCACTTCCTAACGTCTTGGACTTACGCTTTGACCTGCTTTGCATTCCAACAATGTTCTTCATTTTTGTTGACTGCTCCAACATCCTCGTGGTAGCACCGAAAGCCATCCTGAATGGCGACAATGCAGGACAGGCA
Source organism: Tricholomella constricta (assembly GCA_013368375.1). Classification (NCBI taxonomy): domain Eukaryota; kingdom Fungi; phylum Basidiomycota; class Agaricomycetes; order Agaricales; family Lyophyllaceae; genus Tricholomella; species Tricholomella constricta. The sequence continues at coordinate 1,119,372 of JAACJP010000007.1, read as the reverse complement.
ATGTGATCAGATATGTGGCATGCCTACAGTTACTTACATCGGACCGGATAAGACACGTCGAACCCTCGACGACAATAGCTCTCTCGACAGATGTCAATGACCTGTAAACTTCGGTCCGCTTCTGAAACTTCGGGCAACTGGTTAGTCTGACAGGCTCTGAAGCCCACATCTCATGATGGTTTCCCGTGACGTTCTATCCGGGAGAACTCTCATTTTACCGTTTGCCATGCGCGTCCCTGGCTTCTAAACAAACCGAGTGACCCTTCAAATGCCTATAAACATGAGAAGGGAACTTGATTTTCCTGCAAGAATACCATCCACTATGTTCGTAAGGTATGATGAGCATCGTATCGTTGTCGGATGTGTTCTAACTCGGAACTCAGAAAGCTCAATAGTCTTGCCATAATTGGCATTGCAGGAACCCTCGTCTCTGCGCCTTTCGCCCGCGCCGCGACCACTGTCATCCCGTCCAGCTCTTTCTCCTCGTACTCGACATTCGAGAGCTACTGGGCGTATCTGTACCCCTGGGGATCTGACCACAACGGAAGTGTGTGGTGCCTTTCGTGAGCGCAGGACAACCCTTAAATCTCCTTTCAATAGGTGCTCGCATGAAAGGAAGTTCGACGGATCACAGCAACATCGTCGTTGCTTCAAGCACCTTGAGCCTTATTGCCACACCCACATCCAACCCCAATCCGCCCACGAGTACTTCAAACCCTCATCCGGCCATCCACTATGCAAGGCGAGCTTCCCATGATCTTCTGTTCGGCCATCGTGTGACAGCTTCGCCACAGTGGGGCGATTCATGCAAGGTCTCAAATCACTGTCACAGCGGCGAATGGGTACACCATCTCTGGTGACTTTAGTGCCCCCACCGCAAGGGGCACCTGGCCTGCATTTTGGTGAGTATCCTCTCCCATCTTGTCGTCACTGAAATTCATCTTTACACCAGGTTAACGGTAATACCACGATTGTTTCTTCAAAGTCGTGCTAAATCTCGCACTTAGGCCGTGAACAGCTGGCCTCCTGAGGTGGACATTGGTGAATGGAAGGGCACGGCAAACAACTGGTTCAACACTTTCAATACCTCGTCCATCGTGCGATCCGACCTTGTTGGCTGGCCCACGGACCTATCGTTCCACTCCATCAAGGCCGTACTCACAGCACAGCCGAATAACTCTGACGTCAAAATACAGTTCTATATGGACAATGTTTTGAGGACGACTCAGTATGGCCAAGCATTCGTTGGGAAACCCCTGTGGTTGTGCGTTTGTCTTTTTATTCCTTACGTGGTTGGTAGATGATAATATCTGTTACCCTGGCAGGATCGTGAATCTACAGGTTTGTCGAATTCTCTGTCCCACGAAGACTGAGTTAACAGATGTATCATCTCAGATGGAAGGATCTTCAGGGTCACCTGGCCCAACGGGCACGACCACGTACAAAGTTCGCAACGTCGTCGTAACCAGGACTGGTTCCTGATCCAGTCACGGTTCCAATTGTGTTCTTCCAAGTTTTTGGATCATGTCGGAGTTATCTTGTAACGTGGGATGTATTCTCAGTGACAAAGATACCGTCGAGAAGTCGCTCTGTGACTGCATCTATCAGTCTCGGGTTGCCTAAAGTTTCGTTACTGATTCCGTCAGCGTTCTCCACTCCGCACTACGTCGATGTTTTGAGCCCATGCCCTCAACAACACGCAAGTGCACCGTCGTTCAGAATTCACCATTTACGTCCATGGTCCTGGCGTGTATTGCGGCCCGATCACCGCATTCGCGCTGCGAGTGAATTTAGGCCCTGTGAAAACTAACCTGAATTCGCATCAGACACGCAAGGATCTTCTTACCTTAAAGGCTTTACCTCTCCCCGCCGTGTGATTTTGGCCCGTGCTTATTTCGCAACGCTGCGCATCCCGATGATATCCTCGACATTTCTTTGGTCGATGCCTCGGTAAGTTTTCGGCCTTCAACCAGAATTAGGTAGACCCGCCTTAACAGACGTTTTCTGCCCTCCACCATTCTCACCCCCCTTGGGATGTGGTAGAGTCACGTTTAAGGAATGATAGAACAATTTACCCTCGCTTCCGACTTTGCCCTACCTTTCGCCCACTCGCATAACCATCATGGCAGTGGTACACAGAACACAGCTAGAGGAGGTGGCGCTTGGAATGACCCTCCTTGGCTTAATATTCTCCTCTATGTGAGTGTTTAGTGATTTTGATTCTCGCGATCCTTCATGTCGGAGACAGGCTTTACGGGATAACCTTGACACAGACCTATAAGTACTTCCAACGATTTCAGAAAGACCCTCTTTTCGTTAAGCTCATGGTGCGTGAATTTTGGCAGGTCTTTTCCCGAGTATCTCAAGTCGTTGTTTTCAGGTCGTGGCTGTTTGGTCTGTTTACTGTTTCTGGTTGTCTGCTTGCCCGTTACTCAAGCGATCATCAGTTTGCTTGATACCGTTTCAGTCTTCTTCGTCGCGCACGCTTGCTGGTTTGCGACTTGTCAATTTTTCAGCGTCTCATACTTACAGTAAACCATGTAGGTACTACCTCGTGACCACTGGTCCCATTGGAAGAGCCGTCTGGTGAGTCGAACCTCAATCTTTCCCCATTTCAAGAGTTGATTTGAAACACTTTTGAACTGCAGGAGTCTGAACGTAAGCCGCATCTCGTCGTGGCCGGGCAGCGAGTCGGTCTGAAGATCTTGTCCCCAGGTGGAACTAGCGTTATCAGTGAATATACCAAATGAACATTCCTTGATATGTGTTCTGAGCTCCCTGACATAGATGTTAATATCCGGAATATCCGAAACGTCCGTATTTTCATTATCGCGTTTCTGACTTGTTTGGCTTAGCTCATCTCGAGTCTATAGGTTCCTCGCCTACCGAGTCTGGATGCGTAAGCTCGCCCGCAGAATTTACTCGGTTTATATGAACATTGTCATTCCTAGTCAGCGATCGGCGTCGTCTATTGACCTGTTTGCTTGTGAGTGAGCTCTTTATCTACGTCAGGCTATTGAATGTCGACGTCTGCACCAAGCTCTTTCTGGCGTTAGTTCATCTTGGTCCGTATCGTGTTTGCTGTGACTCGTCAGAGCATTACCTTACATGTCCTTTTTTGATCACCTGAAGCAAGCGGAGAAGGTAATTTATATACTCGTTCAGTACTTATGATGCTCGCTTCTCAACCTATCACAGTGTCAGCGATACAGTTCCTCACCCTGAAGCAATTCGCTCGCTTCGGTAGTGTCAAGGTTAGCCCTCCTCTTGCTTCAAATATCTTAAGGCACAGTTGTCACGTCTATCGCTTCCAGATCCCCAGTGTTTTACGTCTCGGAAGTGCTGCACTTTGTGACACCAGTATTGCAGTCTCTCTTTGTTACTTCTTGCACCAGAAGCGGACAGGTTTCGAACGGTAATTTTCCTAGACCTTGTCGCATTTGCTATGGTGGTACTATTTATTGTTTTTTAGAACAGACAAGATCATCGACTATCTGATCCTGTTCGCAATCAATTCTGGACTGCTCACGAGGTACTTGGCACATCCGTGTCACAATCCGTCATTTCGCTCACTTTTTTTTCGACGCGCAGTATTGCTTCTGTGGCAGGCCTCGTCACCGTGCGTGCTATTTATTCTAAAGTGACAAAAGGAAAGTTGAACGCTCGTCCTTCAGTATCTCGTCGTACCAAAAACATGGGTCTATCTGGCTCTCTGCTTCTTGATCAGCCGACGTCAGTTCCATTTGCATTGGCAAGGTCATAACACTAAACAGCCTCATAGTCTATGCAAACACATTCCTTTGTTCGTACGTCAAAGTTCTATCCTTCGCTAGTGTTTTTTTTTTCATTACATCCAAAAGCTTGAACTCTCGTCAGATTCTCCGCATTACCGACAACGACAACGAGTCTCCCGTAATGCCTCGGTTCCGCGCATTGCGACTTCGAAATGCAATACTCGGCAGCTGCGATGTCGGCTCCTCCGAGAAGGTAAAAAGCGTCCTTCCTGAAGAAATTCGCGTTGCGCCACATTGACGAATAACCCTCTCATAAACAGCCCCCGACGCAGATAGGCGTGTATGTCTTTACCGAGACCGTGACAGACTCGCGTGGTCGACGTTCGTCCCTATTGGGCTCATCTCGTGATGCCGTCACCAGTAAGGTAAGACGCGCCAGTTGCATCTCAGAAAACAGTGGAATTTGAATTTGAGGCTCTTTAGTCTCCTTCGAGCCGGAGCAGCGCTGAAGGGTCTTCATCTTCATCTTCATAGTAGACAAACTGTGTCTGATCTTCGATAGCTTCCACTGTAGGACAATGTAATGAAACTTGCTCATATTTTTCGGAATACTGCGCCTTTTCCGAAATCGTGGAGTTCAGCTACGTGGGGACGGACTCTTCCAAACATCCCTGGAGAGATCCTACTCTGCCTGCTTCTGCCAAAGAAGGTGCTCCTGTGGTTTGCTCGCGAGAATGCTGTAGGTGAAGCTGAGGAACCTTCTGGGTTGATACCGACGTATCCTAATGGTAGAGGGTGCATAGAACACCGTAGACACCTGCAAGAAATTCGAAGAGCTCACCGCTGAAGACATGCCTCCTACGCCCGCGTAGAGAGCAAGGAGTTGTGTGAGGTGATGCAGAGGACAATAACATTTCAACGATAGCGGGTAACATTCCGACGATAGCGACTAGAAGAACTTGTACATAACTAAAAAAGATAAGAAGGAAAAGACAGAATTGATGGACGTGAAAGTGTAATGGCTGGCAGTGGAGATGGGAGACTTCTCGTCAAAAAGGCTCGCGTAGCGAGGGGGGTATCTAGAAAAGCCTAACATGTACATATCTAACAAAAATTCTTTAAAAAAGGATACGACCGTGGACTGAAAGTAATGGCTGGTAGAGAAGTGCGGGGATGAAAGGCTTCTTATCCAAGGGGCTCGCGCAGCGAGGGGGGTGGTGAGCTCGAAGGTGCACGGTGGGCATACAAGTGTCCTGTTGTTCAATTAAATTCATGGAAGTTGGGGTCGTCCGGCTGATAGACTCCCGGAGTCAACTCCTTCAATGTCTTGAAAATCCAAAGAATCGACGCGACGTCCAGCGCAAACCACACCGTGATGATGACACGCATCAGTACATCGATCGTCGAGTGGGCGTCGGTAGGTGGTGCGGAAGGACTCGCAACATAGCCAGCTTGCCAAATGGAACAAAAGAGAGCGAGAATAAGAAGTATCACACCCCTGATGATCAAAGGGGATGAGTGATAAGAGATCAAAGGTGAATGAAGGAGCGCACCAGCAAAGGGCTATGGCAGGTATAGCCAAGATAGTCCACGGCATGCAAACGACAGAGTTCTCGTGAACTTGGACATTCTGTTTGTAAGGAGAAGTAAATGAACGTCAGAAATATCTAACGAATCGGGGAATGCACGGACATTGAACCAACGCATGGCAAACAGTCCACTCTTTGCCTGGCCGTGCTGGAAATACAGCAGCAAAATTACCGCGTAGGCAATCGCAGAAATGGCACGTGAGACGGAGAGGAAGGCCAACGAGCGGGTGAGAGGATCATCGTTGGCGCCCAGCATCTGTAGGATGGAAGGAGAGACACTACAACAAATAAGAGACTCGTGCTGCAAGGGGTCAGAAAGATACTCACGCCGCCAAGGTGCCGGCCGAAGTAGCGACAATAACCCATTCTCGACATCGGGCATCGACATATGCACTCCATCTTGTATGGATTCTGTCCGTGGGGTTACTGACACCATGAACAAAATCTATAGAAGGGAACCTTGGCGTAGTAGGAGATTCGAAAATTGCTGATGACGAGGGTCCCATGTTGTTGTAGACGGGTTCCGGTCGAGCAATAGAGCTCGTTGTTCTTCCTAGCTCACTACTATTGCGATTGCAACGAATTGGTAAGCCGGTAGTCTGAGCAGCTCGAGCAGTAGCGCTGGAAGGATCCATGGCATCCAGAATTTGGGAGCTGTCGGGTTCGGGGTGCAGACATATTGCGAGTAGGATGGGGATGGCCTGCGACAAGTAACGCAAAGGAAGAAAGAGCAGTAACGAGAGGCACGAGTTGCGGGCTGTCGTAAAAATGGTGCCAAGGACGCGGTCTGCCATTACAACAGTGGTAGGATGATGGGCGAGTAGTGATTCCAGCCTGTGCGATGTCCATTATATACGCAATAAGCAATGCATATGGCCGTCAAAGCTTCCGGTTTCAATGAAGGTCGAGTTTTCTGGCGCCCGCTCAGAAGCTTGTTGACGTCATGATATTTTTAGGTGTCTCTGATCAGGCATACACAGCCGGAAGGATGGATGGATGGATGGATGGATGTATTTCCCGCAATGGTGATGGATGGATGTATTTCCCGCTGATAGCATGAGCTGACAGGAGTGTTCACACACAAGACACGGAGCAGATTTCGGAGATCAGCCAAACTCGCTCGTCGACTCGACGTCGACTATACAGACTCTTGAAACTTTGGGAGGTACATGAGAGGTATGATCCCAAACACTATTTTATGGCTATCTACATACATAATTACTGTGATTGAGAGACCTCCCTAGTTCTCGTAGTAAAGAGAGTCAAAGAGTAATATTGCCGCGGTATTTTGTTCCGACTTGGGCGGGGGCTCATTCTCTTTTCCTTGCCGACTAGGAGCAAACCCTCTGCTCCAGTGTGATTCTGTGGTAACGGTGATGGCCATTCCACAATCTTATCCTCTGGAACACCCAAAGCCAACTCTTCTGCAATGACAACCTGGACCTGTGTAATAAAACTTGGAGAAATAAGATGTCTCCATGAAGGGTGATGTTCTGAAAGTTGGGGAAAGTTGGATGCTTGTCACATCACGCATTGCCATTTTCGGACAGATCGCCAGCACTGTCCCACCAGCGACCCCAGGAGCGACAGCCGACCTGTGATGCCTAGGAATGCATATTTTGCGCTATGTAAGGCTGAGGTGGCGTTTGAAGTCGATGAGAGTGAGGATGACATGGACGACAGACAATGACATCAGCACCCATTTTGGTTGTAACTCTGATGTGAACACCGTGGGCGTGTGGACCCTGTATCAAGGACAGAAATTTCGTTGATAACAGACTTTCCGACAGATGTTTCGACTTCCTTATACTTCGTGTATTCCAGTTTGATACCAGTAGAGTACATCATCATACACTAATCTATAGTTCTAGAAGTCTTTTCTCTCTGTAGCTCTTGACAATAATTTTTCCGATGCTCATCCTTATTTGGATGTCTCAAGGACCGGTGAATGACTGTAGATCGAATGAAATTTATTGAGCTGTCTACGTTGCAAGTTATTGTTATTGTTATTGTTATTGACGCGGAGTGGTCCAATTCCTGAACGACCGCGCTTCCGGGACTGTCCAGATGCGTGAGCATCATCTACCCAATTTAGCAGGCTCCTAAAACCAGCACGCTCGTACCGCTCGATTTCGCATATCAGAACTGCCACGCAATGTATTATATGTAAAAATTTATCTTATCTTATCCAGCCAAACATGAACAATTTTCTATCCAAACAAACAAAAGGAAGGCTCAAACTCGCGGTAGAGCGGCTGGCAAAAATGGGATTCGGGGATCCCGGCGTTCTCGAATAAACCCTACCGTAGGTGCTAGGTAACTCGTCGCTTAGCCATTTACAACGCACGAATAAACATTCCCACAATCGAGACCTGGACCCTTTAATCAGACATTTGTGACATTGACGAGAGGTGTACTATCCGTCGACATGCGCGTTGACATGCGCGAGGACACATCGTTAATTTCGAACTCACGAAGTTTCTTCTTGGCGATACTGCGGGCGATGTAGTGAAGGCCGATCCCGTTTTGTTGGGAGCAGAACATGTGTCGTGTAAGTGCTCTTCTTTGTCCTGTGGGCCCAGGCTGTCAAGCAAAGAAAATAACTGGGGATAAAATACTGAATATATCACTATGGCTGTAAATTTCGTTGTACAGAAGGCCGACGAGGACTTTCGGCATTATGTTACTGGCTTGTGAGATTTTCAAGAGTAGGTAATCCAGTGTTTGTGAGTTGAGTCGACGGATACACCTCTCGTCAATGTCACAAATGTCTGATTAAAGGGTCCAGGTCTCGATTGTGGGAATGTTTATTCGTGCGTTGTAAATGGCTAAGCGACGAGTTACCTAGCACCTACGGTAGGGTTTATTCGAGAACGCCGGGATCCCCGAATCCCATTTTTGCCAGCCGCTCTACCGCGAGTTTGAGCCTTCCTTTTGTTTGTTTGGATAGAAAATTGTTCATGTTTGGCTGGATAAGATAAGATAAATTTTTACATATAATACATTGCGTGGCAGTTCTGATATGCGAAATCGAGCGGTACGAGCGTGCTGGTTTTAGGCTGCCAATTTAGGTGATACGGTGGATTGAGAAAGACCTCGGCAGCTTGTCATGGACGCGGAGTAGAGTGTTACGTTGCAGCGAGATGTTGGGGATCTCGATAAGTGAGGAAATTCAAATAGAAGTAAGGTTTTCCGGATGACTGGGGATCCGAGGTGCTTGGCAGACATCTGAGCGAAACAATGTACAATCGAAGCGGCACTGAGGTCCAGGAGCACATGTCAAGAATTGATTGGAAGATGGTGGGTGAGTGTGTCAATTTGATTCAGTAGCCGTCATAGATCTTACAGCATGCGGGAGGATTCTACAGGGTCCATGTGAGGTGCTGGGCGTCCGCACCATCCTGTCATGGCCGCGTCAATGTGATGCAGAGCTCAGCACGTTGACATTTCAATGACCAAAGAAAGAAGAAAGTTCAGAAGTTGAACACAAATTCGAAGGCTGTGGCCCGACTGACATCAAACGCATGGACATCTACTTAGTACTACAACCAATACCACCGCGACCGCAGCAACCCAAAATGCAATACTCAATGCTCACAAAGCGAAAACTCATGCCGCGCAAACGCCTTTCCATGCGCGACCACAAACTTCTTCCTCTCCTCCATAAGCTGCACCCTCACCTCCTTCGCCTCCCCCAGCCCAATCGGGAACTCCTCCACGTCCCCAAAAATATGATCCCTCAACTCCAACGGCAACTCCGCAATCGCATTCCCCCTCCCCTTCTCCCCCTCCGCCGCCACCACCTTCTCGCTCCACCACTCCTTCTGCTGGCACGGCACATTCGCCGTCGACACGATCCTAATCCCCGGGTCCACCAAAAACAGCGCCACAATCTTCCTGTGCCCCGGCTTCGTTGCATCTGCGAGCCGGAAGGGCTGCACCTGGTGCTGCAGGATGTTGGGCCAGGTGAGGAGGCGCCCCTCGCGCGTCTCGACCGCGCCGACCTCCTGGATGCCCGGCCCGTCTGAATCGCACCCGAAGACGGCGGGCAGCCAGTCGCGGTGGTCTTGTCGGTAGTTGACGTCCATGGTATCGGTGTCGGACTGCTGCCGGAAGGCGAGGTGCGAGGGCGTGATGTTGTGCGAGTCATAGTAGTAAATCGCCGAGGCGCAGATGTGTTCGTTCTGCAATATGAGTATGATCAGAGGTAGGAGGGTGGACAGGGACAGGGGAGGGGGCTCACCATCTTGCCCTCGACATGCCAGGACCCGCCCTCGTACGTCGGCTTCTCGGGCGTAAGATGAATATTGGCAAGCTTTACGATCACCTGGATCCCGCGTTCCTTGTACTTCGTGCAGATATCCAGTGACTCCCCCACCTCGTTCTTCTCTGGCGGCACGAACACCCCAGGCTCTGGCTGCACAACCTTCCTCGTCGCAACATACCAGCGATGCCGCCTTCCATAATACTCATACTCATCCTCATCCTCCTCCTGCTGGGGCCCATCCTCCTTGGGCCCCTTCTCGGGGTCCGGGTCGTACTCACAGTCGGTGTAAGAGATGCGCAGAGGGCTGATGGGGGTGCCGCCGAGCTGAGCGAGCGGCGTGAGGGTGCGGTCCCACAGCGGGATGGCACACGCGATCAGCTGCTCGAGCACGGAGTAGAGCTCGCGGTGGTGTTCAGGGTGCAGGTTGTTGACGTAGCTCGTGATCCTGTTGGTGCCGCAAGGTGAGAGAGGCGTACTATGTGAGATAGACGAGAGGGACGTACTTCGCAGTGCCCTCGCCCCCGGAGAGGTCGACCTCGCAGGGAAGCCATTGGAAGCGCCGGCTGAAGGGTGTCGTGCTGTCGTCATCCCGACGACGGTACTGATAAGAAGAGTCAATGGAGACTTCTTCGAGCGGGGGTACAGGGATGGTCACGCCTTCCCCGCTCCGCTGGATGCAATCGTCGAGCCCAACGAGGCTATCGAGCAAGATCCTACTCTTGCCGTAGATCAGAGGGAAGAGGGAGGGGTGCACGAGGTCGAGGACCTTTTCATCGGACCCTGGATGCCAATCCTTCTCTCGCGCAGGGACCTGTTCGAGTGGGGCGATGGCTGCCTTGAGGGCCTCTTTGAGCGCGGCAGGCACGGCATGGTCTGATTTGACGACGTCGCCGTTGTACACGCTGACAGACCATGTCTTCTCGAAGGTCTTGGCCTTGTACTGGAGCTCGGCGATGCACCAATCGACCATCGATTCGGTGATGTCCTTCACAGGAGCAGCTGCCAGGGCCTCCGCACGCCATTTGGCTGCGATGGCTTCGTCGGCGATCTATCAAAGCTGGAGCGCCAGGCGTCTGCAGAACGAGATGCACAGACCGACCTTCTTGTGCCAGTCGGGCTTGTCAGTGATCTCGTTCATGAGACGCAGCATTGTGAATTCGCGGAGAGTGGTGAGGGGTAGTCTGTAGCTCATGCATTTCAGTGTTGAACAAAATGCTAGGAGCGCCATGTACGTACTGGACCCATCCGTCCTCGAGATCCTTCTCGTTAAGCGCATTCCTGAAAAGCTTACGATCTTGGCCTTGGCCGTCTTTGGGAGGGACGAAGTTGAGAGGGAGGCCAAAGCCTGGGAGGGAGAAGCGGGAGTCGGACATGGATGGTTGGGAAAGAAAGCATGGTGCACGATTGAAGAAGTCTCCTCCGACGTGACTCGGACTAATTGACGTCAGGGACGCCACCCCAGAGCTTTCTCAAGATCGCCCTGACCTTTCTGTCAAGCACTGGCAGCCCAAAAGTCAACAGTACAACAACAAAATCAACGGTTTATAATCGACCGCTTCGTCTAACTTATCTTGAATTCCCCTAGTGAAGACAGATGCCGCTTTTGAGCGCTGAGCCCCGAGCCTTCTACTTATTTCTTGAAAAGGCAATTGTCTATCATGCGCATCGAGTTCAGGGTGTTGCTTGTGTTTGGGGGCGAGCTGGGGCTGGACTGGGATAAGATGAGGCGGATACTGGCGAGAAAGTGTTTGCAGGACTGTAGCATCATTTTTCTGAATCGATTCTTGTGTTTTTGGTTTGAATCAATTACAATTATCCACCTCCACCCTGCTCTTTCATCACGCCTCGCATCACTAAACGACATTGCGAAAGGAGTGTGTGGCAGCAACTTGCTCAACTTCGCGCAGACTCGACGCGTCCCACGACGACGTTCCCCGACATTTCTGCGCTTTGTGACACCAGTATCGCAGTCTCTCTTTGTTATTTTTTGCACCAGAAGCGGACAGGATTCGAACGGTAATTTCCTAGACCTTGTCGCGTTTACTATGGTGATACTATCTATTGTTTTTTAGAACAGACAAGATCATCGACTATCTGATCCTGTTCGCAATCAATTCTGGACTGCTCACGAGGTACTTGGCACATCCGTGTCACAATCCGTCATTTCGCTCACTTTTTTTTTCGACGCGCAGTATTGCTTCTGTGGCAGGCCTCGTCACCGTGCGTGCTATTTATTCTAAAGTGACAAAAGGAAAGTTGAACGCTCGTCCTTCAGTATCTCGTCGTACCAAAAACATGGGTCTATCTGGCTCTCTGCTTCTTGATCAGCCGACGTCAGTTCCATTTGCATTGGCAAGGTCATAACACTAAACAGCCTCATAGTCTATGCAAACACATTCCTTTGTTCGTACGTCAAAGTTCTATCCTTCGCTAGTGTTTTTTTTTTCATTACATCCAAAAGCTTGAACTCTCGTCAGATTCTCCGCATTACCGACAACGACAACGAGTCTCCCGTAATGCCTCGGTTCCGCGCATTGCGACTTCGAAATGCAATACTCGGCAGCTGCGATGTCGGCTCCTCCGAGAAGGTAAAAAGCGTCCTTCCTGAAGAAATTCGCGTTGCGCCACATTGACGAATAACCCTCTCATAAACAGCCCCCGACGCAGATAGGCGTGTATGTCTTCACCGAGACCGTAACGGACTCGCGTGGTCGACGTTCGTCTCTATTGGGCTCATCTCATAATGCCGTCACCAGTAAGGTAAGACGCGCCAGTTGCATCTCAGAAAACAGTGTGATTTGAGTTTGATGCTCCTTAGTCTCCTTCGAGCCGGAGCAGCGCTGAAGGGTCTTCATCTTCATCTTCATAGTAGACAAACTGTGTCTAATCTTTGATAGCTTCCACTGTAGGACAATGTAATGAAACTTGCTCATATTTTTCGGAATACTGCGCCTTTTCCGAAATCGTGGAGTTCAGCTACGTGGGGACGGACTCTTCCAAACATCCCTGGAGAGATCCTACTCTGCCTGCTTCTGCCAAAGAAGGTGCTCCTGTGGTTTGCTCGCGAGAATGCTGTAGGTGAAGCTGAGGAACCTTCTGGTTTGATACGACGTATCCTAAGGGTAGAGGGTGCATAGAACACCGTAGACACCAGCAAGAAATTCGAAGAGCTCACCGCTGAAGACATGCCTCCTACGCCCGCGTAGAGAGCAAGGAGTTGTGTGAGGTGATGCAGAGGACAATAACATTTCAACGATAGCGGGTAATATTTCGACGATAGCGACTAGAAGAGCTTGTACATAACTAAAAAAGATAAGAAGGAAAAGACAGAATTGATGGACGTGAAAGTGTAATGGCTGGCAGTGGAGATGGGAGACTTCTCGTCAAAAAGGCTCGCGTAGCGAGGGGGGTATCTAGAAAAGCCTAACATGTACATATCTAACAAAAATTCTTTAAAAAAGGATACGACCGTGGACTGAAAGTAATGGCTGGTAGAGAAGTGCGGGGATGAAAGGCTTCTTATCCAAGGGGCTCGCGCAGCGAGGGGGGTGGTGAGCTCGAAGGTGCACGGTGGGCATACAAGTGTCCTGTTGTTCAATTAAATCATGGAAGTTGGGGTCGTCCGGCTGATAGACTCCCGGAGTCAACTCCTTCAATGTCTTGAAAATCCAAAGAATCGACGCGACGTCCAGCGCAAATCACACCGTGATGATGACACGCATCAGTACATCGATCGTCGAGTGGGCATCGGTAGGTGGTGCGGAAGGACTCGCAACATAGCCAGCTTGCCAAATGGAACAAAAGAGAGCGAGAATAAGAAGTATCACACCCCTGATGATCAAAGGGGATGAGTGATAAGAGATCAAAGGTGAATGAAGGAGCGCACCAGCAAAGGGCTATGGCAGGTATAGCCAAGATAGTCCACGGCATGCAAACGACAGAGTTCTCGTGAACTTGGACATTCTGTTTGTAAGGAGAAGTAAATGAACGTCAGAAATATCTAACGAATCGGGGAATGCACGGACATTGAACCAACGCATGGCAAACAGTCCACTCTTTGCCTGGCCGTGCTGGAAATACAGCAGCAAAATTACCGCGTAGGCAATCGCAGAAATGGCACGTGAGACGGAGAGGAAGGCCAACGAGCGGGCGAGAGGATCATCATTGGCGCTCAGCATCTGTAGGATGGAGGGAGATGTACTACAGCGAATGAGAGACCTGTGCTGCAAGGCGTCTTAAGAAAAATACTCACGCCGCCAAGGTGCCGGCCGAGGCAGCGACAGTGACCCATTCTCGACATCGGGCATCGACATATGCGCTCCACCTTGTATGGATTCTGTTCATGGGGGTAGTAAACCCATGAACAGAATTCATACAAGCGAACCTTGGCAAAGTAGGAGATTCAAAGGTTGCTAATGACGAGGGTCGCATGTTGTTGTAGACGGGTTCCGGACGAACGACAGAATTTGTTATTCTCCCCAGCTCAATACTATCGCGGTTGGAATGAACTGGTAAGCCGGTAGTCTGAGCGGCTCGAGTAGTAGCGCCGGAAGGATCGATGGTGTCTAGAATCTGGGTACTGTCGGATTCAGGGTGCAGACATTTGATTGCGAGTAGGATGGGCATGGCCTGCGACAAGTAATACAAAGGAAGAAAGAGCAGTAACGAGAGGCACGAGTTGCGGGCTGTCGTAAAGATGGTGCTCTGAAGTCCAAGGATGTGATCCCCCATTGCTTAGGAAGATGAGCGAGTTGGTGCTTCCAGCCTGTGCGAGGTCCATTATATACAAGGTGGGCGTCTCTTCCTTCCGTTTTGAACGTTGCGTTTAAATGGAGATCGAAATCATCCAACTACAGCTGTGCAAAAAACCTTTGCGACTGATGCATTCAAGTTGGCGTCACTATAATGATGGGTTCTTGACGTCATGATATTTTTAGGGATTGATTTGGCCGCTGACACTTGGATAATTATCTTCTTCTCACCCGGTGTGGATTATGCGGGATAAGAAGCGACGGCACTGGGGTTCTTCATGGAATAACTCAGATAGAACCAAACATTGGTCTAAACAAGCATTGCGACGAGGTAGACTCGATCCCAGCCGTCTTGATGGTAATCCACAGTGTTTTATCAGGAGAGCGGGACTCAATGTCAGATCAGAAATTTTTGAAGTCCGTTTCTGGATTGGGTGAGGGGGGTAATTACCATCAAGACAATTGATGCTCTATCCGTAACGGCTGTGTCGAGCCTACTTCCGTTGTTGAGTATACGTTACCAGGACGCGATCCTTCTGCCACATTCCCTCGATCACTACCTTCCTCATTGGGACGTGTCCTGATGCTGAGCGCTCGGAGAGCATCATGATCGAGACTCTACATAGTACGGCTGCGCGGCTCTTCTCGGTTTCGGGAGTTTTCACCAATGGATGGATGGATGGACTATAGTAATGAGTTTGTCGTAAGGCCCCCTCAGTCGTCTGTCACACCGTGTCAAACTGAAGGTGGGCCATCTTATGTTTTATTCAACTTCGACACTTTACTGATTACCCTTTGGTGAGCGTTTCTGCAATTATCTATACCCGATCCTCGTCAAATTCGTTATACAGACGATCAGGATTTCAAGGGCTTTTCAGGTGTTATTGGCCTCAACGATTCTGTTTTTATCCAGGAGGTCGACAGACCTTCGATTTCTTCCTATCGCTGGCTCCTGCTTGCAGGGTATCTCTCAGTAGGTCAATATTAATTGACTACGCGCTTCCTTGATGAGTCGGCTGCCTCGAGGGCGACATGTCGTCGATCATGGACATTGCGTCGGTTTAGAAATGCCCAGGACATGTTGGGGGGAGGGTGATGTTTTGATAACTGTGGAGAGTGGGCACGTTTCATCATGATAGGCCGGTTTGTTGGAAAAACGAATAACTTGAAGCAGTCGATGAAAGTGGACCGTCCTGAACGAAAAGCAGAAACGCCGACCTACAGGTCCTAGTAATAATCGTTCCAGAGAGCCCTGATCGACGTAGAGTAGTCAGTATTGACAGAAGGTACAAATTTATACTGCATTCCTTCAGAAAATTGTATGCAACGACTCAATGCTCGCAAAGCGAAAACTCATGCCGCGCAAACGCCTTCCCATGCGCGACCACAAACTTCTTCCTCTCCTCCATAAGCTGCACCCTCACCTCCTTCGCCTCCCCAAGCCCAATCGGGAACTCATCCACGTCCCCAAAAATATGATCCCTCAGCTCCAGCGGCAACTCCGCAATCGCATTCCCCCTCCCCTTCTCCCCCGCGCCAGCAGCCGCCGCCGTCGCCTCTACCACCTTCTCAATCCACCACTCCTTCTGCTGGCACGGCACATTCGCCGTCGACACGATCCTAATTCCAGGGTCCACCAAGAACAGCGCCACAATCTTCCTGTGCCCCGGCTTCGTCGCGTCCGCGAGCCGGAACGGCTGCACCTGGTGCTGCAGGATGTTGGGCCAGGTGAGGAGGCGCCCCTCGCGCGTCTCGACCGCGCCGACCACCTGGATGCCCGGCGCGTCCGACTCGCACCCGAAGACGGCGGGCAGCCAGTCGTGGTGGTATTGCTCGTAGCTGACGTCCATGGTGTCGGTGACGGACTGCTGCCGGAAGGCGAGGTGCGAGGGCGTGATGTTGTGAGAGTCGTAGTAGTAGATTGCCGAGGCGCAGATGTGTTCGTTCTGTGATCCGACTATAATCAGGGGCAGGAAGGTGGATAGGGACAGGGGAGGGACTCACCATCTTGCCCTCGACGTGCCAGGACCCGCCCTTGTATGTCTGCTTCTCAGGCGTAAGATGAATATTGGCAAGCTTGACGATCACCTGGATCCCGCGTTCCTTGTACTTCGTCCAGATATCCAGTGACTCTCCCACCTCGTTCTTCTCTGGCGGCACGAACACTCCAGGCTCTGGCTGCACAACCTTCCTCGTCGCCTCATACCAGTAATGCCGCCTTTCATCATAATCAGACTCATCCTCATCCTCCTCCTGCTGGGGACCATCCTCCTCGGGCCCCCTCTCGGGGTCCGGGTCGTACTCACAGTCGGTGTAAGAGATGCGCAGAGGGCTGATGGAGGTGCCACCGAGCTGAGCGAGCGGCGTGAGGGTGCGGTTCCACAACGGGATGGCACACGCGATCAGCTGCTCGAGCACAGAGTACAGCTCGCGGTGGTGCTCCGGGTGCAGGTCGTTGACGTAGCTCGTAATCCTGTTAGTGCCGCAAGGTGAGAGAGGTGCTATGTGATATAAACAAGAGGGACGTACTTTGCGGTGCCCTCGCCCTCGGAGAGGTCGACCTCGCAGGGCAGCCATTGGAAGCGCCGGCTGAAGGGTGCTGTGCTATCGTCGCCCTCATGACGATAGTGATAAGAAGACTCAATCGAGGCTTCTTCGAGCGGGGGTACAGGGATAATCACGCCTTCCCCGCTTCGCTTGACACAATCATCGAGCCCCACGAGGCTATCGGGCAAGATCCTACTCTTGCCGTAGATCAGAGGGAAGAGGGAGGGGTGCACGAGGTCAAGGACCTGTTCATAAGACCCTGGATGCCAATCCTTCTCTCGCGCGGGCACCTGTTCGAGCGGGGCGACGGCTGCCCTGAGCGCCTCTTTGAGCGCGGCAGGCACGGCATGGTCGGATTTGACGACGTCGCCGTTAAAGACGCTGACAGACCAGGTCTTCTCGAAGGTCGTGGCCTTGTACTGGAGCTCAGCGATGCACCAATCGACCATCGATTCTGTGATGTCCTTCTGAGGAGCAGCCGCCAGTGCCTGTGCACGCCATTTGGCTACGATGGCTTCGTCGGTGATCTATCAAAGCTGGAGTGCCAGGCGTCTGTGGAACGAGACACACAGACAGACCTTCTTGTGCCAGTCGGGCTTGTCAGTGATCCCGTTCATGAGACGCAGCATGGTGAATTCGCGGAGAGTGGTGAGGGGCAGTCTGTAGCCCATGAAATTCAGTGTACTGTGCTAGAGTCTCAAGTACGTACTGGACCCGTCCGTCCTCGAGATCCTTCTCGTTGAGCGCATTCCTAAAGAGCTTACGGTCTTGGCCGTCTTCGGGAGGGATGAAGTTGAGAGGGAGGCCGAAGCCTGGGAGGGAGAAGCGGGAGTCGGACATGGATGGTTGGGATAGGAAAGCGAATTGAAAGCATGGTGCCAGGTGCACGATTGAAGAAGCTATATAATTCAGAAAAATATTTTACAACAAAAACAACGGTTTCGAAGCGACCGCTTCGTCTATCTTGAATTCCCCTGCTAGTACCGAGAACGTATGATGCAGAGCTATCATTTCGGAGCATCATGCCATACTTAAGATGTGAAATTACAAACGAAATGAACGCGAATCCAGAGTGTTGCAACCTTGCAACACAGCGCCACCTCAATGCTCACAAAGCGAAAACTCATGCCGCGCAAACGCCTCCCCATGCGCGACCACAAACTTCTTCCTCTCCTCCATAAGCTGCACCCTCACCTCCTTCGCCTCCTCCAGCCCAATCGGGAACTCCTCCACATCCTCAAAAATATGATCCCTCAGCTCCAGCGGCAACTCCGCAATCGCATTCCCCCTCCCCTTCTCCCCCCCGCCAGCCGCCGCCGCCGTCGCCTCTACCACCTTCTCAATCCACCACTCCTTCTGCTGGCACGGCACATTCGCCGTCGACACGATCCTAATTCCAGGGTCCACCAGGAACAGCGCCACAATCTTCCTGTGCCCTGGCTTCGTCGCGTCCGCGAGCCGGAACGGCTGCACCTGGTGCTGCAGGATGTTGGGCCAGGTGAGGAGGCGCCCCTCGCGCGTCTCGACCGCGCCGACCTCCTGAATGCCCGGCTCGTCCGACTCGCACCCGAAGACGGCGGGCAGCCAGTCGCGGTGGTCTTGCTCGTAGTTGACGTCCATGGTGTCCGTGTCGGACTGCTGCCGAAAGGCGAGGTGCGACGGCGTGATGTTGTGAGAGTCGTAGTAGTAGATCGCCGAGGCGCAGATGTGTTCGTTCTGCGAAATGACTACGATCAGAGGCAGGAAGGTGGTTAGGGACAGGGGAGAGGCTCACCATCTTACCCTCGACGTGCCAGGACCCGCCCTCGTACGTCTGCTTCTCAGGCGTAAGATGAATATTGGCAAGCTTGACGATCACCTGAATCCCGCGTTCCTTGTACTTTGTCCAGAGATCCAGTGACTCCCCCACCTCGTTCTTCTCGGGCGGCACGAACACCCCAGGCTCCGGCTGCACAACCTTCCTCGTCGCCGCATACCAGTCATTCCGCCTTTCATCATACAAATCCTCATCTTCATCCTCCTCCTGCTGGGGCCCATCCTCCTCGGGCCCGTTCTCGGGGTCCGGGTCGTACTCACAGTCGGTGTAAGATATGCGCAGAGGGCTCGTGGAGGTGCCGCGGAGCTGAGCGAGCGGCGTGAGGGTGCGGTTCCACAGCGGGATGGCACACGCGATCAGCTGCTCAAGCACAGAGTACAGCTCGCGGTGGTGCTCCGGGTGCAGGTTGTTGACGTAGCTCGTAATCCTGTTAGTGCCGCAAGGTGAGAGAGGTGCTATGTGATATAAACGAGAGGGACGTACTTTGCGGTGCCCTCGCCGCCGGAGAGGTCGACCTCGCAGGGAAGCCATTGGAAGCGGCGGCTGAAGGGTGTCGAGCTGTCGTCATCTTGACGACGGTGGTGTGGGTGGCGAGGGGCAGGATCAAGGGCGGCTTCCTCGGGCGGAGGCACAGGGATAATTACGCCCTCACCGCTGCGCTTGACGCAATCATCGAGCCCCACGAGGCTATCGGGCAAGATCCTACTCTTGCCGTAGATCAGAGGGAAGAGGGAGGGGTGCACGAGGTCAAGGACCTTTTCATCAGACCCTGGATGCCAATCCTTCTCTCGCGCGGGCACCAGTTCGAGCGGGGCGACGGCTGCCTTGAGCGCGTCTTTGAGCGCGGCAGGCACAGCATGGTCGGATTTGACGACGTCGCCGTTGTACACGCTGACAGACCAAGTGTTTTCGAAGGTCTTGGCCTTGTACTGGAGCTCGGCGATGCACCAATCGACCATCGATTCGGTGATGTCCTTCTCAGGGGCAGCTGCCAGGGCCTCCGCACGCCATTTGGCTACGATGGTATCGTCGTTGATCTATCAAAGCTGGAGCGCCAGGCGTCTGCAGAACGAGACGCACAGACAGACCTTCTTGTGCCAGTCGGGCTTGTCCGTGATCTCGTTCATGAGACGCAGCATGGTGAATTCGCGGAGAGTGGTGAGGGGTAGTCTGTGGCCCATTGATTTCAGCGAACGCAGCTGTGCTAGGAGCTCCAATACGTACTGGACCCATCCGTCCTCGAGATCCTTCTCGTTGAGCGCATTCCTAAAGAGCTTACGGTCTTGGCCATCTTGGGGAGGGATGAAGTTGAGAGGGAGGCCGAAGCCTGGGAGGGAGAAGCGGGGGTCGGAAGGCATGGATGATTATGATAGGAAAGCATGGTGGATTGAGTATTTAATATACGGTTGCACTGGTGAAGGTATGACTAGATAGATTCTCACGGTCCAAAGACCTCGTCGACCTGAAGACGAGTCAGTCTCCTCCGGGAACGCCGACGTGACTCGTTGACGTCAGTGGCCCCACCCCAAAGCTTTCTCAAGATCGCCCTGACCTTTCTGTCAAGCACTGGCAGCCCAAACGTTAGCAGTTGCAGCCCTGCAAAGCACTTTCTCGCCAATATCCGCCTCATCTTCTCCCAGTCCAGCCCCAGCTCGCCCCCAAACACAAGCAACACCCTGAACTCGATGCTCCTGATATACGCCGAGTTTAACTGCAGCAGCGTCTTTTCAATCCCCCGCGTCGTGAAGCAGTCCTCTGCCGCCGCCTCCGCATACGGCTTGAACCACAGATGGCTGATCCTCAACGTCCTCAGCTCCGTGTGGTGCGACAAGTCCACTATCGCCCCTCCGTCAATGAGCAAGCACACACATCCAAACCCAACACACGCACCTTCAGGGAGGTGCCACGGGAGGCTGAGGTGCCGCACCTTGCGCCCCAGCCGCCGCAGCATCCACGCAATCGCCACCGCATCCACGTCCTCCCAGAACGCACTGCACAGCCGCACCGTCTCCAGCTGCACCAGCGCGTCCGAGTGCCCCGCCAACCACGTGCACAGGTGCCCGATCGGCGACAGGTACAGCTCCAGCGTCTGCAGCCCCGCCGGCGGGCGCTTAAAGCTGGAACTCGCCGACTCCGACGCGGGGTCGCATTCGGGCAGGCTGAGGTCGTCCCATGTGACGTCTGCCAGCGCGAGCCGCCGCAGGGCTTGCAGAGCGCAGACTGTCCGCGCAAACTCGGTAAAGGAGGGGAAGGAGCAGGTCCGGAACTCGAGGTCCGTCAGTCCGGGGAAGCCGCAGATGAGCGCGGCGCTTGTTGGGGGCGAGAGTCCGTCGCGGAGCCAGGAGAAGGAGAGGGACGTGAGCGAGGGGAAGGGCGCAAGGCTTCGGAGGAGGAGGGATTCGTCGCAGGTGAGTGTGCCCCCATTTATAATCATGTCCACCGGGTAGATCCTGCTCTCTCGGCTTTTGCGGTGGCTGATGGCATCCGAGTCGCCCTGGACGGAGACGTGGTGCACTCCGCGGGATATCGTGGCGTGCGGTGAATTGAGCAGTCGGAGAAAGCTCTTTGTGTTCTTTGCGTTCAGTGATAGTGTCGGGATAAGGTGGGATCTGCTGACAGCGAGCCATGTCTTGCACACGAGGCTGCATACCCTGAGCGTAGGGACGTCGAACCGTGCAATCCTGTCGATGATGATGCTAAAGACTTCTGTGGGTATCCGGTGACAGATGTCCAGGGAGAGTGGCGTAATAGGCGGTGGCTGGCGCGGGCGGAGGATGGACCGGCGTGGCTGCATCGATATCGGAGAGTGTTCAACGTCGTGGAGGATGGGTGAGCATAAAGTGGCTGTTACAGTATGGGAATCATGGAAGATGCCATTAGTGGATCAGCACATGACACACCTACTTGCATCCGTCCATTGTGTGGCGGGGCCGGGACCACGGTGGCAGTTACATACATCGATGTCTTGATTCAAACTTAGATTGCGCCGAAAATATACAAGTGGCACGCTCTACAATTATCCATTTCATCTAGTATGACCGCCCAAACATCGTCCACCTCTTTGCGTCCTTTCCGCACGCCGGGCACTTGGTCTTGCCAGGCTCAATCGGCGTCCAGCGGGACTGTTCATAGGGAATAGCAAGCGACTTGGCGCCGGCCGATGGCGCACGCTCGTCCTGCGGCTCTGCACTGTTGATCCGGACATGCGGGTCAGTTGATCGGAATGATAATCACATCTCAAAACACAAGCGCTTACGATCGGCCACTGCGCTCCTTGATGTCGTCCTCGCAGGCCTCGACCTCGCACCAGGGAATGACGGCGATGCCCTTGTTGTCGAGCGTGGGCACGACATCGTCCCAGTGCGTCACCTCCTTGATGCGCGAGTTGTACGCGTCCCTTGCGCGCGTGAACATCTCGCTCTGGATCGTCGTCAGCAGCGCGTTGATGGTGCTTCCGATATCGTTCAGCGAGACCGGGTTCTTGGCACCCGTGTCGCGGCGCACAGTGAGCGTCTGCTGCTTCGCGAGGTCGTTCGGTCCAATCTCGAGGCGGATGGGCACACCCTGCTCAAATCAGCACACAACATTTTTCGATGATAAGCGCCGATACACAGACCTTTTGTTCCCAGTCATTGAACTTCCAGCCCGGAGTATAACCATCCCGAAGATCGGCCTTTGCCCGGATATCAGCCTTCAGGAGCGTCTTTGCGAGCTCGTCGCAGGCATCATTGATCTCTGCCCTCTGCTCGTCTGACGTCTTGGCCGTGATACCGCACGGGACGACCACAACCTGGATGCTAGCAACGCGCGGGGGCAGTACCAACCCCTGGTTATCGCCATGCACCATGACCATCACACCGATCGCCCTCGTCGAAAGACCCCACGAGTTCTGCCACACGTAGGTCTTCTTCGTCGAGTCATTCGGATCCTCCACGAAGATATTGAACATCTCCGGGCGCGAGAAGTTCTGGCCCAGGCAGTGCGATGTCGCGGCCTGGATACCGCGCCCCGACGTCGGGATGTAACCCTCGAGCGTCGTGGTATACAGCCCGCCCGCGAACTTCTCCTTCTCGGACTTGATGCCCGGAATCACGGGGACCGCGAGCAGGTCCTCGTACACCTGCCGGTAGAGGTCAAGGATCTGGAGCACCTCGGTGTCGGCCTCGGCCTTTGTGAGGTGCGCGGTGTGCCCTTCCTGCCACAGGAACTCGCGCGTGCGCAGGAACGGTTGCGGGTTCTTGAATTCCCAGCGTACGACGCTGTTCCACTGGTTCAGTTTCAGTGGGAGGTCGCGGTGGCTCTTGATCCATTTAGCGTAGTCTGGTCCTCGCGTGAGCTCGAGAATGTGAATGTGAGAATAAAAAACACATACAGGGGTACATGGCGGTTTCAGAGGTCGGACGAATCGCGATGGGTTCTTCGAGATCGGACTGGCCGGCACGGGTGACCCAAGCGACTTCCGGGGAGAAACCCTCGATGTGGTCCTTCTCGCGCTCCAAGACCTTGGCGGAAACGAACATGGGAAAGTAGGAGTTCTGCACGCCTAGCTTCTTGATCTCGACATTGAACCACGATTGGATCTCCTCCCAGATGCTGTACGACCACGGCTTCAGGATGTAGCATCCACTGACGCTGTAGTAGTCCAGCATGTCGGCTTTGATAAGAACCTGATCTACCCGTTAGTGAATAATCGTGTTGAGCAGTCCTTGAACACTCACGTTCGTGTACCATGCCGAAAAGTCGACCTCCTTCTTGACGCCGATGGCGATTTGGACGGCGCCCTCGATCTTGGCGTCCTCCTTCTCCTTGACAGGAGCCCTGGATGTGTGTGTCGCTGATGCGAGGGAGGGAACCAAGTTGTGGAAATCCAGCTCTTGGATCTTTACATCGGCGGTCTCGAGCTTCTGGAGGTACGCAAGGATGTCCGCACCAGTGAGGAAAACAGTGGAACTGGAAGAGTGGGCGTGGAGTGCAAAGAGGGCCGAGGAGGATGCGATCGATGAATCAACGATCGTCTGGACCTTGGGGAAGTTCTGCCCGTTCAGTGCGAGCGGGGACACTGGTAATTGAGGAGGTCAGGACATGGTAAAGGGGGGGTTGGAGAGAGACATTAACATACGTGAATCCTTATCAAGTGAGAAAAATTCCGTGAGGAGATCGGTAGCGGCCAATCGCAGCTCCTTCAAGTTGAGTGCCTTGCCAATCGCACTCGAGTTGGTTTCCGTCGCATCTCGCGCAATAACGACGACGGGGACTGGGGTCGCCGTCTTTGCCGTTTTGGGCTTGTAGACGAGAGTTTTGATGAGTTCAAAGGACTTGGGTGCAGATTCGTTGGCGATTATGGCTTCCTTCCATGTTGCTGGAGAGGTGGTGGCGGCATGGTCAATGGTTGCAGTGGGTTTTATGGAGAGCGCCGCGAGGGAAGTAGTGATGGAGTCGAGCGAGGCCATGGTATTTGGTTGAAATGTACTCAAGGCGCGACGTGGTATAAAGACCGCAAGTTTTTTCTGTGACTCGGAGCAACCCAATCTGACTCTTATCAGATGGGAAGTCCTGCATCGATATAGCTGCCTTGCAACATGCCAGGCAGCGAGCATAAGTTATGAGGGGCCTTGAGGTTGTTGAGGACAGCGGACAAGCTTTATGACCCTCATAATTGATCTAGCCGAAAAAAAACTTAACCAACTCGACCGGCTGCGAGGCTCACCGCCAAAGGGACTACAGACTACATAGAATGTGGAGATCGGGATAGGAAGGTGTAATCAAAGGACGATCCATGAATCACAGCTGGTGATATACGACAGAAAGGGAGTGAGCTACTTATCGATGATCATGAGATGTGTTGGGAGCAAGGTGCAATCAACGCCAAGTGTTTGTAAATTTTTCTGTTTCCTCCGCCATCCTCCACGTCGACGGAAAGTCTATGCTGAGCATTACAGGCGATTCAAATGCGACGAGCGCACTCTCGACTTTTATTTCAAATTTCCTCGGCAACTTCTCGGAGTCTCCTACCCAGCTGTACCCGGCTTTGCCCTTTTACAGACCTTCCGGCAAACCTTCGGTCTGCTCATCCAATCGCAGCGCATAACTAGTATCAATGAACCGCGCATAGGAAATAACTAAATTAATGATTTGAACAGTACACAACTGGTACACAATGCCCATTGCTTCCACCAGCATCGACCTCTCGCCGTGTTGCAGCATGTATGAAAACGAAAATAGGGGGGCAGTATAGGGGTTGAATTTGAAGGATTGGTTTGTCTGCATATAAATATGTAGTCAGGTAGCATACCTCTCTCGCAAGCCGCCATGGGTTGCTGGAGTCGGTACATGAGGCCAGCGCGCGCCGCGACGTCCGTGAGAGTATCCTGATCCAGGGTCAACGGTCACATGACTTGACGCGTCTCGATTGTTTATTGTCAGTTATTTGCTCCGTGGCAGATGCACGTGATGTTGAGTACAGATTGGTTTTCGGTGCCTCCCTTGTCTGCTGCTCCTCCACTGTCTCCGCCACACCCACCACCACCTCCCTTCACAGGTATTTACACAGCGGCGAGCCGTCATGTCTTCAAATCTCCCTGTAGGAGCCTCTTTCTGCATACAGCGGGCTCCAATTGACTCAATTTCACACCGTCATATAGACTCGTCGTATAACGCGGACAACGCGTACGGCGACGGCCAAGGACACTGAAAATGCCAACGCTCGCCCATCACGAATTACAACTCGCGCGAAACCCTCTTCCTTGGCTGTTGCCACCACTGCCACTGGCGGGACCAGTCGAGCAACCGCTGGCACGGCTGCGTCACGGGGTAAAATAAATGCCGCCATTGGTGAGAATAAGGGAGACGCTATTGCTGGAAAGAGGAAACGAGAGGCGCTTGGCGAGGTGACTGGTTTGATGACGAATAATAAGCCCACAGGCAAGGGGAAGGACAAGGACGACGTCAAGGAGAAGTTTGACGGCGTGGTGATCAAGTCCAAGGCACCCTCGACGCGCCAACCACTGAGGACTGTGGCGGGCACTCGCCAGACGACACGGACCGCAACAAATCTTGCGAAAGCCGAGGTTTCGGAATCGGTAAAGGATGCCCCGAAGGGCGTCAAGGCACAGGACGATAATGCTATGGTCGTCGATCCACCGGCGCAGACACTTCCGAGCCTCACAGTACGCAAGACTCTTGTCTCGAAAGAGAACGTGGCAGCTGCCGTCCGTCGTACTGAAACTCATCGTCGGACATCGACGCGTTCTTCCACTGCTGCTCAACGACAAGCGGCTGAAGATGCCGAGGCTAGTCGGGTATTCAAGAAACGGCGAACATCGTCCGAGGCTCCTGAGGAAGACCCCTTCGCTGATGAGGAAGCTCGCCTCCTCGCCGAGGAGCAGGAGGCGACTGCCAAGCTCGCCGCAGAGATCGAGGCGTACGCGGAAGAGCCCGAGGCTGACCCGGAGGGCTCGGAATGGGATGACTTGGATGCAGATGATGCCGATGACCCTCTTATGGTCAGCGAGTACGTTAACGAGATCTTCAATTATCTCAAGCAAATTGAAGTAAGCATTCATCGATGCCGAATCCACACCTATACTGAAATTATATATTAAGCAAACAACGATGCCGAACCCCAACTATATGGAAAGCCAAAAGGAACTTGCGTGGAAGATGCGTGGGATCCTCACCGATTGGCTAATCCAAGTACACGTCCGTTTTCGTCTGCTGCCCGAGACGCTCTTCCTATGTGTCAACATCATCGACCGGTTCCTCTCTGCCCGTGTCGTCTCCCTCGCCAAGCTCCAACTTGTCGGTGTTACATGCATGTTCATCGCAGCGAAATTTGAGGAGATTGTTGCACCATCTGTGTTGCACTTCCTGAAGTGCGCCGACGCGTCATACACCGAGTCTGAGATCCTTCAGGCCGAGCGCTACGTCTTGAAGACCCTCGACTGGAACCTGAGTTACCCCAACCCGGTTCACTATCTTCGCCGCGTGAGCAAGGCCGACGAGTACAACGTCAAGGTCCGCACCCTGGCCAAGTACCTATTGGAGATTGAGTGTCTGGAGTGGCGGCTCATCGCTGCGCCACCATCGCTGATGGCTGGGGCATCGATTTGGCTGGCCCGTCTTGCACTCGGCATGGAAGTCTGGGTATGTTTAGATGGTTTGTTGCAAAGGGTCGAGCTCATGTCTTTAAATGCAGACGCCCAACCTCGCCCACTACTCGTCGTACCCGGAGTCGTCGTTGGTGCCCACGGCGAATTTGATGTTGAACTATATCCTGAAGCCCATACGCCACGAATCGTTCCACAAAAAGTACGCAGGGAAGCGGTATTTCAAAGTAGGTTTCCTCTCGTGCCGATGTTTGAACATTGCTGACGCAATGTCACGTCCAGTCGAGCATATATATGAGAGGCTGGGCACTAGAACGATGGGCGGAAGGCACGCACGTCGATTTACACAAGGAATTACCCAAACTAAAGGCCGAAATCCGTCTTGAGCGTCAAGCAGAGGAGTTGCAATTGCAACAGGAGGAGTCGGAGGCAGAAAGGGCGGAGAGGGCGCTGATAGATGAGCATGAGGTATGAAAGGTACACACACACGCCGTAGCCTTGGGGAGACAGCGCCGGTTCGCATAAAAACGAAACAAACAAACAACACAACGCCCGCGTCCCCATAGAACGCTCACTCATGTCCTCAAACTGGTTGGCCCGGTCTGGACCAACTTGGGTGATTCGACTCTGCAATTAATCTTGGATCTGCTCGAACATCTCAACTACAGCCTACACACGCCACACGCTACACTCTCTTCGCACGTTATACCTCTCATCGCATTTCATTTCATTATTTCACACGCAACACTTTCCTGCACTCCTCATCCATCACATTGTTTCTGGTATTCTTGGGACAATCGCGTTCTTTCCTCAAGGCATCGCGACCCTTTGTTGTTCAATCCTTCAGCATTGACATCGACATTTTTCAATCAGCATTTGTACACCCGGACACGTTCCACAACCTACCATGCATATGCCCGCTCGACCGACCATGGCCTCCTCGGCTTCAACGTCCATGTCACGCCATGCCTTCCTCCCAAGCCCCAAGCCACTCGGCGCCCTGTCTCGCAGGATGCGATGAGCCATACGCTTTATGCACCATGCACGCTACATGATCGTCATCAACCTCGCTCATTAGCTATAAGCGCACTCCCTCGTTTTTTTACTCCTGCTCGATTTGTTATTACTAGTATTGTTTTTCCTTGTCCAGCTCTCCCCTCCCTCTTCCTCACAGCCGTTGTCCCCCCATCCCGATTTGTCATCCGTCATCCGTTATTTCCGCCTCCGTTCTCCGTATATACTTTCATCGAGCTGTACTATGGCAGCAACTGTCCAAATAAGAAGGGTCCGTTTACGCAGTATCGCAAAGCCTCAACAATTAGGAAGGCACTCGAAAGGATGGTATGTTTTCTGAGCTCGTTCCCCATCATGCGCATCCAAAGCTCAACGTTCAACTCACACGTACTCGGCACCGCACGCCTATATATCAAAGCATGAAAATTAGTCTAAGTACGCAAAATCAAACTTCCATCTTGTCCTCCTTTTCCCACCCAGGGTTTTTCTGCAGGATAACGAAACCTTCGAGGACATGTGCGAAGGGGATGTACTCCTCTGTGGCAAGCTCCGACCGATCCGTCGTGCCCAGCCGCACCGGTGTCTGATGTGTTTGGAAGCCTGATATGGTCCGGGGCTTGCCAGCCTGGCCCACGACATCCACAGCCTGGCCAACTCGGACGGTGACGGGGACGTTGTTGAGTTCCTCGTCGAGTGTGATGAGGAATCGGGGGTACATGGCCGTCACTAGGAAGTACAGCATCCAATGGTACTTGTCAAGCACGACTAATGGTCAAAAACATGAGCATCCAGTGAAATGAGAATGAGGAAGAGGGAAGACGCACATGCTTTGGCGTCAGTGAACGCTGTGATGGTGGCTAGAAGACCAGCGACAGCGGGGCGGCTCATAATACTCCGATCCGCGAAGAAAGGGTTCAGCCCGATGGTGCCCTTCCCCATGTGCACTAAACCTTGCGCGATCCGCACCATGAACAAGCAGTCGGGCTCTTTGTAGTAGTAACCGGCGAGCTGTCGCAGCATCTGCGCGAGACGAGCGTTGTTGGTACCGGCACCGACGAGACCCATGGCGAAGATGGCATTCAGGGC
This sequence comes from Tricholomella constricta, assembly GCA_013368375.1. Classification (NCBI taxonomy): domain Eukaryota; kingdom Fungi; phylum Basidiomycota; class Agaricomycetes; order Agaricales; family Lyophyllaceae; genus Tricholomella; species Tricholomella constricta. Next base: position 1,090,463 of record JAACJP010000007.1, on the reverse strand, counting down.
GACGGAGAGATCGTTGTCGTGGCTGTACTTGGAGAGGGTGTCGAGAATAGGGAGTTGGGGATTTGAGGTACTGACAAGGCCGATGGCAAGAGGAACTGATTTCCTGGTGATGGGTCCACCATAGTGCATCTATCGAAGCCAATTTAATTAGCTTGTAAATTGACAGCCTGCTGCAGCACTCACAAGATGATTGAACTGCCTCAAAGACATCTCGGCACCGATATCTTCACCCATGGCGATCAAGGCAACAGCGAGGACGGCAAATGCCTGGAAAGTATCGTCGCGCTTCTCCTCTTTCGCTTCCTTGTTCTCCTCCTTATTCTCTTTGTCTTTCTCCTTCTCTTTCTCCTTGTCTCCACCGGAAGCATCGATGTGCTCATCACAGTGGTGCAGCATAGCCTGAACCTTCAACACGTTACCGGTGCCCGCAAATGAACAAGCCTCCACCATAATTTGCGCTGTCTTTGAAATGGGATGGTCGATGGCTTTCAGTGTCTCGATTGTCGCGTCAGAGGCATCCTGGAGACCTGAGCGCCATAGGCCAACTTTAGTAAGGTATCTGAGATCTGAAAGTTCAACAGACCAAGGTACAGCAAGCCCAAACCCAGTGCCATAAACCGTGCCCACTTCTCATCCAGCGACTTGTCGTCACGATCGAATTTCTCCATCAACGTCTGTAGAATCGTACCCGTGACCTCGCCATTCTCACTTCCTACAAAGATAAATCCCAGCGCCAATGCGGCCAAGCTGGAAATTTCCATCGACAAAGTGTCATCCGCGACATGTGGTAGCAGGAAAGGCAGCAAGTCTTCGCGATGCGAGCCAGCGTAGGCGAGTCCAAGTCCCATGATGGCACTCGTCTTCAGGGGCACCGATTTGTTCTCCGTGAACTCACCCAGGAGTGCAAGGGCTGCATCGGCTTCCGTGCGAACGCCTGAGTTGAGGATACCGGTGGCAAAGAGGGCGCCGGCCTAATGGACATACGTTAATTTGAGCAGTGCGCTGAAATTCAGTAATTACCTTGATGTGTTCCTCTGCAGAGTAGGTATATTTATCGACGTGACTGAGGCCGACGTCCGTGTCCCAAAGCAAACTGAGGCCAAGTGATGCCGCGGCGCTCATCATTCCTTGTATCAATTTCAATGAATGACTAGTATGAAGGAGGTGGTCAAGTAAGCAACGCACCATGATCCTTATTCTTGTAGATCCAGCTGTTACCCTCATCCGCTTCCACCATCAATTTGTCGTTTCCAAATCCTGCATTCACGAACGCGTTCACGAAAGTACCTGCCAAGTTTCCGCGTGCCGAATCAACATTCGCGGTGGCCCCAGGTCCTGCAACTTCAATCAGCACAAAACACTTCCAGTCAATTATATCGCGCACTCGTGTTCTCCAAGTGAGATTTGTAGACGTCCTCCAGGCTCTTAGCCTCGGCAACTCCGAGCTCCTTCCCGAATTCGCGGAAATGCGCGCTGAGTCGGCTGTTGCTCAGGCATTCCAACAGGTCTTCGGGGAGCTCTTCCTGGAAGTCCACATCGGCGTCTGCGTCTGCGTTGTCATCTGAGGGAGGGTGCAGCCATTCCAAGGGGATTTGAGCTCGTGCAAGAAGGAAAGCAAGTTGGCGTTTCATAAGCCTATTTCAGAATATAAATAATGGAAGCGGAGGGATAAAAGCTGCACGCACGGGTTGCCAGGTGCATTGAAGTCCTCACGAATGAGATCGGGGTTGCCAAGACGGATTGCGAGTGCAAGGGCTTCAGGGAATTTCTGATGTTGCACGTAGATGGTGTGTGCTGTGCGAAGGAAAGATATGTCGTCGGGAGGAGGAAGAAGATTGACACATCTGTTAAACATGAGAAAAGAATCTCGAGGAACGGGAGAGCAAACGAACCGAATCATGTACTGGCAAACTCGGCCATATGTGTTATCATCGACCAATTTTGCGATATCCTCGACGATTTCCAACTCCTCCAACAGGTCAACAGCATCTGGTTCAGCGTTGTGGCCTAGCAAGAATACCGCACATTGTCTTGCAAGTGCCCGGAGACCTTCAATCGTGCCAGGAAGCTTGACTTCGGGCTTTCCGCCAACGCCGTCTTCCCCGAGTGTAGGTGTCTCGGGCTTCACATCCTCTTCTTCTCGGATTGTGTACTCGTCACCCAGTTCCGCAGCTAAATGGCGCACATACTCGTGACCCCATGTTCCCGGATCAGCGAGAGGTGAATCGGCTGGTCGGAGAGAAGCAGAAAGAAGACGGTATTTGAGCGTCCCGCGCGGTTGAGTGTCAGAGTACGTCATGGCAAGAACGGAGAGAATATCAGCGAAAAGACTCTGATGGATCGATATATCAGCTAACATCTCGCAGAAATCGCAGATGACATTACCTTCTCTTCTGATATCGGCCAAGTCTCGTAGAGTGCTTGAAGATCGGGATAGTGAGGGCGTAAGAATTTGAGCGGTTTAGGAACGGATGTCATCGAAGACGTTGACGTCCTAATCAGCGTTCTGAGAGTCTCGAGAGCAGGGCGGTAAAGTTCGGTGTTCGATTCCTTGGAAATTGGAGGATCAATGACTAGATAGAGTGGATCTCCAGCATTAAGGACATACTTTCAATCGTTCCACAAGCATTTCCAGCTCGTTTTTGAGTTGAAGATCTTCTTCGGACTGTAAATGGTCTCAATTTGGCACAACGGAACATGAAGAATGCTGCTCACCAGCTCCTCGCCTTCGTCCTCCTTTGAGTCCTTGGCCTTGACATCCTTCAATAACTTTGAGGAGCCCTCCTCCTTGTCCTTCTCGCCATTCTCCGGTTTGTCCTTCTTCTTGGGGTCCTCTGACCTAACGGAGATCGTAAACTCGGAAGGTTTTGACATGGCTGAAAGTCGAGCTGAATGAAATCTGGAAATGCAACGCGACGCGCGTTCTGGCTCAATCTTCCCACACTTTCCTTCTGGGCGTTCGATCTTTGCTGACGTGTGGTTAATTCAGACTTCGCAGACAAGCAACGCAAAACAATATTTGTTCCTAGGCAACACGTGCCATAACTGTTCCGGGATAGTGCACTGGTTTCTGCTCTTTCTAGCTGTGCACATTTCCGGGAAAGTGTACAACTCAAGGTCTTTCTGTATCGTGGCTGGCCATTGTCTTATCCTTAATTAGGGCTAATCGCGAAATGGCCGAAGGGATTCAGATCACAATTCCTGGTATGTATCTCGACCTAAGTTGGAGTCGTTCAACTAACAATGGCCAGACTTTGATGATGACGAGTTCAGCTCGGCGCCGACACCATTTGGACGCTCAGCCACGAGTGCATTTGGTTTTGGAGGAGGGTTTTCCAGTTCTGGGCAAGATTCGCCGACCCTAGCAACACCCCTCGCGGACCGGGGAGAACGCAGCTTCTTTCCATCACATTCTCGAGTCGATTCCGTGGCGTCTGAAGACTCTACACATTCTGAAACTACGCGGTACACGAGCAAGGCTTTTCACTCTTCCCAGTCCTCAATTGCAACGACAAGCGCTAGCGCCTTTTCGAAGAAGCCTTCATTCGCATCTATTCGTAATGCATTCAAGAGCGGAAAGAATAATGACCCTCCTCCTGTACCATCGCTTGATCACCACCCGTATCCGGTGCTGAAAAACCCGTTCAATCGCTCGACATCGTCGCTGAACCAGTCCCCGAACATCTCACGCGGGCCGCTGAACACTGCAAGCCCTCCCTCCCACCGTCCGCCTACCCCAGGTTCGAACGTTCGCGGGACGCGGGGGTCCAAGCATCATACACCGGTAAAGTCGCATCACTCTCAGACTGGCTCAATATTCCACGCGTCAGACGGTGGAAGTGACTATGGTCATGGATACTCGTCATCACCACCACCCGTTCCTCGTGTACCGAACGCGTTTGGGCAGGTGAATCGCAGCGAGACCCCACCCACAGACTTTGAGGAAGACAAGATTGTCATGGATCCCAAAACGCCCTCCGATTATGCTCTTCATGCTGTATTTATGAGGTTCGCGACTTCCGCGGAAACCAAGATTGAAATCTTCCTGCGGCAGGGTCTGGTGCGCAGGTTCGCTTATCAGAATAAAGATGTAAAATTGACTGGTGCTCAGGACCAGGAACCTTGCCTTCTGACCGATCTCATAGGAACTGGTGTTGATCCCAAATTTGACGAAACCCTCCAGTCGCTTGGGAAAATAGCACAGCGGCATGCGAAGCCTGTGTTGGATTCTATTATGCGGTGGAGACGAAGCCAGCATGAGAACATCGGATCCGACATTATGCGCTTCCACACATCACAATCGCCGACGACTGTGCGTTCGATCCGTCAGAATGACATTCCAGCCCTTCTTTACGAACGCAAATCCTTGGTCGCCATCTACATCATGTGTAGAGCGCTTATTGCGGTGATGCAGTCAATTTCGAAGGACGCCCTTGGCGATGCCATGGGATACACTATAGAGGAAACGACATTCGAACAATTTCGGAAGCCGGACTTGAAACTTTTGACCCAATCAGCGAATCATCGCACAAATGCCGATTTATATGCGACGCTGCTGGGGCACATAGCGAATGTTCGGTGGGTCATAGTGTAGAACCCACGAAAAATGCATTTTACTGACTTTACATAGCTTTATGAGCGTCACGGATCGGTTTTTGGCGGAGTTAGGTCCTGTTGCTCAAGGACAGGTACCAAAAGATCTTGATATGAAGTACGAGAATCTCGTTCGAGGCTTGAGACACATTCAAATCAAGGTGCGCACTGAAGTCCTGGCGATAAAATTTGTGCCAAATACGTCTAATCCAGGTATGGCCACCTGAGTCGTTCGAGGAAGGTGCAGAATTCTTGGAGTCGCTGTCTAAATCGTTTGGGCATGCTCATGGCCTTCGGTTGAAGACCGCTTTTGCAGAGACTCTGACTCATATCCTGCATCCCATTGGCAAGGTATGCCACAATACACAGGAGTTCAGTGCTTTTTTGCTTACCCATCGCCCACCAACAGACTGCACAAGCTGAGACGAACAATCCTCAGTGGGCAAAGGCAATAGAAATCATCTACCCTAAGGCTCGAGAGATGATGTCCAAACCGCGCTACTGGCCCGTCGCGTTTCCTTTGGCCATCACGAGTATGTGTGTCGCTCCTCAGAGCTACTTCTTAAAGCATTGGGTATCATGTTTTGAAGCTGCATGCTCAAAATTGAAGGTACGAAAACTTCTTCCATTTTTTAACTTCGCCTGATCTTTGGGAACAGGAGAAACCGTTGAGAATGACCATCATGAATGGAATTATGCGATTGATCTGGGCGTACCTTTATCGTTGTCAAGAATCAGCATCAACGACGACTTCAAAGCTCGACTCACTGATGAAACACTTCTTTCCGGCGAACCGTCTGACTATTGTTCCGGCCGAGGATCGCCTTGAGCCCTTCATCTACACTGTCCACTTCATTCTTTCTCGACATGTCGAGTTTGGCAGAGAGTTATGCTTAGATCTTCTCCAAGAATCTTCTATTGCGTCACTCCAGCAATCGGGGAATATTGGGAGCGTTCTTGCGCCTGAAAGAATATCTGTAGCTGTTCAGGCCATCCTTCTTTCTCTCCATTCCATCGAAAAAGACTCTCCTACACCTGCCTGGCCTTCCAACAACGATTTCTCGAACGTACCTTCATGGAACGATTACCCGACATCGGCCGAATTTGTACCTGCGTCACTGCTGTCCAAGCCTGGCATGAAGGACTTCTCCGATCGCTGTGGAAGAACGCTCGCTATAATCACTACGCATTGCTTCAATCTCGTCGGCAACATGTCCGTCTTCGACGACCAGTGGTCCTATGCCCGCCTCAATGTCGCTTATGAGGAAGCTCACAATTTTGCAGTTCGGCGCCATGCAGACAACCACGTAGTCGCGTACCCCAATACCCTTTTACCGCACGTCCACATGCTTCAGACGTGCTTCCAGTCCTGGCCTCGCTGTCTGCATCCCACTATTCCATTGGAGGATGCGCTTGATATGCTCCTGAGAGGCGTCGTCCATGTCGATCCGACTTTGGCAGATGTGTCATGTTCTGCGTTGAAGCGATTCATGGCGGACCGCGCGCATGCATTGACAGTCCTGTCAAGATTTACGAAGTTCTTGTTCAGCCCTTCTCGTATATCCAAGGAGAGCACAGGGGTGCGGTTCTTGGTGGAATCCTCACAGATCCTTGGCCTTTGGGTCGGAATGGTGGATGGCTGGATACGGGGTCTCCTGCAGCAACAGATGGACACCATACAGGAAAATGAGCGACAGTCAATCATGGCGAGGTGCACGGAGATTGAAGGAGCGGCCGCGTTCCTGCTCACACATGAAAAACGGTTGATTCATGCAGCCGGCGTCAAGGTGATCCGCATCTTGGGGCTCCTGGCTGAGCATTTTGCGCCTTCTCAGGATCCGGGAATACACATGCATCTCGTGGATTATCTTCATGGAAAGGGGATCGAAAAGACCTACCTCCATGGATACGATGAGCTACTCGATGGCCCAGAACTCCTACGTTTGGAGCAATGGCGGGAATCAAAACGCATCGACATCCCTCTGCGCATCGCAGACAGTGCGAACGAGCGCGACCGCAAACTTTGGCACTTCGTGTATCCCGCGTTCTTAAAAGTTTGCATGGACCTTGGAGCGATATTGGGGCCTTTCAGGGATAGCGTGATGGCTGCCGTATCTCGATACCATCCCACCATTTCGCTCCTCGCCGGTTTGAGCACCAGAATTCCTGCCGGCCTGTCGAACCGTACGCCCTTGGTGGAGAAAGGTGACCTGCAAGCCAACAAGCCTCTTGTCGACCAGTGGCGAATATGGGTAAAGGTTCTTTGCTGCACTGCGACGCTGTCGGAGACGCACCGCCCAGTGTTGACACAACTGGGAAGAGAGCATACGCGGGCACCTTCTGATGCAAGCTTCGAACGCGAGAGGCTGTCAACCACCCGCGGATTATTCAGGTATCTCACTCCGTTCTTGGATTCGGAATACACGCGATTCCGTGACGCAGCTGTCGTCTGTATCAGTATATTTCCCTCCAGCGCCTACCCCCAACTCCTTGAAGACCTTAGCCTTCTTGCCGGTCGTCAGTTCTACGATGACCCGAGAGCCAAATCAGGAACCACATCAGTTGCCGAGCAGAGCTCTGGCATCCTTGCTAGTCGGCAGTTTCACGACGATGCCAGATCCAAACCCAGCTCGTCACTTCTTACGGAACGCAATCGCCGGCAGGAACGCCTCCATTCGGCTGTGGCTCGAATCTACTATCTCACTGCCCATTTCCTTCAACTTCAACGGTCGGCAGGGCGACAGGCAGCCCTCGCGAATGTCCTCAAATTTGTTCGCAACACCCAGTCGTTCCTCACTGCGCCTGAGATGCGCGATAACTTCACCCTTCAGCGGCTACGCCGTTATTTCTGCGGCACGGTCGAGCGCCTTTTCGATGGCTTAGCCACGCTGAAGGACTCTGATCGCTTCATTCCATCTAACATGCATCTGACGTTGTACCGTCTGTGCGAAGAATGGTGCCAACTTGGTCCACAAGCCGAAGGAATCAAGCAGCGCCTGATCTTGATGCAAAGGGCAGCGGCTTCATCTGTCCCGCAAACGGAATCTACCGCAGCTATGGAACGATTTAGGAATGAAACGACGATGTTGTCACAAGCGGCCGTTGGCGCGCTTGCCTCACTTTGTGTACGTTCCTTCTTCGTCATCTATGTTCACATCGCTAAATGATACTTTACCAATCAGCAAAAAGCATTTTTTCCTCCGGATATGTCGTCGAATTCACCCACTGAACGTGCACCTCTCGAATACACGAAGCCCCTTACCCCCTCTGCTGTTTTGGAACGATTAAGTGGCATCCTTTCTTCGTCCTATCTGCCCACTCAAACACGGGGAAAGTAAGTGCAATCTATCCACTCTCTTGCACAACAGATATCAACAGAAGCTTCAGGAAAGCCCTCAGATCAATCCTCTCCTACAATGCAACGGATAAGGAACTTCTGGAGGAGTCTCTCAGGCGAGCAGTCGTTTTGACAGGCCAGATGGACACCTGTAATGGTCGCTTCTTTGAGATCATATCCGATATCGTATGCAATACCCCCAATCACGGCTTCGCATTCGCCCAGATCGTATGTTTGGGATTGTCGAATCTGCGCCACCCCCTGCTTGCAACGCGTCGCCACGCGTTCAACATGCTAGAAGCTATCCATCAGCAATCAGCAGGATTACTCGCGCTTTCGAACTTCGAAGCAACCGTGGGTAGCTGTGCATCAGGCACATATGTCCATGCCCATCGTATGATCTCCGATTCACTCGCGGGAGAGCATCCACATCAGGCAATCAATATCCTCGCCCAGTTCGCAACGTGGCTTCCTCAACTGCCCGACATTGCATCCAGTACTAACATCACGATCCTGGTCCTACAAAGCTTGGAGTTTTGGATTCCAAACATCGAGCTTATGCCAGAAGATAGATCTGGATGGTCACCTGGTGCTCTATCTGCACTCTACCACCTGGTATCTCTGACACTGCGTTATGGACAAAGCCACTCGGAACAAATCCTCGTGATCTGGTCGAAGTTGGTCGAGTCCGCACATCCTGCCAACGGACATGCCACCATCAGATTCTTGCTGGAGCACTCTCACAAAGTGGGCAGTACAATATACGTCGAATGTGCTGCCAACATCGTGGCATGTCTGTGCCAAACATCCATCAACCGACAGATCTTTGAGGAGCTGTGCTCGGTCATCGAGCCCGCTCGAATGCTGCCAACTATAGAGCATAAATTGGCTTTCCCGGATGCCCGCGACATGGAACTGTGGGAGGACCTCGATGCGCTGTTTGCGGAAGAACCTCGATTATCGTTGGGGTCAGCACAGTTTGCCTGGCTCTTTTTGACTGACGTCGCCCTCCAACGTTGCTGGGAGCTAACAGACGAATTACCGACGTTGCTTCATGCACTTTTCACTCACTTCGACCACCGGACCCCTTTCGTCCGACAACGAGCTCAACGAATGCTATTCCAATGGCTCCGAGCATGGGCACCAGGATATGACGAGCTCGTTGAACGTTCCGCCAATCCTGGTCGTATGGCCATCAAAGATGCCATCGACCACCTGGAACAAGAGGCTGAGAGCTTGTATTGGAAAGAAGATGAGCCAAGTGCAGAATCTGAACCGAAGATGAAATCTTTATCATCTCGCGTTCTCGAACACCTAAAACCTCTACATGCAAGTGTGGTAGACCAGTGGGGATCTCTGGCTTTGAACTGGGGGACGACGTGCTCTATTCGAGGGACTGCTTTCAGGTCTTTGCAGATCCACAGGGCTCTGATGCCGCGAGTGGGTAAACGAGATTTGGCGGTGCTTCTTGGACGTCTATCCAACACCATTTCTGCGGCGGATGAGAATCTCCAGTCTTTCACTTCCGAGATCTTACAAACCCTCACTGCTCTGACCACGGTTGGGGATATTGATTGGACCTTGCTCCCTCAAATTTTTTGGTGCACTTGCGCCTCTCTATCCACGACGATTCAGGAAGAGTTCTTGCAGGTCCTCGTCCTCGTGGAATCATTGCTCACGAAGATCGATCTGGACGACCAGGACACTGTGAAACTCTTGTTATCCAGGCGACCCTCGGAATGGCAAGGTTCCGCGTCGCTGCAGCCTGCGCTATTGAAAGGACTCCGGTCGTCGAATACTGCGGCCAAGACCTTCAAAGTTTTGCAAACTCTCTCCACGGTCCAGGATGATCGTCTCATCGATCCTTCTGGTGGTCGTGTACGCGATCTGTTTACCCTCTCGCTGCCATGGTGCCTCCACGCAATGGCTGACAAACCAGACAACGCGCTCAAGGAGTTTGCTGAAAACATCAGCGTCCTTGCCGTCGCTGAAGGAAGGCAGAGTATCCAAAAGATCATGACGTCCTTTGCCAAAAGCCATTTCCGAACACGGGACGACTTCCTTCGACAATCGGTTGCGAGCCTGCGAGAACACTACGGTGCAGATCACTGGGGAGAGATCGTCACTCTCCTTCTCGGCCTCGTTCTAAATCGCGAGCGTTGGTTACAAATTCAGGCAATGCAGATCCTCAAAATCCTGTTCCAGCAACGGGAGACGAGAAACCCGTTCGAGGTATCGGGCTCAGAACTTCTAATGCCTTTACTCCGTCTTCTGGAGACCGACCTCGCACCCAATGCTCTCGATGTCTTAGAGGAACCGATGACAATGTCCGGCGGCCTCGCAGCCAAGCACGTCCTCCGCATGAGCATGCACACACGCACTCGCCCCGTCGACAAGGACCCAGACTCTGTCGCCACGGTTTTCGGCATCCCAGAGGAATCTGGATGGTGCATTGCCCAAGCAGATCAACTTCGGGAAACCTGCCGCACAAATCTCATGGCCGTCTTTGACACATGCTCCATGGCCTCACGGCCTTCCCGCATTGACTTTGAGCCAGAGGTGGAAGCATTGGCGTCGTTGGAACCTGTCGAAGATGATCTAGGCGGGTTAGTGAAAGATCTCCATGAGCTTACGAGCTTCTTCCAGGACGATGAGCCGTCGAGAACTTCCACTCCTTTGCCGGCACCTAATCGGCGACTGGAGGCGAGTATCGCTGCCATCCTCGCTAAATCCACCGGCTACGATGCTATTTCGGACACCCCACAGACTCCCTTCCTCGACGTCTTCAGAATTGGGGGGATGAGTGACGGTTCAGATGAATCTGATGATTCCTCCGATAGCGACTCCGAGTTTGATGCATTTATTTTCGATTCTCCCTCTGCGTACCGCAGCGCCCCCAATGGATTTAAATTTCATTAGCTTTTTCTGTTGACCATTCTATCCTCATTCGACTCGCATTGTTTTCGATTAGACGTACATATATACACATACTGTAAAGACTCGCACATAGGCAACACTCGCACATACGCTCTCCGTACATACTGACATCTGTAAAACCAACTATAGCTTAATCAAGTAGTCCACAACACTGGCTAGCACCTCTCGAAGACTTTGTAAAGATCGGGAAGACTCGCTGCCTGGACAACATCACGGTCCAACAAAGACTTTGGGGCCGCGAGATAACGTCGCAACGCAGGAAATAGAACATGTTGGATCTGCCACCTCTCGGCTTTTTCATGGGCCTTTTCTTCGTCGGAGTCGGAGAGGGAGGAAGCAGGTATCACGGATGCCCCTGGTGTGTAGAAATAGGCTAGCTCTCGGAGAAAACTGTCAAAGCATTCTGATTCCGATGTCCAATCAACCTGGAAAAGACGATTAAAGTTTATCGCCGACTTTGTAACGGAGGGAGCTCGCCTGAGGGCCAAGTCGCATGAGGAAACTAGGCAAATTATTGAGATTTGGCGTGTAGTCTCGCAGTAACAAAGGGAGGCTTTCCACGAGACCCGCTTCCGAGATGCACAGCGAAAAATATTCGGCAAGCATTTCTCGGCGGATCATAAGAATATTGACGATACGCTGCTGCAGTAAATTCCCGTGTGCTGATTCCTGGCTAATTTCACTTACCTCTACAATTTGTGGTTTGCTCAACGTGCTGGTTTTTGTTGATTCCTCAGCGTTCACCGCGATGTTTATTAAGGTCCGGAGTGGAGGGGATGGGTCAAGCTTCAGGCGGCTGAAGTCACCAAACTGGCGAAGTCCCAATTGGTAGAATAACTCTTCGCTGTGTTATGACAATAGCGGTGAGTATCGTACAGCAGGAAACCCGGCGTGACGTACGCTAGGGAGCCGTGATTTACCAGGTAGAGATTGGTGGAGTATTGAATCAAAGAGAGCGACCTTGGAAGATCCACAATACCAACGAAAGTATGTTTCTCGAGTATCTCGGTAAGGTCTGAATAAAAAGAGTAGATGCATAGGTGACGGGTTCGTTCGATTATTTTCCTGCTTACGTCTGTGTTTTCCTCTGGCAATTTTCTGCCGCAAATTCACCACGGACGTCAGATAGCATTCTGATTCCTTGACGTCGCGGGATTTCAACGTTCCCAGTGAGGCATCTTCCTTTTCCCCTTGACTAGAGGATTTGCTCAGTTGCGCGGGATTAGTGACAGGGAACATGGAATCAAGCGTCCGGTCTTCCAGCGATGTTCGGACTTTGTGTTGAGATAACGTTTTCTTCTTCTTAAGTTCGCCTGGAGACAACAGTCAAGGTCCATGTGTCGAAGCCGTCAAAAAGCACAAACCTTTCGAGATGGTTGACGAAGACTCTTCTTCTTCATTGTCGCTGAGGTCGCGTTCTTTTCCCTTTCGCTTCTTAGAAGGCTCATTTTCGGAATTGGCAATTCCTCCTGTCAACAATGTCTGTGTGAAGGAAGTTAGTATCAAGTCAACCCACGACGATAACACATCTCACCTGATACTCAAACGTTCGCGAATGATTCTGTACCGTGAGCGCCTCTTGAAACGCGTCTGAAATTTTCTCTATAATTGCCTCCTCATTCAAAAAGTGAACCTCTCGCTTCGTCGGATGAACATTGACATCGACAGATCTGGGATCTATCTCAAGACTAAAAAGAGATTATTACACGCGTTGGCTGCGTTACGAAAAAAAAGGGCTAACCTCAGGTAAATGAACGGAGAAGTCCCCTTAGGCAAAATTCCGTTATAAACTGCTTCAAAGGCACGTTTCATACGGGACGATTCCACCAAACGGTCTTTTGAAAGGAACGTCAGATGAAAAGTGAGGACGGTCGTAGACCTTCTTACGGTTGATGAATAGTAGAAAGACCATCTTTTTAGCTTGATAGTTCGCGTTTGTGATATGAGCCTTCGCGTGCCAGGATTCCGGGCCATCGTCGGGTTCATCCTCTTCGATGTCTCCTTCCTCGTCCGACCGTTCGCGATCTCTAGAGGATACACTGACCGAAACCAACTCCTTTGCCACAGAGTGGCCATATAGTAGTCGGATTGTATTAGAAGTTTCCGATCCGGATGGGCTCGAAAGGTCGGGTGAAGGTGAACCGGCCTAGAGTGGATATTCAGCCAAGTTGAGCATGAGAACAAACGGACACAAACCTTCTTGCACACGAAGGCGACGTTGGAGTTGTGTATTGCGTACTTGGTCAGAACATCAAGAATGCGCGAATACTCTTCGGATGTACTCCGGAGGGCAGATAGTCGCGTCGGTGTGTTGTAGAACAGATCTTCAATCTATATGAATGAGTTGCTTCGTTGGCAAGGCCCAAAGGTAAGGTAGTGTAAAAAGAACGTGCAGTGATTGTGGTTCCGTCATTACCAGCACATGGTTTCGGATCTACATTCTGCCCTGGTTTAGGTGCTACAAGAACGCCATCCGAATAACAGGCTCTGCATTCACAAACTCGTCAGCCGAAAGGTCTTTGGGTCGGTGCTAAGACCTTACTTCCAAGCACAGGAATCTGACTTCGTCTTCGTCACAACAGACAGATGGGCAACGTGCGATATAGAAGCCAATGCCTCCCCGCGAAAACCATACGTCTTGATATGAGATATATCCGAGAATGTAGAAAGCTTGGATGTTGTAAACCGCTCTGCTAAGATCTGCAAGTCAATTTTCTGTTATCAAATAATTATGTCAGTAAGCTTATATTGCCAGGTCAAGGGTCTTCAACATTACTCGTATCCCACAGCCATTGTCTTGTATCTGCAAAAGCTTCATCCCCCCATCCTTAATCGTGACGCGTATTGACGTTGCGCCTGCATCGAGGCTGTTCTCTATTAGTTCTTTGAGCGCAGACGCTGGGCGGTGTATAATCTTTTTGTCTGTTTATATGACGCTTCCATTGCCAGAGTGAAAACACGCACTTCTCCGGCAGCAATTCGGTTAATGAGAGATTCCTGCAGCCGACGGATGGGTAGTGGTTCAGCTGGGATATCGGTAGATACAGAGCCTTCAGTAGTCATATGAGATTGCGATACCGCAGAGGACGAGACACTGTCTCTGCTTCATAAAACGGGGGAGGAGGAGAGAGACAAGTTCAACGCCCGTCGCGCCGTGACCAACGCGTTCGAGTCATGTGACGTAAATCACTTTATCCTCCATTACGCAATCCGCCTCTGTCTTAACTGACAACCATCGCGTACTCTGCAATCCTTGTACTTATTCCCAGTGGACAAACGAACACTCAAACAGCTGGATATTCATTACTCTCTTTTCATTCTCCCATAGATCGCTAGCCATGGCTTCGGTGACATCGATGTCGACTCCCACATTAAATCCTTCACCGTTCTCCGGACCAGGGGATAAATACCGCGGAGCGGTTGTGGAGGTATGGCGATATCGTTGGATGATCGAAATGTTATTGACCCTCAAGTAGGATCTCCAACTACCTCCCGCATTCTCCCTACCGTACACCGAAGCGATTTCTCGGGCAATCGAGCTCGCGTACGAACGCGATTTCTCACATATACCGTGAGTCATAATTGCAGAATCAGCACGCTGATTGCTGAATATTGAACTTGAAGTGTTTTGGATTCTCGCCGGAGACCTGTGGGATACGTAGACGTCGCTCTTCTGAAAGAGAAATGGGAAGCGGGCAAATCCGATCCGGTAAGATATCTCCTCCGCTATTAACGTGTCCCAAATCGATCTTTCCCGAATAACATAGAACGACAAAGTCGCCGACTATATGACGAAGTTCCGGCGGACTGCATCTGAACCGTACACCCTCATCACCCCCTTGACATCGCTTTCGGACCTTGAGGAATTCCTCAAAACGAACCTCTTCGCATTGGGTATGCCCCTTCTTCTTCCACTCTGGAGCTGTAAGTTAACGTGCTGGAATCGTTGTAGTGACGGACTACGATCGAAAGTTCGTCCTCGCAGTCGCCACGAAACAGGACCTTCACAACTTCGTATCGCGTCGAGGCTTCTAATCTAATCAATACATCTCTTTTACATTTACTGGGAATCTGTACTTATTATGAAGTGTTATCTTATCTGCATATTTCGTCAGAATCCATACATTTGGATTGGATAGTGAGTTTCGATGTCTGCTGTAAGTACATGATGAGAAATAATGAGGGAAATGTAAAAGTATAATACTATCTAAGTTGTACTCGTACTATTTCCAGGGGAGCCAGAGAGAATAGAGCCTCCGCGCATCAGGCCATTTCGCTAGCAGAAACGAAAAGTGATTAGCAGCAATCACAGATTCCAGACAACAGAAGGCATTTACAGAATATGAACACGGGTCCCCACGCTGATATCAATAGAGCAATGTGCTGGGTTCCAAACGGCGCAGGAGGTTTATGTCTTATAACATCAATGAGCGTTGATATGGAAGAGAGCGGTTGAACGATTGTGAAAGCCCTGTGCTCGACAATAAGCACACTTTTTGGAGGAAGCATAAAAATCGGCCGTACAATTGGAAAGTGATAATCCGATAGACGGCCGGCGTAAGAGTTGGAAGAGGCCGTCTCGCCTTCCGCGAAGTGGCTGTGGGTTCCGTCAGTAACTGGCCAAAGGTGTGAAAGCGAGGCAGACATACTTCCTAATGACCTCGGTGCTGCCCTGGTCGGGTATGTTCCCGAGTAATTGTCCTCTGTGTCGAAGCCATCGTCGCCCTTCACATACTCGGACTCCGATTTGTCTCCATCCTCATTCCATTTCAGCGAGGACGCCTTATCCAAATCCGGAGTATCCGACGCCCCCAGTATTTCCCTCCATTCCTCGTTCGGCGGTGCCGTGGACTCAACAGTTATCCTATCGGGATCTAGCGAGACTGTCCCCACCTGTGGCGGATTCGCAAATCTCGGGAAGTTGGAAGATATAGGAGAATCTAACTCGTCCGATGCATGGCTAGATCTTGAGTAATGCAGGGTGTCGAGATTCAGTGCGGGAGGTTGGAAGGGCATGTGAAATCCTCTGGGCGTCAGAGTCGCATTAGTGAGGGCGGGACTCGAGGGTTGACGAGAAATTGACTGGAGGTTTGCCGGCGGAGAGGAGGACGAAGTCGAGACGGCGCGTGCCATGTGGACGTGTTTCGGGCGTCGCGGGAGTGCGGTAAAAGTATCGATGTCGACATCGAGGTCAGGATCGCGAGACCGTTGAAGATGTTTATTTGTCTTCAGAATACGAAGGATTGCCTTGATAGAAAGATAAAGACAAGGAATGGTCACAAGCCACGGAATACCGGCGTAACTAAAAAATCGAATCCTAAAGTGTTAAATGCGCACCAGCCCCGCCTTGAGTGATGGAGTGCTGGAAGCAATTAGGAAACGCACCATGTCGGATCGCTATAATCACAATGGAGGTCGTCACGTTGTACCCCAGAATCGAAACGAAGTGTGATGCCGAGTTGTACCACAGTAGCCAAGAAAGGAAAAACGAAAAGCGGATAGATATAAATACGACGCCAGACCATGAGACTGCAATGTATCAGTATGGAAGGCATGGTGGAAAGAATCTGGAAACGTACCCCTTTCCACCCTCCCACCAAGTTTTGGGTTTCAAGGCCGCGAAAGTCGTGGCGATGGCGAACGAAGCCGACACACCAGTCATCAGAAACACCCCGAGGCCCATCGTTATTGACTGGGCTACAAATATGGATAAGGTCGGTGGGGAAGTCGGATATGGGCAAAAACGACACATACCGATGCAGAAGCTGCGCGGCATGCGAAAGGGTTCCATTTTATATATCATACCTTGTAGGAATGAGATTTTCGTGCGCAGGGGGCAATGATATGTCACTTACCCAGGCAAAACATCCCATGCATTATAGTGCAGCCAACGCAGTACACTAGGGGCCAGTATGATTCCACAGCCCTCACAAACGACAGCATGACAGCCCAACAGGTCATCATGCCTTCGCGCACAAGAGGGGTTAGCATGACATATGGATGGAGGGGATGACTTTTCTCACCTGTAAATGAAAGGCAGAACCATACCACCCTGAGGCTGAAAGGGAGCATCTTAGGAGCGAGGCGGGTTCGCCTAGCAGATGGTAGCCAGCTTCCTCTGAGTTCTAGTGGCTAGAACTCGAATTGACCAGCGAAGTGAGTCGACGGGAAGCCTCCAGCGCTGGAACTTGAAGCACTGCAGGTGGGCCAGAGACGAGACGCGCCGACGATCGGCAGCGGCGGGTCAGGGCAGATACTTATAAAGGTTTGCACCTGATCCCAATCCATCAAAATTGAAAATATTGCTTTTGATGAGAGATTAGATGGGGTCAAGTCATATAATGCCGCGTCGGTGGGAAACAGTGGGAAACACACATCATGAAAATTGAACCCTGACTCGGAAGATCGTGTAAAATCGAAGCACAGGATCTACATTGTTCCCTCGATTTCGACAATGTCCGAATCCAGTTCTTGACTTATTTTCCCAGCCCCTGTGATGCGACACGGCATCGGTAGATCATGCCACACTACAAAAATTTTGAAGAGCTCTAGATCTAGCCCATCAAACACTATGCATGCTAAGTCGACGAGGTTGGATACTGGTTGGATGAACTTACTTGTGCTTCTTTCCCCCTGGTACAGGAGAATTCCATAGCGACCCACATTTTTGTGAACTCGCGGAAGCAGTAGGGTGCAGGCTTCTATTGCAGCGTGGCCTTATCACAACACGGTTTACTGCTGTTTATATATTCCTGGTGCCTGATGTTTACGATTCTCAGACTATTGCGCTTGACTCGAATTCGGTCAACAACATTCAATTTAGGCTAACATGGAATATACCCCTCACAGTATAGCTTTCTGTCTCCAGAAGCTATGTTTCAACTCTTACATGGAACCTGGGCCGTGAACGTTTGCCGTTTGGACTTTGTGATGCTTATCGCCCAGGCTACCAATGTCAGGTCAATTCTGTACGCAGGCCCTGTATCTTTTAACAGCCTTCGTACCGATTGCCTCATGTTTGATTCCAAGCTCAACCAAATTGATGCCTGGTTTGATGCCGCCCTGGATTGTCCCTTGTTTGCCCGGTCGTCAATTTTTAAACGGGAATATGTGCGCCACATTCCTTTTAACTATAACTGGCGCAGAATGACGAATTTGCAATGAGAATGAAATTTACATATCTTCCACCACAAGTATTACGTATGCGGAGTGCAAAGGTCCACAAGAAGCCACATAATACTCGACATAAAGCGGGAGATTCAAACCCACAAAAATCTCAATTTACCTTCACTCACGCCACACCTCTCGCGGTCAGAAACAGTTCTGTTGCGTGCCTCGGCGAGCGTTGCTGGGCCTGCGCTCATCTCTGCTATCTGAATCGCCTCGATTTTCGAATTTTTTTTCAATCCGCCAACTGCTGCCCGTCACACGCTCTTCAAGAATCCTGACTACGTCCTTCTTCTGGCGTTGAAATTCCTCACTGCTCCGCTGTTCCCTGCGCAAGTCGCGCATAGTCCTTTTTTCTCATTGGCGTCGCGGCCAATCAGCCAAGCCGTTCTCTATAATGTCCCTGCCCTTGTCAAAAGCTGCATTGCCTTTTTGCGCCCCTCTCACATCCTATGGATATCTAAACTGCCCTAGTATGAAGAGTCACTACGCTGCTCACAAGGCCCGCATTTATCCTCGGGGCAGCCCAGCAGAGGAAGCCGCTGCCGGCGAGATAACTGGCGCGGGAGGATTGCTTCGGCAAGTCTTCTTTAGCTTAAGTGCACAGAATTGGCAAGGGCCATCAATATAATTGGATGCTTATGAGATATTAATATTGGAATGCCCAACAATGCATCCAAGCATTAGTCCTGGTCGAACCGTACAGAGCGCCACGCGCGCAACCTTCTATCCCAGCTGCAGCCAAATAATGCCCAATCGCGTAGCCAAATTGAGCGATAAACGCGTCCGTCGATGAGCTTATCGAGCACACACAAAGCCCACCATATCGCGTCAATTCATTCATGTCTTCATTGTTACTTCCGACGTAAGTACTACCCCGGATCGGAACCACCTATCGCAGTCATTCAATCCCAACCCTCCCTTCCCGTCTCCGTCTATAAAAATCATCAAAGCCATCATGGGAAGTATATGTATACGAAAAGCGATGCAAGTGTCAAAGTGAAAAGAACAACCTAACAGAGTCAATAAGCACGAACATGGCAGCGGGGTCGCGTGCTACAGCAGTGGGGAGTAATAATGTATTGAAACTTGATTGTAAATGAAGTCAAGGAAGGAGTGATGGCGAGACGGAGGCGGGCAAGCGGGGTGCGAAGCTCTAACACACAACAGGACGAGAAGGGTATTGGCATAACTTAATAAGCCATGCCCTCGCCGTCCGAGTACGCTGTGCTGCTCCCGTACGGCGAGCTGAGCTCGTTGTACCTCGCAATCTTCAATCTCTGACTCGGGGGGATGGCCTTGTCTTCCAGTCCGTGGGGGTGTCCACCGCTCAATATGCCGACACGCTTCATGGCAAGCAACTACAAGAGGCGCGCATGTCAACATTATCCTAAAACGGTATTATAAAAGAGCACCCACATTATGCGCCGCATTGGAGTGGTCATAGACACCACCAAAGAAAGCCGTGGTCGCATCCTTGCCGATCATCTTGATCAAGAGGTGCGGGCCTCCAGGATGCTCATCAATAAAGTTCGTCATGTCGTGAATGAAGCCGGAAATGAGGCAGAGCGGGCGTTTTTGAGCTTGTTCCTGGACTGAAAGTGGAGGCCGTATGAGTATAACCGACGCAAAGCCCGAGGAATACGAGGATACGTACAAGAATCCCAGCTAATGACAGGGAGGTCATTGCTGTCGCTCGGCCATGCCAGCGTATCCTGCGTCTCGCGAAGCTTCTTGAGTTGCATCGTGAGCTGTCCCTTACGAACCTCATTGTCTGGGAAGACCTAATCATGACAGTCAGCACTCGGCTCACCCATATTTGAAATGGAAGGTTACCTTGAGATGGCTGGCGAAACCGAGTTGCTGCATCGACCAAATAAACCATTTGGTGGGGTCGTACTGGTACCACTTGATGGCGTTGCGGTAGTCCATGGGGAATTGGTGGTGGAAATTGTGGTATCCCTCTCCAATTGTGACCAAAGCGGTGATAAGATGGTCGCGGGGCGTGTGCTTGTCATCGAAAGGCGCTTCTCCGAGCCAGTGGGCAAGAGAGTTGACACAAAATGTGGACTTGGCTTTCCTTTAGCAAGTATTTCAAAAACGTAGGCGAAGAAAACTCACATGATGAACGAAGCACAGCCTCAGCACACCAGCGTAAATATATCCGCCCTTGGCGTCGCCCCACAACAGCCAAGGAATGACAGTTGGCAAAATGAAGCCCATTATCAGAATGAGGGCGAGGTAATGACGGTGTTGCCACCGGATGACACTGTTCTTGCTCAAATCACTGACGTCGGCTACCCCAGGCTTTCTCCGAGGCTTGAGCATCATCCAGCCGATGTGGCTATAGGCGAAGCCCTTGTGTGCATTGTACGGATCGAGATCGGTGTCGGTGTACCTGTGGTGGGCACGGTGGCCCCTTGCCCACCACTTGACCGACCCCTCAACGGCACCCGCACCCACGATAGCAAGGAAGTATTGGAGAGGTTTCGACGCGTTGTAGGAGCGGTGCGCCCACAGACGATGGTAGCCAGCGGTGATGCCTATATTGCATGTTGCTCAGTAATTTTTCTTTACGAAAAGTACTAAATGAGAAAAAAGGCACGCACCGAGGCCGGTCACATAGTAATAAAAGACTGAAAACCAGAAGGTCTTCATTTGCAGTGGGGTGTAGTAGGCACCAACCATGCCAATCACGGGGCTGATGGTGAGGATAGCGGTGTTGAGCCAGTTCATCTCGTTGTACCAGTTGTTCCAGCTGAACGGCGGGAGGGCCTTTTGGGTCTTGAGAGTGTGGGCGACATAGTTGTCGGGAATGTCGATGTCGCTGGGGATAGTGTCGTCGACCTGGAGCTTGTTGTTGGCCTTCTTGTCCATGGCCGGAGGACTGGTCTTGCGTGGGTAGACGGAGGACATGAGGAAGAGAAGACGACTTCTTTCAGTTTGTTTATCCGACCCTTTATAAGAATTTTGGGACGCGTCATTTCTTTGGGGTTGGTGCACCCATGGGGCCTCCCGCATCACTTCCACCCGTCTCCGCCCCACGTATTTTTTTCACACACATGCTCTGGACCTGCGCAGTACCATCGAGGCGTCCAATGTCGCGTCCCCGTGTGCTGAGCCCTTCGCTGTGGGCCATTCGAGTGCAGAGTCGTAGCAGCGTCTACATCACGTGTCCCCGTCAATAGAATGTTTGGGGAGCCGCATTCGGTCAACACCCCGTCTTCACATGCAGAGCGTTTCTCGCATTCAAAATTTAAGTACTCATGTGAAATTAACCTCTTTACGCCAATTGCCTTCCCAGCGCCAGTGCCGTGTAACGCCCAACCATCTCCCTTACTATGTTCACGTTCGACCACGTCCGCGTCGGGTGCACCCGATGCGACAGGAACAGGAAGAACGTGTTGCTCGCTGACAAGTCCAGTCAGCCTTGACCCATGTAAATACGAAATTACTCACGTCGATCAATCGCCATCGTTGTTCCAGTATATCCCGTGTGTCCTGCCGTTTGCAAGCTCTGCATGGGGCCTGCCCAGTAGTACTCGTTGAGCTCGAACCCGAGCCCGTGAGCGTTACCAGGGAACCGTGCGTTATAGTTGTGGAAGATCAGATCCACAGTCGACGGTTGCAGAACGCGCACGCCGTTGTACGTGCCGTTATTTAGGATCATCTAGGAAAACATTTCAACCAACTGTCTCTTGGATTGACTGGTCGCCTGACCTGACAAAAGATAGCCAGATCCCCAGCAGTCGAGAAAAGCCCCGCATGTCCCGCGACACCGTTCAAGCTCCACGCATTTTCATCATGCACCTGCCACACCTTTCAGTGTCGAATCCCTATATGATCGACGTCTCCACTCACCGTTCCCCACACTGGCTGCTCCCTCTGTGGTTCCTGCGCGCCCAGGGCCGCAATCTGGTACTCCGTCACTGCGACCCGGCGCAACAGCGCCTCGTCTAATTTCTCGTTGCCGCGGTTGTACCATGTATCATTCATCCCGAGAGGCGCTGTGAAGCGATCGCGGATAAGCTCATCTAGAGGGAGTGCCGTGACCTCCTCCAATACGAACTGCAGTGCCATATAATCTGTCGTGTGGGTGGGCCATCAGGACAGGATCGCGCGACCACAGAAAACGCACTGAGGTCGGAGTACTTGTACTTTGTCCCCGGTACATTGATGAGTTCTGTCGCGATGATCGCCTTCTTGCGCTCCTCGTATGTTGGCCATCTACACCCAGTCAGTGCTTCGCATTCTGGCAGGGGTCATTTCCATTCACCCGATCCAGAGCCCCGGAACAGGGTCCGCGTCGAACCCGCTCGTGTGCGTGAGCAACTGAAGTATCGTCACATCTTCCTTTCCGTTTCCTGCGTCGGCGAATACATCAGCAGCCCATTTATACCATGGTGCGTATGCACTTACCGGCGAAGTCGGGCAGGTACGTCGCGACAGTCGCGTCCAGCTTAATCCCACCCGCGTCGAGCTGCTGCATCGCTGCGATCGTCGTGAACATTTTCGTCAGGGACGCCACTGCCGATTTTTCCGTCAGGATACACAAACGCAGCCGCACCACACGCAATGTGCAGGCCCAGACCCCAGAGTCAACGCACTGTCATAAATGGTGTCCTTCTCCGTCTTGATCCATTCCTCCACGGGCAGCTCCGTCCCATTCACATCCTCGTATTCGCGCGTATACCCCACCGCAAAATGCGACACTATCGTATTCTGGTGACCCACCCTGCCGCGTCCTCGTCGTCAGCATCTATCTACCTGCGCTGGAGCCTGCGCCTCATACTTACAGGACAGTCGCGCCGGGGTACAATGGATGCACTTGGTTGTTGCTATATAAGCCGTAGTTCTTCGGCACGAGGTAGCCAGAAATGTTGCGCTCGAGCTCAAGGAGAGGCGCGGAGAGAAGGCCGACGGACTCGGGCGTGCCGTACACCAGCGTTGGGCTCGCCGTCTTGCTGTGCTTATGTTTCAACTTACTTGTGTGTTTCTCGTCGGTAGCTCTTGCGAGAAGGACGGTCGGCAAGGCAAGCAGGAGGAGTCTAAGCAGCAAATTCAAGCGAAGGTTTGACGGCGACATCGGATTATCCGTGAACAAGCTCTGAATTTCTCCTCACCTTGTTCTTATAGAGGCTCTTGCAAGTGATATGCATATGTTCGCGAATCACGAGTGGGTGTAGGCCATATGGTTATGTCACTTCCCGCGAGGATCTTACCTGTCAAAGTGGGTGGTTATTTTTAGAGACGGAATTGAAGTGTCTGACGTCAAACAATGGTCGAATCCGATAGGACGGAAATTGAGATCTGAGAGTTGAACGTTTGAACGTTGAACGTTGAACGATCAGTATCCATGGCGTTCAAGTCTTTGTGCAGCCTGACGCAGACGGCGCATTTAGGATTATGCATTTATGCTTGCTGGATCTTCGTGGCCAGTTCAATGGTAGTCAGAATGAGTCCATATGCGCGGCACAGCCGTCGAAGCGTAAACAATTTACGAGTCTTCGTTGCTGCCGTTGAGTCCAGACGTGGCGTGCGCCCTTGTTCACGTGGCGCTGTAATATTTGGGGACCTGATAAGGACGGCTCAAACATACCACTTGAAAAAGATCTCTTCAGATTTCTGGGGACGAAATGGAATTGGAATAAAATTTAATGGACTACGTTAGCTCATGATCAACTTGAAGCATTGACTTCTGTGAAATCGAACATCCCCACGCTGGCGCATACACCAGGAACTAGGTATCTCCAAGATTCATTAAGCCTGCCTTCTTATCACGCGCGGAGCATCGCCCTTTTGTCTGCCATGCAATCAGTATTCAGAGTGACAGATCTGCATTCCTGGAATCTGGAGGCTCCGTATCCATCAACTTGAACCTGCCAGTGGATGGCGCCTTAATTTTTGCACCTTCATATATTGATGCTTTTGAGTCCTTAAATTCTAGCGATCGGGTATGGTGTAACGGCTAACATTGCCGCCTCTCATAATTCGCTTTCGCGGCAGCTCGGGGTTCGATTCCCCGTACCCGAATAATTTTTATTTGCTTTTCTCCCCTGCCAACCTGCCCAGCAGCCTCCAGCAGCTCTGCTCTAGAAGCCAAGTAAATGCTCATGGCGATGTTTTGTACTTATCGCTATGCAGGATTCACGGACAACTCTCGATCACTCAAACGATATCAATTCTGGCCAGTCCCGTTACGCATCTCCTCGTGAGTATTATCCGCAAGAAAACATACCCGCTCCGACTTGCTTTTACTTTCGCGAGACTCAGCGACACGTAGGTTTGTCGTTAATGTTGAGGTTATCGTATAACATTGATCGTCGTTTGTCTCGTTTCCATACATGCATTAAAATGGCCGGGCCGGCTAAAGCTGAACGCAAGCGCAGCTCTCCGAAGAATGACAGCCCATTTCGACGTCGCGTCGATCTGGTGTCAATAAAGAGCGATAATCATTAAATATGCAATTACATAGTACATTGATCGCTTGCAACATGATACACTCCTCCGTAAAAAGGCCCCCTAATCATAAACGGGGGCCTCACCAGTCCAAGACACCGTGTTGGTTGTGATTGTGGTTGAGAATAGAAAGTAGAGCAGATCAGACGTCGGCGGCCTCGGCTGCATGCGCCTCGCGCTCGAGCCGGATATCCTCCTTGAGTGCCGGGAGGTCACCCTCGAGGTCGACGATGGTGCTTTCGGGCCACCGCTCGAGTGCCCAGTGGCGCATAAAGGCGCTACACTATAGGAAGTGGGATCAGCCTCTAAAAATAGGATTAAGCAGGAATAGGGGCGAGACAAACCTTGAGATACCGCTTGTGCGCGTATTTCTTGTAGAGCGATTCGTGCTGAATGGGCTCCAGAATATAGTTGAGCATGATGTTCGCCGTCGGAATCAGCTCTGCCTCAGAGTATGTCATATAGTGCTCCATGTTCGGGGTCTGTCAAGTTCGCGTGTTTTAATTTCATATCGCGTAATATGAGAGTATGGCGATGAACTTACCCATACTTCACGGCCCAGCACAAGCCTCCCGAGCCACATCGCGGCCGCGGCCAAAAGCGACGGGAGCGTCCCCACAAGGCGCCATTCTAAACACCCAATCTCAATTAAATACTTTCCGACCGTTCGCGCCTTGGTGTCGCAATCATCAGCTTTGCTGCCTCGGCGCAGCCACCCCATGGGGCCGGGGTAACGCAGGTCCCAGTCGAGAGTCTTGAGGATATAGCGCTCGGCCTTGAGGATCTCCTCGACGGTGTACTGGCCATCTGCAAGAAACGCGATCTCCGCGACAGACGGCGCGTACGTTTCCTCATACTTTGCTGCGATGAAGAACGCCGTGACGCCCACGAGCTGAAGCTTTGAGAGTGAAATGGGCCGCGAGGAGAGGAAGCGGTCAAGGATGTTGGTAAAAAGAAAGAGCGTCTCCTGGAGCAGGTTGAACCGTGCGTGAACCTGTAGAATCCAGTCTACGAGGATCCCGCGCTTCTCCCAGTCAAGCTCCGGGTGGGTGTCCATATATTCGGGGTTGGGCCGGGTTTGTTTCTAGAATAAGGACGCGTTAAGTTGGACCAACACGAAGTTATAACATGTGGATGATACGTACTTCTATTTCCTTCAGGTACACACACACCTCAACGACGTACTCGCTGACCATGGCTGGGTCATCCCAGTCGTCAGCATCCAGGTCATCCCAAAGCTGGTCCTCTTCTTCGGACACCTCCACTTCCTGGTCAAGATCCACGAGCTCTGCAGCGATTCTATCAGCCTCGGCTTGAGACTCGTCTTCAATTTTGCCTTTTGCCGGTGCCGGGTCTTCAGTGTGGCGCCTCTTGGTGGCCCTGTCTGCTTCAGCTTCATCGATGGCTTTGAGGGACGGTTTGCGAGTAAACACTGCCAAGCGAGGAGGGCCAACAGCAGACGACGAGTCAAGGTCCCGCTTGGACTGAGTGACCTGGCTAATAGTCGTACTGACGCTCGTGCTCCTTGTCGAACGATGTGCAGTCGCACCAGTAGCAGTGCGAAGCGATTCCCGGACAGGCCTTACGAGCACTTTCTGTTTTGGTGGCATCTCCTCCTCCACCCCCTCTTCCTTGCCTTTGCCCTTGCCGCCATCCTTGGTCTTCCGATTATTATTATTCGAGACGCCAGTCACCTCGACCAAGACCTCCCGTTTCCTCTTCCCAATGGGCTTCTCTGCAGCATTGTCGCTTGGCTTGGCCTTGGCAGCAAGTGGGACTGTGGTTGAGCGAGCGGTGGGTGCATCGGTGGCAGTGGCCGCGAGTGCTTTGACGCGACTCAATACTCGCGAGGGGCGGGCGTTAGCGTTTTCGTTGTCCTTTGC
The DNA here is from genome assembly GCA_013368375.1 of Tricholomella constricta. Lineage (NCBI taxonomy): Eukaryota > Fungi > Basidiomycota > Agaricomycetes > Agaricales > Lyophyllaceae > Tricholomella > Tricholomella constricta. Next base: position 1,064,087 of record JAACJP010000007.1, on the reverse strand, counting down.
TGAGTTCCGCTGGAGGCGAGTCGTGCGACGCAGCTAGGTTAAGGAGATAGGGTCAGGTAATGAGGCTATAAAATACAAGGCAGCCACGAACAGGAATATTAGACATGAGAGGCTGGATACCCTCGTAATCGCTGACCAAAGGAGAGCGGTGGTGAGGGTGTATGGGAGAGGAGTAGTTGGTATGTATGAGACCAGGCTCACAGTTGTGAAGAAGAATAGGTGCGATCGGAAGTCGAAATAGGATGGGCGACACAACGAAACACGCGTAAACATCAGGGGCGCGTGAAGTCACGTGTAACCGCGACGCGTTGCCGTGACGCGCTAATTAACGCGTCACACCACAAGGCGAAAATGCTCTCCATTCGTGTCAATCTCGAATTGTTTGCCTGAATTTCGTGCCCCCATCCCAGTGACGTCGTCCGCATCTACTCCCACTTGCTGAGCTGCCTCTCGAAGCCACCACAAGCTACGTAGTTGGAACAGGGCCCGAATTCGCCCGGTCGGGCTACTGGACAGGCATCAGGGAAATACGAGAGAAGGAAAGAATGACCAGAGGATTATCCGAGTCGCCACCGTGATCTCCAACCTTTGCTCTGTGGATTTCATGACCACGAGGGGCTGTTCTCTCGTCGACATCTAGCACGGTGTAAAGAAACGGTGCCTTCTGAACTACATCTACATAAGCCGTACGGTTCCCAAAAGGCAATTTACGGAATATAACCGCGACGCGCTATGACTCGCGCTAGGCGCTACTTGATTACAAGGCCATGACGCGTCCCCGCGCACCCCCATTAGGCGAACAATGCTTGTTTCTGTCAAACATCGAAGCCTGCCACCATATGTTTGCCTGCATTTTGCGGTATCAGCTGCTTCTACGAATGAATGGAAACATCATGTGGAATTGCCTAAGCCACTCGAAAGCTGTACCTTACCATATGTCTATGGACCCTTGCGCTTGTATATAAATGCAGGTGCGCGACATATGCCTTGCCCCGTCCCATCTCTTCGTCTCTCTCCCCTAGTAACGTTCTACCCTATCTTCAGTAATTTGCGACGCCTTTTTCGTCCTCAGTCAAAGCACACATGTCAAGATTCATCGATCGCAGTGGGTGAGTGCGGCATAACTCTGACAAATGATGTCATGGCCGACCTTTTGCCAATTTGCCCATTATTATTTTCTAGCAAGCGATTCGGTGAGATCGAGGACGCCCCAGTCGGAACCTCGTTCGATGGCTACAAGGACTTGAGGAACGCTGGCGTACATGTGATGTCCCAAGCAGGAATTCACGGCTCACAACGCGAGGGTGCTTACTCTATCGTCCTCAACAGCCATGAATCCCGAAAGTCCAAAGGATATAACGACATTGATCGTGGTCGCATAATGTAAGTCCCCGACAATAATTCTACAGTCGTTATCGATTGGTTTTCTCTGATCACTTCTGGGATGGTAGCATTTACATCGGTCCAGGTGTGTCTCTCCATTTAACGCTTTTCGCAAATCTTAGGTTTAAACCCTTTGTAATTCTAGGTTGGAATAAATCTGAAGTCAATCCTGAGCAAACCGAGATGCAAGGCAGAGACATAGTAAGCATTGGCCTCATATGCAGCCGAGAAATCCGTGTCGACATTGATTTTTCATCACAGGCAGCTCTCAGGACAGCCTCGGAAAGCTCTGGCGACGGAGTTGATCAGAAATGGACACCCGGAAACAGAGCTCTACTGGTATGATGAGCTACTATTGACAAATACCGCTCTAAGTTATATGAACAGAAGTCTCAATGGACGCAACGCCCGATACGGGTTATTCGCGGGAAAGACTCTCCCAATTCTGTACTGCGACCCAACGAAGGGTGTGTCCATATGACTCGTCTCAATCCCTTGTACATATCAAGCTAATGTCTGCTTACTACAGATACCGCTATGATGGTCTCTACAAGGTCACAAACGTACGTCTTCCTTTATGCTATGTCCGCCCATATTTTCGAGGTTAATCCATGATTCCTGATCATTACAGCATCGATATGTACTCAACCGTCAAGGCCGCAGAATATGCAAGTTCACACTTGAGGTAAGTTTCAAGCCTACAGTGCCATTGGAAAACACACCTTTGACCTTTCGTTTTGCTCAGCGTCTACCTCACCAATTAACCATCCCCAATCGCGCAACATTACCCATGCCATGGCCACGTCTCCTGCATCCGAGTCCCAGCCCGCCAAGCTCGAAATCTGAAGAGAACTCGGGTGGCACACTTTCCGAACTTGAGTCTGGGCGAACAGAGAAGGGCGGAGATTATTAAATTAGCCCGAAGCGGAAGGCGACTCGGATATCACTTATCCTCCGGCCTAATCAAGCCCGTCCGCTCCATGTTTACTTCACTGACGTCTCGTCATTCCGGCCCAACCCACCCTCTCCCCGGCTACCTCTTCTAGGACACATAATCCCCCTTCATGCCTTTATGACCACCGTGACGCTCATCCATGCTCCCGTGCTTTTATACACACACTCCTTTGAAATCCACACTCCCTTCATGGCCTCTCATGTCCCTCCACCGACGAACCATCTATGCTTCTCCAATATGATGATCTCCCCAATCCGCGACCTTTACTTCCCACCGACGGCTTCAATACCCTCATCACTCTCAAATCCACGCCTTCCTCCTACCCGTCCTGTTCCCGCCACCTTGATTTCCCACTCCGCGGCCCGATCTCCTCCATCCCTTTGTCCTCCCGCTCCCCCACTCACTCCCCTTCCCTCGCTCTCAAATCCCCGCCTTCCTCTTACCCATCCTCTTCCCGCCACGTCCTTGACTTCCGTTGAAATCCAGCAAATCCTTATTTCCGTCCGATCTCCTCCACCCCTCTGTCCTCCCACTCCCCCACCTTCCCCCTTTCCTCGCTCTCAAATCCACGCCCTGCACCTACCCGTCCTATTTCCTCCACCTCCTTGACTTCCGCTGTAGTCTAACAAATCCTTATTTCCCACCCCTCGATCCGATGTCCTCCACTCCTCTGTCCTCCCACTCCCCGATCTGCCCCCCCTCCTCCCTAAGACCCCCTTCCCCTTTACCGTAGGTAGACAGACACCCAGGCGCACCACTTTGTAAGTAGGTCGCGCATTTAAATTATAACCAGCTGGCCTGTTGATATCAAACCTTCGGGTGTGCGCCACGCCAACGCCCGTACAGCAAGCAAGTATTACAATGTGCAATTTATACTCTACATTGGTCAGGTAACAAGTAACCCAGTATTACATACATGAGATATATCATCCAACGCAAGGACAAGTACATAAATCTACACCCACCTCTCCCCTGTCCGATCGAAGACCACACGCGCTGCCCCGAGGGCCTGAGCACACTCTGTTACTACCGTCACTTGTCCCCCGCCGCCTGCGCCACCTCCACTATCTCCCTCACCCCACCGACCCCAAGATCCACACTCGCGGCCGCCGCAGCCACCACCCCTTCTGTTTCCACACCTTCCGTTCCTCCCCCTTCCTCGTCCGGCCGCGTCCCCAATGGCTGTATCCCCTCCCGCCCGCCCTCCTCTCCCATTCCCGAACCAAGCCCGACCCATTCCATCCCCACCGCAACGTCGACGATCCCACTCCCCAGCCCGAGCGGGAAATCGAGCTCCTTGCGCGTGAGGCACAGCGTCGTGCTCGCGCTCTCGGAGGCGGGGAGCATGTGGAAGGTGGGGATGAACCACAGCCAGGCCATTGGTACCTACGGAGGTGAGTGGGTGGTTGGCACTTGCTCACTTTGGTAGGAGGGAAGAGGAAAACTGTACCTGGCCCATGTAGAGCTTGATGCGGACCTCGCGCCCGGCGTCCAGAATCACGCCTTGTGGATGATACTCTTGCTCTGTCTCTTTTTCTTTTGCGCTCTCGTACACGGAGCTTGCTTCAGATGCAGGGACCTTTTCCTCGTCCACCTCTGACGTGCCTTCAGGTTCCGCCGTCGAGTCCGGGATTTCCTCGCGGAAGGTGTCCTCCCATTTTTTGGAGAGCGAACGCAAAGTGAATATGTCAATCTGCACACCACATCAAAAGTCAACGCCAATACCAAGTCACGAGATGCGCTTGAGTCCACGAGCGCATACATACTACATACCTTCTCACCCCTACCCTCATCATCCCTGGCGCCCTTAACAACCGCCCCCGCCCCCACCGCTCCCATCCTCGTAAACCTCCTCACCATCTTCCCCCGATCCCACCGTCCCCCCTCATCAAAGATCCGTCCCTCCTCTCCCACCGCGCGCCACCCCATATGCTCCGCCTCAGTATCCCTCGTCCGCAGCTCCCACGCCTCCAGCGCCCCCACAAACTCATCATCGTACCGCGCAAGCGACGCCCATACATGTGCGTCCCCCGCCCCCTGCCCCCTCCCTATTCCCGCACGCGCCAGCACTGCACTCGCCGCGTGCACAAGCCCCGTCTTCGCTGCCGAAGCGGGGCGCATGCGCAGCGTGATGTGCGTGAGGCGAACTCTAGGGCGGGGAAGGGGGAGGGACGGGAGAGCCCAGAAGTGCGGGGGCGCGGCGTGTGCGAGGACGAGCGCCCAGTAGTATAGGAAGCGGCGCTGGCTGGGGATGCTGACGCCTTGTTTCTGTTTCTGCTTCTGGTTGTGTGGGGGCGTGGTGGAGGGCGAGGCCTTCATGTTTACTTTCATGCGGCGGGCGGTGTGGAGGTCCAACACGGATTCGAGCTTGAGGGAGTCAGTGGATGCGGGGCTGTCCGTGGCGGAGCTGGGGAGGGTTGGCTTATCGTCGTCATCAGCGGGCACGGCGTCCATGGCAGCGTCTGCGCGGAGGCGGGCCCACTGTTTTTGGGTGTAGCTGCGCTGGAGCTTTGGAGGAGAGGGGCTGTCGTCGAGGGAGAGGAGGTAGGCGCAGGCCATGGTGCCTGACCTTCCTTTGCCGGCTGTGTAGGACGGGTTGAGTACATAGATACGGGTGTTAGAACGCACACACCTTTGCAGTGGAGAACGGCGACGCGGTCAGATGAGCCGTTTAGCCATGCGCGCATTTCGCGTGCAACAAGGGGCATGATAGCCAGAGGTGGCGCACTACTCTACGTGTTGGGGTTGATGTGGAGAAATACGGCTAGAAAGCACGCACTGATGGTCGGGGAAAGGGTACCGACTGACTCTCCCGTCAAAGAAACTGGCATCATACGAGTTTTCGCGGATGGGGCAAAAGTTGAAGACCCAATAGTCCTTGTGGTGTCTGTGGTCGAGGAATTTCTTGGTGTCTTCGCGGGGATTGCGGTACCAGCGCTCGAAGCCGGCTGCGGGGTATCCCATGATGATAATGTGGTCCGTGAGGTATACGAGATCCAACTCGAGGTTGAGGTGAGCATCCTTGAAGCGAGCCTTGTCGCCAGAGACGAGGCGGCGTATGTAGTCGGCCATGATGGCGAGTTTAAGACTCGATTCCCAGGGTCGAGCTGTGCACGTTAACACCGTAGACTAACACGGCGCAGATACGAGCATACCTGTCTACATCGTATGCCCGAGTTGCTGCCAGGTCAAGTTGACGAGTGGGTGGTCGAATCATCTGAGCGTAGAAACGGCTATGATCGTTCCATGGTGAACAATATCTAGAACTGCTTGATGGCAATGCAGATAAGCCAGGTGTACTCAGAGAGCGGGTGGAGACCTAGATATAGATTGTACAATCTACAATCTGGTTTATCCAATCTTCAATCGCAGTACAGGATCTTCGCATAATCTCGTATCACTGCCCCGCCTTCCAATCAATATAATAGTCCCTCGCCGTCGTCAGATGATCCACATTCAGCCAATCCTCACCATCATCCAACAGTTCTCCCCACACATTCTTCATCACCGCCGACAGCCAATCCGGTGTGCCATAAAACCTCGCCTTGATGCCCCTCGCATGCGCCTGGCCAACCCACAGCTTGATCTTCGCGCGCTCTTCGCTGCTGATCGAAAAGATCCCCTCCCAATCGACGTTCGCCCCAAAGTCCGTCGACGCGAGCGGGGCGACGTCCGAGGTGTACTGCGGGGAGGACGCGAGCAGGTGGAGAGGCGCGTCGATGAAGATTGTACGTGGGGACTGGGCCTTCACGAGGTTGAACGGCGTCTTGCCCGTGCCGACGACGGTGATGGCGGATTCGGTGAAGACGCCGTTAGAGAAGGAGGAGAGGTAGCCGGCGTCGGCGAGCGGCTTGAGCGCGTTAACGACGGGTTGGAAAGTACTACAGACGTAGTTGGGATGGGACGGTCAGGTGGGCATCTGTTGGAAATGGAGAAGGGCGATAGTTCACCTAGCGCCGTCTGTCTTGAATTCGATCAGGAGTTGCAACGTGGTGCTCGGAGAGGAGACAAAGAGCCCCCTGTGTCAGGCATTCGTCAATATCTTCATAATGGGTTCAATGAGGTGAGTTCGTACTTGGGCTTAACGCCTGGCTTGACACCCCCCGGGTTCTGTGCATTAAGCATGCTCAGGAGCGGCTGCACATAAAGTGAAGCGAGGGTCCTGGAGGTATCTATCTCGCCCTCCGTGTGAGCAACCTGCAAAACGTCAATATAGAGAAGTAGCGAGCAGTGGCATGACAGGATACGCACATACAATTTGTTATCCTTCCACCAGACATCGGCCTCAACACTAGAGGCGGAATTCGCCAGAGCATCACACAAAGCAACGTTTCGAGTGTCTGCAGGTCAATTGAGCACATAAAGACGAAGGCAAGCGTAGAGCTCACAGTCGTTATGCGAATGGATGGGAAGTGGTATTATGCCAACTGTAGAGCCGCAAGTTGCTCGCTTGGCCAAGTCGACATGCGAAACGACTCCAGCGGACACCAAAGCGCACAGAAGGGTTGGGAGCAGGACTGGGAGAGCTGCGAACATTGTCGCGGGACGTCAAGCGTTGGGATGTGTCGCTATTGAGCCTTTTGTAAGTAAAGCATGTGGGTGCCAGTGATGGAAAGACATGTGGGAGATGTCAAGGGTGCAATGCATCGTGTTAACATGCTTCGTCGAAGCGTGGCGTATGGCAATCGGATCAAGTTCGGATGAGGATCATCCATTTCACGACTGCACCTGATTTGTATAATTTGCTAGAGCCTGAGTCCACTACTTATAAGAACATGTCGCTACCCCACAGTACATATATAGCTATACTTGGCCGAGCCTGCCGCCCAAATGATTTTTTATCCATCCCACCCCTCGCTGTGGCGTATGTATCCAGTTTCCTTCGAGATAAAGTAATCCATCCGCCCAGCACAGTCTATTTAAGCCCATACATATCCCAATACTCGCGCATCCCTTCCAACTCCTTCCCCATCCCATTCTTCTCCAACCACACCAGCAGATCCCTCATCTTTAAGATGGATTTTACCCTTCCCTCACCCACCAAGGTCTCGATCTCCTTCACTGTGCTGCTCACGCCGTCCTGACCGACCTCTTCACGGTCAAGCGCCTGCACCACACCAACGACCTCACCACCCGCACGCTGCACCGTCTCGATCGCACCGCGTACAGCCTTGCCAGACGTCATGACATCGTCGAGGACGACGACACGGCGGCCCTTGACCGACACGCCGACCATGTTCCCGCCCTCGCCGTGGTCCTTCGCCTCTTTCCGGTCATAGGCAAGCCCGACATCGATACCGTGTGCGGTGTGCAGCACAAGCGCGGTTGTCGCTGCGAACGGAATGCCCTTGTACGCCGGCCCAAAGAGCACGTCGAATTGGGGTAGAGGGTTAGTGGTGGAGGAGAGGGCATCGGCAATGGTTGCGGCGTAGGCAGCGGAGAGTGCGGAAAGGATGGGGCCGGTAGAAAGGAGGCCTGCGTTGAAGAAGTAAGGGGAGATCCTGCGCGTGGGGGTTAAGGTAGCGATGGGATGGGGGAGGGGAGGGGCGTACCGGCCGGATTTTAGCGTGAAGGAGCCGAACTTGAGGGCATCGACGGACATGGCCTTTTCGATGAGATCGGTCTGGTACGCTTGCAGGGATAGCGAGGTCATGGCGGCGATGGTCGTTTGCGATGGGCTTGAAGGAAAAGTTTACGGAAATTGAATCTAATCTAATCAACCACGCGATCGGCTATCTCACTTAAACGGTTGTCTGGCACTTCCGAGTCCATCGTCTCCGTCAGTGTGCACATACATGTCAGTTCTGAGTAGCACTCTGGAGCTTGACATTCCAGCTCAGAGATCTTACCTCGGATAAGCCAACGTGCATCTACACGAAAGCTAGGCCTTTGAATGCTGCTGCTCTGGAACATTGTCTATCAATTCTTCTTCGCATCACGACGAACTCACTCAGAGCCTGACCCCGAAAAAGGCCCAGAACAAGCGCATAATCAGTCCGACGGGGAAGCTACTGATGTCTCGGATACTGGAAATGCGCTGACTGAGGACGGCCACCCCACGGACGACACCGCTGACCAGGAGAATCTTCCAAACGACGACAATGAAATTATCGAGGAGCTGGAGCGTGAAGAATATCCCGACTCGCACCCTAGACGGCGCAAGAGGCGTTTCACTCCATTTAACACCCTCTCCAGCATAAAAGGCACCCCTGGTCTCTCCTCTTGGTGGTCACGCATGAAGGATGTCCTTGATCCGCGTACCTCGCCTGCAGATGTGGAAGCGTACTTGCCGCACTATCGGTACCTGCCCATCTTCTCTGGTGTGATCATCCCCTTCTCCATCCTGCTGGAGATCCCGGGTCTTACCGAAGACTGGTACATCCGCACCGAGGGCCACGACATCGTGGATATCCGCAAGAACACGCCCATCCTAGACATCGGTCTTGCGTTTAGCATTGCTTTTGCGGTGTTCGCCAATGTATGCTTGGTGGTTAGATTCATGGAGAAGAAGGTTAAGACGATGACGATTATGTGTGTGGTCTTCTTGACAATACACGGTATGTGTGCCACCTGTGGGCCTCGGCATTAAGCCCTCATTTTGTGGATCCAGACGTAATCAATATTATCGCTGTGACCGTTTTTGGTGTTGCCCATCGTTTCAACGATGGCTTTACCTATGGTCAGGCCTTTTGGATGACCGTTTGCTCTACGAGTGTGTCATCAATAACGAACATTACGCTGATCGTGGACCTGTTACGCACACCGGACTTTGCGACCAGCGGTAGGAACCTTGTCCTTGATACATATCCTTATTCATTGAAGTGCCCCAGGCAGTGGCTTGACACGGAAACAGCGGACACTTGTTATAAGTGTCATGGCTTTGCTGACCTATATGGCATTTGGCGGTCTTGTTCAGACATACCTGATCGGCCTCACCTTCCTCAATGCTCTCTACTTTACAGTAGTTTCAATCGAGACAATCGGTACGTCCTACTTGAAATGTGGCCGTTCTCAAACCGATATGCCACGCAGGTTTCGGCGACATCGTCCCCAATTCTACCGGGTCGCGCGTCTTCACCTGCTTCTACTCCATCTTCGGTATCGTCAACCTCGCGCTCACCGTCGGCCTCACGCGAGAGACCGTGCTCGAAGCCATCGAGGTCGGTTACCGCAAGCGTGTCAAGGCCATGCGCCAACACCGCAGGGCGGTGCAGCTCGAGCGCCGTGTGTTTGAACGCTGGCGTGCCGCAATCGAGTTCCGCCTCCGCCGCACAGGCGCGCCCATCTGGGTCAAAGACCCCCCTGAAAAGCACCAGCACCGGCGCTGCGCCTGGGCCACGCACGTTCTTGACAAGGTGCTGCCATGGCCCGACGGCGAGGGGAGTTTGTCACAGTACAGGTACAGACACACAGTTGGGCACGGGCACTACCCGCACCCACACGGTATGCACTTAAACTTGGAGGCGCTCACGTGGCCACAGCTGGAGGCCGCGGCGATGGAGGCGGGCGTGCCGCTGCGCAACCTTCTGCCGGCGGGCTTCAAGGCCAAACGCGCAGAGTGCAAGGATGGCGCGGTGGACCACCCTGCAGTGGTGGAGAAAACACCGGGGCACTCGAAGTCGCAAGTCGCTGTGCCCCCGGAGCTGACACGCATGCCTTTGACGCATGCGCGCATGGGCCGTATGATCGTGATGCTAGGCAACTTTGCGCTGGCGGTGGATCAGTCGTCGTTCGTAAAAGTGCCCAAGCCGGGGGAGCTCGCTGCTGCTGCAAAGCGAAAGCGTGAGCGTGAGTCCGCGGCGAGTGAGATTGATGATGGCCATAGGCAGCGGTCGGTGGCAGAGCAGTATGAGGTGCTGCGCGCGAGCATGGAGAGCGAGGAGCGGAGGGCATTCTATGTACGCCTGATGGTGGTCTGGGCCGTCTTTTTTTTGTTCTGGATGGTAGGCTCAGCGATATTCATGGCGACGGAGAAGTGGACGTTTGGGACTGCACTGTACTTTTGTGAGTCCCATCCTTGGATCTTTGCTAGTGATTTATGGACATGTTCGCAGGCTTTGTCGCTTTCACAACAATAGGGTATGGTATGTATATACTTTTCTTTCGCTGGGTCAGTGACTAAAATATCTTCTATCTAGGCGACTTAACACCCAAAACTCCTGCAGGCCGTTCAGTCTTTATCTTTTGGGCGCTGTTGGGTGTCGGAACTATGACAATACTGATATCCAGTACGTAATTTAAACTTTCTCTCTCATCAAAAATCTCTCTCTCACAACCTCTAGTCCTCTCCGAGGCCTACTCCTCCCGCTATAAGAGTATCTTTACCTCCGGCATAATCACCCAATCAGTCAAACGATACCAAGAACGTGCCCGTGCCAACAAGCGGCGTCCTCTCCCAACATCGACCTCTCTCACTGTCGTGCCTACTCGTCCGCCCGGCACAGGCATCACCTACGCCCAGCCATTCTCGCCAACGTCCCCTACGACACTCACATCGCCCACCTCCATCGACGACGCCCTTTCGGACTCACGGAAGCGCGTGGACTCCCAGCTTGAGGCGCTGCCGGCGAAGGTGCTGCAGCATGCACGGACTTTCGGCGAGGAGGCGCACTATTTGATTGAGCCAGAGGCCTTGGATATCAATAAAGAGGCGGTCCCCGACGGACTGAGACAGCTGATGGATGATGTGGCTGGCGTGGAGAGGTTGGGGGAGAGGATTAAGGATGAGATCCTCAGGGATACGGATGCGAGGCATGTGAGTTGACGCAGTTCAAGACTGTTTTTGATTCACCACCATGCGCATGCTGATTATATTTGTCGCTGATACAGGCGTTGCTTGCCATCAGCATTGAAAGTGAGTTGAGAAGAGTTGTTTTCCATAATTGGTGACTGAAAATCGAGGCAGATGCGTTTCGAAAGATGATGGAGATCGCCGAGGAAGCAATCGAAGCGGTAAAAGAACGGGACAGACTGACCGAGATGCGATCACCCACCACGGAAGGGGTTGTGCAAACTGGGCGAGATGATGCACAGCCAGGAACCGAGTCCGCCCTGCGCCACCGCCCGCATCCACAACAGCCTGTGGAAGACACTTGACGGCTTCAGCTTCAGGTCGTCGGATACTATCATGTTATATCTTACTACGATCGAGACGTATATCTATGATCTATGGATGCCACAATTTACTCAGGTTGTGGGCATTGTCCTGTAGAACAAATAAACCGCCATAGCGGCGGAGTTCAGATCGGGATTTGAACCGACTTCACACATCGGGCAAGGGTCCACTCTTCCCCAACATCCCGCCACATCCGCCGGTCACTCCTATAACCCAAATGTCCAAATTCAACCACGCCATCGCTTTTATTACTGAGCTCTCTCCGTCTGACCTGGATAACCTCATCGAAAGTGCCGTTACTTTAAGAAAGGAGAGGGAGAGAGGCAAGGAGAGAGAAAGACATGATCGAGAACGGGAAGAGGCTGGTGGGTTGCCTCACAAACAGCCATCAAAAAGTGAGTTTTATCTGTAGTCTACATGATTTTCAAGCTTATATCCCATTTTTCACAAAGGTACGTCAAGGTTACTTCCTTGGAGTTCCCCCGATGTGGGCATAAGCGAGAGGATGGACCAGCTAACTATCAACCGATCACCTTGTATGTCTTCAATTTCCGTCATGTCTAGAAAACTTTGTATTAACCTGAATTAGCCACACAACCGTCGTCATCGCTCCCTCCCAAACCTCAGCCAACGACCGACACATCAAGACACACTACCCCATTCTACTTCAGACACAACCACCGTCCCTCGTAACCCTATGTTCACCATACACCTCTCACATTACATATCCGGAGTTCCAGAATTCAACCTACCCTGACCGCTTCAAGCACTTACCGACACATTCGGTCAACTCCCAAGCCCTGGTTCCACACCAGAGCCATATGCGGAGCAGGACGGTGTAACCTTAGCGGCAGAAATGGGGAATCCGGGGGCGCTGGATGTTATTATTAGTCATTATAGACGCACAGGCGTCTACAGGACATCGAACTAGCATTTCCATCCATGCATATAACCTTGCACATATGCAAATATGACGGATACAGGCAAAGACAAATCCATGATAATAATGTTACAGCGGTGCACATTCCCTTTCGAGCCAATTCAGGGCTCTTTCGTCACTCTTTAGAAGTGGCGACACTTTAGCCCATGTTTCCGCGTGGTAGGCATCAAGCCAGGTTCGCTCCTCTGCAGTCAACAATGTTGTGTCCACAAGTTTCTTCTGAATCGGGCACCTACACATGAAGGAACATGAAAGCTTAAACGAAGGGAGTGAAAAATACAGAGGTGTACTGACAAGGTGACATGCTCGAATCCAAGGTAACCTTTGTCTCCGAAGTTGTGGAGCGTCTTGACATCGCGGACGAGGACAATGTTCTCGATGCGGATGCCAAACCGGCCATCGGCATAGTAGCCAGGTTCGTTGGAAACGGTCATACCTGCCTTCAGCGGGGTGCTGTTGTACGCTGAAAAACTGTGTGTGTAAGAGGATTGTATACTGAACAAAAGATATATTCTTACCTATCCGCACACCAATCCCATGAGGACCTTCGTGCACGTTGAGATAATGACCTACACCGTGGCCAGTGCCGTGGCTTTAAAGCATCCATGAGTATACTGTTACTTGTTGCCTAGGGTTTTTGACGAATTACCGGTAGTCTGCGTTATAACACGCGTGATGAGATTGAGAGCAAGGCATGTAACAGAAAAAACATACCAAGGCCATCCTGCCAAAGGGCTCTTCGAGCCCATGAGTCACTTTGAAAGTAGTCAGCTTCGATTTAAAGATCCCTTATGTTGACAGTTACTTACATTACATATCCTTGAACGCGGTGTCAACTTTATTATCGCTACGTGTCGGGTAAGAATAACTTACCAGTGGTGTTATGAGGGAATATCGCGGTGTCAATGGCAATATGGCCTTGAAGGACACGTGTGAATGCCCGTTTTTCCTCATCGGTCGGGGTACCAAAATGCTGCACGAAATGAGCTGAAGCATAGATGATATTCCAATGCAAGAACAAACCCAGGTCCTTGTCACATCAGTTGTGCCATCCAGGAATTGAGCTATGACAGCAAGTCAGCCGAATGTTAGTTGACCAGCGTCAAAGTTTTCACCTCCAGAATCGCAAAGGTAAATCTAGGCATGTGATATCATGTCGTGGGGTCAGAGAAGGCGCTGGTGGAACATACCTGATCTTTCTTGATAATTGCGCAATCCTTTGGGTCGGGAGAATAATGAATGATAGCTATGTAAAGTCATAAAGTGCCATAAAACAGGGGAAGTGAATGGAAAGTACCACCATTAGGCCCTGTTGACGAGATGGTCGTAAACGAAAGTCCACGGAATAGGTCCAATTGACTGACGACAACTCTATATGAGGTACTTCAATTGCAGGAAAGAATCAGCACTACGCACGATCTGAACTCTTCCAACTTGTCAGCGCCCTGGCTTTCATTGAGTTCAACGTTGTTGTTAAGTTGCTCTTCAAGCCACGAAAAGTATCGTGCCAGGGCTGCACCGTCACGGATATGTGACTGGCGGAAGCCTTCGAGTTCGGTCGCGTTCTTGATGGCTTTCAGTTCGGCAACGGGGGAGCGTCCGATGGTATATGTATCCTTGATACCAATGATGATGAGGGTGGCAGATATTTTAATCACATTGTGATAACTCACCTTGCCCAACGCATGAGAGATAGCAAGACTAGCTTTATCACCAATGAGGACTTTCTGTAAAAATCCAATGATTGGATGATTAAAGCACCTAGAACGCGACAACTTACCTTCTCTTTGTCGAGGGTTAGGCCGTTCGGCAGTTGCTTGAGGTAGTCGAAAAAGGCGCTGTAAGGCTGGATATTGACATCGTTGCCGAGGTACTTAAGCGCGTCTTCGGCGAGTTGAGCCTTCTCAACGAACAACTCGACCGAATCGACTGTCACGACGGCGTAAGCGAAGAACACTAGATGTTTCGTTAGATATATTGAATTTAGCTAAATCGTAATTGCCTACCCGGGTTGTAGTCGATATCTGAGCCACGAAGGTTGAACAGCCAGGCAACTTCATCCAGCATGTTGACAACAAAGGCTTGATACTTCTTCTTTTCCAGTTCTTCTCGAAGCGCCTTGATTTTGTCGCTGGGTGATTGGCCTAATGGATTCTAAATGAAAGCCATGTATGAATTCAGATTGTGCAAACCTGAGTACTTCTCGTCGAGATGAATGATAGGATTATGTGGCCGAGGTGGACGATCACTCCATACGGCATCAATGAGATTCTGCTCAATAGGCACAAGCGTAGAACCCCGAGGTTCCAAAGCTTTGTTGATGGTTTCGGCATCCTCTGTGGTTTAGAACATGAGCAGACTTTCAGGAACCAGATGGTGTATTGTTCTTACTCGCAGATATCAACGTGGCGTCAATTCCAATCCGCGTGGATGCTTCCAAGTTCTGTGGAACATACAGATAGTCGAATAATTTGGAATGAACCTTCATACCTTGGAGAGGAATTCCTGCCATGTCGGTACATCTACGCGGCTCTTATTGAGCAAATTGATCGATGGGCGAAGTTTAAAATATGCATCTTTACCTGGTAAACCTTGCTTCATTAATGTCCAGTTTCTGTGTTCCCCGAATCAGTGACAGCCATAGAACGTAAGGACCTATATCTGACTGGTCAAGCTGCTTCGCTGCCTGTAGGAAATATCGACCATCTGTGAATAGGAATGCATTCTCCACAGTGACCACAGCACATCCTTCGCAAAAATTGTCATTATTAGGAAAACAGAATGTGTGCCGGTTGAAGGACAAGTTGCAACACACCAGCTGAACCGTTAAAGCCAGAGATGAAGGCACGTCGCTCATCGCAATGCGCAAGATATTCACTCGAATCTGACCTCATAATTCCAGTGAATATTCTATACTTGATCCTTATCGACCTGCAACTTACGTTGATCCTCGCTTGGAACGACGAAGGCCTGAACGTCATGTTCCTTCCGGGCCATGAGCTCTCGAAGGCCAGCCAGGCGCTTCGACGTGTCGACCATATGTTGACCAGCCGCTCCCATCGTTTGTATCGATGCTCGTTGTCGACCCTGATGAATAAAGGGGAAAAGAGATCGAGTGGAACGTCTCAAAGCAGCTTGAGCGTTTGCGAACATATGCTCTTCTAAAGAGGCACATGACGAAACACTCAGCGCCGGTAGATCCGGGCCGGTCAGCCAAGAAAAACTTTTGATGGTGTCCAAAGTTGATGCGCACGACCACGCACGGCTTCCATAACATACAAGAAAATGACCTTCTTATTTGAAGGACGTTCAGATTGAGCACCTTAAGAAAGACAGATGAACTTTGGCGGGTAAGCTGAGGTTTAAGGACAATTTCTCAATGGCAGTGGGGTGACGAGAAATCTTATGTAGTCACTCGCGGGTTGATCACCGTAGGGATCGCTGTCCAAAAGCTTTGCTGTATTTCGCAGCTCATCGTGGGCGTCATCAAGCTGGATTAAGGAATGTGTTCGTGTCAGCATCATGCCGTCCTCTCTAACACAGAGGTCCAAAATAGAGGATGAAGGATGTGCACACGGTCTTCTCCAAGTAAGTTCTACGCACCATGCGTACTAGGCTCTATGTAGTAGCAGCAAAGCCTAAAAGCCCTCTCAGTTCTGGATCTGCTTCGTTAGTCGGGTTGTCATTGAACTACATTTAGAACAGACAATCTGACGGATGTGGGTAACGCCTGGATTCAGAGCCTCGCCTTGACTGCAGAAATCCACGAAAGTACGCGCCTGTTTACTGGCGGAAGTCCGGGGAGGCCACTCGGCACCTGAAGATCAATCTGTACGTGTGCTCGCTACGACCCTCATGTGGTGGTAATGGCGAGGTTGATTCTGAGTGAAGACTTTCTATACGTGAACACGAAGGTTAGGCATGTGGCATGGCGTCACCGTGACTGAGTTATTTCCCGAATTAAAGTTAATCCTTTTGGAGGCGGGCCCTTATGTATGTGGCGTAGGCCTGTTGGATTCCACATGCAAAGCAGATTCTGGTTTGATAGATGGGCGGGTTTGAGAATGTCCGCCCATTCCCCAAGCGACGGAAGCTTGAGTAGTGCTCATCGAGTGACTCGGTCAAGACTCGGTGATATGGAGTGGCAAGGAGTGCCGCAATCAGAGAGAATCAGAGCCTGAGCATTTTCGGCGATTTCGGTGAAAATATCTCGGATTTAGGCGGGTGAAACAAAATGACTCGTCCGCCTTATTATCATCATGTCGAACGACAAATATAATCAGAACTTTGCACATTTCCCTTCTACCTTCTTCTCAAGAGCACCTAAAACGCGTCGAGCGCTGGGCTTCAACCGATACAAAATGTCTGGTGATCATTCACCACCCTCTCCTGGCTCTCCATTTTCGTCAAAGTCTTCCTCACCACCTCGCACCCCACCAAATCTCCACCAAAACACCTTGGACCCTTCGGCGAAATGGCTTGTGCAAAAGTTCGGCGGGACTAGCGTTGGAAAATTTGCAGTCAAGATTGCGCAGGATATAGTCGCGTTCGTACCATTCATCGCCCTCTTCAGGTTATCTAATCTCTGTATGAATTTGACAGAAACTACATCGACCAGCACAAAGTTGCCATCGTTTGCTCAGCACGTTCTGGTTCAACAAAAGCTCTTGGGACAACCAACCTCCTCCTGCGCTCCGCGTCACAAACTCTCCGACGAAAGCGTAAGGCCTCCACTTCTGGCTCATCTACACCTGTGACAAGAGGTCTCTTCGGCGCTGGCTGCGATGGCTCACAAACACCACCTTCAAGTCCCCATCAACGAGGCCGGTCGACCCCACCTACAGGTTTTTCCGCACTTACGCCGCTTGCCAACCCGCCAAATCAATCACTCCCTGAATTCAATGCCACAGTGGACGTTATCCGCGACGAGCATGTGAAGGCTGCCAAGGCTTCCGTGCGGGACCCCGAGCTCCTAGAGGAGCTCCTGCACGAAATTGAAAACGATTGCGACTGGCTGAGGAACTTCTTGTTTGCGGCCCAGGTATGCTGATTCTACCTCGGCCGACATACGATAATTGAATACGTTTTCCCCTGACGCCCCATACATGAAAGATCATTGACGAAATTTCTTCTCGATCCCAAGACAACATTGTGGGCTTGGGAGAGAGGCTTGCATGCAAAATCATGACGGCAGTACTGCGCGACCAGGTGATTAGCAGTTCTAACCCGCCTCAGAAATCCTTGAGTAACAACGTGATTATCCAGGGCATTGACGCGGAGTACGTATCTCTGGAAGATGTCGTACCCGAAATAGAAGATAGCGATGCAGCTGATTCTCTTGCGGACGGAACGCTGGACCAAGATTTTTACGACAGACTGGCCGTCGCTCTAGGCGAACGTATTCGACAATGTGGCCCTCGAGTCCCCGTCATCACTGGATTCTTTGGGCCTGTTCCCGGCTCGCTTCTGAGCCAAGTCGGACGTGGCTATACAGATCTGTGTTCCGCGCTCCTAGCTGTCGGCCTGGAGGCCGCCGAACTTCAGATTTGGAAGGAAGTTGATGGTATTTTCACTGCAGACCCTCGAAAGGTCCCCACTGCACGCCTGCTTTCCATCATCACACCCGACGAGGCAGCGGAATTGACGTATTATGGAAGCGAAGTGGTTCATCCCTTCACGATGGAGCAGGTGCGTGCGCAGTACGAACGCATCATGAATCGCAATGTAAAGATAGTGCAGGCCATTCGGAAACGGATTCCCATCAGGATCAAAAATGTAGAGAATCCAAAGGGCGGAGGGACAGTCATCTATCCTGACCCCGAGATGGAGGCGAGCGCGGAGCAGGAGCTACAGGTAGCCGATGATACCGTGCGGCTGGCGACGCTGCAGCGTATGTCCTCGATGGCGGATGACCAGAAACGCAAGAGACTCCCCACAGCGGTCACCATCAAGGAACACATCATTGTCCTAAACGTGAACTCCAACCGCAAAAGCGTTTCACATGGCTTCTTGGCTGGGATCTTCGGGACTTTGGACCAGTACGGCGTCGTAGTGGACTTGATCAGTACAAGTGAGGTCCACGTCAGTATGGCCATTGCAGATGGGCTGGCAAAGAAGATCCTTGACCGATTGATCAAGGAGCTTAAAAAGAGCGGGACTGTAAGATCCGTCCATTCTGGTTCCGTGCTCTGATTTGATGACGACGACTTTCTTGGCCAGGTCACCGTGCATCGCGATATGGCTATACTTTCTCTAGTCGGGAAGTATATGCGGAATATGGTCGGAATTGCTGGGAAAATGTTCACGACGCTCGCGCAGGGCAATGTCAACATCGAAATGATTAGCCAGGGCGCCAGCGAGATAAACATTTCTTGTGTCATCGAAGCCAAGGACTCAGTGAAGGCGCTCAACCTCATTCACCAGAGTTGTCTGCAAATCATGCCTGAGGGTGTTATTGGCAGAAGTGAGTCTTTAAACATCATCCTTTTACTTCGCCTGACTTGACACCGCCAGTCGGACCCTGGCTATTCTAACTTATCGGATTGGCTGTATCTTGACTTGTATATATCCAGGATTTCAACGCATTAGCAATACTTAGAGAAGCAATAGAATTTGAAAGACAAAATGGTCCGCATCCCATTGGGAGTTCTGTGAGAGCTAGAGGCCAAGGTTTGCTGTTGCTTGTAATTCTGGGGGGTGGCAAACAACACCATCGACAATTTCCACTCAACCGCTGTGCACCTTCATTGTACGGGCATAATGGCGGAAGCTCAGGCGACCTTCAAGGAAATCCCGGAGATTTTCGAGGTAAATCCGCACGTCTTATGTCAGGACCAACTATAACCCAATTTGTGTCCTAGGTCGAACTCGGAGAAGCCCTCACAGCTCGAACGGAGAGTCTGTGTGCGTTCCTATAATACCGCTTATCTCCCAAGTCATCTGTGTTCCTTACGCGCTTCTTCAGCAACTTTTAGGGAGCTTGGACCCCCCGACTTGTGCCATGTCGTGAAAAACACCGGCCGTAGTGGTCAACGCGATGTGAGGGCTTTCCATGGATTCGTCACTTGTGGAACCTTGACCCAGATATCTTAGCTCGGCTCGTATCATTACATCTCCGGCGTCGACGCCTCATCGTCTGCATCGCTCGCGGCATACATCAACTCCCTCACATACGCAATCGAGGACAACTCGGCCTGGTTTTCGAAAAATGCTGCGTGGAAAGTGCGGAACGGATGCTACTGGTAGGCTTCATTGTCTGCCCTCGGACGTGTCCTTTGCTTATTAGGACGGTCAGTTGTTTTAATGCCTTCTCGCGCGTGGATGTTCGGGTGGACGTGAAGATACCCGGTGGTGTGAATGCGTATGTCATCGACTTGCGAGGCGAAAGGTGCGTTGGCGTAATCAGCCTTCCTTTGTGTAACTCGGACGCTCATTCGCGCCAGGCATGAAGCGACACCAGAGATGTGGCAAGAGACATATGTTTCGGCGATTCTACGAGCAATACTGTATTCGGATGATCCCACGTACTCGCTTGAGGCCTATCGCAAACTCGACCCCATCACCTCCCCGGAAGGAGAAATAAGATTCTTGCAGGGCGCCGAAGCACTCTTCCTCAAAGGTAGCTAGCGAAGACCCCGTTGATCCTGCGCTTCGGATGTTAACGGCGATTTAGGCTGGCAAGTTGGATCTGATCCGGAGATTCAAGTCGCCACAGTCGTATCGAACCATTTGACGGCGGGGGTTCTGAAGTATTTTGGAGATAGTGGACGCTTTCAGCAGGCCGCAAACCTTTTTGAAAAACTGGCAGCTCGCGAACCGGAGGTCGCGTCCCTCCTCGCCAAAAGCTATATTGGAATGAGTATGTGATTTTCAGTTCTATCAGCATGAAAATGTGATGCTGAAGTTGATTCGAACCAGATGAGGAAGTCAAGGCGGTCCAGATTATGGCCTCAGCCATGAAGCAGACACCCCAATCCTACACCCTCCTCCACGTTCAATGCGACTTCTTGCGATCGAAAGGCAAATATGAATGGGCGCTCAAGTTGGCCCGCCAGGCCGTCAACTGTGCGCCAAGCGAATTTGTTACTTGGGAGAAGCTGACAGAGCTGTATATGGATCTTCGGCAGTATGAATCGGTGCGTGGCGTTTACTTGATGTACTTATTCAACTCTCATGCTCGAACTAGGCTCTTTTAACTCTCAACTCATGTCCCATGTTCACTTTTAACGGTCGAGACGCTCACCGACCTCTGCCCGCTGCAAAAATCAGTCTCCCTTTTACTCGCTCTATTGGAGAGATCCTTCCTGATCGGCAAAGAACAGAAGACGATGAGGTAGATCCCACCTCGTCTCTGCCTGAGCTTTACTCAATCAACATCTAGGCTGACCCCGCACTCCAACGCTTACCTGCACCCGGCCTCCGTGGTACGTGGGCCAGGGCATACTCGCTCCTTACCCGCCTCGTGTCCCAGATTGGTTGGGACGAGCTTCTCAAGACACGGAGCAGTGTGTTCGTCATGGAAGAAGAATACAGGATGCAGAAGGCCCAGGGTGAAATCAATCAAGTCATTACTAACGCCAACGGGGTGGCCACGGAGAATGACGATGGAGACGCTGGACGAGTGGTCATTCACGAGGATGGCACTGTTGCCCCCCGCCCACGCGAGTCTGTCTCCAGTCCCGACGATAATGCTTCCACACGTGGAATGATGTCGACGAAATCTTCCATCGATACGTCAGTGAACGGCTCAACACTGGAGACGTCGATTCCCATGATCCGAGTGTCTACCGAATCCGATCGCGAGCGAGAAGAGGAAGACATCTCCAGGGCTGCCACCCCTAAGATCAAGATAAACGGGGAGAATGAAGAGAATGGCATGGGAGCAATGGATCTTTTGGAGAAGCCGGTGCAGGCTGCTGCAGGGGAGGGTGAACAAACCGAAGGAGAGGCCCTTGCTGCCTCAACTCAGGAACCGTTCTCGTTCAGTAACAAACGCCTGTGTGAGCGCTGGCTGGATAATCTGTTCATGGTTCTCTACGAGGCAAGTCATATTCGGACATATGTTCTGATATCTGCATTGACGCTGTTCATTCAGGATCTACGCGTATGGACAATTTTCAGGGCCGAGGTTGCACATTTTAAGACGCAACACGTTGCGTACCGCAAGACTGGTCTGGAGTGGGAAATTCTTGGAGATCTAGGACTGCGATTACATCACAAGGAGGAAGCGAAGGAGGCTTACCAGCGCTGTCTTGACAGTCCCCGGTATTCGGCAAAGCCCTGGCTGAAGCTGATGGAAACGTATGCAGACGAGGGCGATATTCAACGCTCGATCCAGACAGCCATCAGAGTGGCCGCGTACCAATATGCTGAGTACACTGAGATGACGGTATGTTGATTTACGTTAGCCTGTCTTGTGTGGGTCCTATTCCCTGACGCTACCCCCCTCTAGTTCCCCACGCAAATCGCACGCAGCTTCTTCAAACTCGGACAGATTCATGGCCACGCCAAGATCTCGTTCACGCTGATTAGTATGGGATTGCCGGACCCCATTCTCAAAATTATGGACAGTTATCTTCAGTATGGGAAGGTTTTCAAAATCGAAGGATACGATTTCTGATTTTCTTCCATAATACCCCCCTTGTACATACTTCTTTCGTCGTTTTTCATGACCTCGGGAACCAGACGATGTCAGTATTATTCTTATTTGATGCACTTGATTTCGGCGAGCCGTCGCAGGGCATAAACATTTGAATTGGACGCCTTGGAAGCGTCGCACCGCGATCGGCCTGGACATGCGGCGGATCACTATCACCTCGGCTCAGCGCAGTGACAATGTTTATCCACCGCCATCATCCTTAGGCTTGCCTCGAGGACGGTCGGCGAAAAGAAATCACCCACCATGATCCATCCCTGGGTTTACCCTTCGACGCACATCCATTCCGAGTACCCGCCAAACTCTATCTTATATTCAGATGGTCTTGAGCGCTTAAGTAGCGCTATTGTCTCCCTGCATCTCCGATGTCGGGAAAGGGCTGCGATTCGATGCACATGCGTCCCTGTTACCCGACCCACCTGGGGGGTTTTATGACTGCAAACAGGGCTGCAATGTCACAAACATCTATAAAATGCAAGCCGGACGGGATTGGCAACAGTACCGCCAACATCTGCTTGTCAGTAATCCATCTAAAAAGGTGCGCCAGTAAACGGCTTTGTTCCCCTCATCGATGTGTTGTAAACGTGTATCTGCAGAAGAACTCATGATTCAAACTCTGCCGCGGGAGACAATTGACGGAATTTTGGACCACCTTTATAATGATCGAGCGTCTTTGGCATCGTGCAGTTTGGCATCATCCATGTTTACAGCTGCAACTCGCCGTCATCTTTTCTTTGAGGTTGAGTTGGAGTGCACGAATATTTGCACCTTTCTAAAGCTATTGGACGTACCTTGGTGCACCATTCCTCCTGCGATGCGACGAGTTGTCATCCGGGAAAAACGAAAACGATGCGCCCCAAAGGCCTACTACACTCCGTCCAATGGCGATCGCCTCATTTCCCGGCTCCAGGGAGTGCGATTCATCAAATTCCAAAACGTTTCGCTCGGAGATATCCCCCCGCCGTTCTGGAGTCTACTCCATAATCTTAAAGGCGTCAAGGAGCTTGAAGTTCATCAGATGTCGTTCGAGACCCCGGTCCATTTCTTCCGCTACATCTGCACCCTTCCGGCACTCGAAGCATTGTCCATTTCAAAATCTTCTATCCAGGTGGCGGCGCTGGACATCGCCTCACTTCGTCCGAAGCTGCCATTTTGCATTCCTTTCCTCGACGTCGGAATGCTCTCGCCAGGGATATTGGACTGGTTCCTCGCACAGGATCCCGTCCCCCCTGTCCATACGTTCCGTATCAATCTGGGCAGCGAGGCTGAAAACATCGTTAAATTACGTCAATTCACCGAGGCGTTGGGACCTTCCATACGCAACCTTCAGATCACTTTGCCGTCAGACATTCAAGCATGTGCGCTCGCTCACCTTGAAGACTGTACGTGCAGTATCTGACTATCGTTTCCACAGATTATCGGACACCACGTGCTGTCGATTTTTGTTCTTTCAGTAATATCCGGTCCGTTTACCTCGAAGGTTACCTCCGACTGGGGGAGCAATCAGAGTCGCGTCGTTTCGAAGACCTCATGCGGACCACGTTCACCCAGATTTCCTCCCCTATACTTGAAAAAGTCTCGCTTACGGTTTCGCTATGCATCGACGAGACCTTGCTCTATTTCGGCATCCCTGATCATGTACTCTTGGACATCTTTAGCTGGGGAGCGCTACCTGAAATTTTGGGACAGGAGTGTGGACACAGTCTTCGTCAGTTCCACTTGACGATCAGAGGTCTACCACCGTATCAGCGGAAATACATGGAACATTCTCTGCGGAAGGGTCCCTTCGCTGCTTTGGCTAGCAAAGGGATCCTTTCCGTCAAATTTCTCTGACTCTCGGGACTGTTGTCTACCGGTAAGTTAAATTGTCGAACTGTCAACTCGAGATTGATGTTCTGCAGCATGCCATCTACAGCTTGGATTGGAAAAGTCATCTATGTTACCAGTCACAGGTCCAAACCAATGTGATCGTTCGAATTTTGACATTACACCGACTCGGGCTGATCACGTTCCGATGTTATCTACACATGTTAGACGACCTGTTGGTCGGTCCTACATACCAACGACTAGGCTGCGCATACGGTATATTATACCAAACTGCATAGTAGATACTAGAATATACTCGGCGCGGAATGCACGGGGTGTAAAAGAATTCCGCTGTCTTCAGACACAGGTGCCGACAGGCCGGCGTTCGGACCCTGTAAAGCAGGATAACTTTGGTCCACAATATAATCCACGTAAAACGGTGGCCTTGTGAAATCAATCATCCTTCCAGTCGACGCCCTCGTCGCTTTCGAGTTGCCTTTCGTCTTTGTGCTCAACCCCTTTCTCGTTCCAAATGTCTTTCTCTCCTCCAATTCGCCGCCTTTCTAATACCAACTCAAGCAGCAAGGAAGATCTGATTAACGCATATGAAGCGGAAGAGGAACGTATCATCAATGTCTTGTCGCGCAAGTTGGAACAGGTGTGTCATACAGCACCCGTACAGAGCCTTTCTAACCCCCAAGCCAGTTGCGCGAAGAGAAAATTGATCTGGAGAATGCACTTGAGGCCGAGTCGGAGTCGCATGTCAACAGGATGGCCCGGGAACTCACTGCTCTGCGTCTAGCGCAGCAGGGCGGCACTTCGAATAGCAGCCTGAGCACATCTCCAGAGAAAGAACCTGGGCTAGGCTTTCGCTCTTTCATGTCGGGGAGAAACCCGGGGGCCCCGAGTGCCGAGACCATGTTAGAAGCCATGCGGCGAGAAAACGAGCAGCTGAGAAGTAAACTTGT
This sequence comes from Tricholomella constricta, assembly GCA_013368375.1. Lineage (NCBI taxonomy): Eukaryota > Fungi > Basidiomycota > Agaricomycetes > Agaricales > Lyophyllaceae > Tricholomella > Tricholomella constricta. The sequence continues at coordinate 1,039,265 of JAACJP010000007.1, read as the reverse complement.
CGAGACGGAGAGGGATTACATCCGGATATCGAGGCTCAATGAAGTTTACAGGGAAGAACTCATCGACCATAGGAGACGTGTAAGCGATTTCCATGCGGGGCTCTGTACCGCCACATTCTAATAGACTCTTTGACAGCTGGGTATGTCCGTGGATAACCTGATAGGACTGTCTTCAGCAGATCCCTACTCTCAACCAATACACAGAAGATCGTCGTCAGCGTCTTACTCAAATGCCTCCTCACCTGCTACATCGGTAATGTACGCCTCAACGCAAATCTCACGCCCGACCCATGGCGTGCCAATACCTCGACCTCCGTCGCAGATACATCGGCCCGCCCATTCAGGCCTGGAAGGAAACACCCCACTCTCACATTCGCCGTCGTCTTCCGAATCGCCGTTCCCATTTTCCCCAGCCACGCACCCCAACAGTCTCACCAGCCCGAATACGAACATAACCAGTCCGCCTTCTTCTTTCTCGTTCAATTCTAATCATGGGTTAGCTTTCAGCCCTCGTACCCTTTCTTACCCGTCTGTGCCCCCGCCATCACTTTCTTCGTCATTCGGATCCCCGACGGTCTCCTACCATATGACCCACGGGGACCACTCCCCCCTCGAGCCATCCAGTCGGCGGAACTCAGGCACCCGAAGAGTCACCGATTGGCGGGCTGGAGAGTCGGGTTTTCGGGGGATCAGCCAGACGAGGGATAATCACAGCCGAAGGAACAGTGTGGAGAGGGGAGCAAGAGTGGCAGAAACTGGGACATTGATACCACGCAGCCGGGCGAGCAGTCAAAGCCTAGCCCCGACGACTGGCGCGCGCGACATTCCTGACTTCAATACTGCCAATGGTGACTCGAAAGTTGTTCACTGATGTCAAAATGACCGAATATCCCAACCTTGGATGGTCTGTTCTAAACTTCAAAAGAAAGACATTACTGTATCACACTAATATCTAGAGTATAATAGAATACGCTTGGAGAAATCGGACGAGCGCATCGGCGGGACCACGTGGGATTCCCGCCCAATCCCGACGAATGCTGTGCTAGGACCCCGAAATCGGCGAGGTTCGCCGGGGTCCTTCTGCCTCATGGCCATTGTTCGACGGAAGCGGATGCGTTGGGATGACTCGTCCTGATCCCGCTCCATAAAAGGACCATTGGGACGCGTCACCTTGTTGTATTTCTCCATGTCGTATCCACACGGCCAATTTCCTGAAGATTTTTCTAATCCGACCAGACCTCTTTTTCCTACTTGGGAGACGATGGAGAATGAGGAACAGCAACAACCGCAACAAACTCAACAGCCTCAACAGCAGCACCGCTCTCAACAGCCACAACAACAGCAGTCTGATACCCACTCCCCAACGGGACCGCCGCCCCACACACCACAGCAACACCCAACGATACAACTTGAGGAATCTACGCACGTTGTGCCTTCTCAGCAGCGTTCTGCGTATGACGATGCCCCAGTGCGACTCTATCAGGTGCACCAGGGTTCTGAGAGGCCCCGCCAAAGCATGCGGGAGGTCGAATCCCATCTGCATATCGATACTTTGCGGTCCAGTTCGGCGTCGACATCAGCGGGTCCCGTCAGACAGACACGTTCGTCACAGCATCAACAGCAAGTCCATCCATACAGGCGCCCGCCAAGCGCCACCAGTGCGGTGCCACCGACACGACAACAGCCGCTTGTTAGGTTCACAAGCATCCAGCCATCTTCGTCCTCAGTTCATTCGCCTGCCATACCGTCGCCTGCTAGTGTGACAAGTCGCCTTGCAAGCTATGGCTCCGGAATCGGGTACGTTGTTGTTCTGTTCTTTGGCATCCGGTTCCGACATGGGCACTTTACAGGTCCCCCGTCGACACTTTGCTTGCTCCCAGCGTCAGACATGAGACGAGGCGGCTTTACCTCCTACGAACGGATTCTCATTATGATCCGGAGAGTAAGAAACTCATCGCCATGCTCGAAGTCCCTGGAGTGAGAAAGGCCGACGTGAGAGTGACGCTCTCAACGTGCACCTGGAACCGCGTGAGGCAGATCACTGTGTCGGGCATCGCGAGACCAGTGTTTCCCCCTGCCTCAATGTCAGAGTCCACGGACGGGGTGCCTGAGCTCACTATAAGAGAGCGCAAGTATGGCGAGTTTGCGAGAACGTTTGCTGTTCCATCCGATGTTAATGTGCGCCTTTCACCACCTGGCGCGTGTGAGTTTGTGGTTTTGATAAATTGCTTTTTCTCCCTACTGGTACTCAGCGTGAAGACATCGAGGCGTCCATGGAAGATGGCGTGCTCACCATTAAAGTGCCCTGTGGGATGCCCGTGCATCCGAACCCAGAAGATATACCTGTGCGATGAGTTGAGTTCCATCCCTCAACGACTGTAAAAGCCATCCCTCAAGTTACAACGGACTACAAGATATCTTGACATCACCATTTCCTCCGTATGTACTGATTCTTGCGACTCACTTGTATATTTGTCCCCGCTGTCAGCCCCTACTCCCCTGTCCATTGCCCTTTATCCAGCGCTGCCCTCCTCCCCAACTCCGCATTTATACTGTTCATTTATTTTGATAAATTGAAGTTACTCTTGGAACTCACCTTGCAGATGCCTCCACGCCCACTCCCGGATATCCATAGGGGCTGTACGTATACCTCGTTATTGAACATTATAATCGTACCTATAAGTAGTAGTAGTTTTCAATCCCACCGTCGGTTTCTTGGATGATAATGAGGCGGCGAGGATTGATTGACAATGATACGTCTTGGATCAATGGATGCTGGCCGTATTGTCATGCATTGCGCAGTCGCCAACAAACAATGGCACGTGGGGCAATAATGCCACGAAGGCTCGAAAGAGCTGATCTCGCCTCCAGCGCCGTCCACGTTCCAACTCAACCTTTGCTGGCCTCTAGGCCACCTTTAACCGTCCTTTCACGAAACCCTCGCCATGGTCGAAGATAAATACATTGGCCTCTCCCTCGCCGTATCCGGTTCGGTGCTCATCGGAACAAGTTTCATAATCACCAAGAAGGTAGTAATGATTTCCTTTTCATCCTTGCATCGCGGAGCTCATTTTTTTTGCAGGGTCTGAACGATGCTGCCAAAAGAAACTCAGCCTACGGTGCCCAATCTGCGACGGAAAACTTGTCATATTTGAAGAATCCAATATGGTGGGTCGGATTATCCACCAGTGCGTCCATTCTATCTATTCTGTCGCGAAGTTTTCAATTGACATTGCATCTCAAGTGGTTGTCGGAGAGGGTGATTGCTTTTATTCCAGGAACGCTCGAGACCGATCTTCTAACTGCTGCCTACAGTTGCAAATTTCGCCGCCTATGCCTTCGCCCCTCCAATACTTGTAACGCCGCTGGGAGCCTTGAGTGTACTGATTGGGTACGTCCGACCTTTTCATTCCTTCTGATTTTAACCAGCTGACCATTGCAAATTAGCGCCGTTCTCGCTTCATTTCTTCTCAATGAAGAACTCGGTCATCTAGGTCGTCTGGGATGCACTCTATGTTTAATCGGCTCACTCATTATCGTTCTTCACGCCCCGGAGGATAAAGACGTCGAAACAGTAGAAGAGTATTTAAGTTATGCCTTGCGACCAGGTGCGTGTTCAATTCCTCTCTTGCCTCGTGCGCTCTGACACTCGATACAGGTTTTCTAATGTACTGCTTTACGGTCCTTGTATTCACCTTGATCATGGCGTACGCCGTCGCCCCGAGATATGGACGATCGAATCCCCTCATATACATCTCCATCTGTTCCCTCGTCGGCTCTATCTCAGTCATGGCCATCAAGGGCTTCGGTGTTGCGGTCAAGCTAAGCTTCGGTGGCAAAAACCAATTCACGCATCCAGACACATACGTGCTGGGTATAATCGTAGCTCTCTGTATCCTGGTCCAAATGAACTATTTCAACAAAGCGTTGGACATTTTCTCCACCAATGTGTTCGTATATGATTCCCCCAATGTGTGACTCAATTCCATTGCTGAACAAGTTCGTTTGTAGAGTCAACCCGATGTACTTTGTCGGCTTTTCGACTTGTACTGCCACCGCCTCTCTTATCCTCTTCCAAGGATTCAACACGACCGACGCCACCAACACAGTCTCCCTGCTTGCCGGCTTTGCCGTAACTTTCATGGGCGTCCACTTGCTTAACCTGTCGCGGCAAAGCGAACCTGCTCTTGGCGAGCACTCTACCCTGGAGGGCGGCCTGATGAATCCCCGGCTAAGCCTACAAGGTCGCATGTCGCTCGACGGCTGGAATAGCGATAGCCGCGTCGGCCCTGCACCCTCTCCGCGGGGGCACGGCCGGAGAAGCTCTCTTTACCGCAACCAGAGCTCGACGCTCTTCAGCGCTTTTGACGAGCATGATCCGGATTCAGTGGGACTGCAGGAACTCAGGGAAGAGGGTGAATCCGATGACGATGTAGATGAACGGACGCTTCTGAACAAAGGGACGCCGCTGTCGCCGCCGCTCAATGGGCATGGGAACGGTGGTGTTAGGCAGAGCGGGTCTCGTAGCCCTAGCCACTCACCCATCCCGAGCCGCACGGCATCGACTGATGTACGGATACCGCTGCCGTGACCGCCGTTTGTTGTTAGAGTTATACACACATACCCAGCTCGATATGGACTTGTTAATATACGACTTTCGGGTAATTGATGGAGTTTGGCTATGCCCTCCTGTTCCTAGTGTTTGATTATTGAACTCAAACCAACTTGATGAAATCGGCTTGCTGAAGTCCTGGATGAGATCCGACCTATGTCACCGATGCTCAACGCTCAGCGCTCAGTGCGTGTGTGGCGGACACTTGTACAAGTTTACCAATGGAGGCTGGGTCGATCGGGTTGAAAGCTGTAACTTCCACTCGGCGATAACCGATTATTGTTCTCTTTCGCTGTGAACCACCGAGACTAGACTTGATCCTGTGTCATCCTTTGAATGGTCTTTGCCGCTCGTCAGGCTTTCAGCTCCGGGCTTTACAGCTTATGCCTACTCTGTCGACGCCTCGATCATTTTGTTCAACCTCCTTCTCCACCACTATAGCTGCGACTTCGATCGCAAAGACAAGGTAGTCAGAATGAAACTTCCAAAGGACAGCCGTATATGTTCCACGTCTTGCTTTCTTTGTTCCGTGTGGACACTTCATGTAAGTCTTTATCCATGATTCGGCAGCGGCAGACGGATTCTCAAATGACTCTCTGGGAGCCGCATGCTCCAAATTGAAAACGGTGAAGCTGTATCTTTGAACAGCCGCAGTACCCTGCTCCCTTTGTGTCGTCGCCTAACTGTCATGAACGGTGACCACACACGGCGATACTCGAGATCTTTTTTGGACTGGTTTACTCCTTTTACGACGGTGAACGCGACAGAAAACTCATGGACAGGAAGTTTTCCACTACCTTGGGATATGTCTTGCGAGAATCTTCAAGCACCCGCGTACGGCGCTCACATGCTTTTGTCCTTCATCACTGGACTCTCGCGACGAAATCCCCACCTTTTTCTCTGGAGCGTCACGCCCAGACGCTATGTATAATGTCAGCTGTCACCTCCCATACTTCTGGAAGCCTCTTGCTTTCTGGGGCACGGCCTGGCAGGTATTCTATCTGGCATAGCAGCTGCTGTCAGTTGGAGAGGCTGACGCTAGATGCTACAGGGATATATCATGGCCTCGTTGAATTCATCGCCTGGGTTCAACTGGGTTCAAAAAACTTGAACCTCGACAAATTCTGTTCTACCCGACCCTTATTGATTTTATCTGGCATATACTGGCTAATCTCAAGGACTAGGTCACACTCACGTCATTGTGGTTCTGAAACGCATTTCGATCATATGCCGCGATGACCGTGGCAGAAAACTTGACCTCGACTCGAGATTCTCGGTGTTGATGTGCCCGACGTCAAAGATCTTGTTCCTCGATGCAACCTTGGAAATGCTTGATATGCTCCCGTCTATAAGCGATTTGAAGACTGTCAGCTGTGAAACCATGAGCTGTCGGAATGATGAGAGATGATCCCTGTTCCGACATCGAAGCAGGGGCCACTTCTTATCTTCCGCAGCTTCGGTCCTTATTTGCAGGATATATCGAACACCTCTTGAGCAATGTAATGGCCTTTCCGAGCTCGAATCTATGATTACCAAGATACTGTGCTCGACCTAGCCAACGTGGAATTTTACTTGCGTTTATCATCTTTGATATCTTCAGGAGCCACACTTCTTGAAAGTACTTTTGCCTCTAAATATTCATACAGAGTATCGCCTTCATGGGAGGTTATGATACTGGATTGGATTCAGTTGTGCGCGCAATTACACGACTTTTTCCTGCGGCTAATCGCGGTCTGCCAGTGGCATCCTTCGTATGCAAGGCGCGACGAATAAAAATTGGTTCAACCCAGGATCGAACTGGGGACCTTCTGTGATCACCACTGTGAGACAGAAATCATAACCACTAGACCATTGAACCGTTGCATTGTACAAACATCCAGGCCCACCCGTCCCGACTGGTTGTTGGTTCCTCCATCCATCTACGTTATCGACGTCGCCATAAAAGCACTACATACGTAGTTAATGTGGGTGACACAAGAAGAAATTGTGATCAGCAGTTTTGAATTTGGCTCAAAAGGATAAAAATTGGTTCAATCCAGGATCGAACTGGAGACCTTCTGTGACCGTTAAAGGACTTAACGGGGTCCCAGCTGTGAGACAGAAATCATAACCACTAGACCATTGAACCGCTTGACTGAAGGTGTCCTAATGCTATCATGACAGTTTCGTAACATTGTGAATGATTCAGGAACGGCGACCAACATTACCAGGCTTGCAACTGAACATCCTGTTACACGCTATCAATCATGGTTTATTTTGTAATTGCGTCTACACATCTGGTGGCGCTTCCGTGGATAGATCCCCTTCAATCTAAGTGCTGAGAGTTGGCTGGAAGACCTGCGAAAATAGGAAAGTGGCAAACAAGGAAAATGAGGTAATCTATTCCAGATTGCTTGACGCTGGCCAAGAGTTCGCAACATCATGGTGATAGTTCCGTTATACACCGGCGCTCACAAGTGCAAATCTTGGCGCTGCGTTGCGACCTCAGTACTAATTTTACTAAGGCTTGACGCCAGACCCCTCTGGACTCATTGGGCCCGCAGCGACCGCGCGCATCACGGAGCAATCGTAGAACCATACTTATTCAACGCGCTCGAATCCGTGAGATCATGGAGAATGATGCATCCCCAGCAGACCTGACGCGCGTTTAAAGCCCGCGGACAACGAGGAACGATGTCGCCATCCGCCACATGTAAATTTTGAGCATGCTTGTCTGCAGGGCCAAGAGTTATTTGGCGCGAGCCGAATCATCCTCCAGAATTCCAGCCTCGTCTGACGGACGATTAATTCGCTCATGCGAACACATATACGCGTCACTTATATCAACGACTACATAAGCTGAAGGACAACCCAGAAATTACCGAGCCTCGGAGTCAGTGATATCGCAGCATCTCTACAGCCAGTATTCTAGAAGCACTTGAAGTTATTATTGACGAGAAGAGTATTAATAGCCCATGGCTAGAGCATCAAAGCAAATTATGAGAGTATTGAACATGTGGAGCTGTGATATGTCTTACCCCATCAGCCATGAGCCGCAGCAATTGAGTACATGCCCAATTGGCCGTTTCCTGATCACATTGGTTGCTCCTGTGCCAAACAAGATACAGTCGTAGATGCATATTCGAGGTTAAATTTGACTTGGGAAACATGGGCTTCCAGTTTCTTTTTCTGACGGTGCGGTTCCGTGACGTGGGTGACGTGGACAAATCTGAGGCAATGGGAGCACAGCGTGTACTCCTCTCAACTCAATGCATGTGATGATAGGCACCAGCCCAGCTCATGCTCCCCCGGTGGCAGTGACGCTCTGGATATAGATCCGTTCCTTAAGTTCCCTGGCACAAATAGTCAACGGCAGAGCCTTGCCCACAACTGAATTGAGCTGTAGATACTAGCAGGCATTCCATCGAACCAAGAGCAATGGCTGGTCATCGATAAGCTGTCCGGCCATGTAATTCCTGTAGTCCAAGATGACCCTAATATTGTCGTCAGCACGAGGTCGGGACTGATGGCGGGGTCCCGCCATCGGCGGTGGGAAACGTATAAAACGACGTCCCAGCCACGATCTGGGATAATTGACGTCCAGTGGTGCGATACCTAAGATAGGTTACGAGATGCCTTGGGGAAAGCATATTGGGGGAGGGGTTATGAGAACAGGAACTCCAGATAGGCATTGATTTCCTGAAGGGGCGTTAGACTGAGCGGCGCCAGCCACAGAGGCATTAAACATAGCGCTGACTGCCGTATCGGCAGGGAATAGATATGCATCCTCTCGCCGTCATACGTTAACGGCGAAACCTTTCCCAAACTGAAGGAAAAGGTGACAGTACATGAAGGCTATGAAGTGGTCCATTTTGGACACGTCAAGCCAGATTTTGGAGCTTCCTGGGGTCGTTGCGCGGCAAAATCATTGGTGCTTGGGAACAAGAGGCATCCGATTGGAAGGCGCTTGGAGAAGGTCTGGGACAGATGGACAGGCAGATGTCGAGCGGGGTGCGAAAGACCATGGGAAGAGACACGGCGCAGATAATAGGTTTGCTTTAGGCCGGGCCAGACGCGTAGATTAACGTTGTCTGCGGAACTAGCAAATTCATTGAAGGCCCGGATTCAATTGAAAGTTTAGTCGGAGCTTCAGGATTTGACAGTGCATGTCTAACGAACACATGGTTCGTTGGAGTGGGTTGGACAGACTGTGGCAGCCAAGCCATCTGAACGGAGGGCCTATTTCTAGAAGTGTAACACACATCTTGAAGAGGCTGGTGTTAAGTGTGCGTCCGGATCAGATGGTCTCCAAGCCAGGCAAGGTACTGTGTCTTCGAGGCGAAACGATGATGATGCTGCTGTTGTGAGAGAATTATTTCGTGAAAAGAATTTAAGAGGACCGGCGGATAGAAGCTGATGGTTCCTCGGTGCCTGTCGCGAGGAGATTTGGAGGCAGGAACGCCTTGAGGCAGCATGAGGAGACGCTGAGAGCAGTAATTGTCACATGATGGCCAACAGTCTCGATCAAGAGCCTGCAAATCAGAAGGCGTTCAAGGTAATTCCACCTTTCAAAGGCGATTTCCGTTTCTTACTTATGTGCCTGACCCATCTTTGCCTTCAATCTCCGGTTCTCACAGACAATCAACGATGACCATGTCTGTTTCTCCCAGGCAAAATGACGATCCCCTCGACGAGGCCCTCCGCCCGCCCCCAGACGAGACTCCTGAGCAGCGCGAAATCCGACTCGCGCGTGAGGAGGAAGCGAACAGGATTAGCCAAGCTATCGATGCCAGTATAAAGGCCGAGAAGCAGGCCAGAAAGAAGAAACGCATTGTCAGGTTGCTGCTCTTGGGTCAGAGCGAGTCCGGTGAGCATGCGACCCACTTGTACTCCATTCTCAGGGCTTATTGTAGTTCCAGGAAAGTCCACCACGCTCAGACGTGAGTTCCGAGCGCCCGGACTATGTTTATCACTAATCATACTTCGCAGAATTTCAACGGCTGTATACACCAACGGCCTTTCGCGAAGAGCGAATCCTATGGCGAGCTGTAATCCAATTGAATATTGTTCGTTCAATACGAATCATCCTTGAGACTCTCACTTCACCGACCCAAAAATCGCCTAAAACTTCACCCTTCTCGACACCGCGATCTCGTTCTCGCAGTATATCCCGGCCACCCGCTCTCCCCACGCACATACCTCCACTACCTTCCTCGGACTATACCAATTTCAATGGCTACGGCAACGGCGCATTTGGACATGGGAACGGAAATGAGGCTTTTGACGACAGTCACTCCGGACGCTTGCGCGTCGACTTGGGCGGCGAATCGGATCCTGATTCCGACTCGGAACACGCATCACGATCCAATCCATCATCCACAACCCTAATACCATCTCCCCTTGAAGCACTGAAGACGCGTCTTCAACCCCTCCGGCACATCGAAGCCCTTCTGATTGCGAAACTTGTCCCTCCAAACGAAGACGAGGCCACACATCTTGCAGGGCCGTCCCACTCGAGCTACCCTCCGGACCAACCGGGTCATACCATAGGCACCTCATTCCGGAACCAGGAAATATTTGTGCGACCGGGTGCAGGATGGAAAGGTGCCTTGTCCAAAGCCCGGGTCAATTATCCCAGCTGCAGCGAAAGCGAAGATCCTTCGCCGCACATGGACTCGGGCCGCCCGACGAGCGCAGGCAACACGGGCCTGGAAACGCCGGACGAGCCACAGGAGGTGCTGCATCAGTGTCGGAAGGACATGATGATGCTCTGGAATGATGATATCGTACGGGAGATCCTCATACGCAAGAAGGTGCGGTTGGAAGAGTTGCCTGGATTGTAAGTTTGCCTTCCGTGCTTTACCAGCCGGAGTAGGGCTGGAGGGAGGCTGATCCGCCCATAATATAGCTTCCTGAATGACCTAGAGCGTGTTACGTCGTTGCGGTACATGCCTACAGATGGTATGGCTGTTCTTTCTCTCGAACGGTTGATGGGCCTTATTTATGACACTCTTTTCTTTTTCTTTCCATCAGACGATGTCCTAAAAGCTCGTTTGAAAACGGTCGGCGTCTCGGAATATAAATTTGAGATGGAGGTGAGTGCTGGGCGAGACAGTGGGACGGAGTGGCGCATAGTCGACGTTGGCGGAAGTAGAAGTCAGGTAGGCTTTCCGATTTAATCTTCTGTACAATGTGACCATTGACGAATCCGCTGGTACAGCGCCGTGCGTATACTCCACCCACCCTCGCAGGGTTAAGTATCTAAAAATTGATTTCTTACAGCGACATGGGCACCCTTTTTTGACGATGGTGCGTTGTTCCTGCCGCAGAGCTCCTTCCCCTTTGTTTATGAATACATTCCAGTGGACGCCATCATCTTCCTTGCACCTATATCTGGCTTCGATCAGGTTTTGGCTGAAGACCGGACAGTTAACCGACTGGTGAGGCGTTCACTAAGCTGTCGAGTCAAAACGTCTTCAACGGATACCACAGGAGGACTCTGTGCTACTGTGGAAGGCGGTCTGCTCCAACAAGCTACTAGCGGGCGTTGATCTCGTGCTCTTTCTCAACAAATGCGACATCCTCGACGCCAAACTAAAATCCGGAATCAGGTAAGGGTCTCTCTTTTTCATTTTCTGTCAACCGGTGACCATCTCCATCAAACTTGCAAATTTTCATCTTCAACCTTTCATATTCTGTCTATCACCGTCAACTGATTCCCTGCGACCGCGCACACAGACTGTCCAAATATGTCAAAAGCTATAGTGATCGGGAGAACGATCTCGACAGCGTGAGCAAATGTGAGTGAGCTGAGGTGCTGACGCGTCTACCCGCATGCCCGTTGTTGATCATCTATCCATCCCGTGTCTCTTTTCGGTGGCCATTCAGATCTTCGGGGGAAGTTCAGTGCGATTCACCGAGAGTATTCGCCGAATCCGAGAAAATTTTACGCGTTTTGTACCTCTGTGACGGTCAGTTTCTGTTTTACCCGAGGCTAGGTTAAGCCTTGGCCAGTCTCACGATCTCACTATTCTTTGCTCTGCAGGACACTGCAACAACTGCAGGTATCATCGCGAGTGGTGCGTTCCGTTTCTAATTGTTCCTGCCACTCTCCCCGTCAAGTTGTGGCCCCTGAATAACGTTCCTTCCTTTTTTAAAAACAGTCCGCGACATGGTTATTCGGCAGCATCTCAAGCAGTCGAAATTGCTTTAATTATTATCTTGCTCTTTATTTCCTTGATTTATCTATCCCCATCCAATTTGCTCTCTTTTTCTTTTTGGTTTGTTTATCCCCTTGCGGCATATATCGTTAGCTCTTGAATCCTTCCCCTCTCTGCGTCCCATACTCTCCTTTTGCCACTCCCATCACGACTGGACTCCTCAAGCCCCGTCGTGTACCTGTACATGTTGTACAGTACACAAGCCAATCAAACGATATCGACGACACGCTTACGAAAGCCTATCCCTTCCTCTTCCCCATGCTCCTTCTTTCAGGCCTGCGAACTTCGCTTCTGTCCTTGTTACATGCCAAACCGCCACATTGACATTGTTTCTGATTTTTTTTTCGCACTTATGGAGAACCACAATCTCACCTAGATATCATGGCCGGCGATACATTCTATTCGGCCGCAGTCATACTGGATTATGCCACTTGTACATATACACTCAAATTCTGTACTTATATCAGCTCAAGAATTCTTTAAAGTAGCGTTTATCTCCACGCATACGGACTCGATTTAGTAGATGCGGCGCGTAAGAATTTGTCGTGATTGGCATTCCCATCTCCTCCAAACAAACGTTAAATCCGTGATGCGTGACCCGTGACGCAGCACGACGCGTACACCTCTGAGCTTACACTTTACGATGCCCGTTGGAACCAGAGCTCCCCTCGCCCCCGGAGGCATCAAGTCCTACTATCAGGCGAAGATAGAAACTGCGGAACTGACTATAAACCAAAAGACCCAGAATCTCAGACGGTTAGAGGCGCAACGGAATGCGCTTAATGCTCGGGGTGCGCCTTTTATCCTACCAAGCTTAGATACCTGTGTTGATCAACTTATGCTCTCGCTTTCAGTGCGATTGCTAAGAGAAGAACTACAACTGCTTCACGAACCCGGCAGCTATGTCGGGGAAGTCGTCAAAGTGATGGGAAAGAACAAGGTCCTCGTGAAAGTCCAACCTGAAGGGAAATACAGTGCGTCCTAGGCCACTTTTGCGAACGAATCGTCTTTCTAACTGTTTTTGAATAGTTGTTGATCTGGACTCCGAAATCGATATCAATGCCCTCACACCCACACTCCGCGTTGCGCTCCGATCCGACTCCTACACAATACACAAGATCCTCCCCAACAAAGTCGACCCACTGGTCTCGCTCATGATGGTCGAGAAGGTTCCGGACAGCACGTACGAAATGGTCGGCGGTCTCGACCAGCAGATCAAGGAGATTAAGGAGGTCATCGAACTCCCCGTGAAGCATCCAGAGCTCTTCGATGCGCTCGGTATCGCACAGCCTAAGGGCGTGCTCCTATACGGCCCGCCAGGAACTGGAAAAACGCTGCTTGCGCGTGCAGTGGCACATCACACAGACTGCAAGTTCATCCGTGTCAGCGGAAGTGAGCTCGTGCAGAAATACATTGGTGAGGGCAGCAGGATGGTTCGAGAGCTTTTCGTTATGGCACGGGAGCACGCACCAAGTATCATCTTCATGGACGAGATCGATTCTATTGGAAGCTCGCGTGGGGAGAGTGGCAGCGGGGGTGGCGACTCGGAGGTACAGCGGACGATGTTGGAACTGCTCAATCAGCTGGACGGGTTCGAGGCGACGAAGAATATCAAGGTCATCATGGCGACCAATCGAATTGGTATGTTCTTCGTCCCTTTGTCTTTCGTTGGTAGCTGACGATAAGGTTTTTTAAAGATATCCTCGACTCTGCGCTCCTCCGTCCCGGTCGTATTGATCGTAAAATTGAGTTCCCACCTCCAGGCCCTGAGGCGCGTGTCTCCATTCTGCGGATTCACTCGCGAAAAGTATAACTCTCTTTCGGCGCCTGTGCTGTGTGCATAGTTGTGCTGACGATAACCTTTTAGATGTCACTGCAACGAGGCATTAATCTCCGTGCGCTTGCGGAGAAAATGGGCCAGTGTTCTGGTGCTGAGGTCCGTGGTATCTGCACTGAAGCGGGTACGTTGAGCGGCATCGTTGATCGGTTGTCCTTGCTCATCACTTGTGATCTCCACAGGTATGTATGCACTGCGCGAACGGAGACAGCATGTTACACAGGAGGACTTTGAGTTTGCGGTTGCAAAGGTTTGTGGATTTTTGCTACTCGATCTATTCACAGAATCTTATCCTCGTTGCGATTTGTAGGTCCTCAAGAAGAACCAAGAGGGGAATACGTCGGTCAACAAACTCTTCTCGTAGAGTTATATTTTTCCTTTGTCGTGCTACTATTATCTGGTCTTTCGCAACTAACGTTCCTTGCGAAAAATTGTATCATGTTTCGGATGCGCAAGGAAGAGCCTTGATTGCCTCTTTGGAAAGTTCGCACGTTTGGTTTTCACTACACACCAACTACACACCACCTTGACAGTATGCGCGGTCAGCCCTTTCACCACTTCACATTGTCCTATGGTGGACTTGAGTGTCGACCGGGTCTTCGATGATCGAGCAATGAATTGTCACATTTCCTGCCCAGCGCCGCAGCCAAGTATGGATAGCTCCAGCCTGGATCCACATTTCATAGATTTGAGGAATCGAAAATTTGCGACCCTTCTAGCGTTCCTGTCCTGCTAATTAGCCTCATGGCGTAAAATGAGGTAAACGGCCGTTTGATAGGGTCATATAAAGCCTGAAAGGTTCTTTCCCTTTTCTTTGACGCGTCCCTTCGCTCCAATGTCTGCGGCTAACATATGTCCTCGCCTGCGCCAGGATGGCTTCTGCCAGGATCCATCATGCCGATACACACATACAATGCTCACCTGCGAACCTTGCGCGTTCATTTGCGCGTCGGCTGCCGAAATGGAGGAACATACTCAATCACGGGTTCATATCAACAAAGTCCGTGGCGAATCTTTGGTTTTCAAATGTCCTCTCTGTCAAAGTCGACAACCCGGAAGAACTGGTTGGGCTAATCACCTCAAAACTTTTAAGCATATTAGGAAATCGAACAAAGCCGGGGTACTGCCAAGCGCTGTCGTCCCAGAGGAGCTCACAGAGATTCCAAAACATACTTTCTGTGTCACTTGCAACGTGCACATTCAAGATATCTATTGGGCTCGTCACATCCTGACGCCGAAACACTTGGAGAAGGAGCAATTTGCTGCATTCAAGGTTGTACTGGATGATGCAGAAAAGGACAAGCACGGGATCTTGGTGTCTGGGGATTTCGATTTTGGAGTCGTCGAGGTTTCTGACGCAGCACGCGGAAGAGTTTCAGGTGGTACAATCAAAGCCAGTAACCCCTCAGCGAGGATTACACTGGTTGATATTCAACTTTCCTCTGCGAAGGGCGCTATCAGAGGACATTCTTCGTGCGTTCCATTGCACAAAGGTGCCTGCTCTCCACTCATACTTGTTCCTGCAGTTACGAAGTTGCAGTCTTTGGAGGATGCCGAGATATCACGACCGCCCCGTTGAATTTCAGCATCACTTTCCGTCAGAACTACATAGGACGTTGCCAAGACCGTGCCGAATTTCTCTTTGAGGATGCACAACTGCGGACAAGGTTTGTGATCGTTCGCCAACTGGAGGGCATTGTGGGCAATAAAGAGGACCACGAGAGGCTGCGACCAGTTGCACCCTATATCCCGCGGGCGAAGACTGCACGGCAGCTTGAGCTCGATGTCGTGGAGGGCGTGCGTCCGCCGTCCATGAAAGCCGTTCCTTATGTGGTTCCGCTCCCGCGCGCCCTCATTCCCAGCCAGCTGGCGATGACTCTTTCCACTGGCTCGCAGCAACATAAGCTCGCGCGCATCCGGAGCGTGTTCCTACCTAGGGAGTTTGACAGCTCGGGCTATGACAGACAATTCAAGCATCTCTTGTGGATTGAAGAACATCAGATGGAGTGCGTTCATTTGCAAACATGAATATGGCCCTTACTGATCGATACTTTGTTTCGAAGGCGGGATTTGGAGATCTACGACATGGTAAACGTCAAAATGACGACGTATCCGCCTTTCTACCAGTAAGTCTACCTAGAAAGTCTGCTCAATGCTTCTTTAAGCACCGTCTACCTAGGCTTGAGGTTCCTGGATTGGCGGAAAAACGTCCCAGCGTGCTAGTCGGTGAATTCCTCGCTCTCGAATAACATTTTGAACATCTACTGATTAGACCATAGGTGATCGAATTCTTGTCCAGCCGAAGGGTGCACGCGAGGGGCACTGGTTCGAGGGTGGAGTTCATGCAGTGCGCAAGGAGGAGGTGAACTTGCGCTTCGATAGGTCCTTTAGAGGTTGGAGTCGGGACCAGCTGTACAACGTCCGGTTCAAACTAAACCGCTACCCTGCCCGCCGGCAGCACCAGGCCCTTGACAGTGCCTTCTCAGAAGACCGCGTGTTGTTCCCGAAAAAGACACATCTTCCGAAGGGACCGTGCCCCAGACAAGCGGACGTGCGCATTCGTCCAATTAACCCACTCATTGGCAAGAACCCTCCGCAGCTCCAGGCTGTCATGTCCATTGTGAAGCAGCCTCCCGGCTCACTTCCCTTCGTCATTTTCGGGCCGTAAGCTTTCATATGGATCTTGCGCAAACCATGGGGTGCTCATATCGAACTTTGCAGACCTGGAACGGGAAAGACCATCACAATGGTGGAAGCCATCAAGCAAGTCCTTGAGTCCAACCCCGACGCAAAGGTGCTAGCATGTGCACCCAGTAATTCCGCCGCGGACCTCATCGCGATACGCCTACGGGATTTGAAGCGGAACGAACTCTTCCGCTTCTACGCGCCGTCTCGGGCAAAGGAGCAAGTCCCACATGAGCTCCTCGACTACTGCCACGTTCGCCACGACGGGCACTTCTCCGTGCCACCCATGGCGCAGATGAAGCGCTTCCGCGTGGTTGTGACCACCTGCGTCTCCGCGTCAGTCGTCTCAGGAATCGGTATCCCCCGCGGTCACTATTCGCATATCTTTATTGATGAAGCGGGACAGGCGACGGAGCCGGAGGTGTTCATTGCGATCAAAACGATGGCGAACCCGAGGACAAATGTGATTCTGTCTGGCGATCCTAAGCAGCTTGGGCCCATCATTCGCTCTCGAATTGCTTGTCAGCTCGGCCTTGAGATAAGCTACATCGAGAGACTTATGAAGAGGGACGCGTACAACTTGCAAGATGGTTATGGATTTTCGTAAGCCCTATGCTGCTTGTTGTTTAGGAGGTGTGACTCTGAGCTTTCAACTTATACAGGGTGGTGAAGCTCGTCAAGAACTTTAGATCCCACAGCACGATTCTCAAATTTCCCAACGAGCGCTTCTACGACAGCGAACTTGAGCAGTGCGGTGATCCCAAAGTCATTAACTCCTACATCGGCTCCTCGTACCTCCCAAACAAGAATTTTTCCATCGTATTCCATGGGCTCTGCGGAAAGGACGACCGCGAGGCGTCGTCGCCCTCTTTCTTCAACATCGATGAAGTGCTGCAGGTGAAAGCTTACGTGCAGGCGCTGCGCTCAGATCGCCGCTTCAGAACCAGTGCGTCTTTAGCACGTTCCATTTCCCAAATGGCCGTAAATAATATCGACCTTAGCTGACAACGATATCGGCATCATTGCCCCGTACAACGCGCATTGCCGTAAACTCCGGACGGCTTTGCGTAACGTCGCGGATGGCATTAAAGTAGGCAGCGTCGAGGAATTTCAAGGACAGGTTTGTTCGTTCTGCGGGTCGGCGTTACATTGTTCTGATTTCTTGCGAAGGAACGACCGGTGATCATCATCTCCACCGTCCGAAGCAGCACTGAATTTGTCGAGTACGACTTGCGACACACCCTCGGCTTCGTCGCTAGTCCACGCCGGTTCAACGGTCAGTTCTTCACCATACAAGTGCTCTATTCACGCGATTGAATTTTATTCGTCATTCCAGTTGCAGTCACACGCGCCAAATGTCTCCTGATCGTCATTGGTGATCCCTCTGTTCTCTCGCTCGATCCCCTTTGGCGCTCGTTCTTGAACTATATCCACAACAACAATGGCTGGACTGGCTCGCCTATCACCTGGGATCCCAAGGCTCCCGTCGACGAGGCTGGTGGATACGACAAGAAGATTCGTGAGGCGGCCCAAATCGACATGAATGACTTCACGCGTCAGATGGAGGAACTGACCCTGGCGGGAGTGGGCGCCATCGGTGAAGATGAGGGTAACGTGGATCGCCCCTGGCGAGATGTTGAATGAACTGCTATTGGAATTCCTACTTTTTTCTCTGCTTTTTTGGATGGCGGCTCTTTGGAGACTTGGGCGTTGGAGGTTCGCTACTCTACATATAATAAGGTGCTCACAAATTTTTCATGATAATAAAGCTACGGAGATAGAAGTCAAGTAAGCCCAGCGTGAGGACAAAATGACACTATTACCGCACATGCGATCAACCGACTTGTATTAAATAAACGGATGTGCTAAGAACTGTGAGTCCTTATAACGCCTCCTTGGCTCAGTTGGCTAGAGCGCAGGTCTCATAGAAATATGAGAGGGTTCAAAGAGGAACCATCACAATCCTGAGGTCGCAAGTTCGAGCCTTGCAGGGGGCACAGTAGCTTTTTTGTCGTCCCAATTCGCCCTTCAGGAGTTTGTTGAAGACAGACGCTGGTTTGATACTGGATAACATCGGAAGGGCGCTCTGACGACCGCAAAGCCCGCTACTTTGACAAGTGATGCAATAAGGGTATACTCCAAAAAAAAATTGTTGTTAAAACAGTGGTTTTTTGAAACTATTAGATTTATTAAGATGAACATACATCTTCTGCATATCTAATCTTCTCTTGCTCCCATTCAATTTGAGCTGCTTGAAGGCTTTCATCAAGATCCTTGCGGTGTTGACGGCGACGCTTGCTCTGATAGTATTTAGAACAGTAGCCGTTTTTCCTATCGAGTAAGCAGCTTACCTTTGAAATGCACTCTGCAGGACGCTTTGCAGTCTTCGTATCGCTTGAGTTGTTGATTGCCTCTGTTATCTCTCCTTCTTCCACATCACTTTCATCGTCAGATGAAGGCACAGACAATGTGCGCATTGTAATTGGTCTGTTGCCAGACAAATGAATCAACATTCTAGACATTGCATGGGGTGAGCAATGCAGGCACATTGGTGGGCCCAAGATAGGAATGAAGTTCTATTTAATGATTGTCTTGCGACAAAAGTTCTTGATGAAGTAGCGCTTGTATGTCAGGTCGACGATGTTGTTCTCCGCAGCGTTAGCGCGCTCCGCTGCAGGGCCCGGTATGTTGACCGCAAACAGAGACCAGTTCAGACTCCAGCAGTCTGCAAGTACCGTCACACTTCATGCTATCTGCAGAGCAATTGTTTGAATGCTCAGTACACCAAATTTTTCCTATGTCGCGAAAGATGTTCTTCTGCCGAATACGTGGCATTTACTTTGTCGAGGTGTTCTCGCGGTCCTGAGCATGACAACGGAGAGTATAGGAGCTCGAGCGCCGTTCACCAACATGGAAGGCTCTGCACAGGGAGGGAAATAAGATTATGTATGGTAGACTACTAGAAAAATGTTAACGGTTTATTTTGATGTGCAAAAAGTTGTGACTGTATGACACGACGAGCGTGCGGGCGTGTATGAATTTCAGTGACCTTAGCCTTATGCCTCGAATGCATCCGCTCGTGGTATGGTGGAAGGCACTGCGGTCATTTGTCGCAATTGTTCAAAGTCATTCTTGATCCCTTGATCTACCGGCACCTCCATCTGCTTGGCATCGAGCATGCAAATAAAGTGTTGAAAACTACAGGCGGTGTTGCTAAAAAATATTGAATTGAATCGAGGAAGGAAATCCGGTTGTATAGAACGCACCTGCTGTACATCATACAAGTGTCGCAGGTATTTCTGTGTCAACGCATTAGGATTCAAAACATGTGTCATCGTAAACCGCGAACGAATGAGAGAAGGGATCAATTCGGCGCAATCATTACTTCAACCAAAGCAAAACGAAACGGGCAGAGCCGAGACAAGAAAAGTGAGATAGAACTCGAAAGAACGAATGACGCCAGGACGACGCCATTTATGACGAAAAAACGCGATATGATGTAATGAACTGCGCGGCGAACGCAAACGTTGCAAAAGCGGGGTTTTTTGCCAAGACCCACTACTAAAGTAGCGGGAATGAAGCTTTGAAGGAAGGTGTGAAGATTGATGTTATGTGGAAGTCGCTGCAAGGAAACACGTACGTTTCACGTCTGGCGACAACAATCGCGCGACACTGAACGATGATCTCCGACTTTAGATTGCCTCATAATCTCGTCTTTTCAACCTACCCGATTCCTGTTGGGCAGGGTCCCTAGCGACTTGAGACCTTTCTTAGGACACGTACACTAAAAATACATCTTGACGTCAGCCGCGGAGGAGACTTTTAATTCTTCACATCAACCCCCTAGACCATGGAAAGCGCGGGGCTCGCATACGAGCATGAATGTGGCGTGACACGGTGGCACCATACCTTGCACCCCAATGTCCATAAGCACACTTTGCGAAACGGCCTCCCTTGCTGTGCCAAGCGTTTTTTTCACACCACACACGCCACCTTGACACAAGAAGAACACAAAGACTTTGTCTGGACATCTCGCGACCACCGAAAGCATCGACACAAGCATGTCTCGCCCACGCAGCGCCCAAGGTTCGGCAAGACCTTCTTCAAAAGGCTTTGCCACATGACGCAGATCGAGTATTGGAACATCAGTTGGTGGGTGGCCATCGTGCGTTTTTTTCGTTATTCGACCCAGATGCTTCCCAGCTTACACGCCGCACCATGTTCCAATCAGTCATTTACGCTAGGTAGTATCGTATGGATCATCAACGGCTTCATCGTCTTCCTACCGAACGTAACTTCCCATGTCGCAAAGTCGGACTCCAGCATCGGCTGGACTGCGTGGGTGGGTGCAACTATCTTTGAAATCGGCTCCATCTTTGGCATCCTGGAAGCCTGGAACCGCGACGACGTTGCCGAATTTGGTTGGAACGTCCATTTGCACCTCCTGCATTCCAAGCCTGGATTAGGTGACGAAAGTCCGCCGTCTCTCCTGCGAGGTGTGGAGCCTGATCAGCCAGTGAAGCCCGAGACACACTGGATCTGGTTCTCGACGGACACAAGGTACTTTCACGAGCTTGGATTCCTGGCTGCGTTCGTGCAACTGTGGGCGGCCACCATCTTCTGGATCAGCGGGTGTGTCCTGTGTTACATTTTATCGCATAGCTCAAGCAGTAAGACGTCGCGTAGATGGACCGCTTTACCCAGCATCCAGTCGGAGATCAGCAAGCACACCGGGGTGCTGGACGCCGTGTTTTGGACGCCTCAGGTCGTCGGAGGCTTCGGGTTCATGGTCAGCGCGTGTGCCATTTTCCCTCCTCTGCCACGTAGCGTGTCTGAATTTCTACTAGCACGTTCATCATGCTTGAATCCCAAAAGCGATGGTATAAACCTGATATCCATTGCCTAGGTTGGCACGTTGGCTGTGCGTTCCTTTAGCTTCCTTCCAGCATGTTATCTCACTTGCTCCAGTCTGGAATTTTGTTGGTGCTGTTGGCTTCACATTGTGTGGTGCCCTGGGGTATACTGCACAGGGAAACCCTGGAGTTGAGTATCAGAGCTCGCTGTCGACATTCTGGGGCGGGTGGGCATTCCTGATCGGAAGTGTTATACAATGGTACGAAGCAGTGAATAGCATTCATTAGCAGATCGTAGACGTACAATATACTCAAAAAATATAAATACCATCCTCTACCGATGTATCATATCTCCCTGCTGGTCGCCCAGTTGCGTTACATTCTCCCACCCTGTCTTTTGAAGTCGTGAGGGAAATGCTTGAGAAGCCCGTGCCATCATGAACGAGAAATTGATCTGAAATTGATTGCAATAGCTGCTGCACGCCCCATATCTTTGTCGCGTCATAGATCCTCGCAGATGTAAGTGTATTGGCTCTGACGGAGGCTAACTACTGTATGGCAAAAGCAAGGGAAGCCTTCCCTTGTGATTCAGACTCGGACCGGGCAGTGACCGATTGCCATAATTCGACGCTGGCTCCGTCGACGAAAAGTGACTACTTACTGTCATGAGGATTGAGAATCGCACATTCATCGTTTCTGGTGGGCAAGTATCTGTCTACTTCATCCTTACTATTCACTAATGCCCGACGTATACAGGTCCTCTGGGCTCGGCCTTGCTACTGTACAAGATCTTTTAACCTCAAACGCGTTCATCGCAATTCTCGACCGTTCACCACCTCCCGAAGATGCCAACCTCCCCACCTCCCATACCAAGTTCTTCCAAACTGATATCACGGCTGTTGATCAGATCCAAGCAGCAGTAGATGCCACGGTCGTTTGGACCACAGAGACAAAAGCGCCACTGGGCGGTGTCATCAATTGCGCCGGGGTCGGGACTGCTGCTAAGATTATCGACGCCCAGAATAACCCTCATTCTCTCGATTTGTGGGACTTTGCCCTTTCTGTGAATCTGACGGGCTCGTTCAATCTCAGCCGACTGGCTCTTCCGCATCTCATCAAGGTTAAGCCTGAGGATACACCGGATGGAGAGCGAGGTGTCATAATATTCGTGTCCAGTGCAGCTGCTGTGCGTTTGTCCCTTTACCTTACACTAAAGTTAGCGATTTACACTTACGTCGCCTGTAGTTCGAAGGCCAGCCGGGACAGACGGCCTATTCCGCCACCAAAGGCGCATTGCGTTCCATGACGCTCCCCATGGCCCGCGACCTCGCCCGGCATGCGGTACGCGTTGTCACCATCGCCCCAGGTGTTTTCGCCAGCAACATGACGGCACACTTTCCCGGAAAAACGCGGAAGAGTTTGGAGAACGATGGTGTGGTGTATCCGCGCCGCTTTGGACAGCCGCCGGAGTTTGCGCGGACTGTGAGATGGATCTTGGATTGCGCCTATGTAAACGGGGAGACGATTAGGCTGAGCGGAGCAGGAAGATTGCCAGCGAAGCTGTAGAGTTCGTCGAGATGAAATGGTACGCCTGCCTCTTTTCTCCCTGCGCTCTAATCTTACGAATACATAGTCATAAAGTTTATTGTATCTCTTTATCGTATCGGGTTTCTTTCCTTTGCAATCCGGCATTGATAGCCGTGATTATACGAAACCTGTTTTCGATTTGCCGCCGTTTCACTGGCGAACAGCATGCTTTAAACAGTGAACCAAAATCGAGCAGAGACTTAAGGATGAATATGAGTTTCTTGCATTAGGCTCCGTATCCGTTACTGGTAGCATCTTTAGCAATATCGGATTCGTGAGGAGATCTTTTGTAGTCAAACGCGCCTGTGGCGCGTACTACCTTGTCACGTGAAGGAAATATAGACTGTCCTCGCCATTTTGCTTGTTGAACCTGACCCTGTTGTCGACGTGTCGAATATGGAGGATGGCCCGCGCAAGCTTCCAACATGGACTCCGAAAGTAGAGGAAGACTACGTGTCTGATAAGGAAAGTTCTGGTGAGTTGTTCTCTTCTGTAAATGGCTAGGGGGGGCTAACTTTTCGCAGCTTCGGACATTGATGAACTGGAGTCCCAAGGAGCTTCAGCGGCAGAAATGGGCAACGCGCCTTCCAACTACGACAAAGATAGGCTCTCTGGTATGTGTTTGAACTTGCCAGGTTTTAATCACAGGATCTCATTAGTATTGGTAGCTGCCATTGATGCGATCTCGGATTCAGCACCAACATCGCCCCAAAATTATCCTTCTGAACCCAGGGACGCGCCTCCAGCAACACCACAGCCATTCCCCCTCTCTCCTCCTCGACCGTCTCAACCTCTTGACACCTCAACCCTTTGCCATCCTTCACCTGAAGCTTCGAATCAATCAGACTCGGATCACTCATTGCCCGCATTGGACGAGATGTTTGCCCAGACCCAGCCTAATTACAGTCCATCCCAGTCCAGCGCTCATGAATCAAATAATTCATTTGATCGAAACAGTATGGATATTGACCCAGGCTCTGCTTCGTCTCCCAAGTGCGAAATGAGCAGCCCGATTATACCCAGATCGCAGTCACCCAAACCTACCAGGAAGCGAAAATCGAAAAAGAAAGATGTGGTATCATATATCGAGATATTGTCGTCGACTGAGGATGAGCAGCCTTCTTCCGCAAAGATAGCAGGTCGAGTGGCTTGCTCTATCGTCTTTTCTCCAATCTTATCTTTGTCTCCAGTCAGGCCAAAGTCCGCCCCTCGGAGTTCCGAACGCGTAGCTATCTTTCAACACCATCTCAGAATTCTAAACAAAAACGGACACGCTCCCCGATTGCATCATTGTCTACCCTACACGCTTCCGATCCTCATCGCAAACCTCCCCGAAAACGCGCCAAAATTGAAGCATACACGAAATCACTTGAACACTGGCGCCTTGACGGCAGCGTCCTTATCCAAATCCAGGATGTCCGCTTCAAGCTACATCGAAGCACCCTCATGCGTCACGGGGATTGGTTCAAACATACTTTCAATCGCGAAGACGATCCCCCAGAACTTGAACCAAGCAGTGTCGTAATTTATCACTATACCATCTGTGTCCTGATGAAATGGGTCTTGATGCTCAGGATTTTGAGATACTCCTAGACACTATCGACAATGCCATGTGAGGCTCAATTTACTTCATTGATCAGCAACAACTCACTCTTCATTGATTTACACACTAGTGGGTATGCCAGCGGTACTATCATTCCCCCCTTTTCAACCCTCGCCTCCCTTCTGCGCGCGTCTAGCGCCCTCGGCTTTACAGAATTCGAAAAATATGCTGTCTGCTGCCTCAAAGCCATGTGGTCCCCAGACCTCGCTGACCTCACACCCGAACCTATACCCCACGCAACAGAGACCGTCGTCCTCGCACGGAAATACGCCCACTTTGACATCCTCAAGCGCCCCCTGTACGAGCTCGTGCGCCTCGAAGACTTTGGCAGGTCGGATTTCAGGCGCGCACAGGCGAGGGGCGACCACAGCATGACCTCTGCCCACCCCGGGCCACCGACGCTCACAATGCTGGACATGGACGTGCTGATCCACGCGCGCGATCAGCTCACGATCGTCTGGACCGCAGTTTTGGCATTCAAGAAGTACCCGCCTTGTGCAGCTCCCATCCCCGGTGTCAGTGCCACTGCTGTCCATCCGCAGCCTACCGCAGCAGCAGCAGACGGCGGCGGCGAAGACCCTGACACCCAAAACCCGAAAGCGTGCACGGGTGCGAGCCATTCGCTCGCCCGCGATGCGCACGACAGGATCATCGAGGCGACCAACTTACCCAATCGATTTCGGAACGACCCGGTGTGTGGGCTGCTGGCGTTGGCGGAGGCGCCGTGGGAGGAGGAGGGGTTCTGTGCGCAGTGTGTGCAGCTGAGGAGGCAGGGGTGGCTGGATGAGCGCGAGAGAGTATGGGGTGCGCTGGATGACTGGTTTGGGCTTTGAAATCGGGGACCTTAAATAAAAAGATGATAGAGGGCGGGCTGGTTATCGGGGCGTAATTCTGATTTCGAGGCGGGCTGTGGCGCGAAACAATTCTTATTAGGTAAACGAGGCGGTAATATCTTGATGTAGATGATGATAATTGTGTTAATCGGGTGTCGATACCCTTCCGTTCAGGAGACGAGACGTTCAAGGTTCGCAGCTCTGTCGTAGCAATCATTCGATCAACATAAGGAATAATAATTACTGCAAGCATAGAAACACGATCCCTCTGCATCGTCACAATGGCACACCTTTTTCAATAAAAACCCAGCCATAAACCATAAAGCAAGAAACTCAGGATACGGGAAATGTACAACCCAGCGAATGAACACTAGAGCTGCCCACAACACGCCGTAGTCGTGTTGACTCCGGCCTCCCGAGCCAAAGTCTCGGTTTACCGTGCTTACAGATAGCTTGAGTAGAGCCTCAAGGCAAACATCTGCAACGCTGAGACTACAGAGTGCATGATTGTTTATCCTAAAAAAAGTCCCTAGACAATGTTCTTTCGGTCCTCCGGGAGCGCCAAGCAGAGAACGTCAATCCTGGAGTGTGTGATAGTGATTCTATGCCGACTGAAGGGAAGAGAGAGTGCAACGAGGTAGAGTTGACAGACAAGTCCAAGCTCGTAGAGGTGGTCGTCCTCGAAAGCTGAGGCGTTCGTATAAGAAACCTGATTGCAGGATCATCTTTGAGATTTCGGGTGACCTATACTGGGAAAGACGTCGTATATCTAGAGTTTATCTAGATTTAGTATGAGATCCAGACAATAGAGTCTCTGAGGCCTATCAAGATTCGCCAGTAGATGTAGTATCAGTGTCGCCGAGAAACAAGAGGAGCGCACCAATTCACAGTGGTGAAAGGAGGAAAGAAAACGTACTTTGTCGCTTCCGTCGGCCATGATCGGCTATTTCCGACGAGTAGTCTCGCCTTGAGATACATTCCTTTGTTGTTCCGATTTCGACAAGGTATAAAAACAATAGTACACGCTACACGTACAAAACTCCCGCTTCTGGATCCGAGTCGAGGATCCTGTGCCTGCTGGACTTGCTTGTCCGGATTCTTACTTAGTGCAATAGATACTACGGCCCCGCCGTAGCCGATGAGCAAGTACTCTAGGGTTTGATAGCGATTTTGAGCGCAGCCCTGCTGCTCATCTTGTCAAGGGCCTTCTGGTAGTCGTCGAGCTTGAAGACATCTGTGACCATGCCCTTGGTCTTGATCTTGCCGCTGTCCAGGTATGCGACTGCGCGGGGGAAACAGTAGGTCTGCGAGAAGGAGCCGATAATCTGAGGGGCGGTGGTCAAATTCACAAGCCGTGGTGGTACAAGGGTATACTGACCTTGATCTCGTCACCAAAAATCTGCACCACAAAAGTCGCCGTCAACGAGCTGATTTTCTATGAACGCAAAGGAGTTTCGTACCTTGGATGGCGGCCAGTGGACACGCGCCTTGTTCTCGTACACACCATAGATCATCAGCGTACCTCCACGCCTGACGTAGTTGATGCTGTCATTCGCCACCTTCTCCACGCCCGTTGCCTCAACCACCACGTCAAACCCATACGGGTTATCCTCCTTTAGCTTCTGCCACTGCGGCTCGGGATTCTGCCTGTCGAGCTCGATGTACTCGTCACCGGCCTCCAGGTCCTTGGCAATGTCCATCTTGATGCCCTTGTTCGCTGCGATCACGACGCGCGACGCGCCGTTGAGTTTGAGCAGCTGCGCGAGGATAAGGCCGGTGGGTCCGGCGCCGAGCATAAGCACCTCAATTCCGACGGGTGGGTTGAGCTTGTCCAGCCCGTGGATTGCGCACGCAGCGGGCTCAAGAAGCGTTGACTCCTCGTCCGACAAGTTGTGGATCTTGTACAGCTTCTTCTGCTGGCTGTATGCGTGAAATTTTGTCAGC
Source organism: Tricholomella constricta (assembly GCA_013368375.1). NCBI lineage: Eukaryota > Fungi > Basidiomycota > Agaricomycetes > Agaricales > Lyophyllaceae > Tricholomella > Tricholomella constricta. Next base: position 1,012,112 of record JAACJP010000007.1, on the reverse strand, counting down.
GGTAGGACATGCAACAGCGGTTGGAGGACGCGACGCACTAGACGATATATTCGGCAAAACCGCCGTCCTGCGTGACGCCGCGCGCGTGGAAATCCTCGCAGAGGAGAGATTGGCCTCGACGGCAGAAGAAGCAGGTATCGCACTAAGGAAATGCGATCGTCATCGTCATAGAAGCCATGGGGTGGATGTGCCGCAGAATTCAGACGACTCACGGTGATACCGACGTCAGCGACGCAGCGATCGCCGAGTGCGAAGCCTTTGACATTCTTGCCCATCTTCACAATGGAACCGATGGCTTCATGTCCAGGGATCAGCTAAAGTGGGATGCTCAATGGCGTTTGAAGGTGAGTATATGCGGATCGAAGCATACAGGGAATTTGGAAATAAATTCTCCCTGGAATGAAATATGTCAGTGGGGCTTCTTGGCTGAATAGAGACGCTTTCGTACATGATGAATGTGTTGGTCGGTCCCGCAAACACCTAAAGCGCGTGTGGGTTTGTTACCAACGGCTTTGACGGAGAAAATGACATACCGCAGCAGGTCACTGCATTTAACATTAGCACAAGTTATCTCGGGTACGCATAATAACGTGCCTTTGAGTAGAACATCGTCGTCACCGACCTCGGGAATAGGGACTTGCTTAATCTCAAAATTCTCTGGCTTTTGCGCGTGATAAGGACGCATATAGGACGACTCGAGGACGAGGACTCACAGCATTGTACCAGAGCGCTTTCATCGTCTTTCCTGTAAATTCTGGCATGGTGGTGTGGGATCAAAGGGCGGGGAGGAAGAAATTGGCAAACACGGGCGTCTACGAGTACGGATCTTTATAACTCGAAGCTCCACCGCACGTGGCTCATTCGTTACCTGCGGCGCAACGTATGCTCTGCCGGACAATCTGAACCTTGTTCTGATGGGGTGACAAGTATTTCACGCGGACACACATCGGAGGTCCTCTTTATGGTTGGGGCGGACCGCTTTTAGCAGATCCCCATTGTTTTCCAATGCAAATGGACCGGCGGGGAACCGACAATATATTATCGAAGGCGGGTTGTGGAGCGGGAAGGCATGACGTCAGGACATGCCAGATCCATCAGGCACGAGGTACACGCTGCGCATGCTTGGCTGTGAATGCCAGGGGACACTCCACCGACTTGGACTTCTGTATACATGAATGCGATCCCATTGCCAACGCAGTGGTGAGTGAGCCGGCGACGCAGTGCACCATGGATACCGGGTTCAAACTCGACGTCGATCTGTCGTTGATTGAGGATAAACGAGCCTGTCGATCCAAGGAACGACATCCTTGAACGAGTCAGTAATGGTATATTCAGACGGATCAGTAACATACAAAGCGGACAGGAATCTGTTGACGTTTCCAACGAGTAAAGGATGTGGTTGTGTGTGGTGCTAATCGTTATCGCGTCATCTTTCCACGTCTCTTGATCATCAACCATTATGAGCTCAACCACCACGCTGCAAGCCACCTCCGTCACCTGCGACACAAAACACGATAGATTGAGGAGATTCATTCGCCGGATGGTGGAGATGTCTGGGATAACGGTCACAGAACAGCAGTTCGTTGAAAATTGCAAAACATCTCACGGCTCTGTCGAGCGCGCGTTGGAGCTTATGGAGTTGGCCGAGGCGCAGAACAAGGCTGCAGTAGAGCAAGCATTCCCTGGCGGTTGGCAAAGTGCGAATATTCAGGTTGGGGTGAGTAATGTCATATTGCAGAGACCAACCGAACTCCCTGACGTCTTCCAATGCTAGCGCAAACCCAGACCTGGAGAAGAGACGACAGTCTTAGACGTGAGGGATGGCCTCATGGTCCGTTGCTGGGGTGGGGACATGGCAAGTTACCGGTATTATTGCTTTGACTTCCTCGATTGCAACGGCAAGTACATTCGCACGCCGGATGATGTCAAGATTTATTCGGTGGCAACTGCGTTCTGCCCAAGCATCGAAATCCTCTCTATCGAACAATCATTGGCAAACTCATCGTTCCAACTTCAACAGCGACTCAGTAACCCGTCCGAGTATGCCCGTACATACGACCCGCACTGGGAAACCTACCTCGTCCCTGAAGGCACCCTCCTCCGCGTTACCCAAATTAACAGACCCGATGTTTTTTTCCAAACACCGATGCATGGACGTCAAACTATGCTTGTCCCTCGAACTGTAATCGCCTGAAATAGTTCATCGCGTGCATTGTCTTACGTCGTTAGTCTACCGTGAACTCCCTTTGATAGTCATGGTGCGATTCGTAAATTGTATGCCATGACCACAAACCGAAGGTTTGATGACTGTCATTAATGCCGGCTTGCTTCCCGACCACCCTCTTCATGTCTTGTGCATAGTACAGACTTCCACCAACCAGAAAAGGGAGATGATATTCATCTCGATTTGAACGAGTTGGTGTTGGGATACGGATAGTGTTGCCGCAAGCCCGAGGTACCTTAAGGGCTTGACTTGAGCCGTTACCAAATCGGGCGCCTCGAGAGCTGATCCAGGTTGAATTGAAAGTTCTTGAGGATAATCCACATATTATTATATACTACAACAAATTACTGTTCTACAGTGCACCTGTATTGGAGTGGACAACAGAGACAGGAGAATCTGATGGGTTGGAGGCCGGATGAGGGGTGTAAACAAAAAAATGGGGTGGTGATCATCACCACCTGCAGCGTCGAGGCATTGCGTAAACACGATTGAGCTGGGCAAGTTTGGGGCAAGCTTTGTCAGGTATTAAATAAAGAATACCTTGGTTATTCAAGAATAACGGAGAAGTCAGCGTCACCCGCGCAGATCCTGTGTGGGGGAAACAAAAAACATCGAATTCTCGTCACATGGTTGCTCGAAAAGGGTTCTTCGTGCCAATAAGCAAGGTGCCCACAGTTGGGACAATCACATTTACATGTGTGACGGCAAGGAATATGAAGAAGCCAAAATCATTACAATAAATGTGTATCCATTGACATTCCGTTGAAATGTTCCGCCAAAGCATGACCTTCCACAGCGAAAAGTCAAGAGATACGGCTGAGGAGAATTGAAAAAGATTGTCAGAATTCCCACCAATTTCACAATGAATACCTGTGACACGATTTCCCAAACAGATATTCTTGTGAATTGTGAGAAGCTAAGAATTCACTGAAAATTCTCTCGCTAGATCTCTCTAGGTTTAGATATATAGCGATGACACAATTTAAATTCTTTCCCAGTTGAAATTTGGTGGCCTTGTCGGTCTCCTCCTGCCACGATGTTCATCGGAAATGACGACGATCACAACGGCGACCACGATGGCAACACTGACAGAAGCTAAGCTACACTCTTTCATCCATTGAACATCAAGGTGCAATGTGTGTTCTCACTTTCATTACAAGGCTATATGCTGACTACATGTACTTTTACAGGCTGGGCAGAAAGACCTTTGCGACGATGATTTCAATACGGGGTTTTCGGTAAGCCCACAAATGACTCCGCCAATGTTCTTCCTCGTTCATGATCTCGATGCCAGGATCAACAACAGGAATCCCTTTCGTTACCCGAGCCTCACGCTATCAAGATATGCGGAACATTATTTCAGGTATTTTCCGGCTTTTTTCACTACTCGGGACCGACTATTTATTCAGTTTTCAGGTGCTCTAATATATTCAGTAAGAAGAGCGGTCCCAGAAGAGGGAATGAAGACAGCGAGGCCTGGTTTCCTTGTGGCGTGACGGACTTGGCTGAACATCGAGGTCTTGAGGGACGGCAATAGTTATTTTAAATCCATACGCATATGCCTACGTATAGTGACCGCCGCCGGCCTCTGAATGAAAAGTGCTATATGTACATTGATTCCTAACAATTTGCCCGCGTGAGATTTAAAGGAAACTGAGAAGAAATCGTCGGTATATTGTGAAGCCAATTGAAGGGACATTGAGAGGAATTCCTGTAAATCCACGTCATTATCTCCCAGTCATAATCCTTGTGATATTCATCGGAATTTGTTGGATATTCTTATCAATTTCCCACAATTTACTGCTCGTAAATTTTTGGACTTTATGCTGTGTTCAATAGTAGAAAGGAACTATGACGTGCATGACAAGGAGATGCTAGGCATTATCCGGGCACTAGAGGTGTGGAGGCACTATTTGGAAGGCCGGAAGGATAGGTTTGAAATCTGGACCGACCACCGAAACCTAAAGTATTTCATGGAGGCGAAGAAGCTGAACTGGAGGCAGGCCCGGTGGTCGTTATTTTTATCACGGTTCGATTTTGAACTGCTTCACAAACCGCGGTCTTTACTGTGCCCCATGTATTCCACGCGGAGTCCACGTGGAATGTGCGGAATTCCGCCGACTCCGCACGGACTCCACGCGAAATATTGACCAGTAAGTCACCACATAATTACTGCCGACTTTATATCTTCAAGGCATTGGCTTTCCCCACAGGTGGTCGGAGTCTGCACGGATCCGCACGGACTGACTCGGATTCCACACATTTCACATGGATTCCACGGAATTTGGCCATCCTAGTCCAAGCACAATGAACTCGGACAGCGCAGTTGGTAACACATAACTAGTACGAAGATCTCCATCAACCCAGAGATAGATGTAACTCAATCTCAACCCGACCTCCCAGCGGGCATGCACTCCGCCTCAAAATTTGAAGGTGTAAGTTCCTTCACGCGTTCGCGGAACGCCGTAAGGGTGCAGAACTCGGGCGAGCCAGGCAAATGTTTCCCTTTGCCCGCACAGATCGGGAGAACCATGTCCTTGTTCTGGTACCGCATTCTCACATCTAAGGCCACCGCTTCAGGATCATTCAAGCTGTACGACAGGAGTACTTACAGTGCTCTGGTGCAACTTTAGACCTGAAGTTGGACAAAATTGCCTGCGATATTGACGCGTCAGCTGCGGCGTGTGTATCCTTCGGCGTCTTCTTGAACAGCTCAAACGTTATCGACGCAGTGAACGCCGGCCATCTGCGCATATCGTGAGCACCGAACCTTTCATGTCCAAAGCACTCTACCCCAAAGGCTAAGGGACCACACGTACTGTTCGTCAAACACATCAAGTGTGGAGCACAGAGCCGCCAGGGCCGTGTCGTGTGTGCTATGAACTAGAATCTTCAGAGGGTCGTGTGCGCCCTTGTCCACTTTGTGCTGCATCTTGCGCGTCATGTCATCGAGGAGCGGGCCCATGCCCAGGCGTCGCACCTCCTCCGTCTTGTCTGCATTGCAAGATTCAAGTCAGTACGAACGTCACACGACAATCAAAACAATCTTACATCCTGTTATATTGATGCATCATTATCGCCCAAATCAAGGAATTAATGTATGGTGACGTACCTGCGAACCATTCGCTCACAACTGCCCGTTCCTAGAGGCGAAGTTACGTTACACGCCAGAACTGAGAGTTGATGTGATGGCGACTCACGATGACGTCAACAATGGCCTTGTCCTCAAATTCCGGGGGCACTGGGATCCCATGGGCAATCGCCGCTCGGATCTGACTGGCAGTGAGATAACTAATCACAGTCATAGTCATGGGAGAAGAACGAACGGTGTCCATGATGCCTGACGCTCTGGGCTTGCCATCGACCCGTACGGGATGTCCACCGAGGTATTTGGATATGCGTCCGTCTAGGGGTTCAAGGGACGGATTGTACATTTTGGCCGCAGCTATAGACCAAGTCAGATATACGCGTCGCATGGCGCAGAGCAGGAAGGGTTATTCACCTTGCGCGAAACCCACTTGAAGCATCTCCAGGCGCTTGCACGCGAAAGTATTCCCAAGGAGGTTCTCATCCTTCCCGTTTCTAAAAGGGATATTAGCACGATGCGTGAGATGGTGAGTAGTAAAACTTCAAAGGAAGACTACCTGACGAGGATGTTGGGAATGATATCAGCATCGCATTTCTTGGTTGGATAGAGGCCATGCATAACCTGCTGCAAAGATTCGATAGTGCGCGGCATATTTGTACTCCTGCAATTCAGGCACGCGTAAGTCGGTACAGCGCAGCCTTCAAGGGGTGCGGAGCACGTACCGAAAATAGACGTGATCATCCTTGGGCAGTCTATCGGGCAGAAATCCCAGCCTGATAACGCCGGACGTTGGTTGCTATCACAAAGAGAGACGGGGTGGAGACGTACCTGTCAATATATATATTCCGCAATGATACTCCAAAATTGTATGTTGACTATAACATAAGAGGGTTCAACCACCGAATAAAACAAGGGCCGATAAAAAATACCTGTCTGCCCACATCTGTAAGCTCTCCCAGCAGGCTATACACCCCGGACAGTATTAGTCGAGGGGGAAGAGAGAGAGTAACCGTGTCCACGCACCACTCGCCCGGAGCCGCCGTCCCATTCGCCCGTTCTACGATCCTCCGCGTCCTTAAAAGTCCATCCTCCGTAGTATTCGTAACAGCCGCGTGGAACTGTCTCGCAGTCCTGCACATCATCCAATGCTCGGGGATCGACGCCGGCGCATGCTGGAGACGGACGCCTACAGGTGTCCGCTCGCCTGTGCAATATCGGGACCGGATCAGAAGCAAATGAAGTTGGCATCAGGAAAGGGAAGGCACAAAAATGAATTCGCCGTGAGCATCTGACAAGGACTGCGGCGACGAGAACCAGAGCTCAAGGACCCTCACCGTGTCGTACGTAGACATGTATTTGCTCGAGCGCGAGGCCGGGCGGCGCAATGGGGTAATGCTCCGCATCAAGCGGAACCCGTGGCGGGTGATCGTGTATATTCCCGCTCTCGGTGTGCTTCCGTGCGCTTCCAAACATTGTGCGAGGGTCGTGTGCTGTGGAGGGGGGTGGTGTACAGGCGTCTATGGGCGTGATGCTCGAGTAGGCTGGGGCGGCGAGGAGCAGGGTAACGGCAAATGTGGCGAATATTAAAGATGATTTAATAGACGTTCTGGAACGAGAAGGGCATCGAGTAATCATGAATAAGATGAAAAGAGTAATCGTCCAACCTTAACGTCGTTGCCACGCGCAGAAGAAACGTGTGGCGGTGTAAAAGTACATTGCCCGGCTTCGGCAATAGCCGACGTCTTGCCATTTTGCCAAGCTTTGGGATCGTGCACGGCTACTACCTAACGCGCAAGACAGTTGAGCTCAATGTGTGTGTTGTTGGCAGAAAATACATGCTTTCTATTGAGAGCGAATGTTAAGGGGATGATAAACCCAATAAGAGGATTTTTCTGGCAGTGAATTCCGATTTCCATTTGCGGCGATGGCAATCGGGCGCGTGAGCTGGGTTTGAAAATTTATTTGCCTTGCAGCTGCAGCTGTCTCGAGATACACGCGTGACAGGCTCATACAATGCACTCGTAACTCTCCACATTCTTTCGACTTGGGAGCATGCCACATACCATCGACGATTCTGTCGAGGTACAGATCTACGCAAATCCCAACCATGCCCCATCATCTGGCGAGTCAGGTGCTGGTCTCTTCACATTCAGCAGTGCGCTAAAGAATATTGCATTCGGAAGTGTACGGACCGAGTCTTCTTCAGTGCTTCGTGCAACTAACTATTATGAGCACAGTTCGCTGGAATGGTGTCCGAAGTTTTCGAGTACCCGTTCGACCTCGCGAAAGTCCGACTTCAGGCGCAACTACTCTCCCCGACCTCGGGTTCAAATCAGCTACGGTTTAAAGGGCCCATTGACTGCTTAAAACAGACGTGGCGGGAGGAGGGATTTCGAGGACTCTACAGGGTACGGCTCATCCTTATTTTTTGAGTTCATCGCTAAGCAGACGTCACACAGGGCCTGCCGGCGCCGATTGTTGGGTCCATGGCCGAGACCGCGGTACTCTTTGTCGCGTACTCGGGTTTCCAGGACGTTATCCGTTCATGTACATCGAGACCGCGGACCGAAAAGCTTTCAATACCAGAGTTGGGCATCGCTGCTGCGGGCGCAGGCCTCGTCGGCAGTTTCATTATGTTCGTGTCTCAACACCCTTGTATCCTTAACTGAGGATGCTCCTATTTTACCGGGGATATAACTTTTGTCTTTATCTGACCTTTCTTTCAGTACCCCCATCGAACTGGTGAAATGCAAGATGCAAGTTCAAATGATGAACATGCCCAAGCAACATCACACACCACAACGACCATTATCCTCCATGTCCCCAATGCGACTATTCACCCTCCCAACGCTTTCAACGAGTCGCGTTTCCGTTACTAAATCTTCATCTTCATCTCACCGTACCATGTATGATCACCATCCCCACTCATCAACTTCAGCAATGAAACTACCTCCCGGACCAATCGGGGTCCTTCGCGAAACGATTCAGGCGCACGGCGTGCGTGGCTTGTGGATAGGCCACACTGGCACTATGCTCCGCGAAACAGGAGGAACAGCCGCATGGTTTGCGGTTAAAGAAATAGTGGCAGACTTCCTCTTGCGACGGCGAAAAGCTCAAGAGGTCCCTTCGATGTATGTCCAAGGACTCTACCCGGAACCCTCGCAGTCATCCACAAACACGGATCTCCTTCCCTGGGAATCAGCTATATCAGGAGCCGTTGCGGGCGCTGCATGTGTTCTGGCATTCTACCCCGCGGACACGGTGAAGAGCGCGATGCAAACGGAAGACGAACTGCGACCTTCCGGTGCACGTACAATGGCACTCTCAAAACAGGCTGCGGCTGCCCGAGCGTCGTCACAGACGTTCACTGGGACTCTGGCGCGGATGTATGTTGCTCATGGTCTGCGTGGGCTTTATGCTGGATGTGGTATGACCGTCGCGCGCGCTGTACCGAGCAGTGGGATTGTATTCGTTGTGTACGACGGTTTGGCGGCATGGCTTGGGTGAATCTTAGAGATCGCGGATTGGTTTGGGGGCCTTTTAGAGGCTGGCTGCCATTGCTGGAGCAGTATATGATTGCGATCGACGAGTGAGGTAGCGGGGTAAAGCTCTGCCTCTCTTGCATGGATATTGTGGACCTACTCTACTAGACTGGAAACGGGTATCTTGATCATCCTCCTCCACTACTAGAATTACGGAGGCTAGAAGTAATGCAGTGTATTTAGTATAACAATATGGATGACACCGGGCCGCTCCTCAATTCAGCCAGAATCGACGGACATCAGAATTCAGATTCAGCGACTCGTCTGAACCGCGGTGCCACGGATGTGGGGTTCCTCTTGTCCGTCATGAATCTAACCCGCGCCCTCTCGCTACGACGCGCAAGTCTTACCAACCACGCCCACGTACGGCGCTGGCTCACCCATTCCTCTGTCGAAGGCCCACTACACCCTCCGCTCGAAACTCGCACGCTCTCAGGCTACTTCACCACCCAGATCCTGCGCAACTTCCCTACACAACCAGGACTAATCTGCAGGAGCGAGCCTCCGCGTGCGCATCATGGACCGCGGTCAAGAAATCTCGAGGTGACGACACACCTGGCATGGGACTTCGCCGAGTTCGATAGGCATATCAATGCACTCGCCCGCGGGCTTCTGAACATGGGTGTACGCAAGGGCGACCGCGTCGCCGTCGTGATGGGGAACAACAGGTGCGTCACTCGTTGTTGCATGCTGGGTGGGGTCGCTAACGAGCGATGGGAATAAACAATAACACCAGCGCGTACGCCATGTTGCAATGGGCATGCGCACATCTAGGGGCTATCTTGGTGACGCTCAACCCAGCATATCGTGCACAGGAATTGGTAGGTGCTCAATCTGTTGGTCCGGGATGCGTAATTGAGCACATGTACAGGTCGCGACGCTGAAGCTCGTCGGGGCGAAACATCTCTTCGTCGTACCACGCATCCGATCATCTGCCTATGTCGAGATGCTTGCAGCCGTGGTGCCGGGCCTAGAGGGCTCTCAGCCCGGTCATATCCAGGCAGAGGAATTGCCTGAGCTGAGGAATCTCGTGGTAGTAGACAATCAAGGAAAGTATCAGGGAGAGCTTGACAAGCTCGGGGTTAAAGGCATCATTGATTGGAGGGAGATCATCATGTGGCGGGAGGATACACCGGAGAGGGATATGCAGCGCGATATGTCCGCATCATTAGAGAAAGATGACGTTATTAACTTGCAATTTACGAGGTATGGTTCATGTATACTAAACATACACACTGTTAACTTTCTACGACTCCAGCGGAACCACGGGTGCACCCAAAGCCGTCTCAGTATGTTGTTTGCATCATCGTTAACGTATTTCCTGGTTGACCAACTCTACCCCAGCTTACTCACTCTAATCTTCTAAACAACGCGCTATCTATCGGAAGATGCATGCGTTTAACTCACAAGGATATCCTCTGTATGTACACCTTCAATTTATGTTACTGTTACTTCTCAGGATTCTTAGTCTGCTACCAATCTAGGCAATGTCCCTCCACTATTTCACTGTTTTGATGAGTACCCAACTTTGCCCGTTAATCTTCATAAAGCTGATATAGCTATCAACACGTCTTGTCTTAGGAAACCTAGCCGCCTGGTCTCACGGCGCATGCATCGTGTACCCGTCCGAGGTCTTCGATCCCGAGGCTATCGTACAAGCTGTCGTTGCGGAACGATGTACAGCGCTGCATGGGGTGCCGACACATTTCTTTGGCATCATTTCTGAACTCGATAAGCGACAGGCGGCCCACGAGAAATTGGATACTAGCTGTTTGAGGTGCGTTGTGAGGTTTCCGAATCGAGTGGTGAATACAACGGGATCCGTTGCGTTAGGACCGGAATCGCTGCCGGCTCGCCTGTTCCGATTGAATTGATGAAGAATCTCATCGCTAAATTGAACTTGGTGGATCTCACGAATGCATATGGAATGAGTAAGCCAACCACATCGTGTCGTACCGCACGTCCATAACAATACTTTCTAGCGGAGACTAGGTACTGCATAAAGTCCACTGATCTTGTGTCGTTCCTAATAAGGACTCGTCCGCCCACTCAGCCCAGTCTCCTTCCAGACTACCCCCGCCGACGACATCATCAAACGCGTCGAGACCGTCGGAAAGGTGCAACCCCATGTCAAGGCTAAATTGATTGATTTAGATGGCAATGTCGTTCCCGTTGGGACTCCAGGGGAGATCTGTATTGCTGGATATTTACTGCAGAAAGGGTAGGTGATCCTGCTTTTTTGCCCGGTAAAGATTTAAATTGAGGGTCGTCTGGCTAATAGGTACTGGGGGGATAATGAGCAAACACAGGAGGTCATGAAGAAGGACAAAGAGGGAACACTGTGGATGCACACAGGCGACGAGGGGATCATGGACGAAGAGGGATATCTCAGAAGTGAGTGTTCAGGTCCCTTTACCTACCTTGCATGTTAAAGAGACTGTCAATCTAGTCGTTGGAAGAATCAAAGATATTATCATTCGCGGAGGAGAGGTTGTATTTTCTCGTTGATGAAAATCGAACAAAACGTAACACATGTGCCCAGAACCTGTTTCCAGTGCAAATCGAGAATGCGCTGACTGCGCAGGAGAGCATCCAAGAAGCGGCGGTCATTTCTGTGCCGGATGAAAAGTACGGAGAGGTCGTAGGTGCATGGATCGCCCGACGACACAGCACCTTCGCGTCCAGAGAAAGCATACGAGCAGGAGTCGCCAAAAGCATGAACCCTCAGGTGTGTATCGTATTCCTCGGATATCTTTGTGATTCAACGGGAGCTGCATAGAATGCGCCGGCATGGGTATGGTTCCTTGGCGAAGACGGGGTGCCGAATGAGCTGCCCAAAACCGCCAGCGGGAAGGTCATGAAGCATGTGTTGCGGAAATGGAGTAAAGAGCTTGCAGGGAAGCAGGTTGGACGGGTACCGAGACCGTAAGTTGTAAGGTAATCCGGCTCAGTGTATAAACTGCGAGCTGCGGAGTGCCTGTCGTACAGTACTGCGCAGTGAATGTCGTGGGCATGCGGGCCCCGGCGCCAGTAAAATGTTTTATCAGCGCAGGACAGCCCCAGATGAAGATGTAAATGAATGAAGTCAATTGCACACACGCCATCCGTAGTAGCCCGGCGCCAGCACTCTCTAGGCTGAGCCAGGAGAGTCGAGGAAGATCCAGAACGAGGATCGCGGCTGATAGCGGCTGATGTAAACAAGCCTCGTCATTTCTCGGATCAGGTGATCATGTGAGTTTTGGCTTTGAAAAGTGGCGAGACTTGTAGTCCGAAACACCGCCGTCAAACGGTCGCTCCCCTCCTTGTTTCTTCCTCCCATCTCCTGCCATGTCTAAGCGTATCATCATATACACCGCCGAGGATGTCGCGAACAACAAGACGGCGTCCAGCTGCTGGATATCTCGCCATGGAAAAGTGTACAATGTTACGGACTTCCTTAATGACCATCCAGGAGGCGACGACTTGATTCTCAAATACGCGGGGCAGGATGTTGACGAGGTTATGAAAGACAAGGACGAGCATGAGCACTCCGACTCTGCCTACGAGATGATGGACGAGTACGTCATTGGCAGACTAGGGACAGATAGCACGACTGTAAGCGACGGTATGTGTTCTCCGTCTCCCTCCTTGCCATAAATACTTATCCTTGTGGTGCGATCGAAAGACTGGGAGGCGACAGATGACTTCCAACCTGATGACACCGACGAAGTGAAGGATTTCGAAAAGAACCAATTTCTTGATCTGAGGAAACCGTTATTGAGACAGGTCTGGGAGGCGAATTGGAGGTGTGTCGATTACCATTTTCATGTCGCGCTCTGAGCTTATATTTCTTGTTTCTGTAGCAAGTCATATTATCTTCAACAGGTCCACCAGCCTCGCCACCTCCCTGAACCAGCTCGTTTCTTTGGGCCTGATATCCTCGAAGTAGGTGACATACAACTTTAGAACCTCCGACCTCTCTCCTGACGTTGCGTCAGTATAATACAAGGACAGTTTGGTACGTTGTCCCCATGGTCTGGGCCCCAATTGCTGCATACCTCTTCACGCGCTCCGTGCTGCAATGGTCTGGGCCCCTCCCAGCCTTCACCGCGAACCCCATCCTTCCCCTCGGCGCTCTGTTTCTCATACCCGCGAGCAATTATGTCAAGACTCTCTCATGCTTCTTCGTCGGAAACGCGATCTGGACGCTCCTAGAATACTGCTTCCATCGCTTCGTCTTCCACATCGATACTTTGCTTCCCGACACACCTGCTTTCTTAACGCTGCACTTCTTAATGCACGGTGTACACCATTATCTGCCAATGGATCGGTACGTTCACGTCTCGTCTCTTTTACCAATCATTTTTAATTTTTTCGGCCTAGGTTGAGACTTGTCATGCCCCCGACGCTCTTTTTTGCCCTACAGTCCCCGTTCACTCGCCTCGCACATGTATTGTTTCCCGCTCCGGTGGCCAACGGTATAATCTCTGGAGCTTTCACGTTTTGTAAGTCACTTGTTATGGCAGAAAGATTACTCATCAGCTCACGCGACGCACTCCAGATGTCTTGTACGACTGCATGCATTATGCGTAAGTAACATCGTTTATTCTGTCCTCTCACATCCTTATTGGAATATCTAGCCTGCACCACACTAGGCTGCCTGCCTACTTCAGGGAGATGAAGAAGTACCATCTTGCTCACCACTACAAGAACTTCGAACTTGGCTTCGGTGTCACCAGTATGTATTTTTCAGGTTTTTCCTGCTCCTCCACTGACAAGTTTATTGTAGGCAAGATCTGGGATATAATCTTCAACACTGCGCTCCCTGTCTAAATAAGCTATTTGCCGCACTGGAACATGACAAGCGGAACACATGAACCATTCGATAGATTTGGAAAGGTTTTGGGAAGATCTTTACCTCCGTTATTACTCCCCCCACTTGATACCTCTACATACTTACATACTAAATCCATGTTTAATATCTGATCGAACTCTCGAAAGGTTCATCGGGTCCAGGTGGAAGCAAGTCTAAGGGCAATGCCGGCCGAATATAACACGAACAAAGAACGCCTTGACCGAGGTGACCACATTGATCGCTGCTTTTGACATCGTCAACGCGTTATCAAGTTTCAATTGCTTCTCTAGCCTGACAATATATCCACAGCCCTGTACTAATACCAAGGTAGTCGACGGGATCCGACCAACAAATATCATATGCCCAAGTTGAACTTTGACATCGACGAAGCTGCCCTCCTCAAAACCTACAATATCTCAAGCTTGCGACCTACGTAAGTCCTGTACATTTCGCGTGCCTATAACTGAGTACAGATACTTGAGCTCGCTAGGAAATGGGAGGAAATTGATCATGAACTGGAAAATTCTGTAGCAGGCGCGTTGACGAGCACAGCCGGAGACGGAGACTCGGGTGATCCATTGGGCATTGGTGGTTTTGTCAAGTGCGTCATTACATTAACTGTTCAAAATATCCTATCGATGTACCGTCCATCATAGCGTAAAAGAGATGGACATGGAATCAAGTGAGTGGTTAGTGTCGCAATGTGCATGTTTCCGGACTGATCCTTCGCGTTCCAGAGGCTGCTGTTCTCATTACTTCCAAGTCCTTCGACCCGAAAGCCTTTCTATCTGCCGTTCATCCCAATGCAACGTACCAAGATCTCGCACAAGGCATCGCGCACCTGGAGGCATCTATTGATGCGCGTTCTGAAGCCATTAGGGTGCTTGTCGAGGACAACTTTGATCGGTTTGTTGCGGTCAAAGCCGCGAATGACGGTGTGTTTAATATCCTAGTGTCAAATTCTACCCAGTTAAATATCAATGCAGCCTTGTATGCGGAAATGAAGGAAGGGCTGCTGTCGCCCGAGATGGACTACGCGTCGAAGCCGTTAAGAGATCAACTCAAACGTGTGTGAAGCGCTCAGATGAAACAAGCCGTCACTGAGGCCTTACTTTAGAGGGTGCAATGAAGGCAAATCAGGTCTTCCTCCCTGTTCTTGAAAACGCCTCCAAAGCGCAACGACTTCGAACAACTCTAGGGGTATTTGAAAGGTCCAAGTTCTTCTTCAACCTCCCAAGTTTCATCATAGAGTCTGTCGAAGCCGTATGTATCATTTCAACCTACTCTCTAGCTCTAAATTCAGGCTGAAATACAACGCAAGGGTCGGTACGATGTCGCCATGCGCGACTATAAGAAGGGGAAGCTGCTCCTAGAGTCCCGTCCCGGACAATTACTTCCATCCGGCACACTAAAAGAAGGACAGAATTCCGCTTCTGGTGAACTGCAGCACCGGCGCATCCTCGAAAAAGTGTGGGGCAGTGTAGAGAAGGCCATGGGTGAGATGAGGAATGTCCTCGTTTCGCAACTACAAGATCCTACGCGGACTTTAGAGGAGCAGGAGAAGACCATTGAGTGAGTCAAGACCTCTGCTGCCCGTGTGATATACCGACGGCCATACCAGGGTTCTTCTCGACTTGCAAGCTGGAGATGACCCGATTTGGACATATTTTGACAGTCAACACAAATATATCCTGGAGGGGATGAAGAAAGCACATAGTTCTGCTACAGCCTCGATACAAGGTATGTTTGACGTTTCGATAATCTAAAAAACAGGTGCATCATCCTGATCCTTGACAGTGACCATTGAGAAGACATCACTCGAGAACGAACAGGGGAGCCTGACTTCACATATTGCATCCCAGCTACAAATTGCAATGATGGCGCTTGAAGCGAAGCAGGCGGAACCTGTCATTGGTAAGACGATACTCGACGACTTTGCAGGATGTACTAACTTGAGTGAACAGCGCGATCCTCGGCAGAGCCTGTCTGGCAAGCCATCCTCGACATGGTCAAGAGCGTCTCCGAATCGATGCTCTCATCTCTCCCCAACTTTTGCAAGATTTCTAAGAGTTACATGGATGGCAAGTATAGAAAGGTATCTCCCACGTCTCGCTCTCCTTGAAGACTTTTCCTGAATAAGAGCCACAGACATCTGGGTCGGGGACCCGGCGCAGCCCCACGCAAAGTCGGACCATGGCCTTGGACGTCGTCAAACTATATATATCCCTAATCTCTGAGTTTTTCACCCTTTCCGATATGGCTGTGGCCTCGCCGAATGCGAATAATCCGGCCCCCGCGAACCTGCCTAAGGACAGTCATTCGCTGTCGACGGCTCATTACTTGATGAAGGTCCTCGGAGAACTACAAGAAACCGTCAATGAACTGAATGCGCTGGATATTTCTCCAGAGGTTTCGTCGAGCCTGAAAAGTCTTTTGGATAGTGCCAAATGGAGGTTTGAGGATGTTCTAGTCAGCACGTGGCTGCGAGGTTGGTCACTGTGAGCAGTCTCCAGACGCATTTACTAAAGTTTTCCTCAGATGCAAAACTATTCTACTATCTCGAGACTTGGATTGCCAGTCCAACAGATATGTCCGCCACCCGCTATTTGGACCAAATCGAACTTTTTCAACGACAGCTGACGACCGCGGCGTTCAAACTCGCGGGAGGTGTTGACCTCTCGGCCTCGTCGCTCGCTAAGCCATCGAAACAGAACCCTGTACCTCAAGCATTCATTTCGAAAATAACAAAAGCCTTCTTGGATGCGCTGTATGCCTTCTTGGACGGCCTCGTCCTTCTCGCATCGAACGAATCGCCTATCGTTACGGGCAAAATGCAAGTAACAGACATGGCACCGGCCGCGACAGGGCCCAATCCACTTGAGTTACTTGACCTTCATGATGGGGTAAGGTGTTTACCGTGGTGATGATTTTCATGTGCTCAATTTCCTTGAAGGACACTCGAATGCTTGTTGTTATTTCGAATTTTACCCACCTCAAGAATGTCGTCATTCCCGGTATGCTCACCCAGCTTGAGGCTGCACTCGGTATATCCATTGCCGAGGACAGACAGGTAAATGCTGGATTACTT
Source organism: Tricholomella constricta (assembly GCA_013368375.1). Lineage (NCBI taxonomy): Eukaryota > Fungi > Basidiomycota > Agaricomycetes > Agaricales > Lyophyllaceae > Tricholomella > Tricholomella constricta. The sequence goes on along the minus strand of JAACJP010000007.1, from coordinate 995,336 downwards.
ACGACATTGTCATCACACACTCAAATATATATCAGACGTTACTGACCGTCGTGCAAGAGCTCGACAAGACGCTCTTTGACGGCTACGTGAAACCCAAAGCTAATGTTGCAATGGATATCCTGCGTGGAGGCATCCTCGATAGCAATATGGACTGGTATGAGACGCCACAACCCACAGGCAAGATTGACATCCATAGAACGTAATTCTGTCGCTAAAATACTCGGCAGAAATTCGACCGTACATGTATGAGACGCTCATTTACCTGGTCACTATCCATGCGCAGGTCAGCAGTGCGGCTGAGCCTCTCCTGGACCGAACGCTGAGCACGCTCGTCAACGAACTTGCGGAGGAAGCTCTGCGGTGCTTCCGGCAAGTGAAACGATTCGGAATGGGTGGAATGCTTCGCGTACGCCTACCCCTTTTCACCTCGGGGTTGGCAATACTAATACATAGATAATCTTAGGCGACCCTCGAGATTGAGTTCATGCACCAAACTCTCGGCCGCTACGTCACGGCATCCGCGGCCAAGACCTTGTCGGATCTCTACAACAAGATATCGCAGGCGTATTCTCGTAGACCTGGGGACGAGAATCTACAGAGCAACCTCGACGGCGTGAAGAAGACGTTGGCGGACACGCGGCGCGCGACGGGCATTGAGTTCTTGTGCTTTAGGCAGACGAAGTCTAGCAGTCGAACAGGCACAGGTACTCGCACTCGGGACAAGGAGCGTCATCATGGTACGAAGGAGCCTAAGGAGAGTGCTAGTCGGCAATAGTGACCCTGGTCGAGCGAGGTTGCTTAGTTGTAATTTATGATTGTCGGACTTGATTCTGTAATAATACAGTTGCAGCTTTATAGGCTGAACAAAGCACGAGAGCAAGAGTACACAATGTCCACGAAGGGCTAAAATGGTGGTAATCTGATGATACAATAATGGTATAAGTCAAGGAAAAACTAGTACGCCATCAAATCGACCAGAATAGTTACGATCCCGAGAACTAAAAAATGGTCAGCAAGGAGAGGGCGTGCAAGCTAAGCTTTACGTACCAATCTCAATCGCAATAAGGATGATTATGACCTGTTCTAATCGTTCTGCGTGTTTACTTGAGACTGATTCTTTTAAGAGTTGAAGCATGTCTTGAAGAACCTGCGAATATCGATATTCAGTAGCTAACGTTGAGGGATAGGAATGCTCAATACCTCAACACGAGTATTAAGTAAGTCAATCCTTTGAGGTATCTCCAGATAGCTACGAGCGGCGTCGTATAATGGTTGCAGATCCGGAAAACTCTGCAAAATCCGGTCAAGATGTGTCCTTGATGACTAATTCACAGTGTCAAACGAACCCAGAAGACCTCCTACCAAAAAATTGACATGTCAGTCAAAGAAGCTAAATTATTCGCAAGGTCGGCGTACCGGAGAATCCAGTACTGAGCCCACAGAGTTGATATTTGTTCGAAGAAGGAAGAGCCGCCCGATGTTCTGCATGATTTCTGGGAACGATCATCAATATCCAGACATTGAACAAATTTGTGTGTGTGAACCTTTGTGAGGCATTCCTATCTCTCCCGTTTCGCTGATAACTTCCGGTATGTCTTTAGTCTCCTCTATAGTCGTTGATATGAGGCCCTCGAACTGGATTCGATTTAAGTTAATGGTCTGAACATATAATGAAAGAAACGGAACCTGACCAGAGATATCTTGACTGATTGAGACAGTGCGTGAGACAAGGAAAGTTTTGTCCTGCGATGACGGTCAGATGATAATTAAGTCATGGGGCGGGGGCTGACGTACATGTAACTTGAGCCTTTTCGAAGGGTGATTACGTCGTTGTATATTCTGCAACGTTGTTCGTCAGGAAACTGCATCAAAAATATGCGTTAACAGTACCTGCTGTAATTGGCATAGTAGTAGTTTAAATCTTCCATTTCTATGTCCTCGGGCGCTGAATAAAAAAGCAGGTTAGAATATAAATGTGAAGGATTTGAGCGTGGCTACCTAGTTTTTCTACTTCGAAACGTTTTCTAAAAGCAAGCTATTAATTGACAGGACTTGACGTGAGTAACGGACCTACATGGACGACAAGAATCGTTTTTCCTGCCCCTCTGTCATGCCCCATATGACAACAGTACCATAGTCAAATAGAAATATTTCAGCTTCTGTAGCTGTCATATCAAATTTGCTCTTTTTCTTTTTCGGCGTGATATGCACGTTCTCGCCCTCTTCTCTTAGCTCTGGCACGCCTAATAAATCCCCTGTCGCGGTGTGGGGATCAACTGACGCGCCATTAAAAGCGGAGGGGGGATCGTAAACGTATGGCGTATATATGACTTCGTCAATCAATTTTGGGTTCGTATGGTACGCATTTTTCCGCGCATTGAAGAACTTCATCAAGTCGTCCATACGGTATGAACTGTAGAAATCTCAGCTGACGTCTATCATCCTCCGAGCAATAGTACGTACCCCGCAGTTGCATATGCTGTAACTCTGGGTAATGACTTCGCCTTCTTCTTGGTAAGCCTTAAAGCATCTCGTCGCGCAGTTCCCGCTGGAATTAGTGATATTTGGTTGTACACCTGTCCATGTGTTAGAGTGTCAACAACAGAATATGGTATGGAGATACACACCTCAACATCTTCTGGTTCATCCTCGCTCTCACTCACATCACCTTCATCGCTATCTCCACCGGTGCTCTCCTCCCGCTCCTTTGGAGACTCTCCGCGCAAGGAAGAAATTTCCGGCTGCTCGGGAAGAACTTTGAGCTTTCCTGCGGCTTTAGTAGACCTATTTGCTCCCCGAGCTTTGGGTTCTGGAGGATTTCCGTGGGCTCTCGACATTTCGAACCGGAAGCTTTGAGTGTTCTGGTCAAGTCGCGCACGAATCCGAGTGCCGTCATACAAGGCTGACATAATCACTGCAACTTGTCGTCGCGTTCAACATTCAACAGTTGCAACGTCTGTGCAACGTCGTCCTTTCCTGATCAACTTGGATTTCTGCTTCAAGACTGGTCTCCTTAACTCTTGTGCCTCAAGTACCTGCTGAATCACTGCATGTCGTCGCTGACTTCTTTACTTACCGCCGGACCGAAACCTCGTAGGTGCTTGCCAATGCCAAACCCTACGAAATTCATTACCGCCGTCCCTGTCCCCCTCCCTAATCAATGGGCCGACATTGCAGCGAGCTTTCTACATGAATCTGGGCGAGAAACAAGAAGCCCCAAAAACGTACACAAGACTGTGAATATCCCTCACTCCGACATAATGGCGCGAGCCAGGGAAACTTGCCTCGGCTTTTTGTAGGGGTTGGTATCAGCAGGGAATACCTTTTCCGCGGCCCGCCACAGCGTACATAATCGGTGGTGAGATACTCTTGGCCTTGCTTTCTCCCTGAGCGAAGGGGCGACATCCAAGGCCGTTTAGGAGAGTCAATCTAAAGATTATTCCTCTCGTCGCGGCATTACGAGCGAACTGGACATGTGGCCTAATGTGTTTTACAATCAGCAGCCTAGGCTGTTTCGATTGAGGAACCGTCAGGATCCCACAACCTCATCAACGGCGTCTAGCCAAACTTTGGGATTTTTTTGGTGGTTGGAGGTCTAGAAAGAAAGAATCAGCTTCGTGGGTTGCGCGTCAGGGCATCTAATGTCTCCATAACGGACAGGACCAAGGTACTATTACCCATTCTTTCAGACTGTGAATGATGCTTTCCCATGAACTACATATTCAACAGTTGGAGAAAAGGTGAACGCCCAGAGAAGGCATTGCAGTGGCCCATTCCCCTTCTCAGGGCTTTAAAAAGCTTGATCTCTCCCAAGAAGGTACGGAGTACTAGTATAGCTAAAGAAAGTCCCATTATATAAAGCTGATGCTGCATAAGCAGTGATACTTAGGAGACAGTCCGCTTCACTGCGAAGCGCACATAGTTAGGCCTTTGAGCCATGTGTGTCGAAGTCTTGATGAAACCGACCGTTTGGTTTCGCACCCCAAGGTCCCATGTAAGTATTACAAAAATCCCACATACAGTAAAATGACGAGTGCGGAGACCTACTGATCCTCGGTTGTACGAGAAGGCGGAACCATCAGATATCTTCCTATAGAGACCTCGGGACAGTACGGGTGATCTTGATTTAGTTATCCTTGCAACGTCGGGCAGCCTCCGGCCACCATACACAGAATATAATCCCACGCAATATACTTGTGCGCCCGCGTTGGTCGCATGGAAGCACTGAACGACGATCGTGAAGAGTACGGATTAAGTAATAATCCTTCTCGGCCTATTAATAGGCCACGTTCTGTGTAGGAGGGCAATACGCACGGCAAATGTTGAGGCAAAGTGACGGTACTCAACTATCAACTGACTCATTCCATAATAATCAGATAAGAGCGAGCTAACCAGCGTTCTTTAGTGTGTTCTTTAGTCCTAGTACAATGTCATTTATAGATATCTAATCAGTGCGTGTACAATGAGCAAGTAAGTAAGTCCATGCAAGAAAGAGTTTAAAGAACAGTTCGAAGAGTCACGATGGCCGGAACGGCGGCCGTGGAGAAACGTGGACGGGGCGTATCGCCTGCGATGTGAACCGTCTCAACAACTGTTCGTCCACTGGGTTACGTCTAGCTCCTGACATATTCTGAAGATATTCCAGGGGTACGAGCTTTGCTTGATCGTATGCAGATGCAGAGCTTGATGGGCTGGGGGATTCGGAAGATGGAGATGAATCCCTGGAGTGTGCGGAGAAAGGCGGCGACAGGGATATTTGGTGATTGAATGACGATGACTCTCGACGTTGAGAGGTGGGAGATGATGTTTCGTCGTGGTTCAGGTGGGAATTATCAGGGCGGATGGCAAGATCAGGTGGCTGTTGCGCTTTCCTGCTTGGTTTCCGGTGGTCGCGCCGCATTTTCCCTGCTCGAGCACTTCTGAAGAGACCATCAGGGACGGCAACATCACCGACTCCTCGAAATCTGTCAATGGTATCCAACTCATCCAGGCGTTGTTGGCTAAAGTAAGCAGCTACCGAACGTCAATACCTGTGACAGGAAACCTGAAGTTGAATTAGTCGCTTACTCAAATGCCACTTTCGGTCGAGCCTTCGGGGGGAATCGGTCGGAAGAGATACATGAACGCTGTACGTTTGTTTGACCAAGCGCTCCTGGTGCATCGAGGAATATCCTGGCATATGAGAGACAGATTGCTCCCGTTTTCTAAGGTGACGATAAATTAAACTCTGCATCCGTAACCTGAATGAACACCAACCGCATCATTTGGGCCCATGGTGTTATTGGATTTATGAGGTCGTCGCTGAAATTGGATTCCTTCTGATGATAGAAGAGAAATTCCTAGTGACCGGGTTACCGACCGTATCAGTAGCGGACGACATATCTGAGAAATTAACTCCATACGTCTCGAACACCTGCCGCACGCATTCAGCATGGTTGACATAGTAATTAAACAAAAGCACACATACGACTTGGGCCCCAACCCATCCCGTCAGTCCTGGTCAACCGAACGCGTAAGGAATGCTGTTGTGCGCCACGCATCGATACAGATGAGATGACCTACCATCTTTCCATCCCAAGCCCAGTAGGCTCGGAGTTTGTTCCCCTCTCCTCCCTAGGTAAAGCAGAGTCAACGTTACGAATAAAACAACGATGACGTCCACTTACCAGACATACACATTCCCCGAAACGATGGCCCTCCGTTCTTCAGCGTCTAGACGGCGGGTAATCAAAGGTAGGCGTTGTGTGGCAACACCATAAAAGACCTGCAGGGCATCACGAACGGAGCGAATCCGAACGTTTTGGAGCGTTGGTTTTTGCATGGATATGATGTTAGTGAGGGGGCGAACTGAGCAAGGGGTGTGGAAAAGAGTAGGCTCAGCCATCACTGCAGTCTATATAGAGAGACGTCGACTCGGAGGGAGCCAGGTATACAGGGATAACCAAGGAACGGATTTCGAATCGAATGGATGTTATTCGAGTTTAGATATGGCTTGCATTACGAATTTGACCACATGCAACCACCCCCAAGGGTAGGGATTCCAACGTAACAGCGATTATGGAACGTTCTCACGGCCCATAAGTCCTTACCAGAAGCGCCAGCGTCACGGTGATTGATGCTCTCATGCCATGGTGGCAGGGAGCGAGGCGTGAAAGATTTGTCTGTTCCTGAGAACATCGAGATACGGAACATTCGCTGACTTCAATTTTACATCAGAGGCTATCTAAGATCAGCGATCTCATGCAAAACTGTAAATGAACTGTAAATTCCAATCCTTTAATGCCGAAGCAGCGACGATGATCACATATAGGAATGTCCCGTCCTCGTCCTAATTCTTCTGCAACCCATCTCTTCGCTGATTGCCAGGTGATCTATATACATGGTCAGATTGCACTCTCACCTTCTCATTCCATTTAGATTTCGAAACAGGAATACAAAGTCAGCCACCGGCCACGTAAACGCTTGGATGGTGGAACCTTCGCTCGCCTGTGAGGCGACAGGGCTTTTCATCATCACGAGGAAGTTCGGAAGATCGCGGTAGTGTGATACGCTTGGTATCAGCTCCCAAACATCGAACGATCAGGAGACGTGCTTGTGTACCACGCATACTTGAAGTATGCTAAGGATGTGAGTGAAAGAGCTTGAGTACGAAAGAGAGTTTCCTCGTGATATCCTTGATCCGGGGTGTACTTGGTATTTGAGATGTGTTTCCGTTTTTGTAAACACAGGTGAATACCGCCTGGAGTCTCCGTCCCTGAGATCTAGCCCAAGGAAATGGAGCATCGAACTACCCCGAGCCTAATTGAGTCCAATTTTAGGTTTGCCCAGGAAAACTTAACGCCATGAGCCGGCAGGGCAAGTGTTTGCATGCAGGTGTCAGCATGATCAACAGAATCAAAAAAAAACAGGGTGAGTTTCAATCAAGGCCCATTGGCGATGTGAAAACTCGGTAGTTGCACTCGTCGTACGACCAAGAGACTTCGGATCGTGCTGGGGAGATTCCGTCCACGCATGCGTCGACTCCCTCAGGATCGATTGGGGTGGTGTTGTAATTCGACCAGAACATGATGTTGCCGGATTACAAAGGCCGAGCCAAATACCCGTATTTTGAATAAATTCTCCGCGTCGAGAATTTATTTGCGAATTTTGGATCTTTAGGAGTTCGGAAGACAGCAAGGAAAAACACAAGGTCATTGAAACCCCATGGAAGCTGACAGGGGTAAAATTGGACCTGCGACGAAATTGAGTACAACGCGTGAGAGTGTACAGTTACGTAGTCGGGCACCATTGAACTTCTCTCGTAACTAGTATAATTTCACAGGGAAAACTCCCAAGGCTATAGGTAGAGGCATACATTGAAGGCATCCACGTCTACACAGTAAGCGCAGGGAATGAAAGGCGTGGGTTAGGTGAAGTAACGCACGGCATCTTACATTTCGGGTGACTGGTAGATCTAGAGTCTGCTGGACGGGAGGGATGCATGTGAATTTAAGAGTTTGACCCGAGCCTCGTAAGCCTTCCAAAAACGACATGAAAATTCCCGTGGGTCTCTAGCCGAAAGATTGGCGAGTTGTGGTGTAGTGGTGTTGATTGAGATGGAAGCAGAGAAAAGAGGGTGTCATTCGAACTGAATGGCTAAAAACTTACCTGTTTGTTGTCGGCTAGGATTAACGAGATGTTTTGTGACAGGTCATTCCATGTGCATTCACAGCAAATTATCCAAAAGCAAATGATTGCGATAAGATTTTCGAGGACTGCCAGGTGGTAGTCTGGGAAGGGGGAGAACATTTGGTTGCCGGGGAACGATCTTACTCATTAAGATGTTCTTGAATGTCGAGAAGCGTGAGTTTCGGGGCTGCAGTCAGTTTGTCAAGATTTCGCACCTGCAAGTGGCAAGACTACGGGCAAATCCTCCGAAATTTCTGCGTAGTGCGTTTTACCACGGAAGAGGTAGCGAACACACAATGCTTTACGAGTAAATGGTGCTGGGTCGCTGAAGCCCCGAATTTCGGACTATGATTTCCTGCTTGAACGAAGTGATAAGATATTTGAAAAGCATATACACACTTTGAGTCGATCGGCAGGGATATACAGTTGAGAGGTGTGCACCAAGGCCTGCAAGGGAACCGTGACATCTATGACGAGATCCCTAGCTCCGTCCTCCTTCTCCATGGAACCCCATGTCGCTTCGACGATGACGAGACCTGAATGGAGATATAAGGCAGGTTATCAAATCGAAGAGACCTCCAGCAAACTCACCGCCTTTGGGTGCCTCCGTAGTTTTTGATTTTCTCGCAGTGTCTTTTAGTAGATTGCTAATGGCTTCCCGCTCTCTCCATATGCCCATGTCATCCTCTAAATTTCGCCGCGCGGCATAGATGGAACTACAAAAGATTAAAGAAGATTATTTAGATTAGGGTTGACACGTCTGGTCAGTGGCGCATCCTGAATTGAACGAGACTCGGAAACTCACTCTAGGCGATGTTTTCGACGGCGGGGCTTGATGATGAAATGATAACCCAATACAAAAGCTGTAGAAGGAAGGACTGTAGTGCACAAGGCGATACCAGGATCGTACTCAGTAGAAAGCACGATAGGCACCGATAGTTCTTGCTCGTGGTATGAGGCGCTGATAAGATGAGGGCATCAATTGATCATCCAAACACGATGAAAACAATTTATTGACCTTAATTGGAGCACGACTCCAGCTGCGTGTAAATGAGTAGCCGCACTGAAACTCGTCGTAGGACTGGGTGACCACTTTCCGGTACAGACCCATGCCAAGCCAGTGAGGCCAAACTCTAAGGCCAAATTCAGTTGCAGAGCGAGCTCCGAAAAATTTAAACCCCATTCCGCAAGTAGCTTAGGAAGTATTGAATCGAAAGAGAAACCAATTAGCGTGTGAGTGGTCCCATTTTTTAATCCCGAAGCTGAAGGAGGTCCCGAAATATCTTTCGGTTCCTCGCTTATCTCTGCAAAATCGACACCGAAAACCTTCGGGAACACAAGGTTGAATGCAAAACGCGGCCGTCTACCGACGTCCACTTCGAAAGAAGCAGTTTCCAAACGTCTCCGGAATAACTGCCGTGATACGGAAAACTTCAACGAAGGATCTGGGCTGCGCAAGGCGAAGGGCGTTGATAGATTCGCAGATATGACGGTGCCTGTCATATTATAGGTGCCAGAGACGCGCATAAATTTAGGAATCAACCCCACACTGAACTAATGCTTGCATCAGCGTGAAGAAAATTCGGAACGTAAGTTAAGGGATACCTCTGACGAAAATCTTGGTGAAAACTGATGGCGCACAGTCCCAACAAGTGTATTGGCGAGCTTTCTGTTTTCATGCATCATTTTGGCTTTCACAGAAAGTTCGGTCCGTTCGTTGATTGATTTCTAGTTTCAAGTCATTGCTCGCATGTGCGAGACCATGAGTGATCAGAGAGGCTAACCTGGGCCATATGTTGTAATCCAAACGTCAGCATTTTGACGTCTTCAAGGCGGTGAAGGATATGTTCCATCCAGGTATCGTCTTCAGATCCTAAATATGGACTGAACAACGATATGACGTCGATGCCGCAAATTAAGGATCCTCCTGACAAGCCTTTCCCATGCAGAGCCGACGTCGCCTTGTCGCCTTTTATTCGGAGCAAGATTTTTTTCGCCTGGAGATTACAAGTTTGGAAAAATTTAAATAGACTTGATTCAGCTGCTCACCTCTTCCCGAGGCATTGACTGCAGTTGCGATGACTGAACGACGGTTAAGCCTTCCTCCCCTGGATGACGACCATTATGAAGAGCTCGAATGCATTTGGAAATTGTACTAACCTAGCACATCATAAATCTCCCTAACCACTTCGTATCAGCCAATTGAGGAATGTCGAGGTTATGACTGAGTGTTTACCGCAAGAATGGATCACACAAAACTGTGAAATCTGATTGAATGCTCTGACAGTGGTAAACAGGATCGATATCTCACCTTCATAGGCTTTCTGCACCTCGAGAAACTTCTTCGTCGCGATGCTCTTGTATTCTTCATCCTGTTGCTTGTCGGGGTGAAAAATAAGGGACAATGCGCGGTAACGTTCGGTGATCTCGCTCTGCGTCGCGGTTTTGGTAAGGTTCAGTACAGAGCTTGAAGGTAGAAATGATGGTTAGAAGTGGATAAGAAAGGGTGCAACAGGTCACATACTAATAAAAGTCGTTCTCCACCGCAGGCACACCGTCGGAACGACCGCCATCCATGTCGTTGGTGCTCGACCACCTGTCGACGTGTCGTGTCAGGCTCGTGTCGTACGCGTGGTGCGGTGACAGGCTGAGACTGCGTTTGGCGAAGATGTCACGACGTCGGCAGCTTGTTTCACACCATCATGCACACGCGATCGCGCACCGACAGTCAACTACTTAGCTATTCTTCCATCCTCCCTGGCCCGGGTATCATCGATACTCTAACATGAACTCAAGGGTGACACTATCGGTTGTCGAAACATTGTTACCAGACGCTGCTGCCGTCATTCGCGAGAATGTCGACTGGTTGACACCAAGCACACTTGCCAGCCGCATCGAGTTATCTTTCCCAGGCGTTGTGTCAAAAACAGGCTACACTGCATGGGCGGAGATGAGCGTAAGACTGGAGGCGAGTGGAGAAGTAATGACCGTGGTGCTCTTGAAGTGCATTCGGGGACGGTTGATGTACCCGATCTGCAGCTATCCGAAGGGTTGCGAACAACTAAGGTGGAGGTCCCGATATTTGCTGGACGGTCGAGATCGGGATCGATGCTACATGTGAGTTCCATGAAAATATATAACAGGCATTCAGTGACGAATACTTTTAGATAACACGAAGATTTCGAGCTCTATGAAGTCATTGTCGACCACGACAATGCTGGATTCCCCATTCCACTTGGCCTACTCTCCACGGCGTTGTCAGTGGAGCCATATAAACGCACTCGGGGGCTAGAGGCATGGGCGTGGAAACTCTGTGCCATTGTACGGGCTGGCACACTGTTTCGTGATTCAGACAAGGACATGGCCTAGATCTCGATAACTCGTATGGCGCGTCCCGAAGCGAGCGCCAATTGTGTTGGTGGCATCTTCGCAAGGCCGTGCGTCCTCGTTTGAAGAAAGCGAACGCTTTATCGTTTGTTGACAAGGCTTTTCGACTAAAGACGGACCTGATGCCTTCTGAGGATTGCGAGGGTGTACGTCCTGGAATTGAGGAGACGACAACGACGAGTGTCAATCACAACACGCCAAGCGACAACTCACTGTTTATCCGCGTTCCCAACCATTTACGGATCACTAATTCGACATCTTCACCGGTCCTGCAAGTCCTTGGACTCACCACGATGACCAGCGTAGATGAGGATCACCGAATGAAGGAGTTAAAGGCAACCGGGAAAGTGGATTCTCGTGCGGGAAAATTCATCAGGGGAAGATAAGAATAGCGAGACTAGCAGGCGACGAAACTCCTCTCCAAGCACCTTGTACGGGCGGTCTGCCCAGTCCAACCAGCTTTCTCCTCAAAGCCACTTGGAAATGCACAGCTCCGCTTGGGTTGCCCCTTCGCTCATCACGCCCAACCATAGGATCAGCAGCGTCTTGCAGCTCGTCCTTCGCTCGTGGTGCAAAGCCTTTTGCACACTTTCGCTAAGATAGATCTGAAGAGGACGACGACGAGATGTTGAAGAAGACGAGGCTGAGGCGATCGCTGCCGCGGAACGCAGGAGTTCGGTGATGAACGACAATGAGATGGACAGAACACTCGGCTCTACATTGGAGGAATTTTGCAACAGTGTCAATCATCATTTCCTAGAAGTCGTCCAATGCGATGGTGCAGGATCCTTGCGCTTGGAAAGTAAATGCTTGTGCCGCGAGTGTGGGCAAAAATCCTCAAGATCGGCTGCCCATGGTACACGAGAGCGTTAAATGGCGAATGCGATCTCATACAGAGCACGGATTTCAGGAGTCGAGCGGGATACGTGATGGCCTGGACACAAACCGGACGCAAACACTGGATATTGGGATTTTGCATCCACAGGTTCTTAATTTCTTCAAGTTCTATCAGAACTAACATTTGTTCTTTCATATATTGTAGTAGCCTTCGTCGACTTGCACTTTACTGCTGAGACGAACTGGCAAGTCTCCCCTTCAGTCTTCCAAGGTTCCCAAATCCGAGGCAATTCACGTGCATAATAAATTTAACTATGTAGTAAGGGGTGGGCCTGAAAAGCAATCTTTAGGAGTACTCTTTATGATTGGTGAGCCAAGAAATGACTGCTCCTGGGTACTCTGATAGCCATCCAACAGCCGGGTTGTACAATGAGATCTCAATATGAGCATCTAACGTTATATCTAACCTTTAACACGCCTTTCGAAGTCATTAAGTATCTTTTCAATGGCTAAGCAATCGAAACCAGTACTTGTCGTGATCGTTCGCAGCGTCAACGTACTAACCAATCCAATGATCTTCGATACCACCACCATAGTCTCTGAAAGATCGTCGACTAGAGCTTGATGTTGCGATCAATAACGCTTGATATGTTCTGCGTGTGGCCTGAGTGGTCACTGGATCGCCCTATGCTGCGACTCGCTACATAACAGCACGAGGTCGCTTAGGGACCCACATTGAATAAACCTGGCTCTTCGGTTTGCGATGTATGGTGAGTACGTAGCCCATCTGGCGCCGGCTTGGAACCATGCGCGCATTCAAATTTTTAGCCTGTGTGACTCATTACATCCCTCAGACCTCTAGAGGTGCTTTGTTCTGGTGATGTATCTGCTGTTGCTTCGCCATGCCCAAGTCTGATTTGCTCACGAGCCTGGAATTTTCCCTTGAGGCAATTTAGGTCTGGCGTGCTGATCACCGATATCAGAATCCCAAACAAGAAATTGACGATGAACGGGCACCTATACGACACCCGACGTCGAAGATCAGACTGCATCGGACCCTGCTGGTATCGATTGATATATTCGGCCCGGAACGAAGAAAAAAAAACATAAGGAAGAAAATAGAATTTGCCAAGTGCTGTTACCTCCCTACCAAGGTCGCATCAGACTTTCTGTTTAGTCTCTGCTACAAGAAACCTTTTCTGACTAACTCCCACCTATTTCCCTCTCCCACAGTGCCTTCGTCGAATTCCACACTTTGACGACCCCTGTTCCCATACTGTGGCGGAAATCATGAGAACAAAAACGTGAAGCAAGGGACATCCGACGTACTTGACACTGGAGATCTCTTTCAATTGGACCCACATGGCACTGATCGGCCGGAGCGACGTCGATATTCCACCTTCGCCATCATCGATTACACCCGGACTCGCCGAGGGTTCGACGCCACTGGGTTTCAAAGCTGGCGGTGTTTCTCCACCCTGCAGAACAACCCATTGAGGTCGGTATGTTTTCTTGATATGGGAAAAGACGTGGATGACATCCCCGACAGGTTTAATGGAGCTGATTTCAATCGATTCGCGCGGTGTATCTGTCCTCTTCTTCGCGTCATGTGGAAACACAGAAGGTACGACGAGTTGCGACAGTAGTGCATGGGGAATCTTAGCCTGAGCGGTGCGCGACGTTGTTTTGGCGACGTTACTTGACGTGGGAAACTCGTATAGCCCTGCCAAAAGGCCTGTTCACGTCAAGAGCATTGAATCCGGGTTTTAATCAGTAAAGCGTATTGCAACGAGAAAAAAATATGAGCTTGCCCCCATCAGGTCTCCGGATCATTAGAAACCATCTCTCCTTGGGTTTACCCATCGGGTACCATTCAATCACATTCACGATATCCAACTCTTCTCGCGGTTTCTTGCGGTCCACTCTCATCGGATAGGCAGTGACCCCAGTACTTTGTGGCGGCTCGCAAATTGTGCACGCGTCCTCGATGTCAGGAATCGGCTGGGTGTTCGAAGATCAGAACAATATTCAAATCGGTATGTATGAAAGGGTGGAATCTGACGTACCTTGTGGCCGGATTTTGAGACCTCATATGCCCCACACCATGGACGAAGGGGACACGATTGACATGTCGGTTCCCGAACCTTGCAGACAGTGCTTCCGAGCTCAATCAAAGCCTGGTTGATGTCTCCGGGGTATTGTGTGAACTCGGGGGAAGACGTATCTGCCGTATTGCTTTCTGGCCCTGGACATAAATATCAATCAGTCAGACGTCAAGCCGAGGCGAACATTATAAAAAACCTTTGGCAACCATTGCAGCCGCAGCAGCCCATAGAAGATCAAGGGTCGCTTTCGCCTTCGGAGGAGCATGAAGGGCGAGGAACCGACTCATCAGTCGGTGAACATTTCCATCTAACTGTCGTTTGACAGCATTTCCTTGTTTAGTATAATTGAACATGAAATGACTTGTTGGCTTGACCTACGACAGGTACATGCTCCCCGTAGGCTATTGAACAGATGGCGCCAGCGCTATAACGACCAATTCCAGGGATATTGGCCTCCATATCTTTCGCATTATCCGGAAGTCTACCCTTGTATTGAGCGACAGCCTTTTGGGCGCCTGCGAGGAGGCGACTAGCCCTGGAATAATATCCGAGGCCTTTCCACAGAGCATTGACTTCGTCGACGTTTGCTGCCGCCTTAAAAACGGACTTATTTTTTCCACAAAGCTCAGGCGTAGTGTGCATGCGCTTACTAGGTCACGGATAGTGGGGAATCTTTCTCAGACGGTCAGAAGTCGGGCTTAACATTGAAATGGAGCGTTTGAACTTACTTCTCCATCCAGCGCGTATAGTAAGGAATCACAGTGGCAACTTGCGTTTGTTGCAGCATGATCTCCGAAACCCATACCTACGGCATATGTCAGGTCCTGAGGGTGTGTTTGGTTTAAAAATACTACCTCATAAGCTCGTTGAGCGCGTTCCTCGGGACCCTGGAGAGGATCATAAGGTTTTCGCCACGGCATACCACGAGACGTATGAACGCCGGCATACCATCGGAGCAGTGCAATTCGTATTGGTCCAGGTGTGTGGATTACGTGGCCAGAAGCAGAGTGCGAGAGTGCATCACCCTTGCATTCCACTGCGGGCTGACGATGTAGCACAGATTCAACCGCGTCAGATTCGGGTATCTGGTTAACTTTCGCCTTTTTCGCTTTCCTTTTCGGTGAGTAGCTTGAGGCTTGGGATTGAACATCGGAATCTTCGTCGTTAGAGAGACTGACAGTAATAGAATGGCTGTCGCGTGTCATACGTGAGGTGGAATTCAGGACCCGTTGTCGTTTAGCCATCGTCACTATGCACAGCTTGGTAGTAAAATACGCGACGTGGTGTCCCTTGAAGCGCAGCGGGGCAGTGAGTCGAATCAATAGGAGTCACGGCGCGTGCGTTGTCGGCGGGCCAGAGTTCTGTGTGATTTCTATGGCATGAGGTGGACTGAAGATAAGCGCTGGCGCTATGCAAATGCAGTCCCCTTCAGGCAGAAGGAGCAGGAACCGTCAAAGACACAAGGCACATGGCTGCCATGTGGCTGCCATGTGGATCGGAGGCTTATGCTCCGCTGGTCTTGTTTTTGGCTTGATATTCTTCACCCGTTCGCAGCGAAGACCAGATACGACCTCCATACTGAGACTATGCTGTCCAATTACATGGCTTTCTCGTGTCTAAATATGAAGGACCTGGATGGCGGCAAGCTCGCATCGCCTCGTCACTTTTGGAAAATATCAGCGCTTGGCCAGTTACTTATTCTTCTTTAGCATGCGAGTTGGCTTTAAAGACGATATCCTGTCTGCCCTTGTACTTCTACTTGGCAGCTGTGTTGAGCTTTAGACCTTCACCTCAGGTCCTAACTCCCTATGCCTTTGATGACCTTTCACGGCACGGCACCACTATCTCTAAATCTTACCAACCGCATCTCTCCAGAGATTCATGACACGATCATCGACCATTTACACTCCTTTAGGCCAGCTCTACTATCGTGTAGCACTGTCTGCAAAGCCTGGCTTCCAGCTTGCCGGTATCACCTCTTTTACGATATCAACCTCACCCTCAGATTGGCCGAATTTCTGTGGTCATCCTCTAGTGCAATGAAGAATATTGTGCCTTACATCCAGAACGTCGCCATAGGAGGCGCATGGTCGGCAGAACAAAGGGACAGCTTTGATAAGGTCATCTCCCTTTTGCTCAGACTTGATGGCGTCCGTGGGCTTGCGTTCGAAACCTGGAGCTGGGATTTTGTCAGCGAAAGATCACTGGGGGTCTTATTAAAAGCGGATGGAAAACTATTCCACAACGTCACCACGCTGCGCCTCCAATATCTCCGATTCCCATCCTTCTCCTTACTCTCCGCATTCATCGGCGGATTCGTTGCGTTGGAGGACTTGTCTTTCGACAACGTAACCTGGGACTTCGCTGGACTCTCTATGGCCTCCTCATCAGTCGCGCTGGAGGGCAGAGATCTGCATAGTCACACTTTACAACTGACAAGACTACATATTCGGTCGTCGCCTGTCAAGCCCATTCTATGTTGGCTATTCGGTGATAATGACTTGAAAGGGTGGCAGGAAACTTCAAATTTGACCCTCCGATATCTTGCCATCCCGGAGGTGTCTCCAGACGAACTTCATGCTATTGGATCTGCGCTGCATGTCCTTGGATCTTCCCTTCGTCACTTGGAGATTGGTTTTCTGATGGACAGCAATGACAACAATGTCATGAGAAGTACGTTTTCATGCCACGACCCGATAGATTTTATTTTTCTGGCGCTGATGGGTATTGTTAGGTCTTGCGCACATGATCGACCTTTCTCATAACGAAAACCTTCACACCATACATATTCACAATCTCACCCTCTACTGCTTCCCTCCACGCACACCTTCATCTCCCGAGCACGGCTACCATTTCAACCAATCGTCACCATTGCGCTGGCTCGTCCCGTTCCTTGATAATATTTCCTCTCATCAACTCGATGAAATCGGCTTCCACATATGGCTCAGTGAAGAATACCATCTCGACTTCGTCGACTGGCTTGCCTTGAGTACAACACTCGAGAAGCCAGTGTTTTTACGCTTGAAAACAGTCCGATTCGAAGTTTCCGGGTTAGGAGAGGGGCGAGGCGACCTCAGGAGCTGGTTACTTGCACGCCTGTCAGCGTGGAAAGCTTCCAGCCGTGCAATTCTAGTATCTTTTTTACATATGTGAATCTTCACTTTTGCTTCTGCTTTTTGACATCCTTACTTCTTTTTCTTCGTTCACGCCACCACCTCTTCATTCGCCAGATGATCCCGAGGACACGACATCCATGAGCCCACATGCCCCTTATCTTTGTATCTTCTACTTCGCATCCTTGCCGAGTTGTATTACCATTTTACATGAATTCTGTAGCCGTATGAACATCGCTTTGAATGTATCACCTGCCTATTGCTTGATGCCTCGGAAATTCTCTTTACCTTCTATCATCAAGTGGACGTCGCGTACGGCAAGAGCCACATGCTTCACGCAAAAAAAAATTGACACCGTTTGCTTGGGTATAACGAGTGGCCCACACTAGACCTTTCATTGAACATTCGGGTTTGGGTCACCTGAATGCAGTGCCAGTATGATCATCCGATGAAACACAAGGTTCAGTGATCGCGTATTTTCCGTTTCGTCGGACTCGACTCCATTATAATGCAGGCATTGCATATTGGAAAGTGAGCAGAATGAGCACTCACAGATTGTATCGAGGGAGGTTTCATTTTACATACCTTACTCGCATTTTGCAAAGGGGTTGCAAAAGCTGAGGGACGATCGCGGCGGGACGGAGACCGGCGCTGACGCTCGGCATCAAATGCAAGGTTGATGAGTGGCTGTGCAGGTTTGAGGATGATTAGGTAAGCGAACGCCACGTCGTGACGACCTGACACGCCAGCGCTCTTGAACTCACCACCACCATGTCCTCCCGCATCAGCATTGCTCGCCCTCAGCCAAACAGTTTCAACGCAGACCCTCATGGTCTTTCGAATTCACGGCCGTCAACCGGCTACCGCGCCGCCAACCCTGACGACCCCATCGAGAAACTCAAGGCCTTCAGCCAGCAAGTGGAGGACAACGTCGAGATCTATTCGCAACCTTTGAAACCCCATTTGCCGGCCATTGGGCGTTTTCTCATTGTAGTCACTTTCTTGGAGGACGCGTTGCGGATTATGACGCAGTGGGGTGATCAAATCTGGTATTTACAACAGTAGGAATCGAGTTCTACTCTCGGGCGTCGTCAGGTGGTTGACTGTTTTCTGCATCTAGACACAGAAAATTCCCTTGGGGACTTTCTCATCTATTCCTCATCATCAACGTCGTGGTGAGTTTTATTACCTCCGATCTATCTGGAGCTGCTATTCACCCAAGTACCTCTGTAGACCATGCTAAGCGGTTCCGGAGCCGTCATCCTCAAGCGTTTCACAGAATACGCAGTCGCTGGACTGCTCGCCGTTGTTGTTATCCAAGGCTTCGGCTACGGACTTATTTTCGACCTAAACTTCTTCCTTCGCAACCTAAGCGTCATCGGTGGTCTCTTCATGGTGTTCAGCGATTCGATGGTCTCCAGAAAAGCGCTTTTCGCCGGCCTCCCTTCTATAAGCGAAACAGATCGCAAAAAATAGTGCGTCACTCTGGCCGTTGTTCACAGAATGCGAAATTGACGCATCAGTTACAAAGCTTCCTACTTGCAGGGCGTGTTCTCTTGATCTTCCTTTTCCTCGGCTTCATCCTACAGGGTGAATGGAGCATCGCCCGTGTATTTGTCTCTATCTTCGGTCTTGCGGCCTGCGTCATGGTCGCCGTTGGCTTCAAAGCGAAATGGTCGGCTGCCTTCCTTGTACTTGTATTGAGCATCTTCAATGTCTTCGCCAACAACTGGTGGAGCGTGCACTCTGCACACCCTCAGCGTGATTTCCTCAAGTAAGTTCCACAGCTTCTCTTGACTTGAGCTTGAACATTAATCGACTTCATAGGTATGATTTCTTCCAAACACTTTGTTGGTCCCGTCGTATCTTCCTGCTCCATATAATCTCACGCACCTCTAGCGATCGTTGGCGGACTTATCCTTCTGGTCAACATGGGACCTGGTATGTGGCCAAGCCATGTGGAAGTCGGATATCGCTCACATTTTCGTAGGAGGACTTTCTGTGGACGAGAAGAAGAAGACGTTTTAGGCGGCTTCGGAGGAGATCTTCTTCACACATGTAGCTTGAACTTACCGAATGAGGGATCACGAGCAGGCGCCCAGTCTATAGTTCATCCAACCTACATTATGTGCATCCTATTTATGTCCTCGCACACAAAAAACTATCACACCTATTGCTCATCGCTAGTAGTCGAAGGAAGGGATCTTCACGAAATTTGGAGGGAAGGTCAGAGGTGTCTTCGAGAGGGACTCGGTAGACTTACAGACAGCGCTATATTCCAACCCTGGAGGGGGAGGAGAAAAACAAAATGGAGTTGGTCTCTCAAAGGTGGACGTAGCTGAACACTTCTGCGCAGGCTTAGGATCAACTTAGGATAATCGTTTTTTGACGGTGTAGGGTAACGGCGGCCCGGCGGCGTTGACGGCAACAACTTGAACTGTAACGACACGTACGCCACGGATCTGCATCCACCAGTGACTTGCGACTCTTGAAACTGTTACCCAGCCTTTGATTGTTCGGAGCCGTTCTTGTCCGTGATAACAGTCATACAGTCGTCTAGCAGAGCCTCTGGTTTCTTCAAGTTTGAACGGCCAACTTTTAGCAACTATCTATCCTGAATACAGTGATGCGTAATTAGAACGTTCGAGCATACTAGTCGACAATCTCATGACGCATGGATGCCCGGATTTCCAAGTCTCCGATGAGTGTCGTAAGTTGATTGAACACTCCTGCGAAATT
The DNA here is from genome assembly GCA_013368375.1 of Tricholomella constricta. NCBI lineage: Eukaryota > Fungi > Basidiomycota > Agaricomycetes > Agaricales > Lyophyllaceae > Tricholomella > Tricholomella constricta. The sequence goes on along the minus strand of JAACJP010000007.1, from coordinate 975,487 downwards.
ATTCGTGCTCATCGTCAGATCACCAGCTGTACAGTTATAGCACATGTACATGAACTACGAAAAACAATGCGAAATACAGCAGATGTCCCAGACGATCCGGATGCAGTGTAAGCACTTAGCACGTTCTTCCACCTCGAACCCCCAACCTCACTCAACACCCTTTCTACCTCACTTGGCTCCAAATTGAGTACGACCTTTCGCTCCCCTTCCGGCTTTCTTAAAACTGCAGCCCCTTCCTCCACAAGCATCGCGCGGGATGCCACCAAGGCGTCCAACAACCAACATAAGCTCGCTCGGCGTCGGTTTCCTCGAGGGGTCCGTCGGAGACGTGAGGACATTCATATAAAATAAGGTGCTGGTGTTGGGCCTAGGAAATTCATCTCAATTAATAATTTAGCCCATCGTTAAGCTGAAAAGCGGTTACTGACTTCGCCCTACTTAATTTCATCTACACCTTCCCGTTTAATGCATTTTATCAAGGAGGCGAGCATCATCCGCTCGTGGAAGCTGCACTCGCGGAGATACGCTGCGGTAGGGCTGTTCTGCATCACTTGGATAACCTCCTTGACCTCGGGTGCGCGTGCTGTACGGCGTTTCGGTAGCACCAGCTCGACCGTGCGCCTGTGGGACAGCCAGTCAATACCAAAGAACAGGCATAAAACCAAAGCCTATCTGACCTGCAGATGTCCAATACACGTCTCGCATCACCGCTGATGCTGCTGACCTTCATGGCAGCGAGCCTAATCGCATCTATACTCAAAGCTTCCTGTGCGTCATCCTCCAGACCGTCTTTGACACTTGTGCAATCGCGCGTGAATGATCTGCTGGAGTTGCGACGAGGTATATGGCTGAAAATTTATCCGAATTATCCGTTTATTTTTGTCACGATATGAATGAATGAGCAACGACAAAGCAAGTCGAACAAAGAGAATGAACCAACCTAAGCGACTCCGCACGCGCCCACTCATCACTCGTTCAGGGAGGTCCATAGTGTTTGCAACAGCGATGACCACGAGCGTGCTACCCACCGGTGTCGGCCAATTAAAAAAAATGTACACCACGTCCTGCTTGGCGGTCACCAGTTGATCGAGCTCGTTCATGAACACTACACTGCAAAGGAGGCATTAACAGCATTGACTGATTAGAATATAATGACAGGGCTTACCAAGCGTGACCCCCTGGACCACGTCCGCCGCTGCCACTGAAATGCCTTGTGAGGGCTTTGAGGCTCTCCTTGACTCCGATGCGCAAGTGGCCGTGCTTGGTCACGTCATGGCCGGACACACCCTCCCGGAGCAAATTATATGCAGCAGGCGGCTCTGGGATCTTGAAGCCGTTAATTTCGACATACTTGAATGGATGAGTTTCCTACATCAACTGTAAGCTTGGTCCCAAGTGATGGAAGAAAAACAAACATTATTTTCAGCCATCCGTTCCAGTTGTCTGACAACAGCATGGACAGTCGCCGTTTCCCGGTCCCCGGGACTCCTGATAAATCTGCGAGGCGTATCCTTCAGCTCGCATGTTCGAATCCGTAAACAGTGGAGCAAATTGGACTTACAGACACAGCCTCCACTTCCTTCCTCCAACAACTCCCCGACGCAGCGCAACACCTTCTCAAACTCCTATTCTCTACATGGCAGTGCGTCGGGTCGGCTCCCTACATGCAAGACGTGCATGGCGCGAAGCCACGGATCTGTGAGAGGTCATGGGAGGTGATGGCCCTAGAAGAGATTAACAAGTAATCGATCCTCAGTGTCGTGATAGAAAGGAACAGACAACTGTATTGAGATACCTAGAAGAGATTAACAAGTAATCGCTATAGGTAATAAGTAAGTAGGGAAAGAATAAAGAGACGTGGAAGAGATACACTCACATCCTCAGTGTCGTGATAGAAAGGAACAGACAACTGAGGATGTGGACGAGCAAACGGTGGAAGAGTATCGAAGTCACGTGGAGATGCTAACGTAAGCGATGAATACAGGACCTAGGCCAACACAACCCCATCATCGCGGAAGTTGAATCGAGAAAAGAAAGAAAGAAAAGAAAGAGCTACGACGAAATCGAGGGTAAGGGGACCAGTCCAAGGGCGCGACAGTGTTTTTGGTGAAGAGGGAGAGGCAGGAGTTTGGTGAGAATATCGGCGGTCATGTCTGTAGTAGGAACCCATGTAGTGGAAAAAGTGCCAGAGCGAAGATGTTCACGGATAAAATGATACCGAATGTCGATGTGTTTGGATCGGGAGGAGGTACTGTCAGAGTTCGCAATTTCGAGAGCGCTTTGGTTGTCGCAAAGTAAGGGGAAAGGATCCGGAATGGGAAGGGACAGGGAACGCATAAATTGACGAATCCAGACTCGGATCGCTTCCTTCATGGAATGAGAGATGGCCATGTACTCCGCTTCCGTCGAGGAAAGGGCGACAGTCCGTTGTCGAATTGCGCTCCAGGAAACAAGACTAGAGAACATGAAGAAAGCATAGCCAGATACACTTCGGCGAGAATCTTCATCGCTGGCCCAATCTGCATCCATCATACCGCAATTACCGGGGAGGAGAGCGTGAAGAGGGGAGCCAACGGGTTTCTGGCTGAAGTTGTACTCTAGAGCAAGATCGGCTGTTCCTAGGAGATAGCGGAGGACGGATTTTGCGGCAAGAAGATGACAACGAGAGGGATTTGCGTTAAACTGTCCAAGGGCCATAGCGGTGAAAGCGAGGTCAGGCCGAGTGCAGAGGGAAAGGTAGAGAATGGATCCGACAAGACGTTGGAAATGAATAGTGATGTCAGAGTCAGGAATGTCGGGGAGACAATTCGGAGGAATGGGAAGAGACGAAGATAATTTCTGACGGAGAGGAAGAGACGACAGATGGGCATCGAGAAGGTTGTATTGAGTGAGGAGATCGATGACGAAGGGGCGCTGGTACAACCAAATCTTGCGATTGGGACGATCGCGAGTTATACGAATACCAAGGTACAGGGAAGCAGCACCAAGGTCAACGACCGTAAAATGACGGTTCATTTCAGCAAGAACCCAAAAGTAGTGTAACGGGGTTACAGAATTTGGGACCTTGTTGTTCACACTAGACGTAAGCTTGACAAGTCTGTCGATTGCTACGTATAGGTGTACAAGGTTGTTTATACTTAATTAATGTAATGAATTAAATAGGCAACACCAGAAGGTGTTGCCAAACAATAGCGTAATCGTCTCGATAAGATACGATTAGATAACCAAGATTAGATAAGATAGTGGGCGTCCTTACATACCCCCCTTTAAGATCGCGTGTAGCGATCTTCACCAGGGAGTTGGGCAGAAAAAGAGAGTAAAAGGAGGGTCTAGGTCCCGGCGACCTAGACCTATCAAATAATGCAAGAATACGTAGGTATAATACGTATTCTTGACTTAACGAGTAGTGGATGCATTAGCGCCACTGCACGGCCTCAAAGTGCCGTGCGGCAAAGAATGGTGGTGAGGACATCCAATGTTGCGTTAATACGCAACCTGCGGATTGCTCCTCGGGAGTCAGGTGGTCTGCACCTGACAATGGCGGTCGGCCCGGCGGTACGCCCTACGTGTCGAGGTCGGTTCGTTGACGGGGGGATTAAGTTGTCTCCCCGACCTATGACTCCATCACTGTGTCGGGGTCGGTGGTGTTGTTGTCCACCAGACCCTGGCTGGTGGTAATCACCGCCAGTGATAAAGGCCCTGTAAGGGCCGACACGGGGTCCACTTGGGTTTCGGTAGCTCCAGTTGGAGCTGCCACAACTGTGGAGGGTGTCGCGGGGGCAGGTATAGCTGCCGCCGGGTCCGCCATTTCGACGTTGATGGACGTCGATCCCGATGAAGCTGGGTGATGCAGGCCTGGGGGGAGATATTCCCCCACCCGAACACGGAGTCCTCGGAAGTGTGGGTCTTCACCCACAAACATCCATTCCGAACTCACTAGACAGTCTAGTGATTCGGTCTGGAATTCCACGTGCATCAGTGTTTGGATGCGCGTGATGTCGTCGGTGGTGGGATGGTACCACCCATCCCACTCAGGGATGGCGGGCGGAACACCCATTTCATCTAGACGACGAACTCGATCGTCGTCAACATTGCGGAACAGGTCCTTATAGGGACCTGAGTTAGAGTAGTTATGGTCCAAATAATGTAGACCATAAGTGTAGCTATGGTGTATCCAGCTTACTGGAATACCAATGTTGATAAGGTGTTGCAAGACACCTTGTTCAGTGATCCGCACCTCCGGAGGGATCACTTGGATGCGAGGTATGGTAACCTCAGGGCCTTCGATCGGTGTGAAAGGCCGATCTGGGTTGGCCTCGTTATAGGCAGCCACAGCCTCTGCGTAGAGGTATGGCCGCGCAGTAATGGTCGCGAAAAGTCGCATGAACCATGACCGCATGCTGTGGGTAGTTGGCGCTAGTACATTCGCCAACAAGTATCCCCAAGTTCCGCGCCTATGTACGCGGAACCGGTAGTCCATGACGATTCCTCCGTATTGGTTCTTTGAACCAATACGCCCATGGTGAATCATATGTCGGCACCAGTGCTCGACATCGAGGGCATGGTCGGGGCCTGGCTGAGGCAGGCCAGCGCCTCGTGTAGGCTTGTCCGGCCTATATTCGAATGCCCTCCCAGGCCGCCTAATTGGCGCGGCCTGCCAAATGGGTGACCGTGTATCGAACGGTCGGTTGACGCTTCTAAATTCATCCATGGCTGCTCGAGCCATGGATCGGTCGCGCAAATGGGGCGCTACCGAGAGGGAGACTCGCCGGAACTCCCTAAAGAGCATAAAGGCCTCTGCCCGCTCTTCATCCGTCACGCCGGGGCGCCGATCGTTGATCAGTGCATACAACTGATCAACTTCACGAGGGTTCATTGGGAACCCGCGTGGTGCGACGGCATATAGCCGTCCCGATGGGGGACGAGAATTGTGTCCCGTCCCCAACTCGCTTTCGGACACTCGCGCTGCGGTGCCTAGTGCGTAGGCACGATTCTGGGCGGACGATACATATATCGTCCGCACTAGCATATCCCAAAAACGGTTGTCCCTCTCGTGGCGGTCGTTGATGAAGACCACCCCGAGCTCGTCAGGGATCCGCCCCGGCATCTCCTTCTCAGCTTTGCGAGCCATATTCTCGCGATGCTGCTTTTGCCCGGCAGCCTTCTTCTTGCTGACAGGCTTGTCGTCGTCAGACGACTCGCCCCAGTCCGATTCATCCATAGCCTCGGCATATGGATCCGATGCCTTCTGTTTGCCTTTGGATGGCGGCGTTGGGGGCTGCACCATCGTACTAGGTGGTGCAGGGGCTGGCGCTGGCAAAGTATATTTGCCAACAGGTTCCTTCTTCTGAGAACCTCGTTCTGGGTTCCGCACCCGGCTTTCTCCCGGGGGCGGTAACGCTCCGGATAGGTTTTGCGGCTTTGCTTCCGCTGATGTCGACGATGTCGACGCCGTGCGCTCGATTTCTCGAGCAGGTAAGGGGCGCACTTCGCGCGTCCCTTGATCCTCTCGGCGCTCTTCCCGTTGAGAACCATAATCAAGTGGGCGTTCGTCACGCCACACTTCCTGGTCGGGGTGGCGGTTGTACCGCCGATTCTCCTGTTCCAGGCGTCGTTCCGGACGCCTGGGCTCGCTCCTCTCTTGTCGTCGCGGCTCGTATGAGGTGCGTTCTTCTCGACGCACCTCCATTTGCTGCCTTTTTATGGGTCGGGACGATGGTCCCTCCCCGCGATCCGGCGATACTACTGCCGGCCGTTTTCTTGCCAGGCTGAGTTGCTCAGCCATGGCCGCTTCTCTCGCTTTCACGCGTCTCAAATCCGCGCAAACTCCATCGTATGCATCAAGCAGCTGGGTTATAACCAGCTGCGCCATTCCATCGTCCAAGAAATCACAAAATTCGCGGTGAATACCCGCGTCTTCCAATCGATCCAAGAGAGAAGAAAGGAGACCATCGTCTGCGAATGGTCTCCTCGAACTTGACGCAGGCGATACTCTACGATCGTCTGCCATCCTCCGCGAACTCGACGCCGACGACGCTTTGTCGTCTGCATTCGGTGCAACATGTTGCCGCACCGGTTCGCCGCGCACCACTTGCGCCGGCGGGACATTTGCTTGCAGACGACTTTGGTCGTCTACCTCCATCTTCTCCGATTCGTTGTACCGCGTATTGTGCGGTACAGGCTGCATGGGCATTTGGGGGTACCACGTCGGTTGCGGGTACCCCATGAAACCCGCCATTGATGGCATCTGTTGGAATGCCAGCCCTGGCGGGTAAAAACCACCCATAGGTGGTTGTTGCCCTTGGTGGTGCGGTTGGCTCATATGGCCAACCGTCGGAAATGTTTGTTGCCCCTGATGGGGCGGTTGGCTCATATGGCCAACCGGAGAATATTGGTATAATTGGGGCTGCGAGCCCATGTAAGTTGGGGGCAGGGGCGCATTTTCCGCGCGCCCCTGCACTCCCTCCCCACTTGAACTCGGCCCCGGGTTCAAATTTTGCTGGTCGGTGCGGCTGTCGCCGCCCCGAATCGCGTCGTTGCTGGAGGTTGGTACTTGGCTGGGGTACATGTTGGTTTGTGTTGAGAGGGTTGAAAATCGGTTGCGCGTCTAGCGCCAAACATATTTAACCTTCTGTCATAACTTTTGATGGTTATGTAATTTTCTTGATCGCCGTGGTCACATGACCGCGCCACATTCTAGGTTCGTCGCGGTAATCTCGACGCGCTCTTCACCCCTTGTAGTTCCAAGTAGCGATCCAGTGCCGCTAACTTGTTACAATTGGTGTGCGGTTCCCAGGTGGTGTCTCCCAGGCTCCACCTAACCTGATATTCCACAGTATTATTTTGGGTCCATCTATGGCCCAAAATATCTTCTACAAACCATTTGTGATTATCCGGCGCCCCAAAATCGTAGGGCTCCGGATGAGTTCTATTAGGGAACATTGTATCATTCGTTGCGTAGTATGGGCGCAACATCGATATATGAAATGTTGGATGTATCCGGCGCTCCATGAGTGCCGTAGGTAATTCCAACGTATAGTTCGACGTGTCTGGCATGGCCTTCAGCACTTTGTAGGGCCCGACGAATTTCGGGCACAATTTACGGGCGCGTCCCTTGGGGAGGTTCAAGTTCTTGGTGGATAAATACACCAAGTCTCCCCCCTTTATTTCTGGACCAGCGGATCGGCGCCTGTTTGCCTCGCGCGTTTGAAATACGCGCGCTTCGATTATAGCGTCATGCGCCTCCGCTATATTCTGCAATGCGCGTTCCACATACTCTCGAATTCCCTTCGGTATTACGCTGTCTGAGCGTATCTCTTTCAACATGGACGGCATGTATCCACTATTCAGCTCAAATGGAGCGAACTTGGTAGTAGCCGATACGCTCGCATTTATCGCGAACTCAGCCATGGGTATACAATCTACCCAATCCTTTTGGTCATGCCTCACAACGGCACGAAATATCTGGCCAATACTACGATTGGCTCGCTCCGTTTGTCCATCCGTCTGAGGATGGAAAGATGTCGACATTAGGAGCTTAGCTCCTAATAACTTATGTAGTTCGCGCCACCAGCGTGAAGTAAACTTAGAGTCTCGATCGCTTACGATCGAGCTTGGCAGGCCATGGAGCCTGACGATCTCCCGTAAGTATACCCATGATAATTGGGCTGCTGTCATCGTCGTATGTATGGGTATCATATGCACCATACTCGTCATACGACAAATTACTACCCATAGGTAATTATATCCCTTTGATTCTGGAAATGGACCGATAAAGTCCATTCCGATAGAATCCCAAGGCTTAGTTGGTACTGGCAGGGAGTGTAGTTTCCCTGACGGTTTTTGATTCGACGTCTTGATCTGCTGGCAGTACTCGCACGTTTTACAAAACGTACGCACGGTCGTGGCTAGTGATGGCCACCAATACCATCGTCGAATATATTCAGTAGTCCGTTCGGCACTGAAATGGCCCATAGTTTTATGGGCTTGCTCAATAATTGTGGTGATGAGCTCGGGTTCTCGCGGTATACATAGAACGCTATCATTTATAGCGTTCGTGGTCCAAATGAGATTGTCTTTCGTGGTGAACGTACGAAAGTCCCTGGGGTTAGCGAGAATAACTGAAAATAGTTTATCCTTTGGGTATCCAAGGATAACGTCGTGACGGATCTTTTCATCCGTTTTGTCTGGGGGAGGAGAAACTGTGTCCCTCCCGAGGACAATATCTCCGACCGTACGTTCCCGTTCGGTTGGACTCATGCTTTTCTGAGGGTGTGACGATGTTCCGGATGCGGTACTTGGTGCCGCAGCCTCCATTATCTGAGCCTCGACATCTCGATCCTCCTGGCGTTCTTGAAGACGCTTGCTTCGACGTATTTCTACGTCTTTCATCGCTCGAATCTCAACTACTTTTTCCACGATTTCATGGTATCGTGGTACTGGTAGATCTTCACCAGTAGGATCGATTCTAGCATCAGCAGCTACGAAGTCGTGGACGTCGTAACGATCTTGATGGTTATCGCTCTCGAAGTATCGCGATAGACAGTCGGCGACTTTGTTCAGTTCGCCTTTCACATAGGTTATGTCGAAGTTAAATCGCGACATGTATTCCATCCATCGACGCTGCCTAGGTGATAAATTCACCTGGGTCTTAAAGAATTCGAGGGCTTTATGGTCGGTAATGATGTGGATTTTATAGCCCACAAGTTTATCCTCCCACTTAAGTAACGCTTCGAGAATAGCTAAGGTCTCGAGTTCATGCACAGCATAATTCTGCTGTGCATTAGTGAATTTTTTGGACATGAATCCAGCCGGCTGTGCTTGGATCCATGTAGGTCCTTGTCCATACATCGCACCGACGCCTGACTTGGAGGCGTCACAGATAATCCAAATTGGTTCGCCTGTCTTCGGTTGAATCGGCCGAATAATTGGCGTTGTGCAGCATATATGCTTTATCATTTCAAAGCATCGCTGATGAATTGGTCTCCAATAAAATGGCGACCCATTCTCGGTCATCGCCATTAGTGGACCAGTGTATGCAGATATATCTGGGAGAAACTGTCCCAGATAGTTAACAAGTCCAACGAATCGTTGGATATCGTTGTAATTCCGTGGTATCCTCCAGTCACGGATCCGTGCCAGTTTGTCGGCGTCAGGGTGAATTCCTTGGTCGTCAATAATATGACCAAGGCAATCAACGCGATCCGAATACAATTCGCATTTCTTCCATTTAAGGTAGAGCGATTGTTCGCGTAATCGTTCGAACACAACTCGCAAGTGGTCTTCATGTTCCTCAATAGAGTTCGAGAATATGAATATATCGTCCAAGTATACATGCATGAACTTCCCAATGACGTCCCGAAAGATGGACGTCATTAATCGTTGAAATGTCGCGGGAGCATTACAGTCCCCGATTTGCATGATGTTACTGATGTATGTTCCCGCTATCGTTGCGAAGGCGGTTTTATGTACATCTTTTTCAAGGATGCGTACTTGTTCATACGCATCCGTTAAGTCAATTTTGGACCGTATTTTTCCCCTAGCGACATCTTCGCGAATAACTTCCTGGTCTGGCAAGGGCGTAACGTCCTTGATCGTGTTATTGTTACGCTGGCGTGCGTCCAAGGGTGTTCTCAGGGAGCCGTCTTTTTTCGGGATACATAGCAGCGGCGCTGCTTGCTTCACCGAACGAGGCTCCCACCATTTAGAATCCGTATACCGATTGACCTTCGCGTAGAATTCCTCGCGAAGGGACATTGGGCACCTCGGCGCGTGGTACTGGTACTGTTTCTCATCATCGATGAGAGTAATCTCGTGATTGACTTCCCGCCAGGGTGGTAGCTGTTGTTTCGTACCACCCACCATATCTTCGAATTCGTCATGCCATTGCTGGCGAAGTCGTGGATAATCTTCCGCGGTAAGGCCTCCATTGGGTGCCTTACCTTTTCTGTTCACCGTTCTTGCAGCGCGAATGTGCGCTGTGTCTTTATTGCTAGGTTTAACATCAAACCTAGCTCGTAGTTTTACGAGAGCAAAGTCACTCTCATCCTTCACTGGTAACCGATACAACGGCCGTTTAGCCCGTTGTATATTCACCGGAAAATTCATTTCCGTTGGCTCCGATACTTCCTCAGGCCGTGGATTTCGGTACGCTTGTCCTCGCGTGCCTACATTTCTTCCTTCGTGAGCCCGCATTGACGCTATTACTGCGTTCCATTCTTGCGGCATCCGTGGGTCGAACATCCACTCATATTGTGGATGTGGATTTGGTCTATCCCAAAATGATCGATTACTCGTATTCGTATACGGCTCTGATTCCGTATCCTTGTCGGCCCCGCTCGTCTTACGCGCTTCATTATCGCGCTGATGTTCTTCGCATGGCTCGTCAACCTGTGCTCGTTCGTTCGAAGGCTCGTTTTGTGCCTTCTGCTGTCGTCGTTGGGGTTTTCTCTTCTTCGGAGGTGGCTTATCCCCCTCCTTAAGAGTTTCTTGAAACTCTTCCTCGGATAATAAAAGTGCTGGATGATCCTTCGGTAGGCTGTTTATCGGCCTACCCTCATTATCAGGATCATCGTCATCTTCTACTGTTACTTTTAGTCATTCTCTTCGTTTCTCCAATGACCGATGGCGTCTAGCTCGGCCATCGGTATCCTCCATTTTTACCTTAGTCGCTGGTATAGCGACTCCATTGACGACCACTTCGTCACGGTTAAAGTCCAGCACGACGTTATTTGCGCGCATAAACGGCGTGCCTATAATCACGTCGTATCGATCAAAGTTAGCAAGGTCCATGTAAACCTTGCCTTTAAACCCTGGCAGAGCGGCTTCCACCGTCGTACCAAAGTTTACTGTGGCCCGACTTCCTTTAGTCCCGAGCTGGAGGATTAATGGATCCTCCAGCGGAAATACTCGAATATCGGCCACTTGAGCGAATGACGGCGTAAGTCCGGTAGTTGTACTCCCGGAATCCCAAAGGGTCCAAGCCTCATGTCCACCTACGTTAATGTAGGTGACAAGGCACTCCTTGTCCTTTATCAGAACTACGGGACGAGCAATTTTGTCCCTCCCCGTCCGCACTTTAACTTTGCGAACTGGTGGTTTATCATTGCGTTCTTCTGACGCAATTACTTCTGTCATTGCAAACATACGCTCGGTCTCATCGTCCCGAGCATAGTATTCATTTTCGTAGACCTCCATGTCTACGAACTCATCGCCTTCGTCTTCATTGTCCGCCTCTGTATCAGGGCGTCCATTGTCTCGTCCGTCCGGGTCCTCAGGAGACGTGTCTTCATCGTCCGCCTCACTTGCCGCGTCAGGTGCCGCTGTACGTGCGGCCCTTAGGAACGCTCGCTGTTTCTTGGGCTGTTTGCAATCTTTTGCAAAATGCCCTAGTTTTCCACAATTAAAGCACACTTCCCCCGGAGGATGGTTGTGATGATCGTGGTTTTTAGGTTGATCGTAACGCGGACGATCTCCTGTCTTCATCGCTGGTTTTTCGACGTGGGGCTTTTGCTCTCCACGTCCAGGTTGATCCTGATACGCTGGCTTGACATATGGCTTTTCATTTACTGCGCCATACACCCGTCGAGGCCTGTTGAAAGTATTGTGTGGAGCGTTTACTCGCCCTCCATCTGGTTTCCGCATTTGGCTCGGTTGACTTCGCTGAGCGGTTATGGTCCGCTCAAAGTAATCAGCCGTTTTCTGGGTGGCTTGAAGTGCTAGGCCCACCGCTAGGAACTCTTGGGCTGTATTGATTTCGGGTGATAGCCCGTCATCGAATAATGCCTTCCGCATATCGCGCGGAAGTGTTTTGAGAAATTTCTCCAGGAACGTCCAATCATCCGTTCTTGCTGCCATGTTCATGGCATGATCCACAAGGTCGTCATACAGACCTTGTATGCCTTTGCTCGCCGAATAGGTAACGGCGTTAAAGTCGTTACGAGCATCCTGCATGGTTGAAGGCAGCACGAACCGATCGTACAGCCCTAGTATGACGTCTTCAAACGTCCAGGACTGCTTTTCGCGGTTCACATGGATAACATGGCGATTGTACCATTTCCGAGCTTCACCATCAAGGAACTCAGATGTTATCAGAACGCGCTCTTGGTCGCGTTCTGCTCCTCCAAACTGGCTCACGGCTAGCATCACGACAAGGCTGGCTAGCCATTCTTCCAATTCGCCAAACTTGGCGCTTCCACTATAAGTGCCTACGGACTTTGAGTCCGCACGGCGAGATTTCATACCATCAGGGAGCGATAGGCGTACAGCCAGTCGCTCGTGTATCAGTTGATGCAACCGTTCGTGCATCTTAGTTTTATGCTGCTCTCCAGCAGCATATATTCCGTCCGCAATTGATTGACTCCTGCGAATCGGGTCAGGCATTGAGTAGCCTCGACTTTGAAATCGAGGCTGAGCGTGTGAAGTGGGTTCATTTATACGAACCCGCATGTCTTGACGGCCGTTAGCCGTCGCCGTCGTATTATGTTTTCCGACGGCCCCATTTCCCAGTCCACCATCCGAACCTTGAGTTTGCGAGGCCCATTGCCTCGCCATCTCATCTACGGGCATATGTCCTTCGAAGACGACTCCTTGATCATCATAATTCGTGAACTTGCTCCGTGATAAATCAGCGTTTCTCAAACGCTGATATGCGACTCGGTTGTTCCAATCTTTCGCTAATGGAACACGGCCATCCTTCGCATCCATAGGTACTTGAATAGCTGGCGCGCTTTCGTCGCCAGCTGCTTGCGTGGTTGTATACTTACGTTCCGTGGGTGGGTCTAACGTAGACTCACTAACAGGGGCCCATTTGGATCCCTGTGGTTGCGCAAGATGCTCTTCACGAGTCATTCTTTCGCGCTTCGCTGCCGCAGACCGACGACGATAATCGTCGTCAGATTCTCCTAACTGTCGCGCTTGATGCAGCGCCGATACTGCCATGGCAGCCTCATCAAGAGGCTGGTTCGATCCGGCAGCCACTGCTTGAGGAGTGAAGAGGTCATCCCAACGACCTTTTCCTTTGTTGAACGAGGCTTTCTTAGGTACAGGCGTCCCAGCGATCGAGCTGACTGCTGAATTCGAAGTTCCCTTAGGGTACTTCTTCCTGTATTCCGTAACTACTACGGACAGCGCTTCCAAGTATCGGTCGGCATATGCTTGTGCGACCATTTCTCCAACGGATTGTGCTCCGGTAGATCGCAGAACGAGCCTATCCGCTCGTTCCTCCAGTCGCCTTCGCCGATGCTCGCTAACCACATCGGTGGTGTCCCAGAATTGCTTCACTTGAAGCGCAAGCAGTTCCCTTTCGCTGGCCTCTTCTTCATTAGCCTCGGGGTCGGACAAGTCGTCTTCGTCCGACTCCATCTTGATTATGCTCAGGGTGGACGCCCCGAACGCTCTATTCGACAGACGGCTGTCTGGCCATCTGCTTCCCGCCGTGGGGCCAGGTCGATGTGACCTGGCCAATTCGTCGGCCAAGCTCCCAGGCACATTGGTGCTTGCTATTGGCCAAAGTTCCTCCGATTCTACTCCTAGTGTATTCTGCGCTGGTGAACTTTGTCCACCAGCGACTGATCCGACTTCCACTGGTTGCAGTGGAAGTTGTGATGGAGGATGCGCTGTGAGCGCATCCTCGAGGACCGGAGTTCGGCTCTTTCCGGATGTGGGAGTTGTTGTCATCGGGTCTCGGTCTCGTTGGTTCTTTTTGATGATGGGTGTTCTAAATGGAATGTGGGTCTGCGTAACGTCGTGGGTACGCAGCAATAGAAAGCAAGGTAGCTTAAAAAAATGTAACGGGGTTACAGAATTTGGGACCTTGTTGTTCACACTAGACGTAAGCTTGACAAGTCTGTCGATTGCTACGTATAGGTGTACAAGGTTGTTTATACTTAATTAATGTAATGAATTAAATAGGCAACACCAGAAGGTGTTGCCAAACAATAGCGTAATCGTCTCGATAAGATATGATTAGATAACCAAGATTAGATAAGATAGTGGGCGTCCTTACAAGTAGAGAGGTTCCGAATTTGTCGCCACGAGGCCGTCATCGACGTGAACGGGCATGATGATGAGGAGGTCGGAGCCATCAGAGGGCATGGGAATAGAGGGATCGGGGGGCGATGAAAAGCGTGCATAGAATACGGCGTGGTCCACCTCACAACGAATAAGGCCGATGCTTTCGAGAACGCGACGCAGTAACGAATACCATTCGTGGGATGATTGTTTAAGACCGTATAAAGCGCGAATGCAGAGGAGGACAAGATGGGGGTTGGCTTCAGAAAAACCGGGAATCTGTTTGACGAAGATGATATGGGAAAGCAATGCATTGAGAAAAGCCGTTTTCGCATCCAAAGTTTGAAGTTCGAGGTTATGAAGAGCAGCGAAGGCAAGGACGATACGGATGCTGGTGAGTTTGGCGACAGGAGCGTAGGTAGTACCATAATCTTCGGGACGTTGGGAAAAACCTCGTGCCACTATGCGCGCTTTCTCTTTACCACGAATGATTGATCCATCGGGGTTGTACTTGAAGTCAAAGACCCAACGTAAACCGATCGCCTTGCGGCCAGGAGGAAGGATGGTGGGTTTAAAGACGCCAAGATCCTGAAGACTGTCATATTCGCGCTGCATTGCAGCCTTCCAAATGTCGACATCGGGTCGAAGAAGAGCTTCTTCGTAAGTTGCCGGAGGAAGGTCAAGATTGAAAGAGCGGGGAGCGTTACGACGACGAATAGGATCAGGATTCGCGGCAAGGGATTGGTAGAGTAGGATAGCTTCAGTCTCGTGGGACACAAGGTCGTCTTCCGGCGGGGTAAATGACTGAGCAGAAAGAAGAGAAACGAAGTCTTCAATGGCGGCTAGAGACTGTTGAGGATGGGCGGAATCAGAGCGTGAAGCCCTAGCGGTACGAAGACGATGAAGGCGGTCATCTCTGTCCTTGATAGTGGTAGCGTAGTCGGAACCCTGAGGAGTACGGACAATAGGACGAGTAGATCGACGAGGGGGATCAGGTGGGGAAGGAACGGGCCCAGCGTCAGGCAAATTCGGTTCCATGGAAAGTTCAGGAGACGACGATGAGATCGTGATGGCAGGAGGAGACGAGGTATGATTTTGGTGGCGGAGAGAACCACGAACATTTTCATTGAAAACGACATCTCGAGAAAAATGATATTTGCCATTAAGATCGCGAACTCGCCAGCCAATCCGGTTTTCCTCATATCCAACGAAAATACCTTCAAAACGTTTGGGGCCTCCTTTGGTGCGGATTTCCGAAGGAATGAGGGTAAAGCATTGGCAACCCCATACGCGAAGATGGGACAAGTCCGGAGTGGAGTTTTCCATAATCGAGTAAGGAGTAGTGTTGGGAGGGAGGGTGGATGTAGGCAAACAATTTCGAAGGTATTGAGCAGTCAAAACGGCGTCGCCGAAAAAACTTGGAGGAAGACCAGAATCGGCGAGAAGAGTTTGAGCGGTTTCCTCAAGAGTATGAATATAACGCTCAGCTTTCCCATTTTGAGAATGAGCATAGGGAGCGGTAACTTGATGTTGGATGCCACGAGATATGAAATGGGCCTTCAAATCGCCGCCAGTGAATTCACCGGCGCCATCAGAGCGAACAGCGAGGACTTTGTTGCCAGACTTCAACTCCCAAGATGCCTCAGTAGAGTAATAATGGGGAACGGCGTCGTCCTTATGCGCTAAGAGCGATGTAGACCCGTAGTTGGAGTAGTCATCAAGGATAGTGTGGAAGAACGTCTTTCCATGGGGGGTTTGGACAGGGAACGGTCCACATGTATCCATATGTAAAAGCTCGCAGACACGTTCAGCGCGATGAGCGAAGTGATCAAAGGGGCGCTGAGGGTGCTTTCCAATGAGGCAAGGAATGCAGTGTGAATCGACGAAGGGACCGTCGTACTTCACTCCAGTAGCGTAAGACTTCGTGAGGACGGCCCGGGTAGCGTCAATACCGAGATGGCCGAAGCGACGATGCCAAAGGCTGGGAGAAGGATCGACTCGAAGGAAAAGAAGATCGGATTCCTGTAGTTCGACAGCAGGAAAAGAGATCAAGGATTCCGGAGGAGGAACGGACGAAGCTCCAGGAGGAAGGACGAAGTCCAGATGGAGAAACGAAAGGCGTCGAACGACAGTGGCGTTAATGGTATGATCGGAAAGATGAGGGAGAGAATCCGGGAAGTGAATGGAGGTAACGTCCTTCTCGAAAACTAGACACATATCTCTTTCCGTCATTGAGCCGACTGAGAGTAGATTGATGGGAACGTCCGGTGCATGTAGGCAGTCCTTCAGACAAAAAATTTGGTAAATCCCATCAATTTCGACGCGAAAACGAGTTTCTCCGCGAGCGAGAGTTTTGAGGACACCGCAATTGGCAGTGCCGACTGGAATGGCCAGAGAAGTGTCATACGTCCAGAAGAATTTACGGTCGCGGATAATGTGGACCGTGCAACCGGAGTCGAGGATCACATTATACTGATCAGCTAGAGACGCGAGGACATGAGGGTCGGCGGCATTGGCGAAATCCAAATAGAAAGCAGTGTCCAACGGAGGAGGATCGGAAGCCTCAGAATCCAAATAAGCGGAAGAGGGCACAGAGGCCGATTCAATTTCGGAAGACTCGCTAGTTTCTATGATAGGATCGAGTGGCGACGATTCAGGAACGGTAGCGACATGAGCTCGAGGACGAGTAGGATTAGCTGCAAGATAGCGATCACGACCCCCAACATCCCCTCCACCTGGCTCCCAGCAGTTTCCAGCGACATGACCAAGTGCACCACAATTGGAGCAGCGGGGACGCGTAGCCGTAGTTGAGGAGGGAGTAGAGTCCGACGATGCAGGAGGTACAGGTGCAGTAGTTGAGGACGTAGAAGGAGAGGGATGAGAACGACGAGAGGTAGCGGGGTGGGAATTGGAAAGACGTCGGGAGGCTAATTCGATGTTAAGAGCGGCTTGCGAAGCGTCATAGAAACTAATGATTCCATGAGGAGGATGGGTATTGAATCCCTCACGTATCTGGACGCGAAGAGGTTCGTATTCGTAGGTGCGGGGGAGACCGTCTGCGAAGCGCTGAACCTTCTCATAAGACGAGAAATCCCAATGGGAACCTTCCACCTGGAGTACAGCTTTTCTCCACATATCCACATAGGACGTGACATCGCCGCCAACAACCTTCTTCGAAAGAACCGAATCCCGAACAGCTGCAGCAGAAGTAGCGTCGTAGACTCCGTATTTGGTCCGGAGAATCCGGAGGACATCACGAGCGATACGTTGCGGATTACCCCACGCATCACGTTTCGAGGGGATGAGTGATGCAGGAATAGGACCCAACTTGCCGACGAGAATGAAGGAAACGATATCGTCCTGAGCCCACCAGGTTTTGTAACGGTCAAGGTCGGCTTGCGAGTAGTTGGCGATGTCAATCGTCGGGGGAAACGAAGGATAGGCTGTGGGATCGAGCAAGTAGTTGGTTGGCAAGACGTCAACAATGTGATCGAAGAGGCCCGTCGCTTCGATGACCTGCATGACCGAGGAGTACCATTTCGACCAGTCGTTCGCAGAAGAAAGAAGAGGTATACTAGACAAGCTCGGAAAATCAGGCTTAGAATAGGTAGAAAGGGCAGGCTGGCGAACAGGAGGAGGATCGACGGGAGGTAAATGCGGAGGAGGTAGGACAATGGGAGAATGCAAGGAACGAGGGCGAGAAGGTGGGGTATTCGGTAAGGAAGATAACTGACGAACATGAAGAAAAGGATGTAAAGGAGTATGTGCTGGAGTAGGAGGAAGAGAAGCAGGGCGAGAAGGAGGATAAAAAGGAGGAGGTTGAGGCGGACAATAAAAAGTCAAAACAGGCGAAGGCAAAGAACGTGCGGAAAGAGGACGAGGTGATAAATTGTGTTGAAAATAAGGTGGAGCAGGGGGTTCGGGTGTAGGTGTATGACGAATAACAGGTGAAATAATACGGTTTAAATTATCAAAGGGAATAGGATGAAGTGGAACAGGTGCATGCGGCGAAATGGAATGAGAAGGCGGTCTGGACATAATAATGGGTGGGGAGGTCGGATGAAGAGAGGGATGAATGGAGGGAACGGAAGGAGAAGGGACGGGAGCGGCCTGAGCAGAAAAAGTGGAAGGATGGTGAACTAAAGGGTAGTGAGTAGAAGAGGCGTAGGAGAGACCCCCCGAAGACGCCGGAGCAGAAAGAGCAGAAAAAGGGTGTGATTGATCAGGGCGAAAGTAACCAGTAGGAAAAGAGGTTGGTTTGAGGTAAGGCGTAGGAGTCGAGACAGAAGAAAGTGCATGTGGAACGGGTAAAGATGGCATCTGAGTCTGGGCAGTGTTCATATCGAAATGAGAAGAAGAAGAAGCGAGAAACTGAGTTTGAGACCAAGAGTTCGGAACATTGTAACGTGAAGAGACAGAAGCAGAAGGAAGGTCGAACGACTGGTGGAATGAGAGTCCACCCTGTGGAAACGGAACGATTGTTGTCCCAGTGGTCGAATGTCCGTGCAGGCTCGACGAGGGTGGCGACAAGACAGTGGAATTATCCGGTTGAACAGGATCTTGGCCAGAATGCGGGGAAGTTGCCATCAAAACGGAGGCAATTTGGCGATCAGACGGAGGCAATTTGTCGATCACGCCGGAAAAGGTGACTATATGCGGTAAAAAACTGTGATCCCGGGTAATCCAGGAGAGTTGCCGAAGTGTTGAACACGAGGAGACGAAAAATGAGATCAAATCTGGCCGGGGCCCATAACCTGATGGCCCTAGAAGAGATTAACAAGTAATCGATCCTCAGTGTCGTGATAGAAAGGAACAGACAACTGTATTGAGATACCTAGAAGAGATTAACAAGTAATCGCTATAGGTAATAAGTAAGTAGGGAAAGAATAAAGAGACGTGGAAGAGATACACTCACATCCTCAGTGTCGTGATAGAAAGGAACAGACAACTGAGGATGTGGACGAGCAAACGGTGGAAGAGTATCGAAGTCACGTGGAGATGCTAACGTAAGCGATGAATACAGGACCTAGGCCAACAGGAGGCGTAGTTCAGCGTCTGTGGGCGGACAGCGAACTTCTGTTTCCGAGAGGGGGTGACTTTTACTCTACCGCGCTGTTTCAGGATCGCTTTCGAGTGTGGCGTTGGGTGCACGATAGTCTTCGACCGCTGTATTCGCGGAGTACAGTTGTTGATCCCCGTTTCGGAGAGAATTTCGAGCCAGTTGAGCGTTTCCGCTTGTTTTTAGATTGGGTTTGTGGAATATTGTTGAAGTCTGATGCAACGGAGAAGAGCGCTGAGGAGGCCGACTCGTTCCCGTCAACAGAGGGCGGTAAATCGTCGTCGGCGTCAGCCTGGAACTCATCATCGGTGGCATTGCCACTGGACTCGCCCTCGGATTCGGACTCGATGGTATCGAACTTCTGGCGTTTCTTGGGACGTGAAATAGCCTCGCGAGCAGACACCGCATCCTTTCTTGCTGCGTCCACATCCCACATAGATCCGCTGCCCCACTGTGAGTAGATCTCTTTCGGCGGCTCTGTCATCGAAACATTGGCCATGAGGCGATGCTGATCCCATCTAAAGCTGGAGTAGAGTCCACGCATTGAATCGATGGCAAGGTGACAATAGAAATCCTGAGCCTCGTCCTCGTCACCGTCATAGACAAATAGAGCTCCATCCCTCTTCTTGCTCTTAGAAACTGACCAGGCCTGAGCACTCTTGATCTCCAAGCGTGCAGGTGGCATGCTCGTAACATGACAATGACCCAAGAGGCCTTCAGTGAAGGTGGTCTGGTTGCCGTCCAGAGTATAATAGATCTCATTCTGCACGTAATTGAGTAAGTTTAGTGAGTGGAGATGCATGAGGAGATCAAGTGACCTTCGCATGATCGCGTTTTGCGTGTATTCCTGGCAGCTCCGTCGGTCGCACAAACCAGTGGACACGCACCCGCATCTTGTCGTTCCTCTTCCGACACCATCCTCCTTATTTCCCACATGGAAAGAATAACGCCAATGCTGGGGGGCTTGTGTTGTAATAGCAGCTTATCTGTCTTGACTAGAACGGTGTCCCCGATGCTATAGGTAATGAGATCGCCGTGTGGTCCATAGGTCCGTTTTTTCTTCCATTTGGATCTGAATGCCTTGACGGATGGGTTCTTCATCTCCAAGGATCGATAGAACACAGTTTCCGTCTCTTCTGTATCTTCCCTTTCCCCCAATTTCTCCTTTTCGTCATAAAGTAGATCCAAGAGGATTCGTCGGTCGAATGCAGGTTCTCCGATCCGAGCTCGGTAGAGGTCACTCTTCACTCAGGGCGTTGCCAACGGTTGAAATCTCCTCGATCTTCGAGGGGTCTGTGGGAGGACTTTGGACATGGCGAGATGGTGTCGTCGATGTGAACAAGTTGCGCGCTGTGACCACATTTCAGAGGTCACGGGATCGTTCCACAGGTTGTGACGTAGCCCGTCCTTCCATTGCATTGACGCGCTCGGCTTTGACTGATTGAGCTCATTCCTCACAAGTTCTGAATCTCTCAATCGCTTCGGCGAGCGAAACATTGGTGGATCTAGAATTCTCTATGTTGACGGATCCTCACCAGATATCGTCTTTGCTCGTCTCCTCGACATTTACAGCTCTGGCGCGCGCGCTGAACCTTCGAGAACACTATCCAATTCGCTAACTCGGTTCCGCCTTTCCATCAAGCCAAGTATGAGGTCGTGGTCGTGGTCGTGGTCCTAGGTCGAGGCACGGGCTAGACACAAGCATAAAGAGATTCCGACCTCCAACTGCACACAGTCCCTCGGGAACTCTCCCCTGCTCTCACACCAGCCTACCTGACCAGAACATCATACACGTACCTAATCCACCCGCCGAGCACTGATTATAACTCCACATTAAAATTCCAATCTCCCAACTCCACAGGCCCTGCGTAGAGTACCATACTCAATCAACCGAGGGACCCGCACAGCGCCTTTGACCCCGACAAACGACATGAAGCATCCCTGTTGGACCACTCAAAAAAATACCCCGCCTGTTGGGACCGTAAAACACACACTGACCACACTATCGCACTACGAGATGAACATTGAACAATAAACCATTTTTCTTTGCAAAAACTGAGCTTGCTGTATGACCATTTGGTGTCCCTTGCCCCCGCTTGGCCCCCGCCATACCCCTGGGAACCGGCGTTCCTAAGCGGGACCGTGCCGTGTAATGTTACCTTACCTTACCCCAAATTCAAATACAACGCACAATACTAATGCTAAATTCCAGGTGCAATGCAAGCCTCGTCATCAGTAAATCGGGAAAAGTTGGCTAAGTGGTTGTTGCAATTACACTTGTTTGGTCAGGTTATTGAGTAACGACAATGTGTTATCAGGATCATGGAATGATTGTGGAGGATGGTAAGTAGTTGAAAAGGGGGGTAATCATTATTGAAAATTACAATTGAGCAGAACAATGTCAAGAGATTTGCCTTTTGTATAATGGTTTCGGCTTCTCCGCCACGGTCGCTGCATACCTTTGGAACTTCAACCGAACATGATATTTCTCTTCAAAGATAGATTAGATTAAGAATGTATTCATCTCTTGCTCGCGCAATATTATGATGAGCGCACATGAGCAACCGCACACCGTTGGCCGACCGTTGGCGACCGCGCGTGCTTGAAACTGTACAAAGTCGTTGAAACTCAGTTGAAACTCAGCTCCGGAAATACCCCTTGACAACTGTTGAAATATTCCCCCATCTTTTCGTTCGCTGGCGTCTTCCTGCTGCCACTCATGTGTGTCTCTCATCTGCTCCTGCCTTCTGTCGCAGTCAGGCTTCTTTGTGATCACATCTGTAACTGTGATTGTCCCAATTGTGGGCACCAAGCTTATTGGCACAAAGAACCTGTGTTTGGGCACTCATGTTGTCGAGAATTTGACCTTTTTTTTGTTTTTCTCACACAGGATCTGTGCGCCCTACCGACATGGTGCATTCCCAGGCTTGCCGTTCCCGTTCCGTCGCTCAATCTGCCAAATGTACGCCTTTCTGAATTCTTACATGCGTGATTTATCTTTTCTGACAAAACTCGCAGCATCCATTAATACTTACATCAATTGCCCCGAACCTCCCCTGTCTATACTCCATTCTCTTGTCCGAAACTCCATTCCCTTGTCCGATACAGGTGCACTGTAGACCAAGCTGTTGTAGTATATAATGAATATGTGGATTTTGGTTACCCATTGCATATCTATCTAAGAATTGTCGAGAGCTTTCAGTTCACATCTAAACCATGGGCAATGACATACAATTGGTATAAGGCAGGCCATAATTGTAACAATTACGGCCGTGGTAAAAGATTATGTACAAACGGCCTCCAATTGTAAAAAAAGACCCTAGCTGTTTATCGAATACTGGGCCTTACAAGAAGTGGTAAAAGGTTCTGGTAAATCGAGGGACTTGTATCAAATTATACCACTTGTATTCCCCTTGTAACCCGTTGCCGAAATCTTCCCGATTTACTGACGGTGGTGGCGGTTATGACGTCAAACGCGATGATCGAGAACGTGACCATAATTTTCCCCCTTCGAGCTTACATAAGCATAATTTTCCTCTCCTCTCCTTGGTGAAATGGTAAACGACGTAAAAGTCTACACCGTCAACGGAGCAACTGCCGGCTCTTCATCGTCCTTACCGGACTGGTTAACTCGCAAACGTGCTGCTGCCAAAGGCAAAGGGAAACGCGCTATCCGAGAGCATGTAGAAGGCACTATTGAGCTGATCCAGGGTTTTGAATTTCCTGAGGCCAGCAACCGAATAAAAACTACACGGGATGGACACCATGTAATCGCCACTGGAACCTATAAACCGCAGATGCGAGTGTGGGATCTGGATCAGCTGTCACAAAAGTTCGAGAGACATACAGACGCTGAAAACGTTGACTTTGTTGTACGTGAGTTGTTTTGGGGTGATGCCATAGTTTTTGGTCATTTTAACAATCTAGGCGTTCTCTAGACATTATCCGATGACTGGACAAAGTCAATACATCTACAAAATGACCGGACTATTGAACTACACACGCAGGGTGGCTTCCACTATCGCACTCGAATACCGCGTTTTGGCCGTTCACTTGCCTACCACTTCCCCTCATGCGATACCTATTTCTGCGCTTCTGGAAATGAAATCTACCGGCTCAACCTCGATCAAGGGCGTTTTATGACTCCGCTCTCCCTTAAGAGCGAAGACGGCTCTGACGATATACCTGGTGTCAATGTAATAGACGTTAACCCAGCACATCAACTTTTGGCATTTGGCCTTGAAGCTCACGGAACCGTGCAATTCTGGGATCCTCGCTCGCGGTCGAGTGTTGGTACATTACGGCTACCGAAGGGCAGGTTAATGCAGGTAAATGCAGCTGCTTCTGATGCAGGCTTGTCGATTACTGCCATATCTTCTCGGGCGGATGGGCTGTCCTACGCTGTTGGAACTTCGACAGGCCACATTTTACTGTACGACATCCGTTCAGCCAGGCCCTTTGCTACCAAGGATCAAGGTTACGGACTACCAGTGAAAAACGTGGCCTGGATTGAAGGAGGTAGCAGGATGGCTGGAGACGGGATGGTTATCAGTGCTGACAAGAAGGTCATCAAAGTCTGGGACCGCAATACTGTTTGTTTCTCTCCTTCGACTCCATCTCTTTAAATACTAATATTCCCCAAAGCCTTCCACAAATTTTGCATCCATCACACCGGCGAATGACCTAAACGACCTCCACCACGTTCCAGGTAGCGGGCTTCTCATGACCGCTAATGAGGGTATTCAGATGGCAACCTACTACATTCCCCAACTCGGTCCCGCACCTCGGTGGGCAAGCTTCTTGGAAAACATCACAGAGGAAATGGAAGACCAAACGACCCGTTCCATATACGAAGATTACAAATTCGTCGAACGGACTGAGCTCAAAAAGTACGTCTCTTGGCATAACCCCCTGATCGTCGACATAAACTAACTCCGTCATTTAGACTTGGTTTGGACCACCTCGTGGGCACGCCTACGCTCAAACCGTACATGCACGGATACTTCATCTCGCTCAAGCTATACGATGCCGCCCGGCTCATTGCCAACCCCTTCGCCTACGCCGAGCATCGCGAAAAGATGGTCCAGGAGAAGATGGAGAAAATGGCCGAAACGCGTATTCGCGCGAAGAAAGAGGTCGGCGTTAAAGTCAACAAGGCGTTGGCTGAGAAAATCCTCCGGGAGGAGGAGAAGGCGAGGAAGAGGGAAGAAAGGAGGAGGCAACGGAAGGCGGAGAGGGGAGAAGCGGATGTGGAGATGGTTGAAGCTGCAGGGGAGGAGGAGGAAGAGGGAGAGGAGAAGGAGCGGCCAAGCATCCTCGACGATCCTCGATTTGCAAAGGTCTTCGAAAGTGCAGAATTCGCGATTGATGAAAACACCAGGGAGTTTGCCCTATTGAATCCTTCCGCAGCCGCCCAGAAGCGTAGCGGCGCGAGGCCCAAAACAGCCGTCGAGGACGAGGACGAGGAGAGCGACAAGTTCTCGTCAGATGGGCTGGGCGGAAGCGACAGCGAGGATGAGGATGAGAACGGTAGTGATAGCGACAGCAGCGATGCTGGAGGTGGGTGTTCTCCATTTCTGTCCCGTGCTGTTGCTAATATTCGTTTATTCCAGAGCTTAGCAAATTCGATCCCCGCGCCCGTCCAGGTCAGAAGAACATCCGTGCCCAGGAAGCGTACACTCGCACCCGCGAGCGAAACCGCATGGCTGGCCGTACGCCTAACGTCAACCTCGTGCCCATGCGCCCGCAAATGGAGGGCACCCGCGGTACAGACAAAAATGCCACCTTCGGCCAGCGACGCATGACGAGCTCGGCGAGAGGTGGCGAGAAGCAGTCATCGTCTGACGTACGCTTCATCGCCGAGGGTGGTATGGAGATGAGCTGGGTGCCGTCGACTGGACCTGCCGATGCTGATGATATGTTGGTGTCGGGCGGTGGGCCGCCGAAGTCGGCGAAGTCAAAACGGCCTGGTGTCGAGTCGTTTGGTGCGGGTTTGGAAAGAGGAGGGGATGATTCGATGCAGGTCAGTGAGAGCGATAGGAAGGGCCGGACGCAGAGGAGGAAGGGTGTGCGTAGCGGCAGTAAAAATGTTTTCCGTAAGATGGACGGGTAATTCTGGTATCTCATTTACTGTGGCTGTCGGCCTGTCAAAACCATCAGGGTGTTTTGGGGTTGCTGGGTCATACGCGAGTTCTACAAATCGAGGCAGTCGTGACCGTACTGATATGATTTGGGATGTTGCATCGCTTAATGCAACATTGTAAGAGTATGGTAGCTCCCTGAATACACTCGCTTCATGGCTTCACTGCGACCTTCACCGCCTCCTTGCTATTCATCTTATCAAGAGCCTTCTGGTAGTCTTTGATGGCAAAAGTATCCGTGACCTACCAGAAAGATCAGATTTCAAAGAACAAGAACAGGTTTGAAAAACGAAGACCTCACCATGCCCTTGACCCGAATTTTGCCACTGTTCAAATATTCCACGGCGCGAGGGAAGCAATGCGTTTGCGCAAACGACCCGATTATCTGTCAAAGCAAAATCAGTGAAGGGCCTTTTTCTTGATAGATACGCAGTACTCACCCGTATCTCATCACCGAATATTTTCGACGGTGCCCAATGGACTAGATCGCTATTTGCATATACGCCATAGATCATCAATGTACCACCTCTGCGAACGAGATGGATTGCGTCGTTGGCCATTTTCTCCGATCCCGTAGCCTCTATCTAAAAGTCTCTGGTTACAAGGACTGTTGGAATTATTCGACCTTGGGAGGTGCTTACGACAACATCGAAGCCATAAGGATTTGAGCTCTTCAATTGCTCCCACTGAGGCTCCGGCTTTACTCGGTCTAGTTCGATATATTCATCACCGCAATCCAGTTCTTGAGCGACCCGGGTCTTGATGCTTTTATTGGCAGCGATGACCACTCTGGACGCGCCGTTGAGTTTCAAGAGTTGGGCTAGGATAAGACCTGTTCATCGACTGTTTAGAAAATGCGTGGGCTGCATTGATATGTTAGTTCACCGGTTGGTCCTGCTCCGAGGACGAGAACCTCGACACCGACTGGGGCGTTGAGCTTATCAAGCCCGTGGATTGCACACGCAGCTGGCTCCACGAGCGTAGCCTCTTCGTCCGTCAAATTGTCGATCTTGTACACTTTCTTTGATTGCCTGTCGTGACGTCAAATTTAGAATCTACAGTGTGGAATTGCTCACTCACACTGCAACATATTCAGCGAAGCCACCTGCAAGCGTAACCCCCAGGCCGTTGAAGTTTTCGCACAACACATGCTGCCCACGCCTGCAGAAAAAACAATTTTCACACTGCCATGGTGTGAGATGTGGGGCACGATGAGTGACCGCGTTCACGCACGAGAACGACTGGATCGACGACACAACGATCGCCGACAACGACTCCGCTAATGACTGATTTTCCGACAGCGGCGACCGTGCCTACTATCTCGTGCCCTGGTACAAGCTTAGAGCATAAATCAAATCAGCTTAGTCCTTCACGTTTCAGGCAATGAGTCAGTACGGGGAATTTTCCAATAAATTCTCCCTAATGTCGAGATCTCGATGTCAGCATATACAATGTTTTGTCATGACAAGAGTGGCCGTAATTACTGACCTCCGCCAAGTGGTGATCGCTGCCGCAAACACCGCAACATGTTACTATTGTCCAGAAGATGAATACTTGATGTCATGACCATGATCGCAATGACCTTTGAGGAGAACTTCGTCTTCCGCTATCTGAGGTACTTCCCTTTTGACGATTTCGAGCTGGTGGGCCTGAGCGTGAAGAACACATCAGTAAAGGTTGGGATCCGTAGCAGGAGAGTTGCTACTACCGCATGGTAAAGGACTGCATCCATAGTGGTCGACATCGTGTGAGGTATAGAGAGCGCGTAAGAAGATGAGTCTTCAACTTAAGGTATTTGTTGGGTATTTGAGATCAATCAGTGACGGAGAGACGGCCCGTTCTCCGCGGCTTCGCGTCGGGACGCAGTAACATCGGATGAAAGCTGACTCCGTGAGCTCTCTAGAACACGAGAAAGATCAGATAAGAGAACGAGTGCCATTTGAAGCCCCGTAAGTAGGAAATTCAGACGTGTCAGGCTGAGCGAAAGAGAAACGTGGCGTTTCCACCGGAGCCGGGGCGATAATGCACGAAAAATCAAAGCTCAGCGCTGAGTGCCCAGCAGAAGACCTAGATATGCAGAAAGGATCGATAATTTCGATTCAGGACCAACCCAGCCAAGAGCCCAGCGCGTTAGTCGCATAGTACGATGTGCAAAAGCACGCGTCGGTGTTGTTTGCGTATGCTTACGTAATTACACCGTTTGACATGATGCCCCTAAACGACTTGGACGGTAAAACCCTATCGATTGTTTCTCGACATTCCTTCTATTCAACAGCCATGACTGCAGCTGTGGCCCATGATCTTTTGAGCGAGCAACTCATCGCGGAACTCTTAGAAAATGACCTTCGTTCACTGGAGTCGATGAAGCCAGCCGAGAAGCTGCAGGCTGATAAACTTGTCACAGCCACATCAGCTCAAGGCCGCATTAAACGCTCGAATCCGGACTCAGCAGCGACAACGCCAGACAGCGATGCCGACCTTGCATTTCAGATGTATCTATTTGATTCTCGAGTTGCCAACGATGCTGCGTATGCACAATCTATCCAGAACGAGACTTCCACCATGGACACCGTCGATCGACAATATGCACAAAGACTGGCTACGAATGAAAGGTCAGAGTTCGCTCAAGAAATGATGCATGGCATGTTTTGAAATGACACGACAGGAAGATCGGTTTGGACGCTGAGTTTGCGCGACGATTACAGGCTATTGATGACGAAGGCGAGGATATTGATTTGGTGGAGGATGCTGAAAGGTAATGAAAAGCACGTATCTTTTCGGAAATATTGACACTTCGAACAAGTACACTGGGAGATATGGAAGCCACATTTGATCCCAGCGCCGCAGTGGAAGACTTGAAAGGTCCTCCGGCATTTGCCATGAACCCTCCCAGTACGTGGTTATTTTTGGCCTTGTAATCGTCTTATATTCTCAGGGCTGCAGTCAAAACAGAAGACGCGGAGATAAACTCTACTTTGTCCGGGACTGATAATCATGCCAAAGGGAAGGGTCGTCAACTATCATCTCCTCAACACGAATGGGATCATGAAGGCATACGAGATACAGATGAATCTTCGAGTGCGTATTTTCTTCACCCTCCCATGTTTGTCTGTCTGATATCCAAGAAATACCAAGCCATATCGAAAGAGGACGATACTTCTTCCTCACTCGACCTCGATGAGATCCCTTATCCCACCTGTGGGATTTGCATGGAATCGTTCATCATGACTTATTCGCCCATAAGTGCGACCCTCTCCGCCAACTCGTCAAATAAACTTCCCTACGGGTTACGTCTGCCATGCCCCCAAGATCATGCGTATTGCATCTCCTGCATGACTTCCTATATCCAGAACAAGCTGGATCCGGACGGAACGGGCGCAGGCAAGTCGAGCGCAGTTGTCTTCCCAATTAGATGTCCAGAGTGCCCTTTGGGTGAATGGCCTGGTGGAATCGAAGATGAGATTGCGCAGAGGGTACTCGAGAAGGGAGGTATGGTTGACTGGGTGAGCTTGTATTGTCTTATTCTTCGGCCTTAGAAACTGAATCTCACCACACATCAGCACCACCAGAGACTTTTAGATACCATTCCTCGTCTCTTCTGCCCCAATCCAAAGTGCTCGTCGCTCGTGGAGGCCGACGAGGATGACGAGGATCCTGAGGCTGCCTGTCCGTCCTGCCAGGAGATCATGTGCGTTCCCTGCCGTACGCGTTGGCATACAGGTGCGAAAAATGTATCAATTGTCTTGCCTTCATGCCTAACATACTCTCTAGGTCTTACTTGCGAAGAGTATCAGGTTAGCAAGACGGATACCCGTCTTCTGGTGGCGCAAGGCTAAACGAGCATAGGCCCTTCCGCTGGACGAGAGGTCCCCTGAGGATCGCCTTGTTTTGGATCTGGCAAAGGTGAGAATGAAACCAATGTCATCGTTCATTTCTCATATCTCAATCGTTAGGCTGAACAATGGCGGCGTTGCCCCAATTGCTCGGTACGCTTTACAAGTTTCTTCTCTGTTCTTTTTGAGCCGATCACCACATCAGGTTATTGTTGAGCTTGTCTCTGGTTGTAACCATATGATCTGCCGATGCGGATTTCACTTCTGCTTTAAATGCGGATGTCAGTCGATTTGACATCATATCTGCGCGCTTGTGGCTGATACGTGGTGCTCCTTACAGCCCCGACCACAGAAGACGGGATATGTAAAAACAACCCTCGGTGTGAAGTGTGGGATGAGGATATGTTACTGGAGCAACGCGAACGGGAGAGAAACCGCCCTGCGAACAATGCGCAGCCCGTGCACATACCTCAATATCAACCACGAGTTCGTCGGGCACATCGTGATGTTCTGAACTGGATGGATGACCCTGGTGCGTCGCCACTTGCGAAGTATCGTGCGGTGGAAGTTTAATCCCCATACCCATTAGATGTGTTGTGCCAAAGGCACTGGTTTACCGCCAACATGGTCAGCAATCTCACATGTGGATATTGTGAAATACCCCTCAGCTCGCTGGCGGATCTGAGATATCATCTATCGCATGTCCGGCGCCACCCCGTCTACGCTTGTTGTGGCCGATTCTTCAAGCATCGTGTCGATTATGACCGGCATGAGGCTGCTCGGGTTATAAGGTCTGGCTATCATTCCCACCAGATGGTCCGTGATTGAATGAATGGTGCCATGGTGGATCTTATATCACGCACAAATACAATCCATTCTGCAGACTGAGACTACAACTAACACATGGAGTAAACGCGGGCCGGGAGGAATTACATCGGCTATTTTCGATGATCGAGATTTGAGTCATACAAAAAATATGAAAGGAATATAAAATGACTTTTTTGGACAATCAAATAACCCACTCAATACTAGGCATGGCGGACGAACGTCTCGCCAGAGTTCTGGCCAGATTGCAAAATCTCCCTTCGATATCTCTGCCCACCGATTACCCCAGGCCGTCTGGAGCGAGTAAGGTCATCGAGGCAGCTCATCTCGCTCAACTCTCTGAGCAAACGTCTCTAAGTCTGCTCAAGCTTGTCCTCTATAACGAAAATGAGGACAGCGACGAAGAGGAAGAAAAAATCAACGCCAAACGACCATCTGCATTCCATCTCTTGTTGGCAGCATTCACCGTTCTCCTTCATCGGTATACCGGCGATACAGACGTGGTTATCGGCTCATCCTCTGCCACTGAGCGCGATCCACTGGTCATTCGCCTATCCGTAGACCCCACCGATCCGTTCTGGGCTGTCGTTAGACGTGTGCAGCAGATAGAAAGGGAGGCAGAGCTGGATGCGATCCCGTTCGAAGTCCTGACCAAGGCCCTCAGCAAGGGTAAAGATGAAGGCCTGGAGGCACCTCTTTTCCGCGTTCGCTTCTTCGATGAAACGGACGAGCCACAAGATAACTTCATTCGATCGACAGGCTTGACCTCCGATCTCACCATCTTTGTTACTCGTCCACCGGCGACGACGACCCGTTCCTCATTGGCCCCACAGATCTCCTTACGGATCCTATACAACTCCCTCTTATTCACCTCCAGCAGGATCTCTTCCATCATCGACCAGCTGTCCGTTCTGCTTCGCAAGGTCTCCTCGAATCCCCTTGCAGCTGTGGGCGCCGTCCCACTCTTGACCCCTGCTCAAAGGGCGAAGCTTCCTGATCCTACTGCTGACCTGAACTGGTGTGGATGGAAGGGAGCAATCACGGACGTTTTCTCCCGCAATGCACGTCAGTGGCCGGACAGGCCTTGTGTCGTGCAGAGCCTTCCCGCTGCATCGCTTTCCGATCCTCAGAAAATCCACACCTTCACGTACGGCGAGATTCTGCGCGCATCAAATATCCTCTCCCACCATCTCATAAAGGAGGGTGTTCAAAGGGAGGACGTTGTCATGATTT
This sequence comes from Tricholomella constricta, assembly GCA_013368375.1. Classification (NCBI taxonomy): domain Eukaryota; kingdom Fungi; phylum Basidiomycota; class Agaricomycetes; order Agaricales; family Lyophyllaceae; genus Tricholomella; species Tricholomella constricta. The sequence continues at coordinate 944,387 of JAACJP010000007.1, read as the reverse complement.
ATGCTCACCGCAGCGTTGACCTTGTTGTCGCGGTCATGGCTGTTCTCAAAGCCGGTGCTACATTCTCAGTCATCGGTTGGTTGTTAAATTTTCTCTTTCTCTGAAGTTCCTACTGACTTCTGCAGACCCCGCTTATCCTGCTTCCCGACAGATCGTTTACCTTCGGGTAGCACAACCACGTGCACTGGTGATCCTCAAAGGTACTGGCGCTATTAGCCCTCCAGTTCGCGAATTCCTATCTACCGAATTGAAGATCAAGGTCGAGGTTCCCGCCTTAGAGATCCTGCCTGGTGGTGGCATCGCTGGGGGACTGGACGATTGCTGTATTGATGTTCTCAAGTCCCACGCGCAGCTCGGGGAAACGGATCCCAATGTGACCATCGGGCCCGACAGTGTTGGCACGCTTTCCTTCACTAGCGGAAGCACAGGTATTCCCAAGGGCGTCAGGGGTCGTCATTTCAGCTTGACTCACTTCTTCCCATGGATGGGGGAGCGTTTCGGTCTCGACGAGAACTCCAAGTTTACAATGCTGAGCGGTATAGCCCACGATCCTATTCAGCGTGACAGTGAGTACTCTTGCCCCAGTTTACTGATGGGGCGCTAACCCATACATCCAGTCTTCACGCCTCTTTTCTTTGGTGCTCAGCTTCACGTCCCCACCGCCGATGACATTGGTACGCCCGGGCGTCTTGCTGACTGGATGGCTGCGAGCGAAGTTTCTGTAACACATCTGACGCCCGCCATGGGTCAGCTACTCTCAGCTCAAGCCACACGTCAAATTCCCTCCCTCCGCAACGCGTTCTTTGTCGGAGATGTGCTTACGAAGCGTGACTGCCTCCGCCTTCAGTCCCTCGCCGTCAATGTCCGCATCATCAACATGTACGGAACTACAGAGACCCAGCGTGCCGTTTCGTACTTCGCCATCCCTCCCGTATCGGAGGATTCCACCTTCTTGGCCACTCAGAAGGACATTATGCCTGCGGGAGAAGGAATGGTCGATGTTCAGCTGCTAGTTGTCAACAGGAACGACAGGAACATCCCCTGTGCTGTTGGAGAGGTCGGCGAGATCTACGTCCGCTCTGGTGGTCTGGCAGAGGGATATCTGGATACCGACGCCACTGCAGAGAAGTTTGTGAGCAATTGGTTTTCTGCCAACGGGGCTCCAAGGAGGGACACCATCATGCACCCCATCGATGACCTTGCTGGCCCAGAAGCACGTTACTGGAAAGGCATCCGGGATCGCATGTATCGTTCTGGAGATCTTGGCAGATACTTGCCTGATGGTATCGTCGAGTGCACTGGGCGGGCGGACGATCAAGTCAAGATCCGTGGGTTCAGAATCGAACTTGGAGAGATCGACACTCATTTGAGCCAACACCCGCTTGTCCGGGAGAATGTGACGCTGGTGCGAAGAGACAAGGACGAGGAGAAAATCCTCGTCAGCTATATCGTGCCGCTCGAAACACCTGGCCTGGAAGCTTATGCCAGCGACATTGCGGAGGACGAAGAGGACAAGGGTCTAGCCCGCGGTATTCGCAAGTACAGGCGTCTCATTAAGGATATCAGGGAACACTTGAAGACGAAGCTCCCGAGCTACAGCGTCCCAACACGTGAGCTCCCTGTCTCTTCCAATTCGTATAAAGATTGAAGATATTACACCAGTGTTCGTTCCTTTGAGACGTATGCCACTGAACCCAAACGGCAAGATCGACAAGCCTGCCCTTCCTTTCCCTGATACCGCGAGTGCTGCAACGACGGCGCCTTCGGTTGACAAGGGTACCTCAACAGAAGAGACGATGCGCAGCATCTGGGCGACAATACTACCCAGTGCCCCCCAGCCCATTCCTGCGGACGAAAGCTTCTTCGATCTCGGTGGCCACTCTATCCTGGCAACGCGTCTCATCTTCGAAATCCGCAAGGTGTTCGTCATCAACGCTCCTCTAGGATTGGTATTCGACGAGCCAACGATCGGGGGTCTCGTTCGAGCGGTCGATACTCTTCGTAACGCCGATCTCGGTTTGGAGACGCACGGCGCCCCCATTATTCCTGGCGCACCGGAGGTCAAAAAGGCTGTTGCTCCTGTGGAATACGGACAGGATTACGTCAATCTGCTTTCCCAGCTTCAAAGCTCGTACCCCTCGCTCCCCGCAGACTTCAATCAACATCCGGTCACAGTTTTCCTCACTGGGGCGACTGGTTTCTTGGGTGCCTTCGTTCTGTACGATCTCCTCTCGAGAAATGATAGAGTACAGAAAGTGATTTGCCTTATTCGGGCTTCGACGGTCGAGAAAGCTTTGGGTCGTTTGAAAGAGGGATCTACAGACCGTGGGGTGTGGAACGACGATTGGGTCACCTCAGGGAGATTGGAGGTCGTCACAGGTGATCTTAGCCTGGATCTGTTTGGGCTGGGAGAGGCTGGCTGGAACCGGATAGCAGGTGAAGCCGACGTCGTGCTCCACAACGGTGCATTGGTGAGGATCATATAATCATATATCTTTCATCTTCGAACCGTCATTGACTTGCGCTTAGGTGCATTGGGTATACCCATACGAGAAGCTCCGTGCAGCAAATGTACTCGCTACACTTGCGGCGATCAACCTTGCTTCCACAGGCAAGCCGAAGAGTCTCGTATTTGTTTCTTCGACATCCGCGATCGACACCGACCACTACGTCCAACTTTCAGAATCACTGACAAATACGTCTCAGTATTCTGGTGTCCCTGAGAGTGACGATCTGGAAGGCGCCGCGTTGACTTTGAAGACAGGCTATGGTCAGACCAAATGGGTTTCTGAAAAGCTGCTCTTTGAAGCTGGTAAGAGAGGCCTTCGGGGACATATCGTGCGACCCGGATATGTTGTCGGCGATTCTCGCACCGCAGGTGGGTGTGCTGTTACGTTCTTTCTCTGGTCTTTCTGATGTCGTTGGATGTACAGTTACCAACACGGATGATTTCATCTGGCGCCTGGTCAAGGGGTGCATCCAGCTAGGACTCGTACCGGATATGAACAATACCATCAATATGGTGCCCGTGGATCACGTCGCGCTGTGCACTTCGCTAGCCGCCGTGTCGCCTCTTTCTGAGGCCCCCATGTCCGTCTGCCACATAACCGCACGACCTCTCCCCACCTTCAACCGTATGCTATCATCGCTGAAGCAATACGGCTTCGCCACCGAGCCCTGCGAATACGTCGTTTGGCGGAGGAAGCTCGAGAGACACGTTATGGAGGTCCAGGACAATGCCCTATTCCCCCTGCTCCACTTCGTGCTCGACGATCTCCCTACGAGCACGAAAGCACCGGAGCTCGACGACACCAATACGGCGACATTGTTGAAACAACATACTGGGGAACTGGCCACGACGGTGTCGGATCCACTTATGGGCTTGTATTTGGCGTGGCTCGTCGCAGCTGGATTTTTGCCTTCACCCACGCTACCATCACCCGAAAAGCAGCTACCGTCTCTTGCCAATGCAGGAACTATCAAGGCCGCAGGCAGGAGCGGCGCTTAGGCCGTTCACCTCCTCGTAATGACGTAGAAGAAAATAAATGTACTACTATATATCTTCGACATACTGGGCCCACATTCATGTCAATGTAACCTGTTTATCGTTGACCCTAGAAGTTCAAGCACCTCTCAATTTCCCTCGCTGAAAAATCTTCAACCCAATTCTCTTATTATAGTCACCTTGGGAGCAGCTCCAGTTGTTCCCTGGCTGGTATGGAGGGAAAGTTGGCTTCAAGGGAAAATTGGATCGAATCAAAGGCTCATACAAGGTCGTGCTGGAGCGATGCACTTTGGGGCCATCTTATCGCTTCGCACGACGATATTGCTCAAAGAACTTCCTCCGCATTAGAGTTCCGTCCTTTACATACCGGAAAACGGCCTCGACAGTTTTTTTCTCAAGCCCTTCGTTCTATGGGGTAACGTCTTCAGATCATTTTACGCGAAGGACGGGAACGTTTTCATGTTCAGGACAAACGAATTAATGGTGGATGGCGAGGTTCTGGCTAATCAATGCCCTGGCATGTCGCTGCTGGAGTTCATTGACTACCACAAGGCCCCGGGAAGCTCCCATATATGTTTGTCGGAAAAATAGCGTATTTGAGGGTCCGAAAATGGCTTTTTTCCTGTCGGTACATTGCGTATTTGAGGCCCAGTGGCCCAGATCCTTGTCCCAATATTGCGTATTTGAGGGCCAGCGGCAAAAAAAATTTCCTCAGGGTAGGTTGTGCGATCCTGTTTAGATAAGTTGGCAGCGCCCGGCATCTGTAACCACAACCCTCTAGTCTCCGGTAGCCGACCTTATAACGGATGACAGTCGATAACAACCCTCCGTCAGCAAATCTGAATCAAGCAAGTCCGCTTCATCTCATCTATTTCTTTTTACTGGCTTACTTCTTTCTGTAGGCCATGACCAAGTGGTCCGCACGTACAGCACTCGGTTTGTCCAATTCCGTCCCCGGGCCCATCCTCGATGCCAAAGACATTCTGGATGAAGATGACATTAGTGCGTTGTTTTATTCTCTGGAGATGACTTTAGCCTGAGGTTCCTCCCTCAGTCTCCTCCGAGGGTTCGGACATGACGGATGGTTGTGGATCCACAACCAGGTCAACAACCATGGAGGTTTTCCGCATTGCAAGTCCAGATACATGGCCGACTGCGTTTCAATTTCGTCTCCAGGGCGCAAAGGTCTGTATGTAGGCCCCCGTCTCAGGATTTGCCGCATATTGATTTTTACTGGCTTACTTCTTTCTGTAGGCCATGACCAAGTGGTCCGCACGTACAGCACTCGGTTTGTCCAATTCCGTCCCCAGGCCCATCCTCGATGCCAAAGACATTCTGGATGAAGATGACATTAGTGTGTTGTTTTATTCTCTGGAGATGACTTTAGCCTGAGGTTCCTCCCTCAGTCTCCTCCGAGGGTTCGGACATGACGGATGGTTGTGGATCCACAACCAGGTCAACAACCATGGAGGTTTTCCGCATTGCAAGTCCAGATACATGGCCGACTGCGTTTCAATTTCGTCTCAAGGGCGCAAAGGTCTGTATGTAGGCCCCCGTCTCAGGATTTGCCGCATATTGATGGTTCTTCTCAGGGCATGCTCATTGAAAAAAGCGAGACAAGCACCACTGAGCCTCTCAAAGTTTGCTTGCGTCCATCACAGATCAAAATAAGATATCCTCCTGGTCACCATGACCCCCTTGATCCTTGTCTTCGAATAATCGATCTCCTCCGCACATCCTACATGCGATCGCCTGGGAAATAATGTATACTTTATTCCTGATTGCACTCACCGGATGGAAAATATAAAAGTTCATTCAAAGGGAGATTAATACAGGCGAATGGATAGAGGCAAGTAGCTGTTGGGTCAAAGTATGACATTGTAGCCCAGTATGTACTTTGTCCATTTGGACTTTCCACGGAGCCAGAAACAGCTGTCATACCGGTCGTGAGACAGGCAGGCCTGATACTCCACTGTCAGGCCCTCGGTAATAATAGAGCTCAACGCCTCCGTTGCCTCCGCTAAGCTCTGGACATCTGTGTGGTCTTCTGAGGCCGGCCTCGTAGTTTCGATGGTTTTGAATCCAACTCGAAACGGGTCCATTAACTTGAAAGCCAGATTTAAAGTGGGCTGCGTTCACCGCGTCCTTCGTGATGTCTGACACAGGTATTGAGAGTTCGACGTCTTGTCTGAGGAGTATCACCAGGGATTTGGTATCTGGAGCCTGGCGTTTTCTACGAATTACGATAAGACGAAATATCTGCTGTACTGGAGGAGTAAAAGATAGATCCCAGGTGACCCACAACCCGAAACGAGTGAAAAGACAGGCGGCTTCGACAGTGATGAAGAGATAGATAGATAGATACCCATGTAATTAATATGCTGACTTATATATCTATTTGTTGAACTCGACCCCAGAATCATTCCCATCCTCCGCGCTGTCCTGGAAGACCGGGCGTGCTGCAGCGACGCCATATGCATTTTTATAGAAAACCACAGAGCCCTCGTCCTCGACGAACTGTTCGATACAACACAGAAAAAATTGTCAGGACAGAACAAGCAGCCAACTTCAGCGAAAGGATTGACCTTGCATTCCCTCATTACGCGGTACACCTCCCTCCATCCTCCCGGCGCTCCTTGCCTATAAATTCCATGCCCTTCCAATTTCTTGCGTAGAGCTGCGGCAGCTTCCCATCTGTTTCGATTACACAATTTAGGCTTCGCCTGCAAAGGAAAAGAAAGTGGCCTACGCGTGATAGTGGGGAATTTTGCTGGTGACATGGTGAAGAACGTGTGTCTCAGAAATTCCGTTGGTCGCATGCGCTGCGATCCAGCCCATGACGGGGCCCAGGTCGCCCAAGAGGCTGCGATCCAAGGTCGAAAGAGCGCCGCGCTGGAAGTTGAAGATGTCGGCGCGATAGTGGGGGATCAAAGGGTCGGTGTGTTGCAGGAACGTAATCAGGACAAGCCAATGGTTGACCCTGCAGGGGTGCATGTAAGTATGGATGCCATCCAGGGCCGATGGGAATGACGCACCAGAGGTAAGGGACAAGGTAGACGCGGAAGACGACAGGGAATGACCAGTGGAAGCAACCTGCAACGATGGCTGCAAGCCAGAGGAAAATTCCGAAGTCAGACCAGACGATTTGCCCATGCTGATGGGGCGAGAAAATGAGCGATGTAGGGTTGAAGTCTAGATAAACAACAGAGATCAGCGTGGTTTATAGTCAGATGTGAAGAATTAATACTGACGATTAGTGCCTTTAGGGTATCTAGGTTGGCCAGCAGTATTATAAAGGAGGTACATTGGCAGCCCTCCAAGCTGTACAACCCGTTAATAAGTTGTCAAAATCGAGATACATAGATAGGAGTTCACGCACGAGATAAATTACACATTGCAAGCTCGCCCCGATTGGGGAGTCCCCGAGAGCTTCCCACAGTTCGCGTTTTATTTCTTGCGAGACAGTGGATCCCAAGATATCCTCGCCAGAGGGGTTGAACTCGGGCGCCTTCATTTCCTTGCGCGTCCAAGGAACAAAAACCTGGTCCTGCGACATGTGGCACGTCGCAGCGTGGTGTTTTGCGTGGCTGATTCTCCAGGCATGGTACGGAACACCAAGTCTGGATAATACAAAAAATAAATTGAGTCACAAAGCAAAGAAGGAAACTTTTCGACGAACGCAGAATGAAGAACCCAGCCGACAGCATTGTTCAGTTGCTTGGATTCCGAGAAGGCTTGATGCCCACATTCGTGGGCAACCACCCATAACCCCATGCCGAAGAGCCCGACCCAGAAGCTATAAAAAGCCCAAAGCGCCACCCAGGCAAACCCGTGAAAGGCGGGGTATGGTAATGAGGGGATAGCGGCTTCTGCGTAGAGTGTCGCTTTGTAAATGCATGCGATGACAAACAAGTCCCAGAAGCTGGAGGGGAAGGATTAATTGCAGCGCGAATTTAAGTCTGAAAGGCGCGCACGCATAGGCGAAGGATTTCACAGCCGATCGTTGGAAACAGTGTGAGCTGGCAGGGTTACAGGCAGAGTAAGAGCAGTTTCTTCTTTCGAATTGTAGGACATTCACGTACGGGATGACATCGAGGAGCTCTTTCATAGAGAGATTGGGAACAACGACAGGAGTCTGCTCATGGCGGTCGGCTTTTTGGGACATTGGATGCGGATCCAAGTCGCGAAAGGAGGGAAAAGGATGTGGGGAAAAGAAAGAAAGGATAAGTCACGATGAAACGCGCGAGACGTGGCGACGAAAATATTTAACAGCTGATAGCCGCGTGGGTGATCACTGATCGCGACTTTACGAAAAAACGGGACGGAAAACTTACGATCGTGCCGGCCAAGCCGCGCTGTGCCTTGCCTGCGTCGTCCCCCTGTTCATTTCAAATTTATGCTGGAGGACTACACATCGATTCGTTCAAGTTGTCGGTCGCAAAAGAAAACGGAGGAAAAGCGAAGAGACTCTCTGCCCCATATGTTTCTTTCAGGGCTATGACCAATGATCGCGCATCATGAAATTCGCGAGATTAATATTTCCTTGAGTGACGAGTCTGAAAGTAGGCCTAGGGCTTTCGATTCAAGTTGGATGTACTCAAAAATCGATACGGGGGTATTTGGAGGCCGTATATCTACAAAGTCTGATTTGGCAGGATAGCGCGAAAACAACAAGAATACTCACCAGAATTGCATCGCCATCGTCTGGGCCTGAGGACCGCGATAAAGTCGGATGCTAACGCCGAAAACAAAAACCAAAGTTCAAGGCTTGAGGTCGCAAAGGCTAGAGCACGTGATGTGTGATCGAAACAAAGCCAAATAGCTTTCCGCTTTGGGCGACCCCTCAAGATCACCCATCCTTGCTCTTCGCCCACCACTCCTCGTGTCATCATCACCTTCATGCTATCATCTGGTTCCTTTTCTCCGGTAACTCTGCAGGTCTTCAAAAGCTCTTCTGTCCAAAAAATGAAACTGATGGTGAGAGTCTTCAATGTGGCGTTGAGAATGAGGCGTGCACGCCGTTTGCTGCTCGCGTTATGGTGCCCGCCTATGGGAGATCCTCATGTGTGTTCTCTACTTTTGACTCCATGTTACTGTCAAAACTCTCCGTGCGACTGCCACTCAAGATCGAGCCTCATGCCCGCTGTTGGTCGACGCCGTTGTGTGGCACATCACTGGGCGCTTCTGCCACTGCATGTCCTTTTATCTGTGATCCCCTTAGGCCTTCCCGGGAACGCAAATTTCTCGGATTATCGATTGCTATCTCGCTCTCTTCCGGTCCCACAAGGCTTGGTGTGGAACGATGAACTTCGCGTACTTTCCTCGCGCACTTTCTCACATTGTCGAGTGGACGTGTATCGACCCTTCCCGTCAACGTCGTCCTTCAAGGACATCAAGGGCGATCATCCTCCTCAAACAACTGTGTTTGTTGACCCTCGATTGTATCGCCGTTCTGTGGCACTTCATGTTTTTTTATCTGAAAAGGGTCGCTCCTATTCGAGTCAGCCTCAGCTATAACCGAACTGCCAATGGGTGTGTATCTGACTCTGCCCCCCGGATGTTGTTCCTGCGATCCTCCGATATTAAGGCTCGCGAACGATCATCACCGTCGAGTGGGTGTGTATCTGACTCTGCCCACTCGACGTCGTCCCTCAAGGGCTATCAAGCACGGTCTTCAGCGTTACATATGACCTGACCGACCAGTGGGTGTGTATCTGACTCGGCCCGCTCGACACGTCCCTCAAGAGTTGTCAAGCACGATCTTCTTTGCCAACGTGGCTTCCTTCCGGCTGGTCATCGTTTGTCTTGATGCTGTTCAATGGACTGATTGTCTCTAAAGTTATGTGGCCTAACCGTCGAGTGAGTGTGTATCTGACTCTGCCCACTCGACGCGTCCCTCAAGAGGCATCAAGCATGATCTTCCTCGCTAATGCGGCTTCCTTCTCGATGGTAATCCTTAGTCTGGCTTAATGCCGTTTTGTGATAATGCTTATATGTGGCCTAACCGTCGAGTGGGTGTGTATCTGACTCTGCGCACTCGACGTCGTCCCTCAAGAAGAGTTATCAAGCACGATCTTCTTCGCCAACGCGGCTTCCTTCTCCATGGCCATTGTTGGTCTTGACGCCGTTTTGTGGCACTTGGTCTTCGATGTTACATGTGGCCTAACCGTCGAGTGGGTGTGTATCTGACTCTGCCCACTCGACGTCGTCCCTCAAGAGTCATCAAGAACGATCTTCCTCGCCAACGCGGCTTCCTTCTCGATGACCATTGCTGGTCTCGGCGCCGTTTTGTGGCACTTGGTCTTCGATGTCACATGTGGCCACTCCTTCGATCTGACTCTGCCCACTCATCAAGCACGATCTTCGCGGTTTCCTTCTCGATGATTATCGTTGGTCTTAACGGCTTGCGGCAATGTCTCGATGCGGCAACTCCTCCGAACCAAGACTCGCGAACTGTAACAACCGTCGAGTGGGTGTGTATCTGACTCTGCCCACTCGACATCGTCCCTCGTCGTCAAGCACGATCTTCCTCGCCTACGCGGCTTCCTTCTCCATGGACTTGAGACCACTCCTCTGAATCAAGGCTCGTGAACGGTCATCACCGTCGAGTGGGTGTGTATCTGACCCTGCCCACTCGACGCCTCAAGAGTCATCAAGCACGATCTTCCTCGCCAACGCGGCTTCCTTCTCAATGGTTATGCTTGGCCTTGATGCCTTTCTGTGAAATGGCTTGTCTCTATGGTATATGTGTCCACTCTTATTCAAATCGGCCTCCCCGCGCGATTTGAACTTCCGCCGACCAGTTTGTATCTGACACTTCTGTTCATGACCTCATGAACGATGCGATGTAGCTCAAGCATGATTATTGGACTCGTCGTCGAATGGGTGTGTATCCGACTCTGCCCATCTCCCGCCCCTCAAGAACCAAGCACGATTTTTCTCGCCCTTGTAGCTTCCTTCTTCAATCTCTTCGGTCAATTGTTAGACATCTCTCAAGCTTCTTAAAACATCGGCATTCGCAAACGGCAGACTTGCATGTAAGATGTCTCCTCGCTAGGGGGCTTTCGTTTTGCTTATTTGGACATGTCCATCCAATATGTCCAGCAAAACCGTGATCGTTCTCACCGGGCCGACTCATCATTATCTTTCTGTCTTTTGCTTTGACGCCATCTTGTTGCAATCGCATTATCTCAAGCCCCTCGTTTAGATGTGACTCGAGGAACCTTATGGATCACACCAGGCGCCTTCGATATTCACACAGAAGCGTCCGCTAATGGCGCGCCATTCAAATGACCTCCAAGCTAAGGATGGCTGCGCTTCCAGGAGACTGTTCTTCGCCAGCTTACTGTCATGCTTCTTTGCCGCCGACATGTATGAGATGAACGATGCTCGTTGCATGAACAGAAAATCAAACTACTCGTACCTGTCCTCAAAGACGGTGTTTACTCTCCGCTATCACGGAGCTGTTGCTCCCCAGGCGTGGATTCGCCTCCAACAGCAGCTTTTGCAAGATATCCTCCCCACCGCAATACGGTCATTGCTTCCGTCAAGGCAGCCGCAGCTCTCACGCCGGCTGCGGTTGCCCCTGCCATCTCCGGTGCGTGTCAGCCTAATCTTGATCATATGAATAGGCTCTGATGACTTCGAGTACTCCCTTTCAGCAAAAGTACATTCTCTCGTTTCACAGATCGAATTCCAGTTTTCAATGGACCCGTAACGTCATATCGCACCTACTGGATTATGATACATAGGATCACAAACTCCAGGATTGACGTTTCCTTGCTTGCTCGCGGAGGACCGAAAACTTGTCTGGACTTTGTACACGATGACAGACTTGAATTTATCAAAATCGTGCATTTCGTAATTTCAGCGTCGCGGATGTGTCCCTTGAGTCTCTACTCAAGTTCTGTGACCACGGTAAACCAAGACCTCGGCTCAGGAGAACTCAGGAGTTGCTGGAGTCAACACGACTCCAGGGCGTGTCGTGGGCAGCTCTAACTTCATTCGCTGGTTGTACGTTTCTCGTATCCTGGGTTTCGCTTTATGGTTTATGACCAGGCTGGGTGTCCATCGAACAACGGGATGTGCTATTGTGACGATGCAGAGGGATCATGATTCTGTGCTGATTCATATTCCTCACGTTGGTCCCAAGAAAAAAGTCTACGACAAAGCTGTGAATCTTGAACATCTCGTCTCTAAACGGAAGAGTACTGACACTCTATCAACATAGTTATCATTATTTACATCATGTGTGTATCCAATATACTCCCAATTATCTAACAATATGTGTGATTCACGTTAGCAAGGCCGCCTCGGTCACCTAATCAAATTTGTTTTTGCGCAACAACCCGCCTCGAAAAAAAAAACGCCACGCTGACCAGCCGCCCTCTATCATCTTTTCATTTCACATCCCCGATCTCAAAGCCCGAACCAGCCGTCCAGCGCACCCCATACTCTCTCGCGCTCATCCAACCACACCTGCCTCCTCTGCTGCACACACTGCGCACAGAACCCCTCCTCCGCCCACGGCGCCTCCGCCAATGCCAGCAGCCCACACACCGGGTCGTTCCGAAATCGATTGGGTAAGTTGGTCGCCTCGATGATCCTGTCGTGCGCATCGCGGGCGAGCGAATGGCTCGCACCCGTGCACGCTTTCGGGTTTTGGGTGTCAGGATCTTCGCCGCCGCCGCCGTCTGCTGCTGCTGGTGCGGTAGGCTGCGGATGGACAGCAGCGGCACTGACACCGGGGATGGGAGCTGCACAAGGCGGGTACTTCTTGAATGCCAAAGCTGCGGTCCAGACGATCGTGAGCTGATCGCGCGCATGAATCAGCACGTCCATATCCAGCATTGTGAGTGTCGGTGGCCCGGGGTGGGCAGAGGTCATGCTGTGGTCGCCCCTCGCCTGTGCGCGCCTGAAATCTGACCTGCCAAAGTCTTCGAGGCGCACGAGCTCGTACAGTGGGCGCTTGAGGATGTCAAAGTGGGCGTATTTCCGTGCGAGGACAACGGTCTCTGTTGCGTGGGGTATAGGTTCGGGTGTGAGGTCAGCGAGGTCTGGGGACCACATAGCTTTGAGGCAGCAGACAGCATATTTTTCGAATTCTGTGAAGCCGAGGCCGCTAGACGCGCGCAGAAGGGAGGCGAGGGTTGAAAAGGCGGGCATAATAGTACCGCTGGCATACCCACTGGTGTGTAAATTAATGAAGAGTGAGTTGTTGCTGATCAATGGAGTAAATTGAGCCTTACATGGCATTGTCAATGGTGTCTAGGAGTATCTCGAAATCCCGAGCATCAAGACCCATTTCATCGGGACACAGATGGTATAATGATAAATTACCAACACATTTTGGGTCAAGTTCCGGGGGATCGTCTTCACGATTGAAAGTATGTTTGAACCAAGCACCGTGACGCATGAGGGTGCTTTGATGTAGCCTGAAGCGGACACCCTGGATTTGAATGAGGACGCTGCCGTCAAGGCGCCAGTGTTCGAGTGATTTTGTGTATGCATCAACCTTGGCGCGTTTTCGGGGAGGTCTGCGATGAGGATCGGAAGCGTGTAGGGTAGACAATGATGTGATCGGGGAGCGTGTCCGTTTTTGTTTAGAATTCTGAGATGGTGTTGAAAGATAGCTACGCGAACTCCGGGGGGTGGACTTTGGCCTGACTGGAGACGAAGATGAGATTGGAGAAAAGACGATAGAGCAAGCCACTCAACCTGCTATCTTTGCGGAAGAAGGCTGCTCATCCTCAGTCGACGACAGTATCTCGATATACGATACCACATCTTTTGTTTTCGATTTCAACTTCCTGGTAGGTTTGGGTGACTGCGATCTGGGTATAATCGGGCTGCTCATTTCGCGCTTGGGAGTCGAAGCAGAGCCTGGGTCAATATCCATACTGTTTCGATCGAATGAATTATTCGATTCATGAGCGCTGGACTGGGATGGACTGTAATTAGGCTGGGTCTGGGCAAACATCTCGTCCAATGCGGGCAATGAGTGATCCGAGTCTGATTGATTCGAAGCTTCAGGTGAAGGATGGCAAAGGGTTGAGGTGTCAAGAGGTTGGGACGGTCGAGGAGGAGAGAGGGGGAATGGCTGTGGTGTTGCTGGAGGCGCGTCCCTGGGTTCAGAAGGAGAATTTTGGGGCGATGTTGCTGCTGAATCCGAGATCGCATCAATGGCAGCTACCAATACTAATGAGGTCCTGTATCAAAACCTGGCAAGTTCAAAGACATACCAGAGAGCCGAGCTTTGTCGTAGTTGGAAGGCGCGTTGCCCATTTCTGCCGCTGAAGCTCCTTGGGACCCCAGTTCATCAATGTCCGAAGCTGCGAAAAGTTAGCCCCCCCCCTGGCCATTTACAGAAGAGAACAACTCACCAGAACTTTCCTTATCAGACACGTGGTCCTCCTCTACTTTCGGAGTCCATGTTGGAAGCTTGCGCGGGCCATCCTCCATATTCGACACGTCGACAACAGGGTCCAGTTCAACAAGCAAAATGGCGAGGACAGTCTATATTTCCTTCACGTGACAAGATTGTACGCGCCACAGGCGCGTTTGACCTCAAGAGTCACTGAAAACGAAAGATCTTATCACGAATCCGATATTGCTAAAGATGCTACCAGTAGCGGATACGGCGCCTAATGCAGAAAGTCATATTCATCCTTAAGTCTCTGCTCGGTTTTGGTTCACTATTTCAAGCATGCTGTTCGCCCATGGAACGGCCCCTTGTCGTGGGCGAATGGAAAACGGGTTTTGTATGATCGCGGCTATTAATGCTAGATTGCAAAGCAAAGAATCCCGATTAAAATAAAGGGTAAGGATAGCAAAAGGGTACTGCGGGGCAAACTATTCATTATTTGGGATACATAGAACTTTAAAAAATCAGGGGGAATCACTGCTGGTGGGTGGGGGAATCAAGGGAACATGCATGTATGTCAGAGCCAATGATCGGGGGTGCAGTCTAGGGGTGTAACAAAGCGGCTTGAGACGGGAGAAAGAAGAAGAGGGGTCGAGCGTCAGCCGTTATTTGCTGTACGGCGGCAAGCTCGCCGTCGACTCACTCCGCCTCACCGCCTTGTCGCCCTCCCCCTCTCCTTCCCCTTTCCCCTCCTCTTTCCCCTCTGGCGTAGTAGGCGTAAGCGTAGGCCTTGCCTTGACTAACAGCCCCCCTGCTCCTCCCCGCCCACTCGCCGGCGTATTCGGCTGGCTGCGGTTGTGCACGAGATGCGCGCGGACGAGGTGGCCTGCGGCGAGTGCGCTGAGGAGCGAAAGCTCGCCGGCCATGACGGCTGCGGCGATGATGCGCGCGAGCTGCTGTGCGTTCGCGCCGGGCTCGGTGGGGTGCGCACCCTTGATGCCGAGCATCTCGAGCACAGCTTGTTGGGGTGAGAGGATGGTGCCGCCGCCGACGGTTCCGACTTCGATGGAAGGCATCGTGACGGTCATGAGCAGGTCCTCGCCATCGTTTGTTCTGAGATTACAAAAAAAATACTCTGATCAGTATATGCACCAAATGATGGAGAGAAGAGGGGGACACTCACGGCTCCATAAGGGTCATACAGTTCGAGCTCTCGACATTCTGCGCGGGGTCCTGTCCGGTTGCGAGGAAGACCGCAGTCAGAATATTCGCCGCATGCGCATTGAAGCCTCCAATCGCGCCTGCCATCGCGCTCCCCACCAAGTTCTTCTTCACATTCAAATTGCACAGCGCCGCCACTGTCGTCTTCAGCACGCTCTGCACCACCTTGCCTGGCACAACCGCCTCCGCAACCACGCTCTTGCCTCTCCCCTCAATCCAGTTGATTGCCGCCGGCTTCTTGTCCGTGCAATAGTTGCCCGACAGCGCCAGCACCACCATCCCCGGGAACTCATGCTGCATCACCTCCAACGCCTTCTCCGTACCCTTGCTAATCATATTCATCCCCATCGCATCGCCCGTTGCCGTCGCAAACCGCGCATACAACGTCCGCCCCGCCAGCGCCGTCTTGATGCCCCTCAGCCTCGCGAACCGACTGGTGCTCTCAAACGCCTCCTTCAGCACCTCGTAGCCCTCTCCGTCAATCCACGCCATCGCCGCCGCTGCCTCGTGCACGCTCGGGAAGTCGATCGCGGGCCCGCGCGTCATGCCGTCGCGCGTGACGACGGTGCGTACGCCGCCGCCTGCGTTCAGCGCCTTGCACCCACGCGAGGTCGACGCGACAAGCGTGCCCTCGGCCGTGGCCATGGGAATATAGTAGGACGTGGAGTCGACGGTAAGCGGGCCTGCGATGCCGAGCGGAAGCGGGATGTATCCGACGACGTTCTCGCAGCATGCGCCGAGGACGCGGGTGTAGTCGTAGTGCTCCAGCGGAACGAGAGACGATTCGAGGGTCTTGGTACGTGTGGCGCGGGCTTGAGTAGTATGATTAGAAACCAATTGATACTCAGAAAGAAAGGACATGGACTCACAGATGATGCCCCTGCGCACCCTGACGGCCCGCTCCACCTCGCTCTGCCTGACTCCCCAGCCTACCTCTCCGCCGCTGAGAACCTTCTCCAAGGCATAGGGCTGGATCTTGCCCTTCTGCGTAAGCACAATCACCTCTTCATCACTCATACCAGCCAAAACCTCCGCTTTTGCATGTGCGCCTTCCGCTTTGTCAAAGAGCTCTGTGAGAATGTCGAAAGGGCGTGTGTTGGTGTCCGTAGAGCTGGGAGGTGTAGGGAGTGGCAGAACAGTGGCGGGGGCAGGAGACGAGACGGCAGTACTTGTAAAGGAGGTAGTCGCGTGTCCCAGTACGGGGGAGGGCGGGCTCGACGCGGTCGGTATAGGGACCGTCAGCCGTGCCTTCAACCTCCGGTCCACGTCTTCCAACGTAAAAGTCGGTACCCCTGTCCTCGCGCGCTGTCCCTTCTCCTCCTCCTTCTCATCCGCAACAGCGAACCTCAGCCCTTCCTGGGGCTCATCCTCGCCCTCGCCCTCAAACCTCACTCCTCCAGCCTTTCCGGGTAAAATCAGCCCAATTCCCAGCCCCGCCGCAATCCCTTTCAACAAATAGCCATTCAGGGAGATGGAGATGGCGAGAACAACGACAATCCACTTGGACAGCACCGGGTCGCCTACGAGGCGCGTCCAGCTTGACATGAACCCATCCAGCGTCTGGCCCTCCTGTGCACCACCAGCAAGCGAAGCGGATGTAGCGGCAGGCTGTACCTGCACCCACGCCGGCGCGCTCACCCTGACAACGACCTCTTCGTCTCCAGGCGCATGTGCCATCTGTTCGAGCACAGCCGCGACGCCGCCCTGTGTGATGTCGACCCTGCGCGCGGACGCCGCTGTGTCCATATCGCCGTGGTGTGCGAGGATGCCGTCGAACTTGACCGCGGCGGGCGAGTGCTTGTAAAGGGACGTGCCAGCGAGGGGCGTGCAGAGGTTGAGGATGTGGAGGGTGAGGAATGACGCGATGAGTAGGAGCTTGAGGCGCGCAACAGGGTTCTGCTGCTGCACAGGGTCTGACCCTTTGCCCTTTGCATGGCCATTGCTTTCAATGATGGAAGAGCCCTTGACACCGAGAAGACGCTCGCGGAGAGATGGCGGTGCTGGGGGCTGCACCATGGCGCTCTTGGCGGGAGGCGCGCGTGAGGAGGAGTTGGAATAGGGCGTGCCGGGGGTGCCGGGATAGGAACCAAGGGGTGTGTGCTGGACAGACCCCTGGTAGGAGGAGATGGAGGAGGAGCGGGAGCGTGTGCGCGTTGATTTAGTAAAGCCGCGCAAGGTTTGGATGCGGCGCACCTGTGAGGTGATTAGTTAGTGTCTACTTGGTCAAATAAGGGGGGCTGACCTCAATCATGATGCCGAGAACACCAACAAGGTAGGTGCACATGAGCAGGCAGTCAACGGCGAGGAGAAGCGCAGCAAGAGCACAGACTTCACGGAGGCCAGCGACTTTAGAGTTGGCGCCGACGACGAGGACGGCGATCTCGAGAATGTAGTCGCGGATGATCGGCGGGTACGTGAGGGACAGACTCTCGGTGAGGATCTTGGCAGCCGGCTTCAGGGGAAGTGCCTGTGCAGTGTTGGCTGACAGTGAAGAGAGGGCGACAGGTGGGGTGGTGAGGTGGGGGTGAAGAAAGACGGCACGTGCGAGGCGGAGGGGCTTATCGAAGCCGACGGTGCAGACAAGGAAAGGGAGGGCCTCGGTGAGGGCGACGGGGTCGATGGGGACCTTGAGTGCCATTGCGATGGGAAGGGAGAGCAACAAGGCGAGGATGGAACTGCTCATGATCGCGCAGGGCAGCCAGAAGTTGGAGCCGAGGGCACGAGAGCGGGAAATGAGGAGGTAGAAGGTTGTGTGCATGAGCACATACCCGAGGAGAATGAGCAGGATGTCAAGCGAGTCGGCCTTTTGGGCGAGTGTGTAGAAGCGGACGACGAGGGCACGTGCGGCGTAGGCAATCCATTTCGGAGACGAGGTCTCGCCGATGATGGGTTCGGACGAGGGTCCACTGTGGAGGACGCGGAAGCTGTGGGCCGGGAGCAACGATAGTAGAGAGTCAAAGGCGCCGCGCTGGAACGCCAGTGTCTGCGTCAGGGTGTGCTCTGTCGACGAGATGTGCGAGAATGCAGCCGCAGACGCCAGCTGAGCCGTCACGTTCGCGAGGGCGGACTCAAGTGGGATGTCGGGGGTCTGTTCGGCGGTGAAGACGAGCTGCTGAATCTCCTGTGCGATGACATGTGGGGTTGGATGGGTCCAGACGTGCTCACGGACAGGAATCCAGTCGCTGTGTCGCAGGATGGCATGGCTGGGACGCAGGGGCGGGAGTGCAGACGGGGCAAAGAACGACGAGTGTTTAATTGCATTGAGGATATGGAAGTAGGCAAGGGTACCGATGACGGAGAAGAAGACAATGGTCTCGATGGGCGAGTAGGCGGCCTGTATGGCCAGAGGCCGCAACAAAGCCCTGAGTTGCCTGAGCATGGCGAGCGAGTGAGTTCTGCAAATGATCTCACTCCGCTGTTTTATTTGACACACCACTTTTCCCTTCGGACCCCGGTCACCCCTCCCTTGTCCCTCTTGTTCCGCTGTACCCTGGGTCGGTATTCATCTTGATACGCATCCCATCCCGTCCTTGTCGTACCGTGACCAACCACATAATCCCGACTTGATCACACCGATGATTTTACATCCATGTCATTCTCTGGGGTCGCACCACGCCTCATTTCAGGTCACCAGAATCCGCATCGTGGACCTGGCCGAGAACTTATTTATCTCCTCTGCGTTAGCGTCTGTGGGCGCCCTCCCTGCTTCAGAAGACACTGGCCAAACTATCGTACTGATGTACACACACAACAGCCTCCCAAGTATACATGTGGATAAGTAAATTTCCCTAAAAAGCTAACCGAAGCTACCAGCTCCATCGGTCCTCCCACAATTTCATCCCCAATGACGTGTGACTGGCGGAAGTGAGGCGCCATGCACCTAGGAACAGAAGTTCGAATCTTGCTGGCCACGCGGTTTCCAAACCCAGCAGCCATGTTAACTTACCGCAGGACACGACGGGACGGGGACGCCGGTGCGGGTACAGAAAGGTGCAAGTGCAAAGACGCCAACACCGGGAGTACCACACGCCGGCAGGAAATCCAGGCAACCAAATGCGCGATAAGTATCATGGAAGTGGATAGATAAATACCCCGAAATCGAACCGCGTCTGGTAACGTTGCATTTCAAGTTGAGAAGCTACAGCTTGGGCTCTTTGTGGAATGCTCAGTAAATATTCGCTGCCTGAATCTTCATGGATCATCCTGTCACCTGGCCCGAGTCGAATGCGCGTTTTGAGAGACGACATCCCGTAACGATGCAGAGATCCACTTTCGCCCCAGAGTCGGCGCTTGAAACCTTGGGGCCACAAGTGGCATTTGATGATCTCGACAGGGTGAAGCTGTGTTGTCGAGGATCCAAAGTTGCGGCGCCTGTACGGTAAGTCGGAGACATGCCCAACGATCGGCCGAGAGGGGCCACGCCGATCGAAGGATAGAGAGAACATGGCGCACAGGTGAACCAACAACGCCGTTGTATACAATATGCAAGTCAAATCGGAGAGACTTTGGTGCAAAAATGAACGCCAGAGGCTACAGGAAGCCGCATTAGCGAGGAGGATCGTGATTTACGATCCTTGAGGGATGCGAATTGAAGAGTTGGATACACACCCGATGATTTGCCTTTTCGCTAGCTTGAAGGAAGCCGCATTGGCGAGGGTGATCGTGCTTGATGACTCTTGGTGCCTGTGAGGAACAACGTCGAGTGGGCAGAGTCAACTCGACGGTCAGGCTACATGGAGCATCGAGCACCAAGTGCCACAAAAAACGGGCCAAGACCAACAATAGCCATGGGGGAGGAAGCCGCGTTGGCGAGGAAGATTGTGCTTGATGACTGGAGGGACAACCGTCGAGTGGGCAGAGTCAGATACACACCCACTCGACGGTTATTACCGTTCGCGAATTTTAAGGCCAAGTGCCACAAAACGGCGTCAGGACCAATTATGGCCATCGAGAAGGAAGCCACTTTGGCGAGGAAGATCGTGCTTGATGATTCTTTGTGTCTGAGGAACAACATCGAGTGGGCAGAGTCAACTCCACGGTCAGGCTACAAGTAATATCGAGCACCAAGTGCCACAAAACGGCGCCAAGACCAACAATGTCCATGGGGAAGGAAGCCGCGTTGGCGAGGAAGATTGTGCTTGGTGACTGGAGTTACAACCGTCGAGTGGGCAGAGTCAGATACACACCCACTCGACGGTTGTTACCGTTCGCGAATTTTAAGGCCAAGTGCCACAAAACGGCGTCAGGACCAACTATGGCCATGGAGAAGGAAGCCGCATTGGCGAGGAAGATCGTGCTTGATGACTCTTGAGGCCTGAGGAATAACGTTGAGTGGGCAGAGCCAGATACACACCCACTCGACGGTTAGGCCACATGTAACATCGAAGACCATGTGCCACAAAACGGCGTCGAGCCCAACAATGGCCGTGGAGAAGGAAGCGTTGGTGACGAAGATTGTGCTTGATGACGCTTGAGGGACGACGTCGAGTGGGCAGAGTCAGATACACACCCACTCGACGCTTAGGCCACATGTAACATCGAAGACCAAGTGCCACAAAACGGCGTCAAGACCAACAATGGCCATGGAGAAGGAAGCCGCGTTGGCGAGGAAGATTGTGCTTGACGACGTTTGAGGGAGGACGTCGAGTGGGCAGAGTCAGATACACACCCACTCGACGGCTAGGCCACATGTAACATCGAAGACCAAGTGCCACAAAACGGCGTCAAGACCACATCAGGAAAAATTGACATGGGTCCATAGAGGTACGGAGCTTTGATAGCTCATGGACCTCGCGGACCCAAGTCCCCTTTAGGTAATAGCCTGTATCTACCAGCCAAGCTCCCGTAGCCTCCCGTAGCACTCTGTAGACATCTGTAACACCACAGCTACGGAAGCTACAGGAGATATATAGAATTCATATTCTCATAGAAAAGCTTAATCATATCAAATAAAGTGTATTCCCAAAGTACTTAAAAAGACAAATAAAAATGAATGTCCACCCTCCAGAGCACCAACCAGGTCAAACCACCCCTCACAGCACCAACCGGGCCAAAAGATGATCTTGGGAGCAGGGTATATGTGGTAAGAGTGGCCAAGAACAGGTGGAAGGTGGGTGAAGAATGGGGGGGATGGGGGGGAAGGTTTTGGAGTAGGAAGGAAGCTAAGATTGCCAGAGCATTAATATAGGTCAGTTTGAGAATAGATCTATGCTTACCGGGATGAGAATTGGCATCCAACACTCCCAACTTTCATCTCTCCCTCCCCTTAGAGCGGCAGCCCGGCCTCTGCCCAGTCTTCACAATGGTCATCACTTACAAGCATTCAGGTCAATGGTAAAATGTGATAAGGACTGTGTGAAACTCACCTGACTCCACCATGGGATGGGAACTCGAAGACGCGAGCATGCACAGAAAATAAATGGGGAGGCAAGACATAAGGGCTCTACAGAGGTGCTTGTGCCACAGGTGGGACCAACATGCATGGTCATCATAAACTGATCACAAAACACCCACTGTCCACAGAAAGACAGGAGCAAATGAAATGGAAAAAGGGAGAGAGTGGGAGGGAGAATGCGATGGTGGATCAAGACGATGGACCGGTTGCGGGTGGATACGGAGTAGGGCGGAGTTTGAAAGCACCTTGGAAAAAACTTTCTGCACGTCCAAGGCCAGTGCGAGACGTGATTAGATTGTGCAGATGAGGCTGTAATATAAATGACGTTGTGGTGCAGCGGTTGTTATGACCATGTGTACAACTTACTCCCAAGTGAGATTGTGAGTTCAATTCCCTCCGGGTGAAATATTTTTCACCTTTACGAGTCAGTGCACAGTTTCTAACAAGACCCACCGTGACTACTAAAGTAGGGGGAATTTAGTAGCAGGAATTTCTGACATCTGCACTGTACTAGTATTGTATCATACGCTCGAAGAATGTATTGATTTGGACCACTACATATGGCAAGTGTAAGCTCCCGAGGTTTACATACCAATGGTGAAAGCTACAGACAGCTACCACAGCTACAGAGTGGTACCTACAAGCCGGCCATCTACAGCAGCTCCAGACCTTGGCTGTGTGGTACAGATCAGATCTATTTTTCCTGATGTGTTACAACCAACGATGGCCGAGTATGAACAAACACGGCTGTGTTGGCGACAAAAATTGTGCTTAATGTTCCCAAAAGACGGCGCCCATAGACAGTGTGAAGGGTAAGGGGTTATCCGAGTTGATGGAGAGTGTGCCCAGGGAGTACACAGGTTCGAGATCCATGGTTCGCCACTGAGCCTCGTTGAATAGATAACAGCGCATATAACCATCGACAATCCAGGAAAATCGCGTTATAGCAGAAGCGATACCCAATGTCTGCCAAGGCTTGAGGTTATTCTATATGGGAGGATGCGCAGTGGCAAAATCGACCGCGGTGATGTGCCACACAACGGCGTTGGCCAGGACGAGGCTCGATCCTGAATCGCACGAATAGTCTCGGCGGCAACAAAGAAATGACAAAGTAAAACATGCATGACGATTTCCATTAAGCGGGCACCACGACGCGGCTGACAACGGCGGGCACCCCTTTCGATCTCAACGCCACATTAGCCATCGAAGACCGTCACAATCGAAAATCCGAAGAGGCATAAGCATAGATACCGCTATGGTGAGAAGATCATCAGATTATAGAGGAGGGGTTGGGATAAGGAAGATAGGGTTGTAGTGGCTCGAGGAAGACACGAGGAGAATGGGCAAAGGAAGCGGGCTGTGAGCTTTAAGGGTCGCCCAAAGCGGTTATTTGGCTTTCTTTGTCAAGATCACGTATCACATGACCACATATTGTTCTCAACCTCCTCAAAGTGGAGAGGCGCAAGTCCCGCCAAACTATTTGGTACATGACATAAGCGCACAGCCACCAAAAAAGTGGAAATGGTGTCTTCCCTCGTCGGTTCTCTGAAACTACACTCTAGACGTCAAACACAAGTAAGAAATGGTATAGATATTAGTTATGGATATGTAGAATTAATTGAAAAAAATTAGGAGATGATGTAGGCCTGGAATATTACTAAATTGTGTCATCCTCGTAATCTGATCGCAGATCATCATCGATGAACTGTCCAACCGTGTTGTCACCATTCTGAGGCGCCGAACTCGACTCTACACCCGGATCTATCAGCCCTTGATATCGCTGAAGTGCTTTCTTTAACTCTTTAACGCGATCTGCCTTGTTTGACATGTGGCTTTTCAGCGGCACAGTTTCTGCAAGGTCTCGGAAGTTTTTCTCGTTATCGCGATGCCAATCGAGTTGGCGATTCAGCTCTGGGACATTGAGCGTGTCCACGAGACCGACGTCTATCACAAGCTGCCTACCTGTTTCGATTATCACAGCCGCTCTCGAATCCTGCTTCTCTTGACGCTTCGCTTGCTTTTGATGAGTTTCTTTAACTTTCTCAGCATCGGCGCGCATCTGAGCCTCCATGATCTGTTTCTGCAGCTTCAGAGTATCTTTGTGACGTGCAGCCCCACGCAGATAGGCCTCGTCTTCAGCCGTTGACAACTTCTCCCGATGGAACTCCTCGGTTTCATTGCGCCTTGTGACAAATCCGGAGTTGAACTTGTGGATCGTCTCGCTGGGTCGGTGCCTCTGACCCAGCCTCCAGCTGCCCAACGCCCCCTCGTTGGCATCATTCGTCGAGGCAAAGAAGAGCTTCGACCGTTCTTCATCGGTCAATTTATCGATTGCACCACCCCGAATGAACTCATCCGAGAACCGCTCTGCGAATGTCGCATGCGCCCCCTTAAGGAACGCAACGAGGGCTCCATCAAGATCTGGAAGGTGATTTGCGTGAGACTGGACCATTCTCATCACCTGCAATCCCCACTGATCCCATTCCTTTTCATCTAGGGTAGCGTGCTTGTGGGACGCGTCTGGGGCTGTCCACCGAGCAGGGTTTGATGCAACGGTGAGAAGAAATGTGGCTTTCTTCTGGAAGAATGGTCCGAGAGGAAGAACATTATCGTGACTTCGGACATGCTGCATAAACGGACGGGAGACGCAAATGCAATACATCGCGAGGACACAGAATTCGGTGAGGGTGGGTTTGTCCTGCAATGCTGCTAGAAAATTCTTCTCGACATTTGTCAGGCCGGGTTTATCTTTTCCATCTCGCACAAATTCCATGAAGGCAATAAACTCCTTCAGGTACACCACAATGACAGCCGCTGCCTCTCCGTGAGAGCCGTATCGTGTGTTGCTGACATCGGGGTAAGGGATGTTCTTTCCGACATGGAATTCCATGTAAAAATTGTACGTGTCCTGCTGCCCCTTTTTCTTGTCCTTGTTTCGACAGATCATTCCGCCTAGTGTTGTTGCATGACTTCCACCACGTTTCGAGACCTCTGCAGCTCGCCTTTCTGCAGCTGTTGGGTTAGAGGGATCCGTGCAGCTGCCGAGGACGGCAGCATTGTCCTTGTTCGCAAGGAGGGTAGGAGGAACTTTTCCTAGTGCTGGCCAGTAATTTTGCATCGCTTTATCGCCTCCTTTAACGGTGTTGAGGTCTTTATGCATGCAGCAGCCTGTTCGGATAAATCGTACGAGCTTTTCTTGATCCTTCTCTGTCAAGGTCTCGAAAACCTCGAGTCCAATTTGCCGAACAATTTTTGCATCCATCTGGGCCTTCTCATCATCACCAAGCTTCTCCCACTCACTATATCCACCCAGGTCTTCCACAAGTCGCATTTTGTAAGGCAGGAGGTAGGCCACAACACGCGTAGCAGGTAAGGCAAAAATGGCTTCTTCTCCCAGACGGCGCAAAATGACGTCAACCTTCCATTCACGTAGGATTTCGTGGCTTTTCTTCTGGTCAGCGGCGTGGTCCCCACTAGTGCCAATTAAACGATAAACGAAATCATCAGGACGAAAGTGAAGGTTTTTGCGCTTCGCAAGTGGACTTTCGTTGAAGATGCGCGCAATTTCTGTTAACCGTTCGCGAAGGCCGTTTACTTGTGTTGCACTGGTGTGGTTGATAGAGGTCCCAATTCCGAGCGAGCGAGTTTTCCATTGGGGCTCGGCATCTGGCTGGGTATAGTCGACAACTTGGACTGTGATAGAGCGGGACTCGTACTCTATATGGCGATGAGATGTAGAATCCGAGCTATATGTCAAAACTGCAGAAGTGCGAGGTGAGTAAAGGCATTGTATCATTTTCAATTTTGTCTCACCTTTGCTCTTTGCCATTTCGTAACCCAGCTGAATTTCTGCTGCTACCCCCGATTCCAGAATAGCCCGCTGAACTGTCCGTTTGCTCATTGTCCGGTCCACCTCAACACCAATCATATCTCCAATGCGTTTGATTGCTCCGCCGATGTTCTTCTCTGCAGTCCCAATCGATGCGAGGTAGCGTGCAATTTCGCGAGCTTGTCTCGTGTAAACTCCTCGGTCCGTAATTTTGAAAACCTGTTGACGCAATGCTGATTTATGTGCTCGACCTTTGATATTCTTCGCCAGCTTCTTCAGAGTATCGTATCTCCGCCTAAGGCAGGCCAACTGGTGTCGAAGATCGTTCCTCTCGTTGGTGAGCGATGAAATTCTTGCTGTGAAGTCCTCGAGAATCTGTTTAATGTTCTCCTGCTCATCAGCCCCCTCCTTCCTCAACTTCTCCACCTCTATCCTCATCTGCCTAACCTCCTCCTTCAGCTTTTTCACTTCTAGCTTTCGTGCTGCTCCTGCTTTCTCCAACCTTTGTGTCCGTTTCCTTTCCTTCCAGTATTGTTTTGTTGCATTTTTGAATTTCCAAGAATATAAGGCAACATGTGTCTCCTCATACTGCTGTCTGCGAGTTCCTTTCCGCACCAATAATTCTGTACTCAGCTCCACCTCAAGCTGCACGCGCAATGCAAGAGCTTCCCGAGCTGCGATGATATTTTGTTGTTGTGCTTCTGACCGCCGTTTAGGTTTTTTGGAGTAGATGCGGCCCATAATAAGTTATGCCGGATGGCAATTAGTCGTTATTAAGGAGCTTATGGTATGAATAGATATATGGTGGGTCATTGAGAGACCTGACGTGGTACACAGAGCAACTTGGGGAGACGCGACGCGCGCATTATGTAAGCAAATTAGCGTGTTTCGACTCTCCGAACCTCAGCTCAAATTAAAAATCAAGTAAATTAGCAATTGCTCTAATTCTTGCTGATTTGACGTGTATTTCGATGGGAGCAGGATTTGGCTAAACGAAAACACCGGAATTTTTCTTGAAGCTTTCAGAGTCATGTCGAAGCCACGCGTAATTCTGTAACCGCGTGAAATCAAAATGATATCGCCTAGCCAGATCCTCGGTAGTACTACAAAAAGATGATATATTACTGCATTCGAGGGATTTTGAGGGCATTGAAGTTGTAACTTGGATTACATTTTTCCGATGCATGTTAGGTGAGGGTAACAACAAGGGCAAACAACATCAATTTGGCAGGGAATGCGCCTCTCCACTCAAAGCACATTTGATCAGAATACTTGAGATCAGAATACGCTGACCAGTGACGGATTCATGTCCAGTGGAAATCCTATCAGGCCTTTGTCAGACGGTAACGGCATATCTCATCAGAATGCTTTGATTTTCCTTCTAGCCTGCGGTTGTAATTGCTCTTAATCAGGGATTGCATCACATTTTTGTCCTGATGTCAATTGTGGGATCTGTGGGCCTCAGGAAACCTTCAGTAATAATTGTTCACCAATGACATGACGCGTAACATCCATAACAATGTTTTCCCCAATATCACACTGACATGACTTTCCTTTGCTTATAGTTCATAATATGGTGGACTTGCGCGAAGTCTAGACCTTGCTGATTATGCAGCATTGACAGCCCAATCAGCTAGTTTACGGGTACTCTGGATGTTCTCAATGATTCTGTAAATGTAAACCTCCAATTTGCCTCATTCTCGTGATACCACACAGCTCGACGAAGCACTGGCCCGAGATGACACGGCGCATATAGGCCGATGTAGAATACTGTACCAATCAATAATACACCGTGTAAATTAAACTTTCCCCACTATATACGTACTTTAGCTTTCCTTGTTGATCAGAACTCGATGTGCCTTTTTCTGCTCCGATAGAGGATTTTGAATCCAACCTCGACCGCTCAGACTCGTGCACTAAAATACACAGCGATATTGCTGATTGACGACGTACTCTTCAACCACTGGTCAAGGAGAGCAGTTCAACGAGCTCTTTGGCCTTTGAACAGCTCTAGCAACATT
The DNA here is from genome assembly GCA_013368375.1 of Tricholomella constricta. Taxonomy (NCBI): domain Eukaryota; kingdom Fungi; phylum Basidiomycota; class Agaricomycetes; order Agaricales; family Lyophyllaceae; genus Tricholomella; species Tricholomella constricta. The sequence continues at coordinate 917,054 of JAACJP010000007.1, read as the reverse complement.
TTGCCAAATCAGCAAGTTTCGTGTCTGTTCCTTTCCATGGCGATGCCGAGAAGCCGAAGCGTTACTCAGTTTGCGGAACTCAAACCTAAAACATTAGAACTGTGCATGACGCGCTCGGCGATTCCCGAGAGGCACAGGACAACACAAGTGGACGAGAATCAGCCCATCGTCGTCGCCGCCAACCAAAATGGTCAACATCCCCAAGTATGTTTTTCTCTGCACAACTTTTACGGAGCAGTGCTGACCGCCACCTTGATTCACAGGACCCGCAGGACCTGTAAGCATCTTTGAAAGGCCTCGCACCGAATGACTTGACAAACAAATGATTTTTCTAGACTGCAAGGGCAAGACCTGCCAAAAGCATACGTGCGTCCGCTCTACGTGTACATTTCGAATGTAGAAGCTGATCGACATCCTGTAGCCCACACAAAGTGACGCAGTACAAGAAGGGCAAGGACTCTCTGTTCGCGCAAGGAAAGCGCCGTTACGACCGCAAGCAAAGCGGATACGGTGGTCAGACGAAGCCCGTCTTCCACAAGAAGGTGCGGCGTGTGCTCTGTGAGTATGCTTCCAACGCTGATGGTTTACGAACGGGGAATAGGCGAAGACGACGAAGAAGGTCGTACTGAGACTGGAGTGCACAGTTTGCAAGTACAAAATGCAACTAACACTCAAGCGTTGCAAGCAGTACGTGTATTCCAGGCTTCGCTGTTGTCGCTTTCGACTCATTTGTGATCTAGCTTCGAGCTTGGTGGTGAGAAGAAGACCAAGGGTGCTGCTCTCACTTTCGTACGTCGACTCTGCTCTGTCTTATTCTCTCCTTCTGATCTCACTGACTCGATCTCCTACGTAGTGAGCGTGTCGTCCGTGTATTATGGCTTATGTTACAATTCTATTTTCACTCCACACGGCACCGAATATGATATGCACGTCCATCTCAGAATCACTCTTCCACATGCATGCGTCCAAGCTTTTCCTGAACACCTCTTCAACTGTGAAAACTGTTTGCTTTGCTCGTTGTGTGTTTCACCGAGTTCCTTGGATCCTTATCTGATTTGTTTCTTGGCCGATCCCGGGGTCCTCGTAGCTGATAGCGATCTACTTTCGTGTGCGGCTTTGTTGTTATGTAGTATATCGACATCTTCAGAGTTTTGTCGAGAACGTATGACCTGCAACCGCCTTGTAAATTCACAGCCTATCATCGCCTCATGTACCGACTCGTGGAGAAAACTGTTTAGGTCATCGGCTTGGCTGGAGACCAGCCAGAGCGAGTTGTGGGACAAACCTCGGACAAAACGGTGCGTTCTGGACTTTTCTGCCCACTTGTTCTGCGTTGACGTCTGCGTTGTGATCAACGACTAAGGGATAATATTGGAAAATGTTCTGGAATATCATCGACGAGAGCATCACAGGCCACCCCTGGCACGACCCCCACGCTGTCGGGTCCAATCGATATTCTTACCCTCAGATGACTAACCGCCCCTTCATATAAAGCAAATTCTCACCGGCCTGCGATCTCGACACAAGCACAACACTGAACAGCAACGATGTCAAAAGACGAGCCGAGTCCACCCACTGACCACAGCCCCCCTCGGCCTTCCCACTCACTCGCCGGACGTGTAGCAATCGTCACCGGCGCCGGATCCCAATCCTCCGGCATCGGCAACGGGCGTGCCGCGGCCATCCTCCTCGCCGAAGCCGGCGCGCGCGTCGTCTGCGCAGACATCAACGCCGCCTGGGCCGCGCACACCGTGTCCATGATCGCGTCCGAGTCCGGGGACGACGCAGCAGTTGCAGTGCAGGCGGACGTCGCAAAATCTGGGGACTGCGAGCGCACGGTGAACGTCGCGCTGAGCCGATTCGGGCGCCTCGACATCCTCATCAACAACGTCGGCGTAGGCGGGCCGCAGGGCACTGCTGTGGATGTCAATCTGGGGGAGTGGGCAAGGGGCCTCGAGATAAACGTGACGAGTATGATGCTGATGGCGAAGTATGCTGTGCCCGCGATGGAAAGGAATGAGCGGAGAGAGGTGTCGGGAAGGGGCGCAATTGTGAATATCGCGAGCGTGGCAGGGCTGATTGGGGGTACACCGATGCTGCTATACCCCACGACCAAGGGCGCGATCGTGAATATGACGCGTGCGATGGCGGCGCATCATGCGCCCGCGGGAATCCGCGTTAATTGTGTGTGTCCTGGCAAGTTTTCATCTCGTTTGGCTTTACGATTACTGTGCTGATTGGCGTTTGGTAGGGATGCTCTATACGCCCATGCTATACAGTCGTGGCATGTCTACAGAAGTTCGCGAGGCGCGCCGCGAACGTAGCCTTCTGAAGACGGAAGGAAATGGATGGGACACTGGCGCCGCGGTGAGGTTCCTGGCCAGTGACGAGGCGCGCTGGATAACGGGTGTTATCCTTCCTGTCGATGCGGGAACAACTGCCGCGATCCCACAAGGGGGCGCCTTGGGTAAAGCGAACATATTCTCTACGTTAGATGTTCGTTCGAAACTATGATCACAATTCTGCTTTTCACCTGAGTATCACCAACTACCAACTTGCTTGGTACTGCAAGTGTTGTTGCTGAGTCTGCCGCATCAGAACTTAATCACGACCGTTGTCGACCTCGAATACACTTTTATGACACTCTGCAAGTAGAGTGATTAGAGTTCACAGATCATGCTCAAACGCCGAGTACTCTGAGTGATGCCGGTGACGCCAAGTTGGGCAATAACGTCTTCAAGTTCTAATCCAAGTAGATTGCGTATCACGTTCCATATACACGTGTGCATTTAGCTCATGCTGCAGGGCTTTCCACCTTTGTCTCTTCCTCCCCAACCTGCGCCCGCTTCCTCAGACCCTGGAGCTCCTCGGCGGGTTTGAATACAGTCGACACCTCGAACCTTACATCGCACGCTTTCCGGAACTCCTCTAGCCGCTCCGACTTGATGGACGTCAAGAACGTCACAACCTGCAGCGCCGACTGAGGTAAAGAATGTATCAACACCCGACTCTCAAGAACAGGGAAAGAAACGTACAGGAACGTCAAGCTTCGAGTCTTCCCTGAGCGTCCCGAAGACGATCTCTTCCACCTCCTGCAGGGGAGCTTCCAGTGCATGCGCAACCTTGGCCGCAGCCAAAACGGCAAGTGGCTCTGAAGAATGCCGCTGGAGGCACTGCCCATTGTATGTGTCAAGCGACACCTCATCGGGAAGGAGCTTCGCCAGAGCCTCTGTTACCAAGGGCCCGATGGGCGCCGGGAGCTGCTGCGGCAGCGCCTGAACCGCCTGCCGGAAGTGCACGAGACGGATGTGTAGTTCGGGATGTTCATGATTCAGCGCTCGTGCGCAATTGAGTGCTTTCACTGCTTGGAGGAATTTTTCTGGACAACGTGATCAGTTGAGGACGAGGATAGGATTGGTGAAACAAACTTCTCCGAACTGCGACGTCGTAAATGGCGAGCCACGCGTCGATGTTGTTGGTTGATAGAGCGGAGAGCGGATGCAGGAGCTTGGCGGCGTGTTCGAGAGGGTCGGCGACGCTGAGAAGCTTGATGCCCTCAGGGTCGTCGTCTTTAGGCAGCGTGACCTCGAGGCCTTTGTCTTCGTTCGCGGAGGCTGCGGGCGCTGGACATCACGCTTCTCAAGAGAATAGTTGATGCAGGGTAAGAAACAGAAGTACCTTTCTTGACATCTTCTTGCACCTTTTGTGCGGCCTTCTTGGCCTTTTTCTTTGCCTTCTTCTCGGCGTCTGTGAGTTGGGCTGGAGGAAATTTGGTTATATAATATCACGTAGAAGATTGGCCTTACGAGCTGATGAAGCGGCCTTGGCAATGGAGGGGTCATCGTGGAGGGCGACGTATATCTGTACAAGCCGAAACGCACTGGTCGTCAAATTTTGCCAGGCTAGGCTGAACCTCGTAGACATACCCGGGAAGCCGATAGAGCTGCTTTGACATAGGCAGGATGTGATCGCAGACGATCTTCCCACTTTACCAGCCTGGTGGGTAATATTCAGTATGCCGGGCGCTGTACTCTTGGGGAAACATACGTCAAGTAGATATTGAGCGTGAACTTGCGCAAGTTGTACCCGTGGAAGTCATACTGGTCGTCTTCAACCTCGTTAAAGATCTGAGCATCACAACGAAATCAGCTGGTCGATCCGGAGTGCATTTCTACAAACTCGCCTTCTGCACAGCCAGGTATTTCTTCAAAGCGAGGTTCAGTTTGGCATTACGATAGTGAGCATCGGCTTCTTCAATCAGGTATAGCAAAGACTGCATATCCTCCAGGTCCGCACCGGGGCTCGTCGCGTCTTTCTAAAGACAAAAATTCAGCTCCCCTATCGGAGACACGGGAGAGGAAAAAGCACGCCTTAGTGAAAAGACCTAGAATCGCGCTGGCCTCATCGATCAGCCCGGCGCGGAGGAGGTACTTCGCGCACTTGGTGTTAAGGAAGCGATCTTGACCGTCCAGCAGCCTCGCCTCATCCACACACCGCGCGGCGCCGAATGGGTCCCCAGCGCGCTTCAGCGTCCGTGCCTTGCACGCGTGCAGCTCCGGGAGCGTCGGAGTGTGAGCAAGCGCCAGCTCAATCGTCTCCAGGGCCTGCTGGGGACGCCCAAGGTAGGAGTGATGTTGTGCGAGGAAATAGAGCGTCCAAAGATACGTCGTGGGCTCAAGGTCTGTGGGTGCAGACGAGGAGGAGGGGGAAGGGGAGGTCGAATCCGGCGAGAAGTCGGCGCGGGCAGCCTCGACGATCTCTTCGACAATCTGCCGCTTGGAGTCATCACAGTAGAGAGCCTTGATGTCGACGAAGAGCGAAGGAACGCCTTTGGTTAGCCCGGAAAGCAGGTACGGCTTGACGAGATCACGGAAGTCGTCCCGGGAAGCGATGTTCAGTGCTAGGCGCCGTGGAGCAGTGGCTTTAGGCAGCTGTGTGGAGAATTGGCGTAGGATGGTCAGGGCATCTGTGCTTGTAGCGTCTGATTGCATGTCAGAGGAGAGGGTGAGCTGGGTGTTGAGTAACTACTCACCCAAAGATAAACCCTGATTCGAAAGATACCCCCGGAGGTAGTCGTAGCAGTCAGAATTGTGCTCAATCAATACTCGCCACGCGTGTTCCGCCTCATCCGACCCGAGTTTGGAGAGTAGCCGGGCTAGTAAAGGATCAGCATTGACATTTGTCGTCGCACGAGAACACTTACCTCGATATTCCATGATCGCAGCGCGGTCGACAATGGATCGAGATTTTGCATTGATATCGAGCAAAGAAAGGGCGTCGGAGAATTCGCCCATCTCTTCCAAGAGGTGGATGTGATACAGCAAAGTTTCGGAATGCTCGATATCATAATCCGGGACGTTCTAATGAGTGCAAGTCAATTATGAGAGGCTCATATTGGCTTATACCACATACCTTCAGCGTTCGTTCATAGTGTTCCAAAGTTTTCCGTGCCTCCGCAAGGTTTCCATTTAGGTGATGTGCAACCGCTAATGCAACCCAATGCTGGCGGAGGGTGGGCCGTATTCTGAGAAGAGTGTGCCGAGTCTCTACCAGCGCATCGAATAGCCGTAGTTGAGTTTGCAGTTGAGCAGCGTCACGCAAAATATTCAGGTTTTCCTGCACCGAAATCGAACATCAGGTATATTGCCGTGATTCTCAGCCACAAACGCACTTTATCAAAGCGCAGGGCTTGTGTATATGATTTTAACGCCTCCTCGTAATGCTTCTCTCCCTTCTGGATGAGGCCGAAAACATGCCAGCAGATGTGGGACGTCAAGTCAAGCCGGACGCCCTTCTTCACGAGGTCGATCCCTTCCTCCCGCTTCCCCATGTGGGTCAAGACAAGTCCTTTCATGCATAGTGTTTCTGAGAAAGTAATCAGGGCCCGGAAATTTTGAAATAGTCTACTGGACGTACCGCCATGCTCTGGAAATTTCTTGAGGATCTGATCAGAGGTTTTGAGGCCCTTCTTGAGCTGCCGGGTTTCGTAGAGCGTCAGTAGCTCCTTGAAAAGCGTAGCCTCCTTGGACGGGAGGATCCGTTTGGCAGGAGTGGGAAGCACTTTGGACATGTAGACAGACGGAGTCCAGATTCAGTATTTCCTCAAACGCCTGATTCACTGGAGAGTCACAAATTGTGAGACGGAACAAAGGCAAACAACGCGTGCCGCCCAGCAGACGCGCTTCTCTTCCTCCTCCAACACCATGGTGGCCCAGACTCGCCACGGCGGCCAGCCCTCGCCCACCAAAAAGCTCGCTTTCCGTGAAAAGCTTCTAGGAAAGGGGCTTTCGACTGATGCCTTGCTCAAGAAAATGAAGGCCTTGCACACTGAACTGGCTTCACTCGATCAAGAGCACGTCGACGTCAGTTCTCTCAGCAGCGTCCGCAAGGAGCTTGTAAATACATCTATCCTACTTCACAAGGACCGGGGAGTCAAGGCATATGCGGCCTGCTGTCTTGCGGACATCCTACGTCTCTACGCTCCCGATGCACCATACACACAAGCCGAGCTTCGCGATATTTTCCAATTCTTCTTTCGCCAGCTCACAAATGGACTCAAGGGCGCCGACGCCTCGTACTACAACGAATACTTTCATCTGCTCGAGTCTCTATCGACGGTGAAGAGCGTCGTGCTCGTCTGCGACTTACCAACCGCGGAGGAACTCATGGTCGAAATTTTTCGCGACTTTTTTAACCTCGTCAGACGCGATCTGCCCAAGAAAATTGAGATATTCATGGTGGACATCCTTGTTGCCCTTATCGATGAAGCTCAGGTCTTGCCGACGGAGGTGTTGGAGTCGATATTGTCTCAATTCATGGAGAACAATACGGTACGTTTGCTTTACCAAATCATATGAAGCGCATAAGAACTTCCCCATCGTAACCTTGACACCCGAATGTCCGCGAGCTCGCACCACACCTCCCCGTTTTTTGGTTATCGCTACCCGTCGGCTGATATTCTGACACGACCCTCCAGCGGATAGAACAGGCAGGATATCGATTGGCAGTGCAAGTGTGCAATGGTACTGCAGACAAACTCCAACGACACGTCTGCCAACATTTCACCGACATCATCGTGGCAAATTCCCGCGACGAAGACTTCAACGAGATCCGAACAGCACATGAGCTCATCAAAAGGCTCAATCACTCATGTCCGGGGCTGCTGCATAGTGTCATTCCGCAGCTGGAGGAAGAGCTCCGTGTCGAGGAGGTAACACTGCGCCTGATCGCGACTCAGGTGCTTGGGGAGATGTTTGCGGACAAGGGCGGTGCAGAACTAGCAAAGAAGTATCCGGCGACATGGAACGTGTGGGTGCTACGGAAGAACGACAAGGCAGCGTCGGTGCGGCTGAAATTTGTGGAGGCAACGAAGGGGCTGCTTGTCAACTTGTTTGAGCAGAGGGAAGTCATCGAAGGTGCGTCCATCAAGGCATATTGACCCGTTTACCAACGACGTTCTAGAGGCGCTTCTTTCCAAGCTCTTGGACCCCGATGAGAAGGTTCGCGCGGCGGCTTGCAAAGTCTATGGCCAGCTCGACTACGAAACTGCTCTTCACCATGTGTCTGAAGGCCAGCTACGTGCAGTGGCCGAGCGGGGAGTAGACAAGAAGGTTAGTCCTGGCGACATATACCTCACTCCACATGCATCTCATTATTCCTCAAGCAATCGGTCCGTGTGGAAGCCTTAACGAGTCTAGGGAAGCTGTATAGTCTTGCCTACCCAGAAATGTGAGTTCGTGCCTTCACAGGTGACTTGTGCCAATGCTAAAGCGCCTTCATAGTGAGAACAACGAACCCTTGGCAATAAAGCAGTTCTCGTGGATACCTAACACCATACTGCAAATGATCGGCGTCAGCACTGAAGTCAGGTGCGTGGGTCCCAATCCCATAATGTAGCTTTACCTTAACATCTCCCCCAAGGACGATCGTGGAACAGGTAGTTATGGAGTATATCTTACCCCTCCCTTCATCTTCGACCCCATCCAGCTCGAAGGGTGGGGATGTAGATGAAGTAGCTTGGACTGATAGGTTACTTCACACGATGAAGTTCCTTGAGGAGAAGTCCACCAATGCAATGTTGCTGTTAACGGCGCTCAAACAGGTGTATGTGTCTTTCCTCGTAAATTCATAGGGTCGTCTTTTGTGCTGAATACACCAATCTAGGCGACCGAACGTGTATGATCATTTTTTGGATACTTGTGTCCAAAACAACGTCAGTCAAATGAATTCTCAGTTGCCACCATTAATTCATGATCATTCTCAGGGTGGCATCATCGACGAAGACGAAGAGAAGGTCACGCATCGGCTAGATGGTCTGATACAGCACATCTCCCGTTCGTCCCATTCTTTGCACTTTGGCTTATGACTCTAGGTCTAATTACGACACAGTCACTTTTCCGGATCCCTTTAAGGCCGTTGAGGACCTCGAGGCTTTCGCCAAATTGAATGAAGGACGACTATACAAGCTCTTCAAAACCTGTATGGATTCCCAAACAGACCTGAAAGGGTTGATCAAGGCGACGGTAGGACACTCATCCGAGCTCACAATCCGCCAGCAGTTCAGCTGAAGCCCCGCCTCCAGAACGAGGTCCAGCGTCGAGTAGAGCAGCAATTGTCCCCCCATGCAGCAACACTGTTGACCCTCCTCCGGCGCTCGAGCTTCCGTATCCTCAACCAGTCCTCTATCCCCACTCTCATCAAGCGCGTGCTCAAGGGCCACGGGCACACAAGCGACCACGCCAAGCTCCTCCTCACTTATGTGTCGAAGCACTCGCCGGCATTTTACAAGTCCCATATGAGCGAGCTGACGAAGGCGATTGCTGACGAGAAGAATACCCCGCTGGTCGAGACCTGTTTGCATGCGCTTGCGGGAGTGTTACACTGGGACAAGAAATTGATCCCGACGGACAAGTGAGGTTTCATTTTGTTACGCGGTGGTGCGTATGGCTGATGGCGCTGTTCTCTTTTTGACTTGTGAAGGCGGACGCTAGAGAGGATCACACGCTTTTCACTCCAGTCGAATGAACGGATTGCGAAGTTCGCTGCTAGGATACTCGCTGTCTCTGGTGACGCCAGTGCTTGCGACTCACTCGTTGAGGTTAGTGAACTGTTTGTCCACGATTCAAATTGAAGGGCGTCGATTGATCGGTCCTGCTCCAGTTGATTGTGGATGACCTTGCTGAGTCTTCCCCTGAGAAGCTCGTGGCACACGTCGCTGTGCTCGCCCAGATAGCACGATTTGCGCCTGAAGCATTTGAGCACCAAAGCGACGTCATTATGACCTTTCTGCTCAAGCAAATTCTCATGGTTCCAACACTGCCTGATCCCGTACGTCCCTTTCTCCCTCTTCACGTCACGCGCGCATGTTTGGTTGAATAAGGCGCAAAAGGACGATATGGATGTGGACGAGGAGTGGGTGGCCGATGAGGACGTCGCTCCAACACTGCGAGCCAAAATCCTCGTGCTGAAAGTCTGCCGGTATCGCAGTCTAGCACATGCATCATCAGACAAGGCTCTGGAGATTTCGACGCCAGTTTTAAAGATGTTTGCGACGCTTATAGAACACAGCGGCTCATTCACGGGGCAAGCAGGCGAGGAGTGCGTTACATCGAGTCTATGTCCGTGTTCATGTGCGCTGATATGTGACTCTAGCCCGAAAGTGATGTCGAGGATGCGGTTACAGGCGGCGGTATCCCTGTTGCATCTTTCAACTATTAATATTTATGCGCAAACGATGATACAAAAATTTATAAGGCTGGCGGTCACCGTCCAGGTACGTTCGATGTTTGTGTTAGTATTCGTTTCCTTTCACTAACATAGATTTCAAGGATTCGTGTTATAATGTTCGAATATTGTTCCTCACGAAACTCATATCTCTATTGCAACCACGAAAACTTCCACCTCGGTACAATGTCATTCCATTCCTAACAGTTCATGATCCCGAGAGCGATGTCAAGGCACTGGTAAGCCCCTCGAACATGTTACTGTCCCGTCGCCGGTTGACGTTATTCGGTTATCCAGGCATCATCGTACATCACCGGAGCGCTGAGAAAGATGAGACCAAGTACGTCGCATCATGATGGATGTGCGCAAGCCGCATTGCTAATTTACTTACAGATATCAGAACGGAACATTTCGAAATAATCTTTATACGCTTGCTACACCTGCTTGCCCACCATCCCGATTTTAGTAAAAGTCACGAGGAACTCCTTGACATTTCCAAGTCAGTTTAAACCTTTCCCGTCTTTCAATCGAATCTCAATTACATTTTAGATATATCCAGTTTTATATCGACCTCGTCGCTACCTCGGAAAACGTTTCGCTTCTCTTCCATCTTGCCTTGAAAGGGAAGTCGGTGCGTGACTCAGAGTCACATGCATACACGGAAGTGAGTAATGCGAACCTCTTCATCCTGTGATATTTGAACGAGAATGCCCCCCTAGAATCTTTACGTGATTGCTGAGCTGGCCCAAGAAATGATTAAATCTTATGCCAGTAGTCGCTCCTGGAGCGTTCAAAGCTACCCAGGCAAAATCCGACTGCCAGCTGATATCCTCAGGCCATTACCCAACCCAGAAGCGGCTAAAGTGGTGGGCCATCCCTTGACAATACATTGTAAATGACGAACTGAGTCTCGGGTCCACAGATCAACAAGACTATATACCTTCCGGAGGACACGATTGAATGGCTAGCCAATCTGCTGAAACCCAAGGTAAAAAGGGTCTATCGTGTCACCACTGATGTTGTGTGCTGACGGTTCATGTCGTAGGCAGAGAAGAAGGAGCGGAAAGCGCCTGCTAAACGCAAGGCTCCTGCTCCCAAGGCAAATGGGTCTGCCAAGTTCGTAGCTTGCTCCTTTCATCACATAAAGGTCACATTCTAACTTTGTTCCTGCCTATAAGGAGATCACGAGTCAAGAAGAGACGGCAGTCGGATGATGAATCGGAGGAGGAGTCAGAAGCAGAGGACAGCGATGCTGATGTGCCACAGCGAGAAGAGGAGGCCAAGGCCTCTGATCAGGATGATCAGGAGGACGCCGAAGAGAAATTGGGTCGGGGTGCCAGGACACGGGCAAAGGTCAGCTGCCTCCTGGCTGGGCGTCCCGTACATGACTAAGATGATCTTACCACTCCACAGGCCAGAAGCAGGAGGCAAAGGACAGCTGCCGTGAAAGCTGAAGCGGTCAAGTCGGACGACTGACGGGGATAGTTGTGTTCTCTTCTCTGAACATTTATTGTATGGTCTTTCTTTCTTTCCGTTCGTTGTCTCGTGCTGTCTGTACTACCTATCGCTTTTCTCACTGATGTATCAGCTGCTCAATACTCACAGTTCATCTCGTTACTTTCTACCTAAATTATGTTGATTCGAAACTCGACCTTTAATGATCATGATCAATTTGGACGAATCTAAACAACCAAGCAGGCAGCCGGGCGGCTCTAAAATATGGACGAGCAAGATTTACGCCGCCCACGCCACCATCTCCCCCTTAGCAATTGCCTGCGAAATGAAGGTTGTAGGAAGAGCCCTACTTACAAGATCTAAAGTCCTGAACCTCTCCTGATGAGATTCCGAAGCCCAAGGGCCATGTGGTTATAGTACATGGTCAAATGGGGACTCGTTACCTTTGCAGAGGTTGAATAGGCACAGTGTGACAGATCCAGAATAGTCCCTTCGCTCGCTCCGTTTGAGACTGAATTTGGTGGTTGTTCTGTCCTGTCATTCAGATGTCGAAAAGTGCAAGGAAGCCTGCGCATCTTCCTCTCCTAATGCTTGGACTACATGGATGTTGAGCGATGCGACGAAAACAATACATAGGTGACAATATATGCGCGATAACAATGCTATGATAACGTAGATGAGATAATGCGAGTCAAATGTAGTGTGATAAAGAAGTTTTTTTCCTCAGTGAATGAACCCAAAAAGAAAGATGCAAAATGATAACCCATGATAAAAAATATACGAAGCAGGCTGATGCTTGCTGAGCGTCCAAAAGGCCAATATTTCAGAACTGCGACGGGCCGCGGCTCAATTCGAGGCCGACTTTTTGCACAAGGTGCATGCCGAGGGGTTCGAGCGCCTCCTTCCAGAGCTCCCTTCGACGGCGGCCCTCAAGGATGAAGTTCGAGCGCTCGCCCGTTTCGCCTTCTGGGCCAAAGACGAAGACCTTGTCCTCACGCCACGGTGCCTCCCCATTCGCGAAAGAGATCCACCTCTCTTGCATGGTGTCTCGCACACGCCTGTACGACCACTCGTCGACGACGGTGGTGGTCCATTCTTCATCAACTCCACCGCCCTGAATAAAGTCCTCATCGTCCGACAGATCGCCGAAGGTTTCACAGAAGATCTCAGGGGAGGAAGGCTGTGCAGAAGCAGGGAGCGGTATTGTGTCGAACAGGTAGACAAGATCCGCCGCATTGTGTGGAGCACCTTTCGATGGGCCCTCCTGATCAAAGACGTATCTCCACACTCCACGCCCACCCCGTTCACGTTTCGCGCTGTGGGCGACACACTCAGTGGGCCACGCCACGCGAGCGTCATTGACAAGCTCCAATACATGATCCATGATGTCCTCGTCCGGAGTGTACGGCGAGATGTCATACGCGCGCATGACGTTGCTGGCCTTGGTGAGCGACTGACAGACGGCCTTGATCCGCCTGACAGCGCCGGCCGGGGTCCACAAAGACAGGGGGCGCAACCACTGAGTGGAATCGGCGGAGCAGTCTCCAATGATTAGGGGCTGAAGATTTGCAGGGAGCGCCAGAGCTGAAGTGCGTGACGGGGAACGGATGTCCCGAATCGAGGATCGGCTCCGGGCGCGGCTGTGCGCACGGGCAATGTGACTTTTAAGCTGGCTATGATGGCGCGAGTGCGCGTCATCCTTGACGAAGAAGTCTTGCCATCCTTGGCGGAAGAATACCCCGTCATCGATGGCGCGTAAAGTATTCCCGAGCGCGGCAAGCTTCTCGGCGTCGACCTGCCGGAATTGATCCATGGTGGTGACGCGTAATGCTGCGAGAATGCGTGAAAGGTGCCATCCGGCGTTTGCGACATCGGGAAGGTTGTGGTCCAGAAGGGCACTCTGGACTATGGCGCGCTGGAACATAGGGCGAATCTGGTTATCTGCGGAGAGCATGTGGCAAAGAATGTCGGCGCCGCCCGAAGATTCGCCGAATACAGTGATGTTGCCGGAATCGCCGCCAAATTCCCCAATGTAATTATGGAGCCATTCCATGGCCTTTCGTTGATCTCGTAGACCTGTGTTCGAAATTAGTCCGCGTTAACGCCATCCAACCAGGATAACTTGCCATAGTTGCCAACGCCTTCTTCACCCGCGGATCTGTTGTCCTCTCTAATCATAGGGCTGGCCGCAAAGCCAAACAGTCCAATTCGGAAGCTATTGTTCGACGACATAATCAGATGCTGTTCAGAATCATAAAACCGGTGCACTGACTTGAATGTGATCAGGATGACTGGTTTGCCTATGTCAAGGCTTTTCTGGACCAAAGGTCCACAATCGTACACCCAGCTTGAACCGCAGCCGCGCTCGCCACCCCTATACAGATGATCGTTAACTATAAGTACCCGTTATTGATGATAGACATACCCATGCACCCACAGCATTACAGGCACGCGGGATTGCGGTGTAAGCCCAGCAGGGCATGTGATGTTAAGATTCAAACACTCAAACTCGTCTTGTTTGACGACTTGCTGTGGAACGACCTCGTCTGTGATCCCGACCAGAGTTTCTTCAATTGTCTTGGAACTTCTAGGCTGCGGGCAGATTGCTCTAGGATCAGTGTTATGTTGGGTCAGCGTTTCCAAAATCAGTGAAATTAGATGAAGGGGAGCGCACCCGTGTCTTGAGGCGTCAACTATTGGAGGGTAAGACTTCCACAACCTTGACTGGCGAAAACGTGCAGGCACAGAGGCATACTTGATACCCAAGTACTGGTGTATGGGCGTGTCTGGGGTCGATAAAGGGTGTTCGACACCACAGAAGGTCGTGTGCAGCAAAGCATGATACTGCTTTGGACTCGCTGAGTAGCAAGGTTTCTGTGTGGCTGTCATGCTGATCGTGCAGAACGTGTCTCGAAGGTTTCTCACAAGTGAAGGAGATGAATGAGGGGACACGAAGAGGGGGCAAGGTCAGAGCGAGGAGAATGATGTGGGCTGAATGATAGAAAGCGAGACACTTGTATGTGAATAGGGTGCTTCCGATGGTGCATGGTTGCGATCGATCGATTTAGGTGGAGGGCCCAAAAACCTAAGCCCTTCGTCCAGAATAGGCAATACCATGCGTCATCACGTGATAGATTGCGGATTTCCTCGAAGTCGCTCCAGGGAACCAAGGGATGCAACAACTGCTGCCTGATGGCACGATGTCCGATCTCTGATGCGGCCGCTCTAGTATGCTGCCAAACTCGGGCCATAAGCCAGAAATTACCCATCAGGACGAGGGTGGGACCTTGATGCTGTTTCTGACTCCCAAAGTGACGTGTTATGTGAGTGGTAATTGAAAGCGTGTTACAATACGACTTACAAGGTATCACGGGACCATCCTCCAAGACAGGGTTTTCTAGATCGTTCAGGAGAAGGGGAGAGCCAACGTAAGAATAGCTGCGTCCTTCGGCAGGGCGGAACTTGTTCGTTGGGAGATGGAGGCAGGGCTAGCGGCGAATGGGTATTTGTTTGATGCGGGCTCGTTTCGTAGTTGGCCAATTTGGGCGTGACAATGGGAAGATCCTTGGATGATCGGATGGAAGCAGGCCGGTAGCTTCTCGATGAGCGCCATTAAGTTATCCAGAACAATCCGGCAAAAGCAAACAGACTTTCCGCTCAAGGGCAAAGCCTGCCCATGCAAAACATCTCATAAAACACATCTTGGTCAAGCCTAGTGAGCGCATGATTTACGAAAGAGTGATGAGTTCGACCAAGTCAAAAATACTTCGTTGCTCACCGTGAATAACTGTAACGTCTCAGAGGTTGGACAGGCGTGACGCGCTGGATGTAAATTCAACCCTCCTTTGAGAAGAAATGTTTAAACACGATGTCAGAGATTGAATCCTCTTCCTCGATCAATCGAGGAGAGGAAACTGACAGTGACAGAAGACAATCAAAAGGCTGTGTATGCAAAGCTTGGTGTAAGTCAGGCGGCTTCAAGGCTAGAGTTCCTGAGTTTACACGACGCACCTAGGTATCACCACGAAAGCACTTAGGGTGAATAGCCAATGAAGGAACGAAGTGATGGAATTGGGAGTAACAAACCATACAAAAGTCCAAAGAAGAGTCTGAATAGAACAAAACATCTGAGTATGCGTGGCTTGAAAAAGCTAACGAGCTGAATAGGTACACCACGAATCATCACAAGAGACGTCGGGTTACATCGAGTTCGTACACTTGGAACGAAGATAGGCTCTCTAAGCTCATTATAGTGCACCAAGGAGGCTATGCACATGTGTAATGAGCGCTGCAGCGCTCAGGCAGTTAAGTAGGGCGACGAGCTGTGGAAGTCAAAGTTGTGGTCGAAGCCAAGTTGATGATCGATCTGATCATTTCATATCCAGGCAATCTCCGGATGCGGTGTATCGCGGCCCGACATTCCGAGTTCCGAGCCAGTTGTTCCGATGCCTCGGAATCGAAGTCGTAAATGCTACAGACTCTTACAATAGGTATTCCAAGTTTATTCGTGTACAAGCTCGACATCATCCCCGGACTCTGACCACCTTCCGCTTGCCTTTCTGTGCTCCGCCAGGCATACCAGGTGTAGGTGCAACACCAGGGATGGGGTTTTCTGTGGCGTTCATTCCTGCTTTGACAGTATCGATGAGGACACCAGTCGAGATCGCCGGAGAATAAGGAGAAACGCGGCTGGCCAAAGGAGGATGAGGTTCAGGTGGGTTAGGAAGTCGCCGTCCACCGATCTGTTTCGACTGTGGGGCCGCAGGTGACTTTGATTTCGTTTGCGCTGGCTGCTTTCCCTTGTTCGATGTACTTGTCGGTTTGGATGGAGCCGGTGCAGCAGTATTGGGTGTTGAGGTGTTGTACGGCGGTTTAGGAATGTTTTCTGGCTTCAAATGTTGTATCTGGAAGCAGATCATTTCCAACAACTGCTTCTCTAGAGGCGTGTGTGCGTTGGTAACCATATCTTAAAATTCAAGAGAGGGAACCCACTGGTTTTCACAATTGGGTTCATAAGGTTTCCATCCTTCTTCCATTGTACCCGTACTCGTCCAGGGTTTTCCCAATCTCGAGGATGCGATTTGTTGACTTCGTGAAGTGTGCCAAGCCCCAATCGATTCGCAGCCTCTGCGATGTCCTTGCTGAGCGGCCACCACAAGCTCTTGGCCCGCTCCACCCTGCGCTGTCCGGTGCCATAGGGGCGTTTCGCGTCGATGTATATGGGATAGATGCACGTCCATCTGCAGAGGCCCCTCAATCTTAAATTTCGCGTCAAAAATGAAACTCGACACACGTCTTATACGGTGTGATGTCTGTCACTGTGTTCTTCAAGTCCGGCCGGCTCGCAGCCGCGGGTGTAGGTCTAGATTGCGATTGCGATGAAGGCGACGCCGGGCCTGCTTGCTGAGATGGCTCAAATTCATCGTCGGAGATGTGAATTTCCTCGAGAAGCGGCCCGCGCGTGCCTGTATTGGGGAGGGGCTGAGAAGGAAGAGGGAGGTCTGTGTCATCGTCGAACTCATCCTCTACGATAGCTGCTCGTCGAGACATGGCTGGAGTAGTAATTTGCACTAAGAATCGTGTTGAGGATGATCGTTGTCGTGGGCTTTGTGTGATCGGGCTTTCCCACGTGTCCTTGTCCCCCCTCCGTCACGGTTCATGCGCCTCAGATGATTTTTTGCTCGTCAAGGCTGGCAACGACGATATGTTTGTGCGTTCGAGGTACTCATTTCTTTACTAGATGTACTAAAGTACTGCAAAAGAACGATACTGGCCTGGATTTGCCACCTCCAACTTGTATTTGCAGATGCCAACCTGCCAGTCAATGACACCCAACCAGGACTCATATGTACACCATTCGGTGCATGCGAGCCATGTCCAGAATCTGCAGTAAGTATGTCCTACTCTTTGCTGGCGCACGTCCTCACGCCTCCGGTCTGCATAGCTTTTAGAACCTTTCTGTCAACCGTTTGGAAACAGACGCCTAATGCACTGTGTCAAAGCAGACGCAACCTCTTTCAAGCCACCGTCGCATGAACCACCACACCACGGAGCACCACTGCACTCAGGAGACTTCAAATCCCAGCATCCAGAGGGCGAAACCCCCGCCTGGGAATCCTGCGGCCGCATCGTCGCCCAAGAACGGGCCGACTTCTACGAATTCATAGCATGCAACATCTTATTCGGTGTCATTGCCCTTGCAATTCTATTCGCACGCTCGAAGCGGCTTCATGCATTGCAGGCCAGGCAGTTGGCCGCGAGGATAGGGATAATTCGGGGCCCAGCTGCTGGTGGGAGGCGGTAGTTTAACCTTAGCTAGGATAATAATAGGTATTTCTTTCTCTGCTGCGCTTTGAGCCGTCATCTGACCTACACTTTCAGTGTATAGTAAATTGACGGTGTTTCTGCCGCTGGTGCACTTTGTCATTACATCCAAATCGCCCGACTGTCAAGTTGCGAATGGAGTCGGCCATATTGAGGGCTGTTAACCACGGCTTTTCCATCTGTTTGCTCGCGGTTCCCAGGTGTTGTGCCACATTTGGCATCCATTTCTCGTATGCTCAATTGCCGGAACTCACCCTTCATCTATAATTTTCCTTGTTCATTCTCGACGAGATCGACGCTACCCACTCACGACCAACTCTGCAATCTTCTTGCTCCACGTATTTCTTATCGCCACTCTTCTGGTAACAATTTTGTCTTTGGACTATGTCAACGATGTTGCAATACCACACCCTCGGTTTGTCGTCTATGAATGGCAGCTTGCTGAATCAAGCTCAAGGTGCAATGTATCTCGGCGTCTTTTGGGTTAATGATAGCCTGCGTAGG
The DNA here is from genome assembly GCA_013368375.1 of Tricholomella constricta. Classification (NCBI taxonomy): domain Eukaryota; kingdom Fungi; phylum Basidiomycota; class Agaricomycetes; order Agaricales; family Lyophyllaceae; genus Tricholomella; species Tricholomella constricta. The sequence continues at coordinate 899,048 of JAACJP010000007.1, read as the reverse complement.
AACTTACCTGAGCTGGCATGTGGGGGTGATTGGACCTGCGTATCATTTTGCCTGGGTAGCCCATGTACGCAACGTTTTTGTCGCATACGGCACTCGCATTTCGACATCGCGTACTGGTTATTGACTTCTTCTTCTCCCTTGGGCATAGGCCGAGGCCATAACGAGTCCTGATTCGGATAAAAAAGAGCGTTTTAAGACAAGCTCGCCGAAATGTCCGAGTAAACAAGCATTGTACGTTGTTTCACACACCTGAGGTTGATGTACACTTACAAGTGCACGGATGACCTTGTAGCTGGGAAAGTATCGAGTATCGTTGACGTCCTGACCGGCACGATCCCGAACTCTCCGAAATGTCTTTTCACTCACGATCCACGTGTCGCGGTCTGGCAGCGTTGGTCTCCCGGCCTCGCCCACCATCCCCGAATCGTCTACGCCAATAATTCGTACGCACGAAGGATGAACTCTACGCGTCGACACGTCGCAGCTATCTTCGATCCCTCTATCGCCTTCAACCAGGGATTTGTTTTTCGATACACGTGTACCCTCGTGGCCATCTGATACCTCCACGATGTCGCATTGTTCCTAAACCTCGTGTCTCTTGTCGCGCTCTCCCCACAATCAACGCCTGCCTGCCCCTGATTAAACTCGCAAACGCGTTGCGGGCAATGCATGCCCGTTGTATTTACTCTATATCAACCCTCGCCACCCCCACCCCAACACTATTCCAAACCAAACCTCCTCCTCCCCTTCCTCGTGCAACGAGATGTTCCCCCTGTCCCTGTCTCCCTTTTTCATTTTCATCTTTTCCTTGTTGACTGCATCTTATGTCTCTGCTGCTCCGTTGTGTGGGCTGGTTCCACCGACGCAAACGACTCAGAGCGTCCACGGTAGCGCCACAAATATCTCAGCATCCGAAGATGTCCTCGCTGCTGCGTGGTACCCCGGCTGGCTCGGCACGCAATTCCCCCCCAACACGATCTCTTGGTCCAAGTACAATGTTCTGACATTTGCCTTCGCGTACGTGCTGCTGCCACTGAGTTGCGTTTTGTGTGCGATCTGACGGTATCGGTTGGTGCTGTTCTCAGTGTGACTACCCCTGATTCTTCTGTGATTTCGCTGGATTCGGTCAGTCAACAGGTGCTTCCGATTTTTGTTGCAGAAGCAAAGAAGAATGTACGTCACTGTGACCACATGTCATATGTCCAGAAACTGAGCAGCTTGGCACAGAGTGTCAACGCCCTTGTATCCATCGGCGGATGGACCGGTTCACAATACTTTTCCACGGCCGTAGCGACGGAGGCCAATCGTACCGCGTTCCTCGGTGCTGTTCTTGGTCTCGTCTCACAGTACCAACTCGATGGTATTGATTTTGAGTACGTCCCTAATCCTAGGTTCAATCTCCGAGTACGGGAGCTGAGGCATGATTTTCAGTTGGGAATATCCGAACAAACAAGGGATCGGCTGCAACATCATATCCCCGAACGATTCAGCAAATTTCCTCTTGTTCCTACAAGCTCTCCGGGCAAAGGCACCGTCCAACTTGATCATATCTGCTGCCGTAGGGACTGCACCATTCAATGGTGCTGACGGCACGCCAATGACGGATGTTTCCGGCTTTGCGGCCGTCCTCGATCACATCGGTCCGTGTGTTCATGGCTCATGCCTGTAGCTTCGTGCTGAAGGAGGTTTGCTTACAGCGATCATGGCTTACGATATTTGGGGATCATGGTCAACCGCTGGTGTAGGACCGAACGCTCCACTAGATGATTCATGTGCGCCCACGAAGGCCGGCTCGGCGACCTCTGCAGTTGAGGCTTGGACGGCTGCGGAATTTCCGGCGAACAAGGTAAGCATCTTCGACAATCAGAAGGATGATACTCAAAATTTGAATAGATCGCTCTGGGAATTGCTTCTTACGGCCACAGCTTCCATGTCGACGCCGCAAATGCTCTTTCGAGTCCAGGACAATTGGCCGCCTACCCCACCTTCGACAAAGCGCAACAACCAGCCGGCTACAAGGAAGATGGAGGTGGTGGTATGTCTCTCGACTTCATACAAGCATTGAGGCCTTTAAAATTAATTAAACTGGTAGGTGTCGACCAATGCGGCGCACCTGTTGGCGTCGGTGGCGTTTTTGATTTTTGGGGAATGATTGACGGCGGCTTCCTCAACGCTGATGGCTGGCCTGCGGACGGAATCGATTATAGGTATGACAACTGCAGCCAGACGGTGAGTTTTGGATCAAGAGGATGCTGCACCTTCAAGCTCAATGCCGAGTCTAGCCCTACGTCTATAATAAGAGCACACAGGTCATGATTTCCTACGATGATCCGACGAGTTTTGGTAAACTTCTTTGATATCCTCTTGACGTTTTTCATATTCATCTTCTTGTCCAGCTGCTAAAGGCGAATTCATCAACGCGAATGGGCTCAGAGGCTTCGCCATGTGGCACTCCGCTGGTGACTCGAACGACATTTTAATCGACTCTATCAGCGGAGCTATGGGTATCGAACAAATATGCTCCTAGTGCTTTAATCTAAATGAGCAAAGGATCGAGGAACACGCAGGCGTGTAGGATGCTCCTATCTAGATGCTTTTATCTAAATATGTAGTACAGAATGGGGGAACGACTGATGCCAGTCCTAAGGAGAGACTGGGATACTCCCCGGTTTCAGCTCCTTCCCATCATGTCTTCATTAACTTTAGAATAATCATATTTCTGACAACAACTCTATTTGACGCTTGGGCATTCGGACGAAAGGCTCTTTAGAGTTATGCCTGCGCGAATCGAAATGCGTTAATTTGCTTGAACTCGGAAACGCGTTTGACACGCGCTCCGCGTATGTAGTAAGTATTAAAATAATATACCACGGTCTTGGCCCAGGCACCGTCCAATTTTACTTCTTGCCTCTCCGATGACAGAATCACAGCACTTATGACCCCCGTCACTCCACATCCAGATATCTACATCTCCGTCATTCACCCAAAATTGCTCGTTCTCTCTGACGTCCTGTGGGAATGAGAAAGGTCAGGTGGGATGACGGAGGTGAGGGCTTCGAAAGAAGGTGTGGCAACCTCAAACCTGGACAATGTCTACAAAACACCTGTTCAACTCGGCGGATGGACTTGTGCTCAAGTCCCTAAGAGGTGCGGTAGCACTCAGCCCATCTCTCAAGCTGTGAGTGATCCAGGATTACTTTGTGCAATTGAAAACCTGTTCCCTGTTCTCACTGCGCCGCAATCAGACATTCTGCCTCGAAGTCAGTCTACGTTGCTCATGACTTAAGCCCTCCCGCGAAAGAAGGAAATCCGCGCGCGACTGTGGCAGTAATCTCAGGTGGCGGCGCAGGCCACGAACCTGCTCATGCCGGCTACACCGGGCGTGGGATGCTCTCCGCGTCAGTCTCAGGGGATATCTTCGCCAGTCCTAGTGCAAAGCAGATCCTACAGACCATCTATCTCGCGTCGTCCTCCGGCGCGAGTATCGTCGAAACAGACCTGGCCGACGTGTACAAGGACGTTCTAGTGATCATCAATAATTACACCGGCGACCGCCTGAACTTTGGGCTTGCGATAGAGAAGGCTCTAGCATCTTCCCGGATTAAGATAGAAAGTGTCGTTGTCGCAGACGACGTTTCCCTTCTTCGACCAGCCTCAGACTCTGATGCGCAGGCCAGGAGGAGCCTCGTCGGGGCTCGTGGACTCGCTGGCAATATCCTTGTATGCAAGGTACTTGGTGCGTTCGCTGAAAGAGGGGAGTCCCTTGCTCGCGTGAAGCGTCTAGGAGATGCTGTGGTGTACAATTTGGCTAGTATCGGGGTTGGACTGGAGCACTGTCATGTACCTGGACGTGGCTCGGGGGTGAGTGATGCAATGAGGATGGCGGATGATGAATGCGAGATAGGTTTGGGACTTCATAACGAGCCTGGGGTGACTAGGAAGAAGATGGAAGGGTCAGAGAAACTCGTCCAAGAAATGCTTAGCCTCATCATGCGTTCAAAAGAGGGTAGCGGGGCTCCTTTCCTTCAATTTCAAGGTCTGAATGGAAATTTGGAAGCTGACGAAGTTGTTCTTTTCGTGAACAACCTCGGCGGGATGTCACAGCTGGAGATGAATGCTGTGCTGGATGAGATACTCGAGCAATTGGGTGAGCTTTTGCAGTGAGGGACAATATTTTAACTTTGCCTGACTGTTATACCCATCCAGCTGCCATTAGCATCTACCCAGTTCGGGTGTGCTCGTCGGCTTACATGACGTCTCTCAACGCTCCTGGATTTTCGATTTCAATTCTCAACCTATCAGGAGTTAACCGTGTCCTTCAAGCTTCCCCTGGCTGGGACATTGCAGTCAATATCCCAGATCTCCTCGACGACCCTACGGATGCTGCTGGTTGGGTTGGAGTTCGCAGTCAGCCTTCCAAGAAGAGTACCCGAGACCTTGAGCTCCATCTCCAAGGAGCGGGTGCGACCTCATCGTCTCCAGCCATTCAGGGATCGGGAAATGTTTCATATAATGTCGAGCGGGCCATCAGGTCCGCATGTGAATCGGTTCTCCGCCAGGAGGAGGCCATCACCGAATTTGACACGGTCTTGGGCGATGGTGATTGTGGAGAAACTTTCGCTGCTGGCGCCAAAGGTAGTATCGTCGAATTTCAAACAACTATCTCCAACTTGAGCTTATTTGCATGCAGCAATTCTTGCTTATCTGGATAGCACTGAGGTGCGTGTGGTCGGCATGACTTTCCACGACCTTGTTCGATGTATTGGCGACATATTGGAGGACCACATGGGAGGAACAATTGGTGCACGTAAGTGAGGGCGAAACTGTTCATGCACTTGGTTATATCGTTGTTCCACAGTTTTTGCGATCTTCTTCACCGCGGTTTCTGCTGCCCTCAGGGATTTGGAGCAGCTCTCAGCAACGGGCTTATCCTGGGGTCCTGCACTGGAGAGCGGTCTCAATGCCCTCAGCAAGCACACACCAGCCAAACCAGGTGATCGCACACTTGTCGATGCCGTGGCTCCTTTCTGTAAAGCCCTTTCGGAGGGGAACACTCTCGAGCAAGCTGTTGAAGCCGCGAGAAAAGGTGCTGAAAGTACTCGGTTAATGCAAGCGGCCCTAGGTAGAGCAGCGTACGTTAGCATTCCGAGAGACGCGGGGCCTCTTCCTCCGGATCCTGGGGCGTGGGGCGTGTTAGCAATAGTTGAAGGTCTTTGTCACGGTTTATTGGACAGTGTCTGAATCGAACCTGACGGCTATGGCGACGTTTTGTCGTACTTGGATATTGCTCGAGTGATCGCGCTTCCGAATGCCATGGGTCCCTTGCTCATCACAAGACTAGCACATCATGGTTTGGATCGGGTCGACAACTACAAGCTTGAAGTTGATGAGACCACGCGTTTTAGTTCCCGATAAGGGGACGCGTTATTGTAATGAGTCGCGGCTTATTTATCAACACCCTTCTTTCCAAACTTGTTTTCGAGTGGCGGTCGTGCAACCAGCTTTTGTCTTGCACACTCCACTAACGAAGGGCAGTCAGAAACGATGAAGCTAGCTTCATTGACCACTGTCTTTACTGTTGGGCAGTTTCTATGCTCGGTGGTCGCAAACAGCATACAAGTCAGTCAGTTTCTACATGACGCTAGCTGTGTCATTCGCTGACTGTCTTCTTCCAGTCCAGAGCCCCTCCAGGAACCACCAGGATATGGTCTGCAATGAACACCGATCGCATCGATCACTTCTACTCTACAAACGATACGGAAGTGAAATTTCTGATCGACTTCTATGGTTTTTCTCTCGAAGGACCGAAAGGCACCACTACTGGCTACATCTACACTGAAGAGCAGGCCGACACTGTCCCACTTTTCCGGCTATACTCGATAGGACTGATAGACCACTTCTACACAACGTCTGCACTGGAACGGGACCACTCCGTCAAACGTCTGGGATATCACGTTGAAGGCACGCTGGGGTATGTGTATACTTCGAGCGGGCCGGGGCTGGTTCCGTTATATCGCTTGCACAATGCACCCGCGCATGACCACTATTATACAACGTCTGAGCAGGAGCGGGAGGACGCGTCGCGCAATGGGTGGACACAGGAAGAAGTAGTCGGGTACATATATCCGCTCGAGGAGGATGGTACGTGAATCCAGGCATTGAATTACATACAGTGTTCTCATCTTCACAGCTCCGGTTCTCGAAATAACTCCCAAATCATGAACAACACCTCTTATACCTTTCGAGGATTGGACGTCGATACCAGTGACATTTACTTTATTCCCATCCTTACCGCACCTACTCATCGCTTCCGGGGATACATCTGTATGTACAATAGAGCACTCTAATCTTGCATTCCATCGCATCTAGATAGGTGATAGGCTTCCACAGAACCAACGTTGACCATCTAATTGACGACCCAAGCCAGGTGATTGTCCTGAAAGCATCTATTCCCAATGTCTTTGACTTCAGAGTGAAAAAAAGGTTCCTTCAGCCCCGGAGGCAATGGGGTTCACAAGCGAGGGCATGATCTTCTGCCAGTGATTTTCCATTCCTTTGCTTCGTCGTTATTCCGGCACTTGTGAATCGTCCTTTCAATAGTGCTGCAGCTGTCAGCGTGTTACTTGAAAAGACACAGACCCGAAATACCTCCTCGTAGGTGTACAACTCAGGGCCCACAACGACATGCTCCCGCTCTGGCTCGTTTCGTCGACTAGCGCTTCGAACGCAACTTCAGTTGAGATTTCGATGGATATGTCCATGTCTTGCCGTCGTAGCAATGGAACTTATTTGAATATAAAGCCATGTAAGTGTTCATAATCGATGCCCGTCCATTGTTTTCGAGGCGATTGATCCAATTGCACGAATCATTCTACAGTCGAAGCTGTCATAAGCCATAGCTCTATAAACCCATAATCTACAATAACCCATAGGTTTGGGCCATCCACCGACTTGGTTCGCGGGTAATTTTTCGAAACCTCCCATTTCCCATAACCCATGGCTTTGGGTGGATATCATAACCCATAAAATCAGAAATAATACAGTAAATTGCCTCTCAACGGTTGATATGAAGGATAATTCTATTTGTGAACCCCCATAATGTATGAACCCCCCCTCCGTATACCTCGGATTCGATACTTGGATTACCAGCGTGACAAAAAATATCTCATTATCTGCTAACTAAAATGTAACGCTCGATGATGCCGTCCCGATTCATCATTCTCCCTCTACCAATCCCTGGACCGCTTGCTCTTTTCTAAACGAACCTCCCTTGGTCTAGAAAGTGGGCAATGTTTGACTGCTCAAGTGATTGCTCTTGGCCAACCAATCAAGCAACGATCACTTCACGCACACTGTTACCACCGGTGTGGCAAGCGCACGGCCACGAGAGTAACCGCTCACCGAGATTCCTGCCCGGTATGCTTGCCAATTTCGTTTGAATTCACTATACCTTATATGATAGTGAGCTGTACGGCGAGCCTCACCCACGGGCACACGGCCGCTCACTATATATACTTCATTTGTGTTAATTTTTTTTCCGGTCGAGTTGAGACTGATTTTATGATGCAGCCTTTGTCTCCTGCTTTTGACATGTTGGTCTCACATCTACAGACTGGAATCTAGGTTGTGGTTGATCTCGGATGGGAGGGTGCCCAAGTGAGTAAGCTGTCATGATGTTCGTAGCGCTCTAAGGCTGATGGTCTACAGAATCCCAACCCAATATGCTCAAAATCACTATTGCCGACATGATACTGACCCCGGTCCATCACACCGACTGCGCTACTCGTACTGCATGACAAGTTAATCAGATAGACATCGACTTTCACCTTCATCTGGCCACGCCCTCACTGTGTACTCCAGTTTCCTTGTTGAGGAGAGCCAGCTGCGCTTCGAGGGAGCAGAGAACGGGAGGTGGGGGGATTCGATGTTGCTGAGTCATGTCTATCGATAAAATTTTCTTCAATGATATACGCTACATCATGGTCAGGGATGCGCCTAAGGCCCGTGAAGCCGAGGGCACGTCGCGCGATTATGTCCAGGCTTACGACAGACACCGCAGTGCCGACCTTCAGCCCTGCCTTGCCGCGACCGTAGAGTGCTACCTCCTCCACCTCTAGCACGGCCTTCGAGGGCACTCGTCAAACGTTGAGTCCTGGGTCGACCTTTATGCTCGATTGTGAGTGGGTCCTGAAGACGCTCACGGCGAAGCTCTTCATTATGGTCTTGTCTGTTGAGAATGATTAGAGCTTGCATCTAATAGTAGTAAGCCTGCATTGACGTACTGGATACTGTATATTTTCTCGAGTAGGTTATCGAGGTGCTCTTGTGTTTGAACATGGGCAGAGAGGTTTCGAATAGCAGCCTGAGTCTCATGAAAAACTGCTCGCGCCGGCAGGGTGTCTGTACGACGTGCTTGTATCGGAGCATCCAGTGTATTGGACATGGGTACGGCAGCGTGTTGAGCAAAATTGAGGTCTTCCCGAGACTGCTGCAGACGAACGTTCTCCAAAGAGATAGCAGAAACCTTCGAGACATCAAGGTCCGGGTTCTGGTACCAGCTACAGATGACTATTTAAGCTTCCGATAGTAGTGTCTTGACCGTGATCACCTACCGAGCGCGTACAAGGCCAATGTGAAATTTCAGACCTGGCATCTTGAGTAAGACTTGGAAATAATGCCGACACGGAACACCAAGATTGAGGCCCATACAACAGTCACATATGTACTGCCCGCCTGAGAGAATTGCCACATAATGTATGGTTGAGGTTCCGATGCGCGTGACACGGAGTAGGTGCTTGATGTGGTGGCCACGATTGCTGATGAGGCGAAGGAGCCAACGAGTTGATATGTACGCCTTGTCATTAGTGAAAGCATTTATTCCATGCTAATAACACTGATCAGTTCTAGGGACAGCGAAAATATATTTCGAAACTTACTCGCTCCTCGCCTCCTTCCCAATTAAACCCCAGCTCAGTACTGGTCTTGATGGCATATTCGTTCTATTCATATCCAATCAGTTCCGAGAAAGACGATATAAATGTGACAAACCCAGTGCCGTATCCCATCGGGAAGTTGAACAACGTCCGTTCTGTATGTGAGACTCAGCTCCATTTGTCCATAACATGTATGGAGAGCAAACGGTCCAGCGTGTTCACGGAGGAGGGCAAGTGGTCCCGGAAAAATACTTTCAATTGGACGGTCGTGTTGCTTTCGTGATGACTGTATACAAAATCAGTTGATGTATGTGTGAGCGAGAAATGTACGACGCACGTCTCGGACACGCTGATAGTCTTGCTGTGTTTGCTGCAGGCTGCGCTCGTTGAGGAAGTCATAGAGCTGCTTTGCGCTCGTCTTTGCTCCGACGGCTGCCTTGGTGACACGATTCTCTGATTCTACTCGCCCAGTAGTTCGAACACCCGCAGTAAATGTTGTACTTATCCATGCCCATGCCCATTGCTTGCGGCATGGATAGAGCTCCGTGTCTAGATATTCTTTGATGGCTGAATATGTTGAAGTAAGCTGGTTCCAAAGGCGGTCGAATTCCTCTGGCGATACTGCGCGATATGTCGCCCAGAAATCCTGCATGAATGAGCCGAATGATGCACCAAGAAGCCTCCGGGAATGTTGCACAACATTGCCTTGGGTGTGATGCAAGCAATAGATGTGGAGAGACGTTGGGAGTGTCTCAGTCGCACTTCGAATTAGAGCTGCATCGCGGTCACTCCCAAAGACCTCGGGTTCGGCTCGGGCACTCTTGACGTGGCAACGAAGAACCCAAGAATGAGTTTGTGCATCCTCTCTTGCGTGGATGACCTGGAAAACATTGCGAGACTTGCCATATGAGTCGACGATGATACCGAGATTGAGAGGATAACCACAGTTGTTTCGATTATAGGAATTGTCGTTGAGCAGGATGTCATGGAAGCGTCGGCCGAGCTCCACTTGAGTGTCAGATTGCCAAAAGACAGCTGTGACGGTGTTGGTCTCATCAGTGAGAACATCGTAGTTCCAGCCAGCTGTGTCGCTTTTCTCCTTCAATGCTGCAAGGATAGCGATAAAATCTCCGCCAGCAGCAGAAATTTCATTGCGGGAGTCACTGCGAGCCTTGGTAATAATGTTTGAGATTTGCCGGGGTTCGAGCGGCTTGCTGAATTCGGGGTGATTCTTGACTATGTCCATAACTTGTGACCGTCGAAGGTTCGGAATCCTAGCAAGATCAGTGATAGCTGCTCGTTGCTCATGTGTTGGTGGTCGTGAAATGGTTCCACCGATAGGAATACTCCGATCATGATTATGCTCGAATGCAATGGTACTGACATGCCAGCCCCCAGGATTTTTACACACGTTGACATGTGCCTGACATCCAACACGCGAGGACTGTCCACGACGACGATCTGAAGGATCGATCGCCATCGAATTCTTCGGGGTATGAGTAGATTGTCGATGACATCGGAAGGTGACTCTACGACAAATGCTGTTGTTCTTCATTTTCGTCTGGTTCCTGATCCACTTGTGCCCGAGTGCAGCCTCCCGCTCATAGATCGCATATTGCGCAGCCTCCCATGTCTTGAAAAAACTCCCAACCCGGATAACACCAGAAACCGGTGTATCCGTGCGCTGGAATTTGACATCAGGCTTCAGGTCAAGTTTGGCAGACGTTGGAGGGGGGATGATCTCGATAGAACCTGTTCGGGCCCGCTTTACTGCTGGTAGACGCCTTGTGGGTGGTGGGTGCAAAGATGGTAAAGGTTTGAAGTCAGATTTGGCCAAAATTCGGTCCGAAATGATTTCGATTGAGTCACTTCTAGCACGTTTGACAACTGCTAACCGTGTTACTGGTAGCAGTACGGGAGGTGCCTTTAGCGATGCCTCTGGGGTAGTGGGTAGGGATATAAATTCAATCGAGTCCGTTCGTGATCGCTTGAATAAAGGTGGACGCGATGTCACACCTGACCGATTGCAGCTCGGCGATGGTGATGTAAGATCGATGTAATGGTCTGGCAGCAAGGTCTTCGACTTGGATTTTAGGCTTGAAGGTGGTGAAATGAGATCGATAATTGACTTGTCGTCTGATGGAGTTCCTGTAACCGAAATAAGTAAATTTCCTTATCAAGAGCAGCAACGACATACGGGGTAGTTTGATTTCGAAGTTAGGTAGTCTTGGCGAAAATTGCAGGCTTGATGGTTTTTCATGATCTTCAAGTTCGAGATTCACATGCCCAACATCGAGAGAGGCCGAAGGCAGAGAATCAACCAGTGATATTTTGCCCGTGAAGCCACAAGGTTTGACTGGGATGTCACGGATACGTGTTTCAGTCAGAAATTGGTGGATGGGATGAGTCTCCTATTGGGCACTTAAGTCATTACAATATCCTGTTCACCGGTAGATGCACAATGTCACTTACAAGAGGCGTATACATGTTAAAATCTGCATAACCACAAAATGCAGGGGCCTCGCTACTATCATCTATCGGAATGCAAGGTTCCGCCCAATCGACGAAGGCCTACAGATGCTAAGTGAGAATAGGGACACATTATGTGACATAGTAACTCACCGTGGTCAATTCGGAAGCAATCTGATCATAGTGAATGAGATCCTGAAGTGCTTGATTGCGAAAGTCTCCTGATGTCGAGCTTGTCCAACGTGTTGATGCAGTGATCTCAAAATATGAGGTGATTAGATCATGCGACGCAATTCCACAGCTTCCGGAACCCACACCAGTGTTGTTCTGCTGAGGTACAGAGATTTCACGAACACTTCGGGGAGATGCGCGTGGGATACCAGCGAGTATCCACTGTAGAACGACCAGGTCGTTGACCTCGGCCAGGTGACCCAATGAGTCTCCGTGAAGAAGGTTAGCATCACTGAGGATGTAGGCCGAATAATGATCCTGTAGCCAGGACAACAGACTGATAAGGTCAACTGTTGTTGACAACATTCGGCGACGAAATGACAGAAGTTCCGGGCTGTAAACACGAGGGCTCTGATTGAAGAGATAGCGGGCATCAACAAGGAATTTTGTTGGGAGATAGAGATACGGGGGCGGGTTCTGAGAGGGCGTCAAAGCTGCTCGTTTGAAATAAGTGAGCTCAGCAAGTGCGTTCATGATGTCTTCTTCGATCCACGTCTCCTCCATGAGATCACTGAGCTTCCATAATGGAAAATCGGTAACATGAAAACCACGGATGGATGTGAAAATGCGTTGGCTAAGAAAGCGCTCTCGTAACACCGTCGGCATTGAATTGAGTGACACAATATGGTGAGAAAGCTTTTGAGCGGCAAAAATGGCAATTTTTTTGTTATTGATCACCTTGAACAAGGTGATCTATCCAAAAAAGCGCATCAGATTCTGCAGGATAACTGAATAAAAATGGCAAATACGCACCTTAGAGAAGTGGTAACGTCTCCAAATATCACCGGACGGAAGAGAAAGGTGTATCGCTACGGAACGCATGCCTTGTGTGTATGCATGTCGCATTTCGGATGAGATGTTCAGTACATCACTTAGATGTGGGATGACCTCGCCAGGCAGGATAACTGTGGCAGCAGCATTGGCGGGCACATCTACCTCAAATACAAATGAGACAAGGGATTTCTCAGGAGCGATTGTGGGATAAGTGAGTTCGGAGACGCTTCTGAAGGTGACAGATGAGAAAAACTCTGCAGAGTATGCTGCAGAAGGCCATGGTGAGGCGTAAGCCTCAAAGTCGGACATGGAAAATCTGTGGGCTTGAGCTGAATGCCATTATCGTTGTGCCCTATAAACCAGTATGAGCGGTTAGAAATCTATATCCGCCCTAGCAACATAGTCAACTGCTGCATTTTGACTTCGTTCTCGAGCGCGGAAAAGGGGTATCGAGGCAATGGTGTAGCAACTCGAGGAGACCCGTTCACGGATGTAGTCATGAGCATGAGGCATTGCCGTTGACAGCAAACAGACTAGGGATACTTCGCAATAAATTCCTACTTTTTCCTGATGTGACTGCTAACTCAGTGATGTGTGACCACGGCCATCTCCGTAGAAGATTTGTCAGCTCGGGAGGGGGGTTCACAGATTATGGGGGTTCACAAATAGAATTATCCTGATATGAAGGCCAATAAGTTGAACGCGTCTTGGCGAGCTCGAAAGGGCCATAAATTATAATTAATGAAACAGGGCCTACCCCAATATCTTGAATTTCGGCACCGTCTGTCATGGCGGCACAACCTCAAATGTCGACGAAAGCTTTAGAAACACTGAAGGCGGGCCTTGCTAAGCTAAAGGAGCAAGTGAAAGCACGTCGAGAGTCGCTTTTGGAACATCTACGCGAGAAAAAAACCATTTCCGATGCCGACGAGCAGTGGTTAGACCACGAAGGGAATCTGGTGGATGAGGAGAAAGTTCTCGAAGTCCTAGAGAACGCCTCCGACTACGAACGCGGGCTGGAACGACTGAGTACTCAAGATCAAACTCTTGTTGAAAAGCTCAAAGAGCTTGGAGGAGGTTTTGCGAAGAAAGCCGCGGGAAACAAACGAAAGCGTACGTCGTTGCAATTTACAGCTTGTATGGAAACATGGACAGACACAAATTCATTTCACAGGCCCAGAAAACCGAAAGGTTGTTCCCCAAGCACAGAAGAAGAAAGCACTGCCAGTGTTTACCAAAAAAGAGAATGCAACCGTCAAGCAGAAGGTCGAGATCCTTGATTGGCATCATGCTCAGGGCCCGAAGTTCAGTCAAGGGAAGACGGCTGCACACTGGGACCGAACCTATCCCAATCTTCGCATGAAACAGCCCCTGGTATCAGCATGGATAAAAGACGAGGATAAAATTCGGAAGCAATATGCTGAGGAGCAGTCACGAGGACGGGAAGGAAACATCAAGCGCGTAAGACAGACAGAACATCCCGAGGTTAACGAGATGCTTGAGCTCTGGGTCCAGAAGGCGATGTCAGATGGACTCCATGTCAGCGGCGAAATCCTAAGGCAGAAATGGACTCGGTTCGCAGACATGAAATGCATACCGAAGGACGAGAGGCTGGAATTGAGTGACGGATGGCTGGCAGCATTAAAGAAGCGATGTGGTTTACGCAGCCTCAAGCGCCATGGAGAGGCTGGGTCGGCGGATCCTAACGAGATCGAGCATGAGCGCCAGCGTCTACGTGACCTCATCGCAAAGCATAAGTATCAGTTGAATGATATCTTCAATATGGATGAGACCGGTCATTTCTGGGGGTGAGTGTGCCAGTCATTTTCTACATTTGAATCGAACTCACCATCTCATAGCATGCCGCCAGATAGAGGACTCATGGACAAGCAGATGTCGGGGGTGAAGGCAGATAAGAAGCGCCTAACTTATGCATTTACGGCCAACGCTTCTGGCACCGAGAAGTTCCCGCCGTTCATTATTGGAAAGGCCAAACAGCCTCGAGCCTTTCAGAAAAAGACAGGTGCTGATCTTGGTTTTTATTATCGCAACAACGCGAAGGCCTGGATGACCACAGTGCTTTATCAAGAATGGATCCGTGACTGGGATGCGCAATTGCGTCTATCGGGCCGTAAGGTGTTGCTCCTTCAGGACAACTTCAGTGCGCATAACCCTCCCGATGACCTCACCAATATTCGCGTCGAGAATTTCAGCCCAAACCTCACAGCGCATGTTCAGCCACTGGACGCGGGTATCATTCGATGCTTCAAGGCTCATTACCGCTCCCGTTTTATGAATCGCGCCATTGATCGCTACGATAGCGGTGTCACTCCTGCAGATATCTACAGCATCAACATCCTCGAATCCATGCGGATGGCTGACGCCGCATGGAAGGAAGTTGACACCACAACAATACGCAACTGCTGGCGCAAGTCTGGCATTCTCCCCGACACTCTTATCAACTCAGCTCCGACCACTGCCCCTGCTCCGAGTCTACCGATCTCTTCACTCGTTAACAATGATCCCGCGGATGCAGCTATTTTTGCAGCTGAACGGGAGGTCTTGACGTCACTGTCTCATCTCGAGGCAATCGGTGTCTTGCAGCCACACAACAGGATGGATCTCGCCGAAATCCTGAACCCACAGAACGAGAATCTCATATACGACGATGGAACTGATCAGGATATCTTTGATGCGGTTCTGGCTCGACGCGAGGCAGAGGAAGACATCGAGGGTAACGGTGGTGATGACTCAGATGATGTGGAGGCAAGGCCATCACGCCGGGAAGCTCTTCTCGCTGCATCAACCCTTCGGACTTTTGTCTCGGACATCGATGAACCTTTTGCGCGCAAGTTAGAAGCAATACTCTCGAGTTTCGGCCGTCAGACGCGCCTGGATGAGTTCAAATCTCTCAAACCAAGTGCTATTCCGGATTATTTTAGTTCGCGCAGCTCCTAGATGTAGAATACCCTTAATATACCCTCCAATGTGCATAAAAAGGCCTGATAAGACATTTATAAAGCTCGGAAATGACCCTACAACAACATCTGTGGTAACCCATAATCTCCTAAAAACCCATAGGTTTTGGCATCCACCGACACCTATGGGTTATGACAGCTTCGACTGTAATTGCTTGTAACCTAGCAGTCATATCTACAGGTATGCTCATGCCCAGAACCGAAGTTCGGAATCATTCCTCTTCATGATCCACACAAACACGCATGCCCCAATCCGGTCGACCCCTCAGATACTCCAAACTCTCCATCCGCCTCAACATATCCTCTTTCCCCGACTGCCCCAGCGCCCATAGCCCCAGTATCCTCCCGTACTTTGCCGCATACTCACCATCGCCCAGCGCGACATACGCCCTAACGATGGCATGGAGATGGTGCCTGTACGCGTCCGACGCCTCTAACGCCTCCTGCTCAATGACAGTGATCCAGCGCAGGCTAATATTGATGGTATAGTCGTCAGCGAGGAGGGGGTCGGCCATCCAGATATCGAAGTCTTCGTCGATGGCGTCGATGCTCGCGCGGAGAGCGAGACGTCGCCGGTCAGAGGCGGTGGTATCGGGTTTACAGGAAGTGCAGGCACAAGTTATTCCGTAGGACGCAAGATACTCTTGGCGATCCGCAGCGGGCTCGAGGACGTTGCAGTATGATACGAAGATCTCGTCACCCTCTTTGATGTCCCGCGTGGCCCTGAGTTGGAACGAGAACGAAGGGATGTCGAACAGCCGATCGGCGGATGGGCTGCAGCTAGAATCGGTATACTGAGATGGGAGATTTCAAAACAAGGACGATGGAGAATTCTTACATACCTATGATTAATCCGGCACATTATTTTGCACACAGCGGCGTACTCGCCGTTTGGCTCGGGATCCACAACGCCCGCCACCTCGAATCCATTGGTCCTGATGACTCCCAAGATAGGCCCGCTCCCGTCCTTAGAATGGCTGTTCGCCAGATCAAGAAACGCCGCCTGTGTCTCCGCATCAAGACTTTCAAAGCACGGGCGCAGGAAGGCGGACTCCCATTGGTCCAAGATCGCCTGGCTGCGCTGCTCGTCTGTGAGCCCCAGCCGCACGAGGCTCTTTGCGAGATTTGGCATGGGGATGGTGGTAGGCGTCACTGTCAGCGGGCGTTCGGTGAGGATGTGTTCACCCATGGAGAGATCGCGCGTGGCGAACATGCCCAAGCCATGTTGCGAGGGACGGATCTGGAAGCAGACGTCCGGGGGGCACTGTGGCCGTATAGGAAAGTCAGGTGTGGAGAGGATATTGTTCAAGGCAGGGCGGCGGAGGAGGCACTGTGTCCAGCCGTCGGGGTCATCGGCTAGTTTGGTGTTGGGAGAGGGTGATTGGGGGAGGGTGACGTAGACGAGGTCGTTGTGTGCTAAATCATCTTGGAGGGCGTGTACGGTGGAGAGAGTGTTGATCTTATCTACCAACCGAGGTGGTAATTATCAGTTGCTCTAACGCTTGCCATGAGGACATACCTTTCGTGCTGCAATCATTAGTCTCCATGTCCACCTCATTAGACCTAGTGCTGGAGTAGAGAGCACCTGTCATTCCTTTGGAGATGATGTACCCGTCTATGGGCAGTTGAATCGCGCACAGCTAGTTCCTTCTTGATCCTGAGGAACACCTTCGGGAATTTCGGACGACGCGGAATCGTTATTACAGGTCGTGCAGTTGGTTCATGCCTGCGGCGAGAGCCTATGAGTGCATCACTCAGAGCACGTATAAATCGCCATCTCGTCGATGTGGTTGAGGAGAACCTGTCCGTGAGAAGTGGCGGCAACAGTTTGGCTACTCGATCTAGTGACCGCCATGTCCACGCAGCAGGCCCACGACTCAGATTCCGAGGACGAGGAATACGTCCCTCCAGCTGAAGCTGGTAGGCTATCCCACCCTTTTCTCTAATGGCACTCTGACCCATTTCTCCAGATTCATCAGAATCGGATGATGAACCGGATTCTAAACGCCAACGAACATCGTCGCCCCCACCGCGAGAACAAGACGAAGCGGAAAAGAAAAAGTGAGTTCTATCGTTTTCTTTAATGAGGCTTCTGAACGAAATGTTTTTCACTAGGTCGAGAGACGCCTTATGGTCGTCATTTCAGGCATCTCTATCCGCGACATCCTCCAAACCACTAGCAGAGTCTGTGAAAGAGACGGTAAAGATTGAGAAACGGTACAAATTCGCTGGAGAAACCGTCGTGTATGTTTGCAATGCCCCTCACTCCATGAATCCCACCAACCCAATCGGCCAGAGAAGTCGTTGAAGTTCCTGCAGACTCCGCCGACGCAAAGAAATGGCCTTTGTGGCACGCCCCCCTGACGGACGAGGCGCCGCCAGAAGCCAATACCTCCATATTGCCGGGAACGCCAGAGATGTCCGCGGCACCCTCTGAGCCCTCTACATCCATTAAACCTCCTGCAAAGCGGCCGGGTCCCCGCAAATCGAAGGTATCCCTAGCTGCTATCCCTACGGCATCTTCGCAGAAGGCCAAGAAGCTATCGACGCTTGAAAAATCTGCGATGGACTGGCGGGCTCATGTGCAGGGTTCGGAGGGTTCAGGTCTCAAGGACGAGCTGGAAACCAATAGAAGAGGAGGTGGTTACCTTGACAAGGTGGAATTTTTGAACAGGGTGGACGAACGTAGAGATCATGTGTTGGAGGCCAGCAAGGGCAGCAAACGTCGACGACCTTTGTAATATGGTATGCAAGTCAGTTACAGGGCAACTCGCTCTGTGTTAACATCCTTTTCCAGTACACATATGTATAGCTAATCCGGGATTATGAAGCGACTTCTGTGATAATGTTACTTGGGGATCCACGGCTCCTTGTTTGCTTCCACGTAGTCCTCCAAACGCCGCCTCCCGACAATCTTAACCTTTCTGGGATCGGTGTCTTGCCTCGCCTTCCCTAGTTATGCGAGTGCCGAAGGTATCAAGCGACAGCGAGCCCGAATTCTTAACTACGTACTTGCCCTACATCTGCATTCCGAACCACCAAATGTTCAATCCTATTTCTTGAATTCGGAAGCCCAACATCGACATATGTCTAATTCATATGTTCATTCTTCGCAGCCATCAGGTCCATACGACAAGGCTTCTCCCAACTCAGAAACGAGGATTTAGCAAACTGAGCCCACAGGTGAGCTCGACTACTTCAAGCCCATCTTTATCACTCTCAAAAATCACGATTCCCAGCAATTATATTTTCAGCCACACCAATTCAATTCGCACACCTTCCACAGCCCTGTTGCACCATATTCACTGCATAATCATTCAGAAATTGATCATTTGAAGCTTGAGAATTCGCGTCTTGCAAAGGAGGTTGTACGACTGGAAGCACGGGTAGAAAAGAAAAGGTTAAGTAAGTGCGAGTCTTATGTATCATCTTCATATTGATGAGTTTGACGTAGGCAAAACTATGACAAGCTCCTCGAAAAGGTCAACATTCGTTACGCTCGAATCATCGATATTCTGTCATTGAAGGCGCCACCGCGATCTCTGAAAGCCGAAGACTACGAAGACGTGAAATTCTGGACAGAGAAGGCTTATGACGCCTGCCTCAAGCGCAACGACGGCGACACAGACGGTCTTGCTACGAAGAAGGCAAGACGAGGCCGACCGACGATGACGAGGACAAGCATTCATACCTCGAAGACCACATGGGATTTCCCATCGGCCGAACTTGCCAAGGTAGGCGACAAAGCACAGAAGGTCTTCAACTCTCTGACAAGCAAGGCTCTTGCCCCACAGACTTGGGGCCAGCTTGTTTTCTGAGCATCTTACATACTTCTGTCATTTAGGAATATTACTACTCTAGAACAGTCAGGTATTCTTCAAGCACTCGGGCCTGGCGGAGGCAATCTCGAAATAAACGCTAGGTGAGCGATCACTTCCGCAGCCTGCAATCCATCGTCGAATATGTCCAAACAGAGTGGAACGGAGACGCGAATTTCCTGTAGCTCCTTGGGCTAGAGTGGCGATTCCTTGACATCTCCATCGACGGGGCTTAGAACCTCGTTGAGCCATGCCGCGGAGAATACTGCCGAACGCCGTTGATGCACACTAAAAATGGTCGTCGATACTAGTCGATCACTGAGTCCCAGGACTTTATACCAGCCTTTTTAAGTGCCATCTTGCGGCGCCACATTTGCGCCGAAAGTTCCGCCGCGTGTTGTGGTAAAAAGCTGTCGGCCTTGGCCTCAATTTCGAGGAGGACCACGTCGTCGCGATATTTTCACCCTCCGTTGACCAAAATAAAAACGTGGACTAGCTTAGCGATGCCTGCCAATACGGCATCCTCCGAAGGTGTATAAATATGAACGGTCAATTCTTCAAATTCGTCAAAGATCTGTTTCCCATACTCATTGACAACATCTCCCTTCACAGTATGTCTGAAAAGAGCCCAACGCTAAATCGGTGCTGGTTGGAACATCTTCTACTATAGCACCCGCATCCATCACAATTCCGAACCCCTTCATCGCATTAAAGGGAGCCAATCCCCTTGAATGGCAACATGTTCTCACCACGGTTGGCAAGGAAATTTGCTCGCCACTAAAAGACCAGCTTCTACTCAGGGGAAATCTACCAAGACAAAATCCGGGCACCCCACCACTCTACTCCGTTTCATACGTCGACAAGATTCGTGCTGCGCGGAAGATCGGGGATACGCGTGAGATACGAAGGCTCATCCCAGATCTCCTTGATCACACCGTTCAGTGGTTGTGTAAGTTGAATAAAGTGGACTTCAACTTCGGTACCGAAGATTTACTCAGAGTTGCGGGTGATCCATTGGAAACCGCCCTTTGCGCTACTGGAGCCGCTATCGACGGAATTCCCACCTATCATTACACCGATGCGCATTATCGAGACGCGTTCAAATCTGGAAAGAGGCTTGACGAAATTGAACCACCGTACACTAAGCAGGACGCGGACCATATCGACATCCTTGACCTATTAGAATTGCTGTTGTTGGCGCAAAGTCAGATGTCTCTCAAGGTTCCAACCGAATGGAACGATGGCAACTACACAGTAAGTGTCGCTTTATTCCTGAACATTCTGAGCTGGGCTAAATTGGATCTCAGGTTCATATGATGTATCCTACCTCATCCTTGATGGAGTTGATTGTGGTTACTGCCCATATTCCTCATGAAACTGCCTTGGCGATAGAGGAAGGCCACCCAACGATGAAGTTGGTTAAGATCACTCGCGAAATCATAGATATCGATCTAGAGGCAGACGATGATCAATTCAGAAATAGCAACTTGTTCAAAATCCTGGTAGGAATTGTTGAAATGGGTATCAAGGTTGGAAAAATGACGCCCTTGTAGTTTATGTCTGGTTGTGTTACATAGTGAATAATTGTAGTGTCTTCAGCACCATTTGACAATGTTAAAGCAGTGAGAATATCCACCTATGTTTTCATACTACAGTCGAAGCTGTCATAAGCCATAGCTCTATAAACCCATAATCTACAATAACCCATAGGTTTGGGCCATCCACCGACTTGGTTCGTGGGTAATTTTTCGAAACCTCCCATTTCCCATAACCCATGGCTTTGGGTGGATATCATAACCCATAAAATCAGAAATAATACAGTAAATTGCCTCTCAACGGTTGATATGAAGGCCAATAAGTTGAACGCGTCTTGGCGAGCTCGAAAGGGCCATAAATTATAATTAATGAAACAGGGCCTACCCCAATATCTTGAATTTCGGCACCGTCTGTCATGGCGGCACAACCTCAAATGTCGACGAAAGCTTTAGAAACACTGAAGGCGGGCCTTGCTAAGCTAAAGGAGCAAGTGAAAGCACGTCGAGAGTCGCTTTTGGAACATCTACGCGAGAAAAAAACCATTTCCGATGCCGACGAGCAGTGGTTAGACCACGAAGGGAATCTGGTGGATGAGGAGAAAGTTCTCGAAGTCCTAGAGAACGCCTCCGACTACGAACGCGGGCTGGAACGACTGAGTACTCAAGATCAAACTCTTGTTGAAAAGCTCAAAGAGCTTGGAGGAGGTTTTGCGAAGAAAGCCGCGGGAAACAAACGAAAGCGTATGTCGTTGCAATTTACAGCTTGTATGGAAACATGGACAGACACAAATTCATTTCACAGGCCCAGAAAACCGAAAGGTTGTTCCCCAAGCACAGAAGAAGAAAGCACTGCCAGTGTTTACCAAAAAAGAGAATGCAACCGTCAAGCAGAAGGTCGAGATCCTTGATTGGCATCATGCTCAGGGCCCGAAGTTCAGTCAAGGGAAGACGGCTGCACACTGGGACCGAACCTATCCCAATCTTCGCATGAAACAGCCCCTGGTATCAGCATGGATAAAAGGGATAATTCTATTTGTGAACCCCCATAATCTATGAACCCCCCTCCCGAGCTGACAAATCTTCTACGGAGATGGCCGTGGTCACACATCACTGAGTTAGCAGTCACATCAGGAAAAAGTAGGAATTTATTGCGAAGTATCCCTAGTCTGTTTGCTGTCAACGGCAATGCCTCATGCTCATGACTACATCCATGAACGGGTCTCCTCGAGTTGCTACACCATTGCCTCGATACCCCTTTTCCGTGCTCGAGAACGAAGTCAAAATGCAGCAGTTGACTATGTTGCTAGGGCGGATAGAGATTTCTAACCGCTCATACTGGTTTATAGGGCACAACGATAATGGCATTCAGCTCAAGCCCACAGATTTTCCATGTCTGACTTTGAGGCTTACGCCTCACCATGGCCTTCTGCAGCATACTCTGCAGAGTTTTTCTCATCTGTCACCTTCAGAAGCGTCTCCGAACTCACTTATCCCACAATCGCTCCTGAGAAATCCCTTGTCTCATTTGTATTTGAGGTAGATGTGCCCGCCAATGCTGCTGCCACAGTTATCCTGCCTGGCGAGGTCATCCCACATCTAAGTGATGTACTGAACATCTCATCCGAAATGCGACATGCATACACACAAGGCATGCGTTCCGTAGCGATACACCTTTCTCTTCCGTCCGGTGATATTTGGAGACGTTACCACTTCTCTAAGGTGCGTATTTGCCATTTTTATTCAGTTATCCTGCAGAATCTGATGCGCTTTTTTGGATAGATCACCTTGTTCAAGGTGATCAATAACAAAAAAATTGCCATTTTTGCCGCTCAAAAGCTTTCTCACCATATTGTGTCACTCAATTCAATGCCGACGGTGTTACGAGAGCGCTTTCTTAGCCAACGCATTTTCACATCCATCCGTGGTTTTCATGTTACCGATTTTCCATTATGGAAGCTCAGTGATCTCATGGAGGAGACGTGGATCGAAGAAGACATCATGAACGCACTTGCTGAGCTCACTTATTTCAAACGAGCAGCTTTGACGCCCTCTCAGAACCCGCCCCCGTATCTCTATCTCCCAACAAAATTCCTTGTTGATGCCCGCTATCTCTTCAATCAGAGCCCTCGTGTTTACAGCCCGGAACTTCTGTCATTTCGTCGCCGAATGTTGTCAACAACAGTTGACCTTATCAGTCTGTTGTCCTGGCTACAGGATCATTATTCGGCCTACATCCTCAGTGATGCTAACCTTCTTCACGGAGACTCATTGGGTCACCTGGCCGAGGTCAACGACCTGGTCGTTCTACAGTGGATACTCGCTGGTATCCCACGCGCATCTCCCCGAAGTGTTCGTGAAATCTCTGTACCTCAGCAGAACAACACTGGTGTGGGTTCCGGAAGCTGTGGAATTGCGTCGCATGATCTAATCACCTCATATTTTGAGATCACTGCATCAACACGTTGGACAAGCTCGACATCAGGAGACTTTCGCAATCAAGCACTTCAGGATCTCATTCACTATGATCAGATTGCTTCCGAATTGACCACGGTGAGTTACTATGTCACATAATGTGTCCCTATTCTCACTTAGCATCTGTAGGCCTTCGTCGATTGGGCGGAACCTTGCATTCCGATAGATGATAGTAGCGAGGCCCCTGCATTTTGTGGTTATGCAGATTTTAACATGTATACGCCTCTTGTAAGTGACATTGTGCATCTACCGGTGAACAGGATATTGTAATGACTTAAGTGCCCAATAGGAGACTCATCCCATCCACCAATTTCTGACTGAAACACGTATCCGTGACATCCCAGTCAAACCTTGTGGCTTCACGGGCAAAATATCACTGGTTGATTCTCTGCCTTCGGCCTCTCTCGATGTTGGGCATGTGAATCTCGAACTTGAAGATCATGAAAAACCATCAAGCCTGCAATTTTCGCCAAGACTACCTAACTTCGAAATCAAACTACCCCGTATGTCGTTGCTGCTCTTGATAAGGAAATTTACTTATTTCGGTTACAGGAACTCCATCAGACGACAAGTCAATTATCGATCTCATTTCACCACCTTCAAGCCTAAAATCCAAGTCGAAGACCTTGCTGCCAGACCATTACATCGATCTTACATCACCATCGCCGAGCTGCAATCGGTCAGGTGTGACATCGCGTCCACCTTTATTCAAGCGATCACGAACGGACTCGATTGAATTTATATCCCTACCCACTACCCCAGAGGCATCGCTAAAGGCACCTCCCGTACTGCTACCAGTAACACGGTTAGCAGTTGTCAAACGTGCTAGAAGTGACTCAATCGAAATCATTTCGGACCGAATTTTGGCCAAATCTGACTTCAAACCTTTACCATCTTTGCACCCACCACCCACAAGGCGTCTACCAGCAGTAAAGCGGGCCCGAACAGGTTCTATCGAGATCATCCCCCCTCCAACGTCTGCCAAACTTGACCTGAAGCCTGATGTCAAGTTCCAGTGCACGGATACACCGGTTTCTGGTGTTATCCGGGTTGGGAGTTTTTTCAAGACATGGGAGGCTGCGCAATATGCGATCTATGAGCGGGAGGCTGCACTCGGGCACAAGTGGATCAGGAACCAGACGAAAATGAAGAACAACAGCATTTGTCGTATCACCTTCCGATGTCATCAACAATCTACTCATACCCCGAAGAATTCGATGGCGATCGATCCTTCAGATCGTCGTCGTGGACAGTCCTCGCGTGTTGGATGTCAGGCACATGTCAACGTGTGTAAAAATCCTGGGGGCTGGCATGTCAGTACCATTGCATTCGAGCATAATCATGATCGGAGTATTCCTATCGGTGGAACCATTTCACGACCACCAACACATGAGCAACGAGCAGCTATCACTGATCTTGCTAGGATTCCGAACCTTCGACGGTCACAAGTTATGGACATAGTCAAGAATCACCCCGAATTCAGCAAGCCGCTCGAACCCCGGCAAATCTCAAACATTATTACCAAGGCTCGCAGTGACTCCTGCAATGAAATTTCTGCTGCTGGCGGAGATTTTATCGCTATCCTTGCAGCATTGAAGGAGAAAAGCGACACAGCTGGCTGGAACTACGATGTTCTCACTGATGAGACCAACACCGTCACAGCTGTCTTTTGGCAATCTGACACTCAAGTGGAGCTCGGCCGACGCTTCCATGACATCCTGCTCAACGACAATTCCTATAATCGAAACAACTGTGGTTATCCTCTCAATCTCGGTATCATCGTCGACTCATATGGCAAGTCTCGCAATGTTTTCCAGGTCATCCACGCAAGAGAGGATGCACAAACTCATTCTTGGGTTCTTCGTTGCCACGTCAAGAGTGCCCGAGCCGAACCCGAGGTCTTTGGGAGTGACCGCGATGCAGCTCTAATTCGAAGTGCGACTGAGACACTCCCAACGTCTCTCCACATCTATTGCTTGCATCACACCCAAGGCAATGTTGTGCAACATTCCCGGAGGCTTCTTGGTGCATCATTCGGCTCATTCATGCAGGATTTCTGGGCGACATATCGCGCAGTATCGCCAGAGGAATTCGACCGCCTTTGGAACCAGCTTACTTCAACATATTCAGCCATCAAAGAATATCTAGACACGGAGCTCTATCCATGCCGCAAGCAATGGGCATGGGCATGGATAAGTACAACATTTACTGCGGGTGTTCGAACTACTGGGCGAGTAGAATCAGAGAATCGTGTCACCAAGGCAGCCGTCGGAGCAAAGACGAGCGCAAAGCAGCTCTATGACTTCCTCAACGAGCGCAGCCTGCAGCAAACACAGCAAGACTATCAGCGTGTCCGAGACGTGCGTCGTACATTTCTCGCTCACACATACATCAACTGATTTTGTATACAGTCATCACGAAAGCAACACGACCGTCCAATTGAAAGTATTTTTCCGGGACCACTTGCCCTCCTCCGTGAACACGCTGGACCGTTTGCTCTCCATACATGTTATGGACAAATGGAGCTGAGTCTCACATACAGAACGGACGTTGTTCAACTTCCCGATGGGATACGGCTGTTGAAACTTACCATATTCATGTGACCCATCACATGATAGATTCTTATCAATGGTCTGTGCACTACATCTTATCCCCTAACTCCGATGGTCTGTGCGCCATCCCAGTAGTATAAATAGCACACCAATATGTCGTATATCGGTGTGGAATTACATTCCTAGTACTTAGTATCACTCACAGCCTCAACCTTAGCTACAAGCTAAACACTCTAGGTAAGCTAATAGCCTTTCCGCTGTGCACAATGTGCTGGCCCTTTCAATAGGTTATGGGCCCCGGTAGCCGTCGTCAGCGCCCTCTGTGGCTGCAGACTTGACAGGCTTGCCGGCTTACCACTAGAGCAAAATCTCTGAATGCTCTCGCCCTATGGCTGAGAAAATTCTTAGATATTCTCTACGTTGTGTTGCTCGACGTGCATGAGCTATCTGCTCAACGTCTCACTTCTATTGGATGGACATGATGCTGATTGCGCTTCCTTGCAGCACTCCAAACCGCATCAAACATGTCTGCCAACTTCGCCACCCTCGTCCCCGTTTTCAACGGCACAAACTGGGCTGAATGGTCATCTGCTATGCAGGACTACCTTCGCTCCCAAGCCCTTTGGCAACTTGTCAAAGGTGGCAACCCACGTCCTGAAGTACAAGTAGGGTCTGACGGTGAAAGCCTCCCCGAAACTAAGGAACATCGTGAATGGGACAACAGGGATGACCAGGCCCTTGGCATTATTCGCCTCAGGGTATCTCCAGAGATAAAGAACCAGATCAGTGGTAATTCCTCTGAGGAGTTCTGGCAAGCTCTTGAAAATGCGTATTCGAAGCCTGGTGCTTCGTTACTCTTTGGAGACTTCCAGAAGGCCATCTCGTTCAGACTCTCAGGGTCTTCCAACCCTGAACCGGAGATAGGCAAGCTCAACCTTTTGTTGGAGCGCCTTAGGGCCAATGAGGTCGATCTCCCTGAGTTTGTGAAGGCAATGATATTGAAAGGGCCAGCACATTGTGCACAGCGGAAAGGCTATTAGCTTACCTAGAGTGTTTAGCTTGTAGCTAAGGTTGAGGCTGTGAGTGATACTAAGTACTAGGAATGTAATTCCACACTGATATACGACATATTGGTGTGCTATTTATACTACAGGGATGGCGCACAGACCATCGGAGTTAGGGGATAAGATGTAGTGCACAGACCATTGATAAGAATCTATCATGTGATGGGTCACATGAATATGGTAAGTTTCAACACTCCCCCTCGCTTAGTGCAGCTCTAATAGCGCATCTAGGCGGATGGCGAATAGAATTCAAGCCCGAGATGTTCTCGGAAAGTCAAGAATTTTTCCTTAGCTAAGTTCTTTGTGAACATATCAGCAGGATTCTTGCTTCCTTCGATGAAGTAGACTTGTACATGTCCATCTTCAATGCATTCGCGTACAAAGTGGTAGCGAATATCAATGTGTTTTGTGCGTCGTTCTTGGACAGGGTTTGATCCAATAAAGATCGATCCTTGATTGTCGGCATATATAGGAATTGCGCCAATGTCATATCCAAGTTCAAACATCACATTCTTAATCCACATGATTTGTCGACTAGCGTCGGACATAGCCATATATTCGGCTTCAGTGGATGACAGCGCTACAGTCTTTTGGCGTCGTGAGACCCAAGCAACTGTTCCAGCAGCTAACGTCATGAAGAACCCTGTTTGGGATCTTCGTTTGATAGGGTCAGCAGCCCAATCGGAATCTGTGTATGCCAAGAGTCCTTCTCCATTGTCTCCATCATAAGTGAGAGCGTAATTGGGAGTTCCGACAAGATAGCGGCAGATATACAGCGCTTTGTCAAGGTGCTCTTGTGAAGGGTTTGCAGCAAACTGTGACAGTTTAATGACTGCATAAGCGATGTCAGGGCGAGTCCCGATCATCAGATACATCAGAGATCCTATGACCTGCTGAAATTTAGATCGCAGTGTGGGAGTTGCAGGTGTTCTGTTCTCATCAGGTATATATCCTGCAGGCAAAGGTGTGGTGGCAACTCTAGCATTTGTCATACCAAAGCGCTCTACTACCCTTTTGAGGTAGGGAATTTGGTCAAGCATGATTTTGCGACCATTGCGTCTAATGCGCATTCCCAGGAATTCCTTTGCGTCACCAAGATCGTGACATTCCCAACGCTGCATGAATTCAGCTTTCTTCTTCATTGTGAGAGCCCTGTTAGGTCCCATGAAGATCCCGTCATCAACATAGATGATAGCAATAACAAGTGTGCCATCGTGATGTCTGTAGACAAAGATACCAGCATCCGACTGGGTGCGGTGAAAGCCCAATTCAAGCATGGATGCAACAAGTTCCTTCCACCAGGAAAGAGCTGCCTGTTTTAATCCATAGAGTGCTCGATTTAAGCGCAGCACTTTGCGCTCTTGGCCTTTGACTTTGAAGCCTTCGGGTTGTTCCATATATATGACAACTTGGAGTTTGCCATATAGGAAAGCGCTAACAACGTCAAGCGCTAAACAGCACCAGTTCTCGAGAGAAGCTAATGCAAGCATAAGGCGTACAGTCTCGTACCGGACAACAGGTGAGAAGATCTCATCGAAGTCAATGCCTTCTACTTGGGTAAACCCTTTGGCGACAAGTCTAGCCTTTTTACGACCATCAGATTTGATCGCAAATACCCATCGGTTCTTAATGGTTTTATGACCAGGTGGTAAGTCCACAAGGTCGAACACGCCGCGCTTTTTCAGGGCCTCAAGTTCCTGTTTGCAAGCGGCTTTCCACTCCTTCTGTAATGCAGCGGGCATTCGCGCAATATCTCGAAAGTTTGTTGGAAGTTCATCGTGAGGTGAAACTGCTTGAGAAAGCAAGAAGTTCACGAAATCTACTCCCCCTTCCCGGGCCATTTTTATTATATAGCCCACATCGTCTATGCCTTCCATAGGAGTCGCGTCACTCGACGTATTGGGTGGTGGTGGTGGTGCTGTACTCGGTCCGGGAACCGGAAGTTGCACACGAACTGGTCGTTTGTAAGGAACTTTGTCCCTTTCACCAACTAGTCGTTTCCAATACCGCTGACTCGCTTGTTGTCGGATTATATCCGACGGTGCTGGTTTGTCACCATAGACATTTCCAGGACGATTGGTAGGGTTCCTCATGCGCACTGGGCGTCTGGGTAGTTCAGCCCATTCACGTTGGTCCTCACGGCGAGGTTCAAAGTCTTCGCGTACAGGTCCTTCGTGTTCCGGAGGCGCTTGAGGAGCATCTTCTGCAGCATCGTCATGCGCATCAGATATCTCAGGAGAGTCAGGTCGATTGATGGGGTAATCATCATCGTTATCTGCTTTCGAAGGAGTGTGTTCATCTCCATTATTTGATGGTTGATCCACATCGGGATCTTGTCCTAGAGGGGTATATCCCTTTTGTTTTGTGTCAGGACACTTTGGAAACATTGTCTCATCAAAGATTGCCGTAGTGGCAACAAAGACTGTGTTGTTGTGGAGTCGCATAAAGCGATGTCCCTTTATCCCATCAGGAATGCCAATGTATATCATTAGCTCAGATTTCGGCGCAAGTTTATTTGCACGTCTTTCCTCAGGGAGGTAAACATAAGCTCCACATCCGAATACTCGGAGATGCTCGACAGAAGGTTTCTTCTTTGTTAGAGATTCAACCGGAGTTTTCCACCCTAACCGACGCATAGGAGTACGGTTGTAAAGGTGAACCGCGTGTTCAACGCAAAATTCCCACCACGAATCGGGTAGACAGGCAGTGAAGCGAATAGCCTGTGCCTTGTCCATCAAGGTCCGATTTAGGCGTTCAGCACGCCCATTTTGTTGTGGTGTGTAAGGAGCGCTCTGCTCAATTTTGATTCCCAAATTGCGCAATTCATCAAGGAACTCTTCCGATTTGAATTCTCCCCCTGCATCGGAGCGCCATCGTTCGATATTGGCTCCATACTGGTTTTTCACCATCGCAACAAATTGTCTCAATGCTTTGATAGCATCAGACTTTGCGCGTAGGCTCATTGTCCAGGCATGAGAATTATAGTCATCAAGGAATGTCATGATGTACTTGTACTTGTGGTACGAAGTGACAGGGAAGCTTTTTAAGTCCGAATGGATTAATTCGAACGGCTTCGATGCACGCGATTGGGATTGTGGGTAAGATTTTGAAGGCATCTTCCCAAGAGCACATCCAGGACACGTGGGTGATTTCGCAGGAATCTGGAGATTCCCCGGTATTCCAGTGACATTGTCCGGAGCATTTCGGATCACGTCTTTGGACGGATGTCCTAGGCGTTTATGCCATGTGTCATAAGATACATTGTGGATAGTGGTGTTGGCATAATTGCCATTCTCAGCAAGCTTTGTGCGAGAATCTACCCAATAGAGATTTTGCCCTGGCAAGTGTGGTGTACACGTTAGGACAGGTTTTCCATGTTTCTTGAACGTTAATTTATTGGCTTTTCCAGTAACGGAAAGTCCATTGTTCAGGAATTCTCCCATGGAAAGGAGACGCGTATCTAACGCAGGGATGTAGAAGACGGGGTGTAGGCGAGATGTAATATCTCGAGCCGTACCATCTTCGTTCTCTACTTTGTGTGTTATGAAGACTGTGCCAGAGCCTTTTACCATAATAGGTGCAGCATCGGCACTTGCTGTTTTGACCGCGATAGGATTCTTCGCAGGCATGTAATCAGCAAAGTCTTCAATTCTGCTCGTGCAGTGAAGAGATGCGCCTGAATCCATGATCCAGTTTGCAGTGTCTACTTCTATTTCTTTCCCTTTTCCTTTGCATTTCGCACAATTCGCATAATGTTCGTCAATTTGGCGTATAACGCCGAGAGATACATGTGATACAGATGCAGATATTAAAGTACGTAGTTTACAGTCCGCCGCTAAATTTCGAAGAGCGCGCTGTGTACTTGCATCAGTAATCGGCGATATGTGGAGCAAAGAAGGTACTTGCCTGTCTTCGCGGTGTCCAGTGACAGGGTCCATGTCCATGCCATCGTCAGAACCCCAGTCTAAAGCTTCCTCCTCTACTTCCTCAATCCGCGGCCGCTTGGGGGCACGTTCAGGGGTGGGCTCGCGTCTTTCATAGATTTCCTCAAGTGGTTTGAGGTTGCGGGCGGTCCTTGGAATATCGAGATGTTCCGCTAGAGCGCGTGCCTTCTCATAGGTCTGATAGACCCCTGAAGATGAGGTGCTAGCGCCAGTAAAGCGCTGGGCAGCAAAGGGAGAGGGAGGGGGGTTGTGCAGGCGCTGTAGGAGCGCAGCGACGGTTGGAGTGTCTCCATCGATTTCAATCGAGGAGGCAGCATGGGAGTGGCCATGGCTGGAGAGATCCTGTTTATCCTGCTTTTCTTTCACCGATTTGCCACTGCGCTTGCCTCGTTTGCCCTTCTTGTCTTTATTCTCGGTGTTACCACCAGAAGTTTGACCTTTCCAGGCAGGGTTCTTCCCTTTATGTTTGACAGCTGACATTTTGTTAGCCGTCTGGGAATTACCCGGGGCAGAGTTGCGCCGGTTAAACTCCGTCATGATAGCAGCCTTTACGGCGCTAAACGTGAGTTTGTCCTTCTCCGTGGTTTGGAGAAGGGTGGCAGAAATGGTGTCCCATTTCTGGGGAATAGCGGACATGAGGATCATTTGTTGAAACTTACCATATTCATGTGACCCATCACATGATAGATTCTTATCAATGGTCTGTGCACTACATCTTATCCCCTAACTCCGATGGTCTGTGCGCCATCCCTGTAGTATAAATAGCACACCAATATGTCGTATATCGGTGTGGAATTACATTCCTAGTACTTAGTATCACTCACAGCCTCAACCTTAGCTACAAGCTAAACACTCTAGGTAAGCTAATAGCCTTTCCGCTGTGCACAATGTGCTGGCCCTTTCAATAGGTTATGGGCCCCGGTAGCCGTCGTCAGCGCCCTCTGTGGCTGCAGACTTGACAGGCTTGCCGGCTTACCACTAGAGCAAAATCTCTGAATGCTCTCGCCCTATGGCTGAGAAAATTCTTAGATATTCTCTACGTTGTGTTGCTCGACGTGCATGAGCTATCTGCTCAACGTCTCACTTCTATTGGATGGACATGATGCTGATTGCGCTTCCTTGCAGCACTCCAAACCGCATCAAACATGTCTGCCAACTTCGCCACCCTCGTCCCCGTTTTCAACGGCACAAACTGGGCTGAATGGTCATCTGCTATGCAGGACTACCTTCGCTCCCAAGCCCTTTGGCAACTTGTCAAAGGTGGCAACCCACGTCCTGAAGTACAAGTAGGGTCTGACGGTGAAAGCCTCCCCGAAACTAAGGAACATCGTGAATGGGACAACAGGGATGACCAGGCCCTTGGCATTATTCGCCTCAGGGTATCTCCAGAGATAAAGAACCAGATCAGTGGTAATTCCTCTGAGGAGTTCTGGCAAGCTCTTGAAAATGCGTATTCGAAGCCTGGTGCTTCGTTACTCTTTGGAGACTTCCAGAAGGCCATCTCGTTCAGACTCTCAGGGTCTTCCAACCCTGAACCGGAGATAGGCAAGCTCAACCTTTTGTTGGAGCGCCTTAGGGCCAATGAAGTCGACCTCCCTGAGTTTGTGAAGGCAATGATCCTCATGTCCGCTATTCTCCAGAAATGGGACACCATTTCTGCCACCCTTCTCCAAACCACGGAGAAGGACAAACTCACGTTTAGCGCCGTAAAGGCTGCTATCATGACGGAGTTTAACCGGCGCAACTCTGCCCCGGGTAATTCCCAGACGGCTAACAAAATGTCAGCTGTCAAACATAAAGGGAAGAACCCTGCCTGGAAAGGTCAAACTTCTGGTGGTAACACCGAGAATAAAGACAAGAAGGGCAAACGAGGCAAGCGCAGTGGCAAATCGGTGAAAGAAAAGCAGGATAAACAGGATCTCTCCAGCCATGGCCACTCCCATGCTGCCTCCTCGATTGAAATCGATGGAGACACTCCAACCGTCGCTGCGCTCCTACAGCGCCTGCACAACCCCCCTCCCTCTCCCTTTGCTGCCCAGCGCTTTACTGGCGCTAGCACCTCATCTTCAGGGGTCTATCAGACCTATGAGAAGGCACGCGCTCTAGCGGAACATCTCGATATTCCAAGGACCGCCCGCAACCTCAAACCACTTGAGGAAATCTATGAAAGACGCGAGCCCACCCCTGAACGTGCCCCCAAGCGGCCGCGGATTGAGGAAGTAGAGGAGGAAGCTTTAGACTGGGGTTCTGACGATGGCATGGACATGGACCCTGTCACTGGACACCGCGAAGACAGGCAAGTACCTTCTTTGCTCCACATATCGCCGATTACTGATGCAAGTACACAGCGCGCTCTTCGAAATTTAGCGGCGGACTGTAAACTACGTACTTTAATATCTGCATCTGTATCACATGTATCTCTCGGCGTTATACGCCAAATTGACGAACATTATGCGAATTGTGCGAAATGCAAAGGAAAAGGGAAAGAAATAGAAGTAGACACTGCAAACTGGATCATGGATTCAGGCGCATCTCTTCACTGCACGAGCAGAATTGAAGACTTTGCTGATTACATGCCTGCGAAGAATCCTATCGCGGTCAAAACAGCAAGTGCCGATGCTGCACCTATTATGGTAAAAGGCTCTGGCACAGTCTTCATAACACACAAAGTAGAGAACGAAGATGGTACGGCTCGAGATATTACATCTCGCCTACACCCCGTCTTCTACATCCCTGCGTTAGATACGCGTCTCCTTTCCATGGGAGAATTCCTGAACAATGGACTTTCCGTTACTGGAAAAGCCAATAAATTAACGTTCAAGAAACATGGAAAACCTGTCCTAACGTGTACACCACACTTGCCAGGGCAAAATCTCTATTGGGTAGATTCTCGCACAAAGCTTGCTGAGAATGGCAATTATGCCAACACCACTATCCACAATGTATCTTATGACACATGGCATAAACGCCTAGGACATCCGTCCAAAGACGTGATCCGAAATGCTCCGGACAATGTCACTGGAATACCGGGGAATCTCCAGATTCCTGCGAAATCACCCACGTGTCCTGGATGTGCTCTTGGGAAGATGCCTTCAAAATCTTACCCACAATCCCAATCGCGTGCATCGAAGCCGTTCGAATTAATCCATTCGGACTTAAAAAGCTTCCCTGTCACTTCGTACCACAAGTACAAGTACATCATGACATTCCTTGATGACTATAATTCTCATGCCTGGACAATGAGCCTACGCGCAAAGTCTGATGCTATCAAAGCATTGAGACAATTTGTTGCGATGGTGAAAAACCAGTATGGAGCCAATATCGAACGATGGCGCTCCGATGCAGGGGGAGAATTCAAATCGGAAGAGTTCCTTGATGAATTGCGCAATTTGGGAATCAAAATTGAGCAGAGCGCTCCTTACACACCACAACAAAATGGGCGTGCTGAACGCCTAAATCGGACCTTGATGGACAAGGCACAGGCTATTCGCTTCACT
Organism: Tricholomella constricta; assembly: GCA_013368375.1. Lineage (NCBI taxonomy): Eukaryota > Fungi > Basidiomycota > Agaricomycetes > Agaricales > Lyophyllaceae > Tricholomella > Tricholomella constricta. Next base: position 864,781 of record JAACJP010000007.1, on the reverse strand, counting down.
GCCTGTCTACCCGATTCGTGGTGGGAATTTTGCGTTGAACACGCGGTTCACCTTTACAACCGTACTCCTATGCGTCGGTTAGGGTGGAAAACTCCGGTTGAATCTCTAACAAAGAAGAAACCTTCTGTCGAGCATCTCCGAGTATTCGGATGTGGAGCTTATGTTTACCTCCCTGAGGAAAGACGTGCAAATAAACTTGCGCCGAAATCTGAGCTAATGATATACATTGGCATTCCTGATGGGATAAAGGGACATCGCTTTATGCGACTCCACAACAACACAGTCTTTGTTGCCACTACGGCAATCTTTGATGAGACAATGTTTCCAAAGTGTCCTGACACAAAACAAAAGGGATATACCCCTCTAGGACAAGATCCCGATGTGGATCAACCATCAAATAATGGAGATGAACACACTCCTTCGAAAGCAGATAACGATGATGATTACCCCATCAATCGACCTGACTCTCCTGAGATATCTGATGCGCATGACGATGCTGCAGAAGATGCTCCTCAAGCGCCTCCGGAACACGAAGGACCTGTACGCGAAGACTTTGAACCTCGCCGTGAGGACCAACGTGAATGGGCTGAACTACCCAGACGCCCAGTGCGCATGAGGAACCCTACCAATCGTCCTGGAAATGTCTATGGTGACAAACCAGCACCGTCGGATATAATCCGACAACAAGCGAGTCAGCGGTATTGGAAACGAGTAGTTGGTGAAAGGGACAAAGTTCCTTACAAACGACCAGTTCGTGTGCAACTTCCGGTTCCCGGACCGAGTACAGCACCACCACCACCACCCAATACGTCGAGTGACGCGACTCCTATGGAAGGCATAGACGATGTGGGCTATATAATAAAAATGGCCCGGGAAGGGGGAGTAGATTTCGTAAACTTCTTGCTTTCTCAAGCAGTTTCACCTCACGATGAACTTCCAACAAACTTTCGAGATATTGCGCGAATGCCCGCTGCATTACAGAAGGAGTGGAAAGCCGCTTGCAAACAGGAACTTGAGGCCCTGAAAAAGCGCGGCGTGTTCGACCTTGTGGACTTACCACCTGGTCATAAAACCATTAAGAACCGATGGGTATTTGCGATCAAATCTGATGGTCGTAAAAAGGCTAGACTTGTCGCCAAAGGGTTTACCCAAGTAGAAGGCATTGACTTCGATGAGATCTTCTCACCTGTTGTCCGGTACGAAACTGTACGCCTTATGCTTGCATTAGCTTCTCTCGAGAACTGGTGCTGTTTAGCGCTTGACGTTGTTAGCGCTTTCCTATATGGCAAACTCCAAGTTGTCATATACATGGAACAACCCGAAGGCTTCAAAGTCAAAGGCCAAGAGCGCAAAGTGCTGCGCTTAAATCGAGCACTCTATGGATTAAAACAAGCAGCTCTTTCCTGGTGGAAGGAACTTGTTGCATCCATGCTTGAATTGGGCTTTCACCGCACCCAGTCGGATGCTGGTATCTTTGTCTACAGACATCACGATGGCACACTTGTTATTGCTATCATCTATGTTGATGACGGGATCTTCATGGGACCTAACAGGGCTCTCACAATGAAGAAGAAAGCTGAATTCATGCAGCGTTGGGAATGTCACGATCTTGGTGACGCGAAGGAATTCCTGGGAATGCGCATTAGACGCAATGGTCGCAAAATCATGCTTGACCAAATTCCCTATCTCAAAAGGGTAGTAGAGCGCTTTGGTATGACAAATGCTAGAGTTGCCACCACACCTTTGCCTGCAGGGTATATACCTGATGAGAACAGAACACCTGCAACTCCCACACTGCGATCTAAATTTCAGCAGGTCATAGGATCTTTGATGTATCTGATGATCGGGACTCGTCCGGACATCGCTTATGCAGTCATTAAACTGTCACAGTTTGCTGCAAACCCTTCACAAGAGCACCTTGACAAAGCGCTGTATATCTGCCGCTATCTTGTCGGAACTCCCAATTACGCTCTCACTTATGATGGAGACAATGGAGAAGGACTCTTGGCATACACAGATTCCGATTGGGCTGCTGACCCTATCAAACGAAGATCCCAAACGGGGTTCTTCATGACATTAGCTGCTGGAACAGTTGCTTGGGTCTCACGACGCCAAAAGACTGTAGCGCTGTCATCCACTGAAGCCGAATATATGGCTATGTCCGACGCTAGTCGACAAATCATGTGGATTAAGAATGTGATGTTTGAACTTGGATATGACATTGGCGCAATTCCTATATATGCCGACAATCAAGGATCGATCTTTATTGGATCAAACCCTGTCCAAGAACGACGCACAAAACACATTGATATTCGCTACCACTTTGTACGCGAATGCATTGAAGATGGACATGTACAAGTCTACTTCATCGAAGGAAGCAAGAATCCTGCTGATATGTTCACAAAGAACTTAGCTAAGGAAAAATTCTTGACTTTCCGAGAACATCTCGGGCTTGAATTCTATTCGCCATCCGCCTAGATGCGCTATTAGAGCTGCACTAAGCGAGGGGGAGTGTTGAAACTTACCATATTCATGTGACCCATCACATGATAGATTCTTATCAATGGTCTGTGCACTACATCTTATCCCCTAACTCCGATGGTCTGTGCGCCATCCCAGTAGTATAAATAGCACACCAATATGTCGTATATCGGTGTGGAATTACATTCCTAGTACTTAGTATCACTCACAGCCTCACCCTTAGCTACAAGCTAAACACTCTAGGTAAGCTAATAGCCTTTCCGCTGTGCACAATGTGCTGGCCCTTTCAATAACGGCACTGGGTTTGTCACATTTATATCGTCTTTCTCGGAACTGATTGGATATGAATAGAACGAATATGCCATCAAGACCAGTACTGAGCTGGGGTTTAATTGGGAAGGAGGCGAGGAGCGAGTAAGTTTCGAAATATATTTTCGCTGTCCCTAGAACTGATCAGTGTTATTAGCATGGAATAAATGCTTTCACTAATGACAAGGCGTACATATCAACTCGTTGGCTCCTTCGCCTCATCAGCAATCGTGGCCACCACATCAAGCACCTACTCCGTGTCACGCGCATCGGAACCTCAACCATACATTATGTGGCAATTCTCTCAGGCGGGCAGTACATATGTGACTGTTGTATGGGCCTCAATCTTGGTGTTCCGTGTCGGCATTATTTCCAAGTCTTACTCAAGATGCCAGGTCTGAAATTTCACATTGGCCTTGTACGCGCTCGGTAGGTGATCACGGTCAAGACACTACTATCGGAAGCTTAAATAGTCATCTGTAGCTGGTACCAGAACCCGGACCTTGATGTCTCGAAGGTTTCTGCTATCTCTTTGGAGAACGTTCGTCTGCAGCAGTCTCGGGAAGACCTCAATTTTGCTCAACACGCTGCCGTACCCATGTCCAATCCACTGGATGCTCCGATACAAGCACGTCGTACAGACACCCTGCCGGCGCGAGCAGTTTTTCATGAGACTCAGGCTGCTATTCGAAACCTCTCTGCCCATGTTCAAACACAAGAGCACCTCGATAACCTACTCGAGAAAATATACAGTATCCAGTACGTCAATGCAGGCTTACTACTATTAGATGCAAGCTCTAATCATTCTCAACAGACAAGACCATAATGAAGAGCTTCGCCGTGAGCGTCTTCAGGACCCACTCACAATCGAGCATAAAGGTCGACCCAGGACTCAACGTTTGACGAGTGCCCTCGAAGGCCGTGCTAGAGGTGGAGGAGGTAGCACTCTACGGTCGCGGCAAGGCAGGGCTGAAGGTCGGCACTGCGGTGTCTGTCGTAAGCCTGGACATAATCGCGCGACGTGCCCTCGGCTTCACGGGCCTTAGGCGCATCCCTGACCATGATGTAGCGTATATCATTGAAGAAAATTTTATCGATAGACATGACTCAGCAACATCGAATCCCCCCACCTCCCGTTCTCTGCTCCCTCGAAGCGCAGCTGGCTCTCCTCAACAAGGAAACTGGAGTACACAGTGAGGGCGTGGCCAGATGAAGGTGAAAGTCGATGTCTATCTGATTAACTTGTCATGCAGTACGAGTAGCGCAGTCGGTGTGATGGACCGGGGTCAGTATCATGTCGGCAATAGTGATTTTGAGCATATTGGGTTGGGATTCTGTAGACCATCAGCCTTAGAGCGCTACGAACATCATGACAGCTTACTCACTTGGGCACCCTCCCATCCGAGATCAACCACAACCTAGATTCCAGTCTGTAGATGTGAGACCAACATGTCAAAAGCAGGAGACAAAGGCTGCATCATAAAATCAGTCTCAACTCGACCGGAAAAAAAATTAACACAAATGAAGTATATATAGTGAGCGGCCGTGTGCCCGTGGGTGAGGCTCGCCGTACAGCTCACTATCATATAAGGTATAGTGAATTCAAACGAAATTGGCAAGCATACCGGGCAGGAATCTCGGTGAGCGGTTACTCTCGTGGCCGTGCGCTTGCCACACCGGTGGTAACAGTGTGCGTGAAGTGATCGTTGCTTGATTGGTTGGCCAAGAGCAATCACTTGAGCAGTCAAACATTGCCCACTTTCTAGACCAAGGGAGGTTCGTTTAGAAAAGAGCAAGCGGTCCAGGGATTGGTAGAGGGAGAATGATGAATCGGGACGGCATCATCGAGCGTTACATTTTAGTTAGCAGATAATGAGATATTTTTTGTCACGCTGGTAATCCAAGTATCGAATCCGAGGTATACGGAGGGGGGGTTCATACATTATGGGGGTTCACAAATAGAATTATCCTGGATAAAAGACGAGGATAAAATTTGGAAGCAATATGCTGAGGAGCAGTCACGAGGACGGGAAGGAAACATCAAGCGCGTAAGACAGACAGAACATCCCGAGGTTAACGAGATGCTCGAGCTCTGGGTCCAGAAGGCGATGTCAGATGGACTCCATGTCAGCGGCGAAATCCTAAGGCAGAAATGGACTTGGTTCGCAGACATGAAATGCATACCGAAGGACGAGAGGCTGGAATTGAGTGACGGATGGCTGGCAGCATTAAAGAAGCGATGTGGTTTACGCAGCCTCAAGCGCCATGGAGAGGCTGGGTCGGCGGATCCTAACGAGATCGAGCATGAGCGCCAGCGTCTACGTGACCTCATCGCAAAGCATAAGTATCAGTTGAATGATATCTTCAATATGGATGAGACCGGTCATTTCTGGGGGTGAGTGTGCCAGTCATTTTCTACATTTGAATCGAACTCACCATCTCATAGCATGCCGCCAGATAGAGGACTCATGGACAAGCAGATGTCGGGGGTGAAGGCAGATAAGAAGCGCCTAACTTATGCATTTACGGCCAACGCTTCTGGCACCGAGAAGTTCCCGCCGTTCATTATTGGAAAGGCCAAACAGCCTCGAGCCTTTCAGAAAAAGACAGGTGCTGATCTTGGTTTTTATTATCGCAACAACGCGAAGGCCTGGATGACCACAGTGCTTTATCAAGAATGGATCCGTGACTGGGATGCGCAATTGCGTCTATCGGGCCGTAAGGTGTTGCTCCTTCAGGACAACTTCAGTGCGCATAACCCTCCCGATGACCTCACCAATATTCGCGTCGAGAATTTCAGCCCAAACCTCACAGCGCATGTTCAGCCACTGGACGCGGGTATCATTCGATGCTTCAAGGCTCATTACCGCTCCCGTTTTATGAATCGCGCCATTGATCGCTACGATAGCGGTGTCACTCCTGCAGATATCTACAGCATCAACATCCTCGAATCCATGCGGATGGCTGACGCCGCATGGAAGGAAGTTGACACCACAACAATACGCAACTGCTGGCGCAAGTCTGGCATTCTCCCCGACACTCTTATCAACTCAGCTCCGACCACTGCCCCTGCTCCGAGTCTACCGATCTCTTCACTCGTTAACAATGATCCCGCGGATGCAGCTATTTTTGCAGCTGAACGGGAGGTCTTGACGTCACTGTCTCATCTCGAGGCAATCGGTGTCTTGCAGCCACACAACAGGATGGATCTCGCCGAAATCCTGAACCCACAGAACGAGAATCTCATATACGACGATGGAACTGATCAGGATATCTTTGATGCGGTTCTGGCTCGACGCGAGGCAGAGGAAGACATCGAGGGTAACGGTGGTGATGACTCAGATGATGTGGAGGCAAGGCCATCACGCCGGGAAGCTCTTCTCGCTGCATCAACCCTTCGGACTTTTGTCTCGGACATCGATGAACCTTTTGCGCGCAAGTTAGAAGCAATACTCTCGAGTTTCGGCCGTCAGACGCGCCTGGATGAGTTCAAATCTCTCAAACCAAGTGCTATTCCGGATTATTTTAGTTCGCGCAGCTCCTAGATGTAGAATACCCTTAATATACCCTCCAATGTGCATAAAAAGGCCTGATAAGACATTTATAAAGCTCGGAAATGACCCTACAACAACATCTGTGGTAACCCATAATCTCCTAAAACCCATAGGTTTTGGCATCCACCGACACCTATGGGTTATGACAGCTTCACTGTAGTTTCTAATGCGTAAGCCCGACCTCAGATGCCACAATCTGTCATAAACTCGCGGAACGCGAAATACTGTTCAGGGACCTTGTCAGTATAATATACTCCTCCTCCTCGACTTATCAACAAAGCTAAGCTAACTTTTTTTTTTAGCTTGCCATCAGCCTCGCCCACGCAAGCACCATCCCGACATTTTTACCCGCTGCGGCGACGTCGTTCTCGCCCAATCTGATACCTCGATATAGCGAGGTAAAGATGAAATTATGGGGGAAGAAACAGACATCGCGCATGCGAAAACAGCATCCAAGTCGGGCTGCCCTTCATCTCCAGTTGTTTTTGTTTTCTGAGAAGGGGCGCCATTGGTCAAAGAAGCAAATTTTCGATCTAAACCCCTCGCCCAGCATCCCCCGCAACTCGCAACTCGCAGCTCACCACCTACAATACCCCCATCTACCTAACTAACACAGCTCATAGCGGCAAACGACGCCCCCGACTCACCGACACACCTACTGTGAATCAGTTCCCTCTCGGTATGTATGTACAGGCAGTCGTACTGCTCCAGCGGGCCTTCGTCGCCCGACAAAAACCCCCGCCACGCAGAAACCATTGTTTTCACTGGGTTTACCAAGCAAGTATGGTCCAACGCGGTGTCGGATACACCCGCCATTTCCCCGCCTAACAGGGGAAGGGAGGTGGTATTGCACATCTCTTGTAGCGCGTAAATACCTGATCGCATGTGCCATACACCGCAGGCGCAATGTACCTCTGAACACGATATCCTTCCCCAAAGGATGGCCTTTCCCGCTGCAACGGGTCGGTCGCAGTGGGGGAACATCCCTCCTTCACCGCTTCTTCGACGGAATGGGTTTCAAGCGCACATCATGCTCATGCTCATGCTCCGACGAAGCGTCGCTGATGGCACCAAAGTCGAAAGACTCTCCCGAACTCGAATCAGTGGAACAGTGTTTCTTCCCCAACTTCTTCGGTCTTCCTTGTGTTGCACGTTTGACCGCGACTGTCTTCGATGACTGTGGCTGAGGAACGGAAGGTCCCGCGATCGCAATGGATGAGCTTTTGAGCGGCCGCCCACGTTTCCGGGGAATCGGAGGGGGCCCATCGGGAGCATTGGGCTGACCCAGGGCAGATCGCGACACGTTTCGAGGCCGACCGCTCTTGCTCTTGCGAGGGGTATCGCCGGTTGAGCTGATATGTACATCAAAGGGCTCGCCATCACTTGAAGGACTCGTTGGGCGTAGAGATTTCTCTTTAGGTCGGCCACGTTTCCTCAAAGATTCGGGGGGTCCAGTCGTTTGCATGACATCGCAGTCAAATAACTCCCGTTCACTCGAACTGGGTGATCCTGCGCAAAGTATGTTTTTCTGTTTAGGCCTCCCTTTCTGCGTAATGGCCTTCCGTTTCGTAGTAGGCGTAGCAGCAGGCGGCGAGCTCTTCGGAGGTCGCCCACGCTTTCGAGGTGTGTCAGGCAGCTCGTCTGTTGAACTGACGTCGTCATAGTCGAACAACTCTCCTTCGCTTGACGACGCCACAGCTCCTGCGCGGGCTGCTTTCTTCTGCGGTACCTTCTTTCGTTCTTTCACGACTGGGCATTTGACCTTGGGCCTAATCGGATTCTTGATTGGAGAGCGCGGCGGGACCATTTTGGTGCCGGGCTCGCTATCCGATTCGTATAACTCGCCTTGATCCGACTCGGGTATGTCATACTCCTCGGGGGCGATCCCGCCAGCGTTGCGGCGGTAGCATCCTCTGATGACGTCACCCCAAAGAGTATAAGTGTTACAGGAGGTGCAAATTCCGCCTCGGGGAACCAGAGCCGTTGTCGTGATATCAGCGTCAAGGAATCGCTTGGATAAGCACGATAGATGGGACACGGCGGTACAAGTCGGTGATGGGCACAGCGCCGTAGACAGGGCATCCTGGTGAATGAGATGATCAGGAAGGTCGAAGAAAGGTATGGTTTCGAGGGTCCAAATACATATAAAAAACACTTACGGTCGCGTAGTTCTCGAGAACTTCTTGGCATACGGAACAATGCAGCGGGGGATTGGTAGCCAAAAAAGCGGTGCTCTTGGCAAGATAGGAAGATGTGAATTGTTCTGGGAACAGGATTGTAGAACAATTGGGGCATATCGACAACCACTTACCGTCCTTGACACTGATTGGCCCATCACGCCCTGAACCGACTCTTCCTGATTTACCATCGACGCCTTCAAGTTCTACGGTGTAAGTGAATCCGAGTGGCAAAGGAGATTGGGCAATGTCCTGAATAGCATCTTTCCACGCCATAACAGCCTCTTCGGTGAATAGTTTGACGTGTAAGGGCCAATTATGGTATGGGTGGTTCGAGACCATGGTGCGGACGATCCTAAACACCATATATCAGAGCTCATCACCAAACGAGAGCTATTACACGCACTGAAGGTTCGCTTTGAGATGTTTTGGCCTACGATGTACAAACAATGCCTCTCCGTTCGTGTCACGAAGGTGTCTTGACTTGTCTGGGTGTTGCCATGCCCATTCGAACTGGAGTGCCGCCTGTGGCAACATTAGTGGACTCATGATTGGTAACACTAGGAGATGGCATACCAGCCGCGATGGAAATCCGTAAACAATCATCTGCATTACCCAAGGCCTCCGTAGCCGTGTTTTCCACGCGCCTTGCTTGAGCTCGCCATTATGTTGTCTAATTTCGAGTTGAAGACGCAATTCTCAATTCTACGTATGAATGGCGACGCACCGTATCCGTCGCGGAGGGCTTGGCGTACTTCCAATATATGTTCTATGACACACTGAGCTTTAGACACGGTCAAAGACGGGTGAACGGGTCCCTACGCTTTCGACTTGGGAGTTTTGATGGATTTGAGAAGGTAGCAGGCGTAGAAGGGGGGGAAGACATGTGAAAGCAAGGATGACCTAGGGCCCAGAACTTGTTTGCAAGATCTAGAAGCCATGCACGGCGCTGGTTCTGGCTGAACTTGAACTTGAGTGGACGCGATCGGCATCGCGTGCACATCACGTATTAGCACAAACTTTACTCACGCACGTGGCGGTGCAAGGGTCGTATGATCCACAAATAATCTACAATCTACTCCGTTACTACTTAGGAAGTAATCCGTCCGACCAAAAGATATCCGTCCTTGGAACCATGAGGGCAAGCTCGATATAAATTACGGATGACACCCGACGCTACTTTGAGGCCCATGCGCTCATAGAACGACAGCGCAGGGGCGTTGGACGTCGCGACGTTCGTGTGGATCACTGTGCCATCGCGTAAATCGCGCGGATGATTCGATTGTTCGCTAAAGTAATCATGCACGCGTCGGACGAGGAGACGGGCGACCCCACGCTGCTGAAAGGTTGGAAGAACGCCAAGCGTAAGGATCTCGATGTGGGGCGCGTCTTTCAATGACACTTTGCGGTCGGAGAAGTCACCATCCTCCCCATTAGTAAGGACGTGGGACGTTGGGAGTCCGTGAACACGCGGGTTCTGCTGAAGAGCTGCAGAGATGAAAGCGATGGGATTCGTCGGGTTTTCAGGATGATACGCCACCAGGCATACGCGCTCGCGGAGGAGGGTGAGTTGGAGGAAAAAGGAGGTAGGGTATTTAATGGGTAACAGCGAGCCCTACGAGGCGTTAGAGCTCAAGGCGTTGTTGCGGAGGCTTGGACAACTTACGTGGAGAGCGCGAACGTTTGCAATGTCTGCAGATGTCAATTGCTTGATAAGAAATTCTGAAGAGTCATGCATGGTGAAGCCTGTGGTCTACAAATTGGGATAAATCTACAGTCTTTTAATAAGGGCCCACATTAAAGACTGATAGGAAGAGATCCAAGAGCCTTGCGGGAGTCGAGGTGGCTCGGCCGGCTCCGTTGGACGGAAGTCCGACGGAAAACGAATGTTAGATATAATATGATACTGTGACTACGTTACGTAAGCAACTCAGGTATGATATTACCTCGTCAACTCGTGGGAGTAGGTGTCAAGAAAGCATTAGAGAGGAGTCAGTAGATGATCAGAGAATAGTATCGAAAGAGAATTTTGGGGACTGAGTAAGAAGAGCGAGGTAAGAAAGGGTTGACGGAGGGGGATCACAGCCTTCCGACGGTCGACGGCATGTCACGGGACGGATCATGGAGAACCGCGCCGCTCCTATTTAACTCTTGGTTTTCCATACGACCATCTCACCATCCTCTTCTAGCCCGTCAACCCAATCAACATGGTTCTCCCCCACCATACTCCTTATGTCACTCCCCAGATCCTCCACAGGAACTACGCACAAGCGTTCGACACTGAGCAGTTTGGCACATGTACGTCCTTCCCCGCCATGCTCCTCACTTTGGTCTTACTGACCGCCCCTTTTTACCAGTGATCGGCAAGGACCTCGAGTATTTCTCGCAAGCGGGCTTTGAGATGGACAAGATCCAGCTCAAGCGCAACGCTCCCGTTGCGCAGCTCTATGAGGATGCGATCCGAAACGAAGGCGCCATCATCTCCTCCTCAGGAGCCCTGATTAACTTCTCTGGAAAGAAGACTGGTCGCAGTCCCAAGGACAAGCGAATCGTGTACGAGGAGACGAGCAAAGACGATATCTGGTGGGGATCCGTCAACATCAAGATGGACGAACGTAGGTTGCGGATCTTGCAAAAATCTTCCCTAGCTAATCATGGTGTCTAGATACATTTGAGATTAACCGTGAACGGGCCATCGACTACCTCAACACGCGCGAAAACGTGTATGTGTTCGACGGGTACGCTGGGGTAAGTGTCTGAGATCGGGCATCGGTGCAAAGCTGACGATACTAGTGGGACCCCCGATACCGAATCAAAGTCCGGGTTATCTGTGCCCGCGCTTACCACGCTCTATTCATGGTACGTCATTTTATCCCGACTTGCCTTTTCCGGCAACTTATATTCCGCTAGCACAACATGCTCATCCGGCCCACTGCTGAGCAACTCGCCGACTTTGGTGAACCTGACTTTATCATCTACAATGCCGGCCAGTTCCCCGCCAACCGTTTCACCAAGGGCATGAGCTCCACAACGTCCGTCGAGATCAATTTCAAGCGGATGGAGATGGTCATTCTTGGCACGGAGTACGCTGGAGAGATGAAGAAGGGTGTCTTCTCCGTCATGGTGCGGAATTTCTACCGTCAACACTATCGGACTTTGGACTAACTGCTCAACCGTTAGCACTACCTGCAACCCGTCAAATTCGGTCAACTGTCACTCCATTCTTCGGCTAACGTCGGCATCGAAAAGAATGACGTCACTCTATTCTTCGGTCTTTCGGGCACTGGCAAAACTACTTTGTCCGCAGATCCCAACCGCCTCCTCATCGGTGACGACGAACACGTCTGGTCCGACACTGGTGTCTTCAACATCGAAGGCGGTTGTTACGCCAAGTGCATCAACCTCTCCGCCGAGAAAGAGCCCGACATCTTCAACGCCATTCGTTTCGGCAGCATTCTCGAGAACGTTGTCTACAACCCAGCTAACCGTGTCCCCGACTATGACGACGTTAACATTACTGAGAACACTCGCTGCGCTTACCCAATCGAACACATTCCCAATGCCAAAATCCCTTGCATGGTCGACCGCCAACCTTCGAACATCATCATGTTGACCTGCGATGCTTTCGGCGTCCTCCCACCAGTCAGCAGGCTTACACCCGAGCAGGCCAGCTACCACTTCCTGGCTGGATACACCTCGTACGTCGTTTCAGCCCCACCTATACTGATCTAATCATTTTCTCTCCAGAAAAACTCCCGGAACCGAGGATGGTGTCTTGGAACCCATTCCTACCTTTTCGACTTGCTACAGCGCACCCTTCATTGTTCTTCATGTGCGTACAAATCCTTGTATCCCATCTCGTATATTTACTTACCCCTTTTCACTAGCCCGGCCGTTACGCTGAGATGTTAGCAGAGCGCATGGACAAGCACAAAGTCGACTGCTGGCTCATCAACACCGGATGGACTGGCGGAAAGTTCGGCTCCGGCAAGCGCTGCGCTCTCAAGTACACCCGCCGCATCGTGGACGCCGTGCACTCTGGGGAGCTCGCCAAGGCCGAATTCGAAAACTTTGGCACCTTCGGTCTCTCGATTCCGACGTCCCTTGAAGGCGTTCCCCGCGAACTGCTCAACCCCGAGCTCGCCTGGGCCGACAAGGAGGCGTTCAGGAAAGAGATCAGGAAGCTGGCGGTCATGTTCCAGCGCGCGTTCGCCCTGTACGAGAAGGACGTGGAGCCCAAGGTTAGAATGGCGGGACCCCAGTTGGATTGATCTGGACAATCTAAAGAGTTAGGAATTGCGTTTATATAACTAATTTGGAATAACACCCGTATCCTTGTATCATACGACGACAATAGAATGGTCGTCACCAGTAGGGATATTGCTTCGGCGTCCGTATTAGAGGAAGTTCCTAGTCATATTTACGTGGACATTTCTCAAAAATGAAAATTGCGTATGTAAACTTCGAAGGTTCAAGGTCCGAGGGCGTGAGGTGCTGGTGAATTTTGATCATGACAGCTAATTTCAGAACGATAGGCCCCTCGTCGCAGCCCTTGTTTACACCAATGTTTGGCTCTGTCCGTGATTGCCATGAAAGAAGTGACATGCCGCCAATTCAAACAGAGGGTGGTAGCTGTGGCGATGTGGATTGTGCGGGATAAGAAGCGACGGCACCTGGACGGCACTGGGGTTCTTCATGGGATAACTCAGATAGAACCAAACATTGGTCTAAACAAGCATTGCGACGAGGGGCCTATCGTTCTGCATTTAGCTGGAAGAGTTAGTTACGAGCTCTTGAGTATGCCCAAAAATAAATATTGAGATCCGTAGATCTACCACTCCGGGAAAGCGTGTCATCCTTGTGCAGGGGCCATGCTAATCTTCTCTGTATCGTTCCAATTTTTTCGTATGTCACCCCGAAGGGGACAATAGCTATTGGTATAGTAAGCCACTGACTAAAAGGACTTTGCTTTTTGTTCAACCCACGGGGGGAAATATATCTTTGATGTGATGTGTGATGATCAAACTGTTTCCTTTCGTTGCTTTGACCAAGCTTGTTCACGAGTATCTCGAGGACCGCGACAAGGCACTACATACACGAATCTCAAGACCTAGAAGCTCGCTGACCACGCTTGACTCGGAGAAAAGGCCGTTATCAACGGCGATGAAGAGGCCCATGTCCAAAAAGAAATTCAGATAAAGACGTCTGGCGGATTACTTAGGTCAAGATTGCGAGCATTGGAGTAATTCGAAATTTATTATGCTCAGCGTCGAGTACTTTTGTCATACATTGAAATTGCTGAAAGCTTGATTTGCGGAATATCTCTCAAGTAGAGTTCTGGCAAGATTTTTTGTGGTCTGCCCAGTGCGATTTTTGGCATCCACTGTCGCAGTACCTGCAGGAATGATGCATCAGCTGGAGACACGCGACGTTGTATTAGATATCAAGTGTCATACCTCGTCTTTGAACAACCACTACCTGATGATCGTGCACAAGCAGTCAGCATAAACAAAGGTAAGATGGCCACAACCACAAACATTTCCTGAGCACGGCAGACGGGTTCCCGCAGAACGAACATCTGTAGAGCGCCACCGAGTTGGTATTGACTTTAGGGTGGAGCCCATGCGGCTCGTGGTCATGATCGTCATGAAGATGCACGTCGTCGAGCCAGGCCGCCAGATCGTCTTCCAGCTTCTCCGCTGACACAGGCTTGATTCGCTCCTCCGAGGCCGCTTTCTCGATGACGCTCCCGAACTCGGCGACCGCAGCGCTGTAAAGTCTGACGACCGTCTCCTGTGCCAGCCGCAGGTTCGTTCTCGGGGGTCTGATTTCGATGGCCTCGCAGAAGTCGTCTGCGATCTTGCGGCCTTTCAACGCATTCTGTGAAATTGATGTCAGGTGTGTACACAAAGAAGTGGCCTAGGAACACACCTGCAGCTCGCGAAGGTCGGTAGACAGGTCCGGCCCATTGATGGTGATCGTGAGGATGATGTACCAATAGAGTACTGCGTTCATGTGCCGATTATCCGGTGGCGCCTCCTCGACAAAGGTCTTCGCGTCCTCCAACGCACTCATCAAGAAAGCAATTCCCTCTTCCCACCTTCCTTTCCCGGCTGTCGGGGAATCTTGCAGAATCTGGACCCCCATGTTCCCGGCATGCTCTACAGCGCGCTGCATCAGCTGGAAGCGCACGAAAGGGGTGATATGCTTGCACTTCAGGCCCTTCTTCGCCGCGCGCAGGCCCTCAACATTATCCGCAGAAAGCGTAATCGCATAGTAGAAATACGCAGCACCAGGGTTGCGTTTGAGGCCCTTTTGCGCGAGGTGGACAGCGTCCGGGATCTTTTGCTTCATGATGTGGTACTTGATGTCCAGAACATCCCCAAGGTCCGCTTCCTTGGCGTTCCCCTTTGTCCGAATGGCACGAGCACATAGGGGGAGCGCGTCGATCCAGCGCACGAACGGAAGCCCGATGTCCATGACCTCGAGTCTGCCCGTCTTGGGGTCTTGAGACTGGAACATGCCGTCGGCGATGGAAAACTCGGTGCGGAGGATGATCTCTGCGAGTTTGAGACCTAGAGAGTACATGTTGTGGTCCTGTGCGCACCCCATCATGGCCTGCTGGTAGTCGCGCGACGTCGAGAGAGTGAGGTATGTATCGCACTTCATGAGGCCGTAGTTCATCATACGGCCCTGGAGGTGCTCTGGAAACCCGCGCTGGATGCAACTCATAAATTTATTAGGGTCGAGCGTGCGCATGTCGATCTCCGATTCGTTTCGGTGCAGCCTGATGATCCCACCCAGACATGAGCAGCGCGTTACCCACTCTGGGCTGCGCAGCCCCGCGACCAAAAGCCGTTGCATGGGTGGATAGGCCTTGCATACGTCGGCGGCATTCAGCGTAGACGTGGCCAGGAGCCCGAGTGCGTGGTTGATCAGGTACTGTGAGGCCCACTCCTTCTTCGTGTTTTCGGTCATGATTTTGACGATGCTACGCATGTTAAGGGACTTGAGTAGCGCAGGATCAGAGGGCTGCTCGCCCTCGAGGACTCCGCTGATCGAGTGCGAGAGGACAGTGATAACTAGCTCTATGATGATCTTATCATCGGGGTACTGCTCAACGAGTTTCGTGAGGGTCGGCGTAGTTTGTCGCGCGATATCCTTCCGAATAGAGACACCACCATGGTGCGTTATCGTCCCTAGTGCACGAAGAGCCATATGTCGGGTGGAATCCATGTTCAGGAGGGGCTGAAGCTTTGTCAATAAGCCTAGAGACACCCCTCATCTAGTCATATTCATTTTTACACATGTTCCTGCAGCAACGTACCTCTTTCATGTAGCTTGTTTCGCAAAATCGAATCTGAGCACATCTTGGCGTAAATCCCGACCACTCCCCCAACGATTCTTTCATTATCCGGGTACTTTTCACAAGCCTTGTCCAATCGTCGGTAGATCACTTCGAAATTAGCGTGAACTTTTTTCAAGCCGCTGCGAGTAGTCAGATCTACAGGAGAAATGGTTCGTTTAGTTTGATAAAGGATGTAGCCATCCATCTGCGTACCTGGTACTTCAAAGACGAGGCAAAGAATATCGACGACTGTGTTCCAGCCATCTGCGTGGTCAATATCTCCGACATAGGCATCTGAAACGGAAGGGGAGGCAGCGATACGCTGAGGGTTTGGCTGAGGCCTTGGCTTGGATTTCTTTTTGTGACCTGGACCAGGCATTTCAGTACAAGGGATTAGAAACGCCCAGGAGGTGGTGGTTGCAAGGAGTTAGTTATCCCCGATAAACTTTGATCAACATCACGGCGACCCTAGTAACAATCAAACTTGAGTCTTCGCCACACCGCCCAACGCCATCTTGCTATTCTACTAATTTACATTTGTAACCACGAGAATCTCAAGGGACTCATAGACGAACGGTGGAGCGCCTCACGATATTCAACGAGGTCGTGAATATAGTACAACCCTGAGAGATCCAGAGTGACCACATAAACAGTATAAGTATCTGATAAGAATTTGATAATTAATTAGTACCACAATATAATGTCGACGTCATTGGATGCACTGTACTTACTACGACTCGGATGGGGTCATGCCTGTCCTGTTTTCGAAGTGAAAACGCCTCTACAGAACGAGAGCCTCTTCTTCCCAAGGTGGCCCAGTCGCCGCCACAATCACTTCGCTCTTGTCTGGACAAATCTGCTGACGCGCTCGCGGCTTTCCAAGCTGGCAAACTGCCCTCTCAGCAGCAGCTGGATGTATTCATACGAACGATAACAGGTTCTAGTCTTCTTCACTATGATTCTCAGGCTTTTAATGGTGCCGGTCCCTTGAGCGAGAACGGAAGACGTGTTCTCAATGATATAAGAGAGGTCTTGGAATCTGTGCTGCAATTGGGAATGGAGAAAAATAGTCCGCCGCGTTCCGTCACAATTCAACGGTTTCGATACTGATTTCATCAGTCGATGATAGACTCCAAGACCTTCTGTATCAGCGCTCACAAATAGAAGGCCCTCCAATACACGTCAATGCCGATATTGCCATTGAAGCGGGCCAGACAGGCCTTGGTGAGCTTCAAGCACAAGGTTAGCATACCAGTCTTCATTCGAGGCCACCTGAAGAAAAGTTTGATTAGCCCCAACGCACGATGAATTGGTGCACGATACCAGGAAATTTATCAAATCCTTGAAAGAGGTCGCTCGGCTGCTTCTAACGTCTACCGCTTTCCGCCTTCTCCTCTCCGATATATTCGCGGCAGCTCGTGAACTTTTAGCACAGACGGCTGCCGAAATTGGAGCAGTCGCCTTACAGGTACAGGTAGCGGCTGAAACTGTTGAGACGGCGGCAAGCGTGGAAGGTGGTTCATTAAATGACCTTACGGGTAAAGTTGGAGAAGCCGTTGGTGGAGTACTCGAAGGCATTGATGAAGCCAGAAGGCATTCGACGGCACAAGAGACAACGAAAGATGCCTTCATTGGCCGTGTTCAGGATGTAAGTGCATTCATTCCATCGAAGTTGTGGCGCACTTGTTGATATTGCAACCTACCCCAGCTCATAATTCGCGCCCACCAAGACCCACCAACGCTCAATGCGTTACGGACATTGCTGCACATTGCTCGTAAATACGCCAGAAAGCTTTCACGCTCAGCCGATATTATTTCAGAAGTACAAACCTCTGGAACGTCTGGCACGAAAGGAATCCCTGCAATATCTGTTAGCCCGAAAAGCGAAACATCACATGCCTTAGAGGATCTCAAAATCCTTCTTGAACGTCTGGCCTTGGGCCACTCTCTTGACCCCGTCCTGCGCGCACTTTCAGACACCATCACCAGCATAGCAGACCAACCATTCTCGTCCAAAGAGGACTCCCAGCAAAATTTAGATCTCCAGCAATACCTCCAGGCGGTCGACCGCTGGCTCTCCTGCGCTCTCTCCCGAACCCCACCATCGCAACCACCCTACGCCACCTCCCGCGCCGGCACCCGCGCCCTCGAAAACCTCTACGATGGTGGGCGCATCCTCTTCCTCTCCTCCTCCGCCTCCAAGCCCGCCTCCGCCTGGACCCAGCACCTCCGCGCGCTCCTCCAGGCCTTCGACGCATACACCACCGCCCTCGCATACGATCGCAGCACCATGCGCTTCGTCAACGCGCTCTCCGCGCTCCACACCGATTTCGCTCACCTTGCAGCCCTGTCCCTCGGGCTGGGAACACACGTGGGGCGCCACGCCCAAGTGTGGAAGGATGAAGTGCGCCGCGACCTCCTGGGGTGGGTCCTCCCCCGCGTCCTGGGGCTCCTGGGGCGGATCTCCGTCCCTATGCCGCGCGTCGAGTACAAGAGCGGCAAGCTCATGGGCGCGCTTGATGCATTGAGGATGGGGTGCGGGGAGTCGGGCGGTGTCGTGCTGGACGTCATCCCGGATTGTGTGGTTGTGAGGACGTGTAACGAAGTGAGGATCGATATGGCCGATGTGGATGCTGCTGGTACTAGTAGGACGTCAAGCTCAAGCTGCAGCAGGATGCGCATCCACATTGACGGTGTGAGGCTGGCTTTTAGGGAATTGGGGTATTTCTTCCGCTACGGGGGCAAGCGGAAGGTATTTGGATACACAGACCAGGGCCTGCTTAGCGTCGACATCGGGTCGCTGGAGCACCCCCGCTCGTCTCAGGGACTCAGCCTCGACATTGACGTCTCGCTTGACACCGATAAAGCCACTGGGGGCGCTTCCGAGTCCGAGTCTATACCACCGCTCTTCGTCGTCCGTGACGTACGCGCCGCCCTCCCTGGCATCCGATTCAAGATCGAAAAGAGCCGACATTGGGTGCTTAATAAAGTCCTCGTTCAACAACTTGCCGGGCCTGCGGTTGCGCGGGTGGTGGCTGGCGTCCTCGAGGCAAGAATCCGCACCGCGCTCGAAGGGCTCGCACACGGGTTGGCGGCTATACACGAGGAGGCGCGTCGCGTTGCAGCAGATGTCAGGCGCAGCGGTCGCGAGGGTGAGGGTGAGGATGAAGGCTTCGAGGGGAAGGAGGAGGAGCCGGAGGCTGCGGAGTATTGGGAGGCGCTGCTGGAGAAAGGGCCTGATGCGTTTGGGCTTATTTTTGCGGAAAACCGAGAAGGTACAGTTGAGGTAGAGACGCAAACGAACACGAGGGCGACGTTGAAGGGGGTCGTGCATACCACAACCACGACCACAACTACGGCCGCCACCATGACTATGGACGGTACACACCCAGAGTCCGCACCTAGTGAGCCGCGTCAGGTGCAGAGTGAGACGGAAACATCTGTTGCGATAGGCGGTGGTGCGATGCTCTTCCCCGATAAAGCGGGCGCGTATGGGAACGATGAAGAGGATGCGAGTGCGAACTTGGCTCGTGTATTGGATCAGGTGGCGCAGGGGCTGGAGGATACACTGGAAAACGTGGGAGGTGTTGTTGAGAGTACGGTAGAGGGTGCGGCTGAACTCGGAGAAGAAATTGAGCGCGCTGAGGAGAGGAGAGTGCGGAGAAAGGAGGTGGAGGGTTTGAGAGACGGGTGGAGGAGTCGCGCGTTTGATGTCTGATGTGACGCTGTCTCTTACTTATTCGGCCAAAACCCTACCGAGGGAGTGGGCTTTGGCGGATTTACACAGTGCGTGAACGCGAGGCGGTGCAATGAAAACAGGGACTTCAAGGCTGGAGTTACAAAACTTGTTCTGCTAGCCGCCCCTCATGCTATGTATTGGACAGTGACACCGCTCGAACTCGTGGACGCAGACGTCAAAACCTGACCGTTCTGCTCCATATTGATGATAACCGCGCCGGCGGGACCGACGGTCCCGCTCGAGGTCGTCGCGTGGGCATTGCTGAAGGTGACGGTGCCAAAGTCGGCGAGGGGGACGAGACTGCCGCCCGATTCAAAGTCCTCGACGATCCACTCCGCGTTGGCCTGGCAGAGGTGCGCCGTCGAGGAGATCGCCTTGCTCACTGTCTGGCCGGTCGACAGGTTATGGATGACTGCTGTACCGGACGTAAGGCTGGAGGCGGTGACGGTGAGCTGGACGGTGTCGCCGGCGGAAATGCTGAGACGTAAAGGGTAAATCAGGACTTGCATCAGTGAAGAAGAGGTTGACGTACCTGATGCCGGTAAAGTCGTGGGCGAAGTCGGGGAAGAATTCGTACCAAGCTGTTCGAGGAGGAAAGGATCAGAGTCTGGTTTGGTTGCCCTAGTCGATGTGGGCATGCGTACCGTCATACGAGACCCTGCCATTGGCTATGGTGAAGTCGATGCCGGTCTGCAGAATTGCAGTCTGGCACGTATCGCCGTCGATGCCCACCCAGGCAGATGCAGAGTGCAAGCTGGTGCCGCCCCCAGAGGGCTCCGAAGGAACGGGGACGACAAAGGTGCCTGTGACGGACTTGAACGTGTTCTGGGAAAAAAGCAATAGGTAAGTGTATTATCTCGACGCGAGTGGATGGAAGATGCGAACTGCAGCGGACTCTAGGACAGCGCCGGCCCAGTTGGTACTGAATTCCGCATGGGAGACATTTGTGGGAACTTTGAATGCACTGAGCTCTTTGGGGTGCGAGAGGCGAGAGCGCTCTGCGCGTGCAGTGACACGAGCAGCAAGACGGGCCTCGCGGGTGGGGATGGCAGTGGCCAGAAGCACCTGGCAGAAGAGTGAAGCGGCGAATAGCATAATGATGAACAATGCGAGTTGGCTTGGAAGGGCAGCTAATTGGAGAGATCCTTAAGCTGAAGGAAAGTCAAGCCAAACTGCGAAAGGCTTTATACCTGATATTCTGGACGGCCAGGAAGGTGCTCGTGATGAAGGAGTTCCATGCTTTCGACTTGCGCATGACGAGGTCCTTGTTCGCAGGCGATGAAGGCGGCATATGATTCAGTGCCGCAAATTAAATTGTCGTTCACAGGGAACGACTTCCGATAAGCTTGTTCGCATGGATGGCAGACGAAAATAGCCAGAGGTGGACAAAACGTTGTCCTGTTTTCCTAAGAATAACTCTATCCAAAAATAACCGCGATGAATCCTTCACGGCTAATAAAGAGCCGTTGAAACATCATTGCACCTGACAAGTGCGGATGATCCTTCCAAAGCCCCAGGTATGAGATCAGACGCCACACGCCATTTCAAGAGTTATAGTTATAGCGCCAGAGGTCGGAAGGCCAGTCCATTTATAGATTGAAGGCATCGGATGCTAGATTGATATGGGACAAAGAATCCCATGTGAATGCCTTCTTGGAAAGAGCCATCATTCGCAGATTCTAGTAGAGAGTAGCAATCGCTGAACCTGCTTGTTGTTGTTTCTTGTGGTCGATGATGGTGCTGGAGAAAAAGGCGCTGTCGTAATTTCGGAACGCGACATCACGTGGGTCGCGTCGCGATCGGTCACATTGTCGTCACGGCTTGTTTACTTTAAAATTAGTCACGGTTCATGACGGAACTTGGCTCTGCATTCTGTCATGACAATCAAGCGGTCTCTTGAGCTCACCGTTGCCGATAGCGACCAAGCCTGTCTCGACGACGACAATGTTCTATCTAACGATGACCGCGAGCCACCTACTAAGCGCCGCATGATCTCTGTCCCTCATACCCCCTTGCCCACCAGGCTTTCCTTTCCAACACCTCAGACACCATTCACTGGCACACCTTATCCTTCTCGACCTTTGGACTCCCCGACTAATCCTGTTGGTCGAAAACGCACTAAAGTTCTCGCCCACTCGCTGCCAGCACCCACGTCATTTTCCAAGCACCTGCCTCTGCGTTTCCA
Source organism: Tricholomella constricta (assembly GCA_013368375.1). Lineage (NCBI taxonomy): Eukaryota > Fungi > Basidiomycota > Agaricomycetes > Agaricales > Lyophyllaceae > Tricholomella > Tricholomella constricta. The sequence continues at coordinate 842,988 of JAACJP010000007.1, read as the reverse complement.
ATTTGTTCGTCCGGGTGTCTCACCGCGCATGGGTGGCATCTACCGTATCGTTCAAGTTCCTCTCAGCTACACCTTTGTTCAGCTACGCTGCCTCATTGCGTTCCTTTTCGGCGGGGGCTACGCAGATGAGCAGGAGGATAGGCATCTTTTCGAGTTGAAGAAGAAGATCGTGATGTATGCCCAGACGTACAAGCCTGGCCAGATCAGGAGTGGTTATACCGCAAACAGACTGTCCTCTGCCCGCGACCCGTGCAGATATAGGCCTGAGGTTGATGAAGACTCGCTCTGGGACGATGATGAATCGGCCAAGCCGAAGGGCGAAGTGGAGGACGTTGCGAGTGAGGACACTGATGAGGGCGAGGGTGAGGGTGAAGATCCGGGTTGGACGTGGGAGCTTGAGGAAGAATACACTCTAGGGCATGCATGGTCGAGAGGGGGTGACCTGACGCGTGGCATCATCTACGTATGTTCAATATTGTCAAGTGTGGCTTTGATAGGCTAAATGTCTCTATCTCATCCAGCACCATAATAAGACTACTGCGGTTCATATTACCTTGAACACAAGCTCACTTCCCCGCCGCAGTGGGATCTCCAATGCTCCCTACCTCTTCCAAGCCCGTGGGCGCGTTCGTCTCCTCCCCAATTCTGTTCGACCCCTGCCCAAGCCTCTATTTTCCGTGCCCATGAGCAAGCTACCCGCTCCTTCATTCCGTCAATCTGCTTGGTCGACGGCATCCCCCCAGGAGAAAAATGAAGACGTAGATGGCGAATCCGATCCCGAGTACGGTGACATGTCCTCCAGTGGGCTCTTCTCGAAGGATGCAGTGAAGGTGGAGGACATGTCCGACTCAGACGACGACGAGCAAGATGGTGAAGAAGACGAAGCCGAGGACCCCAATGCCATGCTCTCCACCAAAAGATTCAACAAGCCCAAAGCGTTCGCCAGCTACCTGCGCTTTGTACACCAGCACAGTAGCCGACGCCAATGCTCGACCTCTGATGAGTCAGACACGGACGATGACAACGATGCTTCGCGCTCGACACCGGGGCTCGATCATTGGGCCTCCTCCCCTGCCACCTCCTCTCCCTTCGCATCCTCCTCTGTTCATTTTTCCAGCTCTCCATTGAACGCTGCCGGAAATCACTCGCGGTCCACCGCCTATGATCTCTCTGCCGAGTCCTTATCAACACTCTCGACGCTCTCCGCAATTGCGTTCACCCCAGCGCCACCACATGCGCCGTGGCAACGTCGCCGGCTCGAGCGCGTGCAAAAGCGCATGGAGAAGTACAAGAGGCGAGAGTGGATGCGTGCCGGGGACGACGACGATGACGAAAAGGAGGACGGTGAGGATCAGCTCTGCGACGAGAGTAATAAAGAGCAGCGGCCGCCTGCAGAGAAGAAGTCGGAGCCGCACAGCTGGAAGAGCGGGAATGCAGCGAAGGTTGGTTCTCAGAAGAGGCATGTGCGGAAGACAGACCCGGCGAAGCTCCCGCCTCTGTGGGTGAAGCCTGAGCTGAAGCCCGGCGAGGTTTGGGATCCGTTCGGGGATGAAATTGAGGTTTAGTTGAGTTCCATGGACGATCGATAGGTAGAAGTCTATAGTTATTATCATTTAACGGCGGAGAATTAGATATCCTCGCTCCATGTAAGTAAAAAATCATTTGTACAGTCCCCAATTGCAATTGTAAAATACGTACACACCTCCCTCCATACTTACGACTTTCGGTTCAAATTTTAGAGATCACCTTCCAGTCGTTTATACGCCAACGATATATTGTTATGTGCATCTCCTCTCAAATCTGTTCTTCTGTACTGTAATACAAGAAGTGCCTACAAATAACCTGATAGTCCAACTGTAACGTTATCGAAGCGATATAAATTAAGTTAACAGCGTGTAGTCGGCGGTGTCTAAACGCAACGACCACACACACATGCGCGTATCCAAAAATGAACAAGTACCCCAGCCTCATAGCCGCTCGTACATACAAAGGTACGCCTTGGCTTTAAGGACCTCCTCCAGCGTAGTGAGGCGCACAATGGTGTCGCTGATGTACGCCCACTGGCGTTGGCGTGGAGTCTTTAGGTCCGCCGAGGATGCCGACGGCCCTGGCATCTGCTCTGCAACCTCCGCAGGATGGGGGTCGGGCAGGGCCGTGTACGCTATATAATGGCCGCCGAGCTAAAAGGGGAGAGAAAACGCATCAGCACGCCAGCATCCAGAAGCACGGAAAGTAACCACGCGGGCATACCATATTCCCAAGATGCACGACAACGGCATACAAACGGTACATGCACTTCTCCTTCTCCTTCCCTTTCCCCCTCTCCTTATCTCTTGTGTGCTTCCCTTTCTTCCCCAGCCCAAAGTCCTCTTTCTTTGGCGCAAGGTAGGGCGTGAGATCTAGAAACTCGGGGAACGTCACGAAATCATCGAGCTTCTTGAACCCATGCGAGAAGGACAGCATGTGCGTCTTGTTGACCTGCTGGAAGCGCTTGAGGTGGATCACGAGGACGGGCGGTGGTGTTCCGATGAGGTAACGCTTGTACGCGGGGCGCATGATGACGGGCTTGGGCTTCTTGCGCGGAACGCCCGGGGCACTGGTCGCCGACGTGGTGGTGGGCGCGTGGTTCGCGGAAGCGGAAGACTCCAGGGAGCGCGTGGAGGTAGCGGCGGAGGTATCGCTCTCCGCGCCGGAGCTCTCTTCTGTGTCTAGGTCGGGTCGGAGAGTGCGCCGTGTGATGGACTTGGGAAGGGGGAGGGTGTCTAAGCTGGGTTTCGGGGGCGGGACGTGATTGAGGACTTGGCCGAGTCGAGGCGTGGATTGGGCTATGGGAGTGGTGCTGACCTTATCGAGAGGCAGAGATGTTGAGCGGTCCAATAGTGGAGGCGGTTGTGCATCGTTGGTGTATGTGGGATGAGGTTGTGATTTGAGGGGTGAATCTGGGCCGGTAGTAGAAATGAACGGAATTGGAAGGCCGCCAGGCGTTGTTGGGCGGCTGCCGCTGTCGGTGCAGGGTATCAGGTTCACCGAGGGAATAAAGTCTATGTCAGATTCCGGGAGGGAGGAGACTTCTGTGTTTGAGAGCGATGCCACGGATCGGTCATCGCTGGTGTTTGTGTGTGTATAAAACTGAACAGTGGGAGTTGAAATGGAGGTCGGAATATGGCTCAAAGCGGGTGGGCGTAGGGGCGAAAGGCTGGGGGGCATTGGTTTCGCAACGCCGTCTGGGATAGGCGTTTCAGGGTGCAAATCTGTGCTGGCGTGGTCAACACTATCTGATTCCTCATCCTCATTTTCTTCCTCCTCCGCCGATGGTTTCTCGTATTCTCCATTCGCGATCTTCCAACACCGGCGGCATCCGACCTTGTTCTCTCCATCCAGGATCTCCACGGAAGTGAACATCCGCAAGCACTCCTCAATCCCAGAAAAGTGATTCATGGTCAGCCAGAGGTTCTGCGCGGCTGCGCCGGGGCCTGCGACAGAACGATGGCTCGTATTCGACTGGTAATATGGTGGCTTGAATAGGGTGAAGGGGTTACTCGATGAGGCAGGGGTGATATCTGCTAGTATCTCGCGCAAGTAATTGAGTTCTCCAGCAGAGGGCTTTGGGGGTTTTGGGGATTTGCCCCGCTGGGCATGATGTCGTAGTGATGCAGGGAGTGCGCGATGAGACGAAGGCCCGGCGGTCAGAGTCGGCGAAGGCGTCCGTGGGGTCAACATTGAGTCATGACCATTGATTCTCGTCGGTGGTGTCGAGAGGCCAGACACGGGGATCGCAGTTGAAGAACCCTGTGCGGCATCAGAAGCACTGCTGCGCGGAGTAGACTTTGTGGATGCCCCACTCTCCGTCGGGGTGTTATTCTCGCTTGATACGGGGACATCCGCCTGCATGGAAGCTCGAGAAATCTCCTTGCTACTCCTATCCCTCGAGCGGCTTTTCCGCTCTTTAGACACCTTGCCCAGGCCCACGGTCATGCTGATCCTCCGTCCAATTTTCGTCCACCCATCGTCCTTCTTTTCCTTTTTCTCAGGTTTCGTCGAAGGTGATAGCTCTATATGCTTACTATCACCCCCTATGAGACCGTTGCCATTCGAAATGACCATGGGAATACTAGTTTCCCCTGAAGTCGAGGCATCCACCTTCGGTGCTGCCGCGCTCTGATCGGTATCCCCACCTTGACCCGCATCGGCGACGATGTCCAAACTTCTTCGACGAGGATCATCCACGGGAAGAGGCTCCTCGTGTCCTCCAAGCTGATTTTCCTGCTCCTTCGCATTCGGAGGGACCGACGAGGAGCGTGGCGCGTCATTGTTAACCCCAAGAGAGGGGGTTTGGAAGGTAGTCAATCGCTTTGCGAGGTTCTTTAGGCGATCGCGTTTGCGTTCGTGGTAATCTTCTGCCTTGATACTGAGACTGATGTCGTTGAAGTCCTCGTACGTTTGGGACACATGCTTGCACTTCTGGCACACAAGAATGCTCGCAAATTTGCCGGCAAAGATCATGTCAGCGAGTGTCATCAGCCTTTCCTCCTCTGGTATAGGAGGGCATTCGGTTGAGGAGGGACATGATGGCGTTAATGTCGTCCGCCGACGCAGTTTCGTGTTCGGGGGAGGTGGTTGTCGTTTCTTTATGACCTGTAGACGATCGCGTCAATTTGGGTCTTATATGAGCTCTATCTCCGGCCACACACATCTAATTCCTCCATTCGAGTAGCGTCCAGTAAGATGCGCAGAAATTCATGAGCATCTTGTTGTGCAAAGTCGAGATATTGCTCGTATTTTCGACCGAGGGCCCCCAATATCGACCTTGAATCATTTCGATGATTAATGGGCCGGGAAAGGACTGAGAGGAGGCTCACCTTGGACTAAGACTTTCCCTTGCCTGGCGCGATTGGCTATCCCATGCCTTGGTCATCAAGTCCAAGAAGACATCGCCTATCGGCATCGAGTCCACCCAAGCCCGCTCGAACTGGCCGCCTAGCTTGTGGCCATTAGTCAGTAGTGGTGATTTCCAAGAAGCAAGCGCAGGACTGGAGTGTTGTGGTGAAATTGGCTTGAAATGTGCAAGATCAGATAGAAGGCGTGTCGCAATTAGCTGGTAGCACAATAAATTAATTAATCTTGTGGTGTTTGACAGTAGACTTCTGCTACGCACCCCTTGCAGGACAGTATTCATGAAACAGGTGTTCCCATGGTTATACAGCCCAGGAGGTAGGAAGGCGGCCTTCTCTTGCTCCTCCCTCTGCTTTCTCGCGCGGTAGAGCTCCTGCGGGGTCGGCCCTTTCGTCTTTGCCATTTCGGGAACCGAGTATTGTACGATGACCCTTGGTGGGGTTTCTTATGACAGGTCCAAGCTGTACAGTGCACACAGTTGCCCTGGGCGGTATAGGAGGGTTAGGAGGGTATGGGAGCGGACAGGTTCATGGGAGGGTCGTTTGTAGATCAGATTATTAATGGCAACTGCGCCGATGGTGCGGTCGGTGTCCGAGCCGCTAACAACAACATACATGGCTTCTTGACTTCCCTTGCTGTCAAAATTGAATAACATACATAACAGCCTGCAGCGCAGTAATACACGTCTCCTTTCACGCAGCATCACAGGCTCCAGCGCAGTCCAAGTCTTCTTTCATGCAGCTTACCAGACTTGCCGTGCACGCCGCAAAATATACACAAAGTAAGTCGTGTCACTGTTTTGCCACGATAATCAACATCAGGCACAACTGCCAACCACTGCGCTGCCACAGTTCAATCATTTGTGCTAGGTATTGTATTGGCGGGAGACTGGAGTCACTGACGAGAGCTGACCCGATTGCCATGGCTTCATGTTCCGTTCCGAACCCGACCCATACCGGCGGCTCTCATACCTTGGTGTACAAATCCACCGGGCGCCGAAATCCTACAGATTCCCAAAATAATAAGCGTTCAGTATGTAGGCCATCATCACAGTACCTGTTCTTACCTCCTTCCCCAGTGATGCCAAAATGTTGTGGGGGACCGAAGCCAATCTCGCTAAGAATTGTGCCAAAATCGTCGGGTCGTATCTGTAGTTTCTTTGCATTCGCCTTCAATCTCTGTAACCATGTGTCAAATATAGAGCCTCAATACCTCCATAAAACGCACCTCATCCATACGCTTCGCCTTCGCGTATGTTTCCCAAGCTTGTGGCTCTAGCACGAACCTCCCGCCAGGCTCCAATACATCATAAACCCGCTGGAAGAATAATTTCAACGTCTCGTCTCCCCCATTCAGATGTATCCATTTAGATATCGAGAAGCTAGACCACACAACGTAGTCAATACAATGACTAAAATTGGAGAATGCATGACCCTTACGCAACGACGACATTGTAACGCTCTGCATCCTCTGGGATATCCGTCGACGTCCAATCCGCCGTCCGGAAGGACAAGTTGTGAGGAAATGAATGGCGACCCCGGATATCCGAGGGCGGTATGGGGAGCGACCCGAACTCGTGCTCACACGACATAGGGAAGTACTCGGGTTTGGGCTGTATCGACGGTAGTATCTCCGACGACTCTCGCCTGCGTTTCCTGGAATCGGTGCTTGGAGCCGCTTGGGCTTTCTCGCGTGGTTCCTGGAGCGACCAGACAGTGCGTCTTCGCCGCCATGCAGACCGAATGAGGGAATCATCGATGTCCACCCCGACCACTTTGTGCGCACCCCACGACTGAGCTGTCATTGCCATTCACATGCTCTATGGGTAAGAAGGTCTGTATGGTAGGATCGGAAAACTCACCGATCTCACATGTTACCCATCCCTCGTTGCACCCCACATCGAGGACGCGTGCAGCGGCAAATATGGATGGTGGGAGGAGGGCCAGGCGCGGGTCGCGGACAGAGGGCCGTTTTGAGTAGTACCTTCGATATTCGAGAGCCCTTCAATTTAAGGACGAGGAATAGCCAGGATGGAGGCTGACCCGTGGTAGTTTCCGTGAATTGGGACGGTCCATGTGGAAGGGGTAGCCATGGTGTAGTATCAATGTAGTATGGTGCCTGTGGTGGTCACAATTTGAGCGCAGGTCACGACTTCGTTCTCGACTTCCATCATCGCGATCACAGTTCCCCTCTACCTACTCGAGGGCTTCGCATAAATCGCCAAACTTGACGCGATGACGATCCTAGTAATTACCTGAGGCAACCTCAGATGCAGGCCAAAAGCAAGAGGGCTCAAGTGGACTCTCACCGGCCTGCTATCAATATTCTAAGCAGATTCGAAAAATGGCTTGTAGACGTGATCTGGACTCAAGGAAGAGAACAGTCATCCATTGGTGCAAGAATGCTCATTCTGACCCGTAAATTATTGCATGGACGACCTCTGGACAACAGCTATCTCAAAGACGCCGTTCTTCATCTGACGAACTGCATCATGAACTGGACAACGAGTATGGTGCTGGGACTTGGTCTACGATTACTACTGGGACTTGGTCGAACGTATTTACATTATAATCACTTATTCTTGTTCTCCGAAAAGATAGCGAGATGTTCCCGAACACTTCCCGCTTGGTCCTCTTCGCCTTTCGGGCCGAATGTAGAAATACTGAACACCAATTCCGCTCGTCATAAGGTCGGATATTCTCATACCATCGTCTCTTGACTTAACCAGCGCTGTTGTACATATCACAACTATCTACCTATGGCTCAAGATACATTGACTCTTCCAAAGGACTTCTTGTTTGGCTTCGCGACTGGTGAGCACAGCTCAATGGTCTCTCCATATTGACAGACTCGGGAACACATCTACATCAACAGCGAGCTATCAAATCGAGGGCTCCACCGCAGCCTCCAACCGTGGACCGTCCATCTGGGACACCTTTACGCACAAGGACCCCTCTCCCATCGCAGACGGCTCCTCCGGCTACATCGCGACGGATTCCTTTCGCCGCTGGAAATCAGACATCGAATTCCTCAGATCTTATGGGGCCAACTCGTATAGGTTCTCGATCTCGTGGTCCAGGATAGTGCCTAACGGCGGAAGGAATGACGATGTCAATCAGGAGGGCATAAAGTTATATCGCGATATCATTGAAGAATTGGTGAGGGTCGGGATTACACCTTGTGTTGTACGTCGTTTTTACTGTTGTTGTTACGAGGTCTTGGGAAATATTGATATTGTGGTAGACACTTTATCATTGGGATCAACCGCAAACGCTGCACGATCGCTATGGCGGCTGGCTCAATCGTTAAATTGTCGACGACTTTGTTCATTATGCCAAGGTGGGCTTTCTCCCTTGTGACGTTCTGTATTTCTCTTGACTTGTCCATCAGATATGCTTCCAGGCTTTCGGAGATCTCGTCAAGCACTGGTGATCCATCGGCTTGTATCTTTCCGCACCATACAGACTCTGATTCCCGGTCATTCCAGGATCACTCATAACGAGCCTTGGTGTATCTCAGTCCTGGGTTATGGCCACGGTGTCTTTGCTCCAGGCCGGTCAAGCAACCGCGAGCGTTCCGCAGAGGGTGACTCCAGGACCGAGCCTTGGATGTACGCCTACGCCTCTCGTTACGAACGATGATACTTATCGAGTAACTTACGTGTATATTATGACAGTGTATCACACAATCTCATCCTCTCGCATGCATACGCCGTCAAAATGTATCGCGAGGAGTTCCAGAAGGCCCAGAGTGGTGCTATTGGCATCACGCTGGACTGCGTGTGGTATATGCCGTACGACGAAAGCAGCGCGGAACGTTAGTGGTGATTTTGCTACTGCCATACATCACAACCTTGACGCGGTTACACAGGTGTGGAAGCTGCCCAGAGGGCGCTAGATACGCGACTCGGTGAGCACTCACCTATGTGCAACCACGGCATGAGCATTAATCATGTGTATTCATTTTCAGGCTCGTTTGCGGTACGTGGTAGCCTTCATCGTTTACAGCTAATCTTCACCGACGCTTATGCTAGGATCCTATATACAAAGGCCACTACTCAGCTTCCCTCGTCGCCTCCTTGGGAGACCGTCTGCCAAAATTCACGCCGGAGGAAGTCGCCATCGTCCAAGGCTCCTCGGACTTCTTTGGGCTGAATAACTACACAAGTAATCTTACCCGTAAGTATAATCAGAATCATCATACAGGCTTGCTACCTATTGTTAATATCTTAATATCATCGCATTTCCAGAGCCAGGCGGCACGGATGAGTTCAATGGCAAAATTATCAACGGGTTTGTCAGGCCTGATGGGACACGGCTGGGTACTCAAGGTACGCCGTATTTATGATTATAGACGCCTTTGTCCACGAAAGGCTGATTATGCTCTGCCTGCAACCACAGCCCATGTACCCTGGCTGCAAAGCTGTGAGTGACCTGTCGTGTTCATTCTTCGATGTGAGGATTAAGTCGTTTCTTTTTCCTGTAGATCCTCCTGGATTTAGAGCAGTGCGTCCTTGTCAGTCGACGAATACTATCTGAGCCAACGCTCGATCCAGCTCTTGAACTACCTGTGGAAGGTATGTTCATCACCCTTTTCTAAAGAAAACGACGTTCTCAGTCTCATCGCTGACGACCTTCCCATGTCTATAGACTTACAACGAGCCAATATAGTAAGTCCACGCCCTCCCCCTCCAGTTCCCAAAACGCACAGAGCCTCGGTGCGGGGAAAAACAAAAGCGTGACGGAAAACGGCTTCGCAGTGAAAGACGACAACGCTGAGCGCAGCCGACGCGATCCACGACGCTGACCGAGTCGATTACTATCGCGTATACGCAGGCGTTGTTGCAAGCTGTAAATCTCGATGGCGTCGATGTCAGGTCTTATTTTGCGTGGAGTACGTCTGATCGCTCAGGATCTGCCAGTGGGTTCGGGTTTGTGGCTAACACCGACGTCCGTGTGTTTGTTTTGTTCGCGGAATAGGTTTGCTCGACAATCTTGAATGGGCGGATGGCTATCGCGTTAGATTTGGAGTGACGTATGTTTATTATGAGACTCAGGAACGATTCCCGAAAGATTCGTCGCGTTCCTTGAAGAAGGTGGGCAATTTGGTCGTTGACCTACTCGTTGACTCACGAACCCCTAATCCTTTACTTAGTGGTTTGCGGAGCATAAGACTTCATGAGATCAGAACGACAGAAGGGATGTGAACAACAACAAATGGGACTTCGCTTTGCGCGAGCTATCGAGCCGCCGCAGCCGCGATCAGCTATTGAAATCATTTACCTCTGCACGACACAGGCGTGCAGATGTGCCCGCAGTTTTCGGACGACCGTCGAGCTGTACGTATACAAGTAATTATGCTGTTTCAACCAATGGTCAAAGCAGCTGTGTCAAGCTGAGTACAAATAGCCCGCCTTGCGCATTTGACTTTCTCTCCTTCGTGTCAGATTGTGCGAGCTCGTTCTGATAAAGTCACGCGCACGCGCGCACCTCGCCGATGTCGAAGGCCTCCTCGTACAGAGCCACGACGAGGTCACGAAGCAAAGAACTTGAGTTATCTCAGTATCGAGGTGGCGTGGTAAGGTTGTTAATGCCGCATTCTGGTAGCAAGCTCTGGCCCCGTCATGCACGCTATCTCGAGTGGGGGTGTCTTCTGCAGAAACGGATTACATGTGCCGTCACGACGTCAAGCACGCAGTAGTCCGTGCCTTCTGCACCGTCCCGACCATTTCGACCATTTGAGGTCAGTAATTTGATTGCAGGGCAGTTATTCAAGGCAAAAGTTCGCATATGGGGACGCAGCCGTTCGCGCGGAGTTCCATAGAACAATAAGTTGGGCAAAGCCGATCGCAGCTATGAAGTCCCAGACTGGTTTGACTCCAGGGTAAACGACAAAGCTAGGATTTGCGAATTCTCCAAGCTGGCGGGAGGCATGACACGAGAAGCCTGTCTCTACCCGGATTGTCGTAGCATGGTAAGCATACGGGCAAGCCGAGTTCGAAGCGGTGCCAGGACTGAAGATAGCGCAGTCGACGGAAAGGAAAGACCCGCCGCAGCATTCGAGGACGAAACGATACATTGGAAGAGCCCAGAGGAGCGTTCATGACGCGGCCTGGCGGTCACCTTATTTTGCTTCCTGGGAGCTAGGGTCTCCAGGCATTGGGGTCAAAGGCTCCCGCTTGAGCGCTTGAGCATCGATGTGGAGTGGAAGGGATCTGGACCCAAACGCGGCAGAAACGTGGATCTAGCCAAACAACGACAAAGAAACAACGCGCACGCGTGACGTTCGCTATAAATGGGTTGGCCACACTGACAGCATGCGTCCACCACCACCACTTCCCTGATCCTAGCTTGCTCTAGCTTAGCTTAAACCCTCGCATTTATCGCCAGCTTTTCATTGCAATCAGTCGCGTTTCTTAATTTCCTAATTTGTCGTCATCTCAATATTATTCATCACGGAACCCGGCGTCATTGAAGTCCTTGGATTGATCGTGCTTTTGATTTTTGTCTTTAGCATGTACACAACCAACAGGACATATGTATATCCTAATGGATCCTATGCTACCCCAACAGGTCAGCTCGCATATTCATCGCAGCCTCCAGTAAGTGCTTCTTGCGGAACCACCTACCGCTTCCGGCCATCTTACACGAGGTGGCCACGCACAAGTAGCTGACTGCGCAAACCTTAGGACTCTAGTTCCCGTCCCAGCTCCTACGCCCGTGACAAAACGGACGACTTGTGTGAGGTAGGATCCCCACTCTGCCCCTCATCGCTTCTTCTGCTAAACTCTGATTGACGCCCTGGCAGGAGTGTGGGATGTGGCCCAAAGTTTTAACTGCCGAAGGCTTCCGGCACCCCTTCTGCAGCAAGACCTGTGCTAAAAAATATCGCCATGCCATCACCACGGTCACACCGCCTAGTCCGACTCAAGATCTCTGTTTGGTGGGATACCATCTCCCCCCTTTTTGCTGCCTGACACCATCTCATCGCCTTTTCTCTTGTTCTGGTTTGATCCATATAGGGATGCGGATTGCGTCCCAAGAGTACCGCTGATGGTTACCAGTACCCGCACTGTAGCAGGAGCTGCGCTCGCCAATGGCCGCTTCTAGCGCAGGACTGTGCGCTCCCGGGTTGTAAGGTACCCATCACAGGAGCCTTTGGCGGGTATTGCTCCACCGCACACTCCGAGTACGTCACCTCTCCGTCAGTTCGAATGAGAGGGTCTGACATGGATTGTCCTAGCCAAGCACGACGGCCCAACGTCCTGCACAAGCCCAGACAGCCAGTGGCCGGGCCCTCATCAGCACAGCCCCACCGATTATTGGCGCCTGTCGAACTCCGCCACTATAGTCGATCGGCGCCGACAAGCCCAGTGAACCGTATCCTCTTCTACGACAAGAATGCTCGGTATTATGGGTTTACCAACTTTTCGTACCATCCCGTCACGTACAGGGGTAACACGTATCCGACGAGCGAACACTTGTTCCAGTCATTCAAGGTTTGTGTTTCGCGTTCTGTGGATCTAGTCTTTTGAGGTGACGTCGTTGTGTAAAGTTCCTTGACCACAGACCTGACATTGCGGATCACATTCGGACATGCTCTGATAGGCCGAGCGTCGCCTTTTCTGAGGCCCGCCGCTATCATCAGGATATCCGTCACGATTGGCATAAGATAAAAATCGAAAAGGTCTGTCACTGTTGTCGTTTATAGCCCTATGTCGACTGTAATAACGTACTTGTCAGATGGACACTACGCTTTATCATAAGTTTACGCAACACCCTTCCTTGCAAGCTGAATTGTTGGGAACTGGAGACGCCGAACTTGTCGAGGTACGCAAAGCATACGCTGAGAACTTGATCGCGCTAACTCTGGAATTTAAGGATTCGCCTGTCGACCCTTTCTGGGGCGTGGGGTGCGATGGGAAAGGCAGAAATGAGTTGGGCAAGGCACTGATGAGACTGAGAAGAGAGCTTCGTTCCAAACTTTGAACATCATGGAAACCTAAGGACTTCATTTTCGTCCGGCGCGCGCGGAATTGCATATTATGTATCGTGTACTAGCTATCACGTCCATAAATATTCGCAAGTTAATGTTGTTTACAACTGCACTTGAAAGCAACCGTAATGCAACATCTCGGTGACGACGACGACAACGTCTCAAGCAACGATGAGCAAGAAGAGGATCTCTTGGACGAGGAATCCGACTTTGAAGAACTAGTGCCGCGCGGCAAACAAAAAGCCGTCGAAGAGGACGATCAACATAACCTTATCGTCGAAACTGCGTTTGACGCGTACTTTACGCATGCCAGCACGCGCTCCCGGACGTCTGCAAACGTCTTCTCCACATTGGTACCGCCTCTCACAGCCGAAGAGTACAATGAAGGCATCGAATCGGCGACCAAAGGCAAAGGCCCGCACCTGAAGCCACTCCACTCCCGTCTCCTGTCCGCCTCTTCGCGCGAACTGCTCTTCTCGCGGTTCATGAGCGAGCTCGGGGAGGGGTTCAACCTCCTCATGTACGGGTACGGATCCAAACGACGCGTCTTGAACGACTTTGCGACAGACTATTGTTCAAAAGCGGGCCACGTCGTCGTAGCAAATGCCTTCCACCCCGAATTCACGTTCAAAGACCTTCTGAGCTCCATCGAGCAGATCCCTGGGATCCTCACTCAGGACCTCCCCGGCGCCAGCACGCACGAGACGCAGTCCAAACGGATCTCCGACTTTTTCGCCTCCTCCTCCTCTTCTAAGGGGCGCCGGCACCTATACCTAATCATCCACAACATCGACGCCGCCCCCCTCCGCGCCCCAACCTCCAAATCCTGCCTCGCCCTCCTCGCCCTCACCCCCCGCATCCACATCGTCGCCTCCCTCGACCACATCCACTCTCCCCTCCTCTTCTCCTCCTCCCAGTCCGCCGCACGCAAACCACACCCTTCACCCCCACCTTCACCTTCACCTTCTTCACCACCTCTCGGCACAACGCACCCCGCCCCCACCTCCACCCCTAACTCCAACCCTGCCCGCGGCTTCGCCTGGCTCTGGCACGACCTCACCACCCTCTTACCCTACGACTTTGAGCTCGCATACGCAGACCGCACCGCCCTGGCCGGCGCACACGGCGGCGGCCCCCGCAAAAAGGTCGACCCCACCGCCGCCGCCGCTGCAGCCATGCAGGGCGCGGCGATGACGGAGACCGCGGCGCTGCATATCCTGGCCTCCGTCACGCAAAAAGCGCAGAAGCTGTTCGTGCTCATCGCCACGACGCAGCTGGAGGGCATCGAGGAGGCCGCTGCCGCTCAGGAGGGCGGCACGGGGGCACACGAAAGAGATCTGCAGCAGTTTGGGATCGCGCATGATATTCTGTTCACCACTGCACGAGACAGCTTTATTGCGACGAACGATACTGCGCTGAGGTCTTTATTGGGTGAGTTCAGGGATCATGGGTTGGTTGTTGCTGCTCCCGGCACGGCAGGTATGGGAGAGGTGCTGTGGATACCGCTGAGGAAGGAGAGGCTGACTCGGGTCCTGGATTCACTCAAGGTAGAGTAGTAGCTCTATGAACGAGTGGAATGGCCTGTTATTCGTGGCATAACAAAAGCCCGACGGATAGTAGTACTACTTAATATAGGTGTAACAATACAACGATGTAGATGAGCGTAGTACTAGATACGGATAGCAAGGATGGTTGTATTGGGGCGAGACGACGACGAGGTGGTGGATGGGGACGTGATACAAGACAAGACAAAGCTAGGAGCAGGATGCGTACGAGTAGCAGCGATGGGACACACATTCGAATACACAATACAACAACAGCAGAGACGGACGACACACACATTGGCGGAACGATGGCTACCCAATCCTGTTCGTGTACTCGCGGTACAGACTGTCCACGAACGCCTTGTCGGTCTATGCATTGATGTCAGCTCAGCATCTTCCTGGAGAAAAATAAAATAGGCACATACATGGATAAGCGTAAGCACCTCTCTCACGAAATCGTTCCTCTCCAACGCCGGAGCATCGAATCTTCGAGCCGAAACGGCAGCAACGACGCTATCCCTGACAGCTTCCTGCTTCCCAGTCCCAGACGTCGGGTTCCCCACACGCGACGCAGTCGCACCGTTCATTGCTCTAGCCTGATGTGGCCTTGCCCCACCGCTCCGTGCAGTCGAACCCGAACCCGTTTGCGGAAGCTCGGGGGAGGGACACGGCGAAGGCGACGCCGTCGACGGCAGCCTCTGCTCCCCATTCCCATAGTATCCCCCCGCACCCGGAGCAACAGCAGGTACATCCCAACTCCTCTCAATCTCCTCACGCAGCCTCACCTGCTCCGCCGCGCGCTCCTTCTTCCCCTTCTTCCTCCCCTTCTTCGACGTTCCCTCCGCACCACCACCCCCTTCTACCCCTACATGTTCACCTACCCCCCGCCGCGTCTGCACAGCCCGCCGGAACGTCTCCATATCGCTCAGCGCGCTCGTGTCCGCAAAATCGAGCTCAAGAATCTCGTCGCCCTCGCCTCCCGTGCCTCCCCCTCCATCCCTGCTCTCGCCCGAGGCGCGCGGGTACGGCCATAATTCCGAGTCGGGCTCAAAGGGCACGAGCGCGCGCTCGGTGCCGGGCGTGACGCCCTGGGGCGCGGGCTGCGCCTGTGCCTGCTGTTGGGTTTCCATGTGGTGGGTGTTCGGTAGGGGCTGGGACTGGGGCCTACCCGTCGAAGACGAGGACGCGTGCACGGCTGGCGGCACCGAGGAGCCACCCGTGAAACGCGCGGCGTGGTTGCTGCTGCTGTTGTTGTTGTGGAGGGCGCGAGACGCGAACAGAGGCGTGATGAACCCGTTCATGCGTGCCCTCGGCGTAACGTCGCCATGCATCCTCCCATTCTGCCTTTCCCTCTGCTGAGGGTGATTGTGGTTGTGCCCGTTCACCGCTACCAGGCCATACTCAGCAAGCAACGGCCGGCCCGCACTAGCGCCCGCAGCCTGCAGTTCCTCGTCGTTCTCCGCCTCAGGATCGAGGACGGTGCTGGATTCCGAGTACCCGTCGTCGTCAGAGCCTGCGCGAGGGCGGGAGCTGCCGTGGTCGCTGTCGTCTTCGTTGTCGCCCTCGCGCGAGCTGGGGTGGGACTGGGCGCCCGTGCTGTAGGTCGTGGAGGCCGATGCGGCGGACGCTGTACGGGATGGGGGGAGGCCCAGAAGTGTGGAGATGACGTCTTGGTTGAGAATCTGGGGGAGGGAACTCGTCGTTGGGGCAGGAGAGTATATTGTGATTGGCGCAGGTTGGGGCTGGGTGGTCGTGGGCTGGGTCGTTGCCGGGCGTGAGGTATGAGCGGATGCAAAGATTGAGTCGAGGAGGCTGATGCCGGTGCTGGATGTGGTTGAGGAAAGTGTAGGCAGGGATGCGGCGGACGAGGTGCGGTGGTCGTTGACTTGCATCAAATCGCTGCCGCCTAGAGCAGCAAAGAGGGATTCGACGGTCATCTTTGACGTTGAAGTGGGTAACTGTAATGCGGAAGCGGGAGTGAGAACAGGGGTGGGTTCTATTTTCGCATTTGCAAATAGTTTGTCGATTTCGGAGGCACCTCCGTTCGGATAGGTCTGAGATGGGTGGCGAGCTTGAAAGTTTCCTTGATAAAGTTCCGAGGTGGACTGAGAGATAGAGCCATTCCTGGGCGATTGGGGAGTGCCATTTGCTAACATGAGATGTCATCAGTGCAGTGGCGAAAACATGAATAGAACTTGAGTCACAGTGTGAAGACGCGTTGGCTATGGCGGCGGTGGAGCCAGGAATGGAGGGTGGTGGCCTATCCGGGCCATAGCGGAATTCTTGGGGGTAGGGTTGATTTTTCTTGATGTAGGAATGGAGTCTGGGGTTAAAAATCAGATGCCACCTTTAGATGATGATAATTCCTGTACTAACCGGGTGAAAACATCAATGAGAGGTTCCCGAGCGTCGGTCGCAAACATCCAGAGACCAATCGTTTTGGATTCGCCCTTCTCGGCTGCGGTCAATTTGTCGACATTGGGAATGGCGTAGATGTCGGAGAATTTGTTGGTTATGCCATTGCTTTGGGCTGACCGCGTAGCAGCCAGCCTCCGGTCCGTATATTCGGGGTAGGAGCGGATAATTAGATAGCTGCCGTGGGCGCCAATATTGTCTTCTGGATATAACCGTTGGATGTGGTCATCCATTCCCATGCGATTGAGGATGTAAAAGCCATAGGGCGGGTAAGCTTCGCTATCGAAATCAATTTTCGTCAGCCAAGGTTGGTGAAATCGAGACTCTCCTCGACGTGGAAGAGGCTGAACGCACCGCTCGTACAAAAACATACTTCCTTCATAGCCTTGTTTCTCCCATTTGGAGCCGTTGTGGTGGTAGAGACACACATGGCTGAACTGATCAAAGATGGACACTATTGAAGGATCCCGCCTTCGCAAGACCTTGAGATTATGCTGATATCTTGATGCCGGAGTCATGCCAAAGTTTGGTTGTTTTGGAGGCACAGAGGACTGACGGGCGTCTGGGGAAAGCGGTGGCTCGGAGTAGATACCAGGGGGCATTTGTGGTGTAGATATGTGGGAGGGATTGCGGCGGGCAGGACCCATGGCGGTGGAGGAGAAGATACGGTCGGTGGCTGAAGAACAACCGACAATGAATAGGCGTTGTGTGTATTTGCCCCCGAGGCGGAAGCCAAACAGTGTTTGGCCAAATTTCACGGTTGACCTCGGGCACGACTGTAGACGCGATGAGTGCTGCGTTTCAACGCGTCGTTCAGCAGAACCAGACTGCTCTCAAGGAGGGCGTCGCCATCGTCCGCAACATCATCGCAAAGAACCCCCCACCCACTGGTTACACTACCCTTGAACTCTACAAGCTAGCCATCAAGGAGCAACCTTCCCCAGAATTCAAGCCTCCTACCCAGCACACAATCCCCACTAGGCCCAAACTCGATGCCAAGGGACAAATAAAGCAGGCGACCCCGTCTCCTGAGCCTCCAAACCCCACGCATCCTGTCAGATCCATGACGTGCGTACACCTCTGCTTATACACCTGTTCTGCTCTTAAAATTCCACAGATTCCTCAAACACAACATCCTGCCTTTCCTCGAGGGACGCAGGGAGCTACAGAAAACTCGCGCGGAACGCATACTCGCGCACACCTCGCTCCCCACGAAGAACGTCAAGAAGGGCAAGCCGGCTCCCGACGGCCCCGCTACGGAGACGGTGTGGGTGTGGGCACCGGCTGACCCAAACTCGTGGCCCAAGCAGTCGACTACTGCACCACCGAAGGAGGTGTATGGAGAGGACCTCGGTGTAGGCGAGGACTTGTCTCATTTAAGCAAGCGGAGGGAGAGAGCGCGGCGTGCGAAGATTCGGGCGGATGTACATGCTATGAAAGTCGCAGAGGGCATTGCACGGCAAAAAGTCAAGTCCGAAGCGGGAGCGGCGCTTCGGAGGAAGCAGGCTGAGCAGGCGGCGCGGAGGGAGAAGCGGGAGGCAGAGGCAAGGGCGAAAGCGGAGGTGAAGGTGAAAGCTGCTGCGCCACTGCGCCGGACGTCCGCACCTCAGGTCCCTCGGGCTCAGGCCCCTTCTTCCCTTTTCGCCAAGAGAACAGAAGTCCCTGCTACATCTCGCCCGGCACGCGAGGAGAATTTTATGTCAAGGCGACTTTAGGGGTGTGGAATCATTGTCCTGTCATCTAAACTAATACCAGTAATATTCCGCACTTTCGCGCGTCCATGCACTCAGTTTTCTGCATTACCCTCATGCTCAGCTTTGTGATTCCTTCCGTACCGCACAGATCGTGACCAACAGGCATAGCACTGTACACAAGATACCAGCCATTGACAAAGCAAAACATCGACTAAAGTGCTTCCCATACTCATAGCATCCTCAGTGACGTGGGCGCTCCCATCTGCATGATAAGTACCTTCTCGACCACCCAGCCATTGACTTCAGACCAGCCTACGATAAGTACAGATTGCGGCTCCTGATACTCCGAACGCACCGTGTCCTGGCAAGTACTGATCCTAAGCTAGAAATCTGTGGTGCGGGCGTTTGTCCCCTCGACCTCGTTCCCTTGATATTGCCATACTCCTTCGCAGCGGTCCGAGGTATGATTACTTGTGCTGGAAGAAGTACCGTCGTGGGTAGCTCCCTAGGATAGCTCTCATCTCCAGAGTCGGGGGTCTTCTTCTGCTTTCGAGCCTTGCCAGTGCCAGCGTTGCCGAGGAGCTTGATTCGCTCGTCGCGGTGCTCTGCATCTATCGCTCAGATATCATCGAAGTGCAGGTCAAGTGCCACTATACTGAGCAGTCGTAGCTGGATCCAGATGCTATGCCATGTGTCATGGACGAGGGTGGCGTCGGCGCAAATGAAAAGGCAGGCGAAAAGCACTTTGACCATTATACCCGAAAGCCACTCTACTCGTTCTATATGATTTTAAAAGATATTCATGATGTTGATAGAATGGTGATGGTGATTTCGGAGGTGTCGCTCGAATTTCAGAGTTGTATTTAGTAGTTCCGAGTAGCTACTACAACTTCTAGAGAAGAACAAAGCTGACAAGATTCAGTGGATCATCAGCTTACGTCACATCCTTTTTCATAAGTTGGCAAGACGTTAGAAAGCGCCGCAGACAGACGTGATGACAAGTGGATGGAATTTAATCAGCGCCACAGGTAAGGTGGATGCTCACTGGGACGATCTGAGGAGGACATACAGACGAAGCAGTCTTTGCCAAGTATGACTACGCTCACACACACCTCTTATGAGAGGACGATTAGGTCTTCTGCCGATTTCTGGTGGACGTGAGTGGGGTTAGAGTAGGGTGGCGTAGGTATTCTTCCCGTGCCACAAAAGCTTTTGTCAGATCCTAATGCCAGAAATTGACGTGTCACTAGTTCGTTTTCCCTCCTGCCGACTGTCAATGCACGCAAAGAGTAAACAGACAACTGAAGCGACGCGAGAAGTAAATCGTGGCAAAAGATAAAATTCGTTTTTGTAGGCTCAAGTTGTACAAATTTTAGAGTATGTGATTTTCGGGCAGAAGGTTTTATATCGTAAAAATCGTCTGAGAAAGATTTAAGACTAAGGACAATATGAGCCGGGGACGAGGTGAGAGGAGAGGTCAATGGACGTACGAAAGGAGATGGAGGGCAACTTTGAGCATCTCGAATTCACCAATGCTTGCCACGGTCTTTGCCGTCCTTGCCATCCCTGCCGTCCTTGCCATCCTTGCCATGCTTGCCATGACGGCCTTTACCGTGACGATGTTTGTCATGGCGGTCCTTGTCGTGGCGGTCCTTGTCATGGCGGTCCTTGTCATGGCGGTCCTTGTCGTGCCTGTCCTTGTCGTGGCGGTCCTTGTCGTGCCTGTCCTTGTCATGGCGGTCCTTGTCATGGCGGTCCTTGTCATGACGGTCCCTGTCATGGTCATCATGATGGTCCCTGTCATGGTCATCATGATGGTCATTGTGGTCGCGGTCATCACGAGGGAGGATATCCCGCTTAGCCTGTGCATAATATACTCAACGTAAAAACGAATTTGCTTGTCAATTTACGCACCAGACCCGAACCAGGGTCGGCCGGCGCAGCAATGGGGCCGGCGATCGCGAGGCCCAAAAGCGCAGCAAGAACGAAAATCTCGAACTTCATTGTCGTTTGAGAATCGAGAGTGCGAAAGTTTTTTTGAAAAAAGTGCGGTTGTGTAGAGCACGAAAGGGGGGGTGAAAAGTACGCCAACCTTCCTGTGCGTCTGGAAACCCTCCTTTAAGGGATTGTAGGAGGTGAGTTTTTGGACACGGCGATCAAGAGCCGTTGGTGTGAGGCGCATATTGCGTCAATGCCTTTGGTCGGCGATGGAGAGAGTCCGACATTCTCCACTTTGCTGAGGAAGACAGGGTTAGAATTAGAGTATGATCTAAGACAAGGGTACTGCTTCGTGGGGTTGTGGACGGATGGATCGCGTTTGGTATGAGACATGATCAGATTGACCCGCTTTCATAAAGTACTCGCACTGCCGATTTCTTTCCGTTTACAGAGACCTTCGGTCAACTCGGAATCTTAGACATGAGATGTGGCAGAGAAGCGCTGAAGCAGGCCTCACGCTCGTATCTTGTCAGTGCATCAAATACGTGGCAGACTTATACACACAAAACCTGTCTGTGTGTATCGAATCAATATCATGCGCCACATCCACAATGAAGTTCAACGCAACATACCAGAAAACTAATTGTCATCTAATTCAAAACAGTTCCTCTTCCTCTGGACGCCAGTTCTTCGCCTGGTCCCAATAGCCCTTCAGCTTCTCCCCAAGTATCTCTTTCGCGTCCCTATCCGTCGGACAGCTCCTCCCTTTGAACGTATTGAACGCCCGGTCCCTCAGCTGACCTTCCCACACCAGGAAGCATTTGTTGTCCTCCAGCGACGGTCGTCCATCACCTTCAGCTTCACCCTCACCAGATACCGGCATGGCCTCGGCTTTCGCTGCATCCCCTTCCGCATCGGAATCGGGGTCCTCAAGCTCGACTTCCTCCGCACCGCGGGGGCGCGCAGCTTCGGTCCATGCGATGCGGTGCACGAGCAGGCGCTTGTAGTTCTTGATAGCTTTGGCAGAGCCCTCGACGTATACCAAGTTGAATTGCGGATTGAAGATTGTGACGCCCGTCAGGCCGAGCTGCTCAGCGTTCTTCCGCACTTTGAATTGGTGCGCGGGATCGGAGAGGACTTTGACTCTGAAAAAGCAAATGTATTGGTGGGATGAGTGCTGCGATGTGGGTCATGACGTACTTGAAGCAAGCGCCGTAGATGCCTTTCTTCTCCTGCTCAGCCTTCTTCATTTCTATCTTTTCTCGTCTCTGCTCGTCGGTTAGTTTCCGCTCCGCGTTCATCTTCTCATGGCCGTGTTTGCGCTGTGCGACTTCGCGCCTCACACGTGCCTCGACGCGAGTTGGATCTTGAATGGCGTCCGAAGTGAGGACTTTCATCAAGTTCTTGAGGCCAACTATATCAGATTAACGTCAGTCGATTATCTTACGCCGATGCTGAAAATACTGACCCTTGGGCGGATCGGGGGGCAGAAGACCCATACGGATGCGGTCTCTCTTATCCTGAAGCTCTTGGGCGCGTCTCAGCCTCCTCATCTTCCTTCTTTCCTGTACCTATGTGTGAGCAACGCCAAGTCATGTGATGTCGAAATTGTGATACCTTCTTGGTCAACATTAATGGCTTGAATTCTGCTTGATTCTTATCAGCAGGTGCGGGAATGGGAATAGGATGTTGGATGTAGATCGTGATAGGCGAATCAGGCGTCTGGATGTTGAGTTTGTCCAAGCCGAAATCAATGTCATCGTAATTCTTGTTCGGCAGCAAGGCGACATCCCACCATTCTGCAACTGGAGGAGGAGCCCTCTGAGTTGGAAAGTAACGTCAGTCCTATTGTGAAATGGATAAATGGGGAACGCAATCCCATACCTTGATCGTTTTCTCAACGCCCATCTCACCATCCAACCCAGCCTTACGAGCACTCTCTGCGATTCGTTGCTTGAGGGCTTCTAGCTGGTTGTCCTGTCTCATCTGATTGGCCATTGCAATGTATTTCCCTTTCGGGTTGAACCTGAAATTACGACCAGTGCGTTCCCTGGGTGCTCCATCAAAGCCTGTGTCTTTCGCAGATGCTGCCGCGTAAGGATTCAATGATTCGGGAGTAGGAGCGGGTGGTGGAGGTGGGGGCGTTGGAGCGTTACGGGTATTTGCCTAGATGAAATCAGGTCAAAGGGAGCAATTAGGGAGACTTATCACCACGGACCTTGATCGATGCAAACTTGGGCTGCATTGGCTTATATCTGTCCTTCTTGGATTGAGGCAACGCGGGTGTCGTATCCAATAGCAGGGGGTGCGCAGCCATCTTGAGCCCAGCACCTTGTTGGGTTTGCTCGACAGGGCGATTCTTCTTCCCCGTTTGAGGCATCGACTACAAAATGCATTAGCACGTATACAAGTCCAGATAATGGTTCTAAGGCACCATGTAAGGATTGTCTTTCACAGCAAGCTTGCTCTGAGCCTCTGCGACGCGGCGCTTCGCCTCCGACACTCGGCGTGCGATGTCATCAGTAACAAGAGGAGATCCTGAAGCGGGAGATCGGGTAGCCGGTGTCGGCCCACTGGAGACACTGGGTGAAGGGGTGGCAGTGACAGTGGGTATTGGAACAACAGGCTTCGTGGGGATTGGTGCCCTGATGGGAGGCGTCCATCCCAGCGTATTGCTCTTGAAGATGGCTAACTTCGCCGTGACTTCTGCACGTTTCTGCGCGATAAGGTCTGCAGAAGTCTAGAGAAAGAGAGTCACTTGAGTTAAGTTCTACACCGACTGGGCGACAAAAGGACTCACTGCTGCTGATGGCGTCAAACCGTTGGTGGTGTTCTGGGTGCGAAAAAGGGTTATAGAAACATGTTAGAACATAGTTGGGGGAGGCTCATTCACCTTAGAATGAAGAAAGATGGACTCACATCGCTGAAATGGCAAGAGAAGAAATCAGCTTCGTTCAAGGGAGAGTGGCAGCAAAAGCCGAACCTTTTTAGTTTCTTGTTACTGGACGGTTCTCCATTGCCTTCGAAGGCCCTCTTCTTGTCGCTCATTGCGTTGCGAGAGACGGCAGCGGCACCTTCTCCGTAAGTCGTAGTGTTAGCAGTATGGCAAGTCGGGGTGCAAACCCAAGGAGGTGAAGTTGTTACATAAGCAATGTTTTCTCTTTCCTCGCTGTCGCGGTTGACGGCGTGCAATGCCTCGTCGACTCCCCATCGTGTCACAACTGCCCTCGGGCCTCTGAGTATCTTTGCTCGAGGACGTTCTCAGCTTGCCCCACGCCAGGTCCAGCATATCAAACGTCACAAAGGCCGCATTCCAATCCCGACCGGAGGTTCTACGAAGGGTACAACACTGGCCTATGGAGAGTGGGGCATTCGGATAAAGGGAAACGGTGCTCGCTTGAGTGCGAAGCAGCTGACTACCGCGGAGGAAGTCATTAAAAAGAAAATCAAGATTATTAAAGGTACCAAGGTGTACCTTCGCGTGTTCCCGGATATCCCTGTCTGCATAAAGGTGAGTGCACCCTACTTTTCCAACTGCAGATGTTAACTTCTCAACCCCAGGGTAACGAAACCCGTATGGGTAAAGGAAAGGGCACGTTCGAATTCTGGGCTACTCGGTAAGTGCTTTCATATACCTCTGAACATAAACTAAGTGTTTCCAAGCGTTCCTACTGGACGAGTCATTTTCGAAATTGGAGGGGCTCCTATTCGTGAAGAACTCGCCAGAGACGGTGCGTCCTCTAACAACATACGTTGCGCCAACCTTGGACTGACTTTTTCCGACCTTTCCAGCCCTCCGACAGGCAGCCGATAAATTGCCCACAGTCATGGAGTTCATCGACCGCAATAGCCCTCCTCGCTTGGGAAATCTTGTGCTTCATCCGCCAAAACCTCCGAAGGTTAATGTGACCACGGCTACTACAGAATCCACCGACGGCACAGTGCAGCAGCCCACGACATGATTATTGTGTTCCGTAATTACCTGAACTAAATATCGTTGTCGCGCGCTCTCTGTAGTAAGTCCTTTGTCGGCCTCTACGCAGGGACCTTTGGATCTGAACGCTTTGGTGGCTAGGCATAGATAGAAAATAATAAATCTGCCAACCCATTGGTGCTGAGACGAATAGACGGCTTACTGGACAATTATCGATGTTGAAACTCAATCAAGCTAGTAAATAGTTCCTCTAAATTGTGAGTCTGATCTGAATGGTGTTACGTTTCGCCACATTCGAAATGCCACGATTAAACTTGCTTGAGCCCTTGACCAATCTTCCGGCTTGACGATTCGTCATGAATATTAGATATCAGGAGACTCTTGCGACTAAAGCTTGACTAGCTCGTGAGTGTCCATTTCAGTTGTGTGCCATACCTTACTCCCTGTTACTTGGGACAATTTCAGATATCGTCATCACTCCGCATACTCAAAGTCGTACCAAACGTAAGGATTCAAGAAAAGATATAGGCATAACATGTCATAATGGGCATAATACATAAGGCATAAAGATTCGGATCTACGTCTACGTCACGTCTCCAATTTCCAACCGCTCTGTACCTCCATTCACCTAGCGACGCGTTCCATTAGAATGTTCAGGAATTTCGCGACAAGCTCGCCCCCCTCCCTCACTGCCTGCTGGTGTGGCTCAAACACTTTCTTCAGCTGGTAGTGAAACTTGTCAGGGTGCCACTTGAGTATCTCGGCCTTCAGGTTCTCCTTAGGCGTCTTGCCCTGGCACCCTCGCTGAACCAAGAACCGATCGACGTCCTCCAACGAGATCTGGCTGGGTTCGAAAATATCGCGCAATACCGGCCAAGGGAAGTAGGGGAAGGGGATATTCGCATGATTATCCGGACCCTTTAGCGCCTGCCATTTAAGATCGTAGATTTCGAAGGGATTCAAGACTGGAGGGGTGTTGGCCTTGGCCTGAGCCTGGCGAAGGGCCTGCTCCTCCAAAGCGCGCTGACGGGCCTGCTCCTGCGCAACACGCTGACGGACCTGCTCCTCCGCGCGCTGACGGGCCTGCTCCTCCAAAGCGCGCTGGCGAGCTTCCTCCTCCGCGCGCTGGCGGAATTGCTCCTCCAAAGCGCGCTGGCGAGCCTCCTCCTCTGCGCGTTGACGGGCCTGCTCCTCCAAAGCGCGCTGGCGAGCCTGCATCTCCGCGCGCTGACGGGCCTGCTCGTCCAAAGCGCGCTGGCGCTGTTCATACTCCTCCTGTTGAGCGCGTAAACGCACCGCCTCCTGTTCTCGAGCGAGACGCTGACGTTGGACCTCCTCCGCGCGGGCTCGAGCAGCCCTTGCGTCAGCCAGTTGTTGCTGTTCCTCTCTAAAAAAGTCCTCCGCCGCCCGCACCTTCGCCGGATCTAGTTTCGCATTGAACGGCGCCGGCTGCCCAGCCCTCAGCCGATCGAGCATGATCGCGCGATCCCGCAGGTCTTTGAGCCGCTGAAACTTCTCCCACTCTTTCCGCTCCCGTTCCTCCTCTTCACGGCGCTTCTGCTCTTCTCGCGCCTTCTGCTCCTTGTTCACTCTCTTCTCTTTCTCGCGCGCGCGATCCGCCTTTTGGGCTCGTGCGAACTCCTCAGCGAGACGGCGTTCACGAGCCTCGGGGGTCTCCACGCGCCTGGCGCGCGTCTTCTCCGGCGACGGCGTTGCGTTCATCGCGCGTTCTCCTCTAGCTCGCACCTTATCGAGACGTCGAAGGTCAGCCTCGAGAGCCTCGAAGCCTGATAAGCCGCCGGGCTGCGCGTTGAGCTTGGCCAGTTGGTCGAGGAGGATGCGGTCCTCGGGTTCGATGGGGGAATGGCCCAGGTGCTCGTGGACTTGTGCCCGGAGTGTCTCGAGCACTGTTGGTCGTGCGGGGGTGGGGGTGGGGGTGGGGATGGGGGTGCGTCGTTTAGGCAAAGGACCAGGACCAGCCTTGGCCTTGTGGGCTTCGTAGGCCAACGCCTTCTTGTGCCACGAATTATACGCTCTTCTCGCGTTAGCTCGTCTGATGACACGGCTGTGGTGGTAGCTGCCGTTCGGGCCACGGAAGATGCTTTTGGAAACGGGCGCGGGAATGCCGCGGGTGACGACCTCATACGCGATGGATGGGAAGCGAGGCATTTCTGTAATGACAGGCGGCTCCGCAGGAGCGAATAAGCGAGTGGGAGATAACCAGGCAGGGGCATAGTGCTTGGCAAGAGCCACAACTTTCTTGGGAGTGGATAGAATCATAGGGATAAGTTAGTCGAATAGATGACGGCGACTTGCAACGGCTTATGTCGGTGGGTGTGATAAAGTCCTGAGGATGTGGGTGTTGTAGGTGACGACAATTCTGGACCCAAGCGGAACTTTATACCTCGGGCGGGTTCCGTTGGACCATTGTTCCCGTCGTCCTCCACTGGCCATTTTAGATCGCGTACCGCTTCACAGCACCTGTGGCCAACCAATCTGTGCCGCAAATGTAGCAAAATTACTGCATTAAGCAAGTGCTCGCTTAGGTGGGATCAAAGTGGCCAGCTAGCTTTGATCCTGGCCGATCAAAAATGTCGACGGCCATTGTTCGACCAAAGCTCTCCGTAAAAGGTCGCAAAACGTGCTGGCCAGGTTATCACGAGCCACTGTGTACCCACATGATCAGGACTCGGATTGAATTGATCCTGACGCGCCCCTAGTGTAACGTGAAGGTTCTCTCTGAATGCCACCAAGAGGCGGTGCCACACGTCGTGAAAATGAAATTCCTGTCGTTTTCCTGTGTAATAAGTTCCGTAAACTGAACAAGTATAACAAATCGTCTGCCTCGTGGACGCGATGCGAGTCCTCAAAGCTCGCGCCACACAAGGAACGCACCGCCTTTTTTGATCATGGCAAACAAGAGACCGCACAACACATTAGGTCTTTAAGGACTGCAGCGCCGCCTTTTTCGTTTCAGCAACATATCAGACACTGAAACAGAACTAGAAGTACGCCTTACGTCTCCACGATAGCTGATTTCTCGGTCTGACAACCACAGAAAGAGCATTTTGGCATCCTAGACATGGGTATTGGAAGCAAGGCAGAGCAAATAAAATCCGATGTACCATGCGACCAGAGACATCCGCTGCAGATTTTACCTGTCACCATACTGGGCGAAGCCAGAACGCACGACGGGACGATATATAGAACCCAGGAAACAGAAGAAGAACCGATGAGTACGGGCGCTGAGGAGACGATGTATATGCCCATGGAAGGCATCGAGGTTGAACAAGACGTGTCCATGGAAGACATCGAAGTTGAACAAGGTGTGCCCATGGAAGGTATCGAGGTTGAACAAGGCGCCACATCCAATTTTATGGCTAGCCACATTTACCAAGCCACTGGTCGTCATTTATCGACGTCTCTCATCATGCAGATCGACGAAGTTCCACCACTTGAGGAGAAGCCAGGACAAGGTCGTTCCTACGCCACCAAAGCATCAGTCACTTCCAGTACCTTCCACAAGGGGGCCTTCCAATTCCAGCATTATCGAAAGACGCCAAGCATTAGGTATCCACAGTCCGCTCATCATCGAGAAGGGGGAACTGATCTATTTACCTTGACTAAAAGCTGACTCCCCCGGACAGTAATTCAACTTTATGAGACGGAGGTGTGTTCCTTATGGGATGCGTATGAAGAAATGTTGACCGAAGAATTCTGTGTTTTAAGGTCATTTAGACCTGTGTAGGATGTACCCAAAGTCTTGAAATTGTCCCTCCTTTTTCGCACTGTGTGCCCAATGTGCCAAAGTGAGCACTAAGGCACGTACTAGGACTTCATTCAGAGATGATATGGCACAAAATGAGAAGAGCAATGCTCTAACACCTTTCTGAACACCAACCATCAAGCTCCTTCAGTTGCCCAATCCATCGGCGCGACGTTGCAGGACCTTGACAGCGATCCTACACATATTTGAGTTGAAAGGGAGGGACAAACAGAAAAGTGTGACGTCTTGAACGAATAATTACGAGTGTCAACATCGGACCATCACGTTGCTGCGTACTCCTTGCAGCGATTCCTGTCTACAGTCCGAGTCTCTTGAGTTGGGATTGGACGAAAGTCAACATACTTTCACTCATATCGGCGCTGGCTGGAGAGGCATCTCGTGGAAATCGTTTTAGAGTCATTCGGGGCGTACAGGTGATTCTTTCACGTTCCTCATGCTGTTTCAATGTTCCTTTCAAGAGACATATGTAAAGCTATCGGCATTTCTATGGGGTGGTACCCCTCGCAAGCCTTGGGCCCTCCACCCTGGTGTAATGAACACCTCAATACAACCGATCTGACTTGCTAAAGAACCTCTCCCTCGGGTTCAGCAATAAAGCGGATCTTTTATATGGGAAATCGATGGTCTTGAGAAATTTGGCGAAGATCAGAAGAACCGAAGTCGCAAGGAAAGGGTTCATCTCACCGCATGGACATGGAATCCCGCAGACTGCGCGGCCTTGACGATCGCGATGTTGGACTCTTTGGGCTCCCCAAGGACGCGGTTGGTTCGCGCATCAGCGAGGAAGATATAGTGCACGAGGGATCGAAGCCAAAGCTCAGCTGGTGAGTTGGAATCAGTCCACAATGTCCAGGAGCCTCGGAATTTGAAACCGACTCACATCTTCCTCCGCCAAGGAACTTATCTTCCCCAACAAGGACGTGGATTCCTCTCTCCCAATCACCTACAACGGCGTCTCCTGGATAATACTGCGCCGCATGGTTTTCCTTCACCCAGACGATTTCAATGTAGCCCATCAATTCGCCATCCCAGCTCATCATCATCGGCACAACGCCTGGGTCAACGAGGAGCCCTTCAATATACTCCCTATGTGTCTCTAAGCTCCCCCGTTCTCCCCAAGCCGTGTTAACGCGCTCATCGTTGTGCCATCTGTGGAATGCTGCCATGTGCTGAGACATACCACCATCCCGCTCCGCATTCCCGTGAATATCGAAGGCGACAAATTCTAATGTCTGTCCCACTGCTGCGCAGTACCTGCGATACAGCACCTCTCCCGCACGCGGTTTCGGTGGTCTGAATGGGTGGGAAGCGATTACCATCTCTGACCTCGTGAACGACGGAATGTGGGGGAAAATGGGTGCGGGAGACAAGAGCCAGCCTTGGTCATGGTATCCCGTAGTCCCAGCGCCTTGCCAAAATGCTGCTCTCGAAAGGAACATGACACTCTTGGCCAAGTCGCCCTTTTTCGAGCCCTGGTATAATCGGCCGAGCCCAGTGATCCTCAGGTATCTCGACAGTTCCTCGCCATTTGGAATGGAAGCAAATCGGATAGGAATATGTTCGTTGGTTCGGTAGAGAGTGAAGAGGGCGTAGATGGCGACCCAGGCATCTGCTACGGCGATATCCTTCGGTATCCCTGTTTCTTCGTCGGGGGAGGATATCTCTATCAAATTCCCGCTCGGCACATGCTCCGTCGCACCCTCGTATCTTGTCCCCACGGCGGACATTTCGAGTGCGAGAGAGATGTTAGGGAAGACGTGATAGTTTAGAATGTGTGTCTTGTTGAGCCGTAATCGTGTAAATGTCCCATTGCCGTTCGTCGTCGTGCTCGCGGTGACTTTACCGCCCCTGGGGAGGACCAAGACGAGGCCATCGACCTTTTCGGGGATGGGGGAGGTGTGATTATGGATCGAGAGGAGACGGCGACTTGCTACTGTACTTGGGCTCTCCATCTTCATGCTCTACTGTGTGGGTGGTTTTTCGATGGGGGGCGGGGACGTGTCGCAATCTGATAAGATGTTTCCAAACCATCAGTGCCTTACGCTTATCAGATAAATTTTCATGTGCTGATAAACCTTGGCAGTCATTTTTTTCGGCTTGATTTTGAAGACTCTGGACCGACGACCAGCTTCGATTCTAGAAAATCATGAGATCGGCCGACATTGTATTCGAGGCTCGAGCACGGGCATCCATATGCTAGACGAGTGATTTTCCTCAAATCCCGGTGGTATCTATCTATCAAAGGCCCTTCCGGAGCCGGACCTCTAGTGCTCTGAAGGGTATATAAAGCACAGCACTCAGGCCGAAAGCGACTTCAAATCCAATGTCGCCCGTTGTCTTAGCAATGGGCCCGACGAACCACACCTGCGACATTCCCGGGATGATGAGCCCAAACGACAGTAAGCCCGCGGCCACGGCCGCGATTCCTGATGGTAGGCGGCGTGGAACGTCCCAAGACGCAACGTCGTAGGCGGCAGGATCATTTTTTCGGAAGAGGAGATGTTCGGCGAGGATGATCGCAGCGAAGGAGCTCGCCCAGTATCCGATAAGCCCCAGGAAGTTCGTGAGGGTGTCGTAGAACCTGGTGGAGCCCACGATCGCAACCGGGATGACGCTGAATAAACAACAGCACATGCTGTCAGATAACAGTGGTTCGGATGATGTCGGAGGCATGGGGCTCACATGGCGGTGGCTACAAGGGAAAAGACGTAGCGAGGCACGACTACAAGAGGAGGGATAAAAACTTGGATATTGAGAGTGATGGAGTAGAATGTCGCAGCGATGTTTCCCGCCACCGAAAGGCTAAGAAGAACGGTCAAGAATTTGCCGAAACCTTTCACAGGGTGGAGCATTGCTTCCAGGAGACCGCCGACATTTCCTCCCGCGTAGCCCGCATCCCAAGCGGGCACACTCGACGCCACGACTGCAACCGCGGCACCCAGGCACTGCAGTGTGACCTGGTCAATTGTCCGTTAGCCATAGCAGCACCAATCTTTGGTATGGACCCTACTCACCAGGGGAAGCAGGAACCCAAAATAAGAATACAGAAATATTTTCCAGCTGGAAAAATCTATATGAGAGAACGAAGACCATTTTCAATGAGGACGACTAACCTGGACACGTCGGGGCGAAAGTAGGTCGTAAAATCAGAGCTCAGCGAGGACCAGGTAATCACAAAGCCAGCCAGCACGGCCGCGAAACTGAGAACAGCGCTCGCCGTCGCCGGTTCTGCCGGAGGGGGATTCGCCAAGTGCTTTCCTCCTACACCCAAGGCAACAACGAAAGAAATAACGACTGGTATCCACGCTAGCCGTTCATACCTGGGAAAATAAATTAGGAGCGCGCTGTGGTGAAACGCCACTCAGAACTCACCAATTCAGGACCGTGTATCCGCAGAAGGAGACCTATATGAAGCTCAACAGCCTTCGGAAGTGACGAGGCAGATAATTTACCAATAGAGAAATGACATCAACAATCACAATCCCAACACTGTGGCGAAGACCTCGATATGCTGCATTTGATGAGACGAGAAAACATTACAACGTACGTCCAACTTAGCGATCCATTTACGCTTGCCAGCGCCTGTCCGCCGAGAATACTATTCAGTACCGAAAATCCTATCATGACGACAAGGTTGACGATGCAGGGTATAATTACGCCGAAATATCTATAATTAGTTCAGCGTGGCGCGGCGTATACGGCCAGGAAAGACAAACCCGAAAGAGTATCTCGAAATAATCATCTGCCGCATGCCAAGTTTAGGTCCCCATGTTGTGCTATGAATATCCATGAGCCCCGCCCCGATCGAAGGTAGGTCTGACTCACAAGTATGCGGGGAGGATACAGCACAGCAAGTTGAAAAATAGAATGACCAAACATGTATCGCGCAGCCCCAGGCCGAACACCACAGGCCCAAGGGTTCCGGCAGAGAAGCTGAAAATTTATTTGAGCGGGAAACGGAGGTGTTTCGAATGGCGTAATCTCACGAAAGAATATTGGTATTAGCGGATAACCAGATGAAGAAAATCTTGTTATATTGGGTATCGGTACGCTCTTCTGGTGGCACTGGCTGTATTCCTATACGGACAAAAATTAAAGAATGATATAGTAGAGGTAGTCTACTGTGAAGTACCTCGAGATTCCACGCCCCAAGTCAACAGGCGTCGCGTCCATCGGTTAGAATCTCCGCCCCCTCCAAGAAATTCGACCTCGGGAAGGGTCAGTGGCAAAACTTTCTGCTGCATATGAAGCGGGGAAAGAAGGCCGACAAAGTCGACGCTACTATATAGTCCACTATTTATAGCGGCAGGATCTGCAGCGACATCGACGACTAAAAAAAAGTGACTCCACCCAGATTCCCAGATTCACAGATTTCCAGATTCCGCGTTTCCGAATGATCGACAAATGGAGAGACATCCCGATTGGGGTTGCTAGGTGTTATCGATTGTTCACGATCGATCGACTGTACTGTGGCGGTCCGATTAGCTGAAGTCATCACATAAGAGTCGCCGAGATATTGATATTTTGAGGACTATGGATGGATGGATGGATGAACTATGTATTGAAGTGTTGAAGAAGATCCGCCTGCAAGAATCACTGGCTGTCCTAGGTTTGTGAAATGATCTACTAGTCTCCTGAAAAAAAAAACCTTGCGACAGTTAGTAACTCGACGTCTAGCGTCAAGGTTAGTACTCGGCCGATACTGTATCTGAAAAGATCCGAGAAGTAGCGTGTCGTTCGTGTGGCCTGGACCGTAATGCATAGATCAGAAACGTCGGTGTACACGGGCGGCTGTCAAGGTGTCTCCTATTCGAGCGTCGCCACAGTAGGGTCATCAGGGTCGCTTCTACCCATTTCAACGCATCTGAGGATTGGGGGTTCGCCGAGAGACTATGAAGCCAATAAAAATCAAGCGGAATTTAGAATTCGAAGGTCAATCAATTTGGAATCAGAACCCAGGACCCTGAATGCGGCCTACCAGCGCTGTGGATTCTCTCAAGCGACCATCGTCAAGTCGTGGGCGAGAAAAAAAAGGACCGAAGTTGTCGAGATTCTGGTTTTGTATATTCTGATAATCTGTTAGGTTCAAACGTCAGGACTTCCGCCGGTCAGCGCCTGCGGGCATCGCAAGGTTTACAAAGTGTCGTCTATCTTGATTCTTGCCCGCGCCCGACACAAACTGTCAACCATGCCAGTCTCTTGAAAATGCTCCACCATAGCCTGTGCACTAGGCACATAAGGCTTTAAGAATGCATTGAACTCCCCTGCGTTACTTGACGTCAGTAATCGCATTATCAACCCTTTCAAGAGACATCTGCAGAGATCCAAGAAGTAGCACGTTGTGCGAGTGGCCTGTACATATGTTGAATAGGTCAGAGCAGTAGGAATAAAAGGATGGTAGATGTGGTTGCGCGTACCCCCCGAGGTTTCCGGCTGGTTCGCCCACCTGTTTAATGCCTGGCGGAGGGGCGTCAGAAGGGCCGTCTGGACCCACTTCAATGCATCTGGGTCGCGCATGCGAGTCTGAGAAAGGACACAAGATCAATACATGACAGTAGCAAGAGAGAAATAATTTACGAGGTTTGCCTTGTCCCGCAACAAAATGGTATAATATGTCCCAAGCGATTCAACCAATCGCGCCGATTCCGAGGACTCCTTAAAACTATCGATCGAGAGGCTTTCGTCTAAGAGAAGATCACGCGGACTGGGCATGAATAGAATTGGGCCAAAGATGTCGAAAAACGTCGGGGACGCAAATATATTCGGGGGATGAGTGAGTGCTTCAAGTACAGCTTCCTTGACGAGCCCCATAGCGGCCACACGCATCTGAGGAAAGTCTGGATCAGTGGCTAGCTCGGTCAATAACCGCAGTCGAATCGGTGGCGGGCACGAGGAGAGCAAGGTCGACAATATTCGATAGGCTTGGTGCCTTACAAGGGGGTCAGGATGTGAGCTGGACAGCGGGGATAGAACGGCAAAGAGGGGGTGAATAACCTCCTCGGGGAGGTAGGGGCGGGGTGGCGCCTGGAGAGGATCGAGGGCACGTAAAAGAATAGTCAGAGCTTCATCCAAGGCTGAGCCGGTCTGGATAGAGCTAACAAGGATGGGTATCAATTTAGGCAGTTGAGTTACTTTAGATCCAGAATGAGCAAAGATAATCATGGCGGGTGTTGACGGAGCAGAGAGGACCGTGGTCGGTGATATTTCAAGGCTGGTGTAGGCATCCTACAAGTTTCGGCGAGGTCAGTGAAACGATGATGATGCCGGAACGAAGGAACTCGCAATTGCATGGGATATAGTTTCTTTCCCGCTTTCCCAACCAGATGCAACGGCGGAGCGCATTGTCAATCGAGGAAATAGTAATTCAAACGACCGCTGAGCGAGTGAGGCTTTGATACAATGTTCACAAGCAACCAACGTAGTGTCCAACAGAGATTTGAGATAATCCTATATTACAGAGGGCATTAACTCCAGACCAACATATATTGATGAGCAGCTCACTTTACGTGCACTGATCTCGACGGCATCGTCAGTGACAAGTTGTTTTGACCAGGCTTCCAACCTAGTAACGAGATGCGATACCGAGGAAATCAGAGCCCGTCCTTCCTCACAAGAAGAGCGTGAGCCCGAGAGGCGAACGACAGATTCTAATTCCGAAAGTAATGGCTTTATGGTCTCCGAGGCCGATTTGCGACGAAGTTTGAGACGAGGTAAACCTGTACGGCATTATTAACGAGACGATACAGAGAAAAAGCGCCATGACACGTACATGCTGCGTACAATTCGACCAAGATCGTAAGCTGCGTTGAACAAGAAAGCGTCTGGGTGTCGAGCTCATCATTTTCGTCATCCCCTTCCAGCGCGGATTCGAGACGTTCCATGGCCTCTTGAATCGCTATCACCACCTCCTTTGCCGAGCTACATTCTCCCATCAAATACAGGATCTCTCTCGCAGACGGATCCCTGCAGGATAATAGAATCGGAAGCGTGTTGAGGGGGTCCTGAAGTATTCTTTAGCATCATCTATGCAAAGCATGGTCCATACAGACGAGCAGGGATGCGGCCCCGGTTTGTGAAATTTCATGAGCTATTCTGGACAGTGGTATTTCGGATTTGCTGTCATGAGCCGCTGCCAAAGTAAGGAGAGCCACAATCGAGAGTCCAAGTTCCTAATTTGTTAGACTTGTCAAGGATTGGTAGATCAGAGTATCGCGAGCAATACTTCTTCACTGGAGACATCGGAGAGGTTGAGGGCAATTACCAATCGACTTATTGGAGTCGACATGGCCGTTGCAGAATGAGAGATCCGACTAAATTTAGCCTTACTCACGGCTCGTTGATCAGTCCTACTTACCAAGGTTCGATTGCTTGAAAGTACAAGTGGCCACTCGTTACATATGATGTAGATGAAAATATTTACCATCCACCCATCCACCCACGCCGATGAGCTCGCCTAATTTACAAAGACCTACGTAGCATCTCAATATAATCGACATCACAGTGAGAGCCCAGGGCTTTCATGTGCCATACCCGAAAGTAATCAGTGAATACCCGGCGGCAGATGCATGCAACGCACGCATCGCAGAGCTGTTCATAGCTTCGAAGTCGCCGTCAATCTTCCTAGGCGGCCAGAAGTGAGGATCCCTTGAGAGGCTCTATCGAGTAGATCCATTGGCTGTGAATTCCGTGTGAGGCAACGAACCGTCTTATCCTTAAGGACAGGCATGGAGATCGGCATACCTAGACTATCACGACACGTCTGCCAGGAAGACCCATAGACGAACTGGCCGAAGTTGAGTTTCGTAGGGAGTTCGGCAATGACGGTGGTGTTCCTCGGGTACCAAAGTCCAGCTCGATTCCACGGCGGCACCCAGAACATTAGTGAGCCATCTGAACTAACGACCCAGCCATTCTGCAATTTCCAGTCATCCGCAAGCTGTTGTTCCATGATTCCGAAAGACGCGATTTCGCGGTACTTGTCCACCGACCACACACGAATCGATTCATCCTCGGATCCAGACACGATGCTTTGCCCGTCTGGCGAGAACGCCACCGAGTCAACGCCACCACTGTGGCCCTCCAATGGCTCTTGAGCAAGCACACCATTTTCCACGTCCCAAATCCGTATAGTCTCGTCGTCCGAACTGGACGCAAGGAACTTCCCGTCAGGGGAGTAAGACAGAGAGACGACCAAGTTGGTATGCCCAGAAAATGTCGACGTCGTTTGGCGCGTCCCGATATCCCAGATACGGATGTCGTTGCCCGACCCAGAGGCGATGTGTTTTCCGCTCGGCGAGAAGGCAATGCAATTTATGCCATTTTTGGGGCCTAAAAATGGCTCCGAGACCGGTGTACCTGTTTGGGGGTCCCACAACATAATTTTGTCATCATAGGAACCTGAAGCAACACATTTGCCATCTGGTGAGAAGGCGACGGAGGTTACCCATCCGGCATGACCAATAAAAGGTTGGTGGATAGCCTCCCCTGTCGTCATATCCCAGATCCGAACGGTCTTGTCGTACGAGCTCGAAGCGACCCGAGTACAGTCGGGCGAAAAGGCGACAGAAGTTACACCAGCTTTGTGTCCCAAAAACTGAGCCATGACGATGCCAGTTTTCACCTCCCACACGAAAATGTTTGCATCGTCGGAACCTGACGCGACACTTCGAGAATCAGGGCAAATGGCGATGCAGTCGATGAAGCTGGTATGTCCACGAAACGGTTCTGACTTCGCAATGCCTGTGTTTGCATCCCATATTCTCACTGTCAAATCGTCCGATCCAGAGGCAATGTACGACCCATCGGGAGAAAAAGCTACGGCGTTTACGCCGTCCTCATGCGCTGCGAATGACCCATAATTGATCGAATCAGACGTATTTCGAGCCGCTGTGTCCCAAACGCGAATTGTTTTGTCGTAAGATGCCGATGCAACGCGCCTGCCATCCCAGGAAAATGCGACCGAAGCGACACGGTCCGAGTGGCCTCGAAAGGGGCCTGAGCTCACCTTCCCAGTTTGTACGTCCCAAATACGGATGGTCTCATCCTGTGAACCGGAAGCGACTTTCTTTCCATCTGGGGAGAAAGCAACAGAAGTCACAACGTCGATGTGCTCTGCCAGTGGTTCCCCAAGAGGTGTCCATGTCGCCACATCCCAAATAACGACCGTCCAATCTCCTGATCCCGAAGCAAGCCGAGTTCCATCGGGTGAAAAGGCTATCGAGCTTATTCTGGCAGCATGGCCAATTAACGGCCCAGCGACCTTCTGTCCAGTCTTTGCATCCCAAACAATGATTGATCTATCATGGGAGCCGGAGACGATGTGCCGCTGATTAGGGGAGAAAACGACAGAGGTGACCGCGTCTTGATGACCGACGAATGGAGGAAGTACGACTTTTGCAGTGTCCACATCCCATAATCGAATCGTCTTGTCTTCTGAGCCCGATACGACACGTCTACCGTCTTCGGAGAACGCGACTGATGAGATACCTTGACTGTGGCCCTTGAACTCCCCGGAAACTATGTCCCCAGTTTCCACATCCCAGACCCGCACATTCATGTCGCTTGACCCAGAGACTACGAGCGTATCATCATGCGAAAACGCAACTGAATTAACACTGTCCCTGTGACCCCTGAATGGTCCCGCAATCAAACTGCCAGTCTCCGTGTCCCATATACGGACAGTGTTGTCGTTCGATCCTGACGCGAAGCATTTTCCGTTCCGCGAGAATGTAACGGAGCAGACGGTGTTTGTGTGCCCTTCAGCTATGTACTGAATGGCAGGCCAGTCGGCCACTTCGCCCGATTGGAGCGTCAGGGTTTTGCAGAAGCGTCGCGAGTATCGTCGATATACGAAGGAATTCCGAGGCGCAAAAGGCAATACAGATAGATAGATATGAGGGACGCTCTGCGCGATAACAGGACGAAACGCAGCCATGAACTTGATCGCATCCTTTGCGAACGCGTAGAGCTCATTTGTATGATCCTTGACATACGGTGTCAAAATTATGTCATCAGACCTATGCGAGGATGGTTGCTTACCGGAAGCCAATTCATCAGGGACCATAGGGAAGGAACCACGACGTTCAGTTTCTTCAAGAGGCTCAGAGCCTCAAGCCAATAAAGGAAACTCTCGTTTAGAAAATTGCCCACTTCTTCGACGATGCTAGGCCCGAAAATTGACTCCTCCAAATGATCGACCCAGAAACGGCAAGCGTAGGAAACATGTGACGGAATGAACTTTTTTATTCGCGCATCCAGGTCAAGGACACCATCATTTCGAATGTGTGATGACTCTAACCCACAAATGTTGAAGCGAAGGCAGGATTTCATGGCCTGTAAACATGCACGAGTAAGGACCAGCTGCTGAGTCTCCTCGTCAATCAAGAAGCGTTGTGGACACTTCTCCGGGTCGATCAAGAAGTCAACAAAGGAATGATGGGTGAAGCGAAGAGTGTCTCCTTCATCCATGACGGATTGAAGGCTATTGCGAATGAAATCGAGCATTGTAGGCTGAATCTTGAGAAGGTCGATATATTCTGTGTGATGGAGGGGAACCTTTGCCAAAATCGTCGAACCGATCAATAGTCGGAATGAGTGAAGGACCTCTTGAGATGGATGTTTGAATGACGTATTGAGGATATGGGTGTAGAGCGTTGTAACGTCGGCAAGACCAGTTCCCCCTTTCAAGACCTGTAGCAACTGTTCTCCCGGCTCCCCAGCGTCAATGAAGTCAATCGCCGTTTTGGCCCAGATAAAAAGCCCAGCCGCTCGGGTGGTCAGTTCGTCAATGACCTTGTCTCCCGGCCAGGAGCTTTCTAATGAATTAGAATAGTTTCTCGCGATCTTTGAGAACCTCGATCTGAGAAACAATCGAATGTCGTCGGATGCCTGGTGTCCGACGGTGGTACCTGATGAGATATCAATGGAGGAACAGATTGGGGAGAGGACTCGAAGGATGTCGTCCTCGATCCGACTAGTCACCACAAGCTTGAAGCGGGATGGAAGCCGGGACCACAGCTTTAGTGATTGTAGGAGCGCGACGCGGTCCGCTGAAAGGCGTCCATCAAGGCCACCGCATTCGTCCAGAGCGTCGATTACAACCACTGGAAGTCGTCCCAGGGGTATGTCATTGCTCTTGTTCAATGATTCCTCGATTAAGTTGCGAAACAGCATCTTGACGCTCGACGACCCCGGCTGGACTATCTCTTCGTCCAACTTAGTCACCACTACGTTCTGCACAGTAGGATATGCACGGGCAAGGTCATATGCGACTTTTCTCCACAAGGCAGATGCCGTCGTGACGGTCGACTTCGACCGCTCAAAAACAAAGCTGGATCCTAGCCTGTGTGACTCGCGTATGCGTGCCACCAGAGAAGAAGCAATAGCAGATTTGCCTACGCCTGGAAAACCGCGTACCCAAAGGATATTTGGGGCATCAAAGTTGTCGATCCACGCGTCAATAGTTTTCATGATATCTTCTCGAGTTCCCCGCATGCATTCACCCATAGGCGTCCCATTGTCCAGCCCCGGTGGCTTCAGTTGCGTGAGAAGTTCATCGCCCTTCGCAGAAGCTGCAGGTTGTTGTGTTCAACCATGAGACGAAAACTAAAATGCGCGGACAGACCTATGTTTTCGAGTATCATCTCCAGATTTGTGCCAGATTGGACAGCGAGGCCACGATCAAATTGATCTTTGAACTTGGTATATCTCTGAGCGAGCTCGTCAACTTGATCTCGATCACGCCAGGAGTGAACGAATCCCGCTAGTGAGCACATGTGTAAACTGAGGTGTCCATGTGGAGGTTTCGATGTACGTACCTCTGTTCGAGCGATTAGTGAACATCAGGATGAAGTTGGCGGTGTCCTCCATCAACGGTGTTACCTCTTCTATAGATCGCTTCAGCTGATAGACTCTCGCAAACTGTCCCACATCTTGGATGTAGCCGAGCGTGCGTGCCATACTATCAGCGAGATCGAGAATGAGCTTGTCACATTGATCTTGTTCGTCGAGGTTCTGTTGTGAGATGGCGGTAAGTCGGGAGACATTTTGAGAATGAGGATACATACCCGATAAACAACCTCCACACTAGCCAGGACCGCTTTGGCGACGGCATCAACCTTGTACTGTAATCAGACCAAGTCGGCGAAAAAAATTGGGACCCGCGCACTTCGCTGAGTGCAACGCTAAAGCCAACCAGGGTTTCCAGGAATCTCTTGGACGTTCCAAGATGGTCGAGAACACTCTTGATGTCTTGTGCCTTCTCAACGGACGAGTTCATTACGGTTTGGAAAGCGTTATGTTGCTGTAATGCTCAAAGGTGAAGACCTTTGCCTCGCTAGTTCGTCTGATTCTCTTACAGTATTGAATTCAACGAAGATCGTTGGTTTCTCGCGAAGCTTGTACGCTGTTCGTCAGGCAGATCATGTCATCATCCAAGAACCAGCAAAGCAAGCCCAGAACCACTTACGTTTCCCCTCCATGGACCTAATGTACTCCTGCGCATCTTGAAACGAGATCGAGCTTTCCGTCAGGAGCGTACTATTTCTGGGCCAATGGTGACGCTGCCGCAACTGAATGTTAAGCTTCGTGTCCGGTTTCAATGAGCTATACACGATGTTCGATGAGTTCTTGGTGAGAGCAAGAACGATAAACCATACAGGTTGGGCTTGAGGGTCCATTTAACAGGGGTGGCAGTACCCTTGACTTCAAACGTTTCCTTGAGCTTCGTCGGAGGTTGTCCACCCACAACAAGCCTCAGAGATACAGGTCCACCCTTCACAGGCCCAGGAAATGCCGCCTCAATTGCTGTTGTGTCGTATCACAGGACAGATTAGTGCAAGGCTCTTCAGATGGACTTGACGCAGTTGCACTTACCTGATATTAGTACACTTGATGGCGCGGCACTACCCAGAGGAATTTTGGTTTCAACAATTGGCTTCTTGATCATCGGAAACGAGTTCTATGGAGATATTCGAGCCGGCGCTGGCGCATAGCAGGTGGAGACCCTTCAGAGAGAGACGGCAATCCAACTGGCAAGCAGAAAAGCGAGAAGGGGTGACAAGCGCCCATACCTGAGCGCAGCATAGCCGCGATCTGATCTTGGTTGATAGGTTAGCGTTGGAAAACCGGAAATGTCGGATTTTAACCGAGAAGGGTCGGGCCGAGAAGGCCTTGAAACGCGTTAGGTTTACAGTGGGCGAGCAGGTGATGAACATTGTACAGGTCCTTCGGAGGTTGTGTTCGCAGTCATGATGGTCATGGAATGAGCAGACTCGGGCCGACAAATATTGATCATGGTGGTCCAGAAATTCATGTAACTCTTCATTCATGATAATGTCCACTGCAGAGTTACGCGGAATACAACAAAAATCGTCATCTACAGACATTTTGTGGATATACGACTACAACTCCGACATGTAGCAGCGCCAACAAAACCGACACCCACAGCCCATCCAGAACAGTATCTAAAACCGCAGCGAACAGCAGCACAAAGACCACAAGAGCTCTCGGGCCATTTGCATTAGAGCACAACGAAGCTATTGATGAAACCTAGTGGCCAGACAAGTGAGAAAGCGCATGGGGCAGGCTTCATGGGATAGGAAAAGCCGCCACTCACCTTTGCGACAAGGACACACGACTTGAAAGCCCTCTTCCACAGCACCCGTGGCATTATCCCAAAAGGCTCCGCGGTGCGCCCGGTTAATATCGACATGGCTCCGTTCGTCGCTGCTGATAACGAGAGAGGCGATGGCGGGCCCAACAATTGCGCCTTCTCTTTGGCATTGAGAACTGAGGACGTCGGGATCCCCACATTCGACAACCGCGGCGTCGTCAGACCAACGTCATCATCAACCCCCTCTACGTCAGCACTACGCTCCTCTCCACTCTGGAAGTTCCCATTTCCAAACTGCTGCGCCTGACTAAAAGAATCGAAAACTGCAGGATCGGATCGGCGGAGTGTTACGGGTCCCAGAGAGGACGTGCTCGGGCGCAAGAAGTCGTCCTTCAGAGGATCGAGCTTATTGATATCATGAGTATCGGAATATATGCGTCAAGAGACAGAAAACATACTCTGCCTTCTTTGATGGCGTTCGCTACACGTTCGCAGGATGGCCTACTTGAAGGGATGACACTCAGGAGACTCTCCAGTAAGACCAAGAACGACCTCGGCAAACGACGCGCTTCGAACGCCGTCACCAAGCCAGATGTCGACTTGAATCTATCAATGATATGAAGCTCAGCCGCAAAGGGTACAAAAAGCCACCATACCCAGGATATGACATAACCTCCCTCTCGAGCCGATCAAGCTTGTCGCCCTCTCGATCTGTACTGACGGGCTCCCCATTGGCATCACCGCTCGAGGCATAACGGTATGGAAGCCTGAAGAAGAGTAGCTTGTGCAGTATCATGCCGAGGGACCACATGTCCGCCTTTGAATCAATCTGTTGCAGTAGACCGGTCAGAGGAGATGGTAGCGATTCTGGAGAGGTATATTCCAGGCTATGCCGAGTCAGTTTTGAGAGTCCGGTAAGCGGAAAGAGCGGGGCGTACGTTCCGGTGTTGCCACTGCGATTGCGGGAGCTTTGAAGCATATCCCGGGAGGTCCCAAAATCAGACAACATGGCTCTCGGGCTGTTTATAGGAAAGATTAATCAATAAAATATTGGAGTTCTCGGAACGGCCGGGAGGCATACATGAGTTTCCCCTCATCCCAAGTCAAAAGTACGTTACCAGGCTTCAAGTCGAGATGCAAGATAGATTTGTTGTGCTGGATAGATTCATGTTCGTTCCAGAAAGGATTTCGCATGAGCAGGAAGTACTTACAAGGAACTCCAGACCGCCGACTACATCTTGGAACAAGCTTTTCACTTCGTCCGCACCAAGCAGGTGCACCGCCTTTAACGTTGTACTCCGACCCCTCTCCCTCGCTCCCTCCATCTCCCTCCGAATGCGTTCTCGTTCAGCCGGTGACGCATGTTGAAACTGGCGAAAAGCGCGAATTCGCGCTGAACGGGATTGTGGGTCACCCATTGGAGACTCCTGTAACACCGCCGACCCTGCCATAATCGGCGTGCTTGATTCTGAGCCTGGTTCAGTGCTGCTGATGTGTGACGACGTCTGATCGAAGGAGAACTGGGCAAGGGGATCGATATGGATGTGTTGGGCTGCACGCCCGAGACGGACGTCAATGAAGTCGTCGAGGCTTATCAGTAGGCGTGATGTTAGTATTCAGAGCACAGTTTCTACAGTGGTTCTGACCTTCCCCCTTCGGCC
The DNA here is from genome assembly GCA_013368375.1 of Tricholomella constricta. Lineage (NCBI taxonomy): Eukaryota > Fungi > Basidiomycota > Agaricomycetes > Agaricales > Lyophyllaceae > Tricholomella > Tricholomella constricta. The sequence goes on along the minus strand of JAACJP010000007.1, from coordinate 799,515 downwards.
CATTGCATCAATACGCTGTTGATAGATTGAACGGTCAATATCGTGGATATTGTAGGAAGGTTGTCGACTCACTGGAGTGTGGGGACTTTGGGACCGAAAGCTGAAAATTGACAGGACTCCAGCCAAGCATGGCTGGATTGTTTTCAGCCCTTGACTTCAGTAGTCATTCACAAAGGGCTCACTGGTATGTGATGATATTTGGATGATGAAGTCGTTCGAGAAGCCGAACCTATATAGAGATGAGACAAATGGAACCGAGGGGGTATGTATACGTACTTCACGCAGTATAGTCAATAGATACGAGTGCGATTCTCCGACCGCAATTTTCTTCACGGCGAAATGACCTGATGGCACGACGTCTAATGTCAGACATCAAAGCGTCGATGAGCAAATATGGTACATACCGAGAGGGTTTCCATCCAACATGTGCTGCATGTACGGTTCAATGGTCGGGTATAAGCAGTTGATGTATACAACGCGCCTGGCATAGATACACAGAGCCGTTCGCGCCCATTCCCAACTTGTATTCTTCCTGAAAGAACGCCTTAAAGTACCCTTCAGCCATCTTCTCAGCAGGAAACGTGCTTCTTTGCTCTTGCGTCAACGGCGGCGGAGTTGAGGGCCTGGATGATGTCTCATTCGCGATGGCTAGCAATTGGAAGTAGTCCGAGGCGCGTGAATGGTAAGCCGGATCTGAGTCCAGTGCGTCGATGTCGTCGTCGACTTCGGATTCTGGTTCGAAGTCATGGGGAAGCTTTTGTTTGCAGTATGGGCATGCGCTGCGGGGCCGCTCTGGGAAGTTGTTGGATTGGCGAATCGAGAGGGCATGAGATGTGGGATTGTACAGAACCACCTGATTGGAAACGTGAAATACAGGCTGCCACTCGGGTTCCGCTTGAGATAGAGCGACCACAGCACGACTTGGAGAAGGAGGAGCACTGCGCTCGGACATAAACATTCGTTAATAGTCGGTGCAAGGACTGGTATTGGAAATGGAGGAGTTGGAACTCTGTGTTCCAGGTCGATGTATGCGCGAAAGAAAACCCAATTTCCTGACTGTCGTGCCCTTCAAAGACTGGAAGAGCCCCGATGTCGTCTCAGTCGGTCGTGGGTGACTTTGAACGCCATTCCTCGCGTGGTCTCATTGCACAGCCACATGCACCACAGTTCCTTGGCATCCGTGGCGGAGCTTCCCGCGCAGTATCATCCTTGGCTCCCTCACCCATCTTTTGTTCAACAAGTCAGTAAACTAGACTGAAGGGGCCAGCCAAAATGAAGCGCGTCGATATTTCCTGAACAAATTATCAAGAAATTGCCTGTGTAGGTATTAGTATTGCCGCCGCGATACAGTCCAACTTAGGATCAGTCGATGCTGACTCCTCGTTCGCGTCCAAATTATCACGATGGGATAGGTGATATTCCAACCTGAGTTGTCCACTTTGTGAAGTACGAAAGGACACCTTCACCATTGGAAATAAATTAGCGTAACCTTTCGTAGAGGCAGCATTGGAAGCTTACTTCAGTATGTCCTTGTACTTGCGATAACGAAAAACATCATCCGATAGCAAATAATATCCAGTGTGCCTATTGAACCACTGTTGAAATAGCTCAGAGAAGGAGAATACGTCTTACACTTGTGAAATGCTTCGCTGAGTGTAAATTCGTTCATCCGAATCGGCGTTTCAAATTCGGCCTGCGCCAACGTGTCGCGCTGAGCCATAGTACATCTCGTCAAGTCTTCTGCTGTCGGATACTGCTTTCTTTCTCTCGCCGCTGATCTTGCGAACAAATAATCAAGGTTACTGGTGTATGCCCGGCCCGGCCCAGCCGGTCACTCGAATTACATCCGCATCCGAAGAGCAGAATTCGTCACAGCGCCACCTTTTATTACACTCATCAAACAGGATATGCGGCATGTATCCCGTTTCATTTCTCTGCACAACGCAAAGATGTTGTTAACTTGCGCGCAATAGCATTTACTCACGCTGCCATGTTTGTTTCTTCGATGGATCCTTCCAAGAGGTCGACAACTGGCCGCCTGATGCCTAGACTTCTTGAAGCAGCGAGAAAGTGTCGGGGAAGGGCCTGGCGACGAGCATCACACATCTTCGTACCCAATTCTTCCATGCTGATGGTGCATAGCTCCATATCTTTAAAATTCTGGCACTGTCTTGCGAACATTAATTGTCAACTGTCTTCGGGACAGGTTCGATTATAATGCTTCAATTCCGTCGCTTTTAATTCGTGGTTTATCGAACATGTCATGGGACAGGCTCGAAAGCTGTCACGTCTCATGGCGATCTAATGTCGAGCCTACATAGCACCTTCGCTCTTTGATATGATATACCTGCCACCACGACATCGTTAGCGAGAAGACGAGTTGCGTTCACCTATAAATCGCACCATGAGTGAATCATGCCAGGAATCCACCCTAGAATACACAACAGGATATTGATCCAGAAGTCTACGTTTCAAAAGACGCGTGGGTGACTGTTTTCGTCATGTTAAATCCCCACGAACTCGCACATACCTGCCGCGCAACCCCGTTCTGAATGGATAACACGGTCATGAAACATAATTACAGGCATTAAGATACTCACTCATGAAGACTGGTACGGGTGGCAGAAATCTACGGTTGATTTAATTGTTTATGAGCCGCTTCGAAATGGCTTGGGGGATCGGGAATCGCTCACATTGCAAGGAAATACAAACACATATCAGACGTAGAGGAAACAACTTCAGCCATGCCGTCGAGTAGCTTTGAGAGGTTGGGTTTGTAATTTGGGTCGTGACGATGGGGGGTCCTTTCAACGGGGTCGCTTATATATTACGCATTCTGCTTATCAGGCTTCGCGAGAGGAGCAAGACAGGTCTAACCAAGTTTGTTTGAACAACGTCATCGATCATGTGATGGAACCTCTCGACATCAGCTATTTATAGAGCCGTGCTCTCAAGCGGCAGGTAGAAGTCTCTGAAATTCCCAAGTACCCAATGAAGCCCAGGCTCGCGTTATCGTATGCTTATTCAAAGTGTGTGCAAAAATTATCAAGTTCAAAAGATACCACAGACAGCCCGATGATGACGTCCCCCCGAGGCCGGTACAGCATACGCGGTAAGTAGCGGTACTATTGAGAAGGGGCCAAGAACAGTTTGGATAGGTAGATAATCAAGGGCGTGGAAAAGGCAATGTTCCTCCTATGCCTGCAACAGCGACAATTAGGAGACGCCGCGTTACGGTCGAGGATAGTTCAGATCCCGGGGAGTGGGGTATACGGCAGTGTCGAGGAAATCAAAGGTTAAAGGATGAGAATACAGATCTCTGAACTTGCTGATGTGACTGGCCGCGCAACAACTTCCCTATCCCGTGAGGAAACCGTCCCACTCCTCGGCCGAGGAGATACATACTCTTCTTCATCTCCTGGTATTCGTCACCAAATTCCGGATGCAAGGCCGCAACCATCTCTGCCTAATGACTGAAACTCGCGCGTCTCTCCAAAAAGGCCTTGCTCAACCAACCTGAACGCCATCTTATGAAACAGTTTGCTAGTATCTTTCCGTGCGTATTCTGACATAAATTTATGTACTGCGAGGTCCACGGGGAATGGCGGCAGGAACGGATACATTGCCATATTCGCGGGCGGCTGGCCTGTAAAGAAACGACATGTTATATCTGCGTCACTACCACGGCAACATACATTTGAGGATATCAGCGGATCCACCAGCTCCATATAAGTGACAATCATCAGCAGCCCCTGAGCAAAGAGAGAGGAGCACAATACCCGCATCGATGACGGCAGTATGGGCTGCACGCGCCACCCATGACTCGAGATTGGAAAACGAAAAGAAAAGCGAGTCGCCCGAGATGCATTGGCTACAGTGAGGTCCTTACTCCCGTTGTGATGGCGTCTGAGATTCCAGATATCAGGCATCCAGGAAAATACGCAAACCGAAGAAATCAAGTGTGCCAGGCGCAAGGTGACCCTTTCCATGTTCCATTTCCTTCAGAGGTGAGGATAGTAATCTTGACTTGAACAGTGGGGGAACAATAGGCGTAAAAATTGAACTACTAGAGCCGAGGAGCAAAGCCTGGAGTAAAGGAGCAAAGCAGTCGAGTTGTTTGGCGCACGATTTTGGAAATTTGCGACTGTCTCTTGTCGATGTCTGAACGAAAATCATCGACCATGGTTTGGCTTGTTAGATTATCGGACCGCGAGGGTGTTAGTCTTTCCCAGACAGACATCAGTCTGTCATCAATCGTTCCTCCGATCTGCAAGGGTGTAGCGGCCGGGAAGATCACCTGACTCGACGTGTCGCGTCAAATTGAAGCTGCTGCACACGCGACCACCCACGATGCAACGAGGTCTGATTTCGCGTGGTAACTCATGGCCCCCTTTTAGACTCAATCGGGTACGGGTATTCGGAAGATAACGTTAACATCTTTGTACTTCTATATAGTCTGAACCGTCATAACCTAGTATGAATGATTTATGTTGCTCACTCGGTGTAACGGAAGATACGCGTCAAACGAAAATGGCTAACCAACGCGACGCTGGTGCAAGTAATCCAATCTTTTTTTTTTCACGTTCGAGATGGAATTCCAAGACCTCCGAGTCGTTATCGATGGTTCAAGGCTTCGATAAAAGTGGTATATCGGTGATGGCAGGTCCAAGTCATCTCAACCTCGTGGGCCGCGAAATATGTACATAATGCCGTAGACCCAATCTCGAGAGTCTATTTAAATGAAAGGGGTTCCGATGTCTACCGTTTTCACGGTTTCTTGATTTTTTCCCCATCCTCGAGGTTGAAAGTTAGAGGCAAATGCCTCTAATCACAGAAGGACCCCTCCGGTATCTTTTCGATTCACATTGCGGCTTTTAGGCTGTAGGTGCTGTCTACACGTTGCTCAGCCAACCTACTTACCTCGCAGCATAGGTGAATCCCAGTGGGTTTCTTATCTCCCTTCGCCACAACGTCCGAGCACGCAATTTCTAACGGGCAACAAGAAAGCAATTATTAGCACAACATCTACGGTATTGTTACAAAGGTATCAAGCGTCTATGGTGTCAACAGGTATGTCAAAAACAATTCAAGAAAGCAGGAGGTCAACGAAATCAATGTCTAATTTTCTACTTGCGTCCTTTTCCCTTGCCTTTCGCCTTGCCTTTCGTCTGATTGCCAGTTTTCACCGCAGGCTCTGGCTTCTCAACGACGGCAGGCGCGGCCTTCGGAATAGTAGGTGCAGGGGCAGCCTTGGGCGGGGGTGCAGCCTTTGGCGGGGGTGCGGCCTTAACTGGGGGTGCAGCCTTAGGTGGGGAGGCAGCGGCTGGCTCCATCGACTCCAGAGCCGAGTAAAGCTGCGCGCTGTCCACCATCTGGGAGCCCATCGGGGTCTTCTTGATAGAAGATTCAAGCGGCCACCTGGGAGCCTGCTGCGCCTTGGAAGGTACATCCGCGGTGATTGAACCACCCTTGAGAAGGGTATCCCATTCCCCGTTCTTCACCTGCTCCATGAGCCACTCCTCGTCGTCCAGCGACGGAATCTCACCCGGCGGAGACGTCGGTGCCGTGGACGGGGTAGGCACCGTCGAGCTCAAACCGGTATCGTAATACTCCTCCTCCTCCTCTTCCTCCTCGCCGAACTGGATAATGTTCGTGAACATGGTGGATGGGACACTCGGCTTAGGCTCAACGATGTCGAGAAGGATCCTCGAATTCGACGGCAGCCTCTCGCCAGGCCCCTTGCGACCTCTCGGACCCTCCTCATCCGGCACTTCCTCGATCATCACTCTCTTCGCACCAAAGGCCTTCCCCTTCCCGCCCTTCATGATTCCTGCAGAAACGAAACGGCTGGTGTCCTCGGGCCGGTCACCGTACTCGAATCCCAGGGAATCAGGTTCCGACAGACGGCGCACCGGCTGTCCATCGAACAAATGGGCGGAATAGGATCCGGGCATTGCGGATGCTTGCTTCATATGGCTTGCACCGCCGTTCGGCGTCCAGTAGAGACTCGTAGGCTGGATCGAAGCGGGTGGCTGTTGCTGGACAAGTTTGGAGATGGGAGGCTCGTAGTCCATCTCCCCTCCCCAGGACCCCGCCGCAGAATGCATCCTGGCAGATGCAGAAGACTGATCGAGGGCTGATTTCGACAAGCTTGAGGCAGTCGTGTTCGGAAGGCTACCCTGCGACCGAAGTCTCATCTGGCGCTCCCAAGGCGTCTCTTCCGGCTCAGCTTGCTGTTGAGAGACAGGCGTCATTACCGAAGCGTGTTGCTCCCCGGCCTGTAATCGCCCCTTCATCATGACCTTGTTCCAAAGCGATTCCTCCGCTGGAGCAGCACTGACGGCACTCTTCGACAAGGCACTGGCGGGGGTGCTGCGCTGAGCGAAGGCAGATTGCATCTTCATGTTCATTTGGCGCTCCCACAACGATCCCTCCTCCTCCACATTACTCATGTCCGCCATCGCCGCCATCGCCATGGCTCGTCCCCGCGCACTCTCCTGGCTCATCCCCAGCGCCGGCTTCGGTGGTGGAACCTGACCCTGCGACTTGAGTTTCTGCATCCACATCCACGGTGTCTCCTCCTCTGCCGGTGCTGGCCTCGCCGGCTGGATCTGTTCCTGGGCCTTCAACTTCTGCATTCTCTCCCATGGCGTTTCCTCCTCCTCCTCCATTTCTACCTTCGCCGGCAACTCCCCCCATCCACCCCCCACCATAACCGGCTTCGCAGGCACCGACGCCTTGCTCGGCCTCGTCGCCCTCGCCCACGGTGTATTCCCATGCTCCACCTCCTGTTCTGCCTCCATCGTCCATGACGACGCAGCTAACGTCGAGGAAGAACTTGTGCCCGGCAGATCCCCAAGGCGCCTCAGGCTCGCGCGCGGTGTCGACGCCACATCCGTCGAATAGTCGGGCATCAGTCCCCCCGCGACACGCTTTGCGAACAGGTGTGGGCGCGGTGTCGACGACAGCTCGTCGTCCGTTTGCGCCGCCAGCCGCTGCTGCAGGATGTCTTTGGCCATAGAAGGCGCGTGGAGGTATGGGTTGGGTTTCGCGGTGAGGGTGGGCGTGGTGGGGGATTCTGCGGCGGCGTTGTCGTCGGCTTTGCTGCCCTTCTTCTGGGCCGCAAGGCGTCCTTTCTTGGCTTGCTTCTTGGCGGCGGCGGCGGAGATGGGAGCGGGGACAAAGGGTACATGCTTGGGCTCGACAGCCGGTGCTGCTTTTGGATGAGCCTCTGTGGGAGGGGAAGGCGAGTTCTTGTTGTTGCCGAACGTGGGCATGGGCGTGGACGTCGGGTCGGACAGGACCTGTCTCAATAAAGACGTTGCTGTCGAAGTAGACTTTTTGGGGCCCCAGCCGGAGGGTATGGGGGGCATGGGTGTAGATGACGATGGTCCGGGGAAGCCACCGGGCAACTGGAAATCATCGATTTCGCAGGAGGAGGAGTAGTCGAGGGAGGTACCGCTAAATGTTGCTTCCATCCAGGGTGGAACGGTGCTGGGGTCGGGGCTGGGCGCAACAGGAGGATCACCGTGCCATTGGGATAGTGAGGTGGTGGGAGTGGACTGAGTTTGCTTCGTTCTCCACCCCGATGGGGTGGCTCTGCCCACAGACTGCCGTCGTGCTCGGAGGGTATCGTGCGATCCAGGAGGAGCTGGGGTACGTATGTCGGAAGATGGTTCGTAGTGAGGAGGGTTGCACGCCTGGTTTTCGTCGGCCTCGGAGGTTGCGTCTTTCTCGATGAAGAAGTTTTTCTCGGCATCCAGGCGCACTGTCTGACTCTGTTTGAAGGTGCTTTGCCAGTCCTGGAGGGCGTTATTTGTCGAAGCGGCGTTGGCTGCCCTTGCGGGATTACCCAAGACAGAACGCTGACGGATTTCTTCCCTTCGCTTCTTCCGTTCGGCAGAGACTATCGCTTTCCGTTCCTCCTCCTTCTCTGCCTGCAATTTCAATATACGCTTCTCGTGCTCCGCGACCTTAGCCGCAGCATATTCCTTCCAGGTCGCCTTCTTCGCTCCGCGATCGTTATGCAGGACCAGGGTGAGTTCGGCATCCATTTGGGCCGCTGCCTCGTGAAATTCCCAGATTTTTTGGACGCGAGTTTGCATCTTGAATAGCTCGAAGTCTTCCTCATCGCTGCTCTCGTCTGGGCTGCTCAAGTGAGGTCCAATGTAAGTCGGACCGCGCACACGAGACTTCGCCTTGTGGTCCATGTCCGGAGGACGTTTGCGAGGCGCCTCGTTCATTTCAGGGCGGGAGAGTGCAGGGTGGTGGGAGAGGTATTCGTATGCGCTAGAGGATGAGGACGAAAGGTGATCTGGAGAACCGTTCTGGGGGCTGTGCTTAGAGGCTTGGGCGTTGGCAGTCCAGCTGTTTTCCAAGCCCCATCCGTCGCCATGGGCAATTGGCACAGGGATGGAAATGTGTTCGTCCTCCGACTCGTCGGTGGTCTAGCGAAAGGTGAGCGGTTAGACACGTGTAGAGGCCTTAATCAAAACGATAGGATCACGTACGTTTCTATACGACGATATAGCCTCAAATAGTTCATCATCGGTGGAAAATTCGTTTGGGTTGACTAGGGTGTAGCTCGAAGTTGTGGATGCAGAGAGGTTGGAAGCGCGAGCGGTCGAGGAAAGAGGTGGCGCAGGATTGGGCACGGGGACGCTCATCAGGTGTTGGGGCTGTGTGACCACGTTGTGGGCAATGGGTGTCGATGGCTCGCCGTCTCCCAAGACTCTCTCGATGTTCTGGGATTCTGCTGGGGTCATGCTGGACCAGTGTTCATGCCTGAGGTTGTTTCTCGTGAGCCTCGCCTGCCACTCCACTCTAACTCTCCCCACGTAGTCATCTAGAGCCTCTCGCAGTAGTTTCGCCTTCTGGGTGTCGTGTTCCTCCTGTTTGGCACGGGTCTTGATATGGACGGTTTTCCACTTCAAGTCCTGAGCTTTGGAAATCTCGTCCCGTCGTCGGTCCATTATTTTTCGTTGGGCTTCGGCCCATGATTCGAATTCGGTCCACAGCCTCCGAATGCGATCAGAAGCGTCGAGCACGGCGGTGGTGGGATACATGGCTGGAGCTCGACGATGGGGGACAAAGAAGAAAGAGAAAAGATGACTCGAGTCCACAGAAATTCCGATTGTGAGTGGTTAGAGATGAAACAGCAGTGGGAATTAAACGGGCAGCCTCGTGTTTCTGGCGGGCTGCCGAGATTGATTGTAATCCGTGGAATCAACGAAGTTGGCGACGCCTCCGGGTCTTCCCCGCAGTGAATCCGTGGAAGCGAGTTGAAACGGCTGTTGTTCTTGAATTGAAGAGCATGAATCGACTGGGTAAAGCAAGCTTCTCCTTTACACTTGGGAAGGTTGTCTTAGGGTTGATCATGGATGATAACGACAGACCCTGCATGATGGTGTCCAGCTTCCATAAGGGGGCAAGCCATGCCACTCGTCGTCACTTGATCCACCAAACACGAGGCAAACGTCGGTCCACCCCGCGCCCTCTGCCCAATTCCTTCCCAAGCCTCCTCTTGTTTACTGCTTAGCTCAACGGATCCTATGCTAGCCTATGTATCTGGTAGCCGGTCAGAGTCGCTCAAGCTTTGTCTCGGAAGCTCCAGACTGCACATGAATGATTCAAGCCCATGCTAGTCGGGCGATACCCGTACCCGACCCTTTCAGCTTCCAACCCGTGCCCTTCCCTTTCTTGCACACGCGAGCGCGCTGCATTCATATCCGGCGGACCCGGTGTGCCCTTCTTCACAGGGGACCTGTTCATCTGACAGACCGGAGGGTGTACATGATATCACCCGAGCTAATTCTACTGTCACGTCACTTGGCCTGGATTCCGCACAAAAACCGTACTTGGCCTCCTCGTGGTTATCTATGAATACTCTGCTTGGGCGATTAAGATGAAGACATGTGTTTTATCGATGAAGTCATGGACGGCGTTCATGCCTGTGTGGAGCCTTTTAGCATGCAGCCCTTTATCAACCCAGTCTCACTTGCGCAACGCCATATTTACATCTCGGTTCGAGTCTTTAATGGCCGCTGCCTCAAGACCACCTCTCCTCCGATGTTTAAATAGCCGCTGCACACAATCATGTTTCGCTGGAATGTCATTTCTCTACCGTCGCCTTTGAGCCGTAGCACCGCCAACACAGGATTGATCTGTGCACTGTTCTTCTCGGATGGACCGACGTCAAATCGCTTGTTACTAGCGTGTCAGGCCTATTCTGATCTCAAACGCGGAGTGGAACAGCTTTTATGATTCTCGGCCTGTCTCTCTTTTAACGGCCTTCAGCATATCACTCTGTCACGATCACTGTCTTTCTAAATGGTCGGTCATTGTTGTTCATCAAAGGATCAGGGTCCGCTGAATTCATACTTTTTTCAATGTCGCCACTCGAAATGCCTTGTATTCGACGAACACGTTCAGTGATCGTTCCAACTCTTTATTCAAAGGTGTGCTAGTCACCTATCGCTTATTTTCCCTGACGACCGCAAAATGAACCTTAGCAGGCGTGCTTTTGTGAACCGCCGCTGGCCTTCCACAAAAAAATCAGGGTCCGCTGCGATTTTCTTTGCTTTTCTTTTTCAATCCAATTCAGGGTATCTTGGCCTCAAACACGAATTGTCCCTCCTTCCAATCTATAATCATACGACTCTGTCATGACTGTTGTCTTCGCTAAATTCAGCGTTGTCTTCGATAAAGATGCGAGGTCAGGGTCCGCAGTGTATTGTATCTCTCTTATCGCGGCCACCTACGATAGCTGTGAGTGGGTCGGACGACAGTTTGTTCATTAACACCTTTTCTCTCGCAACACGAGGTATGTCACGGTGTGTGTCTTAATCATCTACGAGACCGGTTCGTTATTAAATTCCCTTGCATGACCTCAGCAGATGGACTGTAGAACCTTGATATGCGATGCCGTCAATGTCATTTACTCACCGCTTCAGTGGGCGCGAACGAAACGTGGCCCTCTCAGTACCTCGGCCTCTGCGACCAAGATTCGATGGGTTCTGCTGGTCTAACCAAAAGCACGGTTCTATTGTCTGCTCCTTCGGTTATTCGCGATGTTTCTAAAGCTGTATGTTTTTTTGCCACAGGGTCTTCCTTCACTTGCTGAGTATCCTTATATGAGTTTAGTTGCAGGTGCACATGTTGTTCGTCGCGGTTATATGTTTAACACACAGCAAGATCTCTCATCGGAAGTCGGTCCTTGTGTGTCCAACGTTATTCTCATAATTTCACATCACTGTCACCTCATCACCGGTCTGACGCAACCTTGGCTTTTCCCGACGTCCTGCATTCGATGTGGGTGTCAATCATGGGTTCATAGAATCAGACGGCGCTTCCCTGTGTCCTGACTTTCATAAAACAAACGGTTTCCCACATTGTTCTCTGAGAAGACAAGCACCATGCCGCGATGACTCCTCTATCGATTGCCTGTCGTAAAGCTCCTGTATCACTTTTCGTTCTACGAACATATCAACAATTTGATGGAGAATGACAAGGTTTTATGAAGTGCGTTATATTGCTTAGGAGTAGTACCTAATTGCGCGGCTATTAGTGCGTCCTTGGGAGAAGTGCCAGGGCATCAGTGTGTGCCCCAAGCCTGACCAATGAGGGTGTAGATCAGTCGCCGATTTCATCGATTGTCCGGTGCAATAACATCGAACAATCAAGCACCTCCGGCCTTATTCAAGTTGCACATACATAGCTCTAATGTTAGATTACAAAAGCTAAAAAGTGAGGGTTAAGTGGGGGCGCTGGAACAGTGAACGGCGATGAGAGGGATTCAGTTGATAAGATAACGGACAATGATCCGGACTGGTAGCCCGCTCAACAACACACAACAACGTTCATACGCGTCTCTGATTGACCTTTCACCACGACACCGTCTGTGGCCAACGCAGTTCTCTTCCGAACAAGGGTTGGGGCCAGAATCAAGTGTGAGTGCCGCCACAAAGCTTGTTGTATTCTTTCCGAACGCGTGTGCTCAACATGAGGCAGTCAGGGCATTCCCGTGAACTCTGAGCAGCCTTCTTCACGGGGTCTCGCCGCAGACCGTCCGTCGATTGCTTTACGGGACTTTGCATCATATAAATTTCCTTCCTTTCTATCCAGCCCAACATCGCTACTTTCACTACATCCTCCTGCCACCACCATCGCCACGTCGTACTCTATCATCGCCATACCTGCTTTAGATGTCAGCAGTGACATCTCCAGCACCATCATATACGAGTTCGTCGCCCAGAGGTGATGCATTCGATTACGAGCCCGATAAAGCATGGAAGGACGCATTGAAGACCAGGATCGAGGACGGCCTGTCGTCAATGGTGGCCGACGCCAAGAAGAACCTTCAGGATGAGCTCGACAAGGAGCCTGTGACTCCCCACCGTCGCGAACAGCTCACCCACGATTATCATGAGGCCATGAAGAACATTCGGTCTCTTGCGGAAGAGACCTTCCAGGTGGAGCTGGAACGCGAACGTCAGGAGCGCCGATGGGCGACTGGCCGGGATATGTTGCCACAATGGACCGAAGCGCTCAAACAAGAACAGCAGGACATCATGGACAGAATCAAGGGCTCCCAGAAGGATAATCTGACCTCATCGACTACCATTGAACCCCCTGAGGAGAGACCGCCGCCAGAGAGACCAACATCTGAAGCGAAGCCTCCTGAACTGCCTGCTGAGGTACGTCCTAAAGGACCTATACCCACGGAGTTGCCGCCAGAGCTGGCAGAGAAACGAGAACGTTTACAACGTGAGGAAGAACGTGCTCGTGAACGCAAGGAAAGGCAGCGATTGGAATGGGAGCGCCAGGAACGACAGGAGCGTGAACAGAAGGAACGTCAGAAAGAGCTGAAGCGAGAGGCAGTGGAACGTGCGGCAAGGGAGAAGGAAGAATGGGAGAGAGAACAGGAGCGGGAGAGGGAGCGGGAAAGGGAGCGGGAAAGGGAGATGGAGAGGGAGCGGGAAAGGGAGAAGGAACGGGAAAGGGAGCGACAGAGAGAAACAGAGAAGGAGAAGGAGCGGGAGCAGCAACTACTCGAACGCCAGCAAATCGAACGCCAACAACAAGAGGAACAAGAGCGGGAGAGGGAACGAGACCGAGAACGAGACCGAAGCGTACATGCGATGCGTGGTTCAATGAGTCGTCGAGGTTCGGTCACTCGTACCCACATGAACAGCAGGGAAGATTATGTGCATACCCCTTCGGTTCACCGTCGCACGTCCCATTCAGCCATGGCCGAACGATACCCTCCTGACCCTTCACAGAGTGATGGCTCATCGGATGCGGAGGAGGATTTGATCCATCGACCTCTCGAACGCCCTCCTTCCACAAGGAAGTCTTCCTTACATGAACGACCTATCGATCTTTCCATCAACAGATCCGTTGAGCACCCTTCGCGCCCGTCATCTGAACGATACGCACCTCGATCGCCTCCAAAGCCCATCCCCCAAATTTGGAAACCTTCGTCGCCTGAGGAAGACATTAGACCTCCGTCCGCTGGGCTTGCAAGGAGAAATAGTACCACGAGCATCAGGTCTACAGGCTCTGCGGGGCATCGTCCTACTATCGCTGAGCCCATTCCAGAGCGGAGTGATAGCGAGACAGAGCTGGTGGAAGATGAAGAGAGGAATAGAGTGCCAGAGCCCGACACCACTTGGTCTCCGCCGTTTCATAAGACCTGGGACAAGGAGAAACGGCGAGAGCATCGCAAGAGTTCCGCTAGCGATCACAGTCGTTTCGACGAGCCGGCACCTCCGTTTGCAGGTCCCAGAACTCCACTTCGGCCAGAAGAGATCCACCCGCTTCCTCCCCGGGGAAATGCAGAGCGATATGATGACTCCCCTTCTGCGTATGGAAGCTCCAGGCCCCCGCATCGATCCGAAGAAATGGGTCCCCGTCCTCCTTCCAGCATGCGGCCATCGATGAACCGCAAATCCTCCTTCAATTCTGACGAGTGGGACCACCCGCATCAACCAAGCCCCCCTCCTCGGTCAGTCAGGAGTAGAGGATCCTTCGATGATCGTTCCTACGTTTATTCGCAGCCACCAACTCCTGCAGGTCGAGTAATTTCTCGACCCCCTTCAATCCCAAACGAGGAGAGAGAATACTACGACTCCCCGTATCGTTCGTATCCGACTCCTCCAAATTCCGTGAGTCGATCGGCCGCTCGCGACTACCCGCCGCAGCCCTGGTATCCGAGTCGCTCGGACCCTCCTCCCCCATCGTATACGTATGCTGAAGCCCGAAGCACAAGCAACACATACAAGTTTGCTCAACAACCTGAGAGCCCGCCCAAGCGCAGGTCTTCGGGGAGCGGGCCGAACCCCAATCGTGATCCATCATACAGCAAGAACTTCTCGGAGGGTGCGTTCCGTACATATTGCTTCTTTCAATCCTTGCTGACCCCATCTCTCTCTTCAGAACCCTATTCAATGCACGGGTCTCCATCGGAGCCCTATCCGCGCCCATACGACCGAGCACCATCCGCCAGCATACCCATTTCCCGCAGCAGACCCTCGCCAGCTATGGAGGAACAAGAAGGTTGGAAGGGCTGGTCGGCGGAGGGTGGTCCTCCCCCTCGTCGACGGGACTCGGATCGTCGTGGCGGATACAGCTATCACGAGCGTGACGATGGACGAGACCAGGACTACGGCGGACGAAATGGGCGCGACTACGAGTTCTGGGAGCGCGACCGTGACCGAGAACTGTCCCGTGAGCTGCCTTGGGCGGCATACGGTCCTCCGCCCGATCCGGAGCGGCGAGAGCACTATCGGCAGTTCCGTTCACCGTCGTCCTCGTTTAACGGCAGCCCTTCGGTCCATTCCTTTGGGGGACGAGACCCACATGTCGTGGCGGGTGACGACACTGAGTACAAGTATGACGCGGAGGAGACGGATGTGGAAGTCGACCGCGAACTTGATTGGGGGGATAGGGACGAGTTGAGGAGGGGGGAGGAGAAGCGCAGCAGGGCGAGAGATTTGGAGAAGGAGCTGCAGGAGAAGGAGTGGCAGAGGCGCGAGGAGTCTTGGAAGTTGGCGCAGGCTGTGAAAGAGGAGGAGGAGAGGAAGAAACGTGAAGCTGAGGCGGAAAGACTGGCACAAGAAAGAGCGGAGGAGGAGGAGGTGCGAAGGGTAGAGATGGAAGGGAAGCGTAGGGAGGAGGAGGCGCGGCAGCTAGAGATGGAGGCAAAGATCCAGAGGGAGGAGGAGGAAAGGAGACTTGCGGAGAAGTCCAGAAGGCTAGCGGAGGAAAAGGCACGGAAGAAGGCGGCGGCTGACGCGAGAAATTTGCAGGAGGCACAGAAGAAGGCAGAAAAGGAGGCGAAGAAATTGAAGGAAAAAGAGGCAGAAATACATCGCAAAGCGGCGGAGGTGCTCAAGAAGGAGGAGGAAGCGAAGAGGAAAGAGGAAGAGGCGAAGAAGAAGGAGATGGAGGCGAAGAAGAAGGAGCAAGAGGCGAAGAAAAAGGAGGATGAGGCGCAAAAGAAGGAGCAAGAGGCGAAGAGGAAAGAGGCGGAGGCTGTACAGAAGGAGGAGGAGGCTCGTCGAAGACAGAGGGAGGCTCGTAGCAAAGAGGAGGAAACTCGCAAGAAGGAAGAGGAGATCAAACAAAGGGAGGAGGAACTTAAGAAACGGGAGGAAGAGTTGACTCGGCGGGAGCAGGAGATTGCTTCCCAGAAGGAAGCTGAGAGGTTGCAAAAAGAATGGGATATGGAGGAAGAGGCGAGGCAGATAGCGGATGAGAAGAAACGAGCTGACCAAGAGCGCCTTCAAAGGGAACAGTTGCAACAGGAGGAGTTTCGAAGGCGAGAACATGAAATTCGCCAGAAAGCTGAGGAACGTAAGCGACAGGATAGCGTCGGGGCGGAGAGTGCCTGGGGCCCCTCCTCCTATACATCACAGTCGAACTCTTCCAGTCGCTCATTTTCCCAGCCTTCCACTGCGGCGGACAGAAATGGACAAACACCTGTTTGGAACAATAACAGCGGAAGCGCTTGGGCCTCGCAGAAGCCGAACACCACGGCGAGCTCCTCTACATCAACTACGTCCTCGTCGTCCAAGCCACGATCTGGTTCTATCAATTCCACATTCCCGTCTACTCCCTCTCCCCATCCTCCTTCGGCCAAGGAGGAGAGCGAGTGGAAGCGCAGACACGAGGAGCAATTCCAGAAGCAACAGGAGCGGTTTCGCGAGGAACAACAGCGTTTGGCCAAGCAGAGGGCGCAGAGTGGCGTTCCGAGCAAAGAGGACGTCATCGCGTTGTATGAGAACCACGAGCGTATGTGGGACAGGCTCTCATCTCTCCTGGATATTCGCTGGGAATCCTTACCTTGGCCCTCGTTCAAAACACCGGAAGCTCCAGAGGACATAACCTACGCCAGTGTCAACGCGTATATGCAGTCTCAGTATTATCCAGAGAAGGACAAGTCCAGGCCGTATAAGGATCGCCTCAAGGAACACATCAAACGATGGCACCCTGATCGTTTCGAGACGAAGTACCTCACGCGGGTTGTGGATGAGGATCGGGAGAGGGTGAAGGAGGCGGCTGGGTCGGTCGCGAGGACTCTTAACGATCTATTGACGCGGTCGAACGCTCCCAGCCCGTTTTCATGAATACCAGGGTGGGCGTGCTCCATTCAGGCTGGGATGTACTCGGCGGCGGTTTGTTGTATCTATGTAGCCTTTTCAGCATGTACGGATACGGATACCCCACTCATCCATTGTATAAGTATCAAATTAACCAGGAAATATATCATATTGGATCGTTGTCGTGAGGAATGCTTGAGTTTCTTTCCTTGCCAGCTTCAAATGCACGACCTCGTGGGGCGGTTTGGCGCGTCGTCGGCGTCATTGATCTCTGGCACCGTGACACTCACTTTGGAGAATGCAACGCGCAAGTTAAACCACGTACACATATTCCGGATGCCGTCGACGGAACTGGCGGGAGTTCGATAACTTGACTATTGAAGATCAATGATTGGATACGCAGCATTGGCCATAGTAGTCCCTTCATATGTAGATACGCCACAGCGGTTGTGGGCTAAGGGCTTACTGTACGGCATTGATGACTGTCGGAGTATATATAGCGGCAGAGCGCCAGCCAAAGGAGCGAAGTGCCAGACGGCACCTTGTGGGTCCGTGTTTGTTCAATTCATTTGGCCTCCTATAATTGACCCCATGGTGAATGGCTCCTCTCAAAAAATTGCTCATACTTTATTTGTATGTAGGATATGGGTACTTGCTCTGGTGTATCATAAGATAATGCGGGATCATGTAACCATATTCGCGTTGCGTTGCGAGGTATACATACATACTCAAGTTCCGTTTCCGAGTCCCTCGTGTGCCCTGACGGTGTAATGAGGGCTTGAACTAACGTGCTGTCCTTAAGGTGCTCTGCACACTTCGCATAGCCGCCGGTGATCTACTGGGGAATAGACGGGCTATGAGAAGCTGGGTGAGAAAGTCCTATTATGGGTAGACCCGACGACGATGCGTCGACTCCGTTTAATACTACGGTCGATGACAACGCGATGATCGTAAACTTGGGTCGTAAATTCTATCTGTGAAGATATTCAAAGCTTGATACAGTCGAAGCTGTCATAACCCATAGGTGTCGGTGGATGCCAAAACCTATGTGTTTTAGGAGAGTATGGGTTACCACAGCGGTTGTTGTAGGGTCATCTTAGAGGCTTGTAAACGTCTTATCAGGCTTATTTATGCATATTTGAGAGGTAAATCTACGTCTAGGAGCTGCAATTGTCATCACCATCATTCCCCTCCATGTCCTCCTTTGCCTCGGAACCCCATCATAAATATCCTGATCAGCTCCATCGGACTTGATGTTTACTTGCTCTTTAAGCTTAGCAAGGCCCACCTTCGGTGTTTTTAGACTTTTTGTCAACATTCGAGGTTGTGCCGTCACGACGGAAGTTGCCGAAGTTTGAGATATTCGAGTGGACCCTGACGTCGCGTCTTTCTTTTTCATCAGTTATGGCCTTTTTGAGATGGATGGATGGATGAATTGAGAGCTTGCCAAGATGTATTCAGCTTATGGGCCTCTATATTGAGCCTTGAGGGGCAATTTCATGTATAATTACTAATTTTATGGGTTATGATATCTGCCCAGAGCCATGGGTTATGGGAAATGGGAGGTTTTACAAAATCCCCTGCGAACGAAGTCGGTGGATGGCCCAAACCTATGGGTTATTGTAGATTATGGGTTTATACAGCTATGGGTTATGACAGCTTCGACTGTACATCATACGCTGTAATATTAATTTAGATGGGCCTGATAACTCGCGCCAAGCGCACTTCCCGCCAGTTTTCACGGCCGTTTTAGCCCTAACCCTAACCACGAACGCACCAAGCGCCGCGCGCTGGTGCTAAGAAAATTTGAATTTGAATGGAAGACAACAGAAAGGCGGGTGACATCCTGATAGAGATATGCTGAAGAATACATATCTTTTTCCTTTTGATTCGAGTCTTATAGCAGCGGGGCAAGATGAGCCAGACCGCGATATGTCACAAAATATCACCTGTTCACGTGACGGTTTTGTCTGTGACTCAAGCCAGGGCGTGACGACTCCCTTGCTTGAACCACGACCTTCTAATTTTCTTGCTCTCGGTTTCATGAGTATTACAACAACCATCCAACGGAGTGTCCCTCGAACTGGTTCAATCATAATATCACCTTCAAAACGCCGCAAGATAGACAACGAAGAACGTCCAGCCAAATATGAACCCACGACAGCTGAACTTTGGCGATGGACATTTAAACGTGAATCAATCGCATCTTGCTTCGTTCGAGATGTCTTTAGTATGAAGGAAAATACAGGAAAAGGCAAGCTAAGCAATGTTAGATCAGACGCGACAAGCTGATCTTCGCCTAAAGAAGCCGACTTCTTTTGGCTGGGGCGTGTCCCATGCCGAACCGTTCGAATCGTAGCATTAGTTGTGGGCGTACAGGTCTACGAGAAACGGATTCGTTATACCGGTATGCCTGTACACACTCCGTCTGTGCTAATCTAATGGCGTTTTGTCAGTGGACGATGGAACCGCAGTCGTAGACTGTCTGCATCGACAATCGATTCCTCCCCAAACCCCTGTCAAGAAGTCTCAAGTTAAGGGCCAAACTACCAAGTCACAGTCTAAGCCTGTGCCTGCACTTCCTCCGCCACCGAAACCGCTCGCTCGCGTCGGTATTCCTGTCTGTGTTGTAGGTAGGGTGACTCGCAGGTACGAGACAAGAGAAATTGCCGTCGACAGCATAGGTACGACACCATCACCATCACCTGTACGAAATATTCAAATTAATTATATTCAGAGCGATGTACCTCATCAAATGACGAACCTAGACACTGGCTAGAAGTGCACCGCCTGCACAAATCTCACTACTCACTGTCAACGCCTTTCCATATTCCTGAGCAATCTACGACATTATCAAGACCATCTTCACCAGTGAAAGCTCCCATCCACGGTATATCTGCACCAGTGGAACCTGCTACACCTTCTACGGTGTTATCCACGCCATCTACTGCATCTTCTACGCCGTCAACGTCGCTAGCCTCTAGTCCTGCAAAGTCTGACATCGCTCAGGTACATCTTCTCCCACCAATGTATACGAAATCTCTGCTAAATTTATCTGTCGTCCCTCCAGAGACTTCGTCATCCATCACGTCTCCATTCACGAGACCTCAACGGCAACACATTCCGTATCTACGTGAAACACTACATGGACCGTATCGCTACGACACGCATGCAAGTCACTCCCGCACCTGAGTCAGACTGCGAGTCGGACACAAACTCCCTATTAGAATATCCCACAACACCGACCAAGCGTTCAAGGCAGGGAGCAACTGACGAGACACCACGACCCAGTACCTCAAAGGTAATGTCTACCATCACCCCTCGGCCACGTATCCGACCTCTCTCCTTCGGCGGCCCACCTCACCCGCGATTTGTTTCCGTCACATCTGACGATCCTCCCATGCCCATGGCCGGATTCACCCTCTCGTACCTGCGTCGCGTGCCCGAGCTCGCTGAAATGGCCAAACGGGTCGTCAAAGCCGTCGCAAAGCGTCGGCAACGGGAAGAGGGGAAGAAACCCAAAGAAGCGGGGGCTGCGACGCGTCCCCGGCCCAGTAGCAGCAAGAGCAAGTCCCAGGCGGACGATGCAGAGAAACTCGGTTCGCGCATCAAACGGCTTTTTCAATCGACGATCGTGCAGCTCCTGCGGGAAGGCAGCATTGTCTTGTGGGACGGGCCCGTGCGGCCTTGCTTCCCGTCGCTTACGCGAGAAGAGCTGATACCTGAAAACAGTGGCTTGTGGAAGTCGAATGTGACGTCTACGTCGGCGGACAGCACGGTGTTTTCGAGTGTTGGTGGGGTTTCTGTTGGGGAGGAAGACGGCGATGAGATAGCGCTATCGGAGCCCGAGAGCGGCGAGGAGGCGTATGTGCCGGTGTCTCCGCGGTTTTTAGCGGGGGTTGTGGAGGATGCAATTGGAGAGCTGGCGAAGAGTGCGAGGCCGCCGCCCGAGAGCGGGAAAGGGAGGGGAACAGCAGCAGCAGGCTCGGGATCGTATCGGTATGGTGGATCGACGAAGGAGGGGATACTGGCGTTTTTGAAGAAGGACGATCGGTGGCGGTATTTGAGCGAGTGGAATGTGACGGAGGCATTGGAGGTACTGAAGGTGGAGGGAAGGGCGTGGTGTGTTGGAAAGGAGAGGTGGGAGCTCAGTATATGACTAATTTTTGACTCTAATGAGGTGGGGCATGCGGGACGTTGACTGCTGGGACGTTTGCTGTTAGTACATTGCATTTGGATCTCGACATCATCATATTCATTGATTGCGTTCATACATCTCGCTCTAATACTGATACTTGCCTGTAAATTACATCGAGATAATGTCTGTCCCGGGAATACTACTACTACTACTACGGGTAATCCATCCATCCATCCATCAATCTATCCATCCATCCATCCATACTACTACTCCTGGGATGTTGACTGGGTTTCATTGTCCATAAATAGCGGCTGGTAACTTGCGCTCCTTCCTTCCTGCTCTCCCTGGTCTACTTACCATGTCTTCCAAGCCATCCCAATTTGGCAGCTTAGAACAACAATCCCCTCAACGACATCACTCTGGATCTGCTCGAAATTCTGTTGCGACACCTGTTCGGTCTTACGAGATTAGCCGAGATGCACTCCGAGTCGACCTCCAAGAACGGGTCACATACAACGTCAACTTCCTAACGAATACTCTCCAAGTCGAACAGGTCAACAGTAACTTAGTCAACTCTTGCAAGACGAAGATCTGCGCCTCCGCGGCTTGGACGACATTGTTGCATGTTATCGAACTTGCGAACATCCCTAAAGGCGGCAAGAATTGGAATGAAGAGTACATGTATCAACCTCTGGTAAGTTTTAATACATCAAGTGGGGACTTCGCTAATGTCTTTTAGTATGATATATTCGATATCATTGAGAGCGAGGGCTCCAACTCTACCGAGAGTCAAGGTCGGCGCTGCAAGCGAAAAATCGTGATAAGTGGCTCTGAGGTGTTTAAAGACGAAGGGCAGGGGCTTGCGTCTGCCTGCCCAGACATGAGCGTCATAGATGTCGATCCTAGTACCATAGCCAGCCCGGTTGACATCGCTCAGGTGTTCCACCGACAAGTAGCGTCCTTCTGGGAGATCAAAACATCTCGCGCAGAGGACCCCGAACCATATCACTCCTCTCCGACAAAAGTCAAGGAATTCACGGCCCAGTTAGCAGACTTTGCTGCCTATCAGTTTGCTGCGCGACCGTTGCAGATCTATGTCATCGGCTTTGCCCTCTTCGGCGACACCTTCCGCGCGGCGCTGTTCACCCGCAGCAATGTATACTTTTCTCCGGCATACAACATATCGAGAGCTGACGGCCTCGAGATGCTGATTCGCGTTGTCCGTCGCCTTACCTGGGATGCGACGCACCAAGATCTTGGAATGGATCCTTGCGCGCGTCTCACGGCCGACCACACCTTCTATGGTCCAGAGTATCCAAGTTTCACGGTGGACATGATGGGTGGAGCGAACTTGCCCTCCGATTATCCCCCACTTCGCCCAGTAATAACCACCGGTTTCCCACTGTGGACTTCGCTCTCTTTGCTCGGTCGGGGCAGCTCGGTGTGGAGATGCACTGGTGATAGTCCTACCATTCTTAAGGTCATGTGGCGGAATGCGGATAGGGTAGGAGAAGCCAAAATATACGACATTATCGGTACGGGCCCAGGAATCGCCAACCTCATTAAAGGTGGTGATGTTATGATGCAGATAACGGGGAAGGATTACTGTCTCTGTACCGATTTCATTGCAGATAGTCTGGGCATCGAACGCCGCGGTTCCAATGTCGTCCTTCATCGGGTTGTGATTGACAAATTTGGCAAGCTGTTGTGGGAGTATAACGACATCCGTGAACTTGTGAATGGGCTTCGCGCGGCTATCACGGGTACGGAGCACTCTTTGCGCCTTTTGCTCAACTCACCACATTCAAGGTCATCGTCATCTTCATGATATGGGAATTATCCATCAGGATATCAGCCCAGGTAATGTTTACCTATGGGTTTCGACTGATGACGATGATGGTCCCCCGCCGGGCTACGAAGGCTTCATCGCAGACCTTGAACTTGCCTCTTTGCCACAACCAAAGACTATTGACGTCGCTGTGCCTCGACTCCCACAACCTTCTCATTCAACATCTCCTGCAACCACCAAGGGACCATACATCATACCAGTCCCAAGTGAGAAACCGATGGTCGCGCCGTCGCCGTCACTCGTACCACACCATTCCATATCCGAAACTTGTCCAGCGCCTCCCAAGAGTGCACCTGGGCCGGCTCTCATGGTACAGTTTGCCCACACTTGCCGCCCCTCATCGCTCAATTTTTCAACTAGGGAACCGCCCAATTCATCGCCCTGGCAGTCCTCGTAAGCATTTTGGATGAGAAGCCCATCGCCCGCACGGTTCACCACGATCTAGAATCGTTTCTACTCGTCGTCATCTATTCGCTATATCGGCGAGAGCTGTCCCGCCGCCCCAAGAACGAGAAACTTAGGATAGAGTACGAGGAGATCTTTGGCAAAGTCAAACTAAGGGAAATTCGCACGGCGCGCGCCCTACTCCATGGGCGGTTAAACGTTTTGGTTTCGATATTGGACCTGCCTGCGGGCGTCCTTCTTGTGTTATGTCTTAGGAGGATCAAGAATCAAAATCTCGAATTCCCCACCACCAAGCCCACGCCTGCAGAGCTTTTCACTGACGATGCAAAAAAGGCGTTGATCAACGTACCCATCACATATGAAGACATATATGAGGACCTGGACAAGGTAATGGAGGCAGTTGATAAGGAAAGGAACTGATCAGCCAAGAGTGGAGGTGGAGATTTGGAAGGTTGACTGCAGGTTTTGTATGCGGTGGTTATGAGAAACTGGTGTGGGCACGGTCTGGCATGACTTGGAGATTTGCTTGGACTCACTTCGTACATATCAGCCTATCGTTGTATTATTGCGTTCTCGTGATACATTGCTTGAACACACATCGAAAGGAATCTCTCAGAACCTCGAACAGATCGCGGCGGCTTCCTTCTCAAAAATACATCTAGGAGTTCCAATTACTACCAGTAGGACAATTCCATGGCTAATTTGAACCCGCCTGACCATATTTCTTCAGCAGCGGATTGAACTGTTCACCTTTAACTTATTGCACGTGGTAGTCGTTGCAGGATTTCAGATTGCGCCGGGAGGTGAGAGGTCATGTGCATATGGGGGATGGGTCCGACTGTAATGGACCTTCAAAATCCAGTGTTAGTCCAATTGATAGGGAACGTAGTTGAGGGTGCATGGGCGGTGAATGGTTGGAGAATGATAAAAGTTGAAATGGTCAGCTTTGAAAGTTTCTGTGATGATCGGAAAACACGAATTGAAGGTCTTCCGAAGATTGAGTTGTATGTGGTTGCTCAGAGGTTGAGTGGGTTTAGTGATGATGTCGGGAAAGTAGCGCGTGCTAATCGACGACCGTGCAGCTTCTGCGAGAAAGCATGCGAGAAAGCAGCATCGTCTTGTGGGACGGACCTGCTCGGCCATGCCCCCCGTCGCTCAGCCTGCGAGAAGGTGAAAGCAGTGGCTTATGGAATTCGGATGTGACGTCTACGTCGGCGGATAGCACGGTGTTTTCGAGTGTTGGTGGGGTGTCTATCAAGGAGGAACACGAGGACAGGGACGAGAGCGGCGAGAAAGCGTATGTGCCGGTTTCTCCGCGCTTTTTGGCGGGGGTTGTGGAGGTGGCGGTTGGAGAGCTAGCGAAGAGTGCGAGACTGCCGCCTGGGAGTGGGAAAGGGAGGGGCTCGGGATCGTGTCAGTATGGAGGATCGACGAAGGGGATCCTGGCGTATTTGAAGAAGGACGATCGGTGGCGGTATTTGAGCGAGAATGAGACGGAGGCGTTGGAGGTGCTGAAGGTGGAGGGAAGGGGATGTTTGCTAGGACGTTTGCTGTAGAACATTGCATTTGGAGCTCGCTCAGGCTGATTCTTAACATCGTCGTAGTCATTAATTGCATTCATCAAGTCCAGACGTAACGTAAAACTCGAGAAGATCCTTGGCAAGGCCTCGCGCAAAAGCTGTCCCAGTCGAAAAGCAGGTATAAATTCAAAGCTGAGATAACGAGACAATTGTAGTTCGTCGAACGCTTGCTCAGTGAATGACTGCGTGTCATTTTGTGCTGCAAGAATACGTCCGACCAGTCCAAGGGGAAGAGGGCTGCCAATCGAATAGACTGCGGAGCTACGGTGGAATCTAGCTATCGAATGCTTTGTTGCCACTAGCAAGTCCAAAGGTGATAGTGACATCCTAGCATTCGTTAGTGGCCGAAGGAAAGTCCGAGTCACAGAGCCGCATCTTGACATTGACAGAAGCCATAGATAGAAAAGACCTGCAGGCAAATAGTGTACTGCCTCGCAGTAATTGCGATGTGTACAATATTTGGGGATTCACAGTGGCACCGGTACCGATGCAGTGTTAACAACTGCGGCACAGCGCAATTCGTCATTCACGCATGCGCTGCGGAGGTGGAAGAAGAAGGAAATGTCCAGCACTGCCACCGCGGGCTTTATCCTATATAGATCGGATAATTCCGAGATCTCCGTTACCCACTTCCCCAATTCCCTTCACCCAGCAAAATCGCCCACCATGGAGGCCCTTAAGCTTCAGAAGAAGTACCCCGAGGTCACCCGTGATGAGATGTTCGAGCTCATCAACCGTTTCAAGTGAGCTTGCGCCTCTCAGATCTAGCAAGACACAACCCTGACCCTGGCGATTAATACCCCTTTGATTGTAGTTCCATTTCCACAGACTCACCTGGACGAGTAGAACAGTCTGCTGTGCTTCAGGCTCTGCAGTCAAGGGGAGAGTCGTACGATCTTGTGCGTGAGACGCTCAAGGGCGTCAGTATCGACGCGAGCGGTAAAGTCGAACTCGAGGACTGGGTCGAGGTGCGAATTCTCGCGAATGGCTTGTGCAACAACTAAAACTTCAATTCAACGCGTGTTTAGTTGAATGTTAAACTGAAGTCACAAAATGCGGGCAGTTCCTTGACTACGAAGGCTGGAAAAGTGACCGTCAAAGGCTCAAACGCCAACGTGAGCCACACGATCAACGAGGACGAGCGCCGCGAATTTACGAGTCACATCAATTCGGTGCGCATTCATAAAATTGGCATATTCGACTGAGATTCACGGTTCGAATAGGTCATCGAGAACGACTCTGACATCGGCGACCGTTTCCCTATCCCAACAAATACGATGCAGATCTTTGAGGAATGCAAAGACGGCCTCATCCTCTGTAAACTAATCAACGACTCCGTACCCGACACCATCGATAGCCGTGTCCTCAACAAGCCGACGTCGCGGAAGCCCCTCAATGCCTTCCAGATCACTGAAAACAACAACATCGTCATTACATCCGCCAAAGCAATCGGATGCTCCGTCGTCAACATCGGATCGACAGATCTCGCAGAGGGCAGGGAGCACCTCATCCTTGGGCTGATCTGGCAGATCATCCGGAGAGGTCTCCTCGCGCAGGTCGACATCAAAATTCACCCAGAGCTGTACAGGCTGTGTGAGGAGGGAGAGACCATCGAAGACCTGCTGCGTCTGACTCCGGATCAGATCCTGCTCCGTTGGTTCAACTACCATCTGAAAGCCGCAGGCTGGAAGAGACGGTGCGTGCGCAGTACTGCAAGATAATGAAATGTCGAGACTGATGACGTCATGCAGAGTGAATAATTTCAGCCGCGATGTGTCAGATGGCGAGAATTACACTGTCCTGCTGAACCAGCTTCAGCCAGAACACTGTTCTCTTGCGCCACTTCAAACCCCTGACATCCGGACCCGCGCAGAACAGGTAAGCGCATCGCAGTTTTCTCTTGAATGATCAGCCAACACTCCACCAGGTGCTTCAAAACGCCGACAACATCAAATGCCGCAAATACCTCACCCCCTCCTCCCTCGTTTCCGGCAACCCGCGCCTCAACCTTGCCTTTGTCGCCAACCTCTTCAACACACACCCAGGGCTCGAGCCGCTCGACGAGCAAGAGGCCAAGGACTACGGTGCCGTGGAGGACTTTGACGCGGAAGGCGAGCGCGAGGCACGTGTATTCACGCTGTGGCTCAACTCGCTCAACGTCGAGCCGGGCGTGTTCAACTTCTTCGAGAACCTCAAGGACGGCCTGGTCATCCTGCAGGCGTACGACAAGGTCCTGCCCGGGAGCGTCGTGTGGCGGCGTGTATCGAAGCCAAAGGAGGGCGCGGGCGCCGCGTCGTATGCGAGCGGTGGGTATGCGGGCGAGGGCGATGAGGAGGCGGAGGATATTGGTGTTACGCCGAATCAGAGCACGTTATCGCGATTCAAGGCAGTGGAGAACACGAACTACGCGGTGGAGCTTGGCCAGCAGAATGGGATGCGTTTGGTGGGTATTCAAGGTGCAGATATCACGGACGGCAGGAAGACGCTTGTGTTGGGACTGGTGTGGCAACTCATGAGGTGCGTTCCATAGTTCTCCAAAATATCGAAGACGTTCACTGACTTACCCTTCCGTGTTGTAGGATGAGCATCTCAAAGACCCTCACGGAGCTCTCCAAGACCAGCGGCGGCCGGCCCATCACCGATACCGAGATGCTGAAATGGGCCAACACGACCGCACAGCGCGCCAAGCCTGACGTGCGCACCATCCGGTCGTTCAAGGACCCATCCATCACAACGGGCCTCTTCTTCCTCGATCTCCTCGACGCCATCCGTCCCGGCATCGTCGACCCTGCGCTCATCCTCAACGTGTCGGAATCGGGCCCTTACGAGGATCGCAGGCAGAATGGTAGGGCTATTCAATAACTTTCATCGACAGTCGGAGGCGTGACGCTGATTATCCCTCCAGCGAAATTGGCGATCTCCATTGCGAGGAAGATGAATGCACTGATTTTCTTGGTCCCCGAAGATATCGTCGATGTCCGACCACGCCTTGTGAGTTGAATATCCATATTATAGCTCATCTGCTAATACTTGACGCGCGCCAGATCTTGACTTTTGTCGGAAGCTTGATGAGCATCGCTCAGCAGCAGTAATATGACCAGTGTTGTCAGTTGCTGATGCTTGATGCCAAATTTCACCGATAGCGACGGTAGTTCGGCAGGGACTAATAACGGCTCTCTCTTTTCAATCGTAGAGTGGTTTGAGCGGTACAGAAGACGGTATCACAAGTTGAAGAGTGGTCGAGTATGTACGATAAGCTTTTTAGGTTTAATAATCGTTTGCGGTGACGAAATTATTGGATCGTGTTTGACATTGAACAACAGTAGAGACAGAGATTCGGTATGTTGCCCCGAAGAGACTGGCCTCGAGGTCAAAGGTATCAGATAATGCAGACTTGAGCGTCAAGTGATATTCGATGGTGGCTGAGATCATGATCGAGGCAAAATGAGAATGAAAGGCTATTCTCGGCCTTTAAGAGCTCCGACGCTGGCTACAGTGGTTGTTTTTAGTAGATATATAGAAATCTGGGCGGTCTGTAATCTCGTCCGTGGGCCAGAGGCTTTTGGGCGCAGACAGAACGAAGCAGAAAGGGTCGAGCAGTCCAATGAGTGGTCAAAAGGTGGAGACGAAGGTAGCGCTCTAAGAACATAGAGCGGGCTTCAATGTCGAGGCCGGAATGCTTCCATTCGCGCTTTCTCCGCCAAAAGGAGAGGGAGAGATGGCGGCATCAGTGTACTGATCGACGACTTTACACCGGGTATCGCGGGGTAGATGTACAACGTATTATGATATGACGTACGTACATCTCTTCGGCAGGACGTTCCATTTCGTGGAGCTTTCTATTCACAGAAAGACTAGGGCGCCATAAGGACAGAACAGCGACAGAGATATCCAAATATGGTTTCTGCAGGTGGTCATTTGGCAGCGGAAGATATGTCATGCAAGGAGTCATGGGGTGCGCAATTGGACTGTTTCTGGCAGAAAACGTGTGCCACTATACCTGGCACCCGAGAAGTGGTCCATGGCGAAGGCCGCGGGGGTGCGAACCAGCCTCGTTAGCCTTTGAAAGGGAAGGAGGGAAGCCTGGAGCAAGTAGAGTTGGTGAGAAATCAAGACCATCCATACATGGATTATCGAGCTTGCAAGCTCTGTACTGGGACATCGTTGCCAGATTGCAGCTCGACCCCCATGCCCCACGAAACACTGGCGTTTCAGCGTACTTACGTGTAACGACTCGATACAAACAATGAGCAGATCCTCTCGGTGTTCTGCGGTGTTCGAATGCCGTTTGGGGTATTTCTGTTTTTTCGGAAATAGAAACTGTCAACGAACAGATGAATTCAGTCGCTTCGCGCAGCGGCTCCTGAGCCTAGATCTCTCATATATGAGCGTCACGGATTTTATTCATCGCGTCTCGTCGTGGTCAACCCCAGTATTCTCAATAAACGGCTCACCTGGAATACTTATTGAAGCTCGGATATCACAGCAAGCTGGAAGAGGGCGGTGAAGATGTGGCCCCGTTTCTGATTCCACGTGTTGATCTTGGCGTGATCGGTGGGCATCCAGGATATTTCTCGATGTTTTGTCACAGAAGTCAATATATTTACGCCCGTGGGCTCGTTTCTAACACGATGCTGATCCGACCCTTCTTTATAACCGTTTCCTTCTCTCTTTTCTCTCCCACTTTCCTTGGGCCCCGCCGTCGACATTTCTATTGTTTTATCTGACAATAGTTGCCCCGGCGGTCCAACACCTTGTCCTGATCTCGTACATATAGACGCACGCGCGTACCCGTGCCCACACTCTCTTTCCATCTTCATCCAGTGAAGGTTTAATTCGCAACAGCAATGGTTGCCCAAAATCCGCTCTTCCATGGAAGATGGACAATGAAGAGGTTCAACGCGACCGTCATCAACGACATCTGGCCGGAGGTCTTGTTCTTTACACTCATCGCGACCAGTGCGTATTGTATTATAGGATGCCTACTTGAAATCAGACATTGACCTTGCTGTCATCAGTGGTGACATTGGTGTCGAAAATGACACCACACCAACTGGTCATCCCTAGTGGACTCTTGACCGTGCTGGGTACGGTACTCGGTTTGGTAATTTCGTTTAGGACGTCATCGGCATACGAACGGTTCGTACCTATGATGTTGTCGATGTGAACACTCACTTATTGGTAATTCAGGTACCAGGATGGTAGAAAGATGTGGACAAACATCGTGACTGTGTCGAAAAACCTTGCAATGATGGTATGTTCATCTCGAATCAATCTGGCCAGCTTTACGATATTTTTTTCACGACATAGTTCTGGGTTCACGTGCCCTCCGAACGGACTATCGAGGGATTGTCGACAGAGAAGGCGACGTTGCAGGGTGTGATCGAAAAGAAGACCATGATCAACTTGGTATGCTGATCTGCGATCAATTCTCGTTCCTCAAACTGACCGAATACCAAGATCCAAGCGTTCTCAGTCTCTGTGAAGGTAGGTAGCCCTACCTCCTGTTGCCTTTAAATCACTGACAGAATTACAGCACTTCCTCCGAGGCGAGCCTGGCGTTTATTACCAAGATCTCTACCCCTTGATCTGCTTCCTCCCGCGATACGCAAACGCCGACGGTGCACATGCAGAAGAGGACAAGCTCCCTCTATGGAGCGCATCAGACGACATCGAGAAGGCGTACAAGCGCAAGGAAAAGAACCCGCGTGCTGCCCAAGATACGCTCGGGCACCACCCCCAACGAACCGTTTCTCTGCCAACAGGCCACGCCCGCGGCGAAACCCTTGTGGACGACAGCAAATCCGAAGCTTCGTGGTTCCGGTCCCTCAGCAAGAATGGTAATACCGCTGGCCGGAGTGCGCGCCGTAAGACGTTCGATCCTGAAAAGGTCCTCCCCGAGGTCGACAGCCGCCACCCGCTCAAACCTGCTCGCAATCCACCGGTGGCTTCCTTGTATGATTACATCCCCCTCTTGAGGATCTTCAAGTGGGTGGTTCGGACATTGTTGAGGAGGGCGAAACCCCAGCATGAAATTGACGCGAGGCTGAAGAAGAAGAAGCTCGATCAGGTCGAGAGCAATGTTCCTATGGAAATCTGCTTGGTGCTCTCGAGGTCAGTTTTGCTATTTTTTGTATATTTGAAACGAGGACCAACGGATTGGCGATGTCTCCTTTAGTTACACTGCCTGTAAGTGCACAGTTACTGATCAGACCACTGGGATTGAATTGATTTCATTCATTTCCTAGTCCTGATGCAACAAAACTTGCTGCAACCATCGATCGCGACTGGAGTAACCAATAACATCACGTCTCTCCAAGACACCCTATCCAATTTAGAGCGCATTAGGAATACTCCTCTGCCTTTCGCCTACCAGGCCCACCTTAGGATGTCTCTCTGGTATGTTCCGCTACAGTTGGAAGTAAAAACAGACCACTCACGCATTCGATCGTTAGGCTGTATCTGCTGTTCCTTCCAGTTCGTTCAATGGCCCTTTCGAACGCGCCTATGACTTACGAGCGTCGCTTTGACAGTTCCAAATCTACGGCACATTCGGATACATCACGATCCCCGGAACGGCATTCGCGTCCTTCCTTCTCCTTGGCTTCCTCGAGATTGGACAGGAAATGTGCGTCTTGACCTAAACACCTTTCTTGAACGTCGAGGACTGATTGATATTAATGCGTCTGCAGTGAAAATCCTTTCAATTACGACTTGAACGATCTTGGTCAGTGATTAATTAATCCCGTCAGAATTTCTTCATATTTACATCCCCCACACAGATCTCGACCATTTCTGTCTTTCCATCCAACGAGAGCTCCACGAGATCACCGCGGTAAAGCGCTCAACCCCTTCCTTCCATCAATACGCGTTCTGACTAGTTTTCATAATCCTGCAGTACACTCACCCAGACCCCTCCACCTTCATCTTCAGCCCATGGTAAATAATCCCTTTTCCGCATTCCCGGTCTGGAACCGCCATTCTAAACTTCATTCGCTCTAGGAACCACCCCTTCGCGCCCTCTGACAGACGCAGCGCCGCCGATCTCATCCATGGACCCACCTACAGCCTCCCGCACCCGAAGGACGGCCCAGAGGCGGGCCTGGCGAGCATCCGCCGCACGCTCGTCAACAGCTGGAGAGAGGTCGACCGCGAGACCCGCCACACCTGATCCTCATCCTGATTCGCTCCGCTCCGCTTTGCTCTTCTCATCTCGCTAAACCACAAAGGCGAACGATACCGAAACGACGGCTTTCTTTTCATGATCTACATAGAGGTTCCTTTCTTGCTTTTGTTTGGGTTGTTTTGGAAGTATATGGGTTTTCAGTGGTTTGAATAAGGATAAGGATATCCTTTGCTTGTTGGTTTTTCTTGTCTCGCGTTTTACGATAACGGTCAAATAACGGTATATAAAAGTATGTCGCCACCCTTCGACCGGTGTGTGCTGTTTGTTGCATGCCACCCATTTTTTTTATTACTAGTCGTATTTAATTGGGCCGTGGACCGGCCTTTGACGTTGATGGACTCTCGCTACTACAATAGAAATTGCTTTTTGATGCTTTGGGTCCTTGGAAACGATGTTGTATCGCGTCCATTCGTTGCATGCACAATTTGTAGTCAAAGCAGTAATCACCGATCGCAAAACAGAATCGCAGGAGTGATCCCGAAAAAAAGGACAAGCAGAATCCGTATAAAATACATATATAGGATGCGATGCATGTCTAGGGAACGTGATTGTAAGTAATTAAAAATACAAATCTATGGTCGTAAAAACATAAAAAGGGCCAGCCCATGCAATCGATGAAGAATATGGAAAATGCGGTGAGCGCGTAATGTCCGTAATAAGTACCCCAAACCATCTAAATTAAAACAAGGAAAGACCGTCAGTCTCCAAAATACGAAGGGTCTCCATGATCAGAGCATCATACTTGTCACGCTGGCCATACACATCAGTAGCGCGGACTCGGACAGGAGAAGTATCAGTCCAGTCTCCACGGGGTCTACTGTCTCGGACAGTCGTCCGCGGGAGCCTCCCGATGATCTGGCTAGCGGTGGGCCGGTCTGCCGCGACGTGCTCCCAGCAGTCCTCCATGAGCCGCCACATGCGGTCGTTCAGACCGCGATCCAGGTACACCAGCCCGCGGGGTCGGCGGGGCCGCTCGCCTCTGCTGACGTTGAGCATAACAGTGAGCTCGTATGGCACGTCCTGGAACGGGTATTCCCCAGTGAATATCTATAATCCACACAGGCGCGTATATCAGTATTTCGGTGCGTTGGGTTATCTCAAAGTATTTATTTAGACGCACTTGATAACAAACGAGAGAAAATGCGTAGACGTCACTGGCTGGGCTTCGGGGACACACGAATTTGGGGTCGATCAATTCTGGAGCTTCGAATCTGACTGTGCCGCCTTTGGCGTTGCTGGACGACAAATCAGGGTTCTTGAGGCCACGGGGGTCCGCCACTGAAGACAGCCCAAAGTCTGCTACGCAGGCCCGCTTGGAGTCTGTTATCAGGATGTTGGCGCCCTTGAGATCACCATGGACGACCCCGTTGTCGTGAAGATATAGCAAGCCTCCAGCAACGTCAGATATCTGGGGAAACGCTTCAGTCAGCTAAATAAAGAGGGAAAAGAGTGGAAATTAGGCCGTTTACCAAGAGGCGTCGGTCCGTGTCAGGATACACCTCCAGAAACTCGTTGACATTCCCATTTTGCATCCAGGGCGATATAAGGCCAATCCTATTACGGGTGTCGCCGAGTCGATGGATGCCGTAGAATTGAAGAACGTTGGGATGCGACAGCTGGCCCAAAATCACAGCTTCGCGCGCGAAAGCCTAACGAGAGAAAAAGGGCATTTGAGAAAGGGGCTCACCAGCATGCGGTGAAATGATACCTTGTAAAGACGTGCTTGTTCTGCTTTTTGCGTCGTTTGAAATACCTTCACCACCTTGATACCCACGTCAGATCCCCGGAAACGGCCCTTGTAAACATCACCGAACGAGCCGGATGCAAAGGGCTCCGATTCACGCGTCACGTCCGTCAGGGTAAAGCAATCCGGATAGAGCTCAGACTTCCTGCAGAGTCGTACGATCGCCACGACGAAGCTTAGCCTGAACTGCTCTTCCAACAGAGGGTCGTCCAACAACTACAGAGTATGTAAGAGTCAATACTGGAATTCAGAGAATGAAAAATATTGCACGGACTGTCTGTAAGAAATTGAGCAGCGACTGGGCGTCCTCGTTCCGATGGCTTAGAAACTGTTTGTACCTCGGCAGATCACCGAACACTCCAACAAGCCCCCTGCAAATTTTGGTTATCGTTTCCGGATTGGCGGCGCGAGTCTCCACGGCCGCTGCATTGTAAACAACAGCCGAAGAGATGGTATAATTGTCCGGACCGGTACTCGACGCAGCGATTGGTCGTATGGGTACGGGTAGCGCGGGCTGTGAGGGTGCTAAAGACAGTCGTCGGGAGAGGGAGGATACATGGGTGTGGTCGAGCCGCGTTTCTGGAGGGCAACGTGACACGTTTGATCCACCAAGGGTATCAACCACGCTGGTGTGTGCTGTAGGAGCCCGAGGAGAGATTTGATTGGTAGGCGAGCTTCCGCGTGGTGGCCGTGGAGGGTCATGCGAGTCCGCTATATACGCGGGCTGACCATCAGTATACGAAGGGTTTGAGGGTGGATGTGAGCGTGTAAGCGCATGTGGACGCGCGTGTGGATGTGAAGGTGGGAGCAGTGGCCCCAGTATGGGCGGAAGTTGGATTACAGGTAGAGGTGGAAGCGGACGTGAAGGTGGTGGATGTGACGGTGGATGTAAAGATGCGCGTGAAGATGAACGTGAAGATGCGCGTGAAGATAGGCGTGAGGGTGTGAGTGAGGGTGAAGGCGAATCACATCGTTCTTGGCTATTTCTGCTATGACGATGTGCAGATCGTGGACGTGGATGTGAGCCTGGTGGAACAGAGGGCGGGGGTGTTGGATAAGATGAGCGAATGTGTTTGATAAAAGGCTGTGATCGCGGTTGTTCGTAGTTATGCCTTGCCGACTGCCCAACGCTATCTTGTCTCAACAATGCGGAGCTGAGGGGCAAATGAGTGTCATCTGAAGTCAGGAAAGAACTTTATCTGTAAGATGAACACTTGGTGGGCAGGATCGATGCTACTCACCAGTTGCATGTGGTGGGTAAGCTGTACTTCCAGGAGCGGAAGACGATATAGCATCTTGCACTTCTTCCGAATATTTGTGTGCTACAGTGGGAGCAAGAACAGACGGTGTGAGTTGGCGGTCCCGGCTTGTAATGACACAAGCTGTGTTCCCAGATGGAGCGACTTCATGTGTTAAATTAGAATGTGCAGTTTGCAAGGTTCGAAGACTTTGACCGATAAAACGCTCTTGAATGCGAGAGTTTATGGATTGCGCGCCATGAGATACGGGAATTCCTGAGCGAGAGTGTTCTGGGGGGCGTTGCATTAACTTGATATGATAGCCTGAAGGAAGGCGATTTGGTTTTTAAGGGCTAGGTGCATGTGGAACGTTGAGAACGCGTGTTCGTTGTATACAGTTTTTGTTGCCACTTGGCCATAGATATGGTACGGCCGGGACAACAGCGCTGCGGTCAATCATCAATGTGCGAACAAGCAAGTGGCGTTGATGGCTGATCCACGTGTCGTCTGCCTGGCATTGGACCGGAACTTACTTCGAGTGCTCCGAGCAAGCTCCGAATGCGATGTTAGATGCAGAGACAGCAGGATGTGCAGCGACTCTCAAACTGGTAGATGCATTCCATTCCGGTGTACAACATGAAGCCTTGTGAAGTCCATTGATATATAATATATGAAAATGTGCACCGAGACGCGCGCTGGTAGAACTTTACACCCCTGGCTAACGTTATACATCAATCACAAATTGTACATGAGCGACCAGATGCTCGCGTCTTTTACAAGACTCCCCAGCTGCTCGAACACCATCACAAGGTCTGGGCAGCATACCAGGCTGAGAAAGCCACTCCAAGATATTAGGAAATATATTACAGACGTACTCAACAATCCGGCGCGAGGATCGCGTGTATTGCCAACCCTTACACTCCCCGGGCCAACTCAAGCGCTAACATCAAGACAGAAGGACTGACTCGGAGATTCGGAGAGTGTCCGAAGGAGATCACGAGCCCATTAACATCCTTCTGGACCATTGCTGCATATCAGTGCCATCTGTTAAGTTACTTGAAATTGTGAATCTCTTTAATATGGGGGAAGGGCTATGAGTCGAGTGAACGGCCCGGTAGCCGGTGGCGTTGTGGGGTTTGTTTAATAAAGGCATTCTTGACAAGCACAACGTCATGTGACGGCACGCGAATATGAAAGCCTCCACGAAAAATCGTACGACACAGCTCTCATTCCACTTCCTCCACCATTAGACGCGTCAAATTCATGGCCTCGAACAAAAAGGCTCAAAGGCCCCAGGAAAGGGCGAATGGGAGCAAAAACAACTGCTTAACGACCTGGGCTACTCGTCTCGCAGTCCTGCTTCTGTTTGTGGCGACTTGCGGCTGGTTGGACACTATCAAAGTACGCCTGTTGAACAATGTATAACTCAAATTTGTGACTGATATGTACATCGTTCCCTTTAGGACCGATGGTATGTATTCAACCCCACCAGCCTCCACGAGCTCGCGAAAGAGGCCATTGCCGTTTCGGGGCCTAATGATACGGCTGGAATGATCGAACACATCGTGACGAACCTCACCGCGACATACCCCTCGACGCAAATCAGGATCAACACCGACTCCAGCGAGTGGGTCTTCAATAACGCCGGCGGCGCGATGGGCGCCATGTACATCATCCATGCCAGCATCACCGAGTACCTCATCATCTTTGGCACGCCCCTGGGCACGGAAGGACACACGGGCCTCCATA
Source organism: Tricholomella constricta (assembly GCA_013368375.1). Classification (NCBI taxonomy): domain Eukaryota; kingdom Fungi; phylum Basidiomycota; class Agaricomycetes; order Agaricales; family Lyophyllaceae; genus Tricholomella; species Tricholomella constricta. Next base: position 763,025 of record JAACJP010000007.1, on the reverse strand, counting down.
CTGCTGACGACTATTTCAACATCCTGGTTGGTGAGCAGTGGGCGTTCCGTCCTGGCGCATTGGAAATGGAGCGGTACCCTCCCGGGAGCGTGCACTTCCTCCCTAGAGGCACGGCTAAGCAATACAAAATGCATGAAGGCTGCTTCGCGCTGGAGTACGCTAGGGGTGTGTATTTTCCGCTTACCGTCTCGTCGCTGTGCTGATAGTTGATGGTCGGCAGGTTGGATTCCGTTGATGCTGCCATTCGGGTTCGCAGACACGATCACCTCGACGCTCGATATACCAACGTTCTACAGAACGGCTCGTGTCACGGGCCGGGAAATGCTGAAGAATCTGCTCATTGGAAAGATCTAGACGATATAGCTTATCTATCACATTTATACCATTGCCCGCATAGATTAATTGGATTATTTATGCCCCGATCCCCACCTGCAAGGGTGACATTTTGAGCCCTAGAAGGTCACAAAATCAGTGTCGCTTACATGACCGAGGAAACGAGTTACCGCATGAAGTTCGTGCGAGCAGGCGTGGTACAGCCGGCAGTGAATATCTTTCCGGGCACAGAGGGGTCGTGGTGGCGTCGGTTCGGGCCAAAAAAAAGCCGGAGCATGTGACGCTTTCACTCTCAGGCGACGACTCCGACCGCTGGTCTCCTTGCAACTTTCACCATGGTCTCGCCTCCAAAGCCCTGGGAGAGAAACGGCGCAGCTGCCTCAATGGCGGATGCGCCCACTGCGCAGCCACTACCATCGACAAGTACAGCAGCGGCATCTTCATCGTCTCAGATACCCATGGTGCCAGAGCGGCCAGCAGCCTTTGCACAGCCAACTACGGCGGCATCTCCCTATTCGACATACGGAGCTTCTCCATATACTCGACCAACTACATCTTACGGTGGCTATGGTGGTTTAGGGTCCTACGGCTCTACCTACGGGGGATACGGCGGGACGTATGGCGGGATGGGCAGCTATGGCGGAATGGGTGCCTACGGTGGAATGAGCAGCTACGGTGGAATGGGCAGCTACGGCGGGATGGGGGGATATGGAGGGATGGGTATGGGCGGAATGGGTTACGGCATGGGCATGGGAGGCATGATGGGGCCCAACGGCATGCCCATGGATCCCAACAATCCCTCACTAACACAAACCCTCGAATCCACCACCCAAAACACCTTCGCCCTCATCCACTCCATCGTCCAGACCTTCTCCGGCGTCGCACAGATGCTCGAATCCACATTCATGGCGACGCACTCCTCCTTTTTCGCCATGGTCGGCGTCGCAGACCAGTTCAGCCAGCTCCGCAATGCCCTCGGGAGCGTCCTCGGGATCTTCGGGCTCCTTCGATGGATGCGCGAGCTCCTCACCGGGCGTCCCAGCGGGCCCGCCGGGATGGGGCACGAGTTCCGCGACTTCGTCAACGGCCGGCCCGTGCAGGGCCCACGGGGCCCGCCCCCACCAAAAGCCTCAAAGAAACCGCTCATCATGTTCCTCCTCGCGGTCTTTGGCATCCCGTACGCCATGACGAAGCTCATCCGCATCCTGCAGGAGCGCGCGCGGGCGCAGAATGGGGGTATGCTGCCGGGGCAGCTGCCTCCGCTCGACCCGTCGACGTTGACGTTCGCCCGTGCGCTGTATCCCTTTACGCCGACCAATGCGAACGAGCTTGGGCTCAAGGAGAATGAGATCGTGGCGATCATGGCCAAACTCGACCCGCGGACGGGCGCTGAGGTTGATCCGCGTATGGAGGTGGAGGGCGAGTGGTGGAAGGGCCGGACGAGGGATGGACGGGAGGGATGGTTCCCAAAGAAGTTTGTGGAGGTGCTGGAGCGGCGGGATCCGGCGGAGCCCAAGAAGGTGGAATGATCTTGAGTTGATGGAGTTGGATGTACGCTTTCTTTCGAGGTGTATGTGTGCGGTGTACATTTGCATCTTCCTTTTATTCTTTTGTCTTCTACGTGCTTACCTACTTGTCCACATTTCTCCTACGCTCCTTTTGCCTCACTCTTGGTATACACCCTACGCTATGAAGGCAGGTTCGCCAATCCTGTATAATGTACAGATCTGTTTCTGATTTTTTGTTTCATTCCTCAATACATTTTATGGTAACGCCCACGGAGGCGACCTCAGAGGACATAAAGGGCATAATACTCATAGACCGCTCACAGTGCATACGTGTGTGAGACCAAAAGGGATGACTCTACGCCCTAATCAAATTTCTCGTCCTCCTCCTCACGCCCCGCCTCCTTCCCATCGTCCAGCTCAACAGGGCGCAGGAACAACGCCAGCAGCAGCTGCGCCACCGCAATGCCCGCCAACACGCGACACCCAGTGCGCCACGCATGAACGAACGCATGCACGACGGCCCTTTGATCGACACCAGGCGCCTTCTCCCCCACCACGAGTCCCACCACATCGTTCAGATTCAAGCCAGCCGTCGCCGACTCGCCCACGACGCGCGTGAAGGACCTCCGGAAGGTGTTATTGATGACTACACGTCGTTTATCAAACGACCGAAAACATGATGCACCGTTCGAACAAGCGAAAGAAAAAGGAAAGGGATCGGCGTACTGGTTCCTACGATGCCAACGCCCAGGACGCCACCGAGGTTGGGGGAGGACCCGACGAGGGCGGTCACGGTCGAGAGCTCGTCTGTGGGGAGGCCCACCTGGGCGATGACCATCGATATCTGAGTGCCCTTGGACACATGCGAATGAAGCATCAGAACGGGGTGTACGTAGGCGCGGGGAAGAGCTGGGTGTGTAGTAGTGTGCTCACGCAGCCAAAGCCGAATCCGCAGATCAAGGAGAAGCCGACGATGCGCCCGATCGTACTAGTTTCATCCAAGGTGGACATCAGGCCCTGTTGGATCGGTGCAGTTAGATCAGCTATGTCAAAGGTATCATCATCGTAATCGTCATCGTTCCGGAAGGAGGAAAGAGGCGAATGTGTGTGAACCAACACATTTGGATGCAAGATAAATATAGTGAATGATTGGCGTTCGGTCGTTGACGGGCATCATGATCAAGAACCGGGGGGGGTTAGGCGCGGACTGTCACGTACCATGCCGACAGGCAAGACCACCAAGGAAAAGAGAAAGGGGAGGCGGACGTGCCCCGTCCGGTAGGCGACGTAGTTGGCGATGGTGCTCGAGATGGCCGCCATGCTGAGGAAAGGGATGACGAGAGCGCCAGCGTTGATCGGAGAGACGCCTATGACCTGCAGAAACACTGCGCGATCAAGAGAGGAAGGTAAGGTATGGATCAGCAGAAAGTACGATCAGAGCGCAAAGGCGGATGTGCGAACATGGGAGATAGAACGTCTGATGTCGGCGTTTTGGGGGTTGCTCTTCAGGAAATATACGCGGCGCAAGGTAAAGGAAGGAGACACGTGCCATTGAGAAAAGATGGAAGAAGAGCAGGCAGCGGACCACTGGAGTTGGGAAAGATGAATCGTTGAGATAACATATGTTTTGATGGAAGAAGAGATGTGAATTACCGATGATGAGGGGAACGTTACGCCAGCGCCACTGCACGAACAAGTTCATGGGGGCCACGGGCTGCGCCGCATAGTTTTCGGCCAAGACGAAGGCGGCGAAGGATACGGCCGCTGCACAGAACATCCCGACGATGGTGGGAGATTTCCATGGCAGCGACTGTCCGCCCAAGTTCAAAGCCACCACTATAAAGGTCAGCGTGGCAATCAGCGTCGCCATCCCCACAAAATCGAGCTTCACGAGTTTCGTGCGAATAGAAGACCATTTTTGTAAGGCTGGCGATCCGGAATTACGGAGGGCTATCAGTAGGATAACGGTGACTATGATTGGACGGGTAAGAAAGACAGAAGGGGCGAGGATAGAACCGAAGAACTACGAACTGACGGGCCCGAATGGGGCGTTAAAGAGAAATCTGGGTCACGAAGGACTAGATGTCAGCGACCGCACAGATGATCAAAGAACAGAGGTGGAAGCACATCCATCTCCAATTTCCAGATTTTGCAAAACCTCCACCGACGATGGGGCCAATCGCGTCTGCCACCGTGAACACGAGGTTAATGAGGTTGAGATACGAGCCGCGCTGTCTCTCGTTCGTGAGGTCTATCCAAAGAAAACGTATGGGTTCAGGTCCTGAGGCCTAAGATATATAAAATTTGATACATACGTGACACCAAGATCGTGGATAACGAGAGCAACCCCGCACCGCCGACGCCGCTAATGAGTCGGCCAGCAACCAGCTGTGTGAGGTTCTTGCTAACACCTGCAATGACGTTGCCCAGGATGAAGATCCAAATCTCAAGAATAAGCAGGCGCTTCGTCCCGACCGCATCCTACAGTGACAAGCACTGAGCCCTTGGGAACGTGTTGCATTAAGACATAGACACGTACAGCAAGGCGCCCGGTGACAGGCTGGAACACAGTCGTGGTGAGGAGATACGAAGTCGTGATCCAGGTCAACGAGCCCTTGGTCTGTAGCGCGCTCCCGATGGTAGATATAGAAGTGTTCACAATCGTTTGTTCTATTCACAAGTAAGAAGTAAGCCGCACTCCTTCCAGATGAACGTTCTCTCAGACGTGACCATACCTATGGCGTATAGGAAAGACGCCAATCCCAAACTACACAACCCAATCAATGTCACATTTCAGCGGCGCGTCTCGAGAGCGCAGGGTTCCTCCCTTTCTTTACCTGAACAAAATGAGTGCGACCTTCCCAGCGCGCATATCGTCGAATTTCGGGTGAGATGCATCGTTTAGTGGGTGCAATTGGGTATCCAAGTCCCGAGTGGCATTGTTATCACCCTTTTCAAGAAGTACAGCGTCCCCGGCGGCGTGCAACTGGTTCTCAGTGGGGGCGGAATGGGAATGTAACGACGTTTCCGACATGGTGGTCAGGACTCAGGACCACCCGACGGCAGCGGCTGCGTCCCTTTCATGACTCGACATCTTAAACATACTTATGGAGGTCGTGCATGTCCAACACGTTCAGCATCAAAAATCGATGCGCCCACGCCAATTATAGCACTGGAAGAATGTGAATGAAAACATTGAAAAAATAAAAAATAACAATCTAAGTATATACAGGCGAACGACGACGAGCTCCAACTCGAAGCTAACGTCGGCAAGATAAGTATGTAGTGATACAAGGTATATATAAGAGTGTCCCAAGAAAGTACGCTTCCGATGACGAAAACGATAACTTATGACCTCGCTATCCCTTCCTTCCCTCAACGCGCCTTTAGCTGGCGCAACCGCGGTATAACCTGCACCACATCAACATCAACCATCCCCTCCCCCCTTGCCTCCCCACTTCCCGCCGTCGTCGTGGTGGTCGTGGTCGTGGCCGTGGTGGTAGTCGCGGCCACCACCGCATCGGCATTCGCATTCACATGCTTCTCCCCATACGCCTGTCCCACCCCGTCGCCGACACCGACGATCCAAGGCTCGCTCCCCCCGCGCCTCAGCGGAACCAGCTCCTTCCACTTCCTAACGCTCTCCGCGCCCACATTCAGATTGAGGTTAACCCCCCACGACACGGCCACGTCCTGCCCCGGCATCATCGTCCCCGACAGCCTCGGACTCGGACTCGGATTCGGACTCGCGCGGGGGGGCATGGCGGCCTTGGATTGGGATTGGGATTGAGACAGGGACGTTGTGGTCCCCCGTCTTCCTGGCAGGCGGCCTCCCTAAGCCCTGAGCGCATGCACAAAGGGGATGCTCACTGACCTGCGCGGCTTTCCCTGCACCTCCTCCCTGCTCTGCTGCATCTGCACCTGCGCCTTCGCCTTCTGCGGGTCCGGGTACCGCTGGTGCGGCAGATCATGGTACGACGCTGTAGACGCCGACGCGGTCGAGGGCGAGGAGATGTCGAGCACGCTCCCGGAGTGCGAGGGCCGCGGCGAGCGGCTGCGCGACGGGCGTTCCTGTTCCCCCGCACCCGAGCCCGTATGCGAACTGGAGTGTGTACGCGAATTGGAGCCCTTGCTCTTGCTTCTCTTCATCGACTTGCTCGATCCCGAGCCCCTCCACCCTCCTCCGCTACCACCACCACCCTCCTTCCCTTCCTTCCCTTCCTTTCTCTCCTTCTCCTCCTGCGCAACGCCATAATCAAACTGATACGACCGCGGCTGCGTGTGCCGCTTCTGCGCAGGCTGCTCCAGCTCCAACCCCAAGCCCATGACCATATCCCCACCCAACCCCACATCCCGGTCTAAATCCATGTCTAGCTCGAACGAATGCCTTCGTGCATACGCAATCGGCGACGGGCTGCGAGACGCCGGCTGGGGCGGGGCGCGATACGAGCGGCGGAACGCACGGAGCTGGCCGCGGGGCGCGCGTGTGCGCGAGCGTGAGCGGGAGTGGGAGTAGGGGTAGTCGTCGTCGGAGAAGGAGAGGGAGCCGCGGGAGGAGGGGCGGGCGTAGCGCATGGGGGACGGGCTGCGTGAGAGCATGGAGGAGTAGTCGGCCGTGTGGAGATCGTCGATATACGGCTCTGCATCGTCGTCACCTGCGTCCATGGATAGGAGAGGGGGATGCCTGTGCTCGAGCTCGTGGCGGGAATGGGAATCGGTGCTGGGGCGGGCAGGGTCAGAGTCGAGATCGAGCGTCTGCGAGCGGATGCTGGCGGACTCTTCGTCGATCTTGGAGGTGGAGGGGATGCCGCGGTCGGCGAGGAAGCGGTTTGGAGGCGACGTGAGCCCGAGGCGCGGGGATGTGGTCGGGGAGGCGGAGCTGTAGCCCGATACCCGTTTTGCGGAGGTGCGTCTGGCAGGGAGCCGGACCGGAGTCGGAGTGCTGGGGGTGCTGGTGGGCAAACGACGGATGGGGGAGGCGGCACTGGCGCTGCGGGAGCCTGAGGCGATGGCAGATCGATCGACTTGGTCTCGGCGGGACCGTGAGTGTGAGCGCGGGCGAGGGAGAGAGCGGGGTCCTGCAGAAGAGGTGGAGACAGGTGACAGTTTGGATGTCGATGCTACTGGCTGGGAGGGATTGAGGTCCACAGGGCGCGAGGCCCACGAGCTTGGTACGGCATCGAACGGGGAGCGGACGGCGCTGCCGAAACCTGCGCTGGAGCTGGGGCTGGTCTTGGGTCGCTTGACACGAGCAGGGCGAGGCACGTGGGGTGGAAGCAGGTGGGAGGACGCTGATGCAGGTGGAATGCGGGGCAGGGGTCGGATTTGATTTGCAGTGTGGGAATGGGGTGATGATGATGATGATGAGGCAACAGCTGGTGAAGCCCCGTCGGATTCGGTAGGATCGACAGGCATGGACAGATACCTGACACTGACAGCATGTGGTGCGGTGGTCTGTGCTCTGGGCCTAGAGGCGCTCGACATGAGGACTTTGGATGCAGGGGAGGCTGCGGCCCTCATTGCAGCGCTCTTGCTGCTCTCGATGATAGGGCCAGGGGTTGGGACTGCCGGCAAGGGGCGTGGGTGTGCCAAAGATGGCTCGTGGACGACCACGGTGGGTGGCTTGGGCATGGCGGGGGCGAGTCTGGGTGCAGAGCCAATGTCGAGCCTGCCTAGGCTGGGCTGACGCTTGATAGGAGGAGGAGTCCTGCGTGTGATGCTGATCTGACGCTGGCGGTGATGGGGAATGGGAGAGATGGGAGGAAGGGGCTCTGAGTCCATTTCAGTGAGAAAACCATGCGACTCGTCCGTGTTTTGACGAAAAATCGGTTTTGATTCGTTCTTCTTGCCAAACAAGCCACGAAGCCTGGCGTTGTTGCTCAGCAATGATGGTTCTGCGTCTGCGTCCCCAGTAGTAACCTGCCGCAGTGGCTCAGGGAATCCCGACACCGAGAGCGCCATCGTGAAGGCGTAGCGCTGGTCCTGTGCACACTTGGAAGGGCGAAAACGGAAATGTACGGTGCTGCTCGTCGATGCTGCTGGGGGGAAGAAGGATATCAGATCATGGTTGCTCTCTTAACCCTTCGGGGGAAATCTGCCTCACGAGTCTACGCGAGCACAGATTGATATCAGGCAAAATTCGCCGCAAGGGAGTACGCCCTGATGCGACCTCGACTGGAAAAAAAATTGGGCATCCCTCCGGTTATTTGCTACGATCAAAAGTCAATCAAATGATCGCCCAAGCCTGATCACCGGTCCCCGACCTCCTGCTCCCAATTCCCCCCTCTTTCCCCACCCACAGCACAGCGCACACGACCCAATGATCTGCCCCTGCCAATCCATCCTTGCAGGCCACACACCGCACTCTCATCATCATGCATGAAGACAACTGGGGGCAGATTTTCCTTTGCTTACAAATGCCGCCTGATTGCCATGACTCCGGCCTCCCTGGGCAAGTCATGCCCAGGCATGAGCCCTTGAGGAAGTGGGGCCCGCATCCGTATGTATCTTTGAACGGAAGAATGCACGATGAAACATTGATCGCTATCCCCCGACTGTTCGGGCACAAGGCGCATGTGTATAAATTTCGACAACTTGTGCATCGATTGGGAGTCGTCCATCGATCGCCCCTTGGGGGGATCTTGTGGCGCACAGACGGATGGCAGATGCGCCTGTAATGTATTCCTAACTGTATTTCATATTATTCTGGAACGACCTGCAGCGTTGCCGTGTTTGCCACGGTTAACAAATCCGTGAGAATGAAAGACTCGAGTTTCGACGATACGTTTTCTTCGGGATTAGAAATCCGGAGGAGCGTATGCTGCGTTTGAGCTTCCAGGAAATGGCGAGCTCACGAGTGGATGATTTGCATGAAACACGAATCACAAGTCTGAAAGAAGCAGATTGGATCAGAAGACTATGTACATAACATGGAAAAGCTGACTAATCATAACGACACACACGCCCACGGTGTTGTCTGGCCATCGTTGCCGTCGTCGCCCTCGCCATCGTCCTCGCCGTCTCCTTCCCGCCCTCGCTAGGCATCCCATCCTCTTCGCACACAGAGCACAATGTCGCAGCCCCAACCCACCAACAATCAGCCCCCGAACACCAACACCAACAACAACCAAAACACCAACGCCAACCCCCAACCCTCCACCACCCTTACCCGCATCCCAGCCTCCGCCCCCGCCGGCCTCCTCACCATAACTCAGCCCCCCCAAACCGCAACCTCCTACTACAAAATCGCCCCCTCCAACCTCGTCACCTTCGGCTGGAACTTCTCCTACGTCCTCGTCACCCCCAGCGCCCTCACCGTCTCCGCCGTATGCGACAACGGCAACACCTACCCCGTCGGCCCCACCGACGGCGTCATCCCTGGAACAGCGACAGAGGTCGTGTGGGACCTCTTCTCGTACCAGCAGCATAACCCGAACACGCCCCTTGCCCAGGCGACGTATACCCTCAATATCTACGATCAGAGGGGCCCCGGAGCGGGCAGGGCGCCCGGACATCTCCAGGCGAACACGGGCCTCAAGTTTGCGCTGTATTCGCCCCAGGCGTATACGGGGCTTGCGGACGGTATGTGCATCTTACTTCTACTCCTTTTACCCCGATTGGGATGTGATATTGGATTTGGATCTGGACTTCGTACTGATCATGCTGTTGTTGTTGTTGTTGTTGTAGGCTGGACGTGCACGACGTGTAACGCGGCATGGGCGACGTACGCTGCGAACCCGGTGCTCGTCAGCGTCTTCGCGACCTTCCTCATCATGCTCCTCTCTGGCTTTGGGCTCCTCCGACACTGGCGTTGATTCCTCAGCCTCCTCTGCACGAATCCATTCCTCTTTTTGGACAAGGATTCCGCGCTAGACCGTGCTACGTGCCACACGATACAATGGATCGTTCTCCTACCGGCGCTCATAGACACTTTACCCCCTTTTCTGGCGCCCCTCTCCCTCTCCCTCTCACCTCCCTCGCTTGCTTTCGTTTGAACTCTACGCATGACTTTATTATATATAACACGCACACGCACCCCACGCACGGAACTCACACCATCTGCATATCTGATTGACTCTCCTCACTCCTCTTTGCGCTCGCTTACATATGATACGATACACACACAGTGGACTTTGGGTAATACAGACTCTTCTTGTCTTTGATCATGATGACTATTGCTTTTTTAGTTTTTAATTTTGAGTACTATGTAGGAGTTGTTGTGCGCTTTGCGGCCGGTAGTTCTGGTACTGGTATCGAGGGCTCGGAGCAGCCACGCACAATGTGTGGGACCAGGGTAAGTCGTGTTATGTCAATGTGCTCCCACCATCTCGCCACTCCACTTAAGCGACACCTCCGACCCTCTTCAGGTTCCTCTCAATGTAGCCTAGCACTCTCTATGTAAGTACATGTACTTCCCCCCTGGCTCTCGGCTACTTGCGATTTAGACCTTGTGGGGTCGACGTCCGAGCCGCGTTCGATTTATTGCTGTGTACTCTCTGCGCGATTTTTTTTTCCTCGGCTTGCTCCTTCTGTAGGAAATGGACATGACTGAGCGAGCCTTGGGCGCAGGCCTACCGTGAGCACACGGACACCACAAGTGCGATTGCATATGTAGCAGCCTAATCTGAATCGCGCTGGAAGTTCCTCAGTGAACACTTAACTTAAGTATGGTGGCGTTCGTCAGCTAAGGGCGTGTCTGACTCGGGAACTGGAATTGGAGTGCGGCCTGGACTAAGAATATTGAAACGCTGTCAGGACTCAGGATTTATTTTTACTACACCCGGTGGCGGTCTTGGTCAGGCTGTGGAAGTCCGAGTCGCGCCCTGGTGGATGTATTGCAAGGCTGCTTCGCATGCCCCTGTAGATGTGCGCCTTCTGTAGGATATCCCTCTGGGCTACTAATACTATGAGCAGAAAAGAGTATCAAAGGTCCGGTTGGATCTTTGGTATTTGTTTTTTCTATTTGGGAAAACGAAATGGCCTTAGCCGCGGAGAGCCTTAAACTTGTTGTCGACTCGAGGACTTGTCCATCTTTTCCAGCGACGTTATGGTGTCGGTATTGTTTTCTCTTTTTTTTTTCAAATCGAAACGTGGGGGTGAGTGATGTGCTAGTGTTAAGCCCAAACAATACTTATAATCCGAGCCGCCGAATGGTCGGGCGCATGTCAGGTCAGACCTGGGTTCGTCGCCGTCACTCGCCAGGCGCCTTCGGTTGACATTTAGAGCCGTATGCTGTTTTCTGGCGACAGGTCTCCAATTTAATCGACCAGAAATAGCTTGACGAGTCGCGTTACGCAGCGGTCCATCGCGCCAGTACGCTGCCAGTGTGACAAGGATCCGGGTTGCGCCCAGTTCGTAGACGGCATGGAGAGCCCTGTTTGAGTCAGGAACTGGGCTTGGGCGAAGGTTTTTTTTTTCCCTGCGCTTTTAGATCATTCTAGAAGTCCAAACTCGTATGCGGGCTTCTCCTGGCTGGTTTCCCTAGCCTGAGGAATTTATTATTTAGTGTGGGGCATGGAGTTGAACAGTTGCGTAGCGGCTGATCGTGCCGCCATCAAATAAAGTTCAGTCGATGAAGTCCGTTGAATTCGGCGAGAAGCCCTGGTCGACTCGGGGACTGGCTACTATGTATAACGCGCACGAAGGTTACGACGATTTTATCCATCGAGGGTGGAGGGCGAGGAATATTCAAATCGTATTCTGGAGTGTCCTAAAGTATTGTCTATGTTCGGCTGGTAGAGGTGCCAATGTCCAGTTGCGTTACTTGCTGTTCATGGAGCGCCAGGAGGTATGTTTATTTAATCTCAAGGGTTGGAAAAAGCCTGGTGTTCCCTGTCACAGTACTGCTCATATCTAGTGGTCAGGAACGCTTCTTCCCGAATCCCCACACGATAATTAAGTCAAGGACGTCGGTGGCGTTGGCTCCGGGAACGGTTGGGAATGGTGAATTTCTGGAACTCCGAAGGGTCGAGGGTTGAGGGCAAGTTGAGAGGGCCTGAGTGTTTTTTTGAAACCGCCGTCGTCCTCGACGGTTACCCAGGTTACATGTAATTGTAACTGTGATGCTCAGGGAACATAAGGTGGAATGGGGGCCTGAATTTATGAAGGGTCGCAACGAGGGACCCTTTCGAGTTGAAGTCTTTTAGAGTTACGCCACGCTGTCATAGGCTGTCATTCAAGGCATGTAAACAAGTGTTCTATACTTAGGAGCCTATACTTAGCAGGCGTCGTTAATTTAAGCGACGATAGTAAGTCAGCAAAGACCAATGACTGCTTTAATGTCGATAATGGAAGTATGTACTTACAAAGGTCAGTGACATCATACTAAACGCTTGACTTGTGACGCTGACACTGGATCGCTGAATTGACGTCGATTGACAATGACAAGCTGAAGCCTGAGGCCTGAGGTTGCGAAGGAATTTCTTTGAAACCGTGCAATGAGTAAGCCGCGAAATCGATTTTCCACGGCATGAGGGGTTCCGCGTATGATTTAAAACAGTGTGTCATGTCAGTGCAAGCGACGCTGTCAGGTGTCGTGATCCTATGATGCAATGCAACCAGCACTACACTGTACACACTTACTGTCAGCGAGCCAGGGCAGGACCCCCGAATATACACCCAAAGGCCTGATCCCAAAATCGCCCAAAATCGCAATTTTTATCCGGACGTTTTTACCTCGATTTTTATCCGTATGGGAATCTGGCCTCCGTTTTGGCCAATTTTTATCCGCACCCTCACCTCAGGCATCAAAAAAACCTCAAAAATTCTCCACTGTGCGTAAAAATTGCCTCAGGACACAGAGTGGCTTGAATAATGGAACTAACATATAATCGTGCAGGATTGAACAATTGTGTAGCCCCCAGAGTAAAGAGTCAGGGGGTGTTCAGGTAAAATTGAGACTTCTTCACGGCCTTGGTCATTAATCAACGCGGAAGTGCTCAGGTTCAGTGTATTTCCCAATATTTTCGCGTGCGCTAGGGTTAGGGTGTTCGATGATGTGGTACAATATACTGGTAGGATGATATAAATTTCTCTCGAGGTCAGTTCGATGCTGGGTGCAGACAGTTTTTATCCGCATCCTCGTCAGGCTTGATCCCTTTCACCCAATTTTTATCCGCACTTTTGGATCAGGCATTTTCTGAAAATTCTGGGATTTTTATCCGCATAGACCTGTTGCATTTTCGCAAAATTTCTCAATTTTTATCCGCACCAGGCTCAGCCATCTAGGGGTATATTCGGGGGTCCTGCCAGGGCACGCCAGTGTCAGCTTGTTGGAGAAGATGTTTCGTGCACGTGTGTGCGCGCGTTACAAATCTCAGAGGGACTGGCATGACGTCCGAGATCGACGCTCATGCGATTGCCTGACCAAAGGCTCCTTGGTAAGCATATGGAACTGTCGCGACGCACCAGTCAAAAACAGGTGTTTCCAATACTAATAGAGGGCGAACACCGATGTCATTGTTATGTAGTTTTGACAGCACCGAGTTTTCCACGGTGACATACGCGTGTGGTCGGCACTGAAGTTCAGTTCATGTGATGATGGAGGGCGAGGGCGAGGGGAGTGCCTCGTACCTTGCGCATGCCTGACGCGGTGAACGGTTTTAGCCAACTATGATTGATCTGCATCATTGTCAATAATGGATGGGCCGCATCGCAGCTCTTTTGAATCGAATTTACCTTGGAAGGTGAGGCTACGGTCGGTGGGCCACAGTGCGTGAAGTAGAGTCCAGGCTGAACGGGAAAAGGGACCGACTCGATGCCTCTTGATGTTCGCAGGCCTTGCGTATCCCGTGCACTACAATGTAGACACGACCGTCGATCCCAACGACATATCTAGGCGAATGATGATTGTGCCTGCAGGAACAGAGTTGAGAAAGACAGGAATTTGTGGCCCCCTAGGAACTCACGTGTGTTGATAGAAACGCATGATCCTATGCATGTTCACTCTAGAAACTGACGCGCAAATTTGAGCTGGTACTTTAGACTGAAACGACTAGAATTCACCAGTGCAAAATGGCTACCGAGGCGGCTGTTATGAAAATCCAGTGCGACCGGTGAAACGCTCTTAGAGGCGTTTCAGGGCCTTACGCAACTAAGCCAGTCGACGCTATGAAGTTCCGAACTGTCCAGAACTACGATCCTCGTCAAGCCATGGTATCACATTTCATGTGCATTCTCGTCATCGAAGCCATTACTATCGAGATCAAGGTGCATGCGTAGGTCGCAGATTTGGCTGTCAAGACCCAACCACTTCGGTCTGAGCTGTTATTTCTTCGAGGTGTTTGGAACAACGCAACCCTGTGGCAATTTCCCCTATTCCTCCACAGTTCACGTGTACTGAATGAGTACCCTGGACTAAACAGCGTACCTGGGCGTTGTCGAAGCGATACATTTTGACATGGGCAGGATGGTTTAGCAATTTCTCCCCTCTCCCAGGACATGGGTGGTCAGTATATCTGACGCATGCATCTTATCCAGCTTATGCCTCGAATTTGATTGCAGGGAATACGGCGAGCCAGCCGATGAGAAGCACGGCATCGCTATTCTGTGTATACTCGCATTCGCCGTATCCTGTAAGGAACTGAAGGGTCTATTTCGCTGCACAATTCCCTCAGCGCCTGCTGGTATGGAAAAATGTGAGTATATCTCATTAAGACAACATTTCCTTTTGGACGCTCATCTTATCCCGTTGATAGCGCCATCGTCGTCTCAGTCAAGCAAAGATAGGATATCGAAGTCAAGTCGCGTTGATTATTTGCAGCAAGTTTGACAAAAGAGACGTCTCTGTTCCCGAGGAGATTTTGCGACCTAGTTCAGTATTGAAGACTTTGTTTATTGACCCGCGAGTGTCGGGATTGAAGACGGAGCAAGCAATGAGTGTTCGAAGGACACCGCAATATCAGATATTCTTGCAGCCGTGCCGTTGCACGCGGAGCTATGCGGAGGCGAACGAAATATCGAGTCATGTAGATTCCTCCGAGGATGACTGTGAATTTTATGTCGCCGAGTGTGTGGCGCTCGAGGATTATAGGCCGAGTCAATTTCCGTCAGAATCATCAGTCGCTTCTGCGAAGGCTGTTCCAGCTGTTCAAAAGCATTGCCATGGTCGTCGAGACAGAGGACGCTAGTAGACGTGGGACGGCGTTGAATCCGAGCCGGCTGAGTCAGCGATCTCGGAGATTACATATTCGACGGGCAAACTAACTTCCTTCTCCCATACTCCTCGTTTTCCAACTCTTTCCCACTTTTATTGCATGGAAATAGCCACAGAGATACCCAACAGCTCTAATCAGAACACCAATACTTCGAGAGGACACATCACACGGCCACCTCGAAATCGACAGCGGAACGCCCATAGAACGGCGGGTTCACCGACGGGAGCGAACGAGAACGAGCCACAACCCCGTCAACGAAAACCAAACAGAGGTCCTCCACGAGGAGATGCAGATGGCCAGGCGCGATCGAGCCCTTCGAGCTCTCAGCCTGGAGTTCCCAGTGCATCACAGGCAGTAGGAGTAGATAGCGGTGCTGGTGCACCGCGGAAACGAAATCCTAAACGCCGAAATCCACAGAAGCAGACGGATTCGACTAATACATCTGGAGCATCTAGACAGGTCGGCGAAGACACGCCAAACGACGCTGGCAATAGACCGCTACGGCCGCCAGGCGGGGCACCTCGACGCGGTGCTAAATTCAATGCAGGCCTTACCGAGCCTGGTTCAGCCCCCACTCCCTTTAACAAACCCGCCAATAGATACAGGAATAAGGACTTTGCTGCACGCACCGAGCCAGAAGCCGACGATCTGACGTCAAGGCTGATCCACGCCCTCCGCACGCCTCCCTACCCCGACTGTCCTATCTGCTTTTCATCAATCCATCCAGCGCAGCGGACATGGTCATGTTCTCCTTCGATTCCCGTTATCAGACCGCCTGACGCGGAAGGTGACGAGCAGCAATATTGCTGGACCACGTTCCATGTAAAGTGTATTGGCGAGTGGGCTGCAAAGAGTGTCAAGAATGTTGCCGAAGCCTGGCGGGCCAGAGGCGAAGAGGGTAGGATGGGCGATTGGCGCTGTCCGGGGTGTCAGGCGAAAAGAGAAGTTGTGCCCTCTGGGTACTGGTGCGTCATAATCTTGTTCTTAGTTGATCTAGCTTGACTGATCCAATCAACAGGTGTTTTTGCCACGCATCGGCAGAGCCCAAGCCTCCACGTCTTGCCACGCCGCATTCGTGCGCGAACCCGTGCTCACGCGTCCGTGAGAGTGGCTGTGGACATCCGTGTCCATTAGCGTGCCATCCAGGCCCATGCCCACCTTGCCAAGTTACAACACGCTTGGAGTGCTATTGCACGCAGAAGAAGATCATTGCCTTCCGGTGTGGTGTGGATAAGGGCCGGGGACGCGATCTCTCGTGTGGGGGTATATGCGGGCGGAAACTCGGCTGCGGGAATCATTCGTGCGAAGAAGTGTGTCATGAGGGCCCTTGTGCTGGGTGCCCGGTGAAAGAAGAGGTGAAGTGCTGGTGTGGATCGTCAACAAACGAGGTAGGATGTGGAGAGGGTGATGAGCTGCAATGCGTCGACAGAGAAGGAAACTCATGGGCAGGGCGGTATAGATGTGACTTGACCTGCCAACTGTACGTCTCGTCTTCTTATTTCTGACCACGGAAAATTAACGTATCTTGCACAGATCATTCGACTGTGATATCCACAAATGCGACCAGCCCTGCCACCCTCCGCACGAACCCCAAAGCTGTCCCAATTCCCCAACCCTCATCACCACCTGCCCATGCGGTGTCCATCCCATCGCTCGTTCGCCCTCCTCTCCCATACCGTCAACAACCCCAACCACCTTTCCCGCCCGTTCCTCTTGCACCTCACCCATCCCCACCTGCGCCTCCTCATGCGGTAAACCGCTATCAGGCTGCGATCATGCCTGCGCCGCGTCCTGCCATACCGGCCCCTGTCCCCCCTGCCTCGTCCCCATCGTCCGGCCCTGCAGATGTGGCAGCACCACGCGCGCCATCAGCTGCTCTACGTTACGCCAGCCTGGAGTGCAAGAGATCCTTTGTGATAAGCCTTGTACGGCGCTGCGCGCCTGCGGAAGGCACCAATGCCATCGGGTGTGCTGTCCCCTGGCAGCACTGGCTTCTGCGGCAGGGAAGAAAGGGAAGAAACGCGCTGGGGCGGGGCCGATTGTCTCGGAGGTGGGCGTAGGGGAGGAACGGGGCGGGCTTCATGAGTGCGATTTGGTGTGTCCGAAAATGCTGGGGTGCGGGCTGCATCGGTGCGAGGAGAGGGACCATAAGGGCGCATGTCCGCCGTGCTTGAGGAGCTCATTCGAGGAGGTTGGTATTCGATTCGCTTTTCATTCTCCTTTTCGTTGCTGATGTCACTGCGTCATTGTAGATGGTGTGCTTCTGTGGTCGTACGGTATTTGAGCCCCCGATCCCATGCGGGACACAGATGCAGTGCACATACCGATGCCCTCGTCCACTGCCGTGCGGTCATTCTGGCAGTTATCATCAGTGCCACGAAGACCCGACACCGTGCCCACCGTGTCCTTTCCTTGTAACGAAACAGTGCGCGTGTGGCAAGAAGGTTGTGAACAACGTGCGATGCTCTCTGGAGACGGAGAAGGTGTCATGCGGGACCGTCTGTGGCAAGTGTGTATATTTCCTTGCCCTGGAAGATGAGAGACTGACAAAAACCCGCCTTGAAAGATTATTGGACTGTGGTTTTCACCACTGCGAACGTTCTTGTCATGGTGATAATTGTGGCCTGTGCACCGCGCCTTGTGGCAAGTCGCGAAAACTTTGGTATGTTAAACACACAATTTGTTTCCCCTTCACAGCTTGCTTAACGTTTTTATCTTTGCACTGTCTAGTCTCCCGGCACACCATACCTGCAATCACCCTTGTCATGCTCCATCGAGCTGCCCAGAAGACGAACCGTGCACAGCTCTCGTCACCCTCGCCTGCCCATGCGGGCGCCTTCGTCAGTCCGTCCATTGTGGTCGCAGCTCGAAAACGCCCGGCGGGCGCCAACAGGCCGCGCCCAAATGCAACAATGAGTGTGCAGTTGCCAAGCGAAATGCACGGCTGGCGGATGCCCTAGGCATCACCGCTGAGTCGAGGGAGAAGACGGCTCTGGTGACGTACCATGATGAGGTTGCTGGGTTCGCTCGTGCGAGCTCCAAATTCTTGGTTGTGGTGGAGAAGGCGTTTGATGAGTATGTTCTCAGTTTGGTTGGTAATCGTTTCGGTCATTCTCATGGTGTCGTTTCGTTTAGGTTTGTTACATCGCAGAAGAAGACGCAGGTACTGCCGCATATGCCTCCTGAACGAAGGAAGTTTGTTCACGATGTATGATTTTCGAGGTTATCTTTATGAACATTTTTTTTGACAACCTTCTCGCAGCTTGCAGCCGTCTATAGGATGGACACTCAGATGGTAGACCAGGAGCCCCACCGAAGGTTAGTGATTCATATTCCAATCCACGTTTGATCTCAGCCCACTCACAACGCGTGATCAGTGTTCTCCTCCTCCGTCGCCTTGATACACGTATCCCCACCCCCCTTCTATCCAGCACCATCGCAGCCTCAACTCCCACTCCATCGAATCTCGGCAAACTGGCAGATCTACGCATAGCCGCAGCCCCCTCGTGGCGTGCCAGTCCTACCCCGTCAGTGCTCAAACAAAATACAGTGGGCTGGGGAACGTCCCGTCCGACATCGGCGGCGGCGACGACTCACCCTCAACCTCAGCCGTCGTTGCAGTCTACCCGTCCGCCAGCGGGCGCGAACGCCACGCGTGCGTCGAGCCCTGCCCCTGTGCGTGCT
Source organism: Tricholomella constricta (assembly GCA_013368375.1). Lineage (NCBI taxonomy): Eukaryota > Fungi > Basidiomycota > Agaricomycetes > Agaricales > Lyophyllaceae > Tricholomella > Tricholomella constricta. Next base: position 744,346 of record JAACJP010000007.1, on the reverse strand, counting down.
CCACTGGCGCCGTCTTTGAGTGCAGTAGAGCCTCCGGCGACGCCGACTGCTGTGCCGGAAAATTGGGAGGACGATCTATAGAGGCCGTTCAAGTCGTAAGCATCGGATAGATGCTGTTCCTTGCCACTATCTCAGACGTTCGCTACAGTATTCGTGTTTGTGCCTCGACCTTTTTTTCGCTCACATTGCATGCATTGCTTGAGATTTGTCTTGTGATCGACTTTGTGAACTACTCCGTCAAACACACAACATGCACAAATGACGGATGCATGCTGATTCAAATTGATCAACCTCACAATCCATCTTTACGAGCTGAGCTCCCCGGTGGCCTGACAGCGAAGCATAACGCCAGACGAATTACTGGCTTGTCCAGACACCGATCATTGAACTTGTGAGATATTCCTCGGCTTCCTCACGCGTAAATCTCCCATTCCAATTTTATATAGACTAGCCGCCATGGCCTCTTCTTTATCAATTCCTCTGGATATCATCGAGACCATCTTTGACGAGCTTGCCGATGCCAAAGATCGTCAATCACTTTTGCGATGTACGATGGTGTCGCCTGCGTTCCTATTTCTCAGCCGAAAACACCTCTTTCGCTACGTCAAGTTGGGCTACGTGGATAATTGGAGGAAACATCCCCACTGCGCAGTAATTTTCCGCCTTATTTCAGACAAACCGGAAACTATCGCCCTCATTCGAAATATTCGTATAGAGGGAGGTCACTGGATGATGAATGAACGCACCTGCGTCCCCCTTCTCTATCGAATCGCCAAGGAGAACTCTCTTCACAGCCTCTCATTCCATATGAAGGATGTTAGGTGATGGCACAGCGGGACCAGGATAAGTCCATTCGGAGATGGTGGAGCTAGCCAAGGAGCGGATGGAGAAATCCTGTGGGCCGTGAAGAGTGTCGAAGTACTTCAACACTTGCCTTTCCATCAGACGGCCTCGGAGTGATCCTGCAGAAGGCATGCCAGCGATTGATATGTAGAAGTCAGCGGCAGCATTCGCTTGCCGGGTTTCATACTCCTTCAGCAACATATCCAAAGCCCACGGGGACACTGCTCCTATTCGAGCATCACCCAGCAACCGCCTACCATCAGATGGGGCAAGTTCAAATATTGCGTGGGACACGCCCCTCGACGTGTAAGCCGAGTTCAGAAGGGTTAGAATATCGATCTTCACTGAAACGGAGCGGATTTTGTTTTCGATTTCTCGCGTAAGTTGAAGCAAGTTGTTTTCAGACTGGGAAGCACCAAAGCAACGGCGAGGATTCAAGCCGAAATAGGAGACAGACTCCTTGAGGCGCTTGAAAGAGAGATCGTGGGGATGAAGGAATATACTGAAGGAGTGCATCAGTAGAATCATTAAGCACACAATAGTATGACGGACCCAGTTAGGAAGAGCTCGTCAGGCGACCACAGATCAGCTGCAAGTGTGGCCACGAACCCAAGACTATCTCCTTGTTTCAGCCAACTTTGTTCTGTGCCTCCAGGTGACGATGCTGCAATAATCTGCACAGAGTGACGGCGGAGGAATGATGCCGGCATGATTGTCCCACTATCTGCGTCAACGAAAGCCACAATGGGTTCATCTGATGGCCATGATTTGATCTCTTTAACCGTCCGAGAGACGTGATAGACGACTCCGTTGACGGTTTGATACAGGAATGCGCGGCCAGAAATCATAGACTCGATGACCTTAAGGTGAAGAAAAGCGGTCTTGCCTTAAACCCCAAGCCTAATTAGATCTAATGTGACAAGAAAGACATCGACCTCACCCGTTCCGGGTTGACCACTGACAATCGTACAGCCACTGCTGGTTGCAGGTCGCGCCTCGAGTAGCCGAGAGATGAGGCTGTACTCTTGACGGAGGAAAAGCGGCAAAGGTAAGCGGGGCGGCTGATTCTGGAGTCCCAAACTTGAGAGATCCAAGAACTCGAGAGTGGCTGGGAAGAACGAGCTAAGTTCTGCATTGTTACCGTCGCTTTCCTCCAAGTCCTCGCGATCGTTTACTGGAATTTGTTCGTTACCGGAATGGGCTCGTTGCAAGAATGGCGACGGGGCCGAAACAGGAATGGGCTGATAGCGTTGAAGGATCTCAAGTTTGATGGATAGGACCTCGTTCGCACCGGCGATATAATCTGATGAGTCGCGATCGGGATGTAGCTTCCTAAGACGTTCTTGCAATGCATCGTAGTGCGCAAGAGTAACATCGACTTTGTGGAAAAGTTTTGACGAAAGGTCCTGGCGATCCCAGATCTTCGAGTGAACTTCCACTAACCAGGCATCAGAAGGGAGATCTGCGTCATCCGAGGTGTAGGGGGAGTGAAGGTGTTTGAAGGTGTCTGAGAGCGACAGCAAAGAACCAATGAAATGGAAGTGTTGACCATAAGCAGAGGAAGGACGGGATGGAACAAACGACTGGCTTTACTCACCACTCCGCTTCGGCCCAGATGTGCGACCATCCATTTCCGCTGGCGAAGCTGAACGCTTTCGAGAGGCTGAAGTGAAGAGGACCCGGCATGGATTATTGTAGAGCAAAAATATGACATAGAGGTGGAGTATTGATGGTGAGCGAGATTTGAATGGCAAACCAATCATCGATCAGGCAATACCAAACGATGAGGAGAAAGGGCGAGGGTTGAGGAAGATGGGGAAGGGTAGAGTGATACAGGTAATGAACGCAGCTTTGATTAGCAATGGTCAACTGACATGTCAAGGCACGGCCTTACTTGTGGATGGAACTTCCACCAGAACCTGGACCTCTCGTTTACGAAGTTCCAGAAAGACCTCCGACACCATCTCTTCGGTGCTCAACCTTATCGCAAACTCCTTTACATTGTTGCCTCGCGACCTAATGCGATCAGCGAAAGTAGTGTCCGGGCCAACAGGTTCTGGTTTGATGAGCTTTCAGGACAGAGTTAGCCGCAACAGAAACTTGGAACCCGTGAATACAAACACACCTTCAAAACGATGGAGTCAGGAGCAGGTCAACCAGAATCATTATGCTTACGTGTGGAAGATCCTCACCTTCCAAAGCACTAGCCGAGAGGCGCGGACATTAAGTTCAAATTTCTCCTTGATAACCTCCTTCAAGTAGTCGATGTTGGCGCTCTCAGGAAATCTGACCTGAGCTGGAGCGTCATCAAGGTCGACAGAGCACCAAATTGTCATGATCTTCTCTTCAGGCATTATGGGTGGTGGAAGTGAATAACGGTAAGGCCTTCTGATAGGGTAAATACGTTGTATTGGAAGGAGTAGTGGCACGGTTGGATTGCAGGAGGTGGTTCATCGCAATAGGAGAAATCGATCGACGGTCGGAGTTTCAATCCACAGATTGGTAATGACTTTTGTGATTATGTAATCGCTACGTCTCCCCCACGTGACACTACCCAAACTAACGCGTCCAACCTGCTCTCTGCACGTTAGCGCCGAGCTTCAACCCGTCAGAATCGACTGGAGAATTGAGTGGGAGTTGGCTAGAGGCAGGGATGAAGATCCAGGGGTGTATGGGGCCGGAATTGGGAGGTTTGGAGACCCCAGCACCGATGTCGTCCAAGGTACCTCTACCTGTTCGACACTCGAACACTCGCGAGCTACTGATGATGTTGAAGTAGTCTCGGTTCGCTCTGCTTTGCTCTGCTCTGCTCTTGTGCTTTGGTATGTTCTCGTTGCTCGAGGAGATCCTTATCTGATCTCCCCGGATATCTATCTACTGCTTACAAATGCCCAGAAGCTCATGCCAAACAAGTACAAATAATGCCTGCGTGCGCTCTTCGTGCGTTTGGAGCAGCGCGGGCGCGCTACTCCATGTCCCCCCCCCGAACTAAGCGATGTCCCCGTCGCGTTCCGCCCGACCTTCCGCGGCCTCCTCATCCTCCTCCTCCGTCTCCCATCCCTCATCCTCGTCCCGCTGCCGTTCCCTCGCTACGGCCTCCGCATCTCCCTTGGCCCTCGCCAACTCCTCCCCCACCATCCGCTCCATCACCCTCTGCTGTGCCACTGCCAGCTCCGTTCCCTCTCGCGGTACGAACTCCCGCAGCTGCCTCGCGCTAAAATTTCCATCTAATGCCTTCCCTTCTAGCGTTTCCAACTTGTAGGAATTGGTGGCGCGCTCCGTCACCCTTCGTGGTACTGACCATTTCGGTAGGAGTTTGCGGTCTGTTCGGAATGTGTAGTCCAAGTCGCTCCTGTACACCTGTACTAGTTGTCCGGTCTGAAATATTACCTCCCCGGGTCCTTTCGCGCGCACTTTCCGGTCAAACACTGCCTTCCATTTCGTTGCGTGGGCCACGGCTGCGGCGTAGCCATCCAGCCTCTGCTGCGCTGTGTAGGCGAGTTGTGTGTTTACGTCGGCTGCTCGGAGTATCGACGTTCCCTCCTCCGCATTTGTCTTCGGTGTTCCTATCACGAGCCCCAGTAAGAGCTCCTTCGGTGTGTGGTTGAAGGCAGGCAGCATGCGCCAGTTGAGAATCCGGATGGCCTCGTTAAGGTATTTCGGCCATGTCTTGGGTAGGTCCTGCGTCGACATAGCTTCGCATTCGTCTTCACCTAGGTCGGGGGCGCAGAGTCGCTTCAAGATGTGGAGAAGAATCTTATTCGTACCTTCTACCAGCCCGTTCACCCAGGGTGAATAGGCCGCCACAACATGCGTCTCTGTCCCCCACTTCCTGCAGAAATCTCTGACCTCCTTATTATCGAAGTGCTTCCCGCCATCGACCATGAACGCTTCAGCGGGAGCGTAGTCCTGGAATATGCGGTCGAGCGACTCGACCGTCGTTCGCCCAGTACCCGCCGACTTGTACTTGTGCGCCCACACATGTTGCGAGTAAGTGTCGAGATACACCCCGAGTGTCTGGTACCCACTGTAACAAATCAATAAACATATGCTAAGTCCTATATTTTATCTCCTATATTTTCTCCTTTTTCTTGTTATCACATTCTTCATTGAATCCTAGACTTAATTGCCCAAAATCACAGACTATATTCTTCGACCCACTTACTTTATTTGACCCACTTACTTTACTTTACATATGATAGACTTATTTCAATTACTCCTTTTCAAACCCCTAAAAACTATACTATAAAAACCCTACATGTACTTCGTTTACTTTGTCAAATCAACTCAGTGTTATCATACTTGATTGATTAAGTTCAATTCCTGCTTGCTTCGTTCGTCGTTCTCAATCAAGTCATAACAAGTTTGATTTGACCATCTCTACTCCATGGCTACTACCTCAGTTGCTCCTGATTACAATTTCCCCGCAATCCCCCCGCCCACCAATCCTGATATCTACAATCCTGTCCCCACCTATGGAATCGATTACGCACATCTCCCGGGCACATTTGATCCCGCGTCCATTCCGGGACCGAATCCTGTGCCTGGCCAAATTGATCCCGTTCCGATCATTCAACCCGCTCCGAACACCGACTTCTCTGGCGTCATCAACATGCTCGCTCAGAACCAGTCTACACTTCAGGCGACTATTCTTGATGTCATGGCCGAAGTAGCCCGTCGCCCTGTTGTTCAAGCTGCTCCCCCCGCTCTTGCCAATCCCCCTCCCCGCGGTAACACAATTAAACTCAGGAATGCCAGAATCTTCAACGGCAAACACTCCGAAGTCACCCCGTTCATCTCTGAAATTAAACGCTTAATCGAATTCAATGCCCCCTCTTTCCCCGATGATCACACCAAGGTTTTATTCGTCGGGCTGAACCTCAAAGATGGGATTCCAATTGAATGGTTTAATCACCTTGAACATTCAGGGTCGTCCTTACTTTGGAACTTCAACAACTTCCTGGCTGCATTCCGCAAAAAATTCGCCGACCCCTCACTTATCACTACCGCCGACCAACGCTTAGATCAACTGAAGCAGACTGGATCCGTCCACTACTATCTCACGTCGTTCATGGAGATCGCCAGCCACCTCGACATGACCGAACAAACCAAGATATCTCGATTCATGAAGGGCCTCAAACCGATCGTCAAGGACGCACTAGTAATGGTCGTCAATCGCCCTACTACTCTCGAGGAATGGGAGCCCTTGGTCATCTCCATCGATACGAACCTTCACCAACGAGAAGTCGAGCGCCGGATCGAGGAGAAGTTGAGTGGAGGAAAGAAAAAGAAGGATTGGAACTACAATACCTCGAATAGCGCCACGTACGTTCCCCCTAATTCGAAACAAGCTAACTCCTCCTCCGCAACTCAACCGAATCCTATCTCGACCGCCGATGTCGTCCCCATGGAGGTTGACGCCGTTACTACCGTTCCAAAAACCTCTGGACCTCGTAGCAAACTCACCCCCGAAGAAAAGAAACGGCGCTTCGACAACAACCTCTGCCTTTATTGCGGGAATCCTGGTCATCACGCCAACGACTGCAAGAAAAAGGCCGCGAACGTTAAATCGGGAAAAGCGGAGCCGAGGAGCAATTAGTTCCGTCCTCCTCGGCGACGGAAGGAACCAGCACCATTCCCCGTCGTCGCGTCGGTTCATTCGCCAAGACTACTACTGGTGAATGGATCGCTTTGTCCTCTCAGTCTCCGTCCTTCAGACTATCTCGACATGTGCAACTAGATCCCCTTAATAGATCTCATTTTTTCATCTCCATCACATTGTCATTCCCCAAACGAGAGAGCATCAAAACATACGCATTCATCGACAGCGGTGCTACCAACTCCCACATATCTGAATCATTCGCTCACCGTCATTCGCTTCCCCGCTCTGCTAAGTCCTCCCCTGTCCCTATATTCACCATCGACGATCGCCCGATCACATCCGGTCTTCTAACTCACGACGTCATCGCGCACTTGAAAGTCCGCGACCATTCGGAAACAATTCGTCTGGGCGTTGTATCCATGCCATATCCTGTTCTACTGGGCCTAGATTGGCTCAGACAACACAATCCATCCGTGGATTGGGCTCGTGGGCAACTTACTCTGTCCTGCTGCGGCGCCAATCACGACTTCCCCATCTCGGCTTTTGGAAGAGGCTATAGTCTCCTAACGCCAGCTGCCGACCATGCAAACTCTGTCTTTTCTATGGGCTTAGGCCTTCGTCTAAAAGCCAAACCTGCCTCAGATATCCAAACGATCCTCGAACCTTATAACAAATCCCTACCGATGTTTCCAGATGTAAAGACTACTCTGCCTTCGTCTACTGCTTTGATTCTCCGTCCTCCAGTCCGTAACGGCCTTAGTCGCGCGGAACTTCTGTCCATATGGTCTTGTCCACCGACTCCGTCTCCTCCGTTTTTCGGTCCCCCAAACAAACCCCTTGATATCCGAACAGTTACTCCCCAGCGCTTCAAAAAATACTCTAAAAATCAATCTATCTCGTGTATCTGGTATACATCAAATGACGAACTCCAACTTCGTATCAACGCTCTTTCAAGCTATGTCAAAAACGATCCTGAACCTCAACATCATCCTCCCGAAACTCCTCCACCTCAACCCCCTCCTGCGTTCATTACGGAAACCGAAGAAGAAATTCGCCGTCTCGTTCCTCAAAAATATCACGCTTACCTCGACGTTTTCGATGCAGTCGAAGTGAAGAAACTTCCTGACCATCGACCTTTCGATATCAACATCGATATTGAGGAGGAGAAAACGCCGCCTTTCGGACCCATATATTCACTCTCACAAGACGAACGCAAAGCCCTTTTCGAATACATCGAAGAACAACTTAAAAAGGGGTATATTCGACGTTCTACTTCCTCCGCTTCATCTCCTATCCTTTTTATTCGCCGTAAAACAGGAGATCTGCGTCTCTGTGTCGATTATCGTGGCCTCAATGCCATAACCAAGAAAAATCGATACCCGTTGCCACTTACATCGGACCTCCTAGATCGAGTTCAAGGTTGCGACAAATTTACCGTCATCGATCTGAAGAACGCCTTCAATCTCATCCGCATAAAAGAAGGGGACGAATGGAAAACCGCTTTCAGAACGCACCTCGGGCTATTCGAATACACCGTTATGCCTTTCGGTCTGACAAACACCCCGGCGACTTTTCAAGCATTTATACAAGACTCACTCCGCGACGTCCTAGACATTATTTGTGTCGTCTATCTCGACGATATCCTTATCTTCACCAAACCAAATCAAGACCACGACGCCGCCGTTAAACAAATCCTCGACCGATTGAGAGCCAACAATCTATTCGCTAACGCCAAGAAATGCGAATTCGGTCTATCCCAAGTCGAATACCTAGGCTTTATAATATCGGCGAAAGGTGTCCAAATGAACCCCAAGAAACTAGAAACCCTTGCGAATTGGCCAGTACCGACCTCCGTCAAACAAATTCAACAATTCCTCGGATTTACAAACTTTTATCGACGATTTATCCATCGCTATTCCGACATTTGCTTACCGTTACACGCCCTTACCACCAAGGCGTCCAAACAGACCTTTTCGGGACTTAATCAAGAAGCCCTCGACGCCTTCAATAAACTAAAGCTCCTATTCACCACCTCCCCCGTACTCAAACACTTCGATCCCTCGTTACCCTCTACAATAATCACCGACACTTCGGACTTCGCAATCGCCTCAATTATTCTTCAACCTGACGACACCGGACTGTTACATCCCGTCGCCTACAACTCTCGCAAATTTACTCCCGCGGAAATCAACTACGAAATACACGACAAAGAACTCTTGTCCATCGTCGAATCTTTCCGCGAACACAGAGCCTGGCTTATTGGTTCTCCCCATACCATTTCAGTCGTCTCTGACCATGCGAACCTTCGCTACTTTATGCAAACCCAAATCCTTAACCGCCGCCAAGCTCGATGGGCGATGTTCTTGTCCGAATTCGATTTTAAATTGGATTATTCTCCCGGACACAAGAACCCCGCTGACGCTCCATCGCACCGTCCAGACTATTCTCCTCAAAAGGACGACGAAGTCATCGCCAATCAAAGGAAAGCGCTCCTCACTCCGTATCATACGGAACACATTTATCCTCAAGACTTCGTACCAGAACCCGTCTCAATAAATTCCCTCACTACCTATACTCTAGACAATTCCGAACTCCTTCAACAATTCAAAGAAGCTTATCGTCTCGACACCGAATGGCGTCACCTATCAACAACCGGCGACACTTCGTTCACAACACAGGACGATCTTGTTTACCACAACGGACGACTTTACATTCCACCTTCGTTCCGGGCCCAAATCCTGCACTCGCGCCACGATTCTTGCATCGGTGGACATCCAGGACGAGCGAAAACCATTGACAACATCGAACGCGATTATTCGTGGCCCAATATGCGAAGATACATCCGCAATTACGTCCGTTCCTGCGACACTTGTCAACGTATCAAGCACGCCACACACAAACCGTACGGATTACTCCAACCTCTGGACATCCCCGACCGACCATGGAAGTCTATCTCCATGGATTTTATTACCAAACTTCCTCAATCCCATGGATACGACTCCATTTGGGTCGTATGCGACCGCATGACACGCGCTGCTCATTTCATCCCTTGTAATGAGTCCATGGGTGCGCCTGAATTCGCGCGCATTTACCTTGATAGAATCTTCCGTCTCCACGGTTTTCCACAATCTATCATTTCCGATCGGGGTTCAATATTCATTTCGTCCTTCCTCACCGAGCTCATGAAACTATGCGGCACGAAGATGAAGCCCTCTACAGCGTATCACCCTCAAACCGATGGACTTACCGAACGAACCAATCAAACGCTCGAAACTTACCTTAGAAGTGTTTGCTCGTATCAACAGGACGATTGGGTCGATTATCTCGCACTCGCCGAATTCTCTTTCAATAATACTACGAATACCTCCACTCATCAAACTCCGTTTTACGCCAACCTCGGTTATCACCCTGATTTTGAAATTCGCATTTCCGATCGCACTACGAACCCCTCAGCGACCGAATTGGCCGATCGCCTCAAAACTATCCAAGGTGAACTTCAAACCGAAATCCTTCATTCACAACAGTATATGTCCAAATATTACAATGCTCGACATGCCGATGCACCCGACTTTAAACCCTGCGATCTCGTTTGGTTACTACGCCGAAATATCAAGACCACAAGGCCAAGTGACAAACTCGACTACCGAAAATTGGGACCATTCCCCATAGTCTCCAAACACGGTCCCTCGGCTTTCAAACTCCAATTACCGCAATCCCTCTCGCGACTTCACCCAGTATTCCACGTCTCCTTACTTGAACCATACATTTCTCCTGCCGAGATCTCAGATCGAGTCTCAACGGATCAGCCTCCGCCAATTAACATCGAGACCGATCAACCACGAAATATCAAATTCGTCATAGACTCACGCAAAGTTGGACGACGCTATGATTACTTCGTCCAGTGGCAAAGCTTAGCAGAATCCGAAAACTCGTGGGTACCCTTATCAGAAATTCCTACTCAACTCTACGAAATACTCGAAAAATTCCACCGTGCAAATCCGCGACGCCCACATCCGCCGCGTTTCCACTTAGATCCCGCGACCCACAAATCATCCCTTACCAGCGAACCAACACAGCGTTCATCGTCACCGCCCCCCGGTCCTTGGCAACGTGACTACGAACCACCCATTCAAACCACTACCAGATCTGGACGAGTCGTTCATCCACCGAAATCCAAAGACTACTCTAACTCGATCCTAAAAGAAGGGGTAGTGTAACAAATCAATAAACATATGCTAAGTCCTATATTTTATCTCCTATATTTTCTCCTTTTTCTTGTTATCACATTCTTCATTGAATCCTAGACTTAATTGCCCAAAATCACAGACTATATTCTTCGACCCACTTACTTTATTTGACCCACTTACTTTACTTTACATATGATAGACTTATTTCAATTACTCCTTTTCAAACCCCTAAAAACTATACTATAAAAACCCTACATGTACTTCGTTTACTTTGTCAAATCAACTCAGTGTTATCATACTTGATTGATTAAGTTCAATTCCTGCTTGCTTCGTTCGTCGTTCTCAATCAAGTCATAACACCCACCCATGCCCGTCGGCAACGACAGATAGTCGCCGACCAGCAGCTCGAAGGGATGCCTGCGCGTCATCGGGTTCAAGAGTGAATGCAGGTGCGTACCACCAAAATTCTTGCATTTCCCGCAATCCTTGATCCCTTCCATGATCGATGCGTCGAGCCCCGGGCTCCAAACCGTGTCCATGAGCCTGCGTTTGATTGTGTCCCGTCCCCAGTGCCCCCCTTTGCGATGCTCCTTCCGTGCCATCTTGATTGCTTCCCCGCGTGTGATGCATTCCACCCTTGCTCATGCCCTTGCGCGCGGCCCGCCACCGACCTTGTACAGCCCGTCCCCCTCGACCATGTAATCCATCGCTCTGTGCTTCGCTTTCCTCCTTTCCTTCGTCGACTTGCCTGAATCCAGCTCGTGCAGCGAGTCGATCACCTCTAGGAATATGGGTTCATTTGCGAAACGGTGGCGTAGCGCGTCTATGTCCGAATACTCCGCTACTCGGAATATGTCGTGCGTGAGTCCTGTTGCCGCCTCCCAGTCTTCACTCACTGCCCAGTCGCTGCCATCCCCCGGCTCATTCGGTTGGCCCTCCATCGCCCTGCTGAGCCCATCTGCTACGACGTTGGTGCGCCCCGGTACATGTCGTACATCCACGATTTGATGGGCGAGGATCCCGTCGTGCCATCGTGCGTGCGTCGCGCTCAGCTTGTCGTTAGTGAGCACATCGCGTAGCGCCTGGCAGTCTGTTACCACTTCCACTGGAAACCTCCACACAATGTCCGAAAACTTATCGAGCGCGAATTTCAGCGCTGCAAACTCGAGTAGGAAGGGTTTGTACTTCCCTTCTGCCCGCGAGGTGCGTTTGGACGCGAAGCCTAGTGGGTGCAACTTCGTTACTGTCTTCCCCCCTTTCAATTCCGTTGTAAACCGCTGCGCGAGCACGGCACCGAAAGCGTCCTGGCAGCCATCGCTTGTTATTATAAAATGTGTGCCGTCCCATTTCGGCGCGCGCAGGATGGGTTCCGATGTTAGCAGTCGCTTGAGCTCTATGAAAGCCCTATTGTGTTCTGCTGTCCACTTGTCAGCCAAGGTCCAACCGCACATCGTCCGTCGGTAAACCGTCTTCGAGCACCCCGGTTGCATCTCCACATCTCGCAACAAGCCTCGCAGAGGCTTCTCTACCAGCGCATACCCCTTGATGAGGTTGCGAAACCAGCCCGTTAAACCCAAGAATGCCGCTAGGTTCAAGGCGTCCTCAGGCGTCTTCCAGTTGACGATCGCTGTGAGCTTGGTTGGGTCGGGCTGTACGCCGGCCTGCCTGACGGAGGCCCCTGCGAATATGCCTGTTGAGACAAAGAATTCCGACTTCGCCGCCGAAATAGACAACTTCTTTTCGCGGGCCCTGGAGAACAGCAGCGTCAGCTTTTGTAGCAATGCTACAGGACGACCTCGCGTTTCACACTACAACCGAGCTTGACCAGATGTCATTTTCTGCTAGTTGTACATGAAGTTGCGAAGATCTGCTTAAAATAATAGATATAAACAATAGATATAGGCAACGCCGAAGGCGTTGCCAAACAATGCCACCACAGGTGACCAGTATGGACCTGCGTCCTTACATACCCCCCTTTAAGATTGCACTCAGCAATCTTTACACCCGGGCAGATGTCGAGGGAATGTCGTATATATTGCGCGTACAGTACGCGCAACAATAGTCGAATGTATTGCGCATATTTTATGCGCCACAGTTGTCGCGTCTGGGTATTGGTACCCCGACGATATGGAATAATGATAATGTTAGGTCATGGCCCTAACGTAGTGTCGATTCTGTCGACCGCGACTTGTTCCTCCAGTCTCTGAGAGATTGGCGTCCATGTTCCGCGGACGTACTGGCTAGGGTTGGACACCTAATGCCCAACGATGACTTTCGCGCCTGAGTTGGTTTGATAGTCGCCAATCGAGTCGTTAGCCGGTGATTTATGGCTTCATCGATTTTTTGGCTCCGTCTTCGACTCCTCGTCGACAGCTATTGCAACTGCCAGACCAGGGCTGGTTGAACCACCGCAGAAGACTGAGGCGCTATTTATCGCGCCGACGTATACGCCACAAGGATTTCAGCGATGGATATCGCTGCGACTGTGGTTAAAGTCGCGTAGGCTGCCACCTCGACGTTTATCAACGTCGACACATAACCGATACGGCTGCCGGACTGATGCGTCTCATATCGCATCTCAAAGACCTGGATAGGAACTGTTGGGCACAACGAGCCCAACACGCTCAATCGGAGTCGGTGCACTCATTATCATCATAACGAGCGCTTTCGTCGCTTTGCTCGTCGTTCGAACGAGCGTCTTCTGGGCCGCTATGTGCAGCGCCATTCTCCTGCTCGTCGTTAGACCGAGCGTCTTCCGAGCCGCTATGCTCAGCGCCACTCTCCTCCTCCTCTTGATAGCTACCACGTTCACGGTAGCTATCATATTCCGCCTCGAGAGCGTTGGTTTCCCCATTGCTCTCCACTTCGTAGACGTGAATTTCCTTCCCGTCTTCATCGAGGTACTGGTACTCGTGGCATGCGTCCTCACATTCATATGTTCGGACATGCCATGCTTCTGAGCGTTCCGAATGACCTTCGGACCGCTCACCATTCCCGTCGTCTTCCCCTTCCGGTTCATCGCCATATGTGCGATGAACAATTTGGCGCATACACGCCAATCGCTCGGTGGACATTTCATTCCGAGCTGCCGATGGTGTCGATACCACCATGTCGTAATTGCCCCTAATCGCGCTCATACTGCGCGAGTAGGTTCTCGAATTACCCTCTACCCAGTCTAGGACATGGTCGGGGGTACGTGTTCGCTCCTGTCCAATTTGCGAACTCGATCTTGACCTTCCCGCTTCACTGGGTCGGTCACTAGATCCACCATCGGATACAGCGCTTGACGCCGTCTCCGCAACAGGCTTGATGCCCATTAACCCCGTGTCCGCACGGAGTTCCTCTCTGTGATGCCGGAGGTGGTACCTCACCCACCTCCAGACTCGGCGCACATTGTCTTCCGGCCGATCGTGCATTAGCTCCCGGAACGTCTCGTTCCATTCGCTTCCATCGTCGATGCGTCGTGCTATCCACCACGCAATGTGGAAGTCCACCTCCGGGTATGCCGGCGTCTGCACATTTGCGGTCGTCGTCCCGTGGCGTTCAGTCTTCTTCGATGGGCGTTCACCACCCCCATCTTCTCCCTTGCGGACTTTTGTCCACACCTCCGGTAATGCCGGATGCTTGTCTCGCACGTCTTTAACTAGACGTGCTGTGCTCGGTTTTGCTGCTGGGCTCTGCCCAGCGTTTTGCAGACCAGGTAAGCTCCTTGGTCCGCTCGTGTGCCTCCCCGTTATCTGGGATGCGTTTGCAGTTGCTTCTCCGCCATCGATGACGGCACCTCTTCTTGGGTGCTCCGGTGGTCGTTCCGGTTGAGGGCGCACGCTGGCGCTCTCCGACACCGATGTGGCGGCCATAGCGCCACTGTAGGGTCTAGGTGTAGCGTACCTATATGACGAGTAGGCGCGTGTTACTGAACGCGCTGATGCAAGCCTGTTCCTAGGCTTGGTGGGAGGACGCTTGCTGTCCTCCGGTACACCTTCTCGGTGCGGTTCGACTTGATGCGCACGACCTTGCCGCGCGCCCTTATCTGTAGCATGGTCTGTCCGGACCATACTCCGTCGGTGCTTGTTCCCTGCGCCTTCCCGACGTGTCTCGGCCTCCGAATGTCGTATGTTCGACACCTCCGACGTTGTATCGCTGGCACCTTTCTTGCCAGCATCTGTTGCGCCCTTGCTGGGCCCCATGAATCGTAACACGTCGCTCTGCGACGTTTCCTTCATCTTCTCGTTTGTGGGGTGGCGGCTACTGCTCTGGTACCTCTCCCCTCCACCAGAACGTCGTTCGGATACGACGTTCTCCTCGGTTCGTGTCTCCTTGAGCATCCTCCGATGCTCGACGATACCCTCTACGTTGCCCGATTGAAAGGCCTCCTGCTTGGGCGTTGACCTCCGTCGCCCACTTTGCTCGTGCGTCGGCGACGGTGCTCGCCAGTTGCGGTCGTCGTGTCCGCCACTATATGTGACGTTCACCGATGCGAGACCATTGCTCTCGCGTCTTTCGGATCGCTTCACGATCGATTTGAAGGGGGCGGCACTCAAGCCGTCCGAGCGTTCGTTTTTAAGACCATCAGTTGATGGTCTCGTCGACTTTATTGGCGATGGCGCCTGCGGCACCATCGTACTTGCATCGCACGATTGCGATATCCCTAGTTTTGCGTCCTTCGGACGCCGCTTCCTGTATAGGTCCACGATATCACGCAGTGTTCCTATAGTTTTGTCGGCGTACGAATCGCCGACCGCCGTATGGTGCATGCATTTTACCCCATACTTCCGGTACATGTTGTCGGTTTTCTCTAGCACCCTCCGACGCCGGTACTGGCTCTGGACGTCCGTCGTCGCCCAGAACGCTTCCATTTTTACCTCCCAAGCGGAAGGTGTAGTGCTTTTAGTCGGTGCGGTTCCTTGACCGCACCATTCGCGATAGCGTGCGCGTAGCGCGTTCATGTATCGTTGTAGGTACTCTGTATGTCCTACATCAATGTATATTCGTCCGAAATACTCAGATACATCGTTTTCAGCGCAGGCTTCGAGCCTGCGTCGCTGACTGTCATCGGTTATCCTAGTAGCCAACCAAAAGAGCTGTAGCTCGCGCCGTAAAAGGGCGAGCTCGATCCAGTCTTCGTGCACAGGCGACGAAGATTCGCCTGTGCCGTTCCATAGAAACGGTTCGAGTTTGCTCGAAGGAACCGCCGCCGGCGGTTCTGCCAGGTGACGTGGCATCAATTTCGATGCTTCGAGCATCGAAAAATCTCTCGGAGCCGCAAGCTGCGGTTCCGACGAGTGACGTGGCCGCGTGTCCGCG
Source organism: Tricholomella constricta (assembly GCA_013368375.1). Taxonomy (NCBI): domain Eukaryota; kingdom Fungi; phylum Basidiomycota; class Agaricomycetes; order Agaricales; family Lyophyllaceae; genus Tricholomella; species Tricholomella constricta. The sequence goes on along the minus strand of JAACJP010000007.1, from coordinate 728,410 downwards.
GCCTCGTGTGTCCATGCGCGTGTCGCATGGTCCTGGGTGGTTCTCGATGTCATATCAAGATGTCGGTGTTGGCCAAAAGGGGTTTGATTGGCCAGAATAAGAAAAGAAGCAGTATAGCGGGATATAGCGGGATATAGCTGGATATAGCAGTAGAGCTGGATAGCTCAAAAAAATGTAGCAATGCTACAGGACGACCTCGCGTTTCACACTACAACCGAGCTTGACCAGATGTCATTTTCTGCTAGTTGTACATGAAGTTGCGAAGATCTGCTTAAAATAATAGATATAAACAATAGATATAGGCAACGCCGAAGGCGTTGCCAAACAATGCCACCACAGGTGACCAGTATGGACCTGCGTCCTTACAGCTTTCGAATCATCTCCCCAAACTCGTTCGCTGCCATCCCGCCATCGTCGACAAACAATTCGATGACCTCCTGCACAAGCAAGTCATGCAGGCAATTGGCAGTTACGTTCGCAAACGTTGACGGTGCCCCCGTCAAGCCGAAAGGCATTCTGCGGTACCAGAAGTAACCCCTCCCTTCGACGTAGAACGCCGTGTAGGGTTTGGATTCTTCAGCCATCTCTACGGCGTAGAACCCGGAAGCAAAGTCGAAGAGCGAAATCCAACAATGACAACTCAGCTTCTGTTGTTTCATCCGGATATCGCCCTGAGGCATTGGCACGATCTCGGTCACTTTGTTGACCTCCCCAAAGTTCTGGCATATGCGCCACTTTGGTGTTCCCTGCAGTTCCCTGTCGTCTGGCGTAGGTTCGCTGCGTGGTGCAAGTTGGAACTGTGGATCGAATCCATTGGCGATACATTGTTCATTGACGCGTTACTGGAGCTCCTCAAGCGTTAAGCCGGCGCCCTGGTGTGCTTTCTGCGGGAGTGTAGTCAGCGACACACACTTCACGTCGTTGGGGCTGCAGGCCTCGATAATGCCCGCCGCCAACATCTCGTCGATCTTCTCGTGGAGGTACTGCCGCTGGGGTGGCGTCAGTGGCTTCTGTTGTACTTTCGAGGAGAACTTAGCATTGGGTGGTATGTTCAGTTTATGCACAGCGCCTTCCACCGTGAGTACCTCCCCGACCGACAATGCAAACACGTCGGCGTACTCCGCTATCAAGGCACGCGGTTAGCATCGGTCGTCGCCGATCTTCATGCTCCGTAGTATCTCCTCCACCCGTTCCGGCTTGAACGGGTCTGTTCAGCGCGTAAAGATGCCCTCCCGATCTCGGCGTAAGTCATCCACCGGTATATCGGCCCCGTTATCGTGCTCGCCATTGTCGGCGTCACTCACGTTCATCACCGGCGCCGCGTCTTGCATGTGTTGCGCAAACTCCAGTGGCTGTTGGCAGCTCGCCCTCCTTTCCTTGCGCGTGGCACCATCGGTATGTTTCTTGTCCTGCTGTGGAACCGTCGGTACCTTCGCTGGCCGGCGCCTCGCCATGCGGTGGTGTTGCCCCCTCTTGCGACCTTGTCAGCCTGAATCGTGCTCCCCTTTGTTGTGCAATCTCCCTCCTGTTCGCCAGCGTGTTGATCTTCGGCGATCTGTGCAGTGGGTTCAGGTTCTTTGGTTTGGGTTGAGGGTACTCGCCTTGCCGGGGGCTGATCACTTGCCCCCGTGTTTCTCTCCTGCTCCATGCTTTCTGTGCTGTCGGCCGCCGCCTCCCGTTCCTCTTCGTCGACCTCGTCCTCCACCCATGCTTTCCGTCGCCTGATGTGTGTGGGTGAGTCTGGCGCGCCGCCTTCTCCGTCCTGCTGGTGCTGGGGCTCTGTCTGGTTAGGCTGGTCTCCTTGCGTGCTTGGGCTGTGTGGGACTTGCCTCGAGGGGGGTTGACCCACAGTCTCTGACTGCCCCCCCTTCTGGTTCCCTTGCGCTTGTCTGGCGTGGTCTGCCGCCCTTTCCTCTCCCTGCCTTGCCCCCTTAAGGCCCCCGTTCTTGTTGTGGAGTATGGTGGTGACGCCCCGCCCCCCGATCTCAACTTCGTCAGGGCGGTAGTGGTGTACGGCGTCGAACGCCAGCATAAGCGGCTTCCCGAAGAGGAAGTCCCAGCTGCCTCCGCTGTCGAACACCTCGAATGCGCCCTCCGCTGTGACACCGTCGATTTTGATGTGGCTGCGCCACACTGCCTCTGCCTGTACCACTTTCCCGTCCGCCATGCGTAGGCGTCATGTCGAAGGGCCCCAATCGCTAAGCTGGGTCTTTACCATTGCAAACACTCGACTGCACATGGCCCCGACCATTGCGCCGTTGTCGAACGTTGCGACGACCGGTATTGTCACTCCCCGATCCCCAAGAGCTTTATTGTGTACTGGAAGGGGGTCGCGTTCTCCCCTGTGCTTGTAATGGCTGGCTGGCGGCCCACAGCGTAGATGTCAACGATGTTCGCATTGTCTCGAGTTACATGTTGAACTGATTCTACGGCACGAGCGTCTGCCCTGTCCCCGTCCACCTCTCGTCGCTGGGCGGGGACCCCTGCGTCCACCACCTCGTGTCGTAGGGCCGTCCGTTGGGCGTTCATTCGGACGGCCCTTCCCCATTTCCCTGCTCGTCGCTGACCTCCTCGATGTAGGCAGTGGGTCCCACTGCCGCGATGCCGCCGTAGTCGTCAATGACGACATATCGAACCGGTGTCGCGAACACGACACGCAGGACGTTCCTGCAGATGGCACGCCAGTCCGCCTCCCAGATGTTGAGCTTCTGTTCCGTTGGCAGAGGGCATCGCGGCGCAATGTGTCCGGCTAATCCGCAGCCAAAGTATTCGTTGGAGTTCACAGGTAGCGTTCCCGGGCGCAATGGGTATGGCGTGAACTCGGTGACCTTGGTTTCCGCGCCGTGCTTCTCCACCCAGGTTTGCTGCTGGGCGCGGTGTGCGTTACACCCAGCTTCGGTGTCTGGATGGTGGATCATCCCGGCGATACGAGCGCGCAACGCCTCGCGGTCAGCCTCTGTGGGCGGAGGCCAGGCTGTCCGGGCTCCTGTTCCCCCTCCTCCACGCCTGAATCCCGTTCCTCTCCCGCCGCCCGTTGCCGCTGGTCCATACAGCAGGTTGCCCTGCCCGCTGCTGCTCGAGAGGAATGGGTTGACGTTCGCACTCGTCGCGCCTTGCTGTTGCCTGGGTGCCTGCGCTGTGATGCTGGTTTGGGCGAGGTGCATTCGGATGGCGCGTGTGGGCGAGTTCAGCGCCTCCAACGTTCTCATGCGGTCGTCCAGTCGCTTCTGCCGCTCCCTCTCCGTCCGTAGTGTGGCGGCGCCATCACGGATGTGATCGATGTCGATCGCGCGTACGGTCGCGAGGAATGCCATCCAGTCAGCGGGCGTGCCGACGATCCGCTCAAGTATGAGGCTGGGCAGCGCACGACGCACCAACCCGACGTATGTCGATCCTGTGGCGTGGCCCGCCCTGGCTACGAGCACCCCCATCCTGTCCGCCCACGCGATGTGGGTATACACCTCTCGTCCCGCCACCGTCTCCTTCAGAGCCTCTTCCTTCAACTGCAGGGCGAGGATTTCCTCCTCATACTCCATCGCCGTCTTCCGCGCCACCGCCGCCCTCAGCCAGCGTGTATGGAACGCGGTCTCGATCGCACCCCAATCGCCTCGTGTGGCCCCCGGCAGTGCCGCGTACCATTCATCAGCTTCACCGTCCGCGTGTAGGTAATTGACGAAGAGCTTACGCTTGACTTCGTCCGTCTTGTCTCCCATCGCGCGGTTGAACGCGCGGAAGAAGTCCTGCGCGTTCTTGTCTGGTCGATCACCCCAAAAGGGTTCGATGCTCGCGGCCATGTCGTCGTCTGATTCAGTCTGAGCGTTGGTGGGTATTGGGAGTGGGGATGTAGGTGCTGTGGGGCTGCGTCCTCGGAAGCTGTAAGAGTCGGGGCTGCTGGAGCGCGATGAGTCTGTCACAGATGGTGTGGGCGACAGTGCGGTAGTGGTCTCGATGAAGGCCTGGAATCGGCCGTGCGCGTCTCTGGGAATAGCTTTTCGGTTCCGCGGTGCCAGTTTCTTTTTTTAGATGCTCCCTGAGGTTCTCTGATCTCGATTCGTGCGCTCCGGTTGTGCCGGTTGCTTCGTCGCGTGTGATCGTGGTAAGGAATCTGCCGTCGTCACTAGATGGAGTAGTCTCGGTTCGCTCTGCTTTGCTCTGCTCTGCTCTTGTGCTTTGGTATGTTCTTGTTGCTCGAGGAGATCCTTATCTGATCTCCCCGGATATCTATCTACTGCTTACAAATGCCCAGAAGCTCATGCCAAACAAGTACAAATAATGCCTGCGTGCGCTCTTCGTGCGTTTGGAGCAGCGCGGGCGCGCTATTCCAACGTTATGCTCAAAGGTTACTCCATAGGTCTTAGCAACTACACTGCTCGTCGTTTGCATCAGGATTCGCTGTTCCCATTGCTCGGAGACCCGAGACGGCCACATACAGACACTACAATGTAGCGTGTCCCACTGTCCAGCGGGGCAATACATTGTAGCGTACTTGACGGCACCAGCGGGGCCGCTGGATCGCCAGCGGGGCCCCTACATGTAGCCGTTTGGCACGGTGCCAGCGGGGCCCCTACACGTAGCCGTGTGGCACTGTACCAGCGGGCCCGCTGGTGCTGCAGCGGGCCTATACAGTGCTGTGAGGGGGGGGCAGGGTGGCAGGGATCTGCGGACCTCCGCGGATCGTTGACCGTGGGCACACCCAGCACTGTATATGCGTTGGGGTGGGGGGTAGCGGGGTGGCTAGCGGGGGATCTGCGGACCTCCGCGGATCGTTGTCTGTGGGCACACCCAGCACTGCAGCGGGCTTATATGCGTTGGGGTGGGGGGCAGTGGGGTGGCTAGCGGGGGATCTGCGGACCTCCGCGGATCGTTGACCGTGGGCACACCCAGCACTGTATATGCGTTGGGGTGGGGGCAGCGGGGTGGCTAGCGGGGGATCTGCGGACCTCCGCGGATCGTTGTCTGTGGGCACACCCAGCACTGCAGCGGGCTTATATGCGTTGGGGTGGGGGGCAGTGGGGTGGCTAGCGGGGGATCTGCGGACCTCCGCGGATCGTTGACCGTGGGCACACCCAGCACTGTATATGCGTTGGGGTGGGGGGCAGCGGGGTGGCTAGCGGGGGATCTGCGGACCTCTGCAGATCGTTGTCTGTGGGCACACCCAGCACTGCAGCGGGCTTATATGCATTGGGGTGGGGGGCAGCGGGATGGCTAGCAGGGAACTGCGGACCTCCGCAGATCGTTATCCATGGGCACACCCAGCCGGCGGGGGATCTGCGGACCCCCGGACCTCCGCGGGTCGTTGTTTTGGGGGCACACCCAGCACTGCAGCAGGCACAGCAGCAGGGGGTTGCACACGTCTGGACCTCCGCGGGTCGTTGTTTTGCGCTGCACCAGCACTGCAGCGCGGGGTTGCGGATCTCCGCGGTTCACCCTTCTGGGGCACCTAGCACTGCAGCAGCCTAGCAGCGGGGAGTTGCCCACGTCTGCGGCCCTCCGCGGGTCGTTGTTTTTGGGGCACGTAACATTCAGCACTGCAGCGGGCTTCCATAGCCGCGGGGCAATGCAGGTCCGCAATTGAGTCGGCTTTAATGCCTGTCCGAGGGTCACAGTACATGTGGCTGTGCTATATGAGTTCCATGGCCTACTGTCCGCGGACATATCCAGCCATGGTCACAGCACAGGCACTACATGCCAGTAGGACTGTTACCTGTAGTTGTGGTCATCTGTGGCGCGGGGCGCGTGCCCGCGGACATGCCCGGACATACAAAGTTACAAATGTATCATATCCGCGGGGCTTGAATATAGGTCCAAACACAAGGCTGTATATTATTTATGTGTGAAGAAGAATTCATTATAAACAAAATGTTAATTCAGAACTATCATTCCTCGTCATCTAGAATATTTGATGGTATATGAGCAAAGGAGGCCGGAGTGTAAGGGCCGCGGGGTACTCGAATTGCAAGCTCCTGATTAATCTCATTGTCTGAAAATTGTAATAAGCCTTCGAGCATCTCAACGGGAGGTCTTCTAGAAAGTCGGCGCCGGCGCCTGACTCTGAACTCTTCCTCACCTGAGTCATCTGAAAGGGACACAACTTCCGGGATGGTTGCATCGTCTGAGAATACAACATCTGGGTCGTGTTGCGCCAACTCCGCGGACTCGTCATCGTCATCCGAGAATACAAGGTCCGGGTCTTGTGGCCCCAACTCCACAGGATTTGGGTCGTCCGAATTGTCGTCATCCGAAAACACAAGGTCGGGGTCATGCCCTTCCAGCTCCGCGGGCCTGTCATCATGCGAACCGTCATCATCCGAAAACACTATATCCACATGCCCCCAGCTCCGCGGGCTCGATGTCGGCTTCCACCTCTGCGGGCGCGTCGTCATCAGAAAATACCACGTCTGGGTCGACACCAGCGGATGGAACATAATCTGGAGACATTGAAGGGATGGATATAAGTGTGGGGATGAAAAGATTTCTTCTTACCTTCCATGACCGCGGGGCCCGCGGCATTCTCATCGGACCCTTTGGACGGCTGCTGGTAGTAACTCTTGTACTCCACATCAACAGCTCGAAGTGGCGGCTGGTAGAAGTGGTCCGGGAACTCCTCGGGATGCAGCTCCCTGGGCTCGATAACATCATGTCCCAGTGACTCATACCTTGCATCAGAGCCTGCCCCCAACTCATCGTCTGATTCTGAATATGACCCCATGTTGTCTCCGGATGGCAGATCCTCTCCAAAGTCTGATGCCAGCGGTCCCTCCGTTGCCTCCGGGTGAAATATTCTGAAGAGCGCACGGGGGCTCATGTCGATGTCGTGCCCTGCGGGCTCTGCGGCTTGCGTCGCGGCCTCAAAGATGGTGTGGAAGCCTGCTGCGCGGCGGGCACTCTGCACTATCTTGGCTTCGTAAATTGTTGAAAAGCCTTGAGCTCGAGTCCGGTATTGGTGGAGGACTTCCAGATTGCCGTTGGTCTGCGGAACACGAAGGGCCGGTGCACGCCGTTGATGACGATGGAACTCCAGGCAATTCTCCAATGTGGCATGGCTCAGTGGCTCACGGAGCTCCTGGTCTTCATGCTCCAGCCACCAATCACAGGCATACTCGGCTACAATGGCCGCGGGATGCTCAAGCGGCATGGAGGCCTCTAGCGCAAGGATCAGTGCATTGGAAAGCACAAGTGGGCCGTGGGGTTTGGGCTGCCCATAAAAGTGGCAACCAAGAAGGCGGATAAAATTTGGGACCTCGCACGCGGTCATCATGCTCGTGGCGGCGCCAACAAATGCTAATACAAAATCCTATGGTAGGAAAACTGAGTTGAGGTCCGAGATTCAAGGGCTATGTAATACATACAAGCTCCGCGGCCAAGCGCTTGTGCATGGAAGCTTGGACCTCCACATCCTTGATACTGGCATACTTGGCCAAGGCAACGCGGAAGCGGGATTCACAGTAATATAGCACCTCTTGGAGGTGAACTGCCGAGGCGCCGAGTGTCGGAGGCAAGAAGCTTTCGGATTCTATCGCATAGAGCGCGGAGAAGGCCATCTTTGCTTGGAGATGAGTATTTGATAAGAATCAGATAAGGAGAGAAAAAAAGCCAGTTGCCACAGCCACCTGATTGGTCAGGCTTTCACACAGTCATGTGGCAGGAGTATCCTGATCACTGCCCGCGGCCAAAGATCAACCCCGCGGACATTGTTTGAACCGGTATACAGGCTAGATATGTATGATTGACGGAGAAGGTTACTTTCATGTGATCAGGGCATGCTGTGGGGACAACAATGTCCGCGGACATGACCCGTTGGGCACTGTGCAATTAATGCCCAGAGGTATGGCGTGTCCTGTTGCTCATCTGCGGATATTGTGATCACCCCGCGGACACACATCGGTGGTATTGATGATTATTCCATTCTATGCAAGCTGCGGGAACAGCCATGTCGGCGGCAATATCCTGCTGACCATTGTACATTGCTCAGTGATGATTATTATATTTAATGCATGCAGCGCGGACAACCATGTCCGCGGGCATGACCTGCTGACCATTGTACAATGCTCACTGTGTGGTGGTATTGATGATTATTCTATTCTATGCAAGCAATGTTACATGTGATGTATTGACAGTTTTAAATCGTTGCTCCGCCAACCAAGCAAGTTCCCTCCACATGGCTGTCTTCCGCCGTGCATATGCTGTCGGGCCCAGTTGTCCTGCAGCCGCCGCCTCCGCACCGCGCTCTATCCAGATCTGGGTCTGATGAAGGAAATATCGGGTGGTCCAAGTCATTTCATATTGAACAAGAGTGAATTCTTCTGTCCATCGATCCTTTTGTGCCCTTGCCCTCAAGAAATGAACACGTTGAACTATTGATATCATGTCAGTAACAAGCCCGCGGAGTTGACGCCAAAGGACATACACTCCAGCACAGCCTCCGGACTATCTGTCGCTTGACCAAGTATTTGCCAAATCCAAGAAAGACTGGTACTTCGGATATCAGTTGAGCCCGGAGTGTTGGGATCCAGTATGGCGGTGCTCGATTTCACATGCTTCTTGTCAAGAATTTTGTACCTTTCCAGTGTGCCTTCATCCGCACCCAGATGGACAAGCTTTGTTCTGCATTTGTCATACACCCGGCAGAGGGTGGTGATCGAGTGATTGAGGGTGGTGATATTAGCTCACGTGCGTGTCCGCACACCCTTCCGCGGAGCAACTCGGATGACGTGTGAGTACAAAAAGGATTTCTCCGCAATTGCATTTCGGAGGTTCTGCAGATGGCGCTCCGCTTGAACCTTGCGCAATGCAAGCTCGAGTTTAGCCAGATGTGTCTCAGTTTCCCCAGCCGAGGATGGCAGGCAAATAGGTGTCTGCTCTGGTGGCAGGGGTCCGTCTGTTGCACTGACAGGACGGGAGCGTGTTTGTGCAGGTGCCGCGGCGTTTCCGGAGGGTGGCAGGTCCGCGGGGTTCTGTCACGACCGCCCCTAACGACCACCCCTAAAACTCACATCCACTATGTTTTCCCACGCACGACCACTGTATATATATGGCACCACTTCTCTGTTGGACTCTTTACCTCGATATTACCTATTGTTAAGATCAGTTCTCGTTCTCGTTCTCGTTTCTCTCTCTCTCTCTCAATACATTCGGCTTCACACTCGTATCGCCTGAGCTCGTTCGTTCGAATCAGCCCCGGTGAACACCTTCATCAACGCTCACGACCTCCGAATACTCCTTCGTAGGCCGTCTTCCTTGACGAACGTCAGGCCTGTCCGCTTCGGTGGTTCCAGAATAACTCTGTAACCGGCGTGCTACACAGGTCCTAACATAATATCGAGGTCCTCCCACCCACCGGACATGTCCTCGACGATAGTGGAGCCTAACACAACCATCCGCTATCAAAACTTCGAAGGTCCCTCCTTCACTCAAAGGAGACCTTCACCACCACCCTTCGAAACCTCCCCTGCCTCAACAGGACCTCCGATGCAAGGGACTTTTGGATCCAACAGGTCCAGGTTGGAACACCAGATCTTCCAACCTGGCCAACATGAGGGGGATTTTTCCTCAGTCAGTCAGGACCCACGACGACCCCTACCCCGGACCCCCTCAAACGTATTCAACCCCTCTTACCAACTCGTCACCCCCAACTATCCCCCCTTACCACCATCCGCAACGACCTCCGGACCTCCGCCTTCAAGTAACCAGACTCCCGGGTCGTACTACGAAAGGTTGAGGCACCCGGAGATGTTCCAGAGGAGGGATAGGGCTCGAGAGGAGGGACAGGGACAGTTCGCTCGTCAACAAAACCCCTTTCTACACGGTTCAGACCACGAAAGGATACTCTACGAGCTCCGTATGACGCGAGAAGAGTTTTCACGACAAGCGCACGAGCTCCTAGTCGAAACCATGGGGATGGATCATCAACCCCGAACACCGGAACAATGGGCCAACCTCGTGTTGTCGACCATGCAACTGCACGAAGCCCATCGATTACCCCCACAACTGACGGTGTTGCTACAAATGGGGGGAAACGAAAGAAGATTACGCGCTCTGGCTGGAGAAATCCAGACGTCCAACGAGGGAAGAAGATTCTCCGACCCCCAAAGCGCGGGACGTTCCTTCCACATGCCAATTCAGGAGCCCGTTCCCTCCAGAATCGAAACTAGATTCGAAGAACCTCCACGAGCGACAAGCACGGTCAATACGCAGACAGCTTCGGCTCTACTCAGGAGGATGAACCAAGGGAACGCTCCCCCCAGCCAAGAAGGGTTCGAGCCTACCGTCACACCAGGGACAGACGCTCGAAGAGCTCCGACGTTCGGGTTCTGGGGAGCCCACAACTTACAAAGAATCCCCGAAGAGAACCCCCCTGTCGAAGGACCGTTTTCCAGGCCAAATTCGGGTTTTCAGGGCCCACAGAGGACCTTCGCAAACCAAGAAGGAGTACCTCCGAGGGAACCTGAGAACATTCCCCTACCTCCGTCGGAACGGGGAATCCCAACGCCACTGTCGTATGCCCACAGCTACGAACTACGCGAAGAAAACTCGGAAAGAAGGGAGGGAGCACCCCCTAGGGCACGAGAAGACTGGCGCCAAACACCACCTCATCTGGCAAGTCAGAACAGGAGGTCACCGCAAGGCCCACGCCCAATCTCCCCAAGAGAACGACGTGGAATCGGAGCGGACCCCGGCCCCGGTCAAAACGTAGACATCCTCGACGGAAGGCAAGAGACCCAACAACAATTCCATCAGTTCGAACAATACAGAACTGGCTACAACCCCGGACCAGCCCCACCCATACCCGGCGGACGACCAAACCCCCAGTACAGCGGACCGCCTCCACAGCCCCAACCACCTCCGGGATCTTCGGGACCACCTACCCCGAGAGGAACTCAATGGGGAAACGGCCCCGGAGGACCAGGAGGGGGAGGAGGAGGTTATTGGGGAAACGGCCCCGGAGGAACAGGAGGTCCTGGAGGAGGGGGAGGTCACGGAGGATACGGACCACCACAAGGACCAGGAGGCCCGGGAGGCCACGGAGGTCCCGGAGGGGGAGGAGGAGGCCACGGAGGAGGAGGAGGAGGAGGCCCACCCGGAAATCCGGGAGGAGGCCAATTCGCAAACCCTCAACGACCCCCACCTCCACCGCAACAGCTCTTAGGCCCAAACCAAAACCTGACCCCGGAACAGTACCGACACCTCCTAAACCTGGAATCGAAAATCGACATCAGGAAACCGGACCCCTTCACTGGAAAAGAACCGAGGAGATGGAAAACCTTCGTCACGGAATGCCTAGTAATGTTTCAAGCCAAGGCGATCACCTACGAACAGGATCACCTGAAGGTGTCATTCGCGAGCTCCTACTTAAAGGACGGAGCTATGGACTACTTTCGGCTGCAACTCACGTACAACCCCCAACACCCAATGTTCACGAATTGGGAAGGATTCGTACACGAATTAGGATCACGCTTCGGAATACCGAACTCGAGAGTGGAAGCCGAGAACAACATTTCGCGACTGAAAATGAAGGAATGGGAAAAGTTCACAGCATTCATCGTCAAGTTCGAACAAGAAGCGTACGAAACAGGCTGGAACTGGGTAGCACTACAGTTCACACTCCGGAAAGCGCTCCCCCAGCGAATCCTTAACGTCCTGGCCATCGCACCAAGCCCCGAAACCTACGAAGGTTACCGAGATCTGGTCACTCAAATCGATCGGAGGTACTGGGAACATCGCATAGAAAATCCAGAGTCCTACAAACCCCTCTGGGCAAATAACGCGAACACCCCCAACACCTCCGCACGACCTCCGATGGGACCTTCGGCCGGACCAGCAAGCCGCACGACGCCGCAAACGGCTCAAGGGAACAGGAACGCACGCTTGAACGCCGAAAGTCATGATCAGGACCCGGACTCAGGTAGGGAAGGCAAGGCGCAAGACCAGGAAATCGCATGGGACGACGAGGAGGCCCTACAAGCCAACAACTTCGGTTTCAAGAAGTCAACACGCCCCTGGGTAAAGATTGACGAAGACGTAAAGCAACAACGAATTCGAGACAAGGCCTGCATCCTATGCGGTGACCTGGAACACTGGATGCGCGACTGCCCAACAGCAAACGCCATGGGCAGAGCCACCTACCTCATCGGCGACGACATCTTCGAATTCCATCACAAGACAGAAGAGGGAAACGCGGGGGCGATTCAGGACTTGCCCGGGCTCTGAATCGCGAAGACCTAAAACCGGACCTTGACACTAAACTACGCGCAACGGCATTATTGACAACGGACACCCGCACAGTAACTCTCTCCTCCCATTCGTCACTGGCATTCCTAATACACCTCACGCCAAACGGAGGAGGAGAAGACCCCGAAAACACGCTCATCGACAGCGGAGCTACCGACAACTTCATGGACTCCGTCATGGCGACATCACGTGGGCTCCACCTTGAGGAGCTCAACCCCCCAATAAACCTCTGCCTATTCGACGGAGAACTCTCCGCATCAGGCAAAATCACACACTATACCACCAACGACGTCAAATTCAGTGACGGCACCACTCAGAGGATAAGATTCCTCATAACGAAACTCCACGAGACAGCGACGATAGTACTGGGACTATCATGGCTGAAGGAGGTCAATCCCCACATAAATTGGAAAGACCTCTGCATCACGCTACGACGGGGGTCAAACGGCAAAATCGAAGGATCACTACCGGACCTCCGAAGGAAAAAGGAAGTCGCTCCAACAACAACAGGCACAGGAGCTCAACGCTTACCCTCGCGGTCGGCTCGCTCCTTCACGATCGAAGTACAGTTGGAGGGATCTGCAACACGTCTACGGGCACTTATTGATAGTGGGGCGGCGGGCAACTTCATAACAAAATCCTCGTGTACGAAGCCGGAACCTCTCGCCAACCCCATGACCCTACAACTGTTTGACGGAAACCCCAGCGGAGGCGGAGCCATTTCACACCATAGTCCCGAAATGATCAAACTCGAGAACGGACTAGAGTATAAGGTCGACCTCCTCATAACACAGTTACATCCAGCCACACCATTAGTGCTCGGATTACCTTGGTTACGGGAAGCAAATCCGGACATCGACTGGCAGGAAATGTCCATGACCATGGAACAAGGAGCAGGACTAGCCGCGATATCGCTTTCCCAGAAGACGCAATGGGGAACCGTGACCCTTGAGGAGGAGGAAGACGTCGAAGCTCCGAAACCAGCCAACCCCCTTTCGGAAAAACAACCCCTCCTCAGGGACCTCCTGGACGACGACAACGATCAGAACGACACCTCCAGCGACCACATGAAGGAGGAAGACACCCGCCCAAACACCAACGAACCCCAAGAGGAAGTACCAACACCGACAACCGAGTCGCCAGAGGAGGTAACGGGACGGAAACACACCCGAAAACCACCTCCACCCAACTACTTCCCTCCAAACGTTCCTAGGTCCAAATTCAAACCCCACCCCAAACGGAAACCCGCAACGTCCCCAACGACAGAAACACAGGAAGAAGAGGAAACCAACCCGGAAACGAAGGTCGAAGACGAAACCGGAGAGGGAGAAGAGGATGTCGAAACACAAAGCATCCGCCTGATCAGAGCGGCGCCATTCGCGAACCTCATCAGGGACGGAGCCACAGCATTCCAACTACACATCTCCCCCACCGAACAGGAAGAACACCTCCATGCCAATAACACCTCCGACGACGAACCCAAGCAACCAAAGACAGAAAAGGAAATCTTTGAGGAAGTCGTACCTCCGGAGTACAGGGACTTCGAAGACGTATTCTCAGCGGGCGAAGCGAAAACCATCCCCCCACACCGACCTTACGATCACACAGTGGAACTCGACGAAAACACTACCCCTCCTTTCGGAAAGATATACAACATGTCCGAACTGGAGTTGAAAGCATTGAAGGATTACATCGACGAGATGCTCGGTAAAGGGTTCATCCGACCTTCGAGTTCATCAGCGGGAGCTCCGGTACTGTTCGCAAAGAAGAAGGACGGATCACTCCGGCTATGCGTGGACTATAGAGGACTAAATCGGATCACCAAGAAGAACCGTTACCCTCTACCCCTGATCGGAGACCTCATAGACCGACTTCAAAAAGCAAAAGTATACTCGAAGATCGACCTCCGAGTGGGCTACAACAACGTCCGCATAGCTCCGGGACACGAATGGAAGACAGCCTTCCGCACTCATTATGGACTTTTCGAATACCTGGTAATGCCCTTCGGCATGACAAACTCACCCGCGACGTTCCAACACTTCATGAACGACATCTTCCACGACATGAACGACGTGTTCGTAGTGATCTACCTCGACGACATTCTGGTTTTCTCGGAGACCTTAGAGGAACATCACGGACACGTTCGGAAGGTCCTCGAGAGGCTCCGGAAACACAACCTTCATGCGAAACCGGAGAAATGCACGTTTCACACTACGGAGATCGAATACCTAGGCGTCATCGTATCCCCTGGCGGAGTAAAGATGGATCCAGGAAAAGTCGACGCGATCCGGAAGTGGCCTAGACCGACGAAGGTCAAGGAACTCCAATCTTTCCTAGGCTTTGCAAACTTCTATCGGCGGTTTATCGACAATTACTCGGGCATAACGAAGAGGTTAAACAAACTCACGCAAAAGGACACAATCTGGAAATGGGATTCCGAATGCAAAGGAGTCTTCGAGCTATTGAAGAAAGCATTCTCCTCCGCACCCATCCTACGACACTTCGATCCTCAACTACCGGTGATATTAGAGTGCGACGCTTCCGATTTCGCCATAGCGGGGATCATCTCCCAATTTGACGAGACATCACAAGACTTACGTCCGGTCGCCTTCTACGCGAGAACTATGATAGACGCGGAGCTCAACTACGACATCTATGACAAGGAGCTCCTAGCAATCGTGGAAGCGTTTAAGCAATGGAGGGCCTACCTAGAGGGATCTCCCCACCGCATTCAAGTGTACTCCGACCACAACAACCTACAGTACTTCTCCACGACCAAACAACTCAGTCGCAGACAAGCACGATGGTCGGAATGCCTGGCGAACTTCGACTTCCAGATAAACTATCGACCCGGAAGGCTGGGAGCGAAGCCAGATGCCCTTACGCGAAGAGCGGACGTGTATCCAAAGAAGGGTTTCGAGCAGGATCACAACTCCTTCAACAACCGCATCATCATACCCGCCGAACGATTGAACGCGGCCCTAATACTGAACGAGGAGCTCCTACTAAACAATGTCCGGAACGCACCCCGAGACGATTTCTTCGAAAGGCATGCACCCAAACCCGGAGAAGAGACCTCCGCATTCTCCCTATCCGATGATCACAAACTACTCCTTCGCGACGGAAGAATCTATGTACCGGACCAGTCCAGATTACGACTCGACATCCTACAGCAACACCACGATCACAAAATGCGCGGACATCCAGGGATCAGAAAGACCACACAACTCATCATGAGGACTTATTTCTGGCCCGGATTACGGAAGGAGGTCACTCGATACGTCCGAAGCTGTCATACCTGTAAAAGAGCGAAGGTCCCACGCCATAGCCCATACGGATTATTGAAACCACTCCAGATTGGGCGAAGGGCGTGGGCCTCCATATCCATGGACCACATCGTAGAATTACCGGAATCGGATGGGTACGACGCCATACTGGTCGTAGTATGCCGCCTCACCAAGCAAGGCATCTTCATACCCTGTCACACAACGGACACAGCAAAGGCACATACAGGCACTACAATGTAGCGTGTCCCACTGTCCAGCGGGGCCATACATTGTACCGTACTTGACGGCACCAGCGGGGCCGCTGGATCGCCAGCGGGGCCCCTACATGTAGCCGTTTGGCACGGTGCCAGCGGGGCCCCTACATGTAGCCGTGTGGCACTGTACCAGCGGCCCCGCTGGTGCTGCAGCGGGCCTATACAGTGCTGTGGGGGGGGGGGGGGGCAGGGTGGCGGGGGATATGCGGACCTCCGCGGATCGTTGTCCGTGGGCACACCCAGCACTGCAGCGGGCCTATATGGTGCCGTTAGGGTGGGGGGCAGCTAGCGGGGGGTCTGCGGACATCCGCGGATCGTTGTCCGTGGGCACATCCAGCACTGCAGTGGGTGGGGGATCTGCGGACCTCCGCGGATCGTTGTCCGTGGGCACACCCAGCACTGCAGCGGGGTGGCCAGCGGATCTGCGGACCCCCGCGGATCATTGTCTGTGGGCATACCCAGCACTGCAGCGGGGTGGGGGATCTGCGGACCCCCGCGGATCGTTGTCTGTGGGTACACCCAGCACTGCAGCGGGGTGGCCAGCGGATCTGCGGACCCCCGCGGATCATTGTCTGTGGGCATACCCAGCACTGCAGCGGGCCTATATGGTGCCGTTGGGGCTTTGAGGTATGTCCGCGGACATACTCATGCAAGCCCGCTGGCCATCCACAGCCTAGTTCTGATAGCGATGAGCACTTGATTGTCTGTAGTTGCACTGATAAGACTCTCAAAACTGACATGTCCGCGGGACCCGCGGGAATGCACACGTCGCCGACTTGCAACAATCCTTTATCTCAAAAGCTATTGAACTACACACAACCATGTCTATACATTGTCCTCCTCAGGCTCATCAATTTCTTTGCGTACGGTGCGGAAAGCATTCAGAGCAACTTGCTCGCTTTGGAGCTTGGCAACCTCCGCCAGGTAAAGCTGACGAGCCGCGGAGGCATAGGTTACATTGTGGATTTGCTGAAAGGCTTTGATCTCGGCGTGGAGACCAAGTAGCTCGCGCTGAGTCATTGGCTGATGAATTGTTAAGTAATGTTCGACAAATGTTGAGCTCAAATATCTTACCGGGTCTGGAGGGATCGTAACAGAACCCGAGGCTAGACTCAGGCAATTCCCATCTAGGTGCTGCTTTGGCTAATAAATTATTTTAGCTGAGCCCACAATGACAAATGCTTCACTTACACCAGGAGGTTCCTTGGCTTTCATCAACTCCTTCTCCTTCTCTGCCTCATTGAGCAGCTTCTGCTCTGTTACAGTGGCCAGATACTGTGGAACAAGATAATTCTGACTGCCGGATTTGATCACTACGTGTCCGCGGAGGGGAGCGGACGGGATGTCCGCAGGGTCGGTTTGGGATGTGTTGGCGGTGTTCATTTGTGGGGGTCCGCGCAGTGCCTGAACAGGAGCCTGGACCTTTATGGTGGCTTGGACCGAGCGTGGGAACATTTCTTCAAGCATGGGAATTTTATGGTCTGGACAGACTTGAACTAGCGCGGGAATGATTAGTCAGAACTAGCGCGGGAACAATTTGGTCAGAACTAGCGCGGGAATGATTGGTCAGAACTAGCGTGGGAACAATTTGGTCAGAACTAGCGTGGGAACAATTAGGTCAGAACTAGCATGGGAACAATTAGGTCAGAACTAGCGTGAGAGAATACACACAACTCTGTTGATCCCTCTTCTCCCAACTTCTGCCACCTAAAACCGCTCCTTTCCGATCACTCCACGCATACACATCATGTCCGACACCACCGCACTCACCAGCATTGACGCGGACATCCGCCAGGCAGTGCAAATCGGCGATAGGAGCGCCTTTAGGGCATTGTATGACAGAGCGGTATGTTTTTCAACAAACTATTCTTCATCCCCCACTAATTATTTTTTCAGAAAATTGTTTATAGGCAGGCCAAGGCCAGTACGGAGGCCGATGTCGTTAAGGCCAGCTCGTCATCGCTCCTCTGGGCCACCATGGGACTGGTGCAAAAACTCGCCCGGGACAAAGAGGACAACAGCGCCTTCGAAGGGCTCCAAAAAGCGGTGGACGCCCACCAACCGGCACCGGCATCCGCGGGGCGCACCGCAGTGGAGAAGGCAAGGAAAATGGCCGCGGACTTGGCCAAAAGGAAAGCGGCTGAGATGGACAGGGAGCTGAAGGAGAAGGCGAGGGCTGCGGAGGAGGAGAAGAGGAGGGCCGCGGAGGCGGAGGCGGAGGCAGAGAAGAAGAGGGCGGCGGAGGCGGAGGCGGAGAAGGCGCGGAGGGGCAAGAAGAAGGCAAAGCGGATGGACAAGGAGGCAGATAGGGAGGCGGAGAGGGAGAGGAAGGAGGCAGAGAGGGAGAGGAAGGAGGCAGAGAGGGAGAGGAAGATTTTGGAGGAGGAGGAGAGGGCGAGGGCGGAAAGGGCGAAGGAGAAGGCGCAGGCGGAGAAGGCCGCCCGCAAGAGGGCCACCAAGGAAAACGCCGCGGAGGGCGAGCGGAGGGTGCAGGAGGCAGAGAGGGAGCGGCGGAGGAAGGAGAAGGGTAAGGATTGGGAAGTCGGAACGTCCGCGGGGGTAAACCCCGGTGAGTTGTATTTCTTTTCTTACTATTGCTACACTGACAGTTTTCTTTTCCAGTCCAGCCTCGTATCCGCGCGGTGGACCCCCTTCCCAAGGCGGGGCCATCGTTCCAGGAGCTGGCCAGGGAGGACACACCGCCGCCTGCCCCTCGACGCCTTCATGACCCCCCCTGCGGACGGTGCACCCGAAAGGGATTGGAGTGCAGGGTGCATGGCGGAAGGGCCGCGGCCTGCACCCCATGCAGGCTCGCAAAGCAGTCCTGCGTCTTTCCAATTGAGGACGACGCTGGCGCGCCTTCAAGTGAGTTCCCTTTTCTATCTCATTGACCTTATCATTGACCCTTTGCAGCAACTCCCGCTGCCCAGCCCACAACCGCGGACGCCGCCGCCTTGATTGCAGACCTGCAGACCGCCGTCGCAGGATTGCAGATCAACCTGAAGCGGTTGAGGAAGCAGGATGCAAAAAGGGCCGCGGAGTACAAGGCCCTCAATCTGAGGGTCTTGGAGCTTGAGGCGCAAGAGCGGGAGTTGGAGTCCCAGTCGTGGAACTGGTCTGGGCAGCTGGATCGCCACCGCAGGGGGTTGAAGAATTTGAATGAGCGGCTGATTGCGGTGGAGGAGGTGAACCCCGTGGCGGGCCCCGCGGACACCCCCGCGGACACCCCCGCGGACACCCCCGCGGACACCCCCGCGGACACCCCCGCGGACACCCCCGCGGACACCCCCGCGGACACCCCCGCGGACACCCCCGCGGACACCCCCACGGCCTCTCCTGCTCATGAGGACATGGACTCTCCCCCACCCCCACCGCCCATCTCTCTCCCTCCGCCACCGCCCACCTCTCCCCCTCCGCCACCGCCCACCTCTCCCCCTCCGCCACCGCCACCGCCCAGCTCTGCCCCTCCGCCACTGCCCAGCTCACCCCCTCATGCGGAGGCCGCGGACGTTGGCAGACTGTCTGCCACCATCACTCCACCTCCGCCCCCATCCACCCCGCCTGCCACCTCACAAGCTCCAGCTTGGAGCCCCACTGGCGCACCTGCGCCCAGCCCCACAAGCACGCCAGAGGACTCGGAGAGTGGTCCTCGAGGCGTCAAGCGCAAGGCCGCGGACCAGGGCGAGAGGCCCTTCAAAAAACATGCAGCCTAATTGGACTTGGCTCGGGGGCTGTTTCTTGAAATCTTGAAGTTGACGTACACTGTCGGACATGCCGCGGCTTTTTCTTTTCTTGCACTTTGTAGATAATGTATAGTTTCGGACATCCCGCGGACTTTTTCTTTCTTGCACTTTGTAATTATGCACATTCTCGGACATTCCGCGGACTTCTTTTTTCTTGCAATTTGTGATTGACGTAGGGCTTTCGGACATTCCGCGGACATCCCGCGGACCTTCTCCTTTTTTTTGAACACACAAAGTACACTTGTATATATTGTTATATTAGACAAGTACATACAATCAATGGCAAATGTTGACACAGGTGTACCATAGACATATCTGTATATACTCCTATGACTTTCAAAAGTATATACAAACAATCAAGTATATACAAACATTCAAAGAATTGATGACCAACATTGTGAACCACTGTAAATCATCATCACCATTCCAAAAGTATATACAGAAGATCAAGTATATACAAACAATCAAGCCATGTTGTGAACCATTGAAAAATCATTATCACCCAACAAAGCTAGCGGCACTTTGATCTGCTGGTGCCAACCCCCGCAGACCTTGATGTTGTAGCTCGCGCAGCCCCATTGCGTGTGCGGCTGCCCCTGGTATTGGCACTGGCACCAAAGTCCGCGGCCTCCGCAAGCAGTAAATCCTGCTTTGATTTCTTTCGCTTAGTCTGTCCTTCAATCTGCTTGCGCTTGCGTGTAACCGGAGGTGGGGGCGGAGTTGGTGTACCCGGCGGAGAGGGAGTAGGAGTGCCGGGCGGCGGAGTTAACTTGTTGAGGAGCTGCATTGCAGTTGCCGGCACCATATACAGTGGCAGCCCTTCGCCAGGCCCATTGATGGGTGCCTGTGTCGGAAGTCCGCGGGCATTTAAGCGGTGCATGGTGGTTTCATCAATGGTGACCAGGCCTCCATTGGTCGTGGGGTCTGGTTCAGAACTCTGTCTCCCATGACCGCGGGTGGAGTTCGGTGGCCCGCGGGGCTGATTCATTGATCTGTTATTTGGCGCTGGACTCTGTTGGTCATTGAATTCGACTTGATTTACTAGCCCGCGGGGTTCGTGAGGTTCGTTATCTGCAGCATTATTGTCTTGAAGTTCATTGTGATGGATGTGATTTTCCTGTCCGCGGGCTTCGCTCTCTGGTGACGGACAGGGGTGGTTTTGATTTTCGTTTGATGGTGGATGACTGCCTTCTAGGTCGGGCATTGAAATAAGGTCTTCTAAGGGGTCTGGAGCTGGTGCTTTGTTTTTGCCCTTCTTCCGCCTTGCTTTCTTTGCTGCTGCCGCGGCAGCCAAAGCTTCCTGGTCCTTTCGCAGCCCATAGACCGCCTCCATTCTCTCCTTTTTCTTGGTCAAGTAACTGGACCAGCGAAAGGCCTCTGAGGGTCCAAGCCTTTTCTGGCGAGAGCGCCAGAAGTCGAGCAACTCCTGGAGTTCAGTTAGTCGGAGGTTCCGTGGGTCTTGCATTCGGATGTCCGCGGGTATGTACTCCGCGGAGATGAACATTCCATTGTCCGCCTTTATGGAAGTGAATGGAGGGGATGAGTAGAGGTGTCCCGATGCTAGTTCTGTAAGGAAATTAGGATAGGCCTGATATGATAGCAAAGGATTATCACGTACTGTAATGCTGTTTCAGGAATGCGCGGACCAGAAGCTCAAGGTCATCTTTGCTCTGTTGCACACCTTCTACCAACTCCGGTAGAATTGGAAAACCATCATTTTGTTGATCCAGCTGTAGATCTGGACGTGGCTTGACTACTGGATTAGTCCGATGCAGGGGGTCTGGTGCAATGGATTCTTGGAGTGAAAGGACATAGTCCATAAGCTTTCTTTTGATGTCCTTCACTATGTGCGGAAAGGTTTCAATGAAAGTTTTACTGATCGCTCCTGCATTTGCAGCAATCCTGTCATGACTGCTCCGCGGCGGACATCAGTGCAAGTCCGCGGCGTCGATGAACAACAACTCACGTCCGGATTTTCAGTTGCCCATCTTGCGCTTTCCATGCCACAAATGTAAGGGACAGCATGCCCATCTCTCGCCACCTGTTTGCATCCTCATTCTGTACTCGTTGAAAGCCCCGCTTATCTGCGTTCCTAAGATAAGAAAGTATCAACTCTGCCATGTCCGCGGACACCGCGGAGTTACTCACTTGCGCTGCTCCTCAGGAGGATAGCCCTTGGTGCTCCACTCACGGGCAGTGGCCTCTGCCTCCTGGAGTTGTTGTGGAGTAAGTTTATTCATCACCTGTGCCAAAGCCTTGGTGCGTTGCTGAAAGGCCGCGGGGGCCGATTCATCGACCTCCTCGAGCCCCAGTATCTCTTTCAACTCTTCGGTAATCAAGCCGCGCATTGTCCGATTGACTACCTGGCGTGCAGTAACCTTCAATTTACCCGATGACTGGTTGACCGTCGGGTAGGGCCTCCAGTTGTTCCTTACATAGTCTGCCAGTTTCTGTGTGCTGATCAGCGTGATGACTCAGAGATACACACTCTAGCCTGACAGACCGTGGTAGCTGATGCGGACTTCTTGTCGGTCTTTGGCTCTGTTCCCTTTGCCTTCCAGAAGTTAAAAATATCAACCAAGACTTTGTCCCTAAAAATGGCCACCCTTTTTGCCTTGTCCGACTCTGACCGGTACTCCTCTCGGTACTTGTTGAGGACCGCGCGCTCGTCAGCCGGGTACTGGGGCTGCTTGCTTGTCTTCTTCAGGGCCGCGGGGGCATGTGGGACTGTTTCCGGTGTGAAAATATTTTCGGACATGGTGGAGCTCCGTTAAGAAATTTCCTATTTGGGTCACAAAGGGTTGAACTTCACGCTTGACAGTTGTCCCACAGTATCCGCATTTGGCAAAGAAGTTTCCAGTTTGGGTAATATGAGGCACGGGTGCATCGATGGCCCCGATTGTGAGGGCAGCTGACCTTGCACAACCATGAGGACATGTCCGTGAGTAATCAGTGACCCATCAGTAGACAGGTTCTGGTTTTTCCACCTTATCAGATCTCACCCGTACCCACCATGTTGCGTGCAGTAAAGCGCACACGTCGCAAGAAGGATGAAGTCTATGAGGAAAGTTCTCACTCACATGCCATGGATGTCGAGACAACAGTCAGGCATACCCGGAGGGGTGACATTGTGGAATCCAGGAGTGTCCCTTTGCGCAATAGGTCACCGGACCCTGCTACATCTGTCCGTCGGGGTGTGCAGGCCCGTGTCCAACCCTTTGAACATTCGGACATTCACTCAACAGAGCTGAATGACACCACTGATGAGGTGGCCCCCAAACAAAGCAAGGTGAATTGTTCTTTGAAGTAGTGTGTACATGTAATTGAATCACAGCACAGACACAAGGTGATTACCTCCAAGAATTTGTGAACCATGTTCCAGAGCTGTTGAAGGGGCTACTTGGGAGAGAGCACATTGAGAATCAAACTCAATGTTCTGATTGTCCCAAGGGCAACTATGGACGTTGGCGTTGTCGAGACTGTCTCAGTGACAGGATACTCTGCCGGGGTTGCATGCGGACAACTCACAGGGACAATCCTCTCCATCGCATTGAGTTCTGGACAGGTCGATACTTCCAGACAGCTCAGCTGCAGGAGGTTGGTACCTACTTGCTGGTCCCTCACTCCTCCGGGAAAGCACTCTGTGATACGCTGCAGCTGCAACAGGAGCAGTTGGAGAATTACCAGGTGGAATACGATGATAAAGAACAGAAGAACCACCGCACAGAGCAGCAAAATGACCCCGCGGGTCGACAGGCCAATCCCGCGGACGCCGCGGACATGACGGAGCAGCCTTCCTATGATGCGGAGGACAATGGTTATATGGCGCGCTTGAGCCGTGCTTATGGTCTACAGCCAGAATTTCATCCAATTGCTGAGGCAGGGTCTACTCTGGACACAGTTGAAGTCGAAGTGGACGAGGAAGATGACGATGACACTGGTCTCGATGATGACCTTCCGGCGAGAATGCCACGGCACGACGCATTCAACAATCGTTATGTGCGCATTGTACATGTCAATGGAATTCACTACATTCCACTTGTCTTCTGTTCATGCCGCGGAGTCAGCCAGGTCAATACAGACCTGATGCACAAACGATTGGTGCCTGCTAGCTTCACACGATACAATACGCTCTTCACCACTGCAGTCCTCGATGATTATCGCCTTGCGAACCTGGAATGCAAGGCATCTGCATTTCAGTATTGGCACAAACTCAGCCGGACAACCGCTGCAGCAACAAGCTCCGCGGACATCGACAATTTTTACTGCGAACTCCGCCGGCTCTCGCGTTCATGGAGATGGCTCAAGAAGCTCAAATGGGGTGGGTTTGGCAGCAATAACAGAGATCCAATGCAGACCACCGCAGGGGAGCTCGCCATTTTTTGCCCCACATGTCCGCAGCCGGGTGTGAATCTCCCCGCGGGGTGGGCCGCGGACCCAAATAAGTGAGTGCATTTGGTGACGATTGATCATTGTTATTGACATTATATGCAGAAAAGTATACATGAGGTCTTTTGTGGCAGATGGCAATTTCAAAGCGGATCATGTTCGCCAAAAGAACAGTGCAATGGATGTTTGGCTGTCGGAAGGGTCAGGCATGATGGCTAACCGTGCCAATTATAACGAGTTTTTGAAGGAGGCCTTCAACGTGATGACAGTGAGTCAAGTCGATTACCTCCGCGGCGTAGGCCGCGGTGTTCCATCACCTCCGCGGCGTTCTCTACTAACGTCCATTTTAGAAAGCCCCTTGCGAGAATCAGTTCCGCGCTGTTGAGCAGGCAATGCTTGTGTCCAAGGCCTGTGATGTTAAAGGAATTGTGGCCATTGCATGTGCGCGGCATGGCTGTTTTGCCCCCAACAGCCTGTCGGACCTCCACGCGGGGGAGCAGCAAAAGAATGTGGACTGGGCATTCCTCCAGGCGCTTAAAACGACAAATGTGGAAAAAATCGACGAGGTGTTGTTGATCTACGATATTGCCTGCCAATACATGGTACACTTTCTAAAGCGCATCGGTCACCTACTCCCCCCAGGAATGACTATCGCTCAGGCCATCGGACTACTCCATGTTCACGGTCACAAAGATGATTGCTTTAACCGCTTTGCAACTTCTTTCATTCCAGGCGCTGCTATAGTTGCGGGTGAAATTCTGGAGAGTTTGTGGGCCGTATTGAACACTGTGTCACCAATGACCAGAACCGCAACATTGGCACACCGAGCGGAGATCCTGGACGATCATATGAATGATTCTAACTGGAAGAAACTCCTGCAGATGCGTTAGTAAAATTTCATCCATTCCGTTACGATAACTGACAATGTCCGCGGCCGCGGAGTAGCGGTCACATTGTGTCGGACATACGAAAAGGCGACGGAGATGTTGGAGACCGCTCAGGAATATTTCAGAGGTGTCGCTTCAGGAATAAGCCGCAGACAAACCGCAACTTGGGAGGCGGAGATCCAGGAGGCCGAGCGGAGGAGGGTTCATGATGTCAAGGCCATGGACATCCTCAAAGCCCGCACCGCGGACATCGGGCAGCCGGGAGATTCCAATGGACCTGTGCAGCACTCAACAGCTGAAGAGGAGTGGATACAATCAGGCCTTGATCTTGAGGAGCGCCAGTAAGACATTTTATCTCTATTTGGCTTCCGGAACTGAACTGTTTCCATCTAGAATTGGCCTTCAAGACAAAGTCCGCCAACTTGCACGCGAGCCGCGGGAAGATGTCCGCAAGGCCGTCGAAACTGAAAGACAAAGCCTACGTGCACAAATTGATGTGTTCACATCAAAACAGCTGAGCATAAACTTCATTCCTTCGGCCTCCGCGGAGGATGTGCCAGGGAACGTCGAAGCCTTTGACAACCTAGACGAGAACCCCGCGGACCTGCCACCCTCCGGCCATGCCGCGGCGCCGGCCCAAACACGCTCCCGTCCTGCGCCTGTCAGTGCAACAGACGGACCCCTACCACCAGAGCAGACACCTATTTGCCTGCCATCCGCGGCTGGGGAAACTGAGACACATCTGGCTAAACTCGAGCTTGCATTGCGCAAGGTTCAAGCGGAGCGCCATCTGCAGAACCTCCGTAATGCAATTGCGGAGAAATCATTTTTGTACTCCCACGTCATCCGAGTTGCTCCGCGGAAGGGTGTGGTGACGCGCGCGCGGGGTAACATTGCCACCCTCAATAACACAATCACCACCCTCTGCCGGGTGTATGACAAATGCAGAGCAAAGCTTGTCCGTCTGGGTGCGGATGAAGGCACACTGGAAAGGTACAAAATTCTTGACAAGAAGCATGTGAAATCGAGCACCGCCATACTGGATCCCAACACTCCGGGCTCAACTGATATCCGAAGTACCAGTCTTTCCTGGATTTGGCAAATACCTGGTCAAGCGACAGATAGTCCAGAGGCTGTGCTGGAGTGTATGTCTTTGGTGTCAACTCCGCGGAGCTGTTACTGACATGATACCAATAGTCCAACATATTCATTTCTTGAGGGCAAGGGCACAAAAGGATCGATGGACAGAAGAATTCACTCTTGTTCAATATGAAATGACTTGGACCACCCGATATTTCCTTCATCAGGCCCAGATCTGGGTAGAGCGCGGTGCGGAGGCCGCGGCTGCTGGACAACTGGGCCCGACAGCATATGCACGGCGGAAGACCGCCATGTGGAGGGAACTTGCTTGGTTGGCGGAGCAACGATTTAAAGAAGTAAATCACTCATATGTAGCATTGGTTGAGTAGAATGGAATAAAATAATCATGATTAACATGTCCGCGGACATGACTATGCACACCAAACCAAGTACACGAACCATGTCCGCAGATGCAAAGTCTTCAAGGTTGCTTAAAAGCTTTGTCTATGCAGCAATTTTACAGATTATTGACGCTGCCTTCTACGGACATTCATTGGTTCAGTAGAATGATCATGATTACAATGTCCGCGGACCTGACTCGTTTCATGTCCACTGTTTAGCCATCTAGCTCCTCAGCAATTTAAGAGGTGTCAACCCATCATTCAAGGTAACATCCGCGGACAATATGGGTCATGTCCGCGGACTTTGTTGTCACATGCCCTGGTCACATGATGGTGCGAAATGTAAAGAACCATCCATGTGGCTGTGGCAAGAGACTTTTCTTCTCCTGTTATCTGATCCTTCATCGCACCCACATCCGAGCAAAGCAATGCCTTCCTCGACGCTCAACTTCATTGAATCGGAGAGCTTCTTGCATCCGATGCCGGGCGGGGCCGCAGTTGAAATCCAGGAGGTGCTGTATTACTGTGAATCCCGCTTTCGTGTTGCGCTAGTGAAGTATGCCGGTGTGAAGAGTGCGGAGGTCCGCGCTTCCATGCAGCGCCACCTGGCCGCGGAGCTTGTATGTACCGCCTTTTGACCTTGGACCATGATATAATTTTCCCCACATAGGATTTTGCATTGGTGTTTGTCGGTGCTGCTACGAGCATGATGGTCGCATGCGAGGTGCCGAATTTTCTCCGACTTCTCGCCAACCATTTCTATGGGCAGCCCCAACCTCAAGGCCCACTTGTTCTCTCAAACACACTCATTCTTGCACTGGAGGGCGCCATTCCACTCGAGCATCCCGCGGCCGCTGCCCCTGAATATGCCTGTGACTGGTGGAAGGAGCATGAAGACAATGAGCTTCGCGAGCCGCTCAGTCACGACACGTTGGAGGAATGCCTTATCCTTCACCGGTTTCATCAACAGAAAGCGCCGCCACTTCGAGTGCCGCGGACACTAGGAACTCTGGAAGCCTTACAGCAGTGCCGGACTCGAGTACAAGGGTTCGAGACAATATTCGAGGCCCATGGATACCAGAGCGCCCGCCGCGCTGCGGCATTTCACACCATATATGAGGCCACAGTACAAAAGGAGGACGCCCCGAAGGCGAAGGACAAGAAGGTGGAGGCCGAGAACGTGGAGCCGGACGCCGCGGAGCCGGACGCCGAGAGGACAGATGCTGCAAGTACGGATGCTGCGGGGACGGATGCTGCGGGGACGGATGCCGCGGAGCCCGCGGGGCCCAATGTTGAAATGAGCCCCTCCGAGCTCTTTGCCATATTTCACCCAGAGGCAACAGACGGACCACTGGCATCGGACTTTGGGGGGGGTCTTCCATCAGAGGAGAACATGGGAGATTATTCGGACGAGGAGGAGTCGAGGGAGGGCTCCGACAGCCCTGCAAGATATGACCCGCTTGGAAACGATGTTCACCAGCCCAGGGAGCTGCTACCCCACGAATTTCCTGATCACTTCCGCAGGCCGCCATTCGAAGGTGCGGAAGTTGAATATAGAAGTTATTACCAGCAACCCACAGAACGTGAGTTTCACAACGAGTACAACATTCCCGTGTACACAGGCTCCGCGGACATTGAAGGTAACACAATTACTTATCTACCCTTGTCCATTGTTGATTAAACTCATTCAAGGCCAAACAGCACCTGGTTCTGAGAGTGAGGATGAGCCCGCGGAGTCACCAGGTCCCAATGACGATGCTGCAGAACCCGAGATATTCTCTTCTGACGAGGAGGATCCCGCGGAGTCGCCGACACGTCAACCCAGCATCACTTTTTCAGATGATGAGGACCCTGAGGCACATGTCACCTTTTCAGATGATGAGGACCCCGAGGCACCTGAACCCAATGTCGTTGTGGAGCACCCTGCTGAACCCGACATTGAATTTTCTGACGAGGAGGACCCCGCGGAGTTGGCAACACGTGAAGACATCACCTTTTCGGATGATGATAGCCCCGCGGAGGTCATGTCTCTTTCGGATGACTCAGGTGAGGAGGGGGTTAGAGTCAGGACCCGAAACCCTAGGAGACCACCCATCGAAATGCTTGAGGGCTTATTGCAATTTTCAGACAATGAAATCAATGAGGAGCTTGCAATTGCAGAGATGATTAGGGGTGGAAGCTTTATCTTGGACACTTTCTTGTTTTCTTTTTGCTGATAATGGAAATAAATATCATGCATTTATGAGTCCTATAAATGAAACATGAATAATGAGCAGGGACACCCCAGAAATAGTTGGTAAATTAAGGTTGGAAGAGAGAGCTCTGGCTTTGATGCATGTCCGCATTTGTGGTCGTTTTAAAAAGGGAACAGATTGGCGCATCAGGGTATCAGCAATGAGCCCCGCGGAGGTCCGCAGATCCCCCGCTAGCCCCCAACGGCACGGCCCGCTGCTGGGTGTGCCCACAGGCAATGATCCGCGGGGGTCCGCAGATCCCCCACCCCGCTGCAGTGCTGGGTGTGCCCACGGACAACGATCCGCGGAGGTCCGCAGATCCCCCACCACCCTGCCCCCCCCCCCCCCCCACAGCACTGTATAGGCCCGCTGCAGCACCAGCGGGGCCGCTGGTACAGTGCCACACGGCTACATGTAGGGGCCCCGCTGGCACCGTGCCAAACGGCTACATGTAGGGGCCCCGCTGGCACCGTGCCAAACGGCTACATGTAGAGCGGCCCCGCTGGTGCCATCAAGTACGCTACATGTAGCGACCCCGCTAGCACCGTGCCACACGGCTACCTCATTCCAGCGGAGGTCTGCAGATCCCACCCCACTGCCCCAACGGCACCATATAGGCGCAAACCGCGGAGGTCCGCAGATCCCCCGCTAGCCCCCCCAACGGCACGGCCCGCTGCTGGGTGTGCCCACAGACAATGATCCGCGGGGGTCCGCAGGTCCCCCACCCCGCTGCAGTGCTGTGTGCCCAATGATCCGCGGGGGTCTGCAGATCCCCCACCCACTGCAGTGCTGGGTGTGGACAACGATCCGCGGATGTCCGCAGATCCCCCGCTAGCCGCGCTGCCACCCCAACGGCACCATATAGGCCCGCTGCAGGGTGTGCCCACGGACAACGATCCGCGGATGTCCGCAGACCCCCCGCTAGCTGCCCCCCACCCCAACGCACCATATAGGCCCGCTGCAGTGCTGGGTATGGCCACGGACAATGATCCGCGGGGGTCCGCAGATCCCCCACCCCGCTGCAGTGCTGGGTGTGTCCACGGACAACGATCCGCGGAGGTCCGCAGATCCCCCACCACCCTGCCCCCCCCCCCCCCCACAGCACTGTATAGGCCCGCTGCAGCACCAGCGGGGCCGCTGGTACAGTGCCACACGGCTACATGTAGGGGCCCCGCTGGCACCGTGCCAAACGGCTACATGTAGGGGCCCCGCTGGCGATCCAGCGGCCCCGCTGGTGCCGTCAAGTACGGTACAATGTATGGCCCCGCTGGACAGTGGGACACGCTACATTGTAATGCCCCTACCTGGCAAAGGAACTTGCTCAGCTATTCTTGGAACATGTCTTCTCCAAGCACGGACTGCCCGATGACATCATCTCCGACAGAGGCACCCTCTTCGTCTCCCGTTTCTGGAGCTCGCTATGTAAAGCCCTGGACATCAAATTGAACCTTTCGACCGCGTATCACCCGGAGACCGACGGCCAGACGGAACGAGTAAACCAGACACTGGAACAGTACCTCCGGATATACGTGAACTACCTCCAGACCAACTGGCGAACACAGCTCCCACTGGCGGAATTCACGTATAACAATACGACCCATTCGACCACGGGAGTCTCTCCTTTCTTTGCGAACAAGGGTTATCACCCCTGCCTGACAATTTCTATAAAAGACATACCGGCAAAGGAAGCCCAGGAGGTAGCCGTAGACCTCCGGACCCTCCAGGACTACCTCCGCCAAGAGATAGAGATCGCAAACGAAGCCTACAAACGATTCGCGGACAAGAAACGGGACCCTACACCAGATTGGGCCGTAGGAACGGAGGTATGGCTCGATTGCCGGAACATCAAAACGAAACGCCCCTCCAAAAAGCTGGACCACCGGAGACTGGGCCCCTTCAAAATCCTACAGAAGATCTCCAGCCACGCGTATCGACTGGAACTACCTCCGACACTGAAGGGAATTCACACTGTGTTCCACGTCAAGTTACTCGAAAAACACGAACACGAGAACTTCCCAGGACGATCAAAGCCACCTCCGCAGACAATCGAAATCGAGGGCGAGGAGCACTACGAAGTAGAACGAATCCTAGACTCCCGAACACGAGGGAAACACGTGCTCTACTTGGTACGATGGGAAGGATATGGCCCCGAGGACGACACATGGGAACCAGCAGGAAACATAGAGGGAGCAAAAGACATGGCCCTCGAATTCCATCGTCTATTCCCAAGGAAACCACGAGACCCCACAATCTAGAATCCGACGAAATTCACGCACTTCACGAAATTTATGAAAAAACCCCTTCAAGAAAACGATTTCTATCACCAAATGTATTTCGAACACCGGGACAACGACACTACAAGAAAAAGAAAACACCAAGGAAAAAAGAATTAACGAACTTCAGATGTAAATATTCAACAAAGAGAAAGCAGAGAAAGCCCAAGACACCACCAAGAAGACCGACTAGTCAATGCGACGACGTTTAGAAGGACCCGCGCTCGAAGTGGAACCCTCCCCGCGACCAACCCCGACCTCCCCACCCAAATTTCCCTCCAACGGACGCATCGAAGCAATATCCTGCTCGTCGTCGGCGATTAATTGAGATCGAGACACGAACTCGGCGAGAGCGTCTTCATGAGTGAGCGAGGCGCGGTGAAGAGCAAGGAAGTGCTCGAACGCCGGGAAAGGAACCTCGGGATCAACAGGGGGACGGAAAAGCTCGAGGAGCGAGTGCCGCTCAAGGATCCGATGAGCGCCAGCGATGATAGTTCGGACCGGCGACGCCTCCAGCTCGACGAGGGCACGACGCAGAGCACCATCCGCAATGTACATGTCAGAAGCGAAGGCAGTACGCAGGAGGTCGAGGGATACGACAAGTTTTCAGAAAAAGGGAAAGAAAAAGACAAAAAGAATGGAATAAAACTCACCATGAACGCGAAGTCGAAGGTCCAAGGCATGACCACGCCAATGGTCCCGGACCTCCTGAAGATGTACGACGTGCCCCTGCAGGCCAGCTACCTCATCTCGAAGACCCATAATCACCATCCGAAAATCCTCGACCTCAGCTTCATGATCGACGTCCACGACCTCCACGGCACGGTCACGCTCGTCGGCGAGCTCGGATAGGGCTCCGCGAAGACGATTCTTGTAACGTTCACCCTCGACCTCGAGACGCTCGACCTGAGTCGAAAGGGCCTGCGCACGCGCGACCTCCTGGTCGTAAAGACGCTGGAGACGGAGGAACGCCTCCGGCGAAGGAACAGAAGGAGCAGGGGTAGCAAGGGGGGACGACAGCAACATAGCGGGGGGGCAGGATTGCAAAACGGGCGAGGGAGAAACCGAAGTAGACGGGCTCCTTAAGAAAAGAGGCTCGACAGGGGGAATATCGGGAGACGCCACACGCATAGCGTCCAACAAAGGAGAGGCCAGAGGGGGAGAAGTCGACGCCGCGGGGGAAAGGGAGGGGGAACGAGGCACAGACGAAGGACGTCCCCTAAACCCCTGCAGACCAGATTGCATACCCCCATGACTAGCAGGCCCAGATCGCATAACCCCACGACTAACAGGCGCTAATTTCCGACCCTGTCCTCGGGTACCACGAAAAATAGCACGCGCAGGCGGAGCACGGCTAATACTGACGACGGCCTCATCCCCAGAAGACGACGGCGGGGAAATGACTGCCTCAGAAAACACGGAGGTAAGGGAAGGTTCGAGGGAAGGGGGCGCCACATGCAAAATGCTACGAATAGCGGAGAAGGACATGGCGACACCGGTGCGGGAGAAGGTAAAACCCTCGGTACGGGACCGCAACCACGCCAAGGGGATCGTCAACTCCCTAGACGCCACCTCCAGACCATGGTCAAACGAGAGTGAGCATAGGGAGTGCGCAGCGCAACAATCGACGCAGGGCAGGGTCCCGCGGAGACAAACCTCCTGGAAACGACAAGGCTGCCGACGTTCCCGACATCGATCACACTAGCAAAAGACCCCAAAAAAAAAAAAAAAAGAAGAATCAGCTGAAAGATCTAGCCCGATCGCAAATGAAAGACGACACTTACCGGTCCGTGCGCCTCACACCAGGCCAAAGAGGGAGGAACCCGCACAGCGGTACGCATCACCTCCGCCAGAACCGCATCGGTCAGGAGAGGCCCCCAAGACAATGAAGTCGCTGCCGGACGCGACACGGGATCACTGGAAGATTTGAAGAGGGCCTCCGGAGTAGTCGAACGAGAACGACGGACCTGCGGAGCCCGGACGGGAAGACGGATAACCAGTCGAGGGAGGGGGGGCGTAGGGGAAGCAGGGGAAGACCTAGGAATGACTTCGACACTCTCATCTGGGAGAACAGCGATCCCGGGAAGAGAAGGAGTCGGGGAGACGGATTGGGGCGCATCCAGAAACGCCACACGCGCCCGATCTTCGACGGACAATCGCGCCAACTCCGGATCGCGTACAACTCGGGCGACAGAGGCGGAGGACGTGGTACCTTGGTTAGGGGTCGACATTGAGGAGGATGAGAAGAAGATTGAAAAGAAAAACAGCCAAAGTTTTTCTTCTATTCGATCTCCGAGATCCTCAAAACACCCACAAGGACCCACAAGCGATCTAGACCACACGTGCCCCTCACGTGACCGCGCACACGCTAAAACGAAACACAAGACTTTATTACCCTTGCACTCGAAGGCTTCCCCGCGTCTCAGTGGCTCGATGCTTGAGGAGGGGGTAATGTCACGACCGCCCCTAACGACCACCCCTAAAACTCACATCCACTACGTTTTCCCACGCACGACCACTGTATATATATGGCACCACTTCTCTGTTGGACTCTTTACCTCGATATTACCTATTGTTAAGACTAGTTCTCGTTCTCGTTCTCGTTTCTCTCTCTCTCTCTCAATACATTCGGCTTCACACTCGTATCGCCTGAGCTCGTTCGTTCGAATCAGCCCCGGTGAACACCTTCATCAACGCTCACGACCTCCGAATACTCCTTCGTAGGCCGTCTTCCTTGACGAACGTCAGGCCTGTCCGCTTCGGTGGTTCCAGAATAACTATGTAACCGGCGTGCTACACAGGTCCTAACAGGTTCTCGTCTAGGTTGTCAAAGGCTTCGACGTTCACTGGCACTTCCTCCGCGGAGGCCGAAGGAATGAAGTTTATGCTCAGCTGTTTTGATGTGAACACATCAATTTGTGCACGTAGTAGGCTTTGCCTTTCAGTTTCGACGGCCTTGCGGACATCTTCCCGCGGCTCGCGCGCAAGTTGGCGGACTTTGCCTTGAAGGCCAATTCTAGGTGGAAACTGTTTAGCTCCGGAAGCCAAATAGAGATAAAATGCTTACTGGCGCTCCTCAAGATCAAGGCCTGATTGTATCTACTCCTCTTCAGCTGTTGAGTGCTGCACATGTCCATTGGAATCTCCTGGCTGCCCGATGTCCGCGGTGCGCGCTTTGAGGATGTTCATAGCCTTGACATCATGAACCCTCCTCCGCTCGGCCTCCTGGATCTCCGCCTCCCAAATTGCGGTTTGTGTGCGGCTTATTCCCTGGGCAACTCCTTTGAAATATTCTTGGGCAGTCTCCAACATCTCCGTCGCCTTTTCGTATG
Source organism: Tricholomella constricta (assembly GCA_013368375.1). NCBI lineage: Eukaryota > Fungi > Basidiomycota > Agaricomycetes > Agaricales > Lyophyllaceae > Tricholomella > Tricholomella constricta. Next base: position 694,302 of record JAACJP010000007.1, on the reverse strand, counting down.
TCCGACACAATGTGACCGCTACTCCGCGGCCGCGGACATGGTCAGTTATTGTTATGGAATAGATGAAATTTTACTAACGCATCTGCAGGAGTTTCTTCCAGTTAGAATCATTCATATGGTCGTCCAGGATCTCCGCTCGGTGTGCCAACGTTGCGGTTCTGGTCATTGGTGACACAGTGTTCAACACGGCCCACAAACTCTCCAGAATTTCACCCGCAACTATAGCAGCGCCTGGAATGAATGAAGTTGCAAAGCGGTTAAAGCAATCATCTTTGTGACCGTGAACATGGAGTAGTCCGATGGCCTGAGCAATAGTCATTCCTGGGGGGAGTAGGTGGCCGATGCGCTTTAGAAAGTGTACCATGTATTGGCAGGCAATATCATAGATCAATAACACCTGGTCAATGTCTTCCACATTTGTTGTTTTAAGCGCCTGGAGGAATGCCCAGTCCACATTCTTTTGCTGCTCACCCGCGTGGAGGTCCGACAGGCTGTTGGGGGCAAAACAGCCATGCCGCGCACATGCAATGGCTACAATTCCTTTAACATCACAGGCCTTGGACACAAGCATTGCCTGCTCAACAGCGCGGAACTGATTCTCGCAAGGGGCTTTCTAAAATGGACGTTATTACAGAACACCGCGGAGTTGATGAACACCGCGGCCGTCACCGCGGAGGTAATCGACTTGACTCACTGTCATCACATTGAATGCTTCCTTCAGGAACTCATTATAATTGGCCCGGTTAGCCATCATACCTGACCCTTCCGACAGCCAAACATCCATGGCATTGTTCTTTTGGCGAACATGATCGGCTTTGAAATTGCCATCTGCCACAAAAGACCTCATGTATACTTTTCTGCATCTCATGTCAATAGCAATGATCAATCGTCACTAAATGCACTCACTTATTCGGGTCCGCAGTCCACCCCGTGGGAAGATTCACACCTGGCTGCGGACATGTGGGACAAAAAATGGCGAGCTCCCCTGCAGTGGTCTGCATTGGATCTCTGTTATTGCTGCCAAATCCACCCCATTTGAGCTTCTTGAGCCATCTCCATGAACGCGAGAGCCGGCGGAGTTCGCGATAAAAGTTGTCGATGTCCGCGGAGCTCGTTGCTGCAGCGGTAGTCCGGCTGAGTTTGTGCCAATACTGAAATGCAGATGCCTTGCATTCCAGGTTCGCAAGACGATAATCATCGAGGACTGCAGTGGTGAAGAGCGTATTGTATCGTGTGAAGCTAGCAGGCACCAATCGTTTGTGCATCAGGTCTGTATTGACCTGGCTGACTCCGCAGCATGAACAGAAGACAAGTGGAATGTAGTGAATTCCATTGACATGGACAATGCGCACATAACGATTGTTGAATGTGTCGTGCCGTGGCATTCTCGCCGGAAGGTCATCATCGAGACCAGTGTCATCGTCATCTTCCTCGTCCACTTCGACTTCAACTGTGTCCAGAGTAGACCCTGCCTGAGCAATCGGATGAAATTCTGGCTGTTGACCATAAGCGCGGCTCAAACGGGCCATATAATTGTTATCCTGTGCATCATAGGAAGTCTGCTCAGTCATGTCCGCGGCGTCCGCGGGGTGGACATGTCGACCCGCGGGGTCGTTCCGCTGCTCTGTGTGGTGATTCTTCTGTTCTTCATTGTCATATTCCACCTGGTATCTCTCCAACTGCTCCTGTTGCAGCTGTAGCGTATCACAGAGTGCTTTCCTGGAGGAGTGAGGGACCAGCAAGTAGGTACCGACCTCCTGCAGCTGAGCTGCCTGGAAGTATTGACCTGTCCAGAACTCAATGCGATGGAGAGGATTGTCCCTGTGAGTTGTCCGCATGCAACCCCGGCAGAGTATCCTGTCACTGAGACAATCTCGGCAACGCCAACGTCCATAGTTGGCCTTGGGACAATCAGAACATTGAGTTTGATTCTCAATGTGCTCTCTCCCAAGGAGCCCCTCCAACAGCTCTGGAACATGGTTCACAAACTCTTGAAGGTAATCAGCTTGTGTCTGTGCTTTGATTCAGTTACATGTACACAATACATCAAAGAACAATTCACCTTGGCCCGTTTGGAGGCAACCTCATCAGTGGTGTCATCCAGCTCTGTTGAGTGAATGTCCGAATGCTCAAAGGGTTGGACATGTGTTTGCACACCCTGAGGGGCAGATGTAGCAGGGTCCGGTGACCTCTTGCGCAAAGGGACACTCCTGGATTCCACGATGTCACCCCTCTGGGTATGCCTGACTGTTGTCTCGACATCCATGGCATGTGAACGAGAACTTTCCTGAAGGACTTCATCCTTCTTGCGACGTGTGCGCTTTACTGCACGCAACATGGTGGATAAGGGTGAGATCTGATATGGTGGAAAAATCAGAACCTGTCTACTGATGGATCACTGATTACTCTCGGACATGTCCTCATGGTTGTGCAAGGTCAGCTGCACTTACAATCGGGGCCATCAATGCACCCATGCCTTACATTACCCAAACTGGAAACTTCTTTGCCAAATGCGGGACTGTGGGACAACTGTCAAACACGGAGTTCAACCCTTTGTGACCCAAATAGGAAATTTTCAACGGAGCTCCACCATGTCCGAAAATATTTTCACACCGGAAACAGTCCCACATGCCCCCGCGGCCCTGAAGAAGACAAGCAAGCAGCCCCAGTACCCGGCTGACGAGCGCGCGGTCCTCAACAAGTACCGAGAGGAGTACCGATCAGAGTCAGACAAGGACAAAAGGGCGGCCATTTTCAAAGACAAAGTCCTTGTTGATATATTCAACTACTGGAAGGCAAAGGGAACAGAACCAAAGACCGACAAGAAGTCCGCGTCTGCCACCACGATCTGTCAGGTTGGGGAGTATCCCTGAGTCATCACACTGATCAGCACACAGAAACTGGCAGACTGGGTAAGGAACAACTGGAGGCCCTACCCAATGGTCAACCAGTCATCGGGTAAATTAAAGGTTACTGCGCGGCAGGTAGTCAATCGGACAATGCGCAGCTTGATTACCGAAGAGTTGAAAGAGATACTGGGGCTCGAGGAGGTCGACGAATCGGCCCCCGCGGCCTTTCAGCAACGCACCAAAGCTTTGGCACAGGTGATGAATAAACTTACTCCACAACAACTTCAAGAGGCAGAGGCCACCGCCCGTGAGTGGAGCACCAAGGGCTATCCTCCTGAGGAGCAGCGCAAGTGAGTAACTCCGCGACGCCCGCCACTTCAGTCAACCCCCTGGAGACCCCTTATTAGGGTAGTCAGTCCCACTGTGAAAGACTACCCTAACTAGGCCCTAGACCATGGTTCAGGACCACCCCCCCTGGGAATCCCATAATTAGGCATGGTCTTCCCATATTGGTCTTTCCCGACCATGCCCAGGGAGTGCCAAGTATTGTAATCTTGTCCAACTGTAATGTGGGGCTGCCCAAGAAATATGAGCAAGCCCAGCATGTCACGTCACACTTATCGCCAAGACTATACACAATAAAACATGGTTCATCTAAGCACTTGGAAAGTTTCAATGAGCATCATGTCAGTTTTCTGGACAAACAAATGAAAATTTGATTAGATACAAAAAAATGAAAGCAAGTAGAAGAATAAGGTGTCTTATTGGAATAATTAGGTTAACAAAAAATATCTTGTCAGTTAGTAAAATATCTTTTGACCAGCATATATTTTGTACATTCAAAACTTACACTCCATGCTCTTCACCTTGGGCAGAGCAACATCCATCCAGTCAATTTGAAGTGTATTTGCATGTTCACTGTGTATTTGGTAGCATATTGTACTATTTGTATTTAATAACATATAAAGGAGGGCCAAGTTTATATGCGAGCAACTATATTTGAACCACTCAGCAACTTTAGTAGTGCTGAATTACAGACCGTTAGGCAAGACCACACCTCACAAATGTGGTAGTTGGGAGTCCCAATACAGATGCAACTTCTTTTGGTAATCCCATCTTTGATGGTCCTAGACCAGTTGGGCAAGACCACACCTCACAAATGTGGTAGGTGGGAGTCCCAATTCAGATGCAACTTCTTTTGGTACTCCCATCTTTGATGGTCCTAGACCAGTTGGGCAAGACCACACCTCACAAATGTGGTGAGTGGGAGTCCCAATACAGGTGCAACTTCTTTTGGTACTCCCATCTTTGATGGTCCTAGACCAGTTGGGCAAGACCACACCTCACAAATATGTTTGGTGGGAGTCCCAATTGGGGTGTTCCACACTACCTGGGCAAGACCTTAGCTCAAATGGGAGTCCCAGTATTCAGTTTTTACAGTCTTGGGAGAATTGACATTCAAACAGATATAGTTCATGAATGCATTTAAAATGTCAAGCACAGTCCATGTATGGGTATAAAAATATGATATAAAGGAGCACATATAATCTATGGGCATAAGTTCTGAAAAGGCTAAGAAACTAGTACTCATACTCATCATCATCATCAGCATCATATTGGTTTTGATAAGTGGGAGGCTGATGTTGCATCACATACCCTCTTTCTGCACCTCCACGTGATGGGCCAGCTACAGGTTCCCTACTGCCATGCTGTGCACGTGCTCGTTGTGGAATTGGAGCAATTACACGAGGGTCCTGTTGTATGTCGCGAAGCTTTCGTTTCTTCACTGGAGGCTCCATGCCTTGAGAATCCCGAGCACGATGGGCACCAAAGTGGTGAGCGCGACCATCGGCTATCTCCAGATCAGCATCTTCATCTTCAGGGTATGGTTGGCGATGTAGCGGGGCTTGGTCATAGTGATTGCGTGGATCCCTGTCACTGGTGTACTGGTGACGTCGAGCAGACTTCGCAGTCCGATTCCATGAGTGGTGATGTCTACCGCGGGATGGTGCTCGGAGATCAAGATGTGGGTGTTCTGCATGTGACTTTTGCAGGGGTGGCGGACGTTCGGACTGATGGCTCTCGCCAGGGGGGCGACCAACACGGGGCTTGTTTAGTGTCTGGGAGTGCTGAGCAGGGTGGCCACTGGTGTCATCTTCTGATTCTGAACGGTCTTCAGGATCTAAACGGTGCTCCTTAGTTTTGGAAAGCTCTCGCTTGTACTTCTTAGAATCCAGGAGCGTCAAGAGCACTACTCCATCGGTATTGATCACCAGTGGAACATTCTCTTGCTCACGCAGAGGCAATGCCTTTTCCTCTGAAGGCTGCCGTTAGTTTACATCTTAACGGTCAGAAATGTGACAACATACCATCATCCCAAGAAACAATCCTCACAATCTCATCAAAGTCCTCGTCCTCTGTTGACTTGACTCGGTTATCAATCATGGCCTTCAGTTGCTTACTCCCGAAGTTCTTTGGCTCGCAATCAAGGCCTGGAGAGACAAGATCGATGGGCCAGCCTTCGAGGCGCATTTGATGGGTATATGCCATGTCGGCCCAGTGCTTCCACTGCATGGTGAGACTGTTGGCCTCTCTGTCCGAGAGTTTGTGACCAATAATATGACCTGAAGTCAAGACAGTGTCAGGATATTGTGGTGTGTACAGAGGTAACAACATACCTATGTCACTTCGCATAATCTCCCCCAAAAGGCGGCGATGGTGGTCTCTCAAGGCCGTCCCTTTGGTTTGTTCCCAGTTGACGGGGAACCGACTTCTTGCAACTGCGACGTGGCGACTGCGTACTTCAGCATTTCTAGAAATTATCTATGTTAGGCTAACATTAGGAGGCATTTATATGCGACGTACTTGAACATTCCTTCGTAGTCACCGAGTTGCGAGTTGATCGACGTCTTGTATTCGTTTCGTACTGCTACGTATCCAGGTGAACCACCCCATGCAACACTGGCACTTGCTCCTCGAAGATCTCGCTCCGTGTCGACACCAAAGCCAAAGACATGGACGCCGTATTGATCCCAGGCTTGAATGCTCTGATTTTAGGTCATCAGACACGTCACTATGTTGAGAATACAAGGTGTTTACTTACCAAGTTGATGAACGGTTCAAGTATCCGGCTCATAACTGCCTTAAAATTCCCTGTATCCCGTTTACCTTCAACATAGACAGACAGACGCTCCTTGTACCAGTCTAACTGCTCCTTGAAGTGTGCTTCCCGTGCATCGGCACCGTGCGAGCCATCGAGTTCTTGGAGGTGCTTGTTGTACTCCTCTTTGACAAAAGACTGCCAGTCGCGTGCTGTGACTGTAGCGTATTCGTGTTAGTGACGGCGAAGCCTAAAGGTTCTGAAAAATGTACCATCATCGCTGCGCTTTGTCTTCCCATGCTCGCCGTACCAGGCTTGAAACGTGTTCCAAGGATTTAGACGGCGAGGACGCTTCACGTCCTCGCCCACAGCTCGCTGTAAAACAAGCACTGACTTTCTGTACTTGACAGAAAGCTCTTCCAGGCTGTCGCGGTAGACCTGGTAACTCGCCAACGCAGCAGCGACTGCTTCTTTGGGCAGAGGACCAGAGGTGAGATCACCCTCCCCTCGGTCACTGTTCCCTCCTGCCCTGTCCCATCCCTCTCCCTCTACTTCTCCCTCTCTGATACTATCCCTGCCTCCCTGCTCGTCATCAGGCGCCTGCAGAGCAATCTGAGACTGAGCCCGCTGCTTGCCTTTCTGTTGAGCAGTCAAGCGCTCAGGAGACATATTTGCCTCCTTCAGGAATGCTTCCTCGTCTTCTTGGTCCTGTTCTTCGATGGTGGGGGTTGTCACGCGTCCGCGTTTGCGTTCACGAGCAAGAGCAGCTGTTTGCAATGCTGCCGCCTCCTCAAAGTCTGATGCACTAAGATCACTCTCCGGCGCGGGGCTCTCCAGTGAGGAAGAATCTGCGATGCCTCCCCATTCCTCCTCATCATTGTTTTCACCGCTGGCAGAGTCCTCATCTCCACCACCTGTGCCCTTGCCTTCGCCACCACTACCCTGACCTCTGCCGCCACTATTCTCATCCCCGCCATCCTCATCCCTGCCACCCTCATCCCTGCCACCATCATCCCCGCCACTCTCATTTCCACCACCATCATCCCTGCCACCCTCATTCCCGCCACCCTCATTCCCGTCACCCTCATTCCCGCCACCCTCATTTCCGCCACCCTCATTCTGATGCTCTGCACTATCCTTGTCGCCACCACTCATACCATCTACATCCCCGCCGCCACCATTGCCATCTATATCATAATTGTTGAGTTCGTCGTCAAGCTCCAATTCGGCAGGGAGCATCAGGGTCAACGGAGAACTGGGCTCTTGTAACTCGACCTCATCAATGGATCCAAACGTGTCCTTCAACCCGGATCCCCATACCCGATTAGAAATGAACTGATTCTCGTCGTTGTCGCGTAGTGCAGAGGATCTGTAGGTCTTCAAATGACGTGGACGTGGACGGTCCAAGGAAGGGGCCAACACAGACGCAGCCGCATTTGGAGGCGAGCATGGATGAGAAGGAGTGTCGGTAGCAGAAGATGCGTCAGGAATACTCTGAGCATCAGGTGGAAGGGAATTGGTGCTGCCAGATGTGTCAGGAATAGCAGGAGTCTCGAGTGCTGTCTCCGAATTCCCTGGCGCAAATGCTGCATTCTCAGGAGGTGCAGAGTTGGCACCAAATGCTGCATTCAACGCATTTTCCAGACCGGCAGTAGCTAACGATGAGGCAGAGTGCGGAGTATCAGGTTTTTTGCGTTTGCCTGATGACCGACTACCCAGAGGCAGCTGATGAAATGTACCCGATGGTTTCGAACGAGTAGTACGCATTGGTAGTTTCAACTACAAAGGGACGATACATTTGTTAGAACACGTAGACGTAGAATGAACAACTTGTAACATACTTATTGAAAGCGAAAATGTCAGATTGGCCTTACAAGCAAGATCTAAACCGCACAAGATTAGTCTTGAAATCCATCAATCCGGGAATACAACTGTCAGTAAGTACTGTTTACATATATATGAAGGCAATTATTTGGAACTCATAACTTCAGTCTTATTTATATGTGTAATATTGTCGTCAATTCAGGCTGATTCAATCAAACTTACAATCATTATAACGAACTATTCTATTCTATCCAATGTGTCCAAATTCAAAGTAATAATGGTCTACATTGCGTAAAGGTAACCTGGCTCATGTAATATACGACGAAAGCGGTCAACACAAGAAAACTACCAGAAGGCCCCAGGGCAGAGCACACAGCTTTCAGCACAGAGGGCAAGTGATGACGAGGCAGGCGACGACGGGGTACAGAAATTGGGTTGACTTTACCTGAAAACGGCAGGCGGGGTTGTCAGAAGCGCGTAAAAACATAAAATGGACGAGACTTACCAGTGGGGCAGCACTCACAGCTGGCACATACGTAGGGCAGGCAATGACGATGAACAGGGGGGAGGGGGGTAATGATGACGAGCACCGTGGCCGACGATGACGAGCAGAGGGGGGCCGGCCGGCAATGGGCAGCGAAGTCGACGGGTATCCATGCAAACTTGTCAGTAGGTGGTAGATGGATGAATGAGATACTTACTTGGGGGGAAGCAAACACAGCTGCAGGCAGGCAGAGAGGGCGATGGGCGGGGAAGGCGATAGGCGGGGAGGGTGACGAGCCTGAGAAAGGCGTTCAGAATTGTCGGGAACATAATGAGAACGGGGGAATGCTTACCTGGGGGGCGGGCGGCGATGACGAGCAGGGCAACGGCAATCGCGATGGGGAGAGGGTGACGAGCAGCCTGGAAAATAGCGTGCATCAACAGGAGACGAAGGAAACGAATAAAAAAAAAACTTACCGCGACGACGAGGAGCAGAGAGGGTGTAACGATGAGCAGAGGGCAGGCGACGACGAGCAGAGGCCAACAGACGACGAGCAGAGAGGGCCGAGACGACGAGCAGAGGGGCAGGTGATGAGATGGTGGAAGAACGGGAAAGAAAACAATAATTACAAGTGCACACTCTTGCAGGGGGGATGTTTAGGGCAGGCCATAGCCACCCGTTACATAAACTGTACAGTCGCGGAATTTGCCGCGCTTTGGCCTGGGTTCGGACGAGCAAGAGCCCGTCAACCGGATGTGGCCCAGACCAGTGCACGTGCCTTGCATCCGGTTGACGGGCTCTTGCTCATCCGCAGGTCAAAGTGCGGCAAGTTCCGCAACTGTACAGTTTATGTAACGGGTGGCTATGGCCTGCCCTAAACATCCCCCCTGCAAGAGCGTGCACTTGTAATTATTGTTTTCTTTCCCGTTCTTCCACCATCTCATCACCTGCCCCTCTGCTCGTCGTCTCGGCCCTCTCTGCTCGTCGTCTGTTGGCCTCTGCTCGTCGTCGCCTGCCCTCTGCTCGTCGTCGCCCGCCCCTTCTGCCTCTTGTAAGTTTTTTTTTTTCCATTCATATGTTTTCTACCACCTGCTGACAATTCTGTACACTGCCCACCTGCCCCACTCTCATCTTCTTCTGCTCGTTGTCGTCGCCTGCGCCCATGTAAGTCCCGTCTTTGTCTAGTACACCTCTGGCTAATTCTTGTTTTCCAGGTTGCTCGTCGCCCTCCCTGCCCGTCGCCCTCCCTGCCCGTCGCCCTCCCTGCCCGTCGCCCTCCCTGCCCGTCGCCCTCCCTGCCCGTCGCCCTCCCTGCTCATCGCCCTCCCTGCTCATCGTCCTGTCCCTGCCCATTGCGCTCCCTGCCCGTCGCGCTCCCTGCTCGTGTCCATGTCCATGTAAGTCCCGTCTTTGTCTAGTACACCTCTGGCTAATTCTTGTTTTCCAGGTTGCTCGTCGCCCTCCCTGCTCGTCGCCCTCTCTCCCTGCCCGTCGCCCTCCCTGCTCGTGTCCATGTCCATGTAAGTCTTTTCTTTATCGAGTACACCTCTGGCTAATTCTTGTTTTCCAGGTTGCTCGTCGCCCTCCCTGCTCGTTCCCTTCCCTGCTCGTCGCCCTGCCGCAATCCCTGTTTAAAGTGAGTATCTTCTTCTTTGTGTACTTATCACCTGTTAATGTTTCTGTACGCTATTTTGCAGGCTCCTCCTTGCCCGTCACCTGCTCATTATTGCCTGCTCTGCCCGCCGTTGCCCTCGGTAAGCCTTGCCATAACTGTCCTCTTCATTCCAATGTTGACTTGAATTACTTTAGGTTAGTTCTCAATCTTGATTTGATTTGTAGGTAAGTTTCAACATGACTATACCAGTATGTATTGCCGCTGATTGATCTTTGCTGTCCTTAGGTCACCATAGATTAACTAGTTTTCTTCCCTCTCTACAATATTTGTTATTATGTCGCTTAGAGTAGCTTACATATGTATAATTTGAATGAAGATCTGCCCGAGCATGAGCGAGGAGTACAGTACTCCTCGCTGCTTCTAAGATTTTGTCACGCCTGATGGTGCCTTCTACAGGCAAATGTGCAAACTCCCGCATCACAACGAAACAACCTGAAACGTCCACGGCTTGAGGTAAATACATAGATCTCGCCTTGAACCACTGTCGTAGATGCCTAATGTCAGTTAAATAAATTCCAGAGAAATAGTGCCCATCAATTTCTGGACATAGAGGCCACGGTGGACGGCGGCAATGAGACCGACGACGATGAGGACGACAGTGATTTAGGTTTACTATCTTCTCTTTTGTTATAATTTGTATAATGACACATATCCTTGCAGAATTCATTGACGAAGGGGAGTCTGCTGCAGCTGACCGATCAACGTCACACCGCCGTCTCTTTCGGGAGTACCAGCGCATAGTAGAGACCTCGGATGATTGGGATGAACTGGTACTCCGTGCACGTGAACGAGCACAGCACGACAGGATACCAGTGCCTTCACAACCAACGGATGATGAGCGACCGTTCGCTGAGAATGCACGTCTGTGGCGTGTCGCTGTCAAGGTGCGCCACATGCCAGAACATTGTGGAAAAAAAACTAATCATATTATAGCCCGGCTGTGAGGAAACCATAGTTCCCATATTGATGGAAAAGGTCTTCCGTTCAGCAGGTCAATATTTGTCTGTGGCATCCATTGTTGGCAGAGCTTCTCGACCCGGCTGGATAGTGGTAGAAGCCACTCAGCTCAGCGATGTCCGGGAACTATGTCAAAATGTATCAAACATTTTCCCCCAGCGTGTCCATTTCGTTGAGCCATCGGACGCACCGGCCTGGCTCCAGGAAACTCCTGCATTTACTCCTCGCTCGCAATCGTGGATTCGCTTAACAAAGTACCCATATAAAGGTGTTTTTATAATTTCAATTCAAGTCTCGATCTGACAAATTATCACAAAAGGCGATCTTGCCTACGTCCAACACTTCGGCGAGATGTGGCCTGGGCAGGCAAGGATCCTTGTCGTGCCACGTCTCAAACTCCAACCACCATCCTCAGTTTCTGCTGGTAAGCGCAAGCGTACAGGACGCCCTCCCCAGGCCCTTTTCGATGCCAACTTTGTGAGATCAATTTATGGTGACGGTTCGGTAGAGACACGCAATCAAGTGTTTGTCTTCAAAGGACAAGTTTATCAAGATGGTTACCTACAGACGGACACCGACCTTTTTTATCCTCAGGAGGCGACACCGACACCTGCAGAATTTGACCGCTTCCAACATGCTCAGGAAATTCCGAAAGGTTTCCTCGAGCACTCCTTGGAAGTGGCAGCTGCCAAGCGTCTACGTATTGGTGATCATGTCAAGGTAACGACTGGGCAGGCTCAAGGTTCTCTTGGAACGATTGAGAGCATTTCAGGGAATGAGGCTAGCCTGATCCTAAGGAACGGATCATTACGTCTCTCTGTAGCTCTTGACGCGCTGCGCAAGGACCTCTCAATCGGAGATGAGATCATTGTTAGAGATGGCCCCAAGGCAGGTACTGTTGGTTGGGTGATAGCAGTCAGTGGAGAAGGCTTGGTTATTTATGATCGTGAACATGCACAGGAGGTTCGTCACTTCATTTATTTTTCGACCGAGAGGTATTGATGTACTTTTAGATAGTAGTTGCTGCCCACTGCGTCGACTTTTTTGAGGCCGACTTTGTCAGAGCCTCGGGTAGTACAACGGTAGCCCAGAAAGTAAAGTTCAAACGAGATCCACACCTCCACCTGTATGGAAAACATGTCCGGGTCATAAGGGGTAGCCGGTGGAAAGACTATGTAGGCATTGTGAAATCGGGTCTAGACGATGAGCATGTCCTTGTTGAATTCCAAGCAACCATGCGAAAAGAACGGATCCCTGTTTCGCAACTTAGTCTTCGGTATGTTCTAACATTCAAAACTAATCTGTACTGACACATTCTACAGTAGTGATGCTGAACTTTGGCCGCTACAGGGACCAACTCTTCCTGTGGTTCCCTTACCCTCAAGCTCGCGTCAGCCATTAAATGCACTGAGTCGTGCAGTTCCATCAACCCCGTTCCCAACACCGTCTACTGTAGAGCTCAGCCCAGCCTGGAATCCGTCTTCTCGGACACCAAACCCATTTACTGCATTCTGTAAGATTCTATTGACAAGTTGTTTCTTTGATTACTGACGCTTTTGTCGCAGCTTGTAATCCGTGGATAGAAAATCCTTTACTGGCAGGCAAGCGAATCAAAATGATAGTGAAGGATACACGACCTATCATCGGCAAACCAGGATGGGAAAATGGAAATTTCGAGGGAAGGCTAGGAATATGGGCGGGGGTCGAGGGAGGATTGGTCAAGCTTACTACTATCCAGTCTACACTTCTAGTCCCTGATAAGTACGTGCGACCCCTCAGACCTACTGTCAAGGGCCAGACTGCTGTCGTCCTCGAAGATGGCTCTATCACAGGCGTCGAGTACTATATCATCAGCTTAGATGGAGATCGGTGTATAGTACGACCTCGGAATGCAAAGAATGATCCTAAGAATAGACTAGATGTAGATATCAGTTCTTTAGGAGTCGTTGCTTGATTTTACATGCTCTAATTCTTCACTCGTTATTATATACTTCCTACAAACTACATACATGTGAGCGGGGATGGTGTGAACATGAGTCGCCAGTTCATTTTGATGTCCACAAACCAGCCTCTGCAGTTGGAGCTACTGGAGTGTTACCCAGTGGACTTGGCGCCCTGGGAACCAGAGTGCGACATCAATTTTCAGGTGCTCCATGGACTATGGTTCGACACACACCTGACCTTTAAGTTGTTGTTGCAGCCTTATTAAGGTGTATGCACTACTTAAAGATGCACGAATCCTGCAGCCCAATATGGGTGAATGAGAGTGCAGTATGTCTGTGTGCGCCATCACATCCTTAAAATCTTTATTCTCGTATGGCCTTGGAAGTTCAAGGTGTGTATAAATCATTATCTAGTGTCCGCTTTTACTGAACTATGAGTACAAGAGGTGAATTGCGAGCTCCAGCTTGACCCGCAGCTACACCTTTGTCGAGTTCCGCTCCCAACGTTAATGTGACGCCGAAGATGCCTACTATGAAATGTATGTCGTCCCCCCCCCCCCTTTACCCTTCACTCAACTGCCTCTACCAGGCACAGCTGCTACTTTGAAGGCTCCCACCTAAGCATCCAGGTATATATACATCCCCTGCCGCTTTCGTTGGCTACTAACCACACTCGCAGTGGGCCAAAAATCCCCCCTCCTCTGTCTGGCGCTACGAGCGCCATGCGTCCCCCCCACTGCCACCCCCAATACCGAGAGCACTGTGACCATGATCGCGACTGCTCCCGCAGCCCCCGCTGCCACATCCGCTGGGATGACCGCCATGATGACCGCGACCGCCGGTGCTCCCGGAGCCCCGAACACCGCCGCCGCGACGACCGCACCAGTACACCGCTCCCACCGCTCACTGAGGATGTTATTATGAGCTCCAAGGACATTGTGGCACCCCGACAGGAGTGCCCTGCCCCTTTTCAATATCACAATGCACGTCGAGCTGTGTTGGTAGGTGCCGCATCCTCGCCATTATGCAATAGCTAATTTTCACTCTCCTATAGCTGTGCCCCTACTTAATGCGAAGGGCGAGTGAGGAATTTTGATATATAATCTACCGTAATGTCGCACAGCAAGGCCTGCATCAGAGCGCAATGTACTTTTGTAGTGTATTTTTGTGTTGTACCGCGTCGGTCATGTGCAAACCCGATCAATTCTGGGCTTGCTGCACTGTTACCGCGACACGCTGCCCTCATTTCTCGGTCCTTGTTGCTGATTTTTTTTGGCAATATGCGGCCTAGGCTAAGCAAAAAGATGAAGAGTGCAACTTCAAGTCCCAGCACACCACGATCTTACACACCAATCCCTGGTCCTAGCCGTCCTCATCATCTTAGCCGTCCTGACGGCATTCGTCCCCTTGTGTATCTACACCATGGAGAATCTCTCATTCAGCAGCCTAACCTCCTGCGAATCCCTGGACAGGTCGGATTTGCAGGTGATCGTCCCCTTGACACAAACACATCCCCCGCTCCACCCGCTGAGAATGCTGATCCATTTTCTGAAAACATGCTGGAGGATGATCTCACATACGTTCTCCCTTCAACTGTAGACCCCGCGCAGACTCGTTATCGCAAGAAGCGGTTCAATCAGTCCAATCGCTGGATGGTGGAGGTCATTCCAAGCCTTGTTATTCCCTATATGCATTATCTCAGCATGTCCTTGTCTTTGCGGCTTGACGTGACACCAGAGGTGTCGTGCATATGCGAAGGCCCCAGGAGGGTATTTGGCATTATAGTAGTCAAATTTTCAGGTGTGTTGCAATGTGATCTGGACGTTTGCAAGTCACTAATCAAATTTATCAGTTCTCGAGTCCACAAGAATCAATACCTGTGAATGTGCGCCGGCCGCATTGCAACTCATCAAAATGGGACTTTTTCCATGCTCGCCCATCGCTCCTACTCTGGCTGTTGATGTTCGAGTTTTGGACTTTGTTACCCGTCTTTTTGTCCACATTCCACCCAATAATACAGCATGGTGTCGTACAGTGGAGGAATTCCTTGATTCGCAGGGCTACAAGCTCACAACACAGGTCGGTGTCTCATACATCAAAGATTTTACATGTCCTGACAAACCTAACGTGCAGGGCTCACTACGAAGGCGGTTTTCAAATGCGTTGCAGTGGTATAACATGCTCCAGGACGCCACCACCAAACATGTCGATATGGAGCTCACACAAGTGCGGAGGGTGGTAACCGGTGACCGACATGGTAGTCTGGTAGACGGCAGTGCCAACATTGAACATTCCACGGCCCCTCCTACACCAAGTCGTCACCGTGTAACTGTTGAGGCCTTGGACACCGAGGATGAAGAAATCTATGAACCCCACTCTCCCTCAAAACGACGACGAGCAGCCGAAGAGGAAGATCCATTTAGCATGTCTTCTCAGCCTTTTCCTGTACCAGTTGCTCGAGGACGGCCCAGTGATTATCTTCGAACTCGATGCCCTCTTTGCTTTGGAGGAGAGTATCCACGACAGGAAAACTCAGGGTAGGTGGTATCTTGCACATCAGAATCAATATATATTCAAATTTTCTTCAGTCCAGACGCTATTGTATGTGTCGATGCATGCTTCACGCAGAAACGCAATAAGCAGGCACGAGACCCAGTCCGCACCCACCCAAGGACAGTTTTCGTTCCCGAGTCAGACACAATTCACATGGCCCGCTATGTTGAGAGTGTTCGCCCAACCAGATCTAAACCACGCAAGCAGAGCCGTCGACAGGATGATGAACAGGATGACAAATATGAGGGACCTTTACGTGTTCCAAAGTCAGTGCTGGATGGGTGTGAGGCAGGATTCACGGCAGCTGATGATGCAAGGACCAAGGCGAGCACCCAGTTCTTTGATGATACTGCACTGATGGCTTTGCTTTGCCGTCACGACCGAGTACTCTGGATTGTCAATATGCGGTCTGCTGGCGAGAAACAGCACTACACCCTGGTCCTCATTGAGACCCTCTTTCAACACCTACCTCTCTCCTTTCAGATCGGGCTCCTCTACGACATTGGCTGCCAGCTCCACCGCAGCTGTATCAAATGGGGTTTTCTTGACCGTTATCTTCATCGTTTGACCTTTGCGATCTCTGTCTTCCATGCATTTGGTCACCAATGGGCATGTCAAATTATTTACCATCCACGCAAATGTGAAGGGTTTGGACTTTCGGATGGTGAAGGCTGTGAGCGCTTCTGGCACTCAATCAGTAAGCTTATTTCTTACCTGCGAGTCTGCGGTGTAAGTTTTCTGATATTCATAATTTTCTTTTTGACTGATAATACAATTTTTAGTACCATCAACGGATCTACACCCTTGATCGTCAGGTCCAGCAAGCAGACAGAGAAGGCCTCGTAAAGCTAGTAACATGGCTGTTGCGTCGTACCAGACATTGTCAAGAAAAATGTTGTACAGCTGAAGAAGTCTTGCATGCCTGCGGAAAATCGGAGGAGCTTCTTCGGAATGAGTGGAACTCACAAGTTGAGGCACAAACAAAGCCATTACCATGTGAGTCACCCACCAAACAACTTCCACAATATCTGAGCACCTTTTCCAGGTCGATCAAAAAACCAAGGCAAGAATGCAGTCGAGGAGGCAATCCGCCAGCGGAAGGCACGTGACATTCTCAAGCAACGTGTGACAGATTCAGAAAACATCATCTTGGATCCTCATGTTGACTTTGTTGATATTGGCCGTGCTGAGATGCAAATAGCTGACTTGCGCACCCAGCTGGAGCATGCAGAAGCTGCTGTCAGGAGCAAAGAACGTGCTCTGGGGGTTGACGAGCGGGCAGAGTTGCGTCGTCTGGCTGGCAATCCATTTATTGCAGCCCGGATGAATGCTCGTGCATTGAAGATGCGCTTACGGGAGAAACTGCGGGCCCGCAAGTTTGAGATGGACCGTGTAGAGCGATCATTTCGCAAGCAGGTGAACGGTAAGTGTTTTTCAAAGCAATTTGATCACAGCAGGCTTATAGGATATTTAGAGCAGAAGGTCCACTCACATACTGAGGCCTCTGTTCGAAGGCGTGATCCTAGCATTCAACAGCTGGCACGTGACTACAACAAGCTTTGTGATGTCATGCAGTCTTTGATAGACTCTAGGAAGGCTCCCCATGGTGCTATCTGCCCGCCTCATATTGAAACAAAAGGGCTGTTTGCTCTGGATGTTGATGATGAGATCTGGCAAGATGTGGGCTTGGAAGAGGACATATCAAATGAGCCACCCCTCTGGCTGTCTGATGACCATGTGAGAGATGGAATCAAAGCTCGCCTTGAGCTTGATCGATGTGTAGAAGAGGAAAGAAGGCTGGTACATGAGCGAAGAGCACTTCAAATCTGGTTTTCTGAGGAATGGAAGGTAATCTGTAATGCAATCAACTCCACTGGTATTTTCTTTTTGATTTCATTGTGATTGGGCCTTTGTTAACCTTCTTTTTTCAGACTCTTCATCTCTCAAATATCAATTTGAAGTCAGAAGACGTGACCTTCTTCGCCTCTACGTTACATGGCAATTGCCCCTGCGCACTCTTCATACAGGTCAAGATCCACTTCCAGAATGGGGACCTACACAGCAAGAGCTGCTCAATGCCAGCATTGATCAGGTAACAGCTGCATCTGTTGATCAGAATGATAATGAATCTTCTGAAGATGAACTCAATGAAGAGTTTGATATTGATATTGACAATTACTTGGTGGAGACTTTAGATGCATTAGATTTTGCAGCCTCATATCGTAATGAGACAGAGTAACTAGAAGATCAATTGACACTTATGGCCTGTTTGCCCCTTTTCCAATATTCCTAACAATTACTAAATACCCTGTACCATGTGTAACCTTATATATGAGAAGCTCATGTGTTATATAAACCATATATGGTCTTGCCCAGTTATATTGGCCTTGCCCATACTGAAATATGGGAGTCCCATATATGATATTCAAACACATTGGTCTTGCCCATCTGGTCAAGTACCACTGCATGTTGGGAATCCCATGTGCTGTATAAATTACATATGGTCTTGCCCAGTTGTAGTGGTCTTGCCCATCTGGTCCAGTACTACTGCATGTTGGGAATCCCATGTGCTGTATAAATTACATATGGTCTTGCCCAGTTGTAGTGGTCTTGCCCATCTGGTCCAGTACCACTGCATGCTGGGAATCCCGCATGTTGTATAAATTACATATGGTCTTGCCCAGTTGTAGTGGTCTTGCCCATCTGGTCCAGTACCACTGCATGTTGGGAATCCCGCATGCTGTATAAATTACATATGGTCTTGCCCAGTTGTAGTGGTCTTGCCCATACTGAGATATGGGAGTCCCATATATGATGATTAAACACATTGGTCTTGCCCATCTGGTCCAGTACCACTGCATGTCGGGAATCCCATGTGCTGTATAAATTACATATGGTCTTGCCCAGTTGTAGTGGTCTTGCCCATGGGAGTCCCATATATGATAATTAAACACATTGGTCTTGCCCATCTGGTCCAGTACCATTGCATGTTGGGAATCCCGCATGCTTATAATATGTAACCATACTGGAATATGAGAGTCGCATGTATGATAATTAAACATATTGATCTCGCTGTACATATACACTTTAATGAACCCCTTCCCAGATGAATAGCACATGTCTTGCATCAGGAGTAAATAACATGTAGTCTTATTATCTCCTCACAATCTCATCTGGACACATCTGAACATATTGCAAACTTGAGTATTGTATAGGGAACCAAATATTTGATTACCCATCACATGGAGCACTGAACGAAACATTGTGCCATAATCACACGTAGTTCAAATACATTTTGAAATGCATGCAATTGCTGTAGTGCTTACAAAGAAAAAATTCTCACTGCATGGTGCGACAGCTTGAAAAATGTGTCATAATCACTTTATAGCTCCAAATACATCAACAGTTGTTTAAGGCATGTCACACTCAAAGTAGGATTACCACAGACAGTTGGCTTTTTTGTATCTAATCAAATTTTTATTTGTTTGTCCAGGACTATGCCTGCTTGAGAAAACTGACATGATGCTCATTGAAGCTTTCCAAGTGCCTGGATGAACTATGTTTTATTGTGTACGGCCTTGGCTATAAGTGTGACATGACAAGCCCAGTTCCAAGTGCCTGATTGAACCATGTTTTATTATGTATGGTCTTGGCTAAAGTGTGACGTGACATGCTGGGCTTGCCCATATTTCTTGGGCAGCCCCACATTACAGTTGGACAAGATTACAATACTTGGCACTCCCTGGGCATGGTCGGGAAAGACCAATATGGGAAGACCATGCCTAATTATGGGATTCCCAGGGGGGGTGGTCCTGAACCATGGTCTAGGGCCTAGTTAGGGTAGTCTTTCACAGTGGGACTGACTACCCTAATAAGGGGTCTCCAGGGGGTTGACTGAAGTGGCGCCCGCGGACATTGCGCAGTTGACACACTCTTATCTTAGGAATGCAGATAAGCGGGGCTTTCAACGAGTGGAGAATGAGGATCTCAACCGGTGGCGAGAGATGGGCATGCTGTCCCTTACATTTGTGGTATGGAAAGGGCAAGATGGGCAACTGAATGTCCGGGCGTGAGTTATTCATGGACTCCGCGGACTTGTGCTGATGTCCGCCGCGGAGCAGTCACGACAGCATTGCAGCAAATGCAGGGGTGATCAGTAAAGGTTTCATTGATACCTTTCCGCACATGGTGAAGGATTTCAAGAGAAAGCTTATGGATTATGTCCTTTCCCTCCAAGAATCCATTGCACCAGACCCCCTGCATCAGAATGATACAGTAATTCAGCCACGTCCTGATCTACAGCTGGATCAACAAAATGATGGTTTTCCAATTCTACCGGAGTTGGTAGAAGGCGTGCAACAGAGCAAAGATGACCTTGAGCTTCTGGTCCGCGCATTCCTGAGACATCATTATAGTATGTGATAATGTCATATTAGACCACCCATACTAATTTCCTTACAGAACTAGCATTGGGACACCTCTACTCATCCCCTCCATTCACTTCCATAAAGGCGGACAATGGAATGTTCATCTCCGCGGAGTACGTGCCCGCGGACATCCGAATTCAAGACCCACGGAACCTCCGATTAAATGAACTCCGGGATTTGCTCGACTTCTGGCGCTCTCGCCAGAAGAGGCTTGGACCCTCAGAGACCTTTCGCTGGTCCAGTTACTTGAACAAGCAAAAGGAGAGAACAGAGGCGGTCTATGGAGCGCACAAGGACCAGGAAGCTTTGGCTGCCGCGGCAGCAGTAAAGAAAGCAAGGCGGAAGAAGAGCAAAACAAAAGCACCGGCTCCGGACCCCTTTGAAAGCCTTATTTCAATGCCCGACCTAGAAGGTGGTCATCAGAACCACCCCTGTCCGTCACCCAATGAATCCAGTCCATCAGTGGATAGCGAACCCCGCGGACAGGAAAATCATACCCAACGAGAAGATAATGCTGCAGATAATGAACCCCACGAACCCCGGCTAAATCAACTCCAATCCAATGACCAACAGAGTCCATCACCAAATAACAGATCAATGACTCATCCCCGCGGGCCGCCGAATCCGACCCGCGGACATGGTAGACAGAGCCTTGAAACAGACCCCATGACCAATCAAGGCCTGGTCATCATTGATGAAACCACCATGCACCACTTAAATGCCCGCGGACTTCCAACACAGGCACCTATCAATGGGCCTGGTGAAGGGTTGCCTCAGTACATGGTGCCGGCAACTGCAATGCAGCTCCTTAAGGAGGTAACTCCGCTACCCAACACTCCTACTCCCTCTCCGCCTGGTACACCAACTCTGCCCTCGCCTCCGACAACACGCAAGCGCAAGCGTGTTGAAGGACTGACTAAGCGGAAGAAATCAAAGCAGGATTTGCTGCTTGCCGAGGCCGCGGGCTTTGGTGCCAGTGCCAATACCAAGGGCAGCCGCACACGCACTGGGGCCACAACTCGAGCCACAACATCAAAGTCCGCGGGCATTGGCAACAAAACAAAGCCAAGGCGCCGCTAATTTATTTGGTAGCTTCACATTTTGTAGCTTCACACAATGACAAATGGTACAATTTTAGATTGATGTATATACTTTTGAATTCTAAGTAGGGTATATACAGATGGCCTTGCTATAATATGTGTTGTGTATATGCATTACAAAAAATAAGTCCGCGGTCTGACCAAAAAACATGTCCGCGGGGCGACGTCAAAATGCAAGAACCCCCATCACCTAGTCAGCATGATGCCGCTTGGATGGCCCCTCCCCGTCAGGATCCTCCGCGGCCTTGCGCTTCAGCCCTTGAGGATCTTCCTCCTGATCCACATCCTCTAGGGGGCGAGTGGGGCTCCAGTCTGGGGCACGTGGGGTTTCAGGCTGCGGGGTTTTGGGCCGTGGGGTCTCAGGCCGCGGGGTTTGAGGGGGCGGGGTCGGGGCAGGCGTCTGGGCGGGTGGGGTTTGTGGCGGCGGGGTCTGGGGCAGGGTTGGCCGCGGCGGGGTCGTTGGTGGCGGAGAAGCGGCCGGGGTGTTTGGGGCGACTGCTGGGGGTTCTGCCGCAGGAGATGTTGGTGGTGGGGGCGTCTCCAAGTCCATCTCGAACTCGGCCGCGGACATCACCGCGGCCGCTGCTCCCACGGACAGACCCCTCGGCTTCTCCAGGCTCGCCTCCAGCAGGGCGATGCGTACCTCATACTCCTCCCGGAGCTGCCGCACCTCCTCCTCCCGCACCTCCTCCTTGCGAGCCCTGGTCCGTTCCCGCTGGAGGATGTCCCTCAGGGTGACCCCGATACTGGCGATGGCTGCCATCAAGGTTGCGTTGTCGGCAACCAGTTGAGACAGCACCGCGGCGTCCGCGGGTGTGGTTGGGGCGCCGCGGGTGGCTTCAAAAACTCAATCCGTGAACAAAACAAAACAAAAGAGATGAAGAAAAACTCACTTGAGGGCCCCGCATTGTCCTCCTCACTTGAGGGGACATACACGGGGGTTTTCTTCGCCTTGGGCCTGGGCTTGGGCCGTGCCGCGGGGGGTTCCGAGCGGAAGGCAAACATGCAACTTTGTTTTGCATGCTTACATCCCAGGCAGGTCAAACCCTTGCCCCCCTGTCGCTCGCAGTCCATGCCTCTGATGCTGCAGCGAGCGCAGGGGGGGTAGTGGAGGGCAGGGTTGTGACCTGCAGGCACAGGACCCGCGGCCTCCTCGTCGCTTGCATCGGCCTTGTCAAGATCCACGAAGGAGGACCCCCCTTTGTTCAAAGGGTCCGTGGCCCGAATATAATGAACTTCTGTAAAGTTATTAGTTAATTTACAATCAATAGAAAGAATACTTACTGGGTGCCGCGGGGTCCGCCGCGGGCTCACCCACTGTTGCCCTGCCCTTCCCCTTCTCCTTCCGCCGTCTCTCCTTCAACTCCAAATCACCCGCGGGGTCCGCCGCGGGCTCAACTCGCGCCTTTCCTGTCTCCTTCCGCCGCCTCTCCTTCTCCCGCTCCACCTCCCCTGTGCGCTTCCCCGCGGCCTTGTCCACCTTGCCGCGTTCTTTCTCCTCCCTAGCCCTCCTGGCCCTCTCCTCCTGCTCCTCCCTCTCCCTCTCAGCCCTCTCCCGTTCCCTTCGCGCCTTCTTCTGTGACCGGGCCAGCTCCCTCTCAGCCCGCGCTTCCTCCGTGGCCCTCAACCGCATCTGCTCCGCGGCCCTGGCCCGTGCCTCCTCCAAGGCTTTGGCCCGCTTCTCCTCCGCAGCCTTCACCCTCTTCTCCTCCCTCACCCTCTTCTGCTCTGCGGCCCTTTCCGCCATCTCCCTCTCCAATTCTGCTGCCGCTTGCCTCGAGACCTCTGCAGCTCTTTCCCTCGCCACCTCCGCGGCCCTTTCCCTTGCCAACGCCGCGGCCCGGTCAGCGCCACCCGCGAGCCTCGAGGTTTGGCCTTGCTGGTGTCCCCGCGCAGCCTTCCGCAGCCTCTCGAGGATCTTGTCGACGTTGGCGGGCTCGTGCCGGATGGCCTGAATGTCGACAATGGTGGCGGCGAGGAGGGACGCCTGCCGCGCTCTGATGACCTCTGGATTGGTGCTGGCTTTTGCTACTCGCCAGACTTGTTTCTATAATGAAAAATAATATTACACATTTAATTGTAAGCAAGACAAAAAAAATTTACTCCTCTCTGGTACAGATCCTCAAAAGCCCGTATGTCCCCGATACTGACAACTTGGGCAATGTCTTGATCAATTTGGTTGAGGATGGTGTTGCTGGACATGTTGATGGTGCGCGGACGTCCGAGGTGTTGGGGTAAAGGTTATTGGCGCGGCGGCGGATGTGGAAGAGCGGAAGAGAGTTTGAGAATTTTTTTATACCCCAACACAATCACGTGACGTATCTAAATATAATCTTATGGCTTATAAATTGTTCCCCATTGTTCTGCTAGGTTCTTATCGCGTGCTCGGCCTTCCCAGATGTTTTTCAGATCACAGACTTTTCCAGGCCTTGTCCCAGGCCTTGTCCAGACACTACCCAAACTGAAACAAATGAACACTGCCAACCCAGCAGCCACTCAAAGTAACGCCGCGGGGTCCGCGGCCACGCGGTTGGCTCCACTCCGCGGACATATTGTAATCAAGTCCGGCGGCAATGAGTACCTTGTGCCTCAGGTTTTTGGCTGCTTCTACAGAGCAAAAGCTGCTCACTGAGGCACTCAAGGAGAAAGAGTTGAAGAAGGCCAAGACAGACCCCGGGGTAAGTGGAGCAGTTGCTGATATTGTATTTCATGGCTTACCTATTTGATCAGCCACATAAGCACAAGGATGGGGGTTTCCATGCTCTAGCCTCCGGTTCAGTGATGATCCCCGCGGACCCTGTAAATGCTTTACTGGCAATTTTTCAACAAACCTAACAGTCATTCATTAGCCGTTGACTCAGCGAGAGATCCTTGGCCTCCACGCTGAAATCAAAGCATTTCAACAACTCTACAATGTGTCATATGCCTCCGCGGCTCGTCAGCTTTTCCTGGTGGAGGTCGCCAAACTTGAGACTGAGCAATCTGCTCTGAATGCATTCCGCACCATGCGCGATGAGATTGACGGTCCTGAGGAGGGTGATGAATAGGAAGTGTTGATAATCATAGTTGTTTGCAATTTCTAGACAAATATCATATGTTTTGCATGCTGCGCAGATAGCCCCGCGGACATCCAAATTTTGCGTGGAGCATTTACAATGAGAAATCAAGCTCCGTGGACATTCACAAGATGCATTTAAAATTAAATAGGCATGTCCGCGGGCATGCCCATTGTAAAGCGCACGCTTGGACCGTACCACAACTACATGCAGTGTGTGCAATATGGCCGCGGCTGTCCGCGGGCATGCTGTGATGAAGGATTTCTTTGAGAAACACGACTTGAGAAGTGAAGGCGGTGCTAAAAGGTCTTTATCGACTCCACAGACATATACCCCGCAGACATGCACACATCTTTCCAATATGTCTGTAGTGCATTTGCAATCAAAGAAACACAATTTTCACGAATTAATGACTATGGTCGCGGACTTGCACAATCCCAAAGCTCCCCGCTACCCTCGACACAGCATATTCCGCTATGTCAATTGAAGATGTGCATTGACCTGCAGACATGGAAACCCCAGGCCCGCAACAATGCTGGGTGCACCCCAAAAACAACGACCCGCGGAGGTCCAGGCGTGGGCAACAACCCCCCGCTGCTGGGCCTGCTGCAGTGCTGGGTGTGCCCCAAAAGCAACGACCCGTGGAGGTCCAGGTGTGGTCAACAACCCCCCGCTGCTGGGCCTGCTGCAGTGCTGGGTGTGCCCCAAAAACAAAGACCCGCGGAGGTCCGACCAACCCCCCGCTATCCACCCCGCTACCCCACAGTACCATATAGACCCACTGGCGGGCCCGCTGACCACATACAGGCACTACAATGTAGCGTGTCCCACTGTCCAGCGGGGCCATACATTGTACCGTACTTGACGGCACCAGCGGGGCCGCTGGATCGCCAGCGGGGCCCCTACATGTAGCCGTTTGGCACGGTGCCAGCGGGGCCCCTACATGTAGCCGTGTGGCACTGTACCAGCGGCCCCGCTGGTGCTGCAGCGGGCCTATACAGTGCTGTGGGGGGGGGGGGGGGCAGGGTGGCGGGGGATATGCGGACCTCCGCGGATCGTTGTCCGTGGGCACACCCAGCACTGCAGCGGGCCTATATGGTGCCGTTAGGGTGGGGGGCAGCTAGCGGGGGGTCTGCGGACATCCGCGGATCGTTGTCCGTGGGCACATCCAGCACTGCAGTGGGTGGGGGATCTGCGGACCTCCGCGGATCGTTGTCCGTGGGCACACCCAGCACTGCAGCGGGGTGGCCAGCGGATCTGCGGACCCCCGCGGATCATTGTCTGTGGGCATACCCAGCACTGCAGCGGGGTGGGGGATCTGCGGACCCCCGCGGATCGTTGTCTGTGGGTACACCCAGCACTGCAGCGGGGTGGCCAGCGGATCTGCGGACCCCCGCGGATCATTGTCTGTGGGCATACCCAGCACTGCAGCGGGCCTATATGGTGCCGTTGGGGCTTTGAGGTATGTCCGCGGACATACTCATGCAAGCCCGCTGGCCATCCACAGCCTAGTTCTGATAGCGATGAGCACTTGATTGTCTGTAGTTGCACTGATAAGACTCTCAAAACTGACATGTCCGCGGGACCCGCGGGAATGCACACGTCGCCGACTTGCAACAATCCTTTATCTCAAAAGCTATTGAACTACACACAACCATGTCTATACATTGTCCTCCTCAGGCTCATCAATTTCTTTGCGTACGGTGCGGAAAGCATTCAGAGCAACTTGCTCGCTTTGGAGCTTGGCAACCTCCGCCAGGTAAAGCTGACGAGCCGCGGAGGCATAGGTTACATTGTGGATTTGCTGAAAGGCTTTGATCTCGGCGTGGAGACCAAGTAGCTCGCGCTGAGTCATTGGCTGATGAATTGTTAAGTAATGTTCGACAAATGTTGAGCTCAAATATCTTACCGGGTCTGGAGGGATCGTAACAGAACCCGAGGCTAGACTCAGGCAATTCCCATCTAGGTGCTGCTTTGGCTAATAAATTATTTTAGCTGAGCCCACAATGACAAATGCTTCACTTACACCAGGAGGTTCCTTGGCTTTCATCAACTCCTTCTCCTTCTCTGCCTCATTGAGCAGCTTCTGCTCTGTTACAGTGGCCAGATACTGTTAGGGCGACCTCAGCGCAGAGCTTAGTCGTGCTGGCAGAGGGGAATCCAATGTTATTTTATGTACGATTAGAGAGAACGTAAGTAGACCTACCTGGCAGAGGGGAATCCAATGAGAATAGAGTAAAGGATTCCCCCATGTCAGGAGGATGACTATATACGAGTAACTACTTGAGGGCCGGCTCTCTGGGGTGTATGGTACGTAAATGATAACGGATGGGCAGCGGCGCGTGTATGTACACGTTCCCGACGCTGTCCGATCCTCGTGGCTCAGGGTGCAGGCGCACGAGGTCGGGTGACCGACGTCGGGATGTCGGGAATCGGGATCGGGCGCGCGCTGGAAGGGGAAGTAACGACAGGAAGTTATAAGTATGTACACCGATGCTTGGGGCGGAGCGTCGGGGTCGGGATCGCGATCATCTGGGGAGCGGTCGGTCACGTGCTCGTCCGAGGAATCGGATGGTCACGTGATCACCAAACAGGTGTTCCCCTAACATCACCCCCCCTTTTGAATCGCAACGACTCGGTGCGGGGTGACGGTGGCGAAGATGGCGGGGGATAGAGTGAAGATGCCACGAATGTGGCGTGGGGCGTCGGGGTTGTCGCGGTGAAATTTGCGTACCAGATCGGGGGCGGCGACATTTTCGCGAGGTTCCCAAGAAGCTTCTTCGTAACCATAGCCCTTCCACAGGACCTTGTACTGTAGTTTTTTGCGGAAGGTTCGGCTATCGAGGATCTTTTCAACTTCGTAATGGGGTTCGTCGTCGATTATGTCGGGGGGCGGAGGGGGATCGGATCGACGACCTTCGATCGGATCAGCAATGGCGGGGATGAGCTTCACGACGTGGAAGACTGGGTGGATGCGCTTCATGGACTGAGGCAGCAGGAGGCGGTATGCCAGCGGGCCGACTCGCCTTTGCACGACGAAAGGGCCAAGGTAGCGATGCGACAGCTTCTTAGACGGTCGGGTCGTAGAAATGTCGGTCGCGTCCAAGTATACCTTGTCGCCAGGCTGGTAGTCGGGCGTTGGGGCGTGCCGCTGGTTGTAATACCGCTCCATGTCGTCTTTGGCCTTTGAAAGCGCTGCCTTGGCTTCCTCCTGTGCTTCCTTCATGCGCTCCACGAACTCGTCTGCTGACTCGTTCTTGGAAGCGCCCCGACGCGGCTCAAAGCCCATGCGCGGATGCCGACCAGTGTCAAGCAGGAAGGGGGTCTGCTGCGTCGCCGAATGTACATGGTTGTTGTAACTGAATTCGGTGTCGGGCAGGAGGTCCTCCCAATCGTTCTGGCGCTCATTGCAGAAGACTCGCAAGAACTGTTCCAGTTCCTGGTTGACACGCTCTGTCTGTCCGTCGGTCTGTGGGTGGTACGCCGTCGAGGCCGACAGCTTGATACCCAGGAGTCTGTACAGTTCGCGCGTGAACTCGGCGACGAACTGTGGACCTCGATCGGAGACGAATGCGTCGGGGAGACCGTGCAGCTTCCAGACGTGGCGACGGTAGAGGTTCGCAGCTCCCAGGGCCGAACAAGTCGTGTGCGACGCGATGAAGTGCGCGCGCTTTCCAACTGAATCCACGACATTCATGATCGCATCGTGGCCGTTGGACTCTGGAAGTTCGGTGATGAAGTCGACCGATACGACATTCCATCGGCCTTCGGGGATGGGAAGCGGCTGCAGCTGTCCGACGGGGAGTTGGCGGCGAGGTTTCGTGCGCAGACACATGTCACAGGTGCTGGTGTACGAACCGATGAAGCGCGACATCTGGGGCCACCAGTAGTTGCGCGACACCAGTTCGAGCGTCTTCCAGCGACCGGGGTGACCGGCGACCTTGGAGTCGTGGTGCTGCTCCACAATGCGTCGGCGAAGGTCTGGGACGTTCGGGACATAGATCCGTCCACGGAACGTGAGCAGACCGCCTTCCTCTCCCCACTCGCCAAAGCGAAGGGAGCGGCCGGCGATCTTGGATGCTTTGACCAGTTGCGCCGCTTTCGCGACCGCATCCTCCTGAGCCCCATCGCGATTGCCCTTGCGGATCGCTTTCAGCACATCATCCTCCTCTCCGACCAGTGCAAGGCCTTCAGTTGCACGAACGGCGAAGAATTCTGGTTTGAGCAGCACGATGTTGGCGTTGTCGGCGCTTCCGTCGCCATGGTCGGGGCGACGCGATAACGCGTCGGGTTTGCCCATGCTACGGCCAGGACGGTGGTGGAGGGCGAAGTCGAAGTTAGCGAGGTAAAGCGACCATCGGGCTTGACGCCGATTGAGTTTCTTCGCGGTGAGGAAGTACTCGAGGTTCTTGTGGTCGGTCCAGATCTCCACCTTGTGCTTTGCACCTTCTACGAAGTGTCGCCATTCCTCCAGAGACCGGATGATCGCCAGCATCTCTTTGTCATGGATCTCGTAGTTCCGCTCGACGGCGTTCAAGCTCTTCGAGTAGAACGCGACCGGGTGCCACTTGCCATCGGACGGCGACTCTTGCGACAGGACTGCGCCCGTTGCGAAGTCGGACGAGTCGGCTTCGATGCGGTACGGTCGATCGTCATCGGGGAACATGAGGACTGGCCCCGATGTGATCGCAGACTTCAGAAGGGCAAAGGCCGACTGCTCCGACTCTCCCCATCGCCAGGCGACGTCCTTGCCTGTCAGATCGAACAGGGGTCGGGCGTGGTGCGAGAAGTCCTGGATGAACCGTCGGTAGAAATTGGTGAAGCCTAGGAACGCTTGCACCTCCTTCTTGTTCTTCGGCGCCGGCCATTCCAACACTCCAGCGACTTTAACCGGATCCATTTCCGCTTGCCCTTGCGAGATGATCAGCCCGAGATACTCGATCTTAGTCTGCTCAAATTCGCATTTCTCGGGCTTTAAGAACAGCTGATGTTCGCGGAGTCGGTCCAGTACCAGTCGCGTGACCCGATGGTGTTCCTCTAGCGTCTTTGTATAAATCAAGATGTCATCGAGGTACACGCAAACAACACCTTCAGCGATCAGATCGCGGAAGATATCATTCATCATGGTCTGAAATGTGGCGGGGCTGTTCGTGAGGCCGAAGAACATGACGAGCGGCTCGAAGAGGCCGCGATTCGTCCGAAACGCTGCCTTCCACTCGTCGCCTTCCTTGATCCGCACGTTGTTGTACCCCCATCGGACGTCCAACTTGGTGAAGTACCGCGCGCCGCGAAGGTTATTCACCAGTTCGCTAATGAGGGGCAGCGGGTATCGGTTCTTCACCGTGAGCGCATTGAGCGTCCGATAGTCCTGAACCAGTCGGAGCGACCCGTCCTTCTTCTTGATGAAGAAGACCGGCGACGCCATGGGCGACTTGGACGGTCGGATGCGACCTGTCTCGAGGTTCTCCTTGAGGAACGCGTCGAGTTCGACCTGTTCTGCCGGTGAGAGCGGGTAGACCTTCATGCCCGTCGGCGACGCGCCCGGCTCCAGTTCGATGGCATGGTCCCATTGCTTGCGCTCTGGAAGCTCATCGAATGCGACTTTGGAGAAGACATCTTCAAAGTCGTGGAGGTGGGTCGGTACTGCGTCGCGGAAAGTTCTGGGCACGGAGTTAGCAGCGTGCGCTTCCGCAAGTCGCTGCGATGTCGTTTGGCTGGCCCGAATATGTTCGGCGGTCGGAGTCGGATGGATCGCGGTCGCGAAGATGCGATCGCCACTCAGGAAGGTTTCCACCAGGAAGTCGTCAGACTCTGGGTCAGGTTCCTCCAGGACCGGGGTGTAGGGGAGGAACTCCTCCTCATCAGAGTCGTCCTCAACATACGGGTTGGTCGGGGCTCGCAGGTCGGGCTCAGTCATCGGTATACCGTCGGCTCGACAGGCACGGATCGCTGCGCGCACTTTGGTGCGTGCGCGCCGATCGGCTTTGACCTCGTCCTTGCAGGTGCCGCACTGCGTCGGACAGCGACTCATCTTCACCTCCTTGGTCTCCCAGTCGATCTCGGGGTTATGGTTTTTAAGCCAGTTGAACCCGAGGATCATGTCTTGCTTGCCTAACTGGGTGACCCCGAAGACGGCTCGTTCGGTATGACCGTTGTATCGCAAGACAGCTTCTACGATGCAAGAGACCGAACCGCCTTCGTTGAGAGTGCCGTCCACATTGTAAACCGGGGATGGCCGACTAAGCACCTTGGTTGTGAGCTTGTGTTTCTCGATGAAAGCAACATTGAGAAAACTGCCAGTCGCTCCGCTGTCCACTAGGGCAGTGACGGCATGCGACTCCTGGGTGTCGGTGGTCTCCAGTTCGACGTTGAGCCACAGGGATCTGGGGCAGGGGGAGGCAGCGGCGATGAAGCGACTAGGGAGTCGCTTTTCCCAGCGGGGTAGGCCACGACGCGACGGGGCGATCGGCTTTGCGACTGCGATTGGTGTCGTCGGGTCGGAGGGGTTTTGTACGTCTTTGTCGGTCGGTTCACTCGTCGGAATAGCAGCAATATTAGGTGTATTGGCGTATTCTACGGATAAAGGAGCGAACCGATTACGACTAGACAACGGGGGCGTACGTTCCACCCGTTGTGTAATTAAAAACCCTCCTCGGCGTCGGAGGCGGTCGCGTCGGCCGACGATGGGGTCGGGTCGGCGGGGACTGCGTCCTTGCGAGCTAGACGTTCCATGATAAGCGCCTCCAGCTCATCATCGAGCATGTGGCGCACGTCCCAGCGCAAAGGGCAGTCACGAGAGTAGTGACCCTTTTTCTTGCACCGAAAACAGTGGTCGTCGGCAGGCGCGACTCGATCGCGCATCCGATCTACGTCCATTGGGATGCCCTGGGGGATCGGCCTGGGGGCTGGTGCGGCAGGAGCGCGGGGGGCGGGGGGAGCGGGAGCGGGAGCGGGAGCGGGGGCAGTAGCGAACGCCCATCGTGCAGCTGCGGTGGTGGGCGGGCGGCTGTCGGGCGCCTTTGTCGGGACCATCCGACGGTGGAAGTCGTCCTCCGACCTCATGATGAAGTCTTGAGAACGAGCGATCCTCAGCCACTCCTCAATCTTCTCATCGTGCGGGCGACCCGTGGTGATGCTTCCGAGTCGCCTCGAGAGCTTCGGGTCCATTCCCCGACGGAATTTGAGGACCAGGTGACGCCCATCTGGGTAGCCCGCCTTGACCCACAGGGATCGGAACGAGTCGATGTACTCGTCGATCGATCGACCGTTCTGGAAGTACGCCGTCGACTCCAGGATGAGCGCGGCATCGGCGACCTCGTCGAAGAGGAAGAACTCGCCACGGAAGGTGTCTTCGAAGTCCTTCCAGGCGGGAAAGACGTCCTTGGCGGTTCCGAACTGGAACACCCGACTGACGAAGTCGGCGGCTCGCCCGTGCTGCATGTACGACAGCACCCATACTATTCGGGCGTGGTCGTCGGCGAAACTTCCCCCGCACAAGGAGAAGTAGAGCTTGCAGGCGTTCAAGAACGCGCGACCGCCCGATCGGGCGCCGTCGTAAATGGGAGGGGGCGACGGTCGGAGGTGGTGCGATCCCGATCGCGGAGAGCCTGGCAGCGGGGTGGTCGTCTCAGGCGGCGGGGGGGTCGTGTCTGCTTCGGGAGCAGCGGGGGTGGGATTGGGGGGTGTCCCCGACATGAATTTTTCGAAAAGAGCGGAGAGGCGGTCCATAGAGGCCGAGTTGGAGGTATTGGAGGCAGAGAGAGCCGAAATTGTGGCTTCCATATTCGCCAACCGCTCCTCCGTCGTGAGGAAGGGAGAGAACGGTCGCTGCGACATGTCACCAAATTCGGACATCTCGAAACGGGACTGGACGGGCGATCGGGGCGAGCGCGCGTTGGACGGTCGCGTGTAGCAGACGCGTGTTTCGGCGCGGAAGCGGATCGGTCGGCTTCGTCGGGTTTCTAGAGTTACTCTATTCTGCTGTTAGGGCGACCTCAGCGCAGAGCTTAGTCGTGCTGGCAGAGGGGAATCCAATGTTATTTTATGTACGATTAGAGAGAACGTAAGTAGACCTACCTGGCAGAGGGGAATCCAATGAGAATAGAGTAAAGGATTCCCCCATGTCAGGAGGATGACTATATACGAGTAACTACTTGAGGGCCGGCTCTCTGGGGTGTATGGTACGTAAATGATAACGGATGGGCAGCGGCGCGTGTATGTACACGTTCCCGACGCTGTCCGATCCTCGTGGCTCAGGGTGCAGGCGCACGAGGTCGGGTGACCGACGTCGGGATGTCGGGAATCGGGATCGGGCGCGCGCTGGAAGGGGAAGTAACGACAGGAAGTTATAAGTATGTACACCGATGCTTGGGGCGGAGCGTCGGGGTCGGGATCGCGATCATCTGGGGAGCGGTCGGTCACGTGCTCGTCCGAGGAATCGGATGGTCACGTGATCACCAAACAGGTGTTCCCCTAACAGATACTGTGGAACAAGATAATTCTGACTGCCGGATTTGATCACTACGTGTCCGCGGAGGGGAGCGGACGGGATGTCCGCAGGGTCGGTTTGGGATGTGTTGGCGGTGTTCATTTGTGGGGGTCCGCGCAGTGCCTGAACAGGAGCCTGGACCTTTATGGTGGCTTGGACCGAGCGTGGGAACATTTCTTCAAGCATGGGAATTTTATGGTCTGGACAGACTTGAACTAGCGCGGGAATGATTAGTCAGAACTAGCGCGGGAACAATTTGGTCAGAACTAGCGCGGGAATGATTGGTCAGAACTAGCGTGGGAACAATTTGGTCAGAACTAGCGTGGGAACAATTAGGTCAGAACTAGCATGGGAACGATTAGGTCAGAACTAGCGTGAGAGAATACACACAACTCTGTTGATCCCTCTTCTCCCAACTTCTGCCACCTAAAACCGCTCCTTTCCGATCACTCCACGCATACACATCATGTCCGACACCACCGCACTCACCAGCATTGACGCGGACATCCGCCAGGCAGTGCAAATCGGCGATAGGAGCGCCTTTAGGGCATTGTATGACAGAGCGGTATGTTTTTCAACAAACTATTCTTCATCCCCCACTAATTATTTTTTCAGAAAATTGTTTATAGGCAGGCCAAGGCCAGTACGGAGGCCGATGTCGTTAAGGCCAGCTCGTCATCGCTCCTCTGGGCCACCATGGGACTGGTGCAAAAACTCGCCCGGGACAAAGAGGACAACAGCGCCTTCGAAGGGCTCCAAAAAGCGGTGGACGCCCACCAACCGGCACCGGCATCCGCGGGGCGCACCGCAGTGGAGAAGGCAAGGAAAATGGCCGCGGACTTGGCCAAAAGGAAAGCGGCTGAGATGGACAGGGAGCTGAAGGAGAAGGCGAGGGCTGCGGAGGAGGAGAAGAGGAGGGCCGCGGAGGCGGAGGCGGAGGCAGAGAAGAAGAGGGCGGCGGAGGCGGAGGCGGAGAAGGCGCGGAGGGGCAAGAAGAAGGCAAAGCGGATGGACAAGGAGGCAGATAGGGAGGCGGAGAGGGAGAGGAAGGAGGCAGAGAGGGAGAGGAAGGAGGCAGAGAGGGAGAGGAAGATTTTGGAGGAGGAGGAGAGGGCGAGGGCGGAAAGGGCGAAGGAGAAGGCGCAGGCGGAGAAGGCCGCCCGCAAGAGGGCCACCAAGGAAAACGCCGCGGAGGGCGAGCGGAGGGTGCAGGAGGCAGAGAGGGAGCGGCGGAGGAAGGAGAAGGGTAAGGATTGGGAAGTCGGAACGTCCGCGGGGGTAAACCCCGGTGAGTTGTATTTCTTTTCTTACTATTGCTACACTGACAGTTTTCTTTTCCAGTCCAGCCTCGTATCCGCGCGGTGGACCCCCTTCCCAAGGCGGGGCCATCGTTCCAGGAGCTGGCCAGGGAGGACACACCGCCACCTGCCCCTCGACGCCTTCATGACCCCCCCTGCGGACGGTGCACCCGAAAGGGATTGGAGTGCAGGGTGCATGGCGGAAGGGCCGCGGCCTGCACCCCATGCAGGCTCGCAAAGCAGTCCTGCGTCTTTCCAATTGAGGACGACGCTGGCGCGCCTTCAAGTGAGTTCCCTTTTCTATCTCATTGACCTTATCATTGACCCTTTGCAGCAACTCCCGCTGCCCAGCCCACAACCGCGGACGCCGCCGCCTTGATTGCAGACCTGCAGACCGCCGTCGCAGGATTGCAGATCAACCTGAAGCGGTTGAGGAAGCAGGATGCAAAAAGGGCCGCGGAGTACAAGGCCCTCAATCTGAGGGTCTTGGAGCTTGAGGCGCAAGAGCGGGAGTTGGAGTCCCAGTCGTGGAACTGGTCTGGGCAGCTGGATCGCCACCGCAGGGGGTTGAAGAATTTGAATGAGCGGCTGATTGCGGTGGAGGAGGTGAACCCGTTGGCGGGCCCCGCGGACGCCCCCGCGGACACCCCCACGGACACCCCCGCGGACACCCCCGCGGACACCCCCGCGGACACCCCCACGGCCTCTCCTGCTCATGAGGACATGGACTCTCCCCCACCCCCACCGCCCATCTCTCTCCCTCTGCCACCGCCCACCTCTCCCCCTCCGCCACCGCCCACCTCTCCCCCTCCGCCACCGCCACCGCCCAGCTCTGCCCCTCCGCCACTGCCCAGCTCACCCCCTCATGCGGAGGCCGCGGACGTTGGCAGACTGTCTGCCACCATCACTCCACCTCCGCCCCCATCCACCCCGCCTGCCACCTCACAAGCTCCAGCTTGGAGCCCCACTGGCGCACCTGCGCCCAGCCCCACAAGCACGCCAGAGGACTCGGAGAGTGGTCCTCGAGGCGTCAAGCGCAAGGCCGCGGACCAGGGCGAGAGGCCCTTCAAAAAACATGCAGCCTAATTGGACTTGGCTCGGGGGCTGTTTCTTGAAATCTTGAAGTTGACGTACACTGTCGGACATGCCGCGGCTTTTTCTTTTCTTGCACTTTGTAGATAATGTATAGTTTCGGACATCCCGCGGACTTTTTCTTTCTTGCACTTTGTAATTATGCACATTCTCGGACATTCCGCGGACTTCTTTTTTCTTGCAATTTGTGATTGACGTAGGGCTTTCGGACATTCCGCGGACATCCCGCGGACCTTCTCCTTTTTTTTGAACACACAAAGTACACTTGTATATATTGTTATATTAGACAAGTACATACAATCAATGGCAAATGTTGACACAGGTGTACCATAGACATATCTGTATATACTCCTATGACTTTCAAAAGTATATACAAACAATCAAGTATATACAAACATTCAAAGAATTGATGACCAACATTGTGAACCACTGTAAATCATCATCACCATTCCAAAAGTATATACAGAAGATCAAGTATATACAAACAATCAAGCCATGTTGTGAACCATTGAAAAATCATTATCACCCAACAAAGCTAGCGGCGCTTTGATCTGCTGGTGCCAACCCCCGCAGACCTTGATGTTGTAGCTCGCGCAGCCCCATTGCGTGTGCGGCTGCCCCTGGTATTGGCACTGGCACCAAAGTCCGCGGCCTCCGCAAGCAGTAAATCCTGCTTTGATTTCTTTCGCTTAGTCTGTCCTTCAATCTGCTTGCGCTTGCGTGTAACCGGAGGTGGGGGCGGAGTTGGTGTACCCGGCGGAGAGGGAGTAGGAGTGCCGGGCGGCGGAGTTAACTTGTTGAGGAGCTGCATTGCAGTTGCCGGCACCATATACAGTGGCAGCCCTTCGCCAGGCCCATTGATGGGTGCCTGTGTCGGAAGTCCGCGGGCATTTAAGCGGTGCATGGTGGTTTCATCAATGGTGACCAGGCCTCCATTGGTCGTGGGGTCTGGTTCAGAACTCTGTCTCCCATGACCGCGGGTGGAGTTCGGTGGCCCGCGGGGCTGATTCATTGATCTGTTATTTGGCGCTGGACTCTGTTGGTCATTGAATTCGACTTGATTTACTAGCCCGCGGGGTTCGTGAGGTTCGTTATCTGCAGCATTATTGTCTTGAAGTTCATTGTGATGGATGTGATTTTCCTGTCCGCGGGCTTCGCTCTCTGGTGACGGACAGGGGTGGTTTTGATTTTCGTTTGATGGTGGATGACCGCCTTCTAGGTCGGGCATTGAAATAAGGTCTTCTAAGGGGTCTGGAGCTGGTGCTTTGTTTTTGCCCTTCTTCCGCCTTGCTTTCTTTGCTGCTGCCGCGGCAGCCAAAGCTTCCTGGTCCTTTCGCAGCCCATAGACCGCCTCCATTCTCTCCTTTTTCTTGGTCAAGTAACTGGACCAGCGAAAGGCCTCTGAGGGTCCAAGCCTTTTCTGGCGAGAGCGCCAGAAGTCGAGCAACTCCTGGAGTTCAGTTAGTCGGAGGTTCCGTGGGTCTTGCATTCGGATGTCCGCGGGTATGTACTCCGCGGAGATGAACATTCCATTGTCCGCCTTTATGGAAGTGAATGGAGGGGATGAGTAGAGGTGTCCCGATGCTAGTTCTGTAAGGAAATTAGGATAGGCCTGATATGATAGCAAAGGATTATCACGTACTGTAATGCTGTTTCAGGAATGCGCGGACCAGAAGCTCAAGGTCATCTTTGCTCTGTTGCACACCTTCTACCAACTCCGGTAGAATTGGAAAACCATCATTTTGTTGATCCAGCTGTAGATCTGGACGTGGCTTGACTACTGGATTAGTCCGATG
Source organism: Tricholomella constricta (assembly GCA_013368375.1). Lineage (NCBI taxonomy): Eukaryota > Fungi > Basidiomycota > Agaricomycetes > Agaricales > Lyophyllaceae > Tricholomella > Tricholomella constricta. Next base: position 657,660 of record JAACJP010000007.1, on the reverse strand, counting down.
CAGGGGGTCTGGTGCAATGGATTCTTGGAGTGAAAGGACATAGTCCATAAGCTTTCTTTTGATGTCCTTCACTATGTGCGGAAAGGTTTCAATGAAAGTTTTACTGATCGCTCCTGCATTTGCAGCAATCCTGTCATGACTGCTCCGCGGCGGACATCAGTGCAAGTCCGCGGCGTCGATGAACAACAACTCACGTCCGGATTTTCAGTTGCCCATCTTGCGCTTTCCATGCCACAAATGTAAGGGACAGCATGCCCATCTCTCGCCACCTGTTTGCATCCTCATTCTGTACTCGTTGAAAGCCCCGCTTATCTGCGTTCCTAAGATAAGAAAGTATCAACTCTGCCATGTCCGCGGACACCGCGGAGTTACTCACTTGCGCTGCTCCTCAGGAGGATAGCCCTTGGTGCTCCACTCACGGGCAGTGGCCTCTGCCTCCTGGAGTTGTTGTGGAGTAAGTTTATTCATCACCTGTGCCAAAGCCTTGGTGCGTTGCTGAAAGGCCGCGGGGGCCGATTCATCGACCTCCTCGAGCCCCAGTATCTCTTTCAACTCTTCGGTAATCAAGCCGCGCATTGTCCGATTGACTACCTGGCGTGCAGTAACCTTCAATTTACCCGATGACTGGTTGACCGTCGGGTAGGGCCTCCAGTTGTTCCTTACATAGTCTGCCAGTTTCTGTGTGCTGATCAGCGTGATGACTCAGAGATACACACTCTAGCCTGACAGACCGTGGTAGCTGATGCGGACTTCTTGTCGGTCTTTGGCTCTGTTCCCTTTGCCTTCCAGAAGTTAAAAATATCAACCAAGACTTTGTCCCTAAAAATGGCCACCCTTTTTGCCTTGTCCGACTCTGACCGGTACTCCTCTCGGTACTTGTTGAGGACCGCGCGCTCGTCAGCCGGGTACTGGGGCTGCTTGCTTGTCTTCTTCAGGGCCGCGGGGGCATGTGGGACTGTTTCCGGTGTGAAAATATTTTCGGACATGGTGGAGCTCCGTTAAGAAATTTCCTATTTGGGTCACAAAGGGTTGAACTTCACGCTTGACAGTTGTCCCACAGTATCCGCATTTGGCAAAGAAGTTTCCAGTTTGGGTAATATGAGGCACGGGTGCATCGATGGCCCCGATTGTGAGGGCAGCTGACCTTGCACAACCATGAGGACATGTCCGTGAGTAATCAGTGACCCATCAGTAGACAGGTTCTGGTTTTTCCACCTTATCAGATCTCACCCGTACCCACCATGTTGCGTGCAGTAAAGCGCACACGTCGCAAGAAGGATGAAGTCTATGAGGAAAGTTCTCACTCACATGCCATGGATGTCGAGACAACAGTCAGGCATACCCGGAGGGGTGACATTGTGGAATCCAGGAGTGTCCCTTTGCGCAATAGGTCACCGGACCCTGCTACATCTGTCCGTCGGGGTGTGCAGGCCCGTGTCCAACCCTTTGAACATTCGGACATTCACTCAACAGAGCTGAATGACACCACTGATGAGGTGGCCCCCAAACAAAGCAAGGTGAATTGTTCTTTGAAGTAGTGTGTACATGTAATTGAATCACAGTACAGACACAAGGTGATTACCTCCAAGAATTTGTGAACCATGTTCCAGAGCTGTTGAAGGGGCTACTTGGGAGAGAGCACATTGAGAATCAAACTCAATGTTCTGATTGTCCCAAGGGCAACTATGGACGTTGGCGTTGTCGAGACTGTCTCAGTGACAGGATACTCTGCCGGGGTTGCATGCGGACAACTCACAGGGACAATCCTCTCCATCGCATTGAGTTCTGGACAGGTCGATACTTCCAGACAGCTCAGCTGCAGGAGGTTGGTACCTACTTGCTGGTCCCTCACTCCTCCGGGAAAGCACTCTGTGATACGCTGCAGCTGCAACAGGAGCAGTTGGAGAATTACCAGGTGGAATACGATGATAAAGAACAGAAGAACCACCGCACAGAGCAGCAAAATGACCCCGCGGGTCGACAGGCCAATCCCGCGGACGCCGCGGACATGACGGAGCAGCCTTCCTATGATGCGGAGGACAATGGTTATATGGCGCGCTTGAGCCGTGCTTATGGTCTACAGCCAGAATTTCATCCAATTGCTGAGGCAGGGTCTACTCTGGACACAGTTGAAGTCGAAGTGGACGAGGAAGATGACGATGACACTGGTCTCGATGATGACCTTCCGGCGAGAATGCCACGGCACGACGCATTCAACAATCGTTATGTGCGCATTGTACATGTCAATGGAATTCACTACATTCCACTTGTCTTCTGTTCATGCCGCGGAGTCAGCCAGGTCAATACAGACCTGATGCACAAACGATTGGTGCCTGCTAGCTTCACACGATACAATACGCTCTTCACCACTGCAGTCCTCGATGATTATCGCCTTGCGAACCTGGAATGCAAGGCATCTGCATTTCAGTATTGGCACAAACTCAGCCGGACAACCGCTGCAGCAACAAGCTCCGCGGACATCGACAATTTTTACTGCGAACTCCGCCGGCTCTCGCGTTCATGGAGATGGCTCAAGAAGCTCAAATGGGGTGGGTTTGGCAGCAATAACAGAGATCCAATGCAGACCACCGCAGGGGAGCTCGCCATTTTTTGCCCCACATGTCCGCAGCCGGGTGTGAATCTCCCCGCGGGGTGGGCCGCGGACCCAAATAAGTGAGTGCATTTGGTGACGATTGATCATTGTTATTGACATTATATGCAGAAAAGTATACATGAGGTCTTTTGTGGCAGATGGCAATTTCAAAGCGGATCATGTTCGCCAAAAGAACAGTGCAATGGATGTTTGGCTGTCGGAAGGGTCAGGCATGATGGCTAACCGTGCCAATTATAACGAGTTTTTGAAGGAGGCCTTCAACGTGATGACAGTGAGTCAAGTCGATTACCTCCGCGGCGTAGGCCGCGGTGTTCCATCACCTCCGCGGCGTTCTCTACTAACGTCCATTTTAGAAAGCCCCTTGCGAGAATCAGTTCCGCGCTGTTGAGCAGGCAATGCTTGTGTCCAAGGCCTGTGATGTTAAAGGAATTGTGGCCATTGCATGTGCGCGGCATGGCTGTTTTGCCCCCAACAGCCTGTCGGACCTCCACGCGGGGGAGCAGCAAAAGAATGTGGACTGGGCATTCCTCCAGGCGCTTAAAACGACAAATGTGGAAAAAATCGACGAGGTGTTGTTGATCTACGATATTGCCTGCCAATACATGGTACACTTTCTAAAGCGCATCGGTCACCTACTCCCCCCAGGAATGACTATCGCTCAGGCCATCGGACTACTCCATGTTCACGGTCACAAAGATGATTGCTTTAACCGCTTTGCAACTTCTTTCATTCCAGGCGCTGCTATAGTTGCGGGTGAAATTCTGGAGAGTTTGTGGGCCGTATTGAACACTGTGTCACCAATGACCAGAACCGCAACATTGGCACACCGAGCGGAGATCCTGGACGATCATATGAATGATTCTAACTGGAAGAAACTCCTGCAGATGCGTTAGTAAAATTTCATCCATTCCGTTACGATAACTGACAATGTCCGCGGCCGCGGAGTAGCGGTCACATTGTGTCGGACATACGAAAAGGCGACGGAGATGTTGGAGACCGCTCAGGAATATTTCAGAGGTGTCGCTTCAGGAATAAGCCGCAGACAAACCGCAACTTGGGAGGCGGAGATCCAGGAGGCCGAGCGGAGGAGGGTTCATGATGTCAAGGCCATGGACATCCTCAAAGCCCGCACCGCGGACATCGGGCAGCCGGGAGATTCCAATGGACCTGTGCAGCACTCAACAGCTGAAGAGGAGTGGATACAATCAGGCCTTGATCTTGAGGAGCGCCAGTAAGACATTTTATCTCTATTTGGCTTCCGGAACTGAACTGTTTCCATCTAGAATTGGCCTTCAAGACAAAGTCCGCCAACTTGCACGCGAGCCGCGGGAAGATGTCCGCAAGGCCGTCGAAACTGAAAGACAAAGCCTACGTGCACAAATTGATGTGTTCACATCAAAACAGCTGAGCATAAACTTCATTCCTTCGGCCTCCGCGGAGGATGTGCCAGGGAACGTCGAAGCCTTTGACAACCTAGACGAGAACCCCGCGGACCTGCCACCCTCCGGCCATGCCGCGGCGCCGGCCCAAACACGCTCCCGTCCTGCGCCTGTCAGTGCAACAGACGGACCCCTACCACCAGAGCAGACACCTATTTGCCTGCCATCCGCGGCTGGGGAAACTGAGACACATCTGGCTAAACTCGAGCTTGCATTGCGCAAGGTTCAAGCGGAGCGCCATCTGCAGAACCTCCGTAATGCAATTGCGGAGAAATCATTTTTGTACTCCCACGTCATCCGAGTTGCTCCGCGGAAGGGTGTGGTGACGCGCGCGCGGGGTAACATTGCCACCCTCAATAACACAATCACCACCCTCTGCCGGGTGTATGACAAATGCAGAGCAAAGCTTGTCCGTCTGGGTGCGGATGAAGGCACACTGGAAAGGTACAAAATTCTTGACAAGAAGCATGTGAAATCGAGCACCGCCATACTGGATCCCAACACTCCGGGCTCAACTGATATCCGAAGTACCAGTCTTTCCTGGATTTGGCAAATACCTGGTCAAGCGACAGATAGTCCAGAGGCTGTGCTGGAGTGTATGTCTTTGGTGTCAACTCCGCGGAGCTGTTACTGACATGATACCAATAGTCCAACGTATTCATTTCTTGAGGGCAAGGGCACAAAAGGATCGATGGACAGAAGAATTCACTCTTGTTCAATATGAAATGACTTGGACCACCCGATATTTCCTTCATCAGGCCCAGATCTGGGTAGAGCGCGGTGCGGAGGCCGCGGCTGCTGGACAACTGGGCCCGACAGCATATGCACGGCGGAAGACCGCCATGTGGAGGGAACTTGCTTGGTTGGCGGAGCAACGATTTAAAGAAGTAAATCACTCATATGTAGCATTGGTTGAGTAGAATGGAATAAAATAATCATGATTAACATGTCCGCGGACATGACTATGCACACCAAACCAAGTACACGAACCATGTCCGCAGATGCAAAGTCTTCAAGGTTGCTTAAAAGCTTTGTCTATGCAGCAATTTTACAGATTATTGACGCTGCCTTCTACGGACATTCATTGGTTCAGTAGAATGATCATGATTACAATGTCCGCGGACCTGACTCGTTTCATGTCCACTGTTTAGCCATCTAGCTCCTCAGCAATTTAAGAGGTGTCAACCCATCATTCAAGGTAACATCCGCGGACAATATGGGTCATGTCCGCGGACTTTGTTGTCACATGCCCTGGTCACATGATGGTGCGAAATGTAAAGAACCATCCATGTGGCTGTGGCAAGAGACTTTTCTTCTCCTGTTATCTGATCCTTCATCGCACCCACATCCGAGCAAAGCAATGCCTTCCTCGACGCTCAACTTCATTGAATCGGAGAGCTTCTTGCATCCGATGCCGGGCGGGGCCGCAGTTGAAATCCAGGAGGTGCTGTATTACTGTGAATCCCGCTTTCGTGTTGCGCTAGTGAAGTATGCCGGTGTGAAGAGTGCGGAGGTCCGCGCTTCCATGCAGCGCCACCTGGCCGCGGAGCTTGTATGTACCGCCTTTTGACCTTGGACCATGATATAATTTTCCCCACATAGGATTTTGCATTGGTGTTTGTCGGTGCTGCTACGAGCATGATGGTCGCATGCGAGGTGCCGAATTTTCTCCGACTTCTCGCCAACCATTTCTATGGGCAGCCCCAACCTCAAGGCCCACTTGTTCTCTCAAACACACTCATTCTTGCACTGGAGGGCGCCATTCCACTCGAGCATCCCGCGGCCGCTGCCCCTGAATATGCCTGTGACTGGTGGAAGGAGCATGAAGACAATGAGCTTCGCGAGCCGCTCAGTCACGACACGTTGGAGGAATGCCTTATCCTTCACCGGTTTCATCAACAGAAAGCGCCGCCACTTCGAGTGCCGCGGACACTAGGAACTCTGGAAGCCTTACAGCAGTGCCGGACTCGAGTACAAGGGTTCGAGACAATATTCGAGGCCCATGGATACCAGAGCGCCCGCCGCGCTGCGGCATTTCACACCATATATGAGGCCACAGTACAAAAGGAGGACGCCCCGAAGGCGAAGGACAAGAAGGTGGAGGCCGAGAACGTGGAGCCGGACGCCGCGGAGCCGGACGCCGAGAGGACGGATGCTGCAAGTACGGATGCTGCGGGGACGGATGCTGCGGGGACGGATGCCGCGGAGCCCGCGGGGCCCAATGTTGAAATGAGCCCCTCCGAGCTCTTTGCCATATTTCACCCAGAGGCAACAGACGGACCACTGGCATCGGACTTTGGGGGGGGTCTTCCATCAGAGGAGAACATGGGAGATTATTCGGACGAGGAGGAGTCGAGGGAGGGCTCCGACAGCCCTGCAAGATATGACCCGCTTGGAAACGATGTTCACCAGCCCAGGGAGCTGCTACCCCACGAATTTCCTGATCACTTCCGCAGGCCGCCATTCGAAGGTGCGGAAGTTGAATATAGAAGTTATTACCAGCAACCCACAGAACGTGAGTTTCACAACGAGTACAACATTCCCGTGTACACAGGCTCCGCGGACATTGAAGGTAACACAATTACTTATCTACCCTTGTCCATTGTTGATTAAACTCATTCAAGGCCAAACAGCACCTGGTTCTGAGAGTGAGGATGAGCCCGCGGAGTCACCAGGTCCCAATGACGATGCTGCAGAACCCGAGATATTCTCTTCTGACGAGGAGGATCCCGCGGAGTCGCCGACACGTCAACCCAGCATCACTTTTTCAGATGATGAGGACCCTGAGGCACATGTCACCTTTTCAGATGATGAGGACCCCGAGGCACCTGAACCCAATGTCGTTGTGGAGCACCCTGCTGAACCCGACATTGAATTTTCTGACGAGGAGGACCCCGCGGAGTTGGCAACACGTGAAGACATCACCTTTTCGGATGATGATAGCCCCGCGGAGGTCATGTCTCTTTCGGATGACTCAGGTGAGGAGGGGGTTAGAGTCAGGACCCGAAACCCTAGGAGACCACCCATCGAAATGCTTGAGGGCTTATTGCAATTTTCAGACAATGAAATCAATGAGGAGCTTGCAATTGCAGTACCCCGCGGACAATACACTGCCGCCTCCTTTGCTCACATACCCTCCAACATTCTAGATGATTAGGGGTGGAAGCTTTATCTTGGACACTTTCTTGTTTTCTTTTTGCTGATAATGGAAATAAATATCATGCATTTATGAGTCCTATAAATGAAACATGAATAATGAGCAGGGACACCCCAGAAATAGTTGGTAAATTAAGTTTGGAAGAGAGAGCTCTGGCTTTGATGCATGTCCGCATTTGTGGTCGTTTTAAAAAGGGAACAGATTGGCGCATCAGGGTATCAGCAATGAGCCCCGCGGAGGTCCGCAGATCCCCCGCTAGCCCCCAACGGCACGGCCCGCTGCTGGGTGTGCCCACAGGCAATGATCCGCGGGGGTCCGCAGATCCCCCACCCCGCTGCAGTGCTGGGTGTGCCCACGGACAACGATCCGCGGAGGTCCGCAGATCCCCCACCACCCTGCCCCCCCCCCCCCCCCCACAGCACTGTATAGGCCCGCTGCAGCACCAGCGGGGCCGCTGGTACAGTGCCACACGGCTACATGTAGGGGCCCCGCTGGCACCGTGCCAAACGGCTACATGTAGGGGCCCCGCTGGCACCGTGCCAAACGGCTACATGTAGAGCGGCCCCGCTGGTGCCATCAAGTACGCTACATGTAGCGACCCCGCTAGCACCGTGCCACACGGCTACCTCATTCCAGCGGAGGTCTGCAGATCCCACCCCGCTGCCCCAACGGCACCATATAGGCGCAAACCGCGGAGGTCCGCAGATCCCCCGCTAGCCCCCCCAACGGCACGGCCCGCTGCTGGGTGTGCCCACAGACAATGATCCGCGGGGGTCCGCAGGTCCCCCACCCCGCTGCAGTGCTGTGTGCCCAATGATCCGCGGGGGTCTGCAGATCCCCCACCCACTGCAGTGCTGGGTGTGGACAACGATCCGCGGATGTCCGCAGATCCCCCGCTAGCCGCGCTGCCACCCCAACGGCACCATATAGGCCCGCTGCAGGGTGTGCCCACGGACAACGATCCGCGGATGTCCGCAGACCCCCCGCTAGCTGCCCCCCACCCCAACGCACCATATAGGCCCGCTGCAGTGCTGGGTATGGCCACGGACAATGATCCGCGGGGGTCCGCAGATCCCCCACCCCGCTGCAGTGCTGGGTGTGTCCACGGACAACGATCCGCGGAGGTCCGCAGATCCCCCACCACCCTGCCCCCCCCCCCCCCCACAGCACTGTATAGGCCCGCTGCAGCACCAGTGGGGCCGCTGGTACAGTGCCACACGGCTACATGTAGGGGCCCCGCTGGCACCGTGCCAAACGGCTACATGTAGGGGCCCCGCTGGCGATCCAGCGGCCCCGCTGGTGCCGTCAAGTACGGTACAATGTATGGCCCCGCTGGACAGTGGGACACGCTACATTGTAATGCCCCTACCTGCGCTGACCCCGTGCCAAACGGCTACATGTAGAGGCCCCGCTGGCACCGTGCCAAACGGCTACATGTAGGGGCCCCGCTGGCATTCCAGCGGCCCCGCTGGCGCCGTCAAGTACGGTACAATGTATTGCCCCGCTGGACAGTAGGACACGCTACATTGTAATGCCCCTACCTGAGACGGCACCCTGCTCAAGAACGGTGAGTTTTCTCCCATTCTTTCTTCTGATTTCATTTCTTATTTACAGAACGGCACCCTAGGCCGTTATTCTACACATTCCGAGAGTATTTTTCACTTTCCACCGTCTCCGCAACCCGATGTTCACCAGCCGGCACAAGACTCGCCACCTGTCTCCCTCGACGAACGCCTGTCGATGGCAGGCTCAGAACGTCTTTAAAACATCCCTACGACATGTGTAGGAGCCGTCCGCAAAGCTCCTTTGCCGAACGTCAGTATTCCAGGTGCTCAGGGTGACGAAAACACCCGAAACGGGCCTCTCTCCAACAACAGTGAGTTGCCATCTGTTTTTCCTTCTGATTTCAGCTCTGATCCACGGTATGGCACTGCAGGCCGTCATTCTACACATCCGGAATGACATTTTATTCATCACGGTCTCTACAACTCAACGCACGCGACCTGATTGCCATGTCACACATCGCCCATGTCAAACACCCACCTAACACTGGTCCGGAACAGCTTCAAAACAGTCCTACGACCTATATTGGAGCTCTGTGCAATGTTTGATTGTCAAACATCACTGTTCCTGGTACAGGGAAGGTCGAGAATGAGCGAGATGGCACTTTTTTCAAAAGCAGTGCGTCTCCCCCCTTTTCTTTCACTTTCAGTTCTAATCTGTGAGGCATGGGAGAAATGTTGGGTCATTTGCACTGGCGTGGGGGATATGATGCCCGCGATGTTGAGTTCATTATGGGTGGGGCGTCTTTCAGTGGCGTAGCCATGAATGTCATCGATTTCAATCAGGTATGTCGCCATTGGAGTCCGCCGACGTTCAAATTACAACCCCCTTCCCTAAGATGTGTCCCTGGTCGAGGGAGAAGGATGAAGTACATCAGCTTGCCGAAGCTTTCTTCAGCAATGATCCTTATTATTCTCGCCCTCGCCCTGAAGCACCCCTCCACCAGAAATTTCGTCTCGCATACCTTGAAACATATCCAAAAGAGTCTAGAGCGGCTACAGAGCTTGCCGAGGCCTTTCTCCACGCAATCAAAGCGGAACAAGCCAAACGTGATTCTGCTGTATGGTCTTAGTTTATGTATCTCTCGAACCTTTAATTGTGACCTATCAAGTGAAAACACTGGAATTTTACTATGAGATGGTCATCAGGGTCAACCCTAGTGCCCTCAAATAACCAAAACCAAAACACAATGAATTCAACAACTCAAAACTGTACTTCGGGAATACAAACACGCTGACCAACTACCAGCAAATGAGATCGAGGCACTAGGTGGTGACTCTTCAGCATTGGGACCACCGTTGGACCCACAAAGCACTCCTTTCCGAAATCGAGGACGCCTGTCCTGGGACGCTACCAGCACAACAAGGTAATTCCTTCTTTACCTGCCCTCAAAGCAGCCAAATCAGCATCCCAATCACACCTCGGCCTTGTAAGGGGATGCACCGTGCGCCCACTCCTATTATCGCTTAGTCTCTTGTTCTCTGTCATCGGCCCCCATGGCCCCCGCCTTAGACATACTTGCTGACCACCATACTGTTCTTACGCCCCTTTCGTAGCCATTACTCCCACACCGACACCACTACTTAGATTCCTATCAGTCAGCTGGACAATTGTTACTCATCAGTAGTCAGCGCCTTTACATAGTGCCTTAGTCACTGGCTCGGCGATGTAGTATATAAGCCTGGGTTGGAGATAGAATATCTCCAACCTGAACAATAACGGTATCTTCGGGTTTATACATTGATCGACTCTTAGCTTGCTCTCTCGTCGCCCTCCTCACGTTTCGCACTGTTGATTGCTCACTTGATCGCATTCAGGACCCTCTTGGCTCGCGCCGGCTTGCAGCTCCTCGCTCGCCTTCGCCCATCCGGACGTCCTCTAACAGGCCTTGTCAGAAAGTCTGTGTCTGGGAAAGTCTGTCCGACTGTCCGACTGTCTGGCTGTCCGGCTGTCTGGCTGCCCCCAAAGCGATGATTAGTATTGTACCTTGGCATGCACATTATTTAGAAACAAATTTTTATAAGGTGCATTTTGCAAGCTACCCATGAAGCTACCAAAAGACAGAGACTACGAGAACAGGTTGAGAACAGATGACAGAAGGATGGGTATGTGCTGACCACGAGCAAGCAGAACATGACAGAAGGAAAATTGGATGGATGAGTTCTGTTCAATTGGGCGAGCAAATGATCTACCAGTGACATGAGATGAGGGGTAGTAGACGAAGCTGATTGCATGCATTGGCAGGGGTGTGGGAAGGCAAGCAGCCAAACTTCGGGTGCATTGGAAGTTGGCGAGCATTGTGTTGCTGTTGATCTGAAACTGGTTGCAGTAGTGGGGGAGTGGGTATGCATGATGCCAAATTTGGCAAGCCATGCCAAGCCTGCATTGGATGTGTCAAACACTGAAGGCAAAGGTCAATATTTTCAATCAAAAGATCAACAAAGAACGCTAAAAGTGTTCCTCCCATTCAATAATCATTCGATATTTCGACCCAGGGGAACATGTTTTGCATTGTTTTTCAATTCTTTGACTGAAAATATTGAACTTTGCCACCAGTGAAAGGGGGTGATGCATGAAGATCCTTTCCAGGGCAGGGTAGACTACTTGACAGAATATCAGCTTTGCAGTATAAAAATGATATTTTAAAAGTGCGCCTGGAGATATCCATCTGGGCCAGGCCACTCAGTGTCCATCACTTCCTGTGGAATCTTGCCACGGTTATCCAGTATCATGCCACATGAGAAACCTTGTCATCATCGCCGCTAGTTAAGTCTTTGTGATGTGGTTGCTGGCCCACATCCACCTTGAGGGCCAAGTGGTACATGCATACTATCGGAATTCTTGTCAGGAATGCCACACAGTTCCTATCAATAATAACATGTAGATGCTTGAACATTTCACTCCAAGCCTTACCAGGCCCTACTACATGCTGTGTGTGTGGTACAAGGGGGTATATTAGTAGTCCATCATATATATTGGACTATTACAAACAACGATGGCAACAATCTCAGCCAACTTTTACAGCACGTGTAATGTTCTCTTCAGTATTTGAGACCAACTTTAAGAAATCGAACATCGCCACTTTGTTAGAATCTGAGCCAGGTAACCGGTGATATGCACCCTCTTCGGCCGGCCACCGATTCGAAGTTCCGACCACAGTAAACCACCCACGAACGCACACGACAACACCGACTGACTCGCCGACCGACTCGCCAACCCACTCACCGACCGACTCCTGACCGAACGCGACCCATTCAATTCGGCCGACCTCGCTCTCGGGCGCCGGGGATCGGAGTAACCGTGTAGTCGCCAAGCGACTACGCACGTTCGCCTACAAACGTCAAACACCCGACTTGGCGTCTTACCCATGACGCATTTAACGACAAAGCCATTCCGTCTCCTATTCACGGCACAGGTCCGACTAACTCACGGAGTCCCGTAATCACCGACTTCCCTGACGACGTATCCAATCCGACACTGGTATCCGCTCCGAAACGCGCCACACCCGACTTGTCCTCAGAAACGCACCGCGCGGTACCAGGCTTGGCGACAACCTAACGCGAAACGTCCGCATGGTTGCACTAAAGAGACGGTGATTTGACCTTACTACTTAAAACAATCCCATGTAGTACCTAGAGCCCCCCCCAGTGAATTATAGCCCGTATTTTCCCTCACGTTCAGAGTTAATAGCTCAAAACCGTCGACCCCGTCGTCTCTGCCCCGTTACCACCGTATAAACCGCCGCCGCCATCGTAAAGCTCGTAACCGCCGTCTCTGTTACCTCGTATTCGTCGCCCGAACCCGTGAGTTCTCCGTATTAACCTCGTTCGTCTCGTTGTCGCACGACCGACACCGAAAGTCGCGTCGCCGACCAGTTCCAGCTGGGAACTATCGCATACTATCGCGCTCGTCGCGTCGTCGTCGGTTCGACTAATATCGAATCGGGTCGTCTTTATCTTTGTCCAAACCATCCTTTTAAGCCCTGCACACTTGCGTGTTTGGGAACTTTTAACACTTCTCGCCCCTATAGTTGTTAGTTATTTTGTTGTTGCGTACAGCATCTACAGGCCTTCTAGCACTATCATTCTGGAGCCCACCGCGAGGGTTTTAAAAACCACCGCCGAACACGCAACCTTCTTCCACTTCTTCGTAAAAACCTACGACGCGGCGACCATTCCGCCAGAAACGCGACAAGAAACGAGAACCCGAACCCTTCGTGCCGAAATCCGCGCTGTCTTCGGAGAGGCCGACACCGATTCAGAATCCCTCTCCCCACTCTTTCACTCAGTAACCCCACATCGCGCAATCCACAACAACCTCAGTCCCCTCTTCTATAGCCCTTTATCAGATCTACCATCGCCTACACCGACCGCCCGAACCAACTCAGGCTCCGACCCCTTTACGTCGGAACTCCCTACTACCGATCAAGGAGTAGAATTCAGACTCGCTCCACTACTGCCTACGACACCAGAAACCTCAGCGTCTTCCTCACCGCCATATTCCCCCTCCCCCGCTCCGTCCCCTCTTCAGAGACCAACACCATCTGTCATGGCACAACCACCGATCGTTATGAAGCCAATGCCTGCGCGCGGACAAAGTTCGGCACCGACGTTCTCACCCGAACGCGCACGCGAACTACGACGGTATTTCTCAGACCTGGATCACCTGTTCACCGAATGTAACGTGGTAGACGAACGAGAAAAGAAAATGCACGCCACAAGATACACCGATATCGATACGGCCGACCTATGGGAACAACTCGACGAGTTCGCGAACGGCGCGCACGACGATTGGCGAAAAGCGATAATGGCACTTTACCCAGGAGCTAGCGAGGAGAGAAAGTACTCGATGGCCGATCTCGACCACCTGATCAGAGAACGACACCGACTAGGGATCCAATCCAACAGCGACCTCGGAGAATATTACCGACAGTTCCTGCCAATCACTCAATTCCTTGTCAGCAAGGACCGACTCTCGAAAAACGAACGCGACCGCCAATTTCGCCGCGCATTCCAGTCCGACTTATGGTCAAAAATCCATCGCAGACTCGAAATCTTAGATCCGAACCACCACCCAGATGACCCCTACCCTACCGAAAACATTCGCGCGGCGGCCGAACACATTCTCCACGGAACCAGCGCCATTGGGCGACAAGAGGAGCATGTACGGGCGCCACCACAGGTTACGATCGCGCCAAGCGGATCGTTAGCGGACGCGACCAAACCGGCGACCATGGGCCAGCCCCTCAAACTGGAAGAGCTCTATGAAAAGATCCATCTCCTAGAACAACATATCCACCGGTTAGAACATACTACAGGGAGCGACGGTAACCGACCAAATCGGGTACCTCACGACAACTGTCACTTTTGCGGTGGCGAAGGACATTACATTCCCAACTGTCCCATATGTCAACAATACATGGCCGAAGGGCGCTGCCGCCGCCGACCCGAAGACAACAAAATAGGGCTACCAAGTGGCGCGCTCATACCACTTGGTACACCAGGCAGATACATAAAGGACAAGATCGACGAATGGCACAGACGTAACCCCAACCAATTAGCAACAGGACAGCTATCGGCTAACGCGAACCCGACCGAGGGTATGATGCTAGAAATACTACAATTCAACGATATCACCAACCACGACTTGAAAATCGAGGATCGAATGGTCGTATTGGAGCGGGAACTCAACACGTTGCGCGCACGGAAAGAGGTCTTTGACGGAGTAGAACTTATTAGTCGCGCGCCGCAGAAGCGACCTGTCACTATCGAGACCATTCAAGACGCCGACGCTCCGACCGCTAAGGAAGTACCCACAGCGCGAACTACACCGGACCCGAAGAAAAGCGACGCTAAAGCTCCCCCACTACCATCCAACATACCGCTGATCCCTAGCACCAGAGCCGACCCCGCGACCGCTACGCGCGACAAAGCGCCAATTCATCCATTCTCCAATATTCCCGACAATCGCTACGTACCTCCCACCACGCGGAACTTAGCTGCCACCGAAAAAGCGAAAGCCGATAGCGCATATCGAACCCAAGCACCCATTTCCGACCCAACTAAATCGGCCGACCTCTTTGAACGCGCGCTCGACTCGACAATGTCGGTAACCGTCAGAGAACTTTGCGGAGTCGCACCAGAGATCCGCGGAAAATTCAGGGACGCCAACACACCCAAGCGGATCATAAACAGCAACCTTATTACGGTATACAACGAAGCCCCTACGTCTGCCTACATAGAAGAACTCGATGCTCTCCCCTGCGAAGGCAATAGCGACAACGCGACGCCACCACCAGGCGCGCTAGTCACCGGCGACGTCTACGACACATACTACCAAAACCTGTTACCGGGAGAATGCCCCGACAGACTGATCGTCGCGATGGAATCGCACGCGCTTAGATCCATCATGCTGATGGTCGACGCAAGGGAACAAATTGAAAGCATTGTGGATAGCGGATGCCAAATCATTGCAATGTCGGAGGAGGTCTGCCATGGATTGGGAGTTAAATACGACCCAACCATCGTTCTCCAGATGCAGTCCGCGAACGGCACGACTGACCCATCGCTCGGACTAGCGCGAAACGTACCATGCACCATAGGCGAAGTCACTCTCTACCTCCAGATGCACGTCATTCGTAACCCCGCATACGACATACTCCTCGGCCGACCATTCGACGTACTTACCTGCTCCAACGTCAAAACGCGCTCTGCTAACGACACCATTATAACTATCACCGATCCAAACACTCAAGAAGTCATCGCGATCCCGACCTTCGCACGCGGACAGCGTCGGCGCCCCAAGAAAGACGTAAATTTTCGTATACTCTCGAGGAATTAAGCCATGATCACGGCGACCTTGCGCTCCTCCTCGAGTACGACCCGCGGAGCTATACCCCGACTGTTATCTCCTTTTGCAAACTCCCCTCCGAACCTAATAGCGACGCTACCCACGACGCCCAACTTGCTTCACTCTACATCACAGCACCAGGCCTAACGCCTCCCTTCCCCATCGACAAATCTTTTATCCCCACCTCACCGACAGACTCCGCCGACTCCCTACCGCACACGCGTCGCAACACCGACTTACCAATCGCGGCTGACACGAACACGTTCGCCGTTAAGATTAAGGGCGTACAGACCAAAAAGAAGTACAAACCTGTCGCACAGAAAGTACGATCTATTGTCGCTAGCTGCCCTGACCACTTCAGGATCGAACGTAATATATTGGGCGATCCCCTAGCCAATATGCCAACCCTACATCCCAACCCACCGCCATTCCGACCCACCGGACGCTACACCCTAGAGCGAAAAGAAGACCTGGACCGCGAACACCCCGGGTTCCTTACCAATTCCGAACGAGCTATCATGCACGACCTCATGTGCAAACAACACCTCGCATTCGCGTGGGACGACTCGGAGCGCGGTCGCTTCCGGTCGGACTTCTTCCCACCCATTGATATACCAGTCGTCGCACACACCCCATGGATCGAAAGAAACATCCCCATTCCCCCAGGCATCTACGACGAAGTCTGCAACATTATCAAAACCAAGCTCGCAGCCGGAGTCTATGAACCATCCAACTCCAGTTACCGATCGCGCTGGTTCTGTACCCTAAAGAAAAACGGCAAACTCCGCCTCGTCCACAGCCTCGAACCCCTGAACCGAGTCACCATACGACACTCTGGAGTAACCCCGATTCCAGACCACGTCGCAGAACAGTTTGCCGGTCGCATTTGTGGCGCGATGTTAGATCTATTCGTCGGCTACGACGAGCGCTTGATCGCACCATCGTCGCGCGACCTCACTACCTTCCAAACACCTTTTGGCGCACTTCGCCTCGTAACCCTGCCTATGGGCTGGACTAACTCTGTCCCAATATTCCATGACGATGTCACTTACATACTACAACCCGAAATCCCCGACCACACGCTGCCATATATCGATGATGCTCCTATCAAGGGTCCCGCAACTTGGTACCCCGACCCCGACACAGGCTTACCGAACACGCACCCCGACAATCCCGACGTACGCATCGCCATCTGGGAGTTCTTCAATAACGTCAACCGAATCCTCCAAAGGATGAAATACTGTGGCGGTACATTTTCGGGAAAGAAGCTAGTCATATGTGCACCGCAATTCAAAGTCCTTGGACACGTTTGCACACCGACTGGTCGCATCCCCGATGCCGACCGCCTCACGCTGTTGCGAAAATGGACATCCTGCGCCACACTGTCGGAACTGCGCGCTTTCTTAGGAACCGTCGGAGTGCTGCGAATCTTCGTCAAAAACTTCGCTCACCGCGCACACCACCTTGTAAAACTGACCCGTAAAGACGCCATCTTCGAATTCGGACCCGACCAAGTGGCGGCGCAGCGCGACATCGTAGAAGCAATCGCAGAAGCTAAACCCCTCGTCCCCATCGACTACACATCAGACGACCCAGTCATACTCGCGGTCGACACCTCACACATCGCAGTCGGCTTTTACCTCTGCCAGACCGACCCAGTCAACCGAACGCGACGCAGATACAATCGGTTCGGCTCCATTACGCTAAACGACCGTGAATCGCGTTTCTCACAGCCCAAACTGGAATTTTATGGCCTATTTCGCGCACTCGGAGCCTTGCGACTCTACGTCATAGGCGTTCGAAACTTGGTTGTCGAAGTCGACGCCCGCTACATTAAAGGCATGCTTTCTAATCCCGATATCCAGCCATCCGCTTCCGTCAACAGATGGATTGTCTCCGTCCTCATGTTCCACTTTGAGCTAGTACACGTTAAAGGCACATTCCACGGCCCCGACGGGTTATCGCGTCGCCCTAGACAGCCCGACGACCCGCCCAATACCTACGACGAAGACGAAGCCAACTTCGAGGACTGGGTCGACCGGATGCAAAGCTTGATGCACATTATACAACCGTTACCCCAACCACCGACGCCATTACATGTGTACCAGACCTTCGCCTTGGCTCGGATCTCAAGTAAGGAGGAGATGGTGGCAGCTGACACTGATGCAATACCACCAGACCTAACGGCTCTCGAACTAACAACCGACTTTCCGCGACAACCTAAAATCCGCACCAACGACGATACAGGAATACGCGACCCTAATACGAACCCGACCGACATGTCATATGAGGACGTACCTAGGACCGACGCGGCCAGAGCCCAGGATCGGCGCATCGACGATGTTAGGCAATGGTTAACCGACCTCAAGCGTCCTGATAATATGTCTGACGAACAGTATGCGACCTTCATCCGTTACGCCACAGGTTTCTTCATAGATGGGACGCGACTATGGAGACGGAACAGACAAGGCGCACACAAATTAGTCGCCCGACCCGAAACACGACTGGAGATCTTACGATCGATACACGATAACCTCGGGCATAAGCGATTCTACGCGACTCGAGCGACCCTTCTCGAGCGTTTTTGGTGGCCCAACGTTCAGGCCGATATAGTCTGGTTTGTACAGACATGCCACATATGCCAGATTCAGCAGACAACCAAGGTCCTTATTCCCCCGACCGTCGCGACACCCGCGCCACTGTTCGCGAAGATATATATCGACACCATGCACCTACCGACTTCCAACGGATTCAAATATATCGTCAAGGTCGCTGTTCTCTCATCCACTTTCCCGAGTGGCGCGCACTACGAAAAGAAAACAGCCGCACGTTAGGCGACTGGATGTACGAAGACATCGTGTGTCGCTGGGGTGGATTACGCGAAATCGTGACCGACAATGGACCAGCCTTTATCAAAGCGGCCGAACACCTCACAAAGAAGTACCATATTCACAACATTCGCATATCGGGCTACAACTCTAAAGCCAACGGACTCGTTGAAAGACCCCATTTCGACGTCCGACAATCCCTTTTTAAAGCGGCCGACGGAAACGAAAACAAATGGTCGCAATCCGCCTATTCGGTCTTTTGGGCCGAACGAGTTACGATCCGCAAACGAATGGGATGTTCTCCTTATTACGCCGCGACGGGAACCCACCCCCTCCTACCACTCGATATCGTAGAAGCCACATATATGCAACCGCCGCCCGATTCTATCCTCTCCTCAACCGACCTCTTAACACGGCGGGCGATCGCCTTACAGAAACGCGCCATCGACTTGGACCGACTACATTCCGACGTCTATGCGGCACGGCGACAGGCAGCAATCCGCTTCGAACTCAAGCACGCCAGGACCCTTCGCGACTACAACTTTAAAAAGGGAGACCTAATCCTCATGCGCAACACCAAAATCGAGAAGTCGCTCAACCGGAAGATGCGACCGAGATACCTAGGACCACTGGTCGTTGTGTCGCGAAACCGCGGCGGCGCCTACATAATCTGCGAACTCGACGGCACGGTTTTACACCGACCCGTGGCAGCATTCCGACTCACCCCCTACTTCGCACGAAACAATATTCCCTTACCCGACAGCGCGTTAGACATCGACACGCAACGCCTATGGGAACTAGAAGCAACTACGCTTGCCGACGACGAAGACAGACCCGAGATCGGGAGTCGGAAGGAGAGCAGAACTGATCGCATGCGGCGCCGATCAAACCATATACCCTGTACTACTACCCAACAAACTTTTGCCAACTCGCCCGACACATGCGTCGACTCAACGCGACTCAAACCCACCTGACCGACTCGTACCTTTCTCACTGTTTCCTTCCCGACTTCACCAGCTCATAACTCCACTCAATCCTTTTATCTCATGCCTCAATTATTCGCACTTGGAGGCAACCCCCCCTAAGACACCATATACAGACGTATCATATTGCAACCGCCCTTTTGCTGGGCTCTCGAACCAGACAACGAACCCAATACCTAACAAGAAAAATATACACGGCGCCGGCACAACCAAGATCCCAATAAAAACAAAAGCGCGACCCGGTCCCAACAACTCCCTAATCCTCCATACCGTCGTCAACAATCCCTCCCCAAGCCTCACCATCGTCCGTCACCACGTCTCCGGCCTCAGCGTCCAGCTGCTCAAGGCGATCGTCTACCTCGTTGAGAGCAGCTACTGTGTCGGCCAAACGCTGTCGTACCTGCGAAAGCGTATCCCGAGCGATCTCGACGCGCGCGGCAGCAAGGTGGGCCTCTTGTACCAGGACACGCAGGACGGCATGACGAGAGGCCCGAAGCGTTTGTAAGCCGACGACGTCGACCTCGTCGACGAGCGACCGTTGGGCCAACTGGTCCCGCCCCAGCATCTCATTCGCCTCCGCCAACGCATCCCGAACCCCGACCGGGACGTGTTCACCATGGAGGAACTCCGATCCCACGACTCCTCCCTCGGCCCGAGCCGACGCGGCTCGTAGGGAAGCGCCACGGATGTGTTCACCCTTCACAATGGGGAACCACGAGGCAGGACCCGACTCGCCAGCACCCGCTCCTTCGTCGGAGACCTCCACCGCCCCACTCGGTGCCACACGCCGCCGAGACCGACTCGACGCGACCCCCACAACCGCCCCCGTGTCGGACTGCGTCACACAACCCTTGCGCTGCGCCTGGCAGCGCAAACAAGGACCCCGTTCCGGATTCTGAGGGCATGACACCCCCTGCTTGCGGCATCGATCGCACTAAAAGGACAGGTAACAAGTCACGAGATGAGAGAACTGGCGACCAGGAGCAGAGATAAAAGACCTACGGGTATGGGACGCTCAAACCACCCCGGGACCGCCTCCTTCAAATGCGCCACCTTCTCCACCGTTACCGACGGGGATACCGCCGACCGCGCCCTGCCTTTCGCCTTCTTCACGACCGGCACGACGGAGGTCTCGTCGGCGGCCGCGCCACGCTTTCGCTTAGCAACGGGCAAGGGGACGACGACCTCCACCTTCGAGGTCCCTCCTGTAGCGAACGTTAGGGGTCGGCCGCTAACCGGACAGAAAATGTGCACAAGGCACGACCGCCACTCACCCGGAATACGACCCGAACGACGGGACGAGGCCTCCTGGAAAGGTGGTCAGCACGAAAGAAGACGGGAAATGACAGGAAAGCTTACCGGTCCACGAGAGGACTCCACGCGCGGTACCTCGTCGTCAGAGACACCGTCCACGACAGGAGACGCCACCGTGCCAGCGACCTCACGCGCCTTACGACGAAGATACTCGCCATGTGCGGTCGTCGACATCAAGCGCAGCCCCGTTTGTTGGCTTCGGGGGCGCGGCTTTGGACGGCCGTGTCGCGAATCCTTCAACCTCCAGGGGCGCGACAGCGGCGACGCAGGGACTCGAAGGACATCCCCTCGCCCAGCCCCTTCCCCCCCCGACGCCACCGAAGGCGTGCCTCGACCTCGCTCACCCGCATCCCCCATACCCTCCGCCGTCACCGACACCACGGACTCTGCCACGTCGACTCCGGGCAACTCCACGACAGCATCCTCCGCCTCCACGATATCCCTCCACACCGTCGCCGTGGACCCCGCCATCCCGAGCCCGCCGGGCGGCGCCGCAGCCACGTCCCATCGAGTGCGAGTGCGTCTCGGAGGACCGGGAGCATTGTCCCCCCGAGAAGAGCGCTCAGATTGCGCAGGGGTAGTTTCCTCCTGGCGAACACATCAAAAACTGCCCCGTTGACACGACACGGAGACCGACGAACTTACCGATGGTAGGTCAGTCGGACGGAAAATAGAAAACCGCGCCGCTAAAATGGGGTCGAGCCGGATGACTGCCCAGATTACCTGCTTCGCCTCAGCCTCTGCCTCCCAGACCACTCTGTCAGGCCCCGGCGCCTGCCGATGCAGACGACGAAGACCGGTTTGCAAGTCCTCCAGAACGGGGACGTGTTCGTCCGGGTGGAGGTCGTCGGGAAGCGCTAACCAGCGTAGCCAGTCCTCCTTCAAGGCCGCTAGAGTCTCCAGAGGGCGCGACATAGAGTGCAAATAACAAAAGGGAGAAGTCGAACCAACAGACGCGACGCCAAATCTTTGGCACTGCCACGCACCCACGCCACACACGCGTCCAGCCCAGACCACGGGCCGACTGGGGACAGTCAGCATGCCAAGTAAGGAGGAGAGACGTGGCGCCCACATGGCGCCCACATGGACCATCAAAGCCACGTGCACCGATCACACATTATCCCCAAAGGTAGAGAGCGCGACACCAACCGACCGACAATAACAGTCGGACGCAACTTCGAGACCGACACACACAAGATACGTAGGTATTGGCGACTCAACTAAGAAGAGTCGACGCCCCAGGGCATCAGACACTGTCGCCAACGTCCCCACCCTCTGCGACACTGTCGCCTTCATCACCATCGTCTCCGAGTCTACCATCCCGACCACGATCTTCAGAGTCGACGCCCCAGGGCATCAGACACTGTCGCCAACGTCCCCACCCTCTGCGACACTGTCGCCTTCGTCACCATCGTCTCCGAGTCTACCATCCCGACCACGATCTTCAAACCCGCTCTCCAGGCCGTCCCCTAAACCTTCAACGACTAACTCGATACGGCGCGCTCGGAGTACGTCTAAGGCGGTCGACGTCGCCACAACCTGCTGATAGAGCTGTCGGACGGACAATCGTAGGACCTCTCGCCGCGACTCAAGGACATGGGATTCCCGAATCAAAGACTGTAGAAGGAACCGACGGGTGGACAGGGCACGATCGACGTCGGAGAGACCGAAGCGCGACACAGCCGACAAGGGTTGCACAGAATTAGACTCATGCGAGTCTTCAGCACTAGGGATGTCGGAGACCGCCGACGGGAAATCGGCGACTTGTTCCACTGCTAGACGGCGAGCGATAGCCACCAGGTCGCGACGCCGGACCGAGGATACCTCTCCAGAGAGTGCCTCGGCCTCCGCATACCCATCACACAAACCCTCTGGAACCCCCGACTCCTGGCTCTCGTCATCAACGAGGCTTCGCCTACGCTTACGAACAATAGGTGAAGTCGCAACGCGGACAGTTTCCTCGTGTACCGCCTTATCTGCAGCATCCGCCAAACGGAGTCGCCGCTCACGACGGCGGCGCGTATAATCGTCCTAAAAAGAACGAAATAAGGACGTCGATCGGACCACGATGGAACAGCGAAACAAGCGCCTAGACGTACTTCGGGACTCCAATCTCTAAAGCGAGCGGACCACTCAGCGTCGTGCGAAATGATCGCCCATAGGTCGGTAAACGCAGCGTCCTCGTTGGGCCACTCCCACCGCTCAGACGCCGCGTCCTGGCTACGTAACGCTTCGATACCATCCAGGATGTTCTCGATGAGAGCAGTACACTCTTCACGACCAGTGTCGATAGGGAGCGAACGCCAGGCGACCCAGTCATCGTCGAGGTTCCAGACGACCTTCCCAAAATCGGTAGGAGGGCGAGACATTGTAATAAAGACGACCACGAACGGACGACGTATAAAACCGAATCGTACTGCAGGGCCGCACGCACCGCCACCCCCTCTCCACCGCTCCGTACAACACCATGCCAACTAAGACGCCGATCCGGTACCGGAAGCCGACTGGGGACAGTCGGTAATTCAAGTAAGGAGGAGATGATATGCACCCTCTTCGGCCGGCCACCGATTCGAAGTTCCGACCACAGTAAACCACCCACGAACGCACACGACAACACCGACTGACTCGCCGACCGACTCGCCAACCCACTCACCGACCGACTCCTGACCGAACGCGACCCATTCAATTCGGCCGACCTCGCTCTCGGGCGCCGGGGATCGGAGTAACCGTGTAGTCGCCAAGCGACTACGCACGTTCGCCTACAAACGTCAAACACCCGACTTGGCGTCTTACCCATGACGCATTTAACGACAAAGCCATTCCGTCTCCTATTCACGGCACAGGTCCGACTAACTCACGGAGTCCCGTAATCACCGACTTCCCTGACGACGTATCCAATCCGACACTGGTATCCGCTCCGAAACGCGCCACACCCGACTTGTCCTCAGAAACGCACCGCGCGGTACCAGGCTTGGCGACAACCTAACGCGAAACGTCCGCATGGTTGCACTAAAGAGACGGTGATTTGACCTTACTACTTAAAACAATCCCATGTAGTACCTAGAGCCCCCCCCAGTGAATTATAGCCCGTATTTTCCCTCACGTTCAGAGTTAATAGCTCAAAACCGTCGACCCCGTCGTCTCTGCCCCGTTACCACCGTATAAACCGCCGCCGCCATCGTAAAGCTCGTAACCGCCGTCTCTGTTACCTCGTATTCGTCGCCCGAACCCGTGAGTTCTCCGTATTAACCTCGTTCGTCTCGTTGTCGCACGACCGACACCGAAAGTCGCGTCGCCGACCAGTTCCAGCTGGGAACTATCGCATACTATCGCGCTCGTCGCGTCGTCGTCGGTTCGACTAATATCGAATCGGGTCGTCTTTATCTTTGTCCAAACCATCCTTTTAAGCCCTGCACACTTGCGTGTTTGGGAACTTTTAACACTTCTCGCCCCTATAGTTGTTAGTTATTTTGTTGTTGCGTACAGCATCTACAGGCCTTCTAGCACTATCACCGGTAGACAGGACTGAGTTAGTCTAATAAGAACAGATAGTGATCGCTGCCTCCCCTGACTCTTTATCCCTGTCGCTCAAGGTCGAGCTCGAGACCACCGACACCCAAGAGACACATTCGCTCGCTGCCCTCGTTGACAGCGGGGCTTCGGCCTGCTTCATCAACACTGCCTTCGTCGAAAAGCACAAGATGAAGACGCGATGGCTGAATCGCCTGACGTGTGCCTACAATGTTGATGGAACCCCTAACGAAGCGGGCGCCATTGAATATGTCGTGGATGCAGTCTTACGTTACGACGGTCACTCCGAGCGAGTTCTGTTCGCGGTCACGGGTATTGGGAAGCAGGATCTCATTCTCGGATTCACCTGGCTCTGAGACCACAACCCCGACATTGATTGGGCGACGGAAAAGGTGAAAATGAGTCGAGTGCCGACACGTTGCGACACCTGCAAGGTTGAAGTCAAGGAGGAGCGTCGTTCATGCACCAAGCTGCGAGCCGCCATTTGGGCTTGTCGAGCGGAAGGAATCCCGACAGTCGAGCCCAACCTGCGAGCCCCGACCAGTCCCTACATTGAGGATGACTCCGACGCCGACGAGTTCCTCCCCTACACCCCAGTCCTGGAGGAACCCGATCCAGAGTCGGGCGACTTCCTTACGGAGACCTTCCTGAATGGTGACCACATCTTTGCAACTGCGATCCACCCTCCTCCGACCGAAGTGCACATCCGCGCCAGTCAGACGACATCACAGTGACTCGCTGAAGTGCATGCTGCAAACTCTGTGCCCAAGTCATTCCGCGATGCCGTCCCGATGCACCTCCATGACTTTGAAGATGTCTTCTCCAAGGTCGCATTTGACGAGCGGTCGATCGCAAACAGTGGGACCACGCGCGTCGCCGACTGGCACGAAGGTCTACCCTCTGTCGCCCGCAGAGCAAGTCGAACTCAATGTGTTCCTCAAGGAGAACCTCGAGACGGGTCAGATCCGACCGTTGAAGTCGCCTATGGCGTCACCGGTGTTCTTCATCAAGAAGAAGGATGGGTCGCTCCGACTGGTGCAGGACTATCGGACGCTCAACGCAATTACGGTGAAGAATCGATACCCGCTGCCCCTCATTAGCGAACTGGTGAATAACCTTCACGGCGCGCGGTACTTCACCAAGTTGGACGTCCGATGGGGGTACAACAACGTTTGGATCAAGGAAGGCGACGAGTGGAAGGCAGCGTTTCGGACGAACCACAGTCTCTTCGAGCCGCTCGTCATGTTCTTCGGCCTCACAAATAGCCCTGCCACATTTCAGACCATGATGAATGATATCTTCCGCGATCTGATCGCCGAAGGTGTGGTTTGTGTGTACCTCGACGACATCTTGATTTATACCAAGACTCTAGAGGAACACCGTCGGGTCGCGCGACTGGTACTGGACCGACTCCGCAAACATCAGCTGTTCTTAAAGCCCGAGAAATGCGAATTCGAACAGACCAAGATCAAGTATCTTGGGCTGATCATTTCGCAAGGGCAAGTGGAGATGGACCAGGTTAAGGTCGCAGGAGCGTTGGAATGGCCGGCGCCAAAGAACAAGAAGGAAGTGCAAGCGTTCCTAGGCTTCACTAACTTCTACCGACGGTTCATCCAGGACTTCTCGCATCACGCCCGACCCCTGTTTGATCTGATGGGCAAGGACGTCGCCTGGCGATGGAGAGAGTCGGAGCAGTCAGCCTTTGACCTCCTGAAGTCTGCAATCATGTCGCAACCGGTGCTCAGGTTCCCCGATGACGACCGACCATACCGCATCGAAGCTGACTCGTCCAACTTCGCGACGGGCGCGGTCCTGTCGCAAGAGTCGCCGTCCGATCGCAAGTGGCACCTGGTCGTGTTCTACTCGAAGAGCTTGAACGCAGTCGAGTGGAACTACGAGATCCATGACAAGGAGATGCTGGCGATCATCCCGTCTCTGGAGGAGTGGCGACACTTTGTCGAGGCGCAAAGCACAAGGTGGAGATCTGGACCGACCACAAGAACCTTGAGTACTTCCTCACCACGAAGAAACTCAATTAGCGGCAAGCCCGATGGTCGCTCTACCTCGCCAACTTCGACTTTGCCCTCCACCATCGTCCTGGACGCAGCATGGGCAAACCCGACGCGCTATCACGATGCGCTGATCATGGCGACGGAAGCGGCAACAATGCCGACATTGTGCTTCTCAAGCCCGAGTTCTTTGTGATTCGTGCGACTGAGGGTCTTGTACTGGTCGGAGAGGAGGACGATGTGGTAAAAGCGATTCGCAAGGGCAATCATGATGGCGCACAAGAAGATGCAGTTGCTAAGGCGGCTCAACTGGTCAAAGCTTCCAAGGTCGCCGGCCGCTTCCTACGCCTCGGCGAGTGGGGGGAGGAAGGTGGTCTGCTCACGTTCCATGGACGGATCTATGTCCCAAATGTTCCTGACCTCCGCCGACGCATTGTGGAGCAGCATCATGACTCCAAGGTCGCCGGTCACCCGGGTCACTGGAAAACGTTAGAACTGGTGTCGCACAACTACTGGTGGCCCCAGATGTCGCGCTTCATCGGTTCATACACCAGCACCTGCGACATGTGCTTGCGCACGAAACCCTGCTGCCAACTCCCCGTCGGACAGCTGCAGCCGCTCCCAATTCCCGAAGGCCGATGGAATGTTGTGTCGGTGGACTTCATCACCGAACTCCCCGAGTCCAACAGCCACGACGCCATCATGAACGTCGTAGATTCAGTCGGAAAGTGTGCGCACTTCATCACATCACATACGACCTGTTCGGCTTTGGGAGCTGCCAACCTCTACCGCCGCCACGTCTGGAAGCTGCACGGTCTCCCCGACGCATTCGTCTCCGATCGAGGTCCACAGTTTGTTGCCGAGTTTGTGCGTGAACTGTACAGACTCCTGGATATCAAACTGTCAGCTTTGACGGCGTATCACCTGCCAACCGATGGACAGACTGAGCGCGTCAACCAGGAGTTGGAACAGTTCTTACGGGTCTTCTGCAACGAGCACCAGAATGACTGGGAAGACCTTTTGCCCGACGCCGAATTCAGTTACAACAACCATGTACATTCAATGACACAGCAGACCCCCTTCCTGCTCGACACTGGTCGGCATCCGTGTATGGGCTTTGAGCCGCGTCGGGGCGCTTCCAAGAACGAGTCGGCCGACAAGTTCGTGGAGCGCATGAAGGAAGCACAGGAGGAAGCCAAGGCAGCACTTTCAAAGGCAAAAGATGACATGGAGCGATATTACAACTAGCGACATGCTCTAGCACCTGACTACCAGCCTGGCGACAAGGTGTACTTGGATGCGACCGACATTTCTACGACCTGACCGTCTAAGAAATTGTCGCATTGCTACCTTGGCCCTTTCGTCGTGCAAAGACGAGTCGGCCCGCTCGCATATCGCCTCCTGTTGCCTCAGTCCATGAAGCACATCCACCCAGTCTTCCACGTCGTGAAACTCATCCCCGCCGTTGCTGACCCGATTGAAGGTCGGCAGTCCGCTCCACCGTCGCTGCCAGACATCATCGACGACGAGCCCCATTACGAAGTCCACAAAATCCTCGACAGTCGCATCTTCCGCAAGAAACTCCAGTACAAAATCTTGTGGAAAGGCTATGGCTATGAAGAAGCTTCATGGGAACCTCGCAAAAATGTCGCTGCCCCCGACCTAGTACGCAAGTTCTACCGCAACAACCCTGACGCCGCCCGCCACATTCGTGGCATATTCACGCTATCTCCTGCCGTCTTCGCCACTGTCACCCCGCACCAAGCCGTTGCGATTCAAAGGGGGGGGTGATGTCAGGGGAACTCTCGTTGGCACCCTCCGATGCTCACCGATCGTTCCCCGACTGACGTGATTGTCCCCAACTGACCGATCGCGATCCCGACCCTGATGCTCCGACCCAAGCGTCGGTGTACATACTTACTTACTTCCTGTTGTTTCCCCTCCCTCCCTGCGCACGCCCGACGCTGATCCTGACGACCCGACACCCCGACGTCGGCTGTCCCGCCTCGTGCCCGTACCCTGAGCCACGAGGATCGGACAGCGTCGGGAACGTGTCCATACACGCGCCGCATACCATTCGTTATTATTACATGTACAGTACACTCTGGGGGACCAGCCCTCACGTCCTACACTCGTATATAGTCGGCCCTCTGGCATCGGGGAATCCTTTACACTATTCTCTTCGGATTCCCCTTTGCCAGGTAAGCCTTACCTACATTCGTTACTGTACATCAATATAACTTCGGATTCCCCTTTGCCAGTGCAACCCAGCTCCGCTCCGAAGGTCGCCCTAACAGTTACGTTCCGACGGTTCAATTCCTACTCGCTCATTCTTCATTTCTCCACTACGCAAATTCTTTGATCCCTCTGTTGCTGGCCAATCCATGCGAGCTGGTGGCGCTACTGCTCTCGCCACTAATGGTGTGTCCCCCTCCATCATTCAAGCCATCAGTTGGTGGACCTCCGAATCATTCCGTGTTTACATCCAAAAAAATCCCGTCTTGATTCAAGCCCTTTTATTTGCTACGTCCGATTCTCCTTTCTTTGTTCATTAATTGCCCTTCCCCAACCCCACATGACTGCCCCTCCCAATTCTTTTCTCTTTATTGTTTCTATTTTTCCTTCCAACCTTCATCATTGTCCCTCATTCTATTAGTCCTTTTAGCTATTCCTTGCCACAAAAAATATATCAAATCGGGTGGAGGCTGGCTAAGCAGTCGCTTTCGCTCTGATATTCGCTATACATTTGTCCCCGGGCAAATCCTTGTCCCGCGTCAACGCCCGAAGCGCCTGATATTCATTGGTCATGTTTAAACTCTTGTTTACTCAAGTCCAATGAAGATCAACAGGACCTGGTGCAAGCAACGCGCACGTGCTCACAGCACAGGACAACAACTGCACACATTCGCGCTACACGTTTTTGGGTTGTTCCGCGCCGACACATAGATTTCATCTGGTTGTCGTGCGTGACCTTATTTGAAACCTCCGCCTTCGTAGAAGAAGGGCGCGCGTCACTTGAGACTTCCCCAGGGATATCGTCTTGACTTCCTCCTTCTTCTAGGTGAGTCAAGGGGCCCCCGGGCCGGAAATGCCAGACCGGAGCACAGGGGGAGGGAGGGGGGTACCCCGAGCTCTCAATAATTTTCCGACATTGAAAATATTTTGCTAAATTCCATATAGAAATGTATCTACAAGCACCAAATTGTTGCTCTGCATAGAGACAGTAACGCGGGCACCCAGAAGACAGCTGTACTTCAAAAAACAGGCAACCTCTTCCAAATTAGGGTGATTAGTCAGTCCATCAAAGCCGCGGCATGGGTGAATTTTTGCATTGAATCTCCCATTCATTGTGCCATAAATGAAGTAACAGCAAGGCTGTTGGTGCGGAATTGGACTGCATCAACACATGCAAGAGAAGGAGGCGGACTCTTGGATGTGTGCCATTGCAGGCATGTTACTAATGCAAACAACAACGACAATCATGTTGCGCAGTGCTCAACTGTGGGCTGCAAGACCGAGCATATGAGTCGATTTCCTTTTTTAGCAATCCTGGCTATCTGATGTCTTCCTACCCCTCAACAATGGCTCTCTCTGGCACTGTGCAGCAGGATGACAAATTATTGATTGCATCATATTACTATATCAAGTAAATAGTTCCCATGGGAAGGGGGGAGGGGGGGTCCTTAACTGCTGTAAATAATATTTCAACGTCTGGTCCAAAATTTTGACCATCCCAGCCCCTTGAGGTGAGTTCGAATATTTATGTATCCCTTTCCGAGGGATATCTCTCTGACTTCCCCCGGGACTAGTTCCAGAGCCCCAGCGTAGCTTTTCGGCATCCCACCCACCCACGCCTATATATTTTTAACATTGTAGGGAGCTATTCCTTGTCACAAAAAATATATCAAATCGGGCAGAGGCTGACTAAGCAGTCGCTTTCGCTCTGATATTCGCTATACATTTGTCCAAGGGGGTGTCAGAAAAAAAATTAAGCATATAGGGTCGATTTTTTTTTTAAAGGGAGGATCTCCTGGACTAACTAACTGTTGGTGGGAATTAATTACCCAATAAGGTAATCCAGCACATGGTCCGGTTACCCGGCTGTTGTTGTTGACATTATTCATTCTCAATGTTGTTCTCACTTCCCTGTCACATGCCTCATAGACCCAATTTATGCAGTGCTCAAGCTCAAAACTTTTCAGCAGAAACTTTGACAACCACAAACATCGCGGGGGAAGCCCAAAACATCAGTGATTTTATGTTGAATATATTTTAATAATAGGTATGAAATAAAATAAATTCAACATAAATCCAACATTCAAAATATATCCGACGATTAAATCTTGATCAAATGGGCTCATGCCCGCAGTGAAAGGTACAAAACCTACACTAAGAAATCATGCCGCAACTTTCAGTAAGCCTGTAAGCCTGAGAAGGACCCTGAACTTCACACACCCTTATCAAGCAATAATCTTGAAACTTGTGCTTTATATACCTTCAGATGTTGAGCAGTTCTCAAAACACAAGCCCAGGTCTGGTCCTGCGCCAAGGACAAGTCCCTTTAAACTGATGTCATATTTTTTTTAATGACCTGGTGGCTTGGACTAACTCACTAACCCCATATAAGGAATGTCACATGTGACACCCCCTTGCATTTGTCTCCGGGCAAATCCTTGACCCGCGTCAACGCCCGAAGCGCCTGATATTCATTGGATACAATGTGCGACGAGATCAAATTACATCGCAATGTAATACAATGTGCGATGAGATTAAATCACATTGTAAGGTAATAGCCCTACGCAATTTGCAGATTATTTCGCCAGATTATTTCTTGGTACCCAGACACACTCATCGATGGAGCACATGGTGCAATGAAAAGGTGTTGGCGGAGATGTCTGAGTTATAAAACGGCAGGAGCAGTGGCAAGAGAGTAATGAACAGACACATGAGAATTACAATTCAGAAAATAACAGCAGTTCGAGTGAATGACCGTCAGTGGTATTGAATTCGTCTCAGGGTGAATATAGAGGACACACTGAACGGTGGTCAGAGTAGAACCGAAAGTCTTCACCATCGGCATCAGTTGGCATCCCGTTCAGGAAGCCTTGTTCAAAGTCAGGCAGAAGTCTTGTCAGGTTCGTGCCATGCTCACTTCCAGCCAAGAAAAATAATCTGGAGAAATAATCTGCAAATTGAGTAGGGCTAATACAATATAAGATTTGATTACAAAAGTAACTAGCTTGTCGAGCGCATGCAAGTTTTACCAGGACTTATGGACCTTACTTACTATGTGTACAATGATCGCACTCCGTTGCAAGCTTTTCAGAACAATGTCGTCTCCGAGTGTGGATGTATTAAAATGTAGGCTAAACAAAACATGGGTTTCCAGGTGAGCGAGGTGGTCTATACTCTCAATAGTTTGCCAAGGTTAAATTTTTCCCCTTTTGCTGATGTTGTTGATACCGAGCCGGCTGAGTCAGCGATCTCGGAGATTACATATTTGATGATAGCTAAGGCTACGTAAGCTTGCGCACGGCTAGCCTCTGCGCGGACGGCTTCGAGGACGGGCGGGGGCAGAGGGAGTGGAGGAGGACGAACAGAGGCAGAGGGAGTGGTGGCTGAGAGTCCGCGGGTGCAGACAGAGGATAGCGTGTACCGGGGGTCCGCCTAAACGGGCCCCCTTAAATATATTTTGACTTGACGAGGAGCGAGGTGGCTACTAAAGGTAGACGACGAAAGGAACAACAAAGGAAAAGGAGGGGATAAGCGGTGGGTGGGCGAGAGAAAAGACGAGAGAGAGTAGGCTACGAGCTAGCGTATTAGACTAATAAATAAGATAAGATAAAGCGGCGAAGCCGATGGGCGTACAATTTTTAGCGGGGGTTTGACGAAGTCAAACTAAAAATCGGCGAGGAGATGAGTGCGAAGCACGGGTGGCGGAGCCAGTAGGAAGCTTACCGGACGACCAGTGATAGGCGAATAGTCAAAGAACAAGAAAACGAGCCTGTAATCACTGGAAGACCGGAAGAGAGTCAGCTGGAGCGCAGCTGACAGAAGTGGCACAAAGTGCGTACCTGGGCTGGGACGTCGTAGACTGAAGGAAGAAAGGGCGGAGCCCCCCAGCCCAGGATTTTAAAAGCGGCAGACGCGATCCTCCTGAAAAACTTCCTCACGCGGCGCATCTGCTAAAACAATAGCGCGGCGCGGAGGTTCAAAGAGGAGCGAGACTGAATGAACGACGGGGCGTTCGAACTCAGCGCGTGTGATCCCAGTGATCCGCCCCGAGGGCGAGACGCTGGGACACGTGGAGGGGTCTGGAAGCGGGCGCCGAGGCCTGCGAAACTCACTCCTTACCCCTGGAACCCGTAGTTACGACGACCTCTGCGCGGACGGCTTCGAGGACGGGCGGGGGCAGAGGGAGTGGAGGAGGACGAACAGAGGCAGAGGGAGTGGAGGCTGAGAGTCCGCGGGTGCAGACAGAGGATAGCGTGTACTGGGGGTCCGCCTAAACGGGCCCCCTTAAATATATTTTGACTTGACGAGGAGCGAGGTGGCTAAATGCCAAAAGAAAGGTAGAAGTGTTGATGACGGGGTGGACGGCGGTGCGAATGGATGGGAAAGCGAGGAGCTCAGGAAAAAAGCAAAGAACTAGAGGGGAGGGCGACACCGAAGAGACGCCAGCTGCTGTTCAGCGCGCACGGTGGGGTTGTCGCGGATGTAAATCTTCCACGCCGCTGAGGACCACCTCCCCAACGCCTGTATGACATCCTCGGACAGCCCCAGGCTGGCGTAGAAGGTGGCGCCCCCCGCGCGCGGCGAGTGCCCGCCGAAATCGCGCCCGAGCAGGGCAAAAAATCGCCGGTCGAACCACGAACGCGTCGGGTGCGACCCATCCTCGCGCAGAAACAGAGCGGGCCGACTCCCGTGGATGCGGTCCCTACGAGTGGCGTACTCACGGAGCAAAGACACCGGATCCGCGGACTCCTGCGCGGTGAAAAGGATCTCAGTGCCACGGTAGAATGGGTCCGACTTGTGATACGGCAGATGGTACTGTGCGCGACCGCCGGCGAACGTCAGCGAGGAACGTCGGATGACCTTCCTCCAATCGAAGAGACCCTTGCCGTTACGCTGAATAAGTTCTCCAGAGCGGTGGCAGCCGTAGAAACAGCAGGATAGGATAACAGCGAAGAGGAAGTCGTCATAGGACCCCGAAATACGGGCTGTTTGAAGGAAGGAGACCAAGTGAACGACGCGCAATGGGAGCTTCCGGCGAACGGGGTCAGCGCGAATTTTCTTCGACCCACGAATCGTCGCCTGGACGAGAGGGTGAGAGCGGTTGGCGTCGAAGTCCGGGAAAACGTCCCGAAGGTAATGTCGAACGCCAGAAAGATATTTGGGCCCGGAGGCGATGTGGCGGGAGGTAAAGGCAATGTACCGAGATAGAGTAAGAGGAGTGGGGTCCAGAGGCAGCTTAGCACCCAAGCAAAAATTTATGTAGTCGCGAGCCCCAGTGGCGTAGCCTAAAGCGGTGGACTTCTCGATGGCGTTGACCTGCAAGTGCAGGGCGTACCGATCCAAGTCGTCTAAGTCCACCGGGGGGCGGGTCGAACGCTTCACGCCCGACCCGCCCAGAGCGCTCAAAAGCACTCCCTCCAGCGCGCCGGTAAGAGCTCCCGAGGTGGAGAAAAAGTGCGGACGCGGTCAGCCGGAAATTTTCGGCGATACTCCTCCAGCATCAAGCGCGAGAGGAGGTCAGCGCGAACATTTTCGTCACCCGGGATGTGGCAAACCCGGATATCAATGTTCGTGCGCAGGGCAATCCCGGCGATTGCAAGAAGAGGACCATTGTGTAATGACTCCGCGACGCGCAGGGCGTTCATGGCTCCAACAGAGTTCAAGCTATCCGACCAGATGAGGAGACGCCGAGGAGGGGAGGGGAGGCTAGCAATGTGATGAAGGGCCGAAAGGATAGCGACCAACTCGAGGAAAAAGATATCGATTCTGACCCCGGGTGGGCACGGTTGGAGAGCGTAGCAGAAACCCTGATTGCTGTAGACGAAGCCGAGACCCTTCGAAGTGCTCGCGTCAGTCCACACCACCATATCCGCTTCGTCGACCCGCCAGAGCCCATCGTCGATGAACCTGACCCCGATAGCAGAAGGGATAATGCTTTTCAACCAGGAAAGGTCCGCCACGACGCTCGCATTGAGTGGAATCCCGCGCGACGAGAGTGATTTTCCGGCCATCTTGCGGTAGAGCTCGGTGAGCGCTGGCCTCCCCCACGGCAAAACGTTCAAGAGCCAGTTAAGATGTCCCCCGAGACGTTGCCAGGAGCGCAGAGACGGGTGACGTCGAGAAGAACCGAGGAACTCGTCGATACGTTCGACGACATCGGTTACGGTGTCCGGCGCCAGAGAGAATGTCCCGAGGTTGGCGTCTACCCAGAAGCCAATAACCTTGAGTACGTCGCCGTGTTCCTGCTTTTTGTCCTCCCATGGGCAACCGATAGCGTCCCAGAGAAGAAGAAGCTGAACCTGCTTACGCGGCCGCAGCTTCCCGTGGAACCAGATGACGTTCCCATCGAGATCCCAGCAGAAGAAATCGTCCATGTAAACATGGAGCCCGGCTATTCGCAACTTGCGAATACCCAGCCAACACAGCAGACCGGAGACCGCGCACCAGCACCGAGGGGAGGCGCGATTTCCGAAGACCAGCCGCCGGACAATGTGCAATTTTCCGTCAACGGTGACAACTTGATGAAGTTGCCAGATGGGGTGCGCTGGCAGATTGAGAAAGGCCGATGCCACATCGGACTTCCAAGTGACGAAACGTTTCCCGGGGTGAAGACGCCGAGCGTCGCGAAGAGTAGTCCCAAACGAGTGCATGTCATCGTACCGGACTTTCCCAGCCTCCTTGGGAATGCCGTCGTTAATCCCGGACCCGCTGTGGTCCGTGATCACTCGTCCTTTCCCTTTCTGCCACACGACGAACATAGGAGACATTTTCATGCCGGGGAGGAGTGTGGCGTCAGGGAGAACGTCCGACCAACGCCCCGCCTTCAGTTCCTTGTCCCGGAAAACTCGAATGGCGTCGAGATCACAATCTTCGACGGAGTAGTTGCCCGCAAACTCCTCCGCCTCGCTTTTCCATTCTCCTTCGTCGAACGGCCAGAAGCCGTGGCGCAGGCCGCTCATAACAGACTTGACGAAAGGCTGGTTAGGGTGGTCGTGGAGCATGGATTCGAGTTTGTCGACGTTGAAAGGAGTGTCTACTTTAATACGGGATCCCATAGCTTGGAGGGAGGCAAGAATTTCGGGATCATTGAGGAGGTGAGAAGGAGGGGAAGGAAGTGGAGGAGCGGACTCAGTATAAAGAGCAGCCGGTGAAACATTTTCGGAAAACGGAGAAAGAGAGTCGCTCCAGACATACCCGCGGCGGAAACGGGGAGCGTCCAGAGGAAGGAGGTCCGCCTTACGCTTCCCTTCAAGACGCTTGGGCCCTGCTAGGGCCTGCGCCACCCGATCCCCCACCACGGCCGACTCCGACCGACCTTCGAGCTTGGAGGAGGACAAGGCACGTCCCTTCGTCTCTGGCTCGATGCTTGCCCCCACACTCGCTGCAGGAGCCATGCAGACGACCACCCGGGCACGGAGCGTCTTCGCAGAAGCCGAGATTCCAGTTCTGGCACGGGACATTCCTTCTCTTAAGGTTCGAAGAGGTCCCGGAGCCCGCGTTAGGAACCGCCTTCCGTTTGCCCAAAGACCCAGGCGATGAAGGCCCCCTAAAGACCTGGGCGAATAGCGGGGTCTGAAGCTCGACACGATCGTCGAGACGGAAAGGTAATTTTGCGTAACGATCCCGAGCGTCGATGTCGAACTGGATCGCCACCATAGGGTTAGGCGAAGCGCGGAATAACTCTGTGACCACCTTGCGATAGCCCTCCAACTCGCGGACACGGTGGATATATACAATCCCGACCGCCTTGGACCAAGTATCGAAAACCCGACACCAGTCAGCTTCGGTCCGTACCCCGCGCTTTGCCGAAACCTGGTCACGCCGAATAAGAGCAAAACCCCCAGGGAGTTCGCTCTGTTCGTCGTTGTGATCGTATCCGCGGTCCATGGTAGCGTACAGCCTTTCGAAGTCCACGAATTGATCCTGTACGATGGAGCGCCACATAGACCGAGATATGGGATCTGGGAGGGGTTGAGTTTGCAGAACGTTGACCACAGCGTCGATAACCTTGTCGGTGGTGTATGCCCTACGAAGCTTCCAGGTTTCATCGAGGTGGGGATCATTGAGAGAAGCGGCCAAGTGCCCCAGGTGGGGAGCGACCGCAAGAACTGAGGCGGGGAGTAGCGGCTCAGGCCCCCGATGCAACCCCAGTAGCTCCGCGAGAGCGTCTGAACCGAGAGCCCCGCCGTCACCACTCCCGGATAAGGCAGGTTGCAACCGTCCGATTTTGGCCTGAAGAATTGCCCAACCCGCGGCATCGACAGCGCGCGAGCGAGCGGCTTCGAGACGACGCCTCTTAGCCTCCTCAAGGTTGGCTCGCTCTGTCCTGAACGCGGCGGCTTCTTCAGCAGGGAGGTCGGGTGTGGGCTCCCGAGATAATTCGTCGTCGACCTCACCATCTCCTT
The DNA here is from genome assembly GCA_013368375.1 of Tricholomella constricta. Classification (NCBI taxonomy): domain Eukaryota; kingdom Fungi; phylum Basidiomycota; class Agaricomycetes; order Agaricales; family Lyophyllaceae; genus Tricholomella; species Tricholomella constricta. Next base: position 620,733 of record JAACJP010000007.1, on the reverse strand, counting down.
TTCCTCCCCCAGCTCCCGCGTCCGACCTTCTCTGAGCCAGCCGTTGCTCCAGCAGCTCAGCGTAATCTTTTCCTTCTTCCAAAGAAGCTCCTTCGGCGACCAGTCTGTGAACGAAGTCGGCCGCAGCCATCCGTCCATCGAGAACGTCCTCAACGACTTGTTCGAACTTAGCCGCACGAACGCGCACATTTTCGGGATCGCCGACGTCGGCGGAGGGAGGCGGGAAGGGCGGAACATCTTCAGGCATGACCGGGGCAAGATTTTGATGTCGAGCGAAGCGAGAATTGATTGCGAGAGAAAAGACGAGAGAGAGTAGGCTACGAGCTAGCGTATTAGACTAATAAATAAGATAAGATAAAGCGGCGAAGCCGATGGGCGTACAATTTTTAGCGGGGGTTTGACGAAGTCAAACTAAAAATCGGCGAGGAGATGAGTGCGAAGCACGGGTGGCGGAGCCAGTAGGAAGCTTACCGGACGACCAGTGATAGGCGAATAGTCAAAGAACAAGAAAACGAGCCTGTAATCACTGGAAGACCGGAAGAGAGTCAGCTGGAGCGCAGCTGACAGAAGTGGCACAAAGTGCGTACCTGGGCTGGGACGTCGTAGACTGAAGGAAGAAAGGGCGGAGCCCCCCAGCCCAGGATTTTAAAAGCGGCAGACGCGATCCTCCTGAAAAACTTCCTCACGCGGCGCATCTGCTAAAACAATAGCGCGGCGCGGAGGTTCAAAGAGGAGCGAGACTGAATGAACGACGGGGCGTTCGAACTCAGCGCGTGTGATCCCAGTGATCCGCCCCGAGGGCGAGACGCTGGGACACGTGGAGGGGTCTGGAAAACTCACTCCTTACCCCTGGAACCCGTAGTTACGACGACCTAAGATTAAATAAGGCTCGCGCGGACACGGAATCATTTCCTCTCTCGCGTGATTACCGATTCCTTCCTTTTCAAGCTATGCGCGCCTTTTCTCAGACATCTTTCTCTTGCGCGCTCCCTCACCCTATAAAATTTTAGTCACCCTCCAACCCTCCCTTACACTTTTTTTTATTTGACGGGCAAACTAACTTCCTTCTCCCATACTCCTCGTTTTCCAACTCTTTCCCACTTTTATTGCATGGAAATAGCCACAGAGATACCCAACAGCTCTAATCAGAACACCAATACTCCGAGAGGACACATCACACGGCCACCTCGAAATCGACAGCGGAACGCCCATAGAACGGCGGGTTCACCGACGGGAGCGAACGAGAACGAGCCACAACCCCGTCAACGATTAACGAAAACCAAACAGAGGTCCTCCACGAGGAGATGCAGATGGCCAGGCGCGATCGAGCCCTTCGAGCTCTCAGCCTGGAGTTCCCAGTGCATCACAGGCAGTAGGAGTAGATAGCGGTGCTGGTGCACCGCGGAAACGAAATCCTAAACGCCGAAATCCACAGAAGCAGACGGATTCGACTAATACATCTGGAGCATCTAGACAGGTCGGCGAAAACACGCCAAACGACGCTGGCAATAGACCGTTACGGCCGCCAGGCGGGGCACCTCGACGCGGTGCTAAATTCAATGCAGGCCTTACCGAGCCTGGTTCAGCCCCCACTCCCTTTAACAACCCCGCCAATAGATACAGGAATAAGGGCTTTGCTGCACGCACCGAGCCAGAAGCCGACGATCTGACGTCAAGGCTGATAAACGCCCTCCGCACGCCTCCCTACCCCGACTGTCCTATCTGCTTTTCATCAATCCATCCAGCGCAGCGGACATGGTCCTGTTCTCCTTCGATTCCCGTTATCAGACCGCCTGACGCGGAAGGTGACGAGCAGCAATATTGCTGGACCACGTTTCATGTAAAGTGTATTGGCGAGTGGGCTGCAAAGAGTGTCAAAAATGTTGCCGAAGCCTGGCGGGCCAGAGGCGAAGAGGGTAGGATGGGCGACTGGCGCTGTCCGGGGTGTCAGGCGAAAAGAGAAGTTGTGCCCTCTGGGTACTGGTGCGTCATAGTCTTGTTTTTAGTTGATCTAGCTTGACTGATCCAATCAACAGGTGTTTTTGCCACGCATCGGCAGAACCCAAGCCTCCACGTCTTGCTACGCCACATTCGTGCGCGAACCCGTGCTCACGCGTCCGTGAGAGTGGCTGTGGACATCCGTGTCCATTAGCGTGCCATCCAGGACCATGCCCACCTTGCCAAGTTACAACACGCTTGGAGTGCTATTGCCCGCAGAAGAAGATCATTGCCTTCCGGTGTGGTGTGGATAAGGGCCGGGGACGCGATCTCTCGTGTGGGGGTATATGCGGGCGGAAACTCGGCTGCGGGAATCATTCGTGCGAAGAAGTGTGTCATGAGGGGCCTTGTGCTGGGTGCCCGGTGAGTGAAGAGGTGAAGTGCTGGTGTGGATCGTCGACAAAAGAGGTAGGATGTGGAGAGGGTGACGAGATGCAGTGCGTCGACAGAGAAGGAAACTCATGGGCAGGGCGGTATAGATGTGACTTGACCTGCCAACTGTACGTCTCGTCTTTTTATTTCTGACCACGGAAAATTAACGTATCTTGCACAGATCATTCGACTGTGATATCCACAAATGCGACCAGCCCTGCCACCCTCCGCACGAACCCCAAATGTCCCAATATCCCAACCCTCATCACCACCTGCCCATGCGGTGTCCATCCCATCACTCGTTCGCCCTCCTCTCCCATACTGTCAACAACCCCAACCACCTTTCCCGCCCGTTCCTCTTGCACCTCACCCATCCCCACCTGCGCCTCCTCATGCGGTAAACCGCTATCAGGCTGCGATCATGCCTGCGCCGCGTCCTGCCATACCGGGCCCTGTCCCCCCTGCCTCGTCCCCATCGTCCGGCCCTGCAGATGTGGCAGCACCACGCGCGCCATCAGCTGCTCTAAGTTACGCCAGCCTGGAGTGCAAGAGATCCTTTGTGATAAGCCTTGTACGGCGCTGTGCGCCTGCGGAAGGCACCAATGCCACCGGGTGTGCTGTCCCCTGGCAGCACTGGCTTCTGCGGCAGGGACTAAAGGGAAGAAACGCGCTGGGGCGGGGCCGATTGTCTCGGAGGTGGGCGTAGGGGAGGAACGGGGCGGGCTTCATGAGTGCGATTTGGTGTGTCCGAAAATGCTGGGGTGCGGGCTGCATCGGTGCGAGGAGAGGGACCATAAGGGCGCATGTCCGCCGTGCTTGAGGAGCTCATTCGAGGAGGTTGGTATTCGATTCGCTTTTCATTCTCCTTTTCGTTGCTGATGTCACTGCGTCATTGTAGATGGTGTGCTTCTGTGGTCGTACGGTATTTGAGCCCCCGATCCCATGCGGGACACAGATGCAGTGCACATACCGATGCCCTCGTCCACTGCCGTGCGGTCATTCTGGCAGTTATCATCAGTGCCACGAAGACCCGACACTGTGCCCACCGTGTCCTTTCCTTGTAACGAAACAGTGCGCGTGTGGCAAGAAGGGTGTGAACAACGTGCGATGTCTCTGGAGACGGAGAAGGTGTCATGCGGGACCGTCTGTGGCAAGTGTGTATATTTCCCTTGCCCTGGAAGATGAGAGACTGACAAAAACCCGCCTTGAAAGATTATGGAACTTTGGCTTTCACCACTGCGTACGTTCTTGTCATGGTGATAATTATGGCCTGTGCACCGCGCCTTGTGGCAAGTCGCGAAAACTTTGGTATGTTAAACACACAATTTGTTTCCCCTTCACAGCTTGCTTAACGTTTTTATCTTTGCACTGTCTAGTCTCCCGGCGCACCATACCTGCAATCACCCTTGTCATGCTCCATCGAGCTGCCCAGAAGACGAACCGTGCACAGCTCTCGTCACCCTCGCCTGCCCATGCGGGCGCCTTTGTCAGTCCGTCCATTGTGGTCGCAGCTCGAAAACGCCCGGCGGGCGCCAACAGGCCGCGCCCAAATGCAACAATGAGTGTGCAGTTGCGAAGCGAAATGCACGGCTGGCGGATGCCCTAGGCATCACCGCTGAGTCGAGGGAGAAGACGGCTCTGGTGACGTACCATGATGAGGTTGCTGGGTTCGCTCGTGCGAACTCCAAATTCTTGGTTGTGGTGGAGAAGGCGTTTGATGAGTACGTTCTCAGTTTGGTTGGTAATCGTTTCGGTCATTCTCATGGTGTCGTTTCGTTTAGGTTTGTTACATCGCAGAAGAAGACGCAGGTACTGCCGCATATGCCTCCTGAACGAAGGAAGTTTGTTCACGATGTATGATTTTCGAGGTTATCTTTATGAACATCTTTTTTGACAACCTTCTCGCAGCTTGCAGCCGTCTATAGGATGGACACTCAGATGGTAGACCAGGAGCCCCACCGAAGGTTAGTGATTCATATTCCAATCCACGTTTGATCTCAGCCCACTCACAACGCGTGATCAGTGTTCTCCTCCTCCGTCGCCTTGATACACGTATCCCCACCCCCCTTCTATCCAGCACCATCGCAGCCTCAACTCCCACTCCATCGAACCTCGGCAAACTTGCAGATCTACGCATAGCCGCAGCCCCCTCGTGGCGTGCCAGTCCTACCCCGTCAGTGCTCAAACAAAGTACAGTGGGCTGGGGAACGTCCCGTCCGACATCGGCGGCGGCGACGACCCACCCTCAACCTCAGCCGTCGTTGCAGTCTACCCGTCCGCCAGCGGGCGCGAACGCCACGCGTGCGTCGAGCCCTGCCCCTGTGCGTGCTCCACTGGCGCCGTCTTTGAGTGCAGTAGAGCCTCCGGCGACGCCGACTGCTGTGCCGGAAAATTGGGAGGACGATCTATAGAGGCCGTTCAAGTCGTAAGCATCGGATAGATGCTGTTCCTTGCCACTATCTCAGACGTTCGCTACAGTATTCGTGTTTGTGCCTCGACCTTTTTTTCGCTCACATTGCATGCATTGCTTGAGATTTGTCTTGTGATCGACTTTGTGAACTACTCCGTCAAACACACAACATGCACAAATGACGGATGCATGCTGATTCAAATTGATCAACCTCACAATCCATCTTTACGAGCTGAGCTCCCCGGTGGCCTGACAGCAAAGCATAACGCCAGACGAATTACTGGCTTGTCCAGACACCGATCATTGAACTTGTGAGATATTCCCCGGCTTCCTCACGCGTAGATCTCCCATTCCAATTTTATATAAACTAGCCGCCATGGCCTCTTCTTTATCAATTCCTCTGGATATCGTCGAGACCATCTTTGACGAGCTTGCCGATGCCAAAGATCGTCAATCACTTTTGCGATGTACGATGGTGTCGTCTGCGTTCCTATTTCTCAGCCGAAAACACCTCTTTCGCTACGTCAAGTTGGGCTACGTGGATAATTGGAGGAAACATCCCCACTGCGCAGTAATTTTCCGCCTTATTTCAGACAAACCGGAAACTATCGCCCTCATTCGAAATATTCGTATAGAGGGAGGTCACTGGATGATGAATGAACGCACCTGCGTCCCCCTTCTCTATCGAATCGCCAAGGAGAACTCTCTTCACAGCCTCTCATTCCATATGGAGGATGTTATCACCTGGCCAGACCTAAAATTCACCCTCCAGGAGACGTTCCGGTGCATGTTCCTATCGACCAACCTCCACACTATCTCTTTTACTGGTCTGATCACAAGCAACTTTCCTATCGAGCTGTTCGCCACGTCCCCTGCTTTAAAACATCTCGCATACTCCCAGGCCTATTCCAATCGTGGCGATTTCGAGAATAGCACCGCAATGCAATTCCCTCCTTCTCTGAAACTAGAGAACAGACGGTTTCTCGAGTCACTCGAAATATGTGGTAGACATTCAGATAGGCTAATAACCTACTTGACGCACCCGCTTTGTCCCATCAAAGTCTCGTACCTCACGGATCTAGTTGTCGACAAATGGAGTATGGAAGCCCTTGAGGTAGCTGGGGAGGTGATGAAGGCCTCGCGAAACTCGCTCGAATCTTTGGTGTCGCAGAACCGCGCATCTGGGCACGGTACGAGATCGTATCTATCGCCTTCTTGTGTTCTTTTAAACGCTGATCAAAAAATTATAAAGCTAAGCAACTGGACTTACCCGAGACGATCATCGGTCTGAACTTACCCGAGACGATCATCGGTCTGAAGGCAATGGAACACCTCCAATCCTTGAAATTCCACCTTTACCCTTCCGATGCTCAATGTCAATGGGTCGCCGACATCGTGAGTATACGTAGTCTGCCCAGGAGCATAAAAAAACTCTTGCTGGTCTTTGACTCTGATGCTTCTGGTGGATACGCGACATTGAAGGACGTGGAGAACACCTTCAGAGTCGAGAGGTCAGGGCGACATCGACTGGACCGGGTCCTCTCATCGATATGCGATGGCGAAGCATTTCCATGCCTTAAGGCAGTGGAGATCCAGGTCTACTTCGGAAGTGACGAATCCGAACCCCTTGCTTCCCAGCAAAAAGAATTACACCTCAGGAGATATTTTCCACGCTTGGAGAAGACGGGCTATCTCACAGGCGGGCTTGTTAGCGTGACCTAGACCTTGATCATGAATGGTAGGGTATACGTAACACTGCTTTGGTGCTGGATGTAGTATCGAAAGATCTTTGGGTACTTATAAAATGACGCCGTGCAGAGTACTTTACCTGATCTTATCGTTCCAGATGGCAAGTGACCGTGAGATACGAAAACAGATAAGTACAAGTCACTGCCACTCCTTCACCGAATCGCCTCAAACGATTTATAACATTATTCCTGTTCGCCCTTTCCTTTGTGGAAAGCATCACTCTATTCTGATATATGGACAATGGCAGTGTTCAGTCATGGCCACCGAAACCAGCGAAGTTGAAGCCAGAGACATCGCTGAAGGGCCTCACATGCTGCACATCGATCGTGCTACAGGATCAAACGGCTCCAAGAAGCTCTCTGCCTCGCTTTTGACGCTTTGCAATGCCAAACCCGAGGACATGCGTCTCACCCCGATTATCGATCGCAGAGCCGAAGTGTCCAGCACCGGTACCACTGCCGACTTTAGCGTGGATGACCTCCTGCCAAACGCGGAACAACGCGCATCTCTATTGCACCAGGCCGCAATCCTTGCCGTCCAAGCCCTGACCAGCCATGTGGATGGGTTTAAAAAATATGCAGATCTACCATTATTCCAATTCACACCGCGCCGACCTCTGCCCGAAGACTTCAGGACTCGCACCGCCCCGGTGGCGGCCACACTCGGCGCACAATATACACCCGCTCGCCACGCAGCGTTAATCAGGGAAGCATACCTCACGAAGTTGAAATTGAACGAGAGATCCTTCGAAGGTAGAGCTATCCCCTGTATCAACGACGCGGCCACCAACAACAGCATTCGACGCATCCAGATGGCTGCCTGTGCTGTTCCAGACTCTACGCCCCTTCAAAACCTGTTTTCGCTCCAGTTTGGGCCAGGCCTAGCCGATATTATAAGGAAGATGGTCAAACAAGTCATCAAAAACCATTGTCCACATCCCAACGCGAACGAAGGTCTCGCAAAGATGTTCCGCGTTATCAACAAGGGGCACCTTGCCCAGGGAAATCCACAAGATCACGAAGCAGCGCTCAGTGCACTGGATACAATCCTGATGAGCAGCTTCCTTGAGTGCTGGCGACTCAACTGTGGTTTCGACTCTACCGACGACTATGCAGCCTCGAATCCCGACCCGGCGGACATCCTCGACTTGGCGAAAAAGATCGTAATCAAGCACGCCAAACGGATCGTGCCAAAGCAGCCACAGCGATTCAAGGACGACCATAAATATTCTGCAGAGAACAGTGATGTCGAGGAAGGCGATATGGTGTACAGGAATCAACGCCTGCTGCTCCGCAGCCTGATCTACATCAGCTTGCTCAAGCGTGCAATCGCTGATGGCGATTTTGGCCGTATCGAAGATTTCTTGGGCATCATATGCGTTTCGATGGTGGGTGCCGGCAAGGACAACACGGCTCATGAGATCAAGCACTTCCTCTTCGACTTGAAGCACGTGTGGTCTGAAAATTTCGGGTCAGCGACCTCTGCCATCTCTTCTGCAATCACCGACTGATAGATATCCTTCGTTTAGGAATATCATGCGCGACAGCATGATCGTCAATTTCTTCAAAAAGGGATCGAATGCAATGCCTGCCGACATCTCTGCACCCCATCTCGCAAACTACTCAAGGGTGCGTGTTCACGGTCTCTGACTTTTTACTCCATCACGCTTGCTGACATGGTCTGGCCTGTAGTTCTTATATGCGGCGCATGGGTTTGAGAATGAATGGAGAGCTCCAAGGAACATGGCGGAGGCGATCGCGCTCATAGACGCTTTTGACGAGAAACTGGAAATACAGGGAATCAGCGAGAGGATCGCAGGGGGCGGCGAATGTCAGTTGATGTAATACATTTATCAAACACTTATCGAGACCCAGTCCCAACGTATCATACATCTGGAACCGGACATCCTATGGGCTTCCGAAGGTTCAGAGACTTGAGGCAATCATCGTGTATCTCACAACCTGAAATAGATTAGGTGTACTCAATGCCAGACGAGATAACTAGTGGACAGAGCCTGGGTCTCCCGCGCCCAAAAAAACGAGATTGAATTATCGATGTCCCGTCCCTGAATCGAACGGGGCTTCCCCAGTCTATCACGAATTGTACATCCGTTTAGAAGACTGGCAGCGGCACGAAGACCGCTGTACAACTGGACTGTATCATTTAAGTTCACCTCCGGAATATAGCACGCACACTGCAGTTCTGTTCGAACGTCTAATTTTAAGGATAGGGATATACCGTGACAATGGCCTGGTAAAAAAGGGTTATGGTAGGGTTGATCTCCACATGAACGCATACAAGCGTCTATCCAGCTACATAATGATATGCGGCGTTGCGATGCACGACCAGACTATGAGTTTGCGATATCTCGAGCCAGCATTACGTTCCAGAATATGTGAATTCACGTTGATAATTATCGATCGAGTGCGTGCGTGTGTACCCCGCACATACCTTGCATATAATCTATAATATATCCGCGCCAAAGAAGAAGGAAATTGCAATATCTCCATCGATCGTCGACTTGGAAAAAGAACAACGAGGAAAGCCGACAGAAATAAAATTTGACCTCTACGGGCTTCTATGTCCGGTCCCTGGGTCGAACAGGGCTCTTCACGATGTATGCGATGATTCTAAACGGTGATGACCGCTGCGCCACCAGACTTATGAGAGCAACCTGAAAGTCCGGCTACAATACATGAATACAGGCTGGCACCACGCGCACCAGAAAATGACGGTGAGTTCTGGCAGATGCAGCACTGAATAAGCATACAGAGGAAAAGCCCGGACTGAAGAAAAGATTGAGGAATAAAAAAAAAGAACTTTTACGGGCCTCTGACAGGGTCCAGTCCTGGTCGAACAATATTACCATTATAATAGTAGGAAGAAGACATTAATGGTACGTAGCGCGATAGCCGCTTATGCGAGCAAACTTGGTGTATAGGAGCGGTTGAGGCGCCGGGGTCGGCATATCGCGAAAGAGCCTGCCCTGATCAAGACCACGTGAACCAGGAGGACGGACACGCATTACGTAGTGACACGATGTGGCTGACGAGCTAAGCTTCGGTTTTTACCTTTTCCTTCCTTCTCTACACGCTTCCAACATCGTGCTCGAGCCATAATGCGGTTCTACTCCCCAGACTCCGCCTCGAGCCCTTTCTCCTTCTCCTTCGACCCGTCCTCCTCCTCAAAGTCATCGTCAGCTGCAACAGGAGCAACGCCGAGACGCCGTCCCGCAGAAGTCCTCGGCCCAACGCCGGGTCCGTCCTCACGAAGACGACAGCCCTTACCTCGCGGTATGGGCTACCTTGTCTTTCCTCCTCCATCTGCGTCCGCTTCGTCTTCGTTGTCCGCTCCATCTCCCTTGCCCTCGTGCGCGCCGACTACACCGCAACCGCAGCCACCCGCGGAACCAGAGCACACGCCGCTCAACAACGCGGATGCGCAAGCCAGGGAGGCTGAGGCGCGGCGCGGAGAAGAAGCGTGGGTCGCAAGCGGGGGGATGCTGCGGGACGCGCAAGGTCGGCGGGATGTTGCAAGGACGGAGGCGGTACGGGCGGAGCTGCGGCTACGTGAATGGGAGGCGGAGGTGATACGGCGATGGGAGAGGTACGAGGCTGGGTGGCGGAAGCTGCTTGGATCTGGTGCGAAGGAGATCGGAATTGGGGATATACCTTGGCCTGGAGGGGAACTCGGGGACCTGACGGTGGAGAGAGTGGAAGAGTTTTTGTTGGAGGGGTTAGGGGTACGGGGGTGTGTGGTGACGAGGAGAGAGCGTGTGCGGAGCTCATTCTTGAGGTGGCATCCGGACAAGATGACGGGAGTCCTGGCGCGGGTCGTGGAGGAGGATGTGGAGAGCGTGACGGAGGGGATTAGGCTCGTTATAGAGTGCTTGCAGAGACTGAATCGGAGCTCCGATTAGGACTCCGTGGCTCCTCGGGATCTCACAAGTGGAATTCGGCTCGTTACAGGACCTCATTCGGAGCTCAGATTAATAAGACTCCGTTGCCAGCCCCGGCCAGTCCCGCGCCGCGACCAGACTCTGGTCAAAGAATGGATGCAGATGTTTCCCCGCGAACATGCTCGGTGCGCGGATGCAGCCAGCCGCTGCTGCCAGAATCGACCAACAAGATGTGCGAGGCGTGCCGCGGCCGCCACCGCGTTTATGCCAGCACCAAACGTGCCCGCCGCAAGCTCGAAAAGGCCGCTGTCGTTGGCATGCGCCGCATCGATGACCAGCTCAAACCCGTACCCTCGGCTCAGAACTGGCCTCCTCCAGCTACGACGCCGCCGGCCGCTCCCGCCTGGGACGACACCGCCATCGACCCTCGCCTCTTTGCCGAGACTGCAGCGTCTGGTGCTGTTGCTGTCTCAATGCACCTCGCCTTCCCACCCTACGCACTCTGCTCCAGCTCCGAACTCGCAGGCGCGTTGACCCTGCCGACCCCCAGCGATACTCAGTGTCAGGGTGTCAAAGGACACGAGGTCGCTCGTGCCCTCATCGGCGACGCGGAACCCCACCGTCCCGACCCCGATCTCAACCCCGGCACGCGGCCCTGTTCCGTTAAAGGCTGCAAAGCCCTTATTGAATGTACGTTTACTTGCCTTCCTCGCTAATCTCGTGGTCAACCCCCATTCCACGCAGCCTCGTATACTTTCAAGATGTGTCCCCTCTGCCGCACGCGTTATCGCATCTACGGCACCACCAAGCGCGCAAAGTGGAAGGCCGAGCGCGAGGCATTTGACCGCGAGCTTGCTGGGCTACGCACCAAGGAGGACGAGCGCAGGCGTGTGGCGGGCGAGCGAGTTCGTACCGTTCCTGTGATTTGAAGCACTGTTTACTAAATTGTCTCGATCAATTCTAGCCCTTGTCCGAGTCCCCGGATGAACTGCGCCATTGGGAGCTTTCTATCATTGACGAGGAGGTAGCTCTGCCTTTTGCCTCATCGGATACGCTCGCAGGTGTGTCATTGTGCATATATGCTTTTATATGCGCAAAACTGATAATATGACGCGCATATAGACAATGATACGACGAATAAAATCGATACGAATACCAGTGGAAGCGCGGTGGACAATGTCAATGCGGTGCCGATGATGCAGGCGACGCTTAGACCCAACGCTACCGCAGGAAGCAGCAGTAGCACTGTGCAAAATACCGATACGGACATAGAAGCTGCGCCCGCGCCCGCGCACGGGCTTACACTCGAAAAAGGTGAGTGCGCCTTTCATTCATCATCATATCCCTTTCATCCCTTCCTTTCCTACTCTCCCCGCATATATTTACCTGCCTTCTATCCCAACCATCACCTGTCGTCGCCCCCGTGTCCTTTGTTTGTCTTCTGACTTCCAAATGACCCAGCCGCCCACGCACCCCTGCCGCCGTCCGCCCGTATGTGCACCGTCTCACACTGCCACAAAATCCTCCCTGGGCTCTACCGCTACAAGCGCTGCGAACAACACCGACTGCAGAACCGGTACCACTCGCAGCTGAAGCGCGTGAGGGAGAAGGGGCTTGATGGGGCCGGGGGTGCAGATGCAGGTGCAGACGGGGGCGACGAGAAGGTGTCAACGGAAAAACAAGAGCAGAATGGAGGTGCGAGTGGGAGTGGGAGTGGGGAGAGGATGGAAGAAGACGAAGACGGAGATGGGTCGAAGACGGAACAGGAAGGCCAGAGGTCCTTCGACAATGGTGCAGGTAAAGAGGACAAGGTGCGTTTCCCCCCCCCCTGTTTCACAATGATCACTCACTCGCTTACTCGCTCTCAATTCAACCTCACCGTAGCCTCAACGCAAACGTGCGGTCTCGAGCTGTGCGACGCCGGCGTGCCAGAATTTGCTTATGCCGCGCGTGCGTTGGCGCCACTGTGATATATGCCGGGCACGGGAACGGGTGTTTCAGCGGGAGATGGGAGCTGCGGATGGTGTGGGTGGTATAAATGGGGAACGGGGAGGGTCGGTGCCTGGTGGTGTGGATGTGGGGATCGGGGCCGAGATGGGGACGGAGATTGGAATTATCGGTGTGTCTGAGAATGGGGAAAGGAATGGGAAAGGAAATGGCGAGGAAGGGGCAGGAGCAGGCGTGGCTCCAACTTCACTTTCCGTTGTGTCGGGCCAAGAGAGCAGCACCAGTGAGACGACCCCGCCTGCGACTCTCGACACCGCCACGAAAGGCATGGGCACGAGCGAGCCTGCGCCCACGACCACATTTTCACCTTTAACGACGGCAACTTCGACGACAACATCAACAGAACCAGCAGCGGCATCGTACCCCCTCGCCTCCTACCCACACACCTTCCAGAGCGTCTTCCGCGCCACCCCTGCGCCTATCCTCAGAGAAGTAGAACATCGTCCGCTTCCGACGCCAAAGGTGAAGGTCCCACAGCTTACGATCCGCGAGTATAAGCCTAAAGAGGTCGTGCTGACATCGACGCCACGTGTGGGAGGCGTAGGCGGGGACGCGGCGAGGGCGTTCAGGGAGCTGGTGCAGAGGGACCAGGTGAGTTGTCTGCATTCCTCGTTTCTGGTTTCGATTCTCTTTTGGAGGTTGTTGGTGTGCACCTTCGTCCCATGCTGCCTTTTCTCTTTTCTCTCTTCGTTTTTGGAATGGCTCTGATGCTGACGTTTTTGTTTTTGTTTTTGCGTTCCGATATAGCGAACGAGCAGCGGAATGGTGGGCCCATCGTTATATCATATATATAAGACAACGCCATCACCTGTGCCACCACCTGTGCCGACTCCTGTGTCCGGCACTACGCAAACAGCCATCCCCACACCTGTTACCACATACGTCGCACCCGGGATTCGTGCATCTGTATTAAATGAGCCCCCTGCCAAAAGATCAAAGAGTCTCTCCCAGCGCCCAGGAACCGGGGGCGTAGCAGCGACAGCACCACAAGCCGGGAAAGAAATCCTTGCTGTCCAGGAGGGCACCGCCGCCCTTGTGGCCGCCGTGTCTCTTGCTCCGTCTCGGGCTGCCCCACCTGCTGGCCCAGTCCCAACTCTTCCCGCGCCTTCACCTTCACCTGCACCTGCTGCCGTCATCCCGCGCCAACGCAAACCCCGTGCATCGCGTGCCAAGCCCCAACCACCACCCCCCGCGCCTACAGTCCACGGCCAAGCTTATACCTATGGACCGGCAGGCCAGTATGGCCAGTATCCCTACCCCTACTACATTCCGCCCTACACATATAGCATGCCCCCAGCTTCCTCCGCCCCCTCATCTTCGGCCTCACGTCTGGCTGCTGCACCGTACCTCCCGTACCCCTACCACCCCTACTCCACACCGCCGCCAGGGTACGCATACCTCCCGCCCCCGATCCAGCCTGGACAGTACCTGTATACCCCACATGGGCATGGACACCAGCCGTACGCGCCGTATCAGTATCCGTATGCTGGGACAAGTGCACACCCACAGGCCCATGCACATGCCTACACGCAGGCGTACCACCAGACCCACGCCCACCCGAGGGTCGAGACATCCTCGTATCACCAGGCGCGGCTGCCGTCTGCAGATGTGCAGGCGGAAGCAGAGGGTGCCGAGGTGGGCTTTTCTTTTGTTCTTCCAGAATCATGAACCAGCGCTGATCTCATGTGTCGTTTTGTAGAGGATGGAAATGAAGAAGAGGAAGAGAGAGGAGAAGGAGGTTGTCGAGCATCCTCCTCCGCTGCCGCTGCCGCCGGTTGTGATGGAGCCTCATTTGCTGTATCCTGCCAACGCCATCGCCAATGTCAACATTGATGCTCCCGTGTCAGCCCCGGAGCCGCCCGGGGATTGCCCTGCTGCCGCTGCTGTCTCCGTGAAGCCTATATCTGTCGAACTCGATTCGGGGGCTCCGCTTGCCGGTGCTGCTACCTCTGCTCAGCCAGCAGCCCAATCGGTATGTCCGCTCCCCTTTTCTTCTGAAGGTGGATGTTGCCGACTGACACACGATGTGCGAACGCGCAGGGCGAGGGACAGGCACGCGCGTGTGCGAAGAAGACGTGTCGCCGGACGATAGCTGCAGGGGCAAGTGGGACGCTGTGTGAGCGGTGCAGGGCGAGGATGAAGAGGCATCAGGCGAAGGCGCGCCAGAGGTTTAAGCTTGAGCCGCGCAAGTCGGTGCTGATGGCCCGAGAGGGCTCGGCTGCGTCGGGGTCGAGGCCGGAGTTGAGTGCTGGTGCTGTGAAGGCTGGGGTGGTGGAAAAGCTGCATCAAGAAGAAGACGAGGAGGTGGAGGAGGAGGAGGAGGAGGAAGAGGAGATGGCGATGCAGATCGTGGCGAGCGCTAGTGGGATCGTGGGCACTAGTGCGATTGAGACTGTTGGCACGGCATGAAATGCGCGTTTTCGCAGTTGGCTGTGTGTCCTGGTATTTTTGCTGTGCGTTTCTTCACTTCATTTAAGCCTTTTCACGGCTGGCGCTGACTGCTGCTTTTTGGCGTTTAGATGCTGCGGAGTGTGCGTCTGGTGTATCTGTGACATTATTGAGGCCATCGTCCTCACGCGTGCATTCCATGTGTTGATGGTTGAATGTCTTGCGGGCGCTTTGGAGGGCGCTTCGGGGGCACGCGCTGCACGGTGAGGCAGGCAGGATATAAAGCATACATGCATGCATACTGCTTGGTGGGACACATATGTCAATGGACGGTACGAACTGTTTGCTTTTGTTGGATGTTGAGCACGGAACGTCGAGCACAACAACAGTCGATGCGACAGGTGGGTGTACATTTGTCACCAACCTTTCCTTACATTTGACGTTTAGCTGGCAGCGTCGCTGGAAGCACTGCAGACCGAACTTCATACATTTCTCTCCGCACACACGCAACGGCTTCTTGCATTACAAGAGTCATTCCTTCCCGCAAACTCTCGTCCAATCGCAACACAACGGCCGGTTTCCACTGCCACGAATCGAGGTCCGTCTTGGGTTACTTGTGGTGTGTAGTTGCCAATCAATTGCCGTTTGAGTAGATTCTGGACATTTCGATTTACTCTCGTCCGTGAAGTCAATACCACCCGAACCACCTCTGGCCTCCGCTTCAATTGATGTCCATGTGTCGAACCTCAAGGACTTCCTCAATTCTCAAATTCGGAGCATTGGAATGCTCCGTGATACCCTTCCTCAACCAGACGGCAAGAGCCCTTCTAAACGTACGTTCACGATTCTCAACACCGCATGTTCTTTGTAGGTTAACTGCATTCCATCACTCAGCAGTAACTGCGCCAGAACCTGAAAGCGCCAAGAAGTTCGAAGCTTTGGGCTCGCAATTCAACATGATTGTCGTAATTGTAAGTCTCCTGAATGCATTGCTGTAGTCTAACTGACATCGATGCAGTCAACATTCACAGCATCGCTCATCATTTCTTACCTCTCGCTCGTCAAGAGCATCGTCAACGACAATCACGCCGTCGCGTTCGATATCGGGATGTTTCTATCCTACTTCGCCATGAATATTCATTTCGGCAACATCATCGTTGCAGGACGAGGTTCCGCCCTCACCTCGCAACTTCCGGTGGATGACGCACCTGGATACGATCTGAAGTACTTCCATCATTACCTGGAACTCTGCGAGCAACTCCAATTCTTTGCGACGATCGTGTTCTTGGCGGCTGTCACGCAGTTGACATTCTTTGTCTTTCACGACATCACTTTGCCACTCATCCTGCTTGGAGTATCTGCCTTCAGCTCGTTGGTCGTCTTCTGGATCGCTTACTGGAAGGTGTCCATCACTTTACGAAATCTGAAATTCATTATCAGACGAGTACGCGGCCTGCGCATCTGGTCTATGTCGTATCTGCACCGCCGCTCTGCCTCTTCCTAGTCATACCGTAGTTTCACCCTAATCACGAGGTGTTTCAATGTTGATATCGCGACTTGGGTTCTTGCTATCATTAAGCAAGCAATGACGCTCGCTATCTGCCCCTTCCCTCAGGCGTGGATGTCGATTATAGCAGGCATCTTGTCGAATTTCATAACCTGAACGTCCTTTTCGGGCACAGGCGGAGGCCGCTCTTTCCAGAACATCCATACGCGCAGCAGGTCCTGTACAAATGATTAGAAAAGAAGGAAGATTGAGCGCAGAGTCCCAGACATACAGGCTGTGTTCCGAATATCAGAACCGCGGATACAGGCACTAACACGCTGTCAGAATATAGGATCACTCTATAAAAACCGCCAAGGCTTACAGATTGATATCACGATGTTCAGCTCGGACCCGTGACGGATCATAAAAAAGAAAACCACGCTGAGACTGCAACAAGATCAATCATGCATCCATCATATGTGGTTGAGGAAGGTGCCGTCACTTACGCAATGGAAAGGATACCAACAAAGGTGAAGGCGACGACACGAAGTGCCATGGATAGGGCATCCGGCTGCCGTTTAAAAAACGCCCATTGTAAGCGAAGTGCTTTGCAAATAAGGACTGTTCGATGATCGGTGAACATCACATGTCGGCTGGATGTGATAAAAGCCTACTTTCGAGCACAACACACGGGACCATAATCAGAAGAACCAGGCCCGTTGTAAGTCGCCCTCTGCATCGGTTATTCAGGTAATCACAAGAGAAAGACGGTGGCGGCTCACGGTATTTTGTTGGCGAAACTGCAGTACATACCACTTCCTACTCTCCTTACGGTCCTCGGGTCTCGCCATCCAACCTAACTGTGATGTGAGTATGGTGCCAAATCATCAAATTAAATGCCTACCACAAGAGTGCCCACCAGAAATGCAACGTATAGGATGTATGGGAAGATCAAAAGCTGTGAAACTCGTCGGATATACGCGGCTTTGCGCGGAGTAGGCACGTACAACTGTCAACAGCACAGGAGGGATCCTGCCTGTCTTGGAGGAGGCCGACGTCACGACGGGACGCACTAAGAACCAGATCTGTGTTGTACATTGACAAAATCAGGCGCATCTAGGTATCATCCAGTCGAAGCATACTTGTACAGTCAGCGCAAGTGTCGTTCCTGCCGTACTGGAAAGGATGTCATAAGAATCGCTTGACTCAGGTAGCCGTGAAACCTACAGAAGCGGCGCGGCATAAATCATGATTCCCTGAATGAGGCAGAGGGTATAGGGCGGCTGTGGCCCGTTCAGGCTGCCCCCAAAAAATAGAAGGCTGTATGAAACCGCAGATATAACCCAAGATATAGCAAAGCTGAACCAGGTGGAGTGTCTCGAGATAGAGCGCGAGCAACAGACGGTGACAAGCAGGATGACGGTGCCAAAAAGACCGAATAAATGAAAAGAAATGAAGAGTTTGACAAGTTCCGGGCTGCTGTGTTCAATGTTCTTGCCTTGACCTGCCTTCTCAATGATCGACGGAAAACGTCAAAGGAGGGGTGCACTCACTGGAAATAAGGCTCATCAAGTCCTGCACGCCATCCTTCGCCATACTGAAATTGGTACCAGTCGAACAGTGCAACTGCTCAACGTTGACCGTGCTCTATGATACAGTCCTTCAAAACGAGAGCTGATGCAAAGAAACGAAGTGGAAGAAACGAAAGTCGATGGTCGGGGGAACGAAATGGACGCAGTCAAGAATTGTCATTACAAATTTACAAGTACTGATAGAACTGCAGGGTCCAAGCCCGAAGCGCAAGCACATGATCGGATAACAAGTAGTGGAAATCATTGCAGCAGGACACTTGGTGTTTCGGCGACGATTGATGCAGATGGATGATGGATGATCGTTGAAGTTAGTAACCTTGGCTGTTGGGTGCGGCAATCAAGCTCAGCCGCTGCTTGAATCGGGGCGTGTGTCATTTTATGATTTTTGCGCGTCGGTATGAGATTCAACCAGCGTGGTCACGGGAGAGTGGGACACTGGAAGCAACACAAGAGGCGTCCAAGCGATGATGTTTATAGCATCGACATGTTAATGAATTATGAAATCACGAGAACTGGGCGCGGCGTCGCCCAAGTTCGTAATCCACCAAGCTTTTCTGTGCGTGCACATGGACGACAGTGTACGATGACCATTGTACAAATTTCTGAAAATATATAACACAGATAGAAATTGTCTATGTCAGACGAAGTCATGCGTGGAGATAGTAGAACGCTGGCTGTGTAACAGTGGAGGATTTTCAGCAGCCTTCGGGCGTCGGAACCCACGGCACGTCCAAATGCGCACGAGATCCTATCAAATTCATAAGTTCTCATACAAAAGCAGGAACATTAAACGAACTAGCTGACTGCCAAAGATCAAGAAAGTCATCACAGGTACTATGTATATGAAATGATCATGAGGATGGACATCCATACGCCCAAGAGAAGAATCAGACCGCTTACTCGATGCTAGTATCATATCGAAGGGCTGGTCATGATGCCAGGTCATGACGTATGCAACAGCTATCCTGTATGTGAGTTGACAAACGTAAGTATTGGCTCGTCATCGAGTCATTGAACCGAGTTTGCTTACCCTAGAGCCAGTGCACTTACAAGGCTAAAAATCATAATGCGAATGACCATCGTGATTGATTGCCCGCCGGAGATGACCGCCCTGTTCTGATATAATCGAAAAGCAATAACGCCTGGATGGAACACGATGTTGGTCTATATACATTTGCTCGAGGTCATTTCGACTCGCCTTGTATCCCAAGGATGACAATCGTGCAGCATACGACAATAACCGAAGAAATCTTCGACCTTCATTTGTGTTATAATCAGGTCAGAGAAGAACTACCAGATAATCGAACCTACATAAGAGGGTTCGTAGAATCACAGTATGTGTCGTTGAGTGATCTCCTTATGGTTTCTGGGTTGGTGATTCCGTACTGTGAAGGTAAGGTCGGGTGTTGATGTTGTCAACTTGAGCCTTACGAGAAGTATGCCCAAGTATACTGCTAGCCACGCGATATATGGGACAAGTAATAACTGGTACGTTCAGTTTGAGGCCCCAGTAGCAATAACACCGACCTCACCGCTGCAATGAGCATCGTGTCTGTTCTGAAAGGAACATTTTCCAGAAGATGGCGAACATTCAGGAGCATCTGCAAGTGGTGCGAGTCAGCCAAACAAATTTCACCAACAATATTATTGCATACTGACATGTATGACGAGAGCCAGAGTCGTACAACCGGTCCTGTGAACAACAAATATGAACCGTTAAAGCCACCCAACGGCCGGAATGAGCCCCTCTAACGAAAACTCACAAAGTTGGAGCAGCATATATAAGCGCTGCCTGTATCACACAAAGCACGAAATCCGGTTTCGGTACAGTTCGCTAGCCAGTGAAAGCGAGAAGCGTATACGAAATACACGAGAATACCCATGACGCGATGAAGTTGTACCACGTCGAGTACCGCTTGACACCCCGACCGAGCATCGCGGTGAGAACAACGATCAGCAACCCGCACCCGCCGATGAGTTGAAGGGCGATGAAGGCAGCGGCGACGCGTTCATGGGTTATCTGCTCAGCGGTCTCTGGGAAGAAGGCTTTAGCAATAGAAAGAATAGCCTCAAGGGGCTCGCTCACGCTGGGACTCAGGTGAAGGAGTTGACATCGTAGCTGGATCAATAGTGTATGAAGGAGCGACAAAGCCCTGCGACTTGTTGACGTTGACGTTTCAAAAGTCTGCAGAGTTGGTAATACACAGAACGACCGGGCGGAAAGCGAGTGTGAGGAAGGACTGTGAGTGATGTAAAGTAAAGTGCATTTGACTCGTTGAGCGACGAACTTGGAACTATGGGCGTCTGAGTGTGCACTGCAAGGGGGTAACGATGGATGGGACTTTGACGGCTGGCCATTTGAGATTGTGATAAATGATGGTCGCATCTTTCAATTCGCCTATAAATGAAGTGGACATAAATAACTTGAGGTAGTCGCGGGGCTGGCATATCATTCCTTTCAAAACGCGCCGGATCACTTGCCTATTAATGTTGTAAGTGATCTAGGTGCATGCTGAGACTGTCAAGACAGTTGTTACTGACTGGCTGGTGAGTGTCCGGCGCTCAAGTGGTGATGAAGAGTGTCCTATGAAACTGATCGCCACATCTTACGGCTCATGGTTCGGCGCCGACATGACGCCGCTCTTGTTGAGGAAAGCGGCATGAGAGTCATGACCGCACCGATGTGTAGGACCGACCACAGTTGATGTGTCGAATCAGGAGTAACGAAGGACAGGGAGACGCTCGGCATTCCTGCGGCGCGGTGTGAATTTTGCAAGGAACATAGTATATGTGTGTGAAGATGCACAGGCCTATTCATTTCCATCAAGATCATCATCACCTGCTTCCTCTGCGGCCTTCTTTCTCTCGTTTCTTCTAAACCCTTTCCCAAGCCTCCACCGCTCGTTAACTTGATCAACAGGATCGAGTCTATTCCTCCTCAATAACGGCGTGTACTTGTCCTGCCCCGTTCGTTTGTAGGTACCTCCGCCCAAAGGAATCAGAAGCTTGGCAACTGCGTCCGATAGTGGTGCCCGTGTCTCGATTGACCCGTTCCCTGCAGAAAGCGGTAGATGAAAGCGCGACGCAGCGGCAAGGAAGTGATCATTCAAGGCGGTGTATATCTGAGACCGTGAGTGGATAGAATGAAGTTGCTGATAAAGGTCGGTCCTGATTTCGCTGCCATCCGCTATTGGGGCTCCGTTCGTCGTACGCCAGTCTAGCTCTGCTTGCGGATAACCACAATCCCAGAGTAGTAGCGGTAGGGCGTCGGCCATCTGGTACTCGGGTTTACGATCCACCACTTCGGTCGCACCAAGCTCCAACCCCTCCTCCACATTCAACAGATTTAGGACGACAGACGGCTCCTCCTGTCCATGACCTACCATGAACAGGACGGCCATGATATGCCGCACTTGATGATAGAGAAACGCGCTCCCAATAAGGTTGAAAACATATGTCCCCTGACCGCTGGCGTCGATAGATACTGCCTCGATCTCGGCACGCATGACCTTTCTTCTGAACATCGTGATCTGCTTTGCTGGATCGAGTTTACACATGTTGCGGAAATCGTGTTCGCCGATGAGGTAAGAGGCGGCGGCGCGCATGCGTTCGATGTCGAGTATAGGTCCGGGCGCAGTGTCAGAGGAAAATAAATATTTGTAGTGCCTCCAGGAACACGAAAATCGCGCGGAAAAGTTGTCGGAAATTGGAGACCAGGCTATGATCCGTAGAGTAGGAGGCAACAGACGATTCAGGATAGCAAGATAGTCGTGTTCATACTTCGCCTTGTGGATGGGTGGGGGTATTGATAGGCTTGACTTCGACTGTGGGGCATTTAAATCGTCCTCTTCGAAGCCAAATTCGAGCCCTGGAATAACGCTCTTCCTTTCCACCGACGTGGTCGGCGATGGTTTTTCAGCAGAAGGCAGACTTCCTTCAATTATGGCGAGCGGGGATATATCCTTGCTAGCAGCATCTAGAGAAGCATCCTCTCCACTATCTTCGGATCCCAGGGCACTCCTGATCCATAGCGAAATGACCTGACCAGCGGCACTCACCCCACGATCCGTGCGACCACATTTCTCCCATCCACACCCCTCGAACCCTCCTTCAGGATCTATGAGTCGAGCTTTCACCATTGCATCGAAAAGCACCCCTTCCACGGTCGGAAATGTAGTCTTCATGTTTTGGAAGGCCAGCCCGCCATACTCCCAACCAGAGTAACAAAATTTTAACGCGATCTTCCGCCTCGAGTGAATCGAAAAGTGGAAAGGTTTATTCTTCCCTTTCGGAGATGGTGGTCGTTGTTTCGGTCGATGGTCAAGCTTAGTCAGTCGAGCAATGAGATCCTCCCGAGACCAGCCATCGTATATGGAAGGAGATGGTGAAGGCGATGCCATGACACGTCGCTGAATAGTTGGAATTGAACGTAGACACTTTGACAAAAAGCCAATAGTCATGTACCTTGAAGCCCGCGGCAGCGGGTAACACTAACAGAGACACCGACTGATGATCAAGCTTGTATTTGTAAGAGTAGCGAGACGATTAGGTAAGGGGATTTGGAGATGGGGGAAAGTGGAAGAGAAAGGTGAAGAAAGGTCGTCGTCGATGTCCCATATTTATAGGCTCGACGACATTGGGTTCAACCAATGAGAAGAAAGATGGTTGAGTGCAATTAAGGTTTCGATTTGTGGCGAGCTTTCCACAAATTGAGGCAAGGGGGTTCCGGCCCGGACCGTACCATAGTCTAGTTAGTTCCTCGATATTCTTTAGCAAAACTTTTTGACTTCACCTCAGAAGGGCAATTTCTGACATAGATGGACAAGAAGTGCCCCAGATAAGACTAGAAATCAGGTTAGCGCTCTTGTAAATAAGAGCGTGCGTGAAGGAATATAAATATACAAGATAACATTTTTTGCGAGAGGTTCGAAATTTAGAGTTGGTGTAGCCAACATTCATAATGGTTTCGTTGCATGCAGAGCTGTGGGAGATCAACGACGATGAGGTGAGGGCAATGAAGCACATATGGTTGAACCGACAGCCAAAGGGGAAAAGGCGGGCACGAAAGTCAAAAGCACTGGGGCTTGTCGTTTCTGAGGCACATACTTCTGTTGCGCAGTTGCCCGCGTGAGTCGTCAAGTACTTGATACCTCGAGCTAATGCTAATTCCAACTCCTCCCATCTCAAGCGCTAAAAACGACGAGGAGTCTGATGGTGAGGATTGCGCAGTGAGTGACGGCTCCGGCGAAGACCTAGGGACACTCACCGATGACACGGCACCGGGATTTTACCCTGATGACTTTGACTTCTTCTGTCTCAGTTAGTGATGGTGTGGCAGGAGGAGAAGAACTGACCATTGTGGCAACTACCCACCACCAATGGTTATCAAGGATGGTGCATCTGGGTCAGTCATAGCTGGATCGAGTGCCGAGAGCAGTGGTGTACCTGCAGAAGAGGTGCTCGGGCCACGAGTACGCAAGAGGCGAGCTTTCGAGCGCTTGAATCAGTGTGAATGTGGAGATGTCGTCCTGTCAGACCAAGTACATCCCGAGAAGGGTCCTGCGGTCCGATGTACTCAGGCAGGCTGCGAGACTCAATATGTGAGTCTGAAGCTGCTCGAATGAAGCTGCACACTTACACTGCACCCTACAGTACCATCGCGAATGTGCCAAGGCGCCCATGAACGACAAAAAGTGGAAATGCCGTGCGTGCAAACCTGCGCGGGCGCCCAAAAAGCCCAAGAGAACGTGACATCATATTACTAATATTACCATATTCAGTAGGTAGTTCCCACGCGGTGTTAGTTAGTCCGTCGACAATTCTTAACAAAACTTTTCGACGTCTGGTACAAAAGTTCCGGATTCCCACCCCCTTGAATTGAGGACCCAACGGTTGGTCGGTTTCAGAATCAGGTCACGCGTGCTTACACCCCTCCCCCCTTACAAAAATTCCCAAAACAAGTAAGTAAGAAAGGAAACGGAATAGGAAGGGGGTGAGTAACCTTAAAACAAAATTGCTTGCGCGGGTGCGTCAAAACCCAGTGGGAAAGCTACCGGCGGCAGGAACATGGCGAAGGAGAAAATACAAAGTAATCCAATTTACCATTTCCTGCCAACCACGTTGAGAGCGCCGCGTTGTCTTGAAGGAGTCGTCCCGGAAGCCATTTATCGTACTCGGGACCGTAGCCGGCATAGCGTACAAGGTATTGCCAACCACAACCGCGACGCCGCGCGTCAGTAATGCAGTCAATGAGAAATTCGACCCGGCCATCGGCAAGCAATTTACCTGGCGGCTGGTCGTAGGAGCGGGTAGGGTACAGTTCAGAGTCATTTTCAATGAACAGGCAGAGTTGTGATGAATGGAATGTGTTGAACGTGCCAGGGGCATTGGGCATGCAGATCGTGACATTAGACGTTTCAGGTGGATGCCAGTAACAACATAAGGGCCGTCAAAATGCGGCATGAATTTAATTGCCCGAAAAGTGCTGTTGACCTTGAAGGTACGACACCTATTAGCGGTGGACAGATGAACGTGTTTGCCAATGACAAAAGGGATGTCGGTATGCCTGGACTTGTTCGCTTGTGCCGGCTCCGGTCCCGAGTACAATAAATGGCTTCCGGGACGACTCCTTCAAGATAACGCGGCACTCTCAATGTGGTTGGCAGGAAATGGTAAACTGGATTAATTTGTATTTTCTCCTTCGCCATGTTCCTGCCGCCGGTAGCTTTCTCACTGGGTTTTGACGCCCCCGCGTGAGCAGTTTTGTTTCTGTTAGTATTACCCGCTGCCGCAGGCTTGCACTTTTTTTTTGATGGGATCAAGCTTGTATTTGTAAGAGTAGCGAGACAATTAGGTAAGGGAACTTGGAGATGGGGGAAAGTGGAAGAGAAAGGTGACAAAAGGTCATTGTCGATGTCCCATATTTATAGGCTCGACGACATTGGGTTCAACCAATGAGAAGAAAAATTGTCGAGTGCAATTAAGGTTTCGATTTGTGGCGAGCTTTCTACAAATTGAGGACCCAACCGTTGATTGGTTTCAGAATCAGGTCATGCGTGCTTACAGTACCGTGTCCACCAGGGTATGAGAAAAAACTTCTCAATTGAGGTTTTGAACAATGTTACAGACATGTCACTAAACCTGGATTATTCTATTCAGAAACCCCGTATGTTGCGAGAAACCCCCCTTGTTGACAGAAATCCTTGATATCAATTTTTTTGGGAGACCTTTCTGCCCATTTTCTGTCGGCAATGCCACCAGAGATGACCGCCGCTTGTTAACCCTGGATGTTCTTGCCTCACATCTGACTTAAATTCCTCAGTGGCTGGCAAAGGACAATGGCAGGTGAGATGACTTCAAACTTTGCACACAATAAAAAATATCCTTAGTGACAATTGTGTTACTGCTGCACTTACCATGTCAGCTGGATGAGCAACAAGGGGATCTGTCTTGGCATCGTGAAGCGTATGGATGGAGGATGCTTAGAGGACGTATTACAAGGTAATTTCTATAAGGTTAGGGTAATGGGACAAAAACACCCCAATGATTCTCAATGCTGCAGAGATTATGCAAATTAATTCAAGCTTGATTGCCAAAAGTAGCTAGGGTATGGATAATAACCCATTAGGTTGACTTTGCTTGCCTTGGTATCCTGAACAATTTCCTCAGCCCCTCAGAATTTTGTGGGAATACTTTCGGTCATGGATATCACTCACTAATTGTCTCATGATCCGATGGTGATTGCAATTACAATGCTCTGACCCAAGCATCAGTGCACATACTTCCATCTTCTTCCTGATGCACCAATGATTCAACATTGACCCCAATCCTGACATTGGTTATCTAACCTTGTGCCCTTGTGAGAGTGGCATAAAATACTCTTAGAATATCTGCATTTGCAAAGTGAGCAGGCAGGGTACATATGTACTGTGGTGATAGATTTTGAACCTGAAAGTCTACTAACCTATATGTGTTTTCAGTGAACTGCACTGAAGAGTGAGATAGATTGAAAAAAACTGTGATGCATCAAAAAGGCAAGAGCAACATATTAAAAGTTAAAAAAATAGTAACACAATAAATAAAATAGGGCTTAACTGGGAATTGAACCCAGGACCACTTCCAAGCTTACATATTTCTATGTGGAAATTTGGGTGGCGATAATGGCATTGAATCGATCGACTCCGTCGTTGCTGTCGGAATCTGAACTGCCTTGAGCTGCGTGTCTTGCCTTTTCCTCGGCACGTCGATTGGAGTCGAGGTGTGATATCATTGATCGAAGAGTTGTACGCATGCTGGCACGGGCCTCGTTGGTGGCCTGGACGGTGTTTGGGCTTGCACAGGTGGGCAATGGAGTGATTTCTTGAACAGTCGCGAGTAATTCTTCCAGCTGCTGGGCCACAGACATGGTCGGGTCGCGTGTGACGGATACGACCCAAATTCTTGGACCAAGACGTCACACGTGAGGGGGAGCTGTGATGGCGGCAGGTTAAGTATGTGTTAGATAATGGCAGAGTGCAGAATATATCTCATGCTTACCGTCGCCGGAGGCTCCCCTTCACAAAGAGACGGTCCCGGTGGAGGTGGAGCTCGTGCAGGGCTCGCTGCCTGGGCTGGCGTAGTGGGTTGGCTTCAGGTGGGGACGAGTAGGTGTTCTTGATGTAGGAAGGAAAGACGGCAAACTGGAAAGACGGGCGAGGATGCTTGAGTTTAGGGCTGGTCAGAGTGTCACGTGTGGTTAAACAAAGCGCGTTGACGCGTTTCGTCTGGAGACGAAACGCGTCAACAAATGCAGGTGACTATGTTTGGTGTCAGTGTCACACTCACGCGTCCAGTCTGAACAAGCCATCAATTTGTCTGAAGCTCAGCTCGTGGGGACGAGTGAGCACAATAAAAAAAAGTCGAGGCACAAACACACAGCGAACGTCTGAGATAATGGCATCTATCCGATGCTTACGACTAACCTAACGGCCTTTACAGATCGTCACCCTAATTTTCCGGCACAGCAGTCGGCGTCGGCGGAGGCTCTACTACACTCGGGTGCCGGTGGAGCACGCACAGGGGCAGGCTCGACGCACCCGTGACGTTCGCGCTCGGTGACGGACGGGCAGACTGTGACGACGGCTGAGGCTGAGGGTGAGCCGTCGCCGCCGCCGATGTCGAACGGGACGTCCACTGCGCTTTGTTTGAGCGCTGACGGGGTGGGACTGGCACACCACGAGGGGGCTGCGGCTATGCGTAGATCTGAGGAGTTGAGGCTCGGGGGGTAGGAATTTGTGTATCAAGGCGACGGAGGAGGAGAACACTGATCACGCGTTGTGAGTGGGCTGAGATCAAACGTGGATTGGAATATGAAGCACTAACCTTCGGTGGGGCTCCTGGTCTACCATCTGAGTGTCCATCCTATAGACGGCTGCAAGCTGCGAGAAGGTTGTCAAAAAAGATGTTCATAAAGATAGCCTCGAAAATCATACATCGTGAACAAACTTCCTTCGTTCAGGAGGCATATGCGGCAGCACTTGCGTCTTCTTCTGAGATGTTACAAACCTAAACGAAACGACACCATGAGAATGACCCAAACGATTACCAAACACAAACTGAGAACGTACTCGTCAAACGCCTTCTCCACCACAACCAAGAATTTGGAGTTCGCACGAGCGAACCCAGCAACCTCATCATGGTACGTCACCAGAGCCGTCTTCTCCCTCGACTCAGCGGTAATGCCCCAGCCGTGCATTTCGCTTCGCAACTGCACACTCATTGTTGCATTTGGGCGCGGCCTGTTGGCGCCCGGCGGGCGTTTTCGAGCTGCGACCACAATGGACGGACTGACGAAGGCGCCCGCATGGGCAGGCGAGGGTGACGAGGGCCCTGCCTTGAAGGAGCATGACAAGGGTGGGTGCAGGTATGATGTGCCGGGAGACTAGACAGTGCAAAATATAAGCAAGCTGCGAAGGGAAAACAAGTGACATACCAAACTTTGCGCGACTCGTGCACGGCAGCCTTTACGCGCCCCAGTGTTTCGTTACAGAAAAAGGACACGGTGGGCACTGTCGGGTCTTCGTGGCACTGATAATAACTGCCAGAATGACCGCACGGCAGTGGACGAGGGCATCGATATGTCCCTGCATCTGTGTCCCGCATGGGATCGGGGGCTCGAATACCGTACGACCACAGTAGCACACCATCTACAATGACGCAGTGACATCAGCAACAAAAAGAGAATGAGAAGCGAGTCGAATACCAACCTCCTCGAATGAGCTCCTCAAGCACGGCGGGGATACGCCCTTGTGATCCCTCTCCTCGCACCTATGCAGCCCGCACCCCAGTATCTTCCCACACACCAAATCGCACTCATGCAGCCCACCGCGTTCCTCCCCTACGCCCACTTCCGAGACAATCGGGCCCGCCCCAGCACGCTTCTTCCCTTTCTTCCCCGCCGCAGAAGCCAGCGCTGCCAGAGGGCAGCACACTCGGTGACATTGGTACCTTCCGCAGGCGCGCAACGCCGTACACGGCTTGTCGCAAAGGGTCTCTTGCACTCCGGGCTGGCGTAGCGTGGAGCAGCTGATGGCGCGTGTGGTGCTACCACATCTGCAGGGCCGGACGATGGGGACGAGGCAGGGGGGACAGGGGCCGATGTGGCAGGACGCGGCACAGGCATGATCGCAATCTGATAGGGGTTTGCCGCATGAGGAGGCGCAGGTGGGGATGGGCGAGGTGCAGGAGGAGCGGGCGGGAAAGGTGGTTGGGGTTGTTGAAGGTATGGAAGAGGAGGGCGAGCGAGCGATGGGATGGATGCCGCATGGACAGGCGGTGATGAGGGACGGGGAATTGGGACAACTTTGGGGTTGGTGCGGAGGGTGGCAGGGCTGCTCGCATTTGTGGATATCACAGTCGAATGATCTGTGCAAGATACGTTAATTTCCCGTCGTCAGAAATAAAAAGACGAGACGTACAGCTGGCAGGTCAAGTCACATCTATACCGCCCTGCCCATGAGTTTCCTTCTCTGTCGACGCACTGCATCTCGTCACCCTCTCCACATCCTACCTCTTTTGTCGACGATCCACACCAGCACTTCACCTCTTCCCTCACCGGGCACCCAGCACAAGGCCCCTCATGACACACTTCTTCGCACGAATGATTCCCGCAGCCGAGTTTCCGCCCGCATATACCCCCACACGAGAGATCGTGTCCCCGGCCCTTATCCACACCACACCGAAAGGCGATGATCTTCTTCTGCGGGCAATAGCACTCCAAGCGTGTTGTAACTTGGCAAGCGATTGCAGGTATGGTGTGCCGGGAGACTAGATAGTGCAAAAGATAGAGACCTTAAGCAAGCTGCGAAGGGGAAACAAGTGACATACCAAACTTTGCGCGACTCGTGCACGGCAGCCTTTACGCGCCCCAGTGTTTCGTTACAGAAAAAGGACACGGTTGCACGGTGTCGGGTCTTTGTAGCGCTGGAAGCAGTGGACGAGGGCATCGGTAAGTGACATTAGCAACAAAGGAGAATGAATAGCAACCTCACGAAGGAGGTCCTCGAGCATACGCCGTTTTCTCGCACTCGTGCAGCCCACTGCGTTCCTTCCCTACGCCCACCTCTGATACAATCGGGACCGTTCAGATAGCAAGGGTGCAGCAACAGGCGGGCGGCTAGTTTAGGGCTGGCCAAATACTCACGTGACCAGCAGCCGAAGAGCAGTCTCGCATATGCTCCATGTATCATGCTACTAGACCATTAAGCCGTATAAAACAACAAAAATACAGGACTAGTGAGTCATATAACACATAAAAATTACCAACACCATTAAGGTTAGAGTTTACAAACAATTGAAGCAATATATTTAGATGATATTATATGAATACACATATACATCAGTCACATTGTCTACAGAAACCCTAAATAGTAGCACAGTCATCCTTGTTTGTGTCTCTTCTCTCATCCACTTTTGGTGTGCATATATCCACTTTGTGTTTTCCATATCCACCTAGTCCCCTCTCCAACTATCGCAGTATCTGTGAGAAAGCTTCAGGCATTGTGGCAGATATTGCTGGAGTACTATGACTCTGTTCAATGTGTTCACAACCTCACTCTGACTTCAAATGCAACAAGCCAGTGCTAATATTTATTCCATCAAATTCAGATCCACGTGTATTCAAGCCACTCTGAAGGATGCTTATGCTCACTCATCGCAAGCTCACAGTGACTCATTTGACTGCTAATCACAAGGACTTTACGTCATTCTTTGACTCTGTTTCAATACCTCTGCCTGTAATTCTGCTGCTTTACGATACCTGTACTACCTTGCAATAGAAAAAAAGTGCCTAATTGCTATCTGAGTTGTTGTTCCAATCTTGACGTGTTTTCTCCAAGTCTTTGTCTCTCGCCACCTTTTTTCTGCAGTGCTCCTTCAAGCACACTAGCCAAGGGTCCGCTTCTCCCTCGTAAGCCTTGTCCTTCCCTCTGAGCTCTCGGCAAAGGTTCACATCCTCTCGATACAGAATTTTGGTGCTTGCTTCCAGGTCTAGGGCAGGGCCTGTGCTGTGATCATGCTCGGGGTCAGTGTGGCTAATTTTTGTTTCTGCGAACACAATCCTGGAAATAACACGGGAGTTTCTTGGTGAGGGAAATTTTTTTGTTGTGTTTTCCATGTGTAACCAAGTGCCGACACACATCCTTGAGTCCTCCCCAAGTCCTATGTAAGGCGCATCAGATAAAATAATCAATTGGAGAAATAATTGGCAACTTACAGCATCCATGTGGCCCATGTTGCATCTGGTTCCAGCAAACACAAGGGGCAGAAATTATATGATACCTTATACAATCCAGCAACTTGATGCCTCTACAGCCACTTATCAGCAATATAAACCTCCAAAAATAAACGAATCAACTTACATATTCACGCCATTGTCAAAAGCAAGATACATGTTGGAGATTGCTTCAATATAACAATTCTCATAGTGCTTGATCACCTCCTCTTCTGGTTCCAGAGGGACGCAAATGCCACAAAAGGTGCAGCGTTGACGTGTATCTTTGAAGCGGGAAGTTTCGCAGCGGATGATGTGAGCGTGCAAGTAGTCTTTCCAGTCTCTGTTGTAGTTGACATTCTCGTTGCCATTAGGCAATACCTCGCCGTCGCGCTGACAATAGGGACAGATATTGCTGGCCTTCATGCTATCCAATTGCAGACGACCAAGGAAGTATTGGATGATCCCCCAGCGGGCCTCGCTGCCGCCATTTTCCAAGGACAGAAAAACCAGTGGATGGCCAGAGGACAGGTCGTTGACGAGGTGCTGCATGCGCCCGGCCACTCATCACTCATAACAGGTATCTCTTCTGTTAAAGATGTTGAAACAGCAGCGGCAGTGCGTGTCTGGTCATCAACAACAACAGAGAGAGCAGCCTCCGCCGCAGCGGCAGCCTCCAAATTGGCAGTCAAAGAAACAGAGAGTGGTCCCTCTGTCCCCTCTGGCGCTTTTGCCTTGCACATATGTTATATCAGAAGAGGGCACGTAATTTAAACTCAAACATACCTTGAAATACAGTTCATTATACTGCTGTACAAGCAGCTCAAAGGCGTCTCCGGCATCCTTAATACATTGCAGCTTTTCTGTTGGGTTGGTATGCTAGAGTTGACATGAGTGAAATATTCACCTTTACGACGATTACATATACTTTGATTGCCTCCTCAAAATACATTCTTGTCTCCTTCATGACAGCAATGTCGGCTTTTGCAAAGTTTATGATCAGCTGCTGCATCTTCTTATCCGACTTTGGATGACCTGGGGAAGCTTCCGCTCCTCTTCTACACCTGCATTCCAGGATACCGATGCATGCATGTCAATGATTGAAAGGTCACTAGCTAAATTATTGTGTCAAGCCGCCGTCAAGTCTATATTCCTATCCGGTGCCTGATATGTCGTTTCTCTGACAATGGAGGTCTTTCGATGTAAGGGCGCTTACTATCTTATCAACTACCGTCATCTAATGGTATCTTATCAAGACGATTACGCTATTGTTTGGCAACACCTTCTGGTGTTGCACTATTTAATTCATTATATTAAATAAGTATAAACAACCTTATACACCTATACATAGCAATCGACAGACTTGTCAAGCTTACATCTAGCGTGAACAGCAAGGTTCCCAACTCTGTAACCCTGTTACATTTGATGTCCAAGAAAGAATCTAAGATGTGTCTGTAGTCCACTTAGTATTGTAGCATCATGTGCACTAGAGGCCACACTCACATCAGAGATTTTTCCAAACATTCTAGATGCCCAAGCATAGCGAAAGCATTTAACCACAAAATCTGGGGCTGTAATTAGCCTACTTTTCTATAACAAATTGTCAAAAACTCACAGCACCAACCAAGAAACTGGGCGACGGCTTTCATGCTTTTGCTGAGTCCCGTCGATGACAGGGCCCTGTACATCTGTGGATTTGGGACCGCACTACCCCTTGCTGGTGTCTGTTCTCTGGAGGAAGGGTGTCGGGCTTGGGTTGATGGGGCGCCTTTAAGATTGACGTGAATTTGAAGTCAAGCTTGACTTTCAGCTGATATGGTGCCGGGGGAGGTTTCAACGTCCCCTGAAACCATGCCAGGACATCCTCCTCTCACACCCCAAGACCAGCAAGGGAAGCAGGCCATCCAGATAGCCATCAGTCCCTAGCAAGCTATGAAGAGATTGCCTCGTACT
Source organism: Tricholomella constricta (assembly GCA_013368375.1). Taxonomy (NCBI): domain Eukaryota; kingdom Fungi; phylum Basidiomycota; class Agaricomycetes; order Agaricales; family Lyophyllaceae; genus Tricholomella; species Tricholomella constricta. The sequence continues at coordinate 588,132 of JAACJP010000007.1, read as the reverse complement.
AGAAGAAGAAGGAATGTTAGGACAGCGACTAGGGGACTACAAGGTAATGTGCCTTTGGCTGGTGTCCTGCTTCATCCCTTTCATCCAGTGAAAGGTGAAAAATCCTGTCCATTCAAGGCCCCACTTGGAGATTCCCGTAAAGAGCATCTCAATGTCCTGTATGGCATCAGAACATATGAAATATAATAAAAAGTTAATTCTGTACGTACACCCCAGCACATGCATTGGGCCAAGCCCAGTCCTTCTTGAGGCTCTCCGAAAGAGCCAATTCAAAACCCAAACTCCCATAAAAAGGACATGACAAAACATAACTGGACCCTCTGGATGCAACCAAAAATCAGATATGTAGGTGTTGACATAGGAAACCAAACTGCATCTCCTGCTATAAGCGTATAGCAGGGTCTAGAATTGCTGCAAGGAAGGCAACATAATCGGTTTCCCTCATGATGTACTTGTCATTCTTGATCGTCGTGACGAGCCCCTCCTCTTTTGCCCAGTGATTGATCTCCTGCTCTTCAAGTTAGTCAAGATCAAATTCACAACAAGGTATCGTACTGCTCGAATTTCACTTCTGTACCCTTCTGGAGGTGCCTGGACTTGGCACTGGTATAACTAGAATATGCACAGCTGTCAGTATATACTGTCGAGGTATATGGTAAATAACGCACCATGCCAAAAAGAGTGTTAATGACTCCCTTGGTAGTTCCGTAGCTCTAGCCTGTCACCCCAGGTATCTCTAGATTTGACCTTCCTGCCACCGCCAAGTGGATAATGAATGATTTGACCAGTTTAGCATCTGGGAGTGCAGCGCCCTTGTCCAATGTTGCACATGCAGCTTCTTCAGATGCATAGAACCACGTTAAATATTGTATCCACATCACACGGATGGACTCATGGCTGCGGCGTGTAGAAGCGGCGATGAAGGGTGCACATACAGGGGCAAAGAGTTCTGTGGAAACAAGCATGTTGGCCCGGTCACCATGTACGAGAGCCATTTCGGCAGTGATGTTGCGTCTCTTTGATTTTCCTGCAGTGCGGGGTATTACAGTTGTGGACGTGAGTTTTTGTGCTGCTGTAAGAGATTCTAGTGAATGAGGCCTGAACTGAGAAGGGCCACTGTCAGGAATAGAGGGTAATGGCACTGTCGCTGGTATGACACGACGGTTTTCCAGTGGCGCTGGGAGATTGCTCGGACGCCCAGACATGGTCGACAATGACTCTGGATAAAGAGACCTTGAGTCAAGGAATGGATGACATGGAATGAGACTTACATGCTTGGTAGACATCAAGAGTTGTAAAAGCAAAAACTGGACGAGGACCAGTGAGCCACAAGTTTAGGGCTGGTCAAAGTGGCACGTGCAGACGGCATGTGAAGGCAATAATTCTAATTGGGAGTTGGCATACAATACAAATGCAAGGCAGCGATTCTACTTAGTCTTCTATCTGGGAGGCCCAATCAACCACCAAGCCCTCAGGAATTGTCAGAGGATGAGCTACAACAAAGGTATGAACATACTATGCAATGGTTCTGGACGCCAAGTTTTTCAAGATATGGTACAGCGAATCGTGGTTGTTCTTAAAGTTCATGGCGGGAAGAGGGATGTCAATATCGTCGTCAATAGCAGCATCCCAAGCACCTTCGTAGAGAGGACAGTGTGTGCAGAGTCGAACCAGTATAGCGTGAAATTTGGCCGAGTAGATTGCAGGCTTGTCGCACTCCGTGTTGATCGTGTCCCAAGCGGTGTCCAAGAATACAGCACATCCAAACTGTTTTCGTGACGTTCGTGCTCGCTATTGGATGGGCAGACTGTGACGACGGCTGATGCTGAGGGTGAGATCGCTGCCGCCGATGTCAAACGGGACGTCCACTGCGCTTTGTTTGAGCACTGACGGGGTAGGACTGGCACGCCATGAGGGGGCTGCGGCTATGCGTAGATCTGCAAGTTTGCCGAGGTTCGATGGTGTAGGAGTTGAGGCTGCGATGGTGCTGGATAGAAGGGGAGTGGGAATACGTCTATCAAGGCGGCGGAGGAGGAGAACACTGATTGATGGGTTGTGAGTTGGCTGAGATCAAATGTTGGTTGGAATATGAAGCACTAACCTTCGGTGGGGCTCCTGGTCTACCATCTGAGTGTTCATCCTATAGACGGCTGCAAGCTGCGAGGTCGTCAATGAAAGATGTTCATAAAGATAACCTCAAAAAACATACATTGTGAACAAACTTCTTTCGTTCAGGAGGCATATGGGGCAGTACCTGCGTCTTCTTCTGAGACATTACAAACCTAAATGAAACGACACCATGAGAATGACCGTAACGATTACCAAACGAACTGAGAACGTACTCATCAAACACCTTCTCCACCACAACCAAGAATTTGGAGTTTGCGCAGGCGAATCCAGCAACCTCATCGTGGTACGTCACCAGAGCCGTCTTCTCCCTCAACTCAGTGTTAATGCCTAGGGCATCCACTAGCCATGCATTTCGCTTCGCAATTGCACATTCATTGTTGCATTTGGGCGCGGCCTGTTGGCGCCCGGCGGGCGTTTTCGAGCTGCGACCACAATGGACAGACTGACAAAGGCACCCACATGGGCAGGCAAAGGTAACGAGGGCTGTGCATTTCTGGGCAGCTTGACGGAGCATGGCAAGGCAGGCACAGCGCGCCGGGAGACTAGACAATGCAAAAGATAAAGAAGTTCAGCAAGCTGTGAAGAGGATACAAGTGACATACCAAACTTTGCACGACTCGCCACAAGACGCGGTGCACGGCAGCCTTTACGCGCCCTGTTTCGATACAGTCGGGTCTTTGTAGCACTGGAATGACCTCATGGCAGTGGACGAGGGCATCGGTAAGTACGCTGCATCTGTGTACGCAGTATTAGCAACAAAGGAGAATGAATAGCAACCTCACGAAGAGCTGAGCATACGCCGTTTTCTCGCACTCATACAGCCCACTGCGTTCCTTCCCTACACCCACCTCGGGGACAATCCTGACCGTTCTTGTCTTGCAGCACACCGGATAGCAAGGGTGCCTTGCACGTCGTACAAGGAGAAGCAGCTGATGGCACGAGAGGGCAGCAACAGGCAGACGACTAGTTTAGGGCTGGCCAGAATATCACATGATCTGTAGCCAAAGAGCGGACTCGCGTCTCCTCCATATATCATGCTACTAGACCATTAAGCCGTATAAAACAACAAAAATACAGGACTAATGAGTCATATAACACATAAAAATTACCAACACCATTAAGGTTAGAGTTTACAAACAATTGAAGCAATATATTTAGATGATATTATATGAATACACATATACATCAGTCACATTGTCTACAGAAACCCTAAATAGTAGCACAGTCATCCTTGTTTGTGTCTCTTCTCTCATCCACTTTTGGTGTGCATATATCCACTTTGTGTTTTCCATATCCACCTAGTCCCCTCTCCAACTATCGCAGTATCTGTGAGAAAGCTTGAGGCATTGTGGCAGATATTGCTGGAGTACTATGACTCTGTTCAATGTGTTCACAACCTCACTCTGACTAAAATGCAACAAGCCAGTGCTAATATTTATTCTAAGGTAGAGGTAATTCATACCCATCCACTGTCAGGTGGTGTGACTGATGTGTGATGAGGGGTAAGCAGATGCACATGATCTGATTCTACCCGCGCGCATCGATCATTTGCATCGAGGAGAACAGTAATTATCAAGTAGATTGACAGGATTCTATTGAGCTACATGTGTAGTAGACTGACATGTAATGACTGTAATAAAGTACTGTTCAAATCCCTGCTTTTAAGAGGTCTCCCATCAGTGTCTCTGGCAGAACACGATGACCTCTGTACTTTCTTGATGCCCACGCAGCCTGTTTCCCATCAAGGCCATGGAAATATGCATCAATGAAGCGCCTCGAGCGACGGGCATATCTGTGAGAAGTCTGGTAAGCAATCCATCAATGATTCTGATGAGATCTCGGAGACCCACTTTCTCATTGTCTCCACAGAAACGGACTCGAGTGATTTCAAGACAATCCTCTCGAGATCATCTTCCCTTGACGACGGCGGACCTGGCGGTACACCCTCTTCGCATGGCCCCAACATTGCTCAATGAAGTTGAGCTCGCAGTGAAATTTGGGCAAGAAGATGGCCTCAAATTCTCGTGCCTTGCATGCAATCTCGAGCGCCGATTCCTGGTCCGCAAAGTCAGGCTGGTTGTACAGCACGCGCTTTTGGCAGCATGCCGTCGCTCCCTTTGCGCACTTGAAGCCTTTGCATGATGCATTAAGCTTCGATTCCATGATAAGGCCACGTTCCTCCAGTATCTTCGTCATTCCTTTGAACACCCCATCCTCATCATAGAAATAGTGTGGCCATCCATTCGCAAAATGGCCAGGTCCCATGGGAACGGTGCGTTTCTGAGGTTTTCCATTTGCACAATACTGAACTTTTCCATCCACCATGACAGTGACCTCGGCGCCAAACTTTGTGGATGGATTTTTGGTCATCCTGGAGGCAGAGGGGGCAGTGGCCGGCCTTTTTGTGTGAGTTGTTGCATTATCAAAGACAAAAATATGCTGGTCATTCGGATAGTGTTTTTGAACAATGTCCATCGCGTGCTCGGTCTGTGCGATGATTTCGACATTTGTGAAGTACCCGTCCCGAGATTTTCCTGCCTTGAAAACCACGCGCGCTGATTCCGTCCCATCAGGAGAATGTAACCATCCATAGTCGGCAGAAACAAAATCAGCAATCATCAGTGACGCCCCTTCACCTTTTGCACGAGGGACTGCTTTCTCTGAGCTGTGGACCCAGCGCTTCTTGCGACGATCATGTGCGTAGAACGTGGATTCATCATGAAACCAGACGACGAGCCGTTGTGGTTGTGGTCGGTCACCCACCTCCTCCTTTGTTTTTTTTTTTTTTTTTTTTTTTTTTTAAATCATGATATTCCCCGGTGTGGCTAGCCATATGTAAGGGAATCTCGTACTGTGTAAATGACCGTCTAGTTAGTGGCTCCCATGTTCGTAGGTCGATGCAATCACTTGGAGGGAGCCGGGGCTCCCTCGAAGCGCTCAATGCGCTGATAATAGTGGCTACAAGGCCGGTGTTAGTGGTGAAATATATGTAGGTAAGTATAGTAATGTGGCCGCGCGTTTGTAAGGATATCGCGCGGGGGGCACTCATCTATTTGGGGCAACGTCAGCATGATCGAAAAAGGTTTCAGGAAAGCAGCGTGTGGTGGAGGTCGTCGTGGTCTTAAGCGCGGTCTTCGAGGTCATCTCGGGGTGGTAGTGTCATGTCTCCGAACACCGATCGGAAGCGTCCAGTCGTGGCTATGAAGTCGAAGAGGGCCGGGAAGTTATCCGGGCGTGATATGAGCTTGTGTATGGAGCGTGCGCTTTGTTTCGTTTGCGCCCGGAGTATGTTGCGTGCGTTGCGGTGAGCCGGGCATTCCATTAGGTAGTGGTGGACTGTTTCGGGTGATTCGCGGCAGGCCGGGCATGTCGGGGACTCGGCTTTTTTGATTCGGAAGAGGTGTGCTGCCAGTGGTACGTGTCCCGTTCGTAGCTGGGTGAGGAGGCTTCCGTGTTTTCGGGGCAGCTTCTTAATCATCATTACATATTTCTTGGATGGGGCCGTTTCGGGTGTTGTGTGCCGCATCCTTGCGAATTGGGGTGATGAGGTCCATATTTCCGTTGCCGCTGCTTTGAGCTTGGCGTAAAACGCCTGTCGCATCGCCGACTTGCTCCGGGGTAGGGGAGCCTGGAGGAGGGGGGGAGTACCGCGGTGCCACTGACCATACCTTTCGCTGCTTCCTTTGCCAATTCGTCTGCTTGATCGTTACCTGTATTTTCTGAGTGTCCCTGTATCCAATGTATCGTAAGCCGCATCCAGCGGTGTTTCTTCCTTGTTTCTATCAGGTCCCCGTGGAACGCATCCACGATATAGTGGCCAGGTTTCGGTACTATTAGTCCTGTCGCCCGTATTGTCGCCTGGTTGTCGATATACATCGATGCCTCTGGGACATCGCGTTCCTTCTGTATGAGTTTTAGGCCCATGAGGGCCCCTACGCACTCTCCCTCGTAGACCGTGTGTGCCTTCGTCGAGCCCAGCCTGTACTTCATCGCCGACTTCATCCTCCCCCCCCTGTACAGCACCGCCGCTGCCCCCACCTTCCCATCCAGTCCCGACCCATCCGCGAACACCTTCACCTCGGCCTCGTCTTCCTCCTCCATCCTCTGTGCCTCCTTCTCGTCCTTCGCAATCACCGTCTTCACTGTCGACACCCATTTGGGGTGGTGTCGCACCGCCTGTATTTTCTCGACCGTGTCCGGCTTCATCTTGTATGTAGCCATTAGTTCGTGCATTGGGTGGGGATGCTTCTTTACATGTCGTCGGGCTGCATTTCGTACCGCCTCGTGTAAGGGGTGGGACTTGGGTAGTGTTGCCAGTCGTAGTGCGGCCCTCGGTGCTTGTCGACCAGGAGGTGGAATGGTATCAGGCCCGCCAGGGCGTCTAATGCTGTTGTAGGGGTGGAGCGCATCGCTCCAGTCGCCATTATTGCGGCCCTTCTCTGTACACTCGCCAGCTTGTTGATGATTGCTCGTCCGCTTTTCTTGACTGATGCTGTTTCGGTCTGGCGGCGGGGTGGGGAGAGGTATATGTCTGCTGCATAGAGTATCCTGGGTATGGCTATCGCGATATATAGCTGCCTCACATGCGGCGCCGAGACGCCCTGGGTGACCCGGGCGAGTCTGCCAAATTGGATCATCCAATCATGGCCTTTGGCCAGTGCCGCCGCGCATTGCTCTTTCCACCTCAGTGTGTTGTCGACGAGGACCCCCAGGAATTTGGCGCTCGTCTTTGATTCTATGCGGTGGTTGCCTAGCTTCAGTGGTTTACGTGGTGTGGGGATTTTTTGGCGTGTCAGGAATGTATGGGGGATTAGTTTTCGAGTGAGGTCAAGGAGTTGAAACTTGTCGATGCCAAATTCACAGTTGTGTTCTCGGGCCCACTGCAGGACCCCTCTGTCACGTTCCATTACGTCCAGGAGCATTACATGCGTCTCTCCGAAGTCCTTGCCGATGACGATGATCGCCGCGTCGTCTACAAAGAGGAGCATGGTCTCGCCTTTGATCATCTTGGGAATCTGCAAGAGTCCGGAGTTGTATATCACGTAGCATATCACTGAGAATGGGTCTCCTTGGTCCAGGCCGCTTTCGATTTGGAACCGCTCGGATGTATGATCGTCAAATACGAGGGTGGTCTCCCGGCCACCCAGTCGGAGGAGCATCCAATCTGTGTACTCACGTGGGATTCCGCGGCGCCGCATCTCATGAATGAGGCGGTCTATCGCTACACTGGGGAACGCCCCTTTGACGTCAAGGAAGAGGACCGAGGCCACCTTTCCCTTTCGCCACGCGTCCTTCACTGTCTTCGTGAGTAGGTGTAGGGAGTCCGTTGTGGTGCGTCCCGGTCTGGCCCCGAAGTGGTTGGCCGGGATGATGCCGAGCTTTTCTGTCATCATGGCTATGTCCTCCGTGAGGCAGCTGTTTAGCAGTCTCGCCAGACCATTCGAAAGTACTATAGGCCGCCAGGCCGATGGCGACGAGTAGTCAGGCTTCCCGGGTTTCTTGATGATTAGTGTCTCCGTGAGTGCCCAGTCTTTTGGATAATGCTGTATGTTGTGGGTTGCCCGGAATATGGGTCCCAGGTGTGGGACGATTAGCTCTCTCGTATGTAGCATGAGTGAATTCGGTACGGTACCACTCCAGGTGGCTTTGTGAGGCTTCATCTTTCTGATCGCGCGATCGATTTGCTCATTTGTGATATTTTCGAACGTCCACTTTGGGGGTGGGTACGCGTAGCGTGCTGGGACCGAGGATTGCTACGGCTTTCCGGGGAAGAAGGCTCGGAAGAGTAGGTCCCCCTTACTTGCATTGTCCGATGCTTCCTCCACGATTGCTTTCGTCACCGGGTCTTTGACTTGTAGCGTTGGTATGCGCGATCTACCAGCGTCTGATGCTGGGCTCGTTACAAGGCGGCTTGCTGTCCATACACTCGACTCGTCGAGGCCCTCCAGCCATTCCGCCCAATGTTCGGCCTTGGCTGTCCGGATCATCTCCGAGTAGCTGTTACGCTTCTGGCGATATTCCTCATGGATCAGGTGGTCAGGGACCGTCCGGTGGTTGTGGGCCCTGTTGGCAAGCTTCCTCGTTGCCGACTTCATCGCTTTCAGTTCTGTTGACCACCAGCGTTTCATGTAGGGGGATGGCTTCGTCATCGGTACGTGTTCCTGTATGGCCTCCTGTAGGATGGTGTTCAGCGCTTGTAGTCTCCCTTTGAACGTATCGAGACTGTATATCTCTGTGGGGGGGGGGAGTTTCTCGACTTCCTCTTTTACTCGTTTGACTAGCGGTTTCCACTTTGCCAGCCGGAAGTTGTGTCGGGGTGGTTGTTGTGTGGACGCGGCATTGATATCTATCTTCGTCACGATGGGATAGTGATCCGTCTTTAATGGCCGGTCAGCATACTCCACGTTGCAGTAGTCGACTAGGTCGAGCGTGTCTTCGGAGCAGAATACATTGTCGACTCGCGTTAGGTTCCCCGTGCCATGGGCCTTGAGTGTGGGTAGTTGAGGGGGTAGCGCCATCTTCATATTGTTCCGGCCCAGAAGGGTGAGTAGCTGCTGTGTGAGATTCAGGTTTCTCGTCGTGAAGAGGTGATTGTTGCGCTCTTCGTCCCACAGGGGGTGATGACGGTTGAAGTCTCCCATCCATAGGGTGTGCGTCGGTGGTGGGTTTTCGGCGCGGTATGCTCGGTTGAACGCCGTGATTTGGTCGAGGGAGGTGTTGTCATCACAGTTGTTGTAGATGTTCAGTATGAGTAGTGTTCCAAACGTCCCCTTGAGGAGGACCGCTGTGATATCCGGTGAGGGGATGGCAATCCTTGTCCAGGTGTCTGATGATAGTGCCGCGTTAACAAGGATTACGGACCTGGTGGCCTTGGCGTTTCCGTCGTGCTCCGTTGGGTATACTGCTATCCAGTGGGGGTTCGCTCTAGTCTTTCCACGAAAGTCGATGTAGGGTTCCTGGATCAGGCATAGGTCGTAATCGGTGGCTCGCAGTGAGGTGAGGAGGTCGTGCTGTCCATCGAGGGACCTGTTTATGTTTTGCTGCCATATTCGCAATTTACAGGGCGGTGGTGGTACAGGGTCCGGCGTAGCGCTCATTTAGGCTGCGGGGTCACAGTGGCCAGAGACGGCGTCGTAGCCGCTGGGTTTGTCGTGGAGCCCCTTGGTTTTGGTGGTGAGGATGGTGCCGAATTTGCCCTCGGCCGGGGGTCATTTCCCGGTGGAGGGGTTGGTTGCTTCGGTTGTGTTGCTTTCGGTGCTTGCGCTGCTAGGGTTCTCTCGTAGTCTGCATCCCAGTCTATCGTGGCTGGTTTTGGTGCTGGTGCTGCTGCTGGTGCGAAGTAGTTCCCGATTGTTGGCTGCCTTTGCCTCCCGTTGTTGGCTGGTCCTCCACGTGCTGCCCACCCATCTCCCTGACCTCCGCTTCCCCCCCCCCCTTGCCCAGAACCTCCCCGGCTTCGCTCCCTCCCTCGGTCCTCCCTCCGCCGCTCAAACCCCCCCCTCCCGTCCGGCTCGCCCCATCCGAAGTACTCCCCCCCCCTCCTCCTCCCCCCCTGCGGTCTCTCCCGTGTCCATATCTCCCTCTGCTGTCCTCTCGCCCGTGCTCCATCTCGGGGGACCACGTGTCTCCGCCTCTCCCCCTGTCCTCCATTCCCGGGTGCCAGTGGTCACCTCCTGCCATCTCGCGTCGTCCTACTCCCCTCTTACCTCCTTCGTTCGGTTTTCTGCCTTGCGTGTATCCTCCTGCGTATCCGTCTCCCCTTGTCCATGTTGCGTCTTGTGGGTTTGTGTAGATGTCGGTTCGATCGGTCCTCTCCCAGGTCCAGGGTTCGCTCATGGTGGGGTAGTACTTGTAGTTCACCTCTGGTAGGCGGCCGTGCATTCTCTTGAGTTCCCCTAAGAAGTATGGGCAAGTCCTGTCAGTAGCCCCGTGTCCCTTCGCTGCATCGCCTGTGCAATTCGAGCACTGGAGCTTCTCCGTCTCCCGATTCTCCACTTTACATTCGCTCGTTCGATGTTTCGCGGCACACCTGCCGCATGTGTCATGTTCCGCTTTGCACTCTGCCGCTATGTGCTGTGGCCTCATTCCTTGACATTTCAGGCAACGCTTGGGTTCAGGGAGGAGTTTCCTGATGAGGATCTCCTTGTTCTCGACGACGAGCCCACACCGTATGGCGTGGTTCGCCGCCTCCCTCGATATGAACCCAAGTATCGCATGCCCGGTTCTCTGCATCGGCGAGCGTCGGTGCGCCGGTTTAATGAACTTCGCATGTAGCATTGCGCCTCCAGGCAGGCCACTGTCTCTTTCCACTCGCTCCCGTGCGGGCTGGCTGTCCGCCTCAAAGCCCGTTGGGACGAATTCCGCTACCACATACACCAGTCGGGAGCGTATGACGGACGTACCTCCAAAGTGTTGCATGAAAATGTCCATAACGTCCTTGGCGCGTAGCCAGTTAGCGCTCTCCTCGGAGTCGAGGAGGTACATTACGGCTCCGCTGCTCCACATGATCCTGGCGGCCTTGAATGTAAGGTTCTTCGGGGCGTTCTGGGCGAAGATCCCCATGAGGTCGAAGGCGATTTCCGCCTTGGCCACGAGTTGTCGTTCGGTCATTCCTGCAAGTCCATTTTCCTGTCCTGGTGCTTTCTCGATCAGTACTTGCCTCGCCTGTGCCTCCCCTTTGCTGACCGCCGCTTGGTGAGCGGCTGGTATCATCAGACGGTCCCTGTATGACGTCGGCGGTTGTGTGCCGTTGTTCTGTTGCTGTTGCTGTTGTTGTTGTGATGGTGGGGGAGTTGTAGTTATCGGGTTCGCTGCCTGCTCCCGAGTTGCTGTGTTGTTGTCAAGGACTTCCTGGGCGGCGTCCGATATCTTCGAGGTTAGGGTGTCGGCCTCGTCCCGGATTTCTTCTACGGTGGTGGATATCGTCTGTGACGCAGTCTGTATGGCCGCTATTACTTCCTTGATGTCGCTGGTGGCTTCTTTAACTTCCTGTATCGGTTCAGACAGGCGTTCCAGGACAGCTTGTACCACCCTGTCTGCTGTATCCTCTATGACTAGCTCCTCTAGTAGGTATGCTACTGCCCTTATGGTGTCCATGACCGTTTTGTTCGTGCCTGGTGTTGTTGCTATCTGGAAGAGAGAGGTGGTCAGTAGGGATGGTGTGATGGTCGCACCCTTGGCCATGTATCCCCTCTGCGCCAGATAGGCTCTTCCTTCCTTCGCGGTTTTTACTATAGTTCCTGTCGGTAGGGTCTGTTCTGCTGGGTTTTGTGGTGCTGAGCTCGCTAGTCGGGTTTTCGGTACTTCTTGTGAGTTGGTTGGCGTTGCCGGTTTTGTCGCGTTGCGCGACATGTCTGTTCAGCTATCTTTTCTGTTTTTGGTTCAGATTTGTGTGGCCCGGTGTCTAATGTCTCGGGGCAGTCTTGGGGAAGAGTTTATATTGAAAGCAAAGTAGTGATAGGATATTCTACTCCAGTGTTTGCGCAATACTGTGACGCAAGAAATTCGAGTGCAGAGGACTCGAACTTTCCCACGGTCTACAGGTGGTGGTACGGGAACAAGGAGCGGTCCTCCTCCTTTGTTCCATCCATCGTCCAGGTTCGGAGCCTCGGCTTGAGCTCTTTCCACCGTGGTAGGAAGACCTTCTGTCGGTATTCCACAATGTCTTCACGTTTGTAGCCATCGACGTACTGCCCTGACGGCTCCAGAGAATATCGATACCCAAGTCGACTGAGCCAGTTCCGTGCTGTCCGCTCCGTAATGCCCTTCTTTATTTTATACCGCCTTCTTACGTCTGCTTGGTCCATATATTGCACAAGATCCATGGCGCAGATATATTTTCCAACCGATTGCAATTGGGTAAGCAATTCCTGCTTCAGAGCTTCGTCATCGAGCCGTGACTTATTCCACGTCCCATAGACATTGAAGGGAAGATTGTCCTCCTCCTTGATGAAGGCACAGGACCATTCTCGAAGCCGTCGCGCGAACCATATCCCATGTTCTAATGAACGGGCTGCATCCAGTGAGGCTGCTGTCCATTTCTTGTACAACTGCGAGTTGACGTCTGTGTACTGCCAGAGAAATTGCCGCATGGCTTCGAGGCGGCTTCTGAGAAGTAAGTCGAGTTTCGGAACCTTGTGGCCAATTCCGTTATCCCTCCGTGGACGAAGGATGTCCTTGATTCTCGTGTGTGCGGTGCGTGCAGCTTCGACAGTCGGTGGCTTCCATCGACAATCTTTTTCGTCATCCTGGGCTTCATCATCACCAACCTCATCGCTTTCTCCAGCTTCGTCTAGATCCTCTTCGTCTTCTTCTTCGACCTCTGTAGTGCCTCCAATATTTGTGCCAACCCCTGTATCCTCGGCTATGGTCTGAACCTCAGCAGTGTACTCATCCATATCCATATTTTCTGGCTCCACTGCAGGTGCTGGGTCTCCTGCAGGTGCTGGGTCTCCTGCAGGTGCTGGGTCTCGCAGGACAAACAATTGGGCTGCAAGCTCCCAGATAGCGGGTGGTCCTGTCCAAGGAGGAGACTGCCGAGAAACAGAGCTCTTGATTGTATCAAATAGAGATGATGCTTTACTTCTCATGCTGTCATGGAGGCCTGGCAATGCTGGTGGCTGTATCTACAAAAGCTAATTAGGCTGAGTTACAAGGAGGTCAAAGAAAATATATAGCCACATTTTCTTTGTTCACATTGTCATCCACTTCAAGTTCTGGTGCGACTTTTTGTTTTTTTCCCTTCTGTGCCCATTTTCCAAGGTTAAATATGCTGCTGAGCTTTCGCTTTGAAGGTCTAGTCATTGCCCAAAGGGCAAGCAAGTAATTTAACAAATTTTGACGAGGCTGGCGCGTTGAGACGCGTTTCAATAATGTCACGTGGCCGCAAAGGTGACGCGAGATTGCCCTGAAATTTATACCGTACGTTCAACTTCACTTATCGACAAACGGAAACGGAAGAAAGCTCTGAATTCTGAAGTGAAAATATTCTGCCGTGACAGAAACATCAAAAGACTTTCTGGGCTTTTGTTATTTTTTTCTTTCTATATTGTCACGCAAAATCACGCCACAGCCACCGACAGTCGATGACTATGAATTACTTCTACCTTATCAAATTCAGATCCACTAGACCATTAAGCCCATATATGACAATAAAAACATAAGACTAATAAGTCATATAACATAAAAAAATCACATATTGAAGTTAGAGTTTACAAAGAATACATTTTAGTATGAATACACATATATATTAGTCATATTGATCCACAGAAACCCTAAATAGTAGCACAGTCATCCTCATTGATGTGGAACTCTCTTCTAATTTTGATGTGCATATATCCACTCAGTGTTTTACAGGACCGCCCACTTTCGCAGTATCTGTGAGAAAGCTTCAAGCATTACACCAAAGATTCCTCGAGCACTATGGCTCTATCAATCGTGTTCACGATTGCTCTGACTGAAATGCAACAAGCCAGTGCCGACATTCATTCTATCAAATCCAGATCTACACGTACTCAAGCTACTCTGAAGGATGCTTACGCCCACTCCTCGCAAGCTCAAACTTTCTTGAACCTCTCAGCAACTCATTTGACTGCCAATCACAAGGGCTTTGCATCGTTCTTTGACTCTGTTGCTTTTTAATTGATACCTCTGCTGCTTTACAATATCTCTGCCTGTAATTCTGTTGCTTTACAATCAATACCTATACTATTCTGCAATAGAAAAAAGTACCTAATTGCTATCTGAATTGTTGTTCCAATCCTGACATGTAATTTGCAAGTCTCTGTCCCTCGCCACCTTCTTTCTGCACTCCTTCAAGCAAACTGGCCAAGGGTCCGCTTCTCCCTCGTAAGCCTTTTTTTTTTTTTTGTCCCTTGCTCTGAGCTCTCAACAAAGGTTCATGTCCTCTCAATACAGAATTTCGGCACTTGCTTCAAGATTTAGGGCAGAGTCTGTGCTTTGATCATGCTCGGGGCTGATGTTAGTGCATTTTAAGAGGTTGTAAGCATGCAGATTGTGCAAATGAGTGAACAAAGCTGGAACAGTGAAAATTCTACAATGACACTTGAGAATAAGTATGTGTTAGAGACTGATATATGTATTGTGGCTTATTTTTGCTTTTGCGAACACAATCCCGAAGATAACAAGGGAGTTTCTTGGTGGGTGAAAGTTTTTTGTTGTGTTTTCCATATGTGACCCACTGACACAAATCCTTGAGTCCTCCCCAAGTCCTATGTAATGTGCATCAGATAGAATAATTAATTGGAAAAATAAGTGGTGACTTACAGCATCTGTGTGGCCTGTTAGAATGTCCAAGATAGGACAGCCTCGACGCGCACGCGCACGCTGCGGGCGACGCCCCTGCATCAAATGATCGCAGCGCCACTACTCCCCTTCAGAGGAGTATTTTGTATTCCCCTATGTATACTCCATACTATGCGTCGTTCAAACGACGCATAACGCTCCATATGCAAACTACTTACGGACTAGTACTTTTAGTTACTTTACATATATACGGACACTTTTCGTTGTCTCCCCTCAGTCATTTGACCGCCGCTACGCGTACAAACACTGAGGTGAGCTGATACTTATTCCGTTTCCTTTCGCTTTTCTTACTGATTATATTCAGTATATATCTACAGGTGAATATAGTCGTTTGACCGCCGCTACGCGTACAAACACTGAGTATATATCTACAGATAATCTAACAGGTTATTGGGCCCCGCCTTCAACTCGCTTGCTGCAACATGTCTACCTCCGCCAACACCCTTGCCGATACCCTTCCGTCGTCGATTCCGAAGCTGGAAGCCTCGGGAATAAATTGGGCTATTTTCTCCATCCGTTTCAAAGATGCTGTACAGGCCAAAGGTTTCTGGGGCCATTATAGCGGCGCCACAGCGCGCGTTGTGATCCCGGATGGGGCGACTGCTACAGCTGCCCAAGAAATAGAAATTGCTAAGTGGGAGAAAGATGAATGCTCTGCGAAATCTTTGCTCACCCAGAAGATTCCGGACTCTGCGCTGATGTGTGTCCACAAGAAGCCTACTGTCCAGGCGCGCTGGGACGCCATCGTGGCGGAATACACAGACAAAGGCGCTTACGCGCAAACGGAACTTCGTACAAAGTTCCTGGAGTCGAAGTGCCCTGACAAGGGCGACGTTCGTGAGTTCCTTGACGCTCTCGCTATGCAGTACGAGAAACTGTCGACCGTCGGCGTCGAAATCAGCGATGGGGACTATAGATCAACCATAATATCATCCCTCCCCATTTCCCTCTCCAACTTCGCATCTGGGCAACTCGCCGGCGCCAGGCAGTACGCCGTTTCTAAGACGATCGCGCCCGACGCGTTGATCTCGATGATCTGCGAAGAGTCCGATCGCCAGCGCACGCAACGAACACGTCGTGCATTCGTGAAGCCAAAGGATGGCGAACGCGATGAGGCGATGGCGTTTGCGCCAGGAAAGGCGAACCCCAAGTGGAAGGGGAAGGAACGCGAGCGCAGACCGCGCGGCGCGTGCTGGAACTGCGGAAGCCTTGAATATTACAAGGACAAGTGCCCCAAACCCCCAAAGTTCCATACCAATGACAAAGGAAAGGGTGGCGCAGCGAACGCCGCCGTTGAATCGGACTACGAGGGCGAGGGAGCGTTTGCGGCGCAAAGCGTCGGGGGATATACCTCCGACGAAGGCAGTATGCCTGCACTGCAGACCGTATCCGACTCGTCCAGCGAATCCGGTTGTGGGGAAGGGGAAGATAGCGGTAGCGACTGGTTCTCTGAGGTCTCCGACGACGATCTCAGGAGTCTGTGGGGCGATGACGACGATGGGCTGGGTATGTTCGAGTTACATGACTACATTGTCCTGGACTCGGACGGCGAGGAAAATGACCGAGATCTCGACGCACTCGTCGAGGCCTGGCTCGATCGCAACAGTCAAGAGGTCGCTGCGCAAGTTAGCGCAAGTTCAGACACCCCCAAAGACCACTTACCTCGCAGCGAAGTCTACGACTCCGGCTGCACACGCCACATCTCCCCGTACCGCCAGGACCTCGAAAACTACACCGAGATCCCCCCCAAGTCTTTCCGAGCTGCGAATAAACAGGAGTTCAGCGCAGTAGGAAAAGGCGAGCTGCTGGTCGACGTACCTAATGGCGTTGAACTGTCGCAGCTACGACTCACGGAGGTCTTGTACTCTCCTGAAGTCGGGTACACCCTCGTTTCGATTGGGCGTCTTGACGAGCTCGGCTTTTCCGCCACCTTTGCTGGAGGGAAGTGCATTATCCGCGACCCCAACGGTGAGACCGTCGGTGAAGTCCCGAAGACAAGGGCTGGCCTATACCGCGTTGCGCATGAGAGCGACTCTGCGAACGCGGCAGTAGAAACACTCACTGTGGAACAATTCCACCGACGCATGGGCCACATTTCACCTGCAGTGGCCAGAAAGCTCGTCGCTGACGGCTTTGTCACGGGCGTTCGACTTGAGGCATCGTCCTCTGGTAACCCGTTCTTCTGTGAATCTTGTGTATACGCTAAGGCCACCAGGAAACCGATCCTGAAAGCGCGCGAGGGCGCGCGCGCCACAGTCTTCGGCGGCGAGGTCCACAGTGATCTATGGGGACCGGCGCCTGTGCAAACGAAGGGAGGAAGACGTTACTACATCACCTTTACTGATGATAGCACGCGCTTCACATACCTGCAACTGCTGCGTACCAAAGACGAGGCTCCCACAGCCTACAAGGACTTCGAGGCGTGGTGCGCCACGCAACACGATGCCAAGATATGAGTCCTTCACTCGGACCGCGGCGGCGAATACCTAGGAAAGGAATTCGTCGCATACTTGAAGTCCAAGGGCACGGCACAAAAGCTCACCGTGCATGACACCCCCCAGCACAACGGCGTCGCAGAGCGTCGCAATCGCACCATCGTAGAACGCATACGCGCGCTCCTCCATGCCAGTGGACTCCCGAAAACCCTCTGGGGAGAGTGCGCGCGCCACGTCGTGTGGCTGATGAATAGAACGTCCACGAAGGCCGTGGACGAGAAGACACCATTCGAAGCTCTATTCGGAAAGAAGCCGGACTTGAGGGAAGTCCGTGAGTGGGGGGGAAAGGTCTGGGTACGCACAGAGGGCGGCGATAAGCTCGGGGGACGCGTCAGAGAAGGCCGTTGGCTTGGAATTGACGAACAAAGCAACGGAGTCCGTGTCTACTGGCCAGATCGACAAACCGTCACCACTGAGCGCAACCTGTACTTCGACAAGACGTCAGCATCAACTTCCCGTCTCGAGGGGGAGGATTGGCAGTTTGTCGAGACGAAACTAGACGCACCTGTCGAAGAACTAATCCCTGCCCCTCCAGCATTAAATCCCATCGCGCCTGCAACGGCGCGTGCCCCAACACCACCTCCAGATGACCCCATAACCAGCGACGATGAGCCTGCGGAAGAAATAGCCGCGCGCAGCCGTCGAGTGCGAAAGCCAAGCCAGCGTGTTCGCGACCTCATCGATGGACACGGCGTGCAGTCCGCACGGCCCTCCGACGCAAGCGTCGCACGTGGAGTCCAGTTACCTCCTCCCATCGTCGAAGAAGCACCGAATCCGAATCTTGAGGGGGAGGGAATGGCCGACTGGATGATGGCCGCGGATTTCGCTGAGGAATACGCAATGCTTGCTCAGATAAGCGAAGCAGAAGCGCTTGAACCACGAACACTCGCTGAGGCGAAGCGTCGCCCAGACTGGCCGCTTTGGGAGCAGGCAATTCACGATGAGTTATCTGTTTTGAAACAAGCAGGAACATGGGTACTCACTGTCGCGCCTCCGGGTGCAAACATTGTCGGCTCCAAATGGGTGTTCAGGGCGAAGAAGGACGCGGCAGGTAATGTAATCCGTTACAAGGCGCGCCTTGTTGCGCAAGGCTTCTCCCAGGTGCCGGGCGTCGATTACTTCGACACCTATGCACCCGTTGCAAAACTCGCGTCAATCCGACTTGTCCTCGCTATGGCTGCTTCCGGCGATTATGAACTTCATCAAATTGATATAAAGGGAGCATATCTGAACGGTATACTCACCGCTTCAGAGATCATACACATGCGGCAGCCTCCCGGGTATGGCGACGGTGCCGCGCCACACAAAGTTTGTCGGCTCTTGAAGACGCTTTACGGGCTAAAGCAGTCGGGTCGGCGCTGGTACCAGAGGCTCGTCGAAATCATGATGGAGAAGCTTGGCTTCTCAAGGTGCGAAGTCGATACGTCCGTTTTCTATCGGCGCATCGGGAAGGGCTTGATAATCGTGTTGGTGCACGTCGACGACTGCACCATCGCGGCCACTTGTATCTCACTGATCACCAAGTTTAAGCTTCTGATCGCCGAGCACGTGGAAATCACCGATCTCGGTGAATTACACTGGCTCCTCGGGATTGAGATCAAACGCGACCGAGACCGTCGCGCGATTTCCATTTCCCAACGCTCCTACCTGGACTCCATTATCCGTCGCTACGGCTTCCAAGACCTCAAGCCCGTCTCTATCCCCATGGACACAAACATCCGACTCTCTTCTGCACAGTGTCCGTCGACTACCGCCGAATTCGCGCAGATGCGCGATGTCCCCTACCACGAAGCCGTTGGATCGCTGATGTACACGGTGCTCGGAACCCGCCCCGACATCGCTTTCGCTGTCCAGACCGTCTCGCGCTTCTCCACGAAGCCTGGACCCGCACACTGGGAAGCCGTAAAGCGAATCTTTCGCTATTTGAAGGGCTCGAAGGACCTATGGCTGGTGTATGGGGGAAACTCGAAGGAATTGGTGGGGTATGCGGATGCGGACGGTAGCATGGCCGAGGATCGGCATGCTATCTCGGGGTACGCTTTTATTTTATATGGTGGCGCTATCTCCTGGAGCGCAAAGCGCCAGGAGATCATCGCACTTTCGACCACAGAGGCCGAATACGTCGCGGCGACGCACGCTGCGAAGGAGGCGCTCTGGCTGCGCTCCCTGGTCGCCGAAATCTTCGACACGACGCTCGAAGCGACCACCCTCTTCTCCGACAACCAGTCCGCCATCGCACTCACGAAAGACCACCAATACCATGCACGCTCGAAGCACATCGACGTGCGTTTTCACTTTATCCGCTGGATCGTCGAACGCGGCTCAATTCGATTAATCTACTGCCCGACCGACGAAATGATCGCCGACACCTTTACGAAGGCGCTCCCTTCTGCCAAAGTTAAACACTTTGCCGCAGAACTCGGACTCTCCCTATCTTGAGGGGGAGTGTTAGAATGTCCAAGATAGGACAGCCTCGACGCGCACGCGCGCGCTGCGGGCGACGCCCCTGCATCAAATGATCGCAGCGCCACTACTCCCCTTCAGAGGAGTATTTTGTATTCCCCTATGTATACTCCATACTATGCGTCGTTCAAACGACGCATAACGCTCCATATGCAAACTACTTACGGACTAGTACTTTTAGTTACTTTACATATATACGGACACTTTTCGTTGTCTCCCCTCAGTCGTTTGACCGCCGCTACGCGTACAAACACTGAGGTGAGCTGATACTTATTCCGTTTCCTTTCGCTTTCCTTACTGATTATATTCAGTATATATCTACAGGTGAATATAGTCGTTTGACCGCCGCTACGCGTACAAACACTGAGTATATATCTACAGATAATCTAACATGGCCCAGGTTGGACAATGGGGACGAGGTAGCTTGAGGTAAAGAAAAGATAGCAAGAGTACTAAACTGGAAAGGCAGGCAAGGATGGGCAGCTTGAGTTTAAAATTGGAATTGGAATATATATAACAGACTATGTTATGTAAGTAAATCAGGTATAGTAAAATATACCTCGCCCGTTAGAATAGGGAAAAGATAAACTAGGATAGGTGGAAAATTTAGCAGATTTTAACAAGGAAGCAATATGAGAAAGGACGAGGAAGGGTAATGGGAAAGGTTGGAGGGGTAGATAGGGTAGGGAATACTCGTTCACCGCTGGCGCGTTTGACAATACCCCAGGTGCGGCCCGTTGGATAAGAGCGGACTCGCATCTCTATCATGTTACTAGACCATTAGGCCGTACAAAGCAACAAAAATTCAGGACTAATAAGTCAAAAAAAAAAGAAAACCACTAAGGTTAGAGTTCACAAACAATTGAAGCAATACATTTACAGTCACATTGGTCGACGAAACCCTCAATGGTAGCATAGTCATCCTTGTACATGTCGATGTATCTTTCATCCACTTTTCATCACAGGAGAAATTCCTTGAGCACCATAACTCTGTTTATCGCGTTCACAACCTCGCTCTGACTGAAATGCAACAAGCTGGTGCAGATATTTATTCCAAACTCCAGTCCATAGCATTCATCTGGTGCGTACTCTATATCAAAGTGTCCTTGAGTTGTTCCGCATGTAATTCTAAGACGTGCTTTGAGGCCGGAGCTGTCAGATTGGCAAATGTTTTTGAACGGGGGAGACTGGGGAGCTTCTTTCGATCAGAGATACGTTAGCCAGGACTTCGTTGCTGGCCGGAGCAGTAACAACAACCAGCAGGAATGGATGAAGCCCCAACCAACCTCAAACTGCAAGATTGCTTCAGAACTCGTTTCAAGTTCAATTTCGATCGCGAAGTACCGGTGAGGGAAAGGTCAGCATTCAAGGTATCGATTGACAAGAATTCACATTGAAAATGCCTGGCGGCTCGAGCTTTCAGACACTGAGGCTGGTTGGAATCTATGACAGGGTCAGTAGTCAAGGAAGTTTGACTTCACAATGATTTCAGCACAGGTGGTAATTATTGATACAGATGGTGGCCATTGCGAGCAAGACAGGAAAACAATCAACGACGACGAAAGGAACTAGTGCAAATGATATCAGCCGATCGCCATATCTGTGGCCTCCGCTATTTGCGACGCGTCCGCTGGCCGTTCGCCCTTGGGCCGCATCGAGAAAATGACGTCCTTGATGACCTGGGAGATAAGTCCGTGTTGTGCTTCGACGGCGATCCTGGTGCTAAGGCACATCTCGCGTTACGATCATCCCGATGGAAGGAAGTGAGGAGACATACCTGTCTTTTACGCTCTTGGTTAGTTGATTGTCTTCTTTCTTCTTTTCCTCCTTCTCTTTTTGCTAGAGGATGACAGATGAGTAGGTGAGCATATGTCCTTGAATCTATCGTCTCACCTTGGAGGAAACAATTGTGGTACCTTCTCTGTCTTTCAGTGTGGGGACGGGAGCGCGGGTCTGAGCGATGGACGCTTGTGCCTTGGAGAGCTTCTGGTGTATTTCAGATAATTGCGATACCGAGTAGGCCCTGTTCTATTCGCGATTCGCATTAGGGCGCTGCTTTCCGACACAAGGCGATATGACTGCACCGAAATAAGGGGACTTTGGCTCAGAGTATTGACCCAATACTTGTTCCATAGCATCGCGAGAAGTTCGTTATCAAGACTCGACTTGAAAATCTCCACATCGAGTTGGTAATATTGATTGGCGTGTACACCGAAATCCTCAATCTTGCTTAGTGGAATCGACTGATATTCAGACGCGGAGACATTTGGAGGGGTGTAGTTCTCTGGATAGGTTCGGAATGCACCGATGTCAACCTTTCCCGCAGAGATGGTGCGATTCGGGTCGATCTAAGGGCAAATGAATGAGAGAATGACAGAGTGTTTTTGAACGGGGGATACTCACTACGACTGCAACAAAAGGATCTTGGAACTTCTGATTCGTGATCTGCGTGTTGACGTCGATGCCCGAAAGCCAGCAGCCATATCCAGGATGCGAATGATACCAACCGATCGCGTGTTCTAGTCGGCCAGCCTAGTGTAGGGCAACGGATTACAGCGTAAGAAGTCTCTTAGAATATCTATGAGATTGCGACAACAATTGAAAGCTCACCTTTTCACTTCCTTGAATGTATTCCACCATGTATTCGTTTGCCTCACTCGCCGCGTTAACACGCGTCTCTGTTCCCTGCACCGGCAGTGCAAACGAGTCTACAATGACAATCGTGTTTCCCATCACTTTTCCTTGCATCAGACCCATGATTTCGTGTGGCACTCCAGAGCGCGCGTGGATCACCTGTAACAATCGGTTATTAATGACAGTGGCGCGACCAGAAACAAACTGAAAGATGTACCATCTTGATGAGTGCAACAGCCGAGATCTTGCATGATTTAAAATAATGTGGACTACATGGAAAGGAATAAGATCTCGATAACTGGAGCACTGAAGACGTACGCACTCCTTGGTCCAGGGTGCTTCCGCATTGATGCGTCTATTCTGTTCTACATCGAAGCGATAAATTTCATCCTCAGGGGAGACTTCTAGAAATTGATTGGCAAGAGAGAACGTTTGGAGAGCTGTGCTAGAGGACATTAGGAGGTCTGGGATCGTGTAGGGATGGAGAAGATATTTGGTGGTGTTGGGCTAGTCTAGTCTTCTTGGCAGAGGTTTTGGCGGACGGGTCGATTCGGCCTTCTCGGAGTATCATGTGAGCTAGACATTGATCACGTTTCGTGAGATTTCCGGAAAGGACAGTTCACGTCGCGTCGTAAATATGTCTGCCGAGGCAGATACGGCGCCTCACTCATGGCGGTCAATCGAAGGTCGTACACGGATTCGCGGTATCATGGAGGGACTCATGCCGCAATGGAGAAATGGGCCTCGCGAGTTTCAAGTGGATGTCTGGGCAAACATCCTCGATAAGATTGCTGTTCTTCTTATTGCCCACACTGGCGGAGGCAAAACGGCTGCGTTCTGGGGACCAGTTCTTATTATGCAGCATCTACTACAGTTCGCTATTCCTGGAGTGCCGGCACCACCCTCTAAACCTGTTGGAATTATTGTGACACCTCTTGTAGAGCTGGGAAATAACCATGTCAGTCAATTTACACGATATTGCATCCACCTGGAGCTCACCTTTGCCACAAAGGCCCGCGAAATCAACCAACTGGGCATAGGGACCGTCGCAGTTAATGCCGAGACTGTCCGAGAAGCGGTTGCCGAAGGTCGAAACCTGTATTCAGAAGTGCGGCACTGCAAGTGGTCGATGGTGCTCATATCCCCCGAGAGACTGTTGACACCCGAACTTGATGGGGTCCTGCGCGACGAATGCTTTCGGAAAAATGTCGTCCTGCTCGGTGTTGACGAAGCGCACGTCCTCAATCCATGGGGTGAGGGTTTTCGACCTGCGTACAAACAAATCAATGCTCTTCGACGACGTCTACCCACCCACTGTGTCCTCGTGGCTGTCACCGCAACACTAAGCCCAGGTAAAGACTACGATTCTCTCTGCGGGGCACTTGACCTGAAGCCCGGTCGATTTCATTGCGTGCGACTGTCTTCGGAGCGGGTCAACGTTCGTCCTGTCCTAGTTGAGCTACGGCACACACTTACAGGATGGGACTTCCCTGACATCAAATGGGTCTTCTCGACGCCGGGAATCAAAGTCATCGTGTATTGCGCGACACTGGATCTGCAAATGCGCGTGGCACTGTATGGGTGGAATCAGTATGAGATCGGACCAGCACGTCTCGAGAAGGTCAGGTTGTGGAACTCAATGACCTCACCTACATATAACGAGCGCACACTGGACCTTTTCCATCACAACCCTGAAACTCGTGTTATTGTCGCCAGTGTCGCCTTTGGGCTGGGGATGAATATTCGCATCATCACGGACTCGATTAATCTTGGCATACCTGATACTGTTGAAGCTCTGGTTCAGCAAAATGGCCGAGCTGGGAGGGACCTCGAGATGGATGCACATGGGTGGACGTACATTGAATCTGCAGTTGTATTGTCGGTACGGGAAGATCTTGATGAAGGAGCTGTGGTGGGATTTGAGGACGGCATATTGCCGAAGAAGAAGAAGGCGAGATCAAAAGGGAGGTCTAGACGGGTGGTGGAGGCAAAGATGAAGAGACTCGTTTCTGCGCACCTGCAGGGACTATGCATCATTGCCGAGCTGAACGTGATCCTCGGAAATCCTGGAGTTAACACGGAGTTATCGTGTGAAGCGGCTGGAAGGCGCCTTCCATGCAGCTCGTGTCAACCGTTCTGGAACAACCCCGCACCTGCGCCAATGCCCCCTGGTTATGTCGTCCCAGTAACCCCACTATCCGCCAGCTCGAGGAGGCCACGTTCACTCACCAAAAAACAACGTGCTCACGCTCACGCCCATCTCATGTATTTCGCCGAGAAGCGGACCTTGGTGAAGGACACTGCATGCTCACGCTATGCTCCGACTGCAGAGTTTTGGACTGGAACAAACCTCGATCTAATTCTTGACAATCTGCATCTTCTGAATGCAAAGGAGGGTCTCGACGCGATGTTGAGCAAGTGGCAGTACCTTACGGACGATGGCAACATGTTACATCTGTTGATTAACGGATTAAACGCGCAATATGATGCCCTCTATCTAAAAGCGAAGGCCACCCAAGCCAGACGGGCAGCAGCAACTCGAGCAGCGAAAAAAGGTGTGTCTGATATTCATTTTCAATGTCTACCCCGAGTATGACGACTCGTTTTCAGCCACACAAGAGAAGGAGAACGTGCCGCCAACAGCAGAGCCCATGCCTACCAGCAAACCCGCCCGTTTTACTATTCGAATCCCCGCCCGTCAATCAGCTCTCACCTCATGCTCGATCGGAAACGCCGCCGACTTCACAGGAAATTCGTGCTTGTCTCCTGAATGGGAGCCTCCACCTGTCGCATCACTATCAGTGCCCGTGAGACTGCCAGCATCGAAGCACCTACTCGACACATCGAAGCATAGTCAGTCTAGCAACAAAAGACAGCGTCGTTTGTAGAATGTGAGTAATTTATTCTCGATGCAATTCCAAAGCTTACCAGTCCGTTCTGTGATGTAGAGCTCGTCGTTGATGATCCTCATTCGAGGTAAGTTTCTTCTTGTATTTCCAGGGACTTCATCACGCTGACTGTCCTCCCAATCATCGCTACCGCTGTTCTGCATTTCTACATCAGCTGGGGCAGCGTGATGCCCGAGGATATCCAAGTACGCCGTCGTTCGCACAATAAAATTTGCTATCTTCTGTCGCAGAATTCCCCAGCCCTCTTCAAAGTCATCCATCGCTGTGAATCCTTCATTGCGGCCAGGTCGAAATCGATTTACTTCTGCGTCCCGCAGGCATGCTAACAGCGCCCGAAGTTCGTTCAACAGATCTGTCACGGAGTGATTTTTTGTCCGCAGTTTGAGTGATACAGCCTCTTCCATCTCGTCCCGTAGACGTGTCAGATGGTGCACATTCATTGACACTGTGTCCCTGTAGAACGGATCATCAAATTCTTTCCCTTTGTGCTGAACCTGTTCTTCTAGGATGCGATTATGACCTTCCTGCATGAGGTCCATCTCAGAGTAATTGCCCAGCTCATGCAAGCATACCAACCAGTTTGACATTATGGACTTGCTTGTAGCTTCATCGAATTCCCATTTGAAGTTGCAGTATAGCTCGAGAAGATACTGGGAGTAGTATGGATTTCCGCTTCCCGCAAAGGTAAAAATCCATATCTGTTTGGGTCACTGAGCTAATGTACATATCAAGATGATAGAAATGATACCTTGAGAATCTCCCAAACCCGACCAGTATCGCCTTCCGCAACTGCCCGACACATTTCCCGCCACCAGATACCATCGCGCATGAAGAGAGTTGCATTGGCCAGAGTTACGTCTGCATCTTTTGGTTTCAACTCTTTCACTTCATCGAGTAGATCTGACATGACATCAGAATCGGTGTCTGACATCTCGTCATCTTCGATGGCATCTCCGGCGCTCGTACTTGGTATGTTCACTTTAGTCCATGGAGAACCTCGAGGAACCTTGTCAGGATTATTCTCGCTAGGATTATGCGCAGCCTTAAAGGCTTTTGTCGTTGCGTGGCGTCGGCCGAGCATTGACGCAGCCTTGAGGAGTTCGTCAAACGTGGGAAGTGTACCCTGGGCCTTCTTCCTTTCGAAAAAGCACTCTAGATCAACTGTCTCGTAATAAAACCTGGGTTGAGGTTAGTCCTTCAGTGCTATATATAAAAATAGTACTGATCTGACGTACTCCCAGCAGTTGAGAATGTGCGCATCCAGCGAGAGCTCAATCAAGTGTGCTCCATCGTAAAACTCGACTTTTCGAAGGTTACTAGGTGTCGGACATCCAGCAAGTTTTGCCAGACACGCCAATGTCGATGGGTCATCCGTGTGACCCTCTCCCCAGTGGCCGCGCACAGTGCGACTCAGGTCTGTCCATTTCGTGTGCCAGAGTTCAAGGAGAGGTATTATCCATCGAAATGACTCAAAATCTCCATCCTCTGCAACCATATGCCTGCGTAGCTTCAAGAGCTGATCAAACGTCTTCCCATCCCCAGAGGTAACGATGCACTGGCCGTTCAAGTTCTCTGCGTTGATTCCCATTTGACTTGTGAAGTCTAGAACAGCTTGTTTCATTTCCTGGATGTGCATCTCATCGTAGCCATTTGTTGCCAAAGGAAATATCTTGGTGTGTCGCGTTTTTGGCAGTGAAAAAATGTGAAGCTTCTCTGATGCATATACCTTCAGATCCTCACGATACGCAGAGAGGGCCGGCATGTAGTGGATTAGCGGCCTGAGAAATTCCACTTCTCTGACACGATCCTGGTGGGTCCAATCAATGTCACCAAATATCAGCTCCGGTGAAAGGTTCCTCCGCTCCTGTAGTGCCTGGCGGCGTAGCAATTCGCTGAGGTTGAACGCCCCAGGAACAACGTCCTCCATAATCACAACAGTGGCAGCAAGTCCCTTGACCATGCGGCTCTCACGACCAATTCGAGCATCACGCACAGGTGCGTATGCCTGGATATTGTCGCTGACCTGTAGACCGTGGTGTCCATTTGCGATCATCCTCCTTAACTCTTTGCGCTGATTGGCGGCAAGAGTTTTCAACCCTTCAATCATGGTCTGATAGGCAACGGAATGCCCTACCCGACTTTCGACACGGTAGGTACTCTGATGGGACCGAACTGCGAAGTGCCAGATTGCCCGACAGAGTGGATACAGGCTCGCAAGCTGTGATCGACCGAAGGTGAGTGACATTACGGCACTTGTGGCGACCTTATTGAGTGTGAGTTCGCGCTAGTAAAAATGAATGACAGTCTTACGAGGTTCTGTGGCCGTTGTTGGCGAAGCGGGGCCATTTCTCCCATCTCCACGGCTGTTGAATTTACGTAGGCAGACATGATAGCCCATAGGATTGGTGCGTTGTTCTCGGCTATTGTTTGAAGTGTACAATAGCTGAAAGATTCCACGGCAGACCAGCTAATCAAGCTTCCTGGCTGCTTCGATTTTGCACGAAGATGTAGGCCTGTTCTTGGATGAACCATCTTCCCCCCCTCCGAGTGCACAAGTTTTGTTACGAACCCCACAGCCCAGCTCGTGATGGCTGGTTTAGCGTGCATGATTTGGGTGAAGTGGCGCTCTGGTTTGAAAATTGGTGCCGAAACAGCATCGTCATTGCTGCGGTACGTGACTTCACATGCGTACTCGTAAATCAGATTCAGAATATGGCCAGCATGGGGTTTCGAAGTTCCGTTGAGGAAAGCCTGGACCATGTTTCGCCGTTGAGACGTTGGAGGGCTTGTGCCAGCAGCCGGTTTCACAGAGGGAAGATCATTGTATGTGAAGAGTGCCTCGAGGAATTTAGGAAGTGTCCAGTTGACCCCTTTGATTGCGTTGAGAATGAGCTCGACCTTGTCACCATCCTTCAATGCAGGTTTTCGAGGTGATTTACTTGTGCTCGATACGGGTGTCCCAGGCTCGGTATCAATATTTCCTGGCCTCTGAGGTGTCGAAAGCGGAGGAAGATGATTATTAGAAGTCATTACAAGCCCTTAGAGCGTTCAGCGCAGGTGTACTGCTCGAGTTCACTGAGGATCAGTTCCTCAAATGTTCAATCTTATCGGGAGATCTCAAACACGTGAGCATTGAAACTGTGCTTTAAAACCGACTTAACGCCGAATCGACCCGTCAGCCAAAACCTGTGCCAAGAAGAGCAGACCTTATAAAACAGATCGACTGTCATCTGTCATAAGGTCGGCTACCGGAGACTAGTGTTGGGCTACGCCATCGAGCTCACGGCACTGCCACCACGTCACCTAACGCGCTTCTCAGCTGCAGTAAACGATCATCCCTGAGATTTCCTATGTTTTGGGCTCCCTATATACGGTAACAGGCGTTCAATTCTTGAAATTGAGAATGTTGACCTCAATCAGCTAGACAATCGCGTCTGAGACTCCTAGAGAGGGCGTAAGAGTTACTCAAGACACGCCAATACATATATTAATAATTAGATGGTGGATTACTGAAACGGCTTGCGAACCCAAAATATGTAGTTACAATCAGTAGCAGCCCATGCATCGCGGGGAGCAAGGTGCCATTTTGCTCGTAGAGGGTGGTAGATAAGCCCGCGCACCTCCGCTTCAACCCGAGGTGGAAATGCAGGAGAGGCTTGAGGTGATATCCACGGTTTCGGCAGAGTAGCATGTTCGAGATACTGGGGGTCCACTGTACCATCGGACGGTGATCGGTGCTTTTGAAAGAACGAGACGAGTTCGGTAGGTTTGATGAACTTAGAGTACGTGTGTGTGCCTCGAGAAACCTTGCGTAGGATATCCTCAGCAAGGAAGATGGTGAGGAAGTAGGCAAGAGGCGTCCGGGCTATTGTAGAAAGGAACAGGTGGCCTCCGGGCTAAAAACACGCCTGTTATATTCTGGCATTTCGAGTAAGGACTTGAAACTCACTTTGACCAACTCAGCACATGTAGAGAGGAAGGTAGCGGGGTTGTCGACGTGTTCCAACACTTCCATCGAGCAGACGACGTCGTACCGTTTAGAGGACTCTAGAAGCGACTCCGCCGGCGCGTTGAGATAGGAAAGATGTTCAAGCCTTGGGTCTGCAGATGAATGGAGTTTGGCTATCTTGACATTTGACTCGGACGCATCGATCCCTAAAGTATTGGCGCCGAGACGCGCGAGACTCTGTAAAGGTCGTCAAGAACAGCGGGAACGATATTCGTCGTCAATGCCTACCTCCGATAAGAGACCGCCACCACATCCAACATCCAGGACGTCTAAACCACGTAATCCTCTCGTCGGCGGCGCTTCCTCCCCCTCGTGTTCACGAGAAACTTCGAGTAGCTTGTCCTGTATAAACTGGACGCGTACGGGGTTCATTCTGTGCAAATAAGCGAACTCTCCCTGTTCGTCCCACCACTGGGACGAGAGACGGGAGAAATGAGCGATTTCCTCGGCATTGATTGTCCCATGATTGGCTGAAGAGTGGAGTTGGCGGTGCAGGGTGCGGACAAGGTTGGAGAGACGCATGTTCCTCCGTGTGACATGTTGTGACAAGCCGGGGCAAAGTTGCTTGCTACATGAACTGCTGAAGATAACGTCGAGGGAGGGCTATACCAGCATGTGTGTCTCGTTGGTAAGAAGTGTACAACGGTAAATCAGGTTGTCAAATCGTTTGTGAGTGGAAAAATAATTTATAGCCAATGTCATATAACGTTTGTGTTCAGCCATAGTATCAGATACTGAATACCCACCAGATCCAAAGTGAAGGTTCGGTAATTCACAACCGCTTACGTAGCAGTAAATACATAGGGGTTAGGATATGCCTACTGGAGCAGGGGGCGTTTATACGAGTAAGTAGCTGGGGAGGGGCCTAAGTACAATACACTGAAAGATTACGACCTAGAGAACAAGAGATGATGACAAGGATGACGAGGGATAGGGGATCGGAGATGCGAGGAATACGAGAACATCCGTGAGAGTAACATGGGGGAAGAAGAGGGCGATTATGACGCGTAGAGCATGTCCGAAGTGTACATTTTTCTAGTCCGCAAGACACCCCAAGTGCCATTCCATGTCCGTGCAGAGCATCCAACAGTGCCTGGCATGTTGCGATCTTATTTCTCAAACGTATTGATGAGAAGTGGTGGGCTCCTGAAGGCGCTCAGGAATCGAATTGGTCATTCGCGAGGAAAGAATCGTGGTGAGCACAGCGGATCCGTTGGTCTCTTGTGTCTCCGTTCTATCATATCTCTTCCAGAAAACCCATACTTGGAGGATATCCTGCACAACAGTTACTTCCTGGATAGCATCGAAGTGGAAACAACGAACCTTTTGGCTACCAAAAATGATTGCCGTAGAAAAAGGAACTAGGTGACGTTTGATTGGACGCAGGGGCAAAAACTGAGGCGCAGACTTACTAGCTGCAATAAGGAGATCAAATTGTACACCTCGCTTCTGTGTCACGATGTAGATAAATGCAACGCTATAAGATGGTGAGGAAATCAACGGTGCATGTACTGGAGAGGAAACTTACGCGATGGCACCCAGTCCCACTGCAGTGAATATGCCGACGCGAATAGCCATGGTTTTGGATTGGCCAAAGCCAGGGAAGACTTCTCGGTTTCGGTATAGAAGGACAGCGACGATAACTGGGTGGTGGACGTTGAGCTGCAGTCATGATAAGTAACGAGGTTGTTGCAGACACCTTCTTCAGTCACAAGCACAATTGATGCTATCGTTGCCCAGACTGATGTCAGCTTCGGCCTGGAGGAGCAAGCGACCAGTGATTAGCATTGCTCAAGGGTTGAACGCGTGTGGGCTCACAAGGCGGTGTTGACAAGGATGCAAAAGGTCCCGTTCGGAGAGATCTGCACGAACTCGGAATGGCGAAGACCAAACTGCAGGGTTTGTGTTTCATTGGATGCGAAGACTCCAAGATCATAAAATGCCTACCACAAGAACGCCAACGAAGACCGCGGCCCACATGACCCAGGGAATAACGACGAGCTTTACAGGATTCCCGAGTCAGCTTTAATAGGATGACATTGTAATCGACTGACTGCAGCGGACGTGAATGAAGACCTCTTTTTATCTGCCGTCCTCAGTGCCAAAAGTACATTCAGCATCAACTGCGCCGGAGAAGCATTCAAAGCATGATCTTCAGACGCATGAACCATTTGTGCTCACATGTGTGACAAGCGATACTGTGGCGGAGCTTGCCCTAAATATTTCTGCGTTAGCCTTAGAGTGATGCTGCATGATGACAGCTTACAAAGGCGGAGCGGCGTAAACTAGAGCGGCATGTACGACGCAGAGTCCATGCTCGGGCGCTGGGCGAGCGGCTTGTTGACCAGCAAAGAACAACAACGAATATGAAATGCAAAAGACGATCCAAGCGAAACAAAAGCTGAAAAAGGTTGCATGGCGACTTCCTCCTCGACGTTGGGCTATAAACGCCGAAATTGTCACTAGAACGAAGAGAGCGGCTCCGAAGATTTGCAACGCAATAAAGACCTCGACTGAACCATGTTTCGGATCATAATCTGTTGTGACCGGAGGAGCAACGGGGTAAACAGGCTCTTGGACAGGTAGGAAGCTGGCTTACAACCATCCATAACTAACGCTTTGGCTTATGCGGGGTGCCTTTCTGGATTTGAAATCGGAGGTCGTGCACAAGCCACTCGGAAGTAATTAGCCCTGCTTTAGATTCGACTTCCCGGAAGCCTCAAAGCGAAAAAGAAAGAGAACAACCGAAAAGCCCTGCAGAACAGGTGGAAGGGAAGGAAATGCCAGTCAAGCCTGGCATGACCAGGTGTCATTGGAGATATGTATACTTCATTCGATCACTGTTACCATCGAACACAGGAAGATCCTCGAATGTATCGTAACCAAGTATCCCCGCCCAGTGAGTCAGTCTGCCAGGCGGTCTCCATTGATGCCAGATGGACATATGCTCGAGGAGTTGTGAGTTGTTTGCAATTGACATGACTGACACCGTCTCCGAGAGATTGCAGATCCATAATGTTGAGCCGGTATACATCGGGCTGCAAATGAAGAGACATAAAATAAATAACGCTACTTTGAATAGCATGACAGCACTTGCCGTCAATCCAAGCAACAGCGACCAATTTTTCATGAACAAAGATTCTGGTGTGATGGAAAGATAGGAGCTTTACGTTCTCAAAGGATGTCTGTGACCAGTATGTATTAAGGAATGTCAATTGCAGTAGATTTCGAGAAAGCAGAGCTTGTCCGAGTATTGCCGAAATGCCGATGAGCACTGTGTGATTGTAACACAGCCAAACAGCGTGAATTTTGTTTCAACCAGGACAAGCCCACGCCGACATCCTCAAGACAACGCCAATCGACGACGTGAGTGCCTCTATTTCACTGCTATGGCCCACCGCGATGCATAGAATGCCGTTTGGAAGGGTTTCGCTGCGAAAAAAGCTGTGAAATTGGGTGGATTGGGCACCATCGGGCTGGATGTACTAGAACGGATAACTGACTTCGATCTCTTCGCAAATTAGAATGGGCCTTCAAGAATACCAGGTTGTCGGACGCCACCTCCCCACCGAGGTTGAGCCTATCCCTAAAATCTATCGTATGCGCATCTTCGCCCCCAACGAGGTTGTCGCCAAGTCTCGTTACTGGTATTTCCTCAGGTGCGTGTCCTACCCTTTTTACGGTCGCTTTGCAGATCTCATGGTCTACCCAGGCATCTCAAAAAGGTCAAGAAGGCCAGCGGAGAAATCATCGGTGTGAACGTTGTGTGTATCATGATGTCCCTTGCAGCCCTCAAGAGGCAGGCGGAATGGGATCGCTGACTGGTCCTTTGCGACCTTTTTGTAGATCCACGAAAAGAAGCCCCTGAAAGTCAAGAACTTTGGTATCTGGCTTCGCTACGACTCCCGCTCCGGCACCCACAACATGTACAAGGAGTTCCGTGACCTCAGCCGGGCTGACGCTGTCAAGAGCTTGTACCAGGATATGGCTGCCAGGCACCGTGCTCGCTTCAGGTCGATCCACGTACGTTCTATGAGTTCTCTATCGCAGTTGTACCTCATGATTCCGTTAGATTATCCGTGTCGTTGAGATTGAGAAGTCTGATGACGTCCGCCGCCCCTACATCAAGCAACTTATGGTCCCCAACCTTAAGTTCCCTCTCCCTCACCGGATTACCAAGGCCCGCTCGACCTTCGTCGCCCGCCGCCCTACTACTTTCTAAGTGCGCACGCTACGTTTGTCTTGAACCTAGGGTGAGGCTACGTAGGATGTGTAGTACATGCATATATGATATGATCCTATATGACACGTCGATCGACAGATTGCGGCCATGGCGAGTCCCAACCTCCGCACAGAGGGTGATGATGATGACGAGTCGCAACATCCATACTACAAAGTTCCATGGCAGGCTAATATACTTACTTGGATGGTTTAGAGGCAGATACGCAAGGTCCTCTTCAACTGATCTTCCGGATAAACAACACTCGGTATATATTGCCGATTGCGAGCTCGAAGGCACTGTTGCAGGTATATCCTTCGAACATCTGCTAGTAGATGAACTAGCTTTCGTCATACCTCAACAGAATAGTATGAGGCCACTGCCAAAAGCAAATATCTGGATTCAAGTTATTGCCAATTGCAACTCGGAGTCTGGCGTGACCTCGTTATTGACGATTATCTCTTTCGGGATTCAAGGATTTCTTACGGTTTCAAACATGTACAGTGGGCCAGGTGGCTTCCATGGGCAACGACATTTGAGCTGATAAAACCTGTCATCGTGCCTCACCGCCCACAATAAAATTGTCTAGCCTTGAAAATCAAAAGTTACGCATCTATTGCACCACAGATGCAACCACCTTCGCCATTTCTCCAATCAAGGAGATCACTACCCTACGGTCGATTGCGCACTCGATATTTCCGCCTTCATACTGCGCCACTTTCCGTGGTGGTGGTGGACTTGATGGTTTATCAAAATGTATATTTCGTCAGAGTTTAGGCGTACGGTAACGTTGCGGTGATTCGTGTTTCGTATATCAGGATCGAGTTTTTGACACAAAGGAAGGAAATACCCAACGATGCGATGTTCGACCGTGATTTATCATCTGTTAATGCGCAACAGTTCGTTTAATTGGGACCTTGAAGCTTGGATTCACTTACCTCACTGTTGACATGATTTGCCTTGAAACCATGACTTCAAGCTCTATTGTGTCCGTTCGAGGTGCTTCGTTCTTGAACACTTGAACTGGTTCTTCTTCGCTCCCGACTTTTTTCAACGAGAGATGCAATCGGTTGATCATCACCGCAGTGAAACTGATATGGAGAGAGTCAGAAAGCATGATGGAAACGCGGGTCGGAACTTTCTTACTTTAAATCTGGTCTATGAAGGGCTCCGTGAGTTGGGACTATGTTCTTTAAAATGTGACTCTTACATCGCATTGATAAATTTTACTCCGGGCTGCTAAAACAATCAGAGAAAGGTGATTAGAGAATGAAGTCGATCTGAACGTAAAGCGCTCACCCGTGCAATGACTCCGGACAATAGCCACGTTAGCGTGGAGGAGAAGATAACAATGAAATAGAATATTCCATCGCGTTGAATGACCCTTAGCCAACGATTCGTAGGATGCTGACGGGTGGCAGTTATGGTCACGATCAAGGTCGCGATAAGAACAAAAGTATCAAAGCTCAGGGCGAGCGAAAGATACACTGTGTCGAGCTTGAAGCTGGTATATTGTGAGCGTTCCCTTTGTAGTAAAACTGCGCTCCACTTACGCCGGTTGTGGGGAGGATAGAAGGCAAACTAAAGGCCAATCAGTCGTCAGATAATCACCTCGAATCCAAACATACCTTGCAGAGCATTTGGATCAAGAAGAAGATTTGAAACCTCGCCAGAGTCGACATCGACTTGAGAACATAAATAACGAGACGTAAGCTGGATAATTCATCGGACGCACCAGCAGATCCTTTATTGGACAATATATAAATGGCTAAACCAAGTTGTACAAGGATATGAAGAGTTAAAATGGCCGCCAGATAGACGTTCTTGCGAGTAAGGACGTAGACCCTACAAAAAACGTATAAATTGACCAATTGATTGGGCATTGCTCGAAAAAAAATCACCAACCGCAAAGCAAGGAATACTTCGGCGACGGTGAATATCAAAACGGTGTACGCAAATTCTGTAATTGCAAATCGACTGCATCTGTTGAAAATAAATAAACGAGGTTGGATCCGCTGGAGGACTCGGAGTTGTTCGAATACGAACATCTGTCGACTATGATTAGCCTGCGGCACGTTCTGCAAGCATTAGTTGTCAGTGCTCACTGAAAATGTCCATGACGGCAAGCAAAAGGCTGGAGGGTTTTATGGGCATTTTTTGTCCGGCCTCAGAGGATACCACGTACATATGATAACAACAGTCGACAAGGACAAGCTGATGTACCGATTCTGATTTTCCATAGTGAGCAATTGTCCTCAAGATCCGAAGCGTTCTCACCAGAAGGAACAGTGCCGAGGCTGGAGTGTAACTAAGACATCATATGCCCAATGAATGAGAAGAAATTCCGCACCCAAAGTTTTCTTAGACCTCCAAACGAACTCTACCTGCTTTGATAAGGAGTCGTCCTTCAGATGTTCGAGTTACATACCTCTGCCGGGAACGTTAGGAAGTAATCATAGACCAAAATCGCGTATGCTGCGAAGTAGTAGGTCTGTGTGGGTCACCTGTAACTCCATAAAATGCATGAAATATAGCAACAATGAACCTTCAACGATAGGCTGAAAGGGAAATTTCTTCAATTGTTGTCCACGACGACTCTGATGACTTACATGTCGGAGACTTGTTGTGCCACCTCTAGATTAGCACTCATCTGGCATGCGCGGATAGGTGGGACAACAATGTTAGAGCTTCCTTGTCCATTGCATTAATAACCTCGAAACTCCATCACGCATCAGCAGAGCATCTGCTTCATCCCACTACCATAGATCAAGGTAGCATCCGGTTCAACAACTTGACAACTTCTTAGTAATCGCAATGCGAGAGGCCTCAACTCACGCAGCATGATAATATCAAGACTCCGAATTGCTTTGGGCCACTGATACCGACAGGTAGGTTTTTGAATGTCGTTCAAGGCGGCACGAACTCGTGTATCGTCCCATCTTCAAGGCGACCGACAACATCAGCATCTTGATCAGGAAGAGGAAAACACTTTGACCCCGATATCAATCAAAGTGTAAAAACATGTTTGGTCATACGGTATATCAGATTCGAGAGTAGATGCTGGTTTGGGTGCAAGAGAATCAAGCTTATCGGGTATCGCGGCTCAAATGAACAATGACATTATTCGGAGTTTGCCATATGGGTAGGTAGTGTGCACACTGAGTTCTTGACCTCAACTGCATTGACATCATCCAAGTATCCCCGCCCTCACACTGCGCTACTTTCCCTGGTGGTGTTGGATTTGATGATTTATCAGAATATATATCTCGTCAGAGTTTAGGCGTACGGTGACATTGCGGTGACTCGTGTTTCGTATATCACAACCACTAGGATCGAGTTTTGACACAAAGGAAGAGAGAAATGCCCAACAATGCGATGTTCGGCCGTGATTTATCATCTATTATTGTGCAACGGTTCGTTTAATTTGGGAACCTTGAAGCCTGAATTCACTTACATCACTGTTGACATGATTTGCCTTGAAACCATGACTTCAAGCTCCATTGTGTCCATCTGAGGTGGCTCGTTCTTGGACACTTGAGCTAGTTTCTCTCTGCCCCCGACTTTTCTCAATGAGAGATGCAATCGGTTGATCATTACCGCAATGAAACTGATATCGAGAACATCAGAAACCATGATGGAAACGTGGACCTGGAGAACTTGACTCATACATTAAATCCGGTCTATGGAGAGGTCCGTGAGTTGGTACCATGTTCTGGAAAAGAGCTGTATGTGACTCTTACAAGGCATTTATAAGTTTCAATCCGCGCTACAAAAGCGTTGAAGAAAAGTGAACAGAGAAATAAGTCGATCTTAATGTGAAGCTCACCCGCGCAGCCGATCCAAACACGAGCCAGACTAGTGAGGAGGAGAATATAACCATGAAATATAATGTTCCGTCACGTTGAATGACCCTTGGCCAACGATTCATAGGATGTTGTCGGGTGGCGCTTATGGTCACGATCAAGGTTGCGACAAGAACAAGAGTATGAAAGCTCAGTCCGAGCGAAAGATACACTGTGATGAGCTCGAAGCTGATATATTGTGAGCGTTACCTTTGTGCGGAAAATGCGCTTCACTTACAGCTTCGGTGAGGGAGACAGAAGGCAAACTAAAAGCCAATCAGTCGTCAGATAATTACCTCGAATCCAAACATACTTTGCAAAGCATTTGGATCAAGAAGACTTGGAATATTGGCAGGCTCGACTTTAGAATATCAGTAACGAGACGTGAACTGGAGAATTCATTGGACGCACCAGCACCTGCTTTGTGAGACATGACATAAATGGCCAATCCAAGCTGTGCGAGGATATGAAGGGTACAAATGGCCGCCAGATAGACGTTCTTGCGAGTCAAGACGTAGATTCTACAAAAAGAATATAAATTGACGATTAATAGGCATCAAGGCTCGAAAAAGATCACCAACCGCAAGGCAAGGAATACTTCAGCGACGGTGTATATCAAAACAGTAAATGCAAATTCTGTCATTGCAAATCGATTGCATCTGTTTAAAAGCAATAAACAAGGTTGGATCCGCTAAGGAGTTGTTCTAATACGAACATCTGTCGACTGTGATTAGCCTGCAGCCCGTTCTGCAAAGCATTAGTTATCGGTGCTCACTGAGAATGTCCATGACGGCAAGCAAAAGGCTAGAGGGTTTTATGGGCAATTTTTGTCTGGGCTCAGAGGTTACCACGTACATATGAGGACAACAGTCGACAAGGACAAGCTGATGTACCGATTCTGAAGTTCCATGGTGAGCAACTGTCCTCAAAGTCCGAAACGTTTCTCACCAAAAGAAACAGTGTAGAGGCTAGACTGTGACTAAGATATCATATGTCACGTAAATGAGAAGGAAGTCCGCACCTAAAGTTTTTTTAGACCTCCAAACGAACTCTACCTGCATTCATAAGGAGTTGTCCTTCAGATGTTCGAGTTACATACCTCTGCCGGGAACGTCAGGAAGTAATCATAGACCAAAATCGCGTATGCTGCGAAGTAATAGGTCTGTGTGGGCCACCTGTTACTCCATAGAACACATGAAATATAGAAACAATGAACCTTCAACGACAGGCTGAAAGGGAAATTTCTTCAATTGTTGTTCACGATGACTGTGGTGACTTACATGTCGGAGACTTGTTGTACCACAGCCTCTAGATCAGCACTCATCTGGCATACGCGGATCGATGGGACAACGACGTTGGAGCTTTCCTCGTTCATTGCATTAATAAACTGGAAACTCCATCACGCGTCAGCTGCTAAATCCCCTTGCCGTAGATCAAAATAGCATCCGGTCTTCCAAAATT
Organism: Tricholomella constricta; assembly: GCA_013368375.1. Taxonomy (NCBI): domain Eukaryota; kingdom Fungi; phylum Basidiomycota; class Agaricomycetes; order Agaricales; family Lyophyllaceae; genus Tricholomella; species Tricholomella constricta. Next base: position 549,646 of record JAACJP010000007.1, on the reverse strand, counting down.
CCTCAGTGATCGCTGTACAAAAGGTCTCAACTCACATAGGATGAGAATATCAAGAGTCCGAGTTGCCTTGGGCCACTGATACCGACAGGTAGGTGCTTGAATGTCGTTGATCAAGGCACGGACTCACCTGGAGAATCGAGGACCGAAAGCCGTGGTGGGTATTCCGTGTGTGTTATATTCGGCCGTCCCCTCTTCGAGGAGACTGGAAACTCATGATCAAGAACGAGGAGAATATTTTGACCCCCCCAGAGTGAGAAAACTTGTTTATCGAAAGCCGTGGTAAGTATTCCGTGTGTGTTACTCGGCCGTCCCCTCTTCGAAGTGACTGGAAACATCAGCATCATGATCAAGAAAGAGGAACATATTATGACCCCGATATCAACCAGAGTGAGTAAACTTGTTTGTTGATACTTACCGTATGTCGGAGTAGATGCCGGTTTGGATTCAAGCCTGTCGGGTATCTCGGCCCGATCTAAGTGCCCTGCCATTCAAGTTGGATCTCCGGCCATGCTTGTACCTTGCGCACAGGTTGTGTTATGTGATCACTCATTGACCCGACGACTCTAGTTGTACTTGGCGCAGGAAACAGAACGAGAGACTAGAATGTTACGGTATCAACCAACTTTCCGCGCGATACAAGGATCCCGATCCTATCGATATCAATGATGCTAGTATTTCTGAAAAACCTCTCACTGCACTGATCTGGTGGCAACACACAACCCAGCAACGTCTTGTGGACAACGCAGCTTTTCTAGGATGCTGACTGCTTTATCACCGTCGAAGTGAGGATGGTCATCAAGCCGATCCGAATCGGAACAGGAGAACCAGACAACGATGGGCTCTGCGAATGGTGTCCATCCCCCCTGGCTTTATTTATGTGGTTACATCAAAAGCGACGAAATCTGCGCGGGCCACGAGGGGCTGGCATGAGATGTACGTCTACGATCAGCATGAGCTCGATAACATCCTCACACCCCAGTCCAGGTGCCCGAAACCTGCAGATTATCAAGAGGACCTCATCATTTCCACTCCAGGCCACCGGAGTTTAACATATCATGAATTCGAGGAGATGACCTCGAAACGTCAGCTCTCAGCGCTGCAGAATGGATCACGGACCACTATCCTGCACCCTTTACTAAGATTATGACACGGTTACTTTTTTTCCGTCCTCTTGGTCGCTGCTGTATCTATACATGGATAATAGTAACCCTCGGGTACGACTGTGTACAGGTCTTGGAAGCTGCATCACTAACTTTGAGAGACCATTTTTCGAGACCTCGAACACTGGGAAAAACTCGGAGAGCTATCCGGGCATTGCCATCTACGAATACGACAACTGAAGCATGTCGAATAGGGTGATATTGCTGCGTCGTGGATGTCCTTCGTTATTTGGAGTCAACCTGATTTCAGCGCTTGCTAAATAATAGCCATCGGAGACCTTCGTACAGACTTGCCGACGATTCTAGCCAACTCACAGCACGAGCCTGCGGGCGGCGTGGTCGCCGAAAGGTACCTTCCGACGCTGCTGCGGCGAGACGTGACACTGATTGCCGCGAGGAGGCGCCGTTAACATCTGCCAACGATACGAATTACGCTTTGAACTAACGACCGGCAGAGGAGGAGTCATCTTCGCTCTCGCGTTTCTTCGCCAACGCTCTCTCCATCTCCTCAAACGCACTGAGAACCATTTCCTTCCTGCTTGCGATTCCTTGGATATTTTTTGCACGTATGGTCGATGGCCAGTCCGTCTTGGGTATCTTCATAGCAGATAGCGAGGAGCGCACGTCGGCGACGGACTGGCGGTACTCGTCCAAGGACTCCTCGTATAAGTCGTATACGCCAATTGCGCAATTGGACATGCAGCATTCTAGAGACAGTATAAGAAACAGTGTTGGAAATTGAAATTGAGAACCACGCACCATCGTCTTGTGGAGGCGGAGGCTCTTTGGGTATCACCATTCCATGGAAGGTTTCTGGCCGTTTCTCAGGGATGGTCGCTGTTGCAGATTTGGAGGCAACAGGAGTGACCGCAGGAGCATCCAATCGACCCTTTTCCTGCGACCGCGCTTTACTTCCTTCGAGCGCCCTCTCCAATCTCCGATAGCGATCGGAAAGATTCCGCCCATGTAGCGTTAGTCGTGAAGGGGCTGCATGCCCAAGATGTCGAGAAGGACCGGCGAATGATGGCGGAGAGAACAAGAGTCGGTGTGCTCAACAGACTGACATTTAAACATGACGCTTCTGCAGATTTTGCGTCGTGGTCGAGGAGAAAGACGGGGAAGCTTTGTAAGCGTAGGTAGTCTCCCAAAGGCAGTCGTAGATACTCCTTAAATCTGCAGGCTTAGGATATCCGTATCTGACAGCGAGGGTCGCCATTTTACGACTGAATACTGAATCAATTGCTCCTCCGATTACCTCCAACGTCAAGTCGATCGCCCGCCGCCCTACTACTACTTTCTAAGTGCGCACGCTACGCTTATCTTGAACCTGGGGTGGGGCTACGTAGGACATGTATGACCCTATATGACACGTCGATTGACAGGTTGCGGCCACGGCGAGTCCGAACCTACATAGAGAGGGTGATGATGACGAAGAGTCGCAACATCCATACATTCAAATTACAGCTTTTTCAAGCTCCTTGGCATGTGGGGTATATCAATCGGCTAATATACTTACTTGGGTGGTTTAGAGATCCTTTCGACAGACTCGCAAGGTTTCTGATCTATCCGAAAAACATTACTCGGCTGTTGCTCATTGCAAGCTCGCAGGCGTTGTGGGAGGTATAACCCTTTATCTGCAAGTAGATGGCTAGCTTTAGTTATATCTCAACGGAATATTGGGACGATGCTAAGTATTTGAACTTCTGACGATTCTGCAATCGATTGAATTCCCGCGATCTTCGCATTAAAGCATCTATGATCGTATACCATCAGAATCTCCAATCCAGGAGAGGGATCTCCATGAGGAGGAAGGAGGCCATTGCCAAATCCAACTTGAAGTCGGTGCCAACTGTAACTCGGAGTCAGGCATGACCTTATTTTTGACGATTACCTCGTCAAGTTTCGGATTCCCAGCATTGCCTACGATGTCGAAAATGTACGGTGGGGGTCGCTTTCATGGGCAAAAGCACTTGACGCTGATAATACTTTGGGTTACCTGTCATTGTGCCTTATCGCCGATAAAATTTGAAAATCAACAATTACACATCTATTGCATTACAAATGCAACCACCTTCGTGTGCGACCTTTCAAGTTTTACTAGCATTCATCCACAATCACCGCCTGACTTTATTCCTGAAATTTCTCGGCCAATCAAGGAGATCACTACCCCACAGTCGATTGCGCACTCGCTATTCTCGCCCTCATACTGCGCCACTTTCCGTGGTGGTGGTGGTGGATTTGATGGTTTATCAGAATATGTTCTGACACAAAGGAAGAGAGACATACCCAATGATGCGATGTTCGGCCGTGATTTATCGTCTATTATTGTGCAACGGTTCGTTTAATTTGAGAACCTTGAAGCCTGGATTCACTTACCTCACTGTTGACATGATCTGCCTTGAAACCATGACTTCGAGCTCTATTGGGTCCATCTGAGGTGGTTTGTTCTTGGACACTTGAGCTAGTTTTTTTCTGCTCCCGACTTTTCTCAACGAGAGATGAATTCGGTTGATCATTACCGCAATGAAACTGTCATCGAGAACATCAGAAACCATGATGGAAACGTGGGTCTAAAAGTCTTTGACTCCTACATCATATCTGGTCTATGGAAAGGTCCGTGAGTTGGGACTATGTTCTGGAAAAGAGCTGTGTGTGACTCTTACAAGGTATTTATAAGTTTCAGTCCGTTCTGCAAAAAACATCGAAGAAAAGTGAATAGAGAAATAAGTCGATCTAAATGTGAAGCTCACCCGTGCAACCACTCCAAATATGAGCCAGACTAGTGTGGAGGAGAAGATAACCATGAAATACAATGTTCCGTCGCGTTGAATGACCCTTGGCCAACGATTCATAGGCTGTTGTCGGGTGGCGCTTACCGTCACGATCAAGGTTGCGATAAGAACAAAAGTCTCAAAGCTCAGGCCGAGCGAAAGATACACCGTGGATAGCCTGAAGCTGGTATATTGTGAGCGCTACCTTTGTGCGGAAGATGCGCTCCACTTACAACGCTGGTGAGGGAATTAGAAGGCAAACTAAAGGCCAATCAGTCGTTAGATAGATCCTCAACGAATCCAAACATACTTTGCAAAGCATTTGGATCAAGAAGACTTGGAATATTGGCAGGGATGACGACTTGAGAATATCAGTAACGAGACGTAAACTGGAGAATTCATTGGACGCACCAGCAACCCCTTTTTGAGATATGGCATAAATGGCCAATCCAAGCTGTGCGAGGATATGAAGGGTAAAAATGGTCGCCAGATAGACGTTCTTGCGAGTCAGGAAGTAGATCCTACAAAAAGAGTATAAATTGACCGATTGATAGGCATTAAGGCTCAAAAAAGATCACCAACCGCAAGGCAAGGAATACTTCAGCGACGGTGTATCTCAAAACGGTAAACGCAAATTCCGTCGTTGCAAATCGATTGCACCTGTTTAAAAGAAATAAACGAGGTTGGATCCATGAGGAGTTGTTCTAATACGAACATCTGTCGACTGTGATTAGCCTACAGCACGTTCTGTAAGCATTAGTTATCAGTGCTCACTGAGAATGTCCATGACGGCAAGCAAAAGGCTAGAGGGTTTTATGGGCAATTTTTGTCCGGCCTCAGAGGTCACCACGTACATATGAGGACAACAGTCGACAGGGACAAGCAGAGGTACCGATTCTGAAGTTCCATGGTGAGCAATTGTCCTCAGTGTCCGAAACGTTTCTCACCAAAAGAAACAGTGTCGAGGCTAGACTGCAACTAAGACATCATATGCTCATGTAAATGAGAAGAAAATCCGCACCCAAGGTTTTCTTAGACTTCCAAACGAACTCTACCTGCATTTATGAGTCGGATTTTGCACGTTGAGTCGTCCTTTAGGAGTTACACACCTCTGCCGGCAACGTAAGGAAGTAATCATAAACTAAAATCGCGTAGGCTGCGAAGTAATAGGTCTGTGTGGGTTACCTGTTACTCCATTATAGCATGCATAATATATGGCAACAATGAACCTTCAACGACAGGCTAACAGGTAAAATTCTTCAGTTATTGTTAATCGTCACGATAACTCTGGTGGCTTACATGTCAGAAACATGTTGTATCAACGCCTCTGAAGTAGCACTCATCGGGCATGCGCGGATCGATGGGACAACGATGTTGGAGCTTTCCTTGTCCATTGCATTAATAAACTGGAAACTCCATCACGCGACAACTCGGCATCTGCTAAATCCCACTGCCATAAATCAAAATAGCATCCGGTCTTCCAAAATTCCTCAGTGATCGCAGTGCAAAAGGCCTCAACTCACACAGGATGATAATATCAAGGCAACCGACAACATCAGCATCATGATCAAGAAAGAGGAACATATTTTGACCCCGATATCAACCAGAGTGAGAAAACTTGTTTGTTGATACCGTATGTCAGATATTTGAGAGTAGATGCCGGGATTCAGGAGAATCAAGCCTGTCGGGTATCTCGGCCCGATCTCAAGTGCCCTGCCATTCAAGTTGGATCTGCGGCTCGCCTTGTATCTTGCGCACAGGTTGTGTTAAGTATGTGATCACTCATTGACCCGACGACTCTAGTTGTACTTGGCTCAGGAAACAGAACGAGAGACTAGAATGTTACAGTATCAACCAACTTTCCGCGCGATACAAGGATCCCGATCCTATCGATATCAATGATGCTAGTATTTTTGAAAAACCTGTCACTGCACTGATCTGGTGGCAACACACAACCCAGCAACGTCTTGTAGACAACGCAGCTTTTCTAGGATGCTGACTGCTTTATCACCGTCGAAGTGAGGATGGTCATCAAGCCGATTCGAATCGGAACAGGAGAACCAGACAACGATGGTCTCTGCGAATGGTGTCCATCCCCCCTGGCTTTATTTATGTGGTTACATCAAAAGCGACGAATTCTGCGCGGGCCACGAGGGGCTGGCATGAGATGTACGCCTACGATCAGCATGAGCTCGATAACATCCTCACACCCCAGTCCAGCTGCCCGAAACCCGCAGATTATCAAGAGGACCTCATCATTTCCACTCCAGGCCACCGGAGTTTAACATATCATGAATTCGAGGAGATGACCTCGAAACGTCAGCTCTCAGCGCTGCAGAATGGATCACGGACCACTATCCTGCACCCTTTACTAAGATTATGACACGGTCACTTTTTTTCCGCCCTCTTGGTCGCTGCTGTATCTATACATGGATAATAGTAACCCTCGGGTACGACTGTGTACAGGGCTTGGAAGCTGCATCACTAACTTTGAGAGACTATTTTTCGAGACCTCTAACACTGGGAAAAACTCGGAGAGCTATCCGGGCATTGCCATCTACGAATACGACAACTGAAGCATGTCGAAGAGGGTGATATTGCTGCGTCGTGGATGTCCTTCGTTATTTGGAGTCAACCTGATTTCAGCGCTTGCTAAATAATAGCCATCGGAGACCTTCGTACAGACTTGCCGACGATTCTAGCCAACTCACAGCACGAGCCTGCGGGCGGCGTGGTCGCCGAAAGGTACCTTCCGACGCTGCTGCGGCGAGACGTGACACTAATTGCCGCGAGGAGGCGCCGTTAACATCTGCCAACGATACGAATTACGCTTTGAACTAACGACCGGCAGAGGAGGAGTCATCTTCGCTCTCGCGTTTCTTCGCCAACGCTCTCTCCATCTCCTCAAACGCACTGAGAACCATTTCCTTCCTGCTTGCGATTCCTTGGATATTTTTTGCACGTATGGTCGATGGCCAGTCCGTCTTGGGTATCTTCATAGCAGATAGCGAGGAGCGCACGTCGGCGACGGACTGGCGGTACTCGTCCAAGGACTCCTCGTATAAGTCGTATACGCAAATTGCGCAATTGGACATGCAGCATTCTAGAGACAGTATAAGAAACAGTGTTGGAAATTGGAATTGAAAAGCACGCACCATCGTCTTGTGGAGGCGGAGGCTCCTTGGGTATCACGATTCCATGGAAAGTTTCTGGCCGTTTCTCAGGGATGGTCACTGTTGCAGATTTGGAGGCAACGGGAGTGACCTCAGGAGCATCCAATCGACTCTTTTCCTGCGACCGCGCTTTCCTTCCTTCTAGCGCCCTTTCCAATCTCCGATAGCGATCGGAAAGATTCCGCCCGTGTAGCGTTAGTCGTGAAGAGGCTGCATGTCCAAGATGTCGAGAAGGACCGGCGAATGATGGCGGAGAGAACAAGAGTCGGTGTGCTCGACAGACTGACATTTAAACATGACGCTTCTGCAGATTTTGCGTCGTGGTCGAGGAGAAAGACGGAGAAGCTTTGTAAGCGGGGGTCGCCACTTGAAAGTGTCAACGACTGCCAAATACCCGCTCTTCCATTTACTTCCAACATCAAGTCTCCTTGTAAGTAGCAGGCCTGTAGAATGACTATGTTCTGCATCAGGAAGGCCCAGTCCTGCGCTCCATCGGCGGCAGTTACTCCACACGACGGAGTGAAATCTGCGGACAACATCTCTCACCGAGATGAGATGTACCGATTTTGCTATCAGCGAGGCCTTCGAGAGCTGTGGGGTGTTCTATGGAACTGCTGGTACTCCCTGAAGATGTGGAAGCTCTGGGGACTCGGTCGGCTGAAATACTTGGCGCCAACTCAAGCACAATTTTCTGCACCATTTCCTTCGTCTGCGCTTCGAGTCCTCGACCAGCTAATCTGGGTCCTGATATCTGATGTCACACCCGCTTACATGGCCCGGGCTGAAATTCTCGAAGACACACATCAACTGGGCCAAAATCTCTGACAACATATCCAAAAGCTTTCAAGAGATCCTGGAAAACCTTGGCCAAACTATCGGTCATTGGCAGTAGCTATGACACAAACGTGGCACAGTGGACTTGCAAATGTGAGAGGCTCGCGCATAAGTTGGGCCCTTCACGCGATGACTCCCACGTGAAAAGGCGTCAGCTTTTCAGTGGGTGGATATTGTTCACTAGCCGCGACGCGCGAGTGGTCGTGACCGCCCGAGAACAACTATGTACCAGAGGAAACCGGAATGTGTAATTCGTCAAATTATGTGTTGGACATGTCAGCATCACCGCCATCCATGTCATCATCAACTATAAGGTCTGCCTCCGGAATATTTCCATCCACATCCACAGTATCAATTTTGATCACCGCCCAATCCGCACGACTATCGGTGCGCGTCAAAGTCCGCACGGCAGCAACACAAAACGTGCCGGAAAAAGCTACGCCAAACTCGTGGACTTTGGTGACATGAGGCGGAGCTCTCGCACGATGTTGACGCTTTTCTATTTGCTCTAGCGCGCTGATTGTGGCCTGGTGCAGTTCCTTGCGTATGTGTTCGAGAGATTTGAGCTGTCTCTTGCCCTTGAGCTTGTGATGCGGCGCCACCGCCTTCATCTCGAAAATGAACGATAAGACGGAGTCTGGAGTTTGGGGGTGTGCTGTTATGTTTGATCGTCCGTAGCCGTTGTCCTGCTCCATCTTGATCGTGTAATGGCTTTTGGACAGGTTGAATATGAGCATGAAACCCAATGCTTGGTAGACTTTCTCTCTGTGCGATGGCAGGCGAAAGAGGGATAGATGCTCCTGCAAGAAGAACCTAAACTGGGTTCGAAAAGCATGACCATCTCCATCGAAGATCGTTTGGCGTATGGCTTGTAGGACCGCCGAAGATTCGAAATGGGGCTTGAGGAACTCGCGGAGCCATGCGGACCATTGAGATGAAACCTCTTGATTAGGAATCCGGAAGAAAGGATAGGACTATGGTATGTAAGCCTCAATAAAGCATACCCAGGAAGAGCACGCACCAAGGAATACCCAAACCGGTCCACAGTGATGTACCCAGTGTAGAACAAGAGACCCCAGAGTCCATCACCTGATGCTTCTTGTAACCTAATAAAATCGTAAGATAAAGATGATTTTGAGAGCTATCTGGAAGGCGGCACGGTTTCGAGTTTGTGCACTCATCTATAGATAGCTTCACCGTCTGCCCCAGTATGAGACGAGCAACGTCACCGCGGAACCTGTCACTACCTTGCCAAAGGTTTTGCGACAGAGGAACATATCGCCCTTTGCTCTCTGTCATTTTTTATCATGTAATTCAACCAAATGCCATACCAGTGTCAACCCAATAGTCTCGGATCTTGTTCTCCCGCAACGCAGATACCACGGAGAGAGGGTTGAATAACTTGACATTCTCTGGAGCGGCTCGTGCTTTATACGATCCATAGTATTCTCGAAGCCGGTCCATCTCAAGCTAGATGGAAAGGATCAGGTGAAGGCGGTCACAGATACATTTTGAATTTCACCTCCTTGCAATGGGTGTAGCGGAGCAATTCCACCTCTTCCTCTGTAAACAAAAAGAACTTTGCATATCGGTCATCTTCGGCATGCATCGGAAAAGTCTAGCAATCTCGGTAAATCACGAATTATTGGTAGATAAGACTCCATACCTTAATATTATTCAACCCGGACAGCCAACCCGATTTGGCGGTCTTGCAGATTCCGACCAGCATACTCGCATAGACAGCAGTGTTTCCCTGCAAATTCATACTGCTAAGCAACATTTTAGATCATTGGAGTGCCAACAGACCTTTAATAGCGAGCCAAAGGCGCTCGCAAAAAAACTGCTAGCCTGGGTTAAAGATTAAGGCTCATTCTGAAGAAAGAGCGGAAGTGAAGATCTTCACCAAGTCGGCGTACCCCCCCTCAATAGCATTATGCATCGGAGAATCGTATTCGTCGCAAAGAACAACGACACGCTGCTTATAAGCGTCATACAAGGCCTCTGATAAGGTTTGGAGGGCTTTCTCCAACCGAGGCTCTCCCCCTCGTTCTATTTTTTCACGCCATTCCATGAATCGACGGTCGAGAACGCCCTTGACGAAAATATGTGATAGAGGGTCATCTATCAGGTAGAGGACCATCTCATGAAAACTGGTCAGCATCTGCTCGTATGTCGACCCATTGATGTCCTTCGACAATTAAGCATATCCGTGTCTCTGCTAAAGAATGCTCACCTTGAAGTCGAGGTGCAATACGGGATACTGGTGAAAATGTTCTCTAACTAAATTCTGATGCTTCTCCTCGGAGATGAATGTCCCCGCAAACACGCTGTCGCCTATGTCTCCAGAACTGAAACTGAGTCGTTCTAGTTCAGGACGCTGGAGAAACTCTCTAATTAATAATTAATTGTTGCGGAATGTGGACATGAAAAGTGAAGCAACCGAATCATTGAGAGAGTAAAACTCTTCCCGCAACGTCTTGGGCGAAGAATGAGGTGATCGCTTGGTCCGTCGCGAAGGAAGGCCTGGATTGCGAGTGTTTTGTCGACGAAAGTAGCGTTAAAGTTGATGAAGTCGACGAACGAACTCGCCTTAGGGACTAACGACCCTTGAGGCATGATCGCGTGTTGGCCGAGGGTACGGCGGGATGCAGGAGCCATAATGGAGGGAGCGACAAATGTTTGTGCATATGACAATGGCGTTCCACTGTAACGCCACCGTTCGAGTCGGCATGCGCTCATAAAATATTACGGGGAATCAGGTGATGCTAATTAGCATCCATCAGACAAGAACCTCGGACTATGCCTTGTTGCAGCCCGGTCACGGTCTGTCTGCCGCAGTACTGCGCAATTTTGATTACAAGGTATAAAGGGCAAACCTGGGTTTCCCTTGAGCCTGCCTCCAATTTCCCAATCCCAGTATACCCGGAACGCTGGTCGACATGATCATCGTACCCACGGATGACGATAACAAACGCGCACAGCCGTTAACCACGATCATTGAAGTTCCTGCGGTGAGTATCCATAGTTATATCTGAATTTATCACTAATATCGATGTCCTTAGGACGACCCACCGCCCACATACACTACGGAACCTCCCCCAGTGCCTGTCGCAGAACCATCAGTCGCACCAGCACCACCGAAGCAGCCCGCAGTCAAGCCGAGCAACTACGTTTCCATATCCCGCAGCAATGGCTCAGTAAAGGGCGTCTGGGTTCTTGATCCCTTTCTCACAATACCCGCCTCTCTCCTTCCTCCGCTGTCGCCTGAGGAGGTAGGGGGGGCACGCAAGCATTTCAGCCTCAAGGCGAACAACGGCGTGATCGACGCCGACATCACTCTCGCGTCGTATGAACCCACTCAGGACTCTAAGCAGTCCCAGTCCGACTGCCGGCGAGCGACTATCTTTGCGAAAGCACATAATGGCGGTGTTACCACGAAACTGGTACGCCGTTCTCTATTCATCTAACGCGAACGGAGTTCCATGACGACATCTGATCAGCATACCCCCTCCGAGCCAAGAATACCGTTCTATCTCAATATCCTGGCATTCAACGGTTCTGTCAACGTTCACCTGCCCCGATCGTTCCATGGCCTCGTCGTAGTCAAAGCATGGAACGGCAACACCAAGTTCTCGTCAGAATCGTCTGTGCATCTGACGACGTTCAGCGACGTCGACAAGACTCGCAGGTGTTTCATTGGCGACTACTCGGAGATGACGGACGAGTGGCAGGGCGATGAGGTGTTCATCGAGGCGCGGAACGGTTCGGTGAAACTGCAGTATGACGACGAGGCGCAAGAGAAGGGAGATCGCAAGTCTGGATTTTTCGGAAGGCTCTTCGGGTTCTGATCATGAGGAGCGGACTACTTTCTCTTCTTCTCCTTAGTGGCGGTGTGTGTACGAGCAGCTTGGAGCCTTAATGTGTACAAGTTTAGTTTCCTTTATCTCGACCTTTCTTGCTTCATGCCAGATCTGATCTAATATCAGCCTGTTGATGTGTCACTCCGGTCGAGTCCCAGCCCATGCGTCCCGCAGCAACTTCAGCAGCTTCTCCCTCTCCAGCGGCACGGGATTGGAATATGGGCTTCTGACTGCGATATCTGCAGCTCCCTCCAGATCCTCTTCCTTCATGCCCAGCTCCTTCAGGGAGCAGGGAGCTCCCAATTCCTTGGCGAGGTCATAGATCCCTTGCGCAGCGTTCCTCACTCCCAGGCTTAACGCCGCCTTCGCGATCGCGTCAGCTGCGAATGGGGTATTGTAGGCGATGGCGTGCGGGAGAATCACGGTATGCGTCTCTGCATGAGGAAGGTCGAACGTTCCGCCTACGATAATGCAGTCCGTTCTAGTCAGACACGTCGAATGCTTGCGACCATGGAATAAGCCTACCGAGTGTATGGCAGAGTTTGTGGTGGAGCGACATCCCGACGGCACCCAGGCACGTTCCGCACGCCCAGGCGCCGTAAAGCGCGTCACTTCTGGCTTTGAGCAGCAATGCGGTGTCTTTCTCTTGGATGATGACTGGCAAGGCGCTTGCTATGCTTTTGATCCCCTCTTGCGCTAGCAGGTTCGTGACAGGGTTTGCGTCTTGGGAATATAGCGCTTCGACCGCGTGTGCGATCGCGTTGATGCCTGACGTCACTGACATCTTGGGAGGCAGCGTGAGGGTGAGGTCGACGTCGTAGATGATGACCTCCGGCAGGACTTTGAGTGTCTTCTGTGTCGTCTTGACACCGTTTTCTGTTTGCCCAATAATCGGGGTCGCCTGCGTAGATGCTCAAGGAGAGGGCTTGGGACGCGAAAACTAATGTACCTCTGATCCAGCATATGTAGTAGGGATAACAATCTGTGGGAGATCGGTGTGTAGCGCAATCGCCTTTCCCAGGCCGATCGTCGAGCCACCCCCAACTGCAACGATGCAATCCGCTTTAAGTTCTTGGGCGGCCTTGACAGCGTCATCGGTGATATGCGTCGGTGTGTGCATTGTGGCCCTCGTATAGAGGCCGACACAAAGATCGCCGAGGAGGTCCTCGACTACGTGACCTTGGTCGACTTGCTGAGGGGTTGTGAGAACGAGGGCCTTGCAACATCCTAGATTCTTGAGTTCCTGTGTGACCTGGGCTTGGGTCCCCGAACCGAAGACGACGCGTGCAGGGAGGGCATTGTATATGAAATGGTGCATCGTTGAAGCGTAGGTGTGCAGTGGATTTAGACAGCGACGGCACAGTGAGATCCTATGTTATCAGTTCCTTGGAAGCTGCGTAGCTGCCCTCGTTGAAGAAGCGATATAATGAAGAGCGTGCGAGTCTAGTCTGGCCGGGTACGGTAAGCCCGGCAACACCGTTAACCCTCCTTGCGTCCAGACAAGTACATCCTGAGTCGAAATAGCGCAGGACCGTGCTGGAAGACGGCTCGCCGATATTTGCCGAAGAACGGAAGAACAAATACAGGAACTCTTCACGAACTTCTTGACCTCTGCTGACGATGTTGGCCTTATGGCTCTAGCGCGGTTACTGCGGGCATGGACGTATACTCTGCTTATGTCCAATGTACAGTCAGCGTTTTCGTTCTCACTGCTGTACTTTCATCCAATTTCAATATCTCGCAGACTCCAACAAGCGAACATATGACATGTTCTCTAATCCCTCCGACTTCTGGATCGTCTGGTTCTCAGCGCACAAAGCAGGGCGTTGTTCGCGATGACTAATTGTCCTCATGACCAATGACACACCTGTTTCTCATGCACTTAGGACGTTCTAAATATCCTCATCTTTCTCAATACACGGTTTCTTACCTATTCTGAAAATATGTCGACGCAACCCCCTTCTGAAGCTGCTCTAAAAGCCAATCAACTCGCCGCGCAGCATGGTATCGATCTTTCAAAGTTGCCCAAGATAGTGGATATGTCCGCAGACTCCATCACGGACAACGTGCACGCTATCAACTCGAACTGTTAGCTCACCTTTGTTTGGGCCGTCTCATGTAAAGGAATGAATTGAATGTTCGACTGGCAGGCACTGACGAGAGGACGAAGTTCATCTTCAAGAGTCTGGTACGTCTCAATCATTGTGCGGAACGTCCATCACGCTCACTCTTGCAATATCAAGATCGACCACCTTCACGCCTTCGTCCGTGAAACGTCTATTACAAGTGACGAATGGATGTATGGAGCAACCTCCGTTGAATCGTCATATTGTCATCTGATCAGGTTCGCTGCAGGTCGGCAATCCAATTCCTGACACAAACCGGGAAAATGTGTACAGACATTCGCCAAGGCAAGCATATACACACTGGCTCCTCATCTGTGGATCGCGTGCAGACGCTCGTTGAAACCAGAGTTCATCCTTCTATCTGATGCCCTTGGTGTATCAACTCTCGTCGACACGATCAACAATGCGAAGCCACCAGGAGCGACGGAGGCCACCGTACTGGGACCATTCTACACCGAAGACGCGCACGATGGTATGACCTTTACTCTACTTATGGAACGTCAATCATTGACCTCCGCTAATTAACAGTGCTGATTGGCGATTCGATAGCCTCTGAGGGCAAGGGCGATTACATGTTCGTCGAAGGACGCGTCCTCGACACGGAAGGAAATCCGATCGCTGGCGCAATCATAGACACATGGGAAACCGATAGCAATGGCTTGTACGATACACAGGTACGTCAAGGCGGGTCTGGATTCCACGATACTACCAATTAATATGAGCTCGCCGCAGTACTCGAATCGGGAGAAGCCTGATTGTCGCGGTCGTCTGACTTCTGCAAAAGATGGGTCCTACTCTTTCCGAGCTGTGGTGTGCGTTTGGTGTTATCCACTCCATCTCGCGCGCGCAATGCTTATTTCTTTCCAGCCCTGTTCCATATCCCATTCCGAGTGATGGGACAGTTGGCAACCTATTATCGCGGCTGGGCCGCCATGTATTCAGACCCGCGCATCTGCACATGATGATTGAGGTTCGCAACTCTCCACGAAACCAGTCTTTCAAATGCCAGCTCAGCTAAAGATGCGAATCAATAAGGCTCCGGGATTCGAAAAGCTCACCACTGCGCTCTATTTCGAAGGAGATCCTTACCTAACCAGCGACGCCGTTTTTGGTGTGCGGACATCGTTGATTGTCGTAAGCACCTCTCTCTCGTCCCAGCTCACCGCACTACATGCAATTGCATTATCACAGAATCCTGAGCTTGTCACCGATGTGGCAAAGACGAAGGCTCGTGGGTTCGCTGAGGGGAAGCCCCACGTCTATCTGAAGCAGGACTTTATTCTTGCCACTCCGGAAGAGGGCGCTGCAGCGAGAAAGGCTGTGGCACAACGTGAAGATTGAGCCTTATCTTCCGTTCCCCTTGTCCTGGCTACACATTATCAAGCAATCCATGTACGTGATATGTCGGTCCAATTGCTATGCTTCACTATCAGGTTACGAGAGGGTGCTTCTCCTTTGTCTTTGAAGATCTGGTGCGTTGTTGGCAGTTTCCTTGCACATTCGTTTCAGTCGTTTCAGTAACTTATCTTGAATCTTTTTATCCGGTGTGCCCAGCGTGTAGCGTCAATCACTCGATAGTATGGGAATTTTCCGATTATATGTGGAGTCTCATAACAGAACCAGGAGCCCACCAACAATCCGAGCATCCTGCGGCTAAACAAATCTATCATGAAGCCAGAGGCTTCGCATTGAATAATCCAGCAGGTGGTGTTGGCAGTACGATCTCGGTAAGGTAAGGTAAGGTAATATTACACGGCACGGTCCCGCTTAGGAACTCGGAATTCCGAAGGTCGTAGCTCATGGTACGTCCGAGGAGCTCGAGGACATACTAGATCTCTCGCCGGGACCCAGTTACACTAACCCGGGCCCAGACTCATGCTTCCCCCATGGTCTTAAATTTTTTAAAATCCCTGCTCGTTAAGTCAGTACGAAAGGACGGATGCTCAAGCGCTTATATTTCTGAAGGTTCTCTTAGATGATATTTTTGTATCATTTTGAGTTGATATCACAGCTGGTAGACAGGTTAGAATCGTTAGAAACTTCTGCAGTTCGACACATCTACTTGGGCAGTTAACGATTAGATGTCACGGTTGTCGTTTTTACCTTTTTGGAGCCCCTTACGCCAAGGCGACATGGTGGTCACTCGTGAGTCGTTGGGGCATAAAGGCAACGCCTTTATTTGAAATTCGCGCGGGATCACCAGCCTACTTTCACGGGATTGCAATCAAAAGTTGCCCCAGTCGACAATCCTTGGCTTGCATCATAATTTGTAGTCCGGATCTTAAATGAGGGCCGAGGCTGAGGAGATCAATTGTCAAGGAAAGAGCGTTTCCCCCACCCCCAGCTGCAGGATATGCCGGGTACGTTAGTTCTGTGCCGGAAATTGTAGGAGGATACATATTTCATGTGTGCCTTAGACTGGTCTGGCGATAACGTCGTCGACGGTCGAGGTCGTTATAATTAGTAAGGCAAAGGCGTGTTCGGTCAGAGTACTCTCCATGGGGCTGACATCTTATGAACTGACCGACCAACGTGCGTTAATACAAGCGCTCCGACTGATCACAGAAGTTATGAACTTCCTCCGAAGAACGTCACATAGTCATCGAGGGTGGTGATAGGTGACATTGACCAGTACTTACTGACTGGAGATACTTGGCAATTATTTCAAGGCGGTATGATTCGGAGAGTAGATCGCCTAACTGCTAAAGGTTTCGTAAGGACTCGCGGAATGAACAGGGACGTGCAAGGGAAAGAGCAGGGTTGGCCCGGTTGGAGCAGGGTGAGAACGGTCCAGGTCGACGGTAGTGAAAGGATGGAAATGTGAACAGTGTATCAATGGTCAAAGATTTTGATTTCATTAGCAAAGCATGTCCACAGATACCAAGCGGTGCCGCATTTTCACGGATTTCTTAGAAAAGCCACTGATGAGGAGAATAGACCTGGATTCGACGGGATCACGGGGCGAAACAACATGGAAGACGGAGATGCCAAATAATGGCAAACGGTGATTTATCAAGGCAATAATTATAGCACGCAATCGCTATGCTACGCCGCCCCCATCTCCGTCTTTCAACCTTTGTGTATCCCCTTAGACCTCAACCACCATCATCTCCCTCGCACATACCCCCTGCCTCGTCGGAATCTTCCAATTCTCAGACTATCCTATACATCTCACTTTCGCAAGCTCTGCCGAGACACCTGATAACCTGAAAGCACTCTAAAGTCTCGCCGGACTGCCCTTTCTGCCATCGAAACCTTCCTGTGATGCATGGGAATGGCCACGTCCTATCACTGAACCTTACCAACGGTACTGCGTCTCCGGCTTCTCACGTCGCGCCTTTAGAATGGAACTGGGAAATCGAGCACGCCGATCGAAGACGTGAGGCTAGGGCCGACGCTGCTCTCCACGGTGCAACCCCTTTTCAAGTCGACAGGCGAGTTCTCAAGGATGTCGTGCGCGAGAATAAGGGCATTGATGTAGGAAGAATTGAATTCCTGAGCGCAGGTGAGCTCCGGATTTTACAAGGCCGGATCCAGTCCTAATGACTCTCAAAACATAGGAACATTCCACAAAGTAAGCTCCTTCACTAAGCACGTCTATCACAACTTCTGACGTCTTACTGTCACAGGCATATCTCATTACGTTATCCGACCACTTTCAGCTTGTCGCTGGTGTCGCTCGACGATACATGCCACGCTTGAAAACAGAATCAGAAGTTGCCACAATGCATTACCTTCGAGAAAACACGACTATTCCGGTGCCTACCGTGTACCATTATGATTCCAATCCTTATAATCGCCTGGGGGGCGAGTATATCCTAATGTCCAAGGTGCGTTCCCGTCGATATACGCGTATCATGATTGACAACAACCGTTTCATCAAAGGCCCCTGGCGTGTCGCTCGCGACCATCTTCCATTCCTTATGTTACAACGATCTCGTCAAGTTGCTTGAAAATCTTGCGGCAATGATACTACCCTTATTCGCGCATCGGTTTACGGACATTGGATCACTGTATTTTGGACCTGATCCTTACGGGCCGCTCTCATCTTCTGCTCCTACACCACGGGCGGTTCAGCATCCTTATTCTGCCTTTCCGTTCTCACCGACTCTGAGCATGTCTCACCTGGTGACCGCGAACCTTAACACTGCTAAACCTCTCAGTCGAAAGTTTCATGTCGGACCCATCATCTCTTGGCCCTTCTTCGGCACTAATAGGGGAGAATTGACACATCCCACGGAACTGAATCGTGGACCATGGCCAAGCTCAAGCGCGTATTTTGCCTCGTGCGCCCAACGCGAGATTGATAGCGTCATCCGAGAGAACGAAGGAAAATCTGCACCGCATCGACTTCATCTTGATCCTGATCAGATCCAGTCTTCAAGGCACCACCGGATGAAGGCTGTACCGGGTGATGAAAGTGACGAAAGTGATGAGTGGGATCTCGCGGAGAGCGAGGAAGAGTGGGAAGGCCCCGGCGACGCTATGTACCGAGATTACCGGAGGATGCAACGGACCACTTTCCTCGTCGCGCACCTCTCTGAAAGGGAGGTCCAGGTCCGGAGTGAGATGGCGAGGTGGATGAACATGATGGACCGGCTTGTCAAGGCGACATTGGATGACGCTCCCGAAACCTTTGGACTGGACTGTCACGATCTGAGCCTCGAGAACATTTTCGTCGACCCGGAGGACCCTTCAAAAATCGTACGTCACCTACCCTTAAAAAAAAGGAAATTGCCCTTCCGGATCTTCCTCTTGCTGATCATTGCCTAATCTAGACCTGCATAATCGATTGGGAGTCCACGACGACTCGACCCCTCTGGCAATGCGCCCATCTCCCCGCCTTCGTCCAAACCAGTCCCTTCATCGGACGACTCTTCCGAGAAGCAATCATCAAAGTGGGTAAAGCTGCCGAATCCTCCGCCTCCACGCCCACGCGGCGCGGCAAAGATATTGACATCGGTGCACTTGCTCGCGAATGGCTCTTCTACGAATCAGCAGGGCAAAGGCTGCGGATGGCCCATCGCTTCGTCGAATGGGACGGGTGGGAAGAGGGCCTCATCGACAACATCCTCGGGCCCGAGGAGAACGAGGACGACTGGTTCAAGGACATTGAAGGAATGGTCATGCGCACTGGGCTGAACAGCCCGCCCGCACCCGGGAACCCACCCAACGTCCTCGGCTCCTCTGTCAGCCGGAAAACGAAGCTGCCGTTCGCGAAGGAGAAGGAGAAGGAGCAGATGCTCAACACGACAGGGGACTACTGTGGTGGGCGTGGCGGGGAGCTCGGAAGGCGCCTGGAGGCTTGGCTCACCATCAATGGTATCGATGAGGGGCATTCAATCGCGCAGAGCTGGGAACGCGATCATGAACTGCTTAAGCATCAACAGGTCTTGGTGGAATAAATGGCACGGACGTCTTGTGCGGCAATAATCGTGTCTTCCTTGTGCTTGGGAGGAAGAGACTTGTGAATATGTATAGCTCAGGTCCGCGTTGCGCTCGACGGGTTGGCGGGAAGCCTGGGAGGCCTGGTTGTGGCCCTCTGCTTGCGTGACAACCGCTAGATCGGCTTGTCGTCCTGTCGGCCAGCTCATCATGGATTTTGGTCGGGATGCCGTATAGCGAGCGGGCTCTATTCGATGTACAACACAAATTCGAAATGCACTTCATTTATGTATATGAGGCTTGAAGCTTGGTGGCCATCTGAACCGCTTTGCCCGTCGAACTCTTGAATTGTGATCCTTCAATTATTTATCGCAAATGAAATAAATAAATAAAAATTGGGAGTCTGAATCTTCTCATTAGTCCCACCCAAAGGAACTATACCCTCCTGGACGGGACGTATCTGCTCCCTATAAACCCATGGACGTTTGTCATGTCAACATTCGAGCTCGCGCGAAGCGAGTAGGAACAGCCGCCTGGGCGCCTTCTTACTAGGAGACGGAGCAGAGAGCAGACTATCGCTCTGGAGGAGGTTAGGAGCTAGAGGAAGAAGGGGGAGATCGAGCTTCTGCGCAAGAGAGAGGAGCAGCTCCAGCCTCCAGAGCAAGCGGGGTAGTTTCGCGAGGAGCGACAAATCACGGTGATGCCTCCATTTCTCTGCCCTGTCCTGCGGACTTGTACCGTGGACCTGTCAGTGGTCCAAATTGAGCGACGTCTTCGAGGGGGGAAAAGATTGCCTTCCTCTGTGGAATGGATGTTCGTACGATTCTGAATGTTTCCCGAGCGGTATTTCTCATCGCCGATTTACATATGCTCAAATATGCATCAGTATCTCTCGAAGGCTCGCGATTCACTCCAAGGCTATTGCCGATGGCAGCTTGATCATTACTGCTATCCGAAAGCTTTCGGCCCGTGCTCGATGCGCGGCGTCTCAACCCAAAACTTAAAAGCTGTGTGGATCAGCGTCAAGCAGCTTCGCAGGTGTATATAGAGAGCGAGTGTTCACGTTGAAGATTTCTATTAACGATCATGCACAGGATTAATTAAACTTCTGAGCTCTGAATGACGTTTTCTTGAGACGAACGTTCTTGTCCATATTTCAGGGAGCCTGTCTAGCAGTACTTGGCCTTTCGAGCATCACTGATGTCAAAATATTACATCCATTCTCCTGTGACTTTGAAGAGCGGAAGCACCAGGCAAGCTCGAGCTCCAGAGCTACAAGTTCCCGTCCGTATGACGTCGATGCTTCGGAGCATATGATCCATAAATTTGAATAGCAAAGGTCGTGAAATTTTCGCTTGGGTGTGTCCACGATATCAAGTGATTTCCTTTTCGAAGTGGCGTATTTGAATCTTTGTCAGATCTTCACTGGCCATCTTCAGTTCTACGATTTTCCTCGCGAATTCGACAGTCATTCTAAAGATCGTAGGCGGTAGTCATCTGACGCTCCTCGAAGATTCTTCAAAACTTGCAAACTTATGGTTTTTCGCGGTTCCCGAAAGCTCGCCAGGATCGACCTTCGTTGGAGGACCTGGACGTGATTTTGACGCGAGTGATTGGCTCTACATAAAGGGTGAAGGCCAGTGTGGTGGAGGGTCGTTGTCTAATCCATTGTTTGGGTGGAAGAAGGGCACGCCCGGGTAGCTTCGCACATTACCACAGGCATGTGTAAGATTTAGCAATTTGTTGCTTTACAAGGCACTCCGACGAGCATATGGTTGTGTCGCAGAGTCTTTTCCCATCGCTTTGTCCACCTCTTCGCCAGACACAACGACATCGCCCATGTTCTCACACAGCTCTCTCACCGACTGCTCCAGCTCTGGGCCAAAAATGCGCTCATCGCTTCCGACCTGGAGAGTAGGGCTAGACATGTACCACATACGTTGTTGCGCCAGTCCCTGCTCGATCATCGCCTTATAATAAACGCTATTAACGAAGTTCGAGGTGCGCGATCTGGGTACATGCCTGGATACCATCGACACCATGCCATCCATGCGCCACGGCTGTCTGCAGCATTGGGGTCATGCGAGGCTTATACTACGCCACGTCAGTAAATTCACGCAAGGAGAGCGAGCATCGTTTGTACCGCCATTTCCAAGAAGATCCGCCGTTCTGGAATTGGCAAACCTTCGGAAGGTGCTTCTGGTTTAAGGTAGGGGATAGTGAGCACCGTGGACACTATCGAGTAAACCAATCGTTCCTGTGGTGTAGCGGGGGGCGTGGACGCTAAGCGGTCACAAGGAAATATCTCAACGTCGAGCAAGGCTGGGAATTTGATGCTCCTTACGAATGGCGCCCACTACCATCAGAACTTTGACGGAGTCTGGTTGACCCAAGTAGGTCTCAACGTCGTCCGGAGATTGCAGATGGATGATATCCAGATGCGGCAGCGACTCTTGGACCGCGCGAACTTCCGCACGGTCGCGGTTAACAAGAAAAAGCGGGGTCAGTCCCAGAAGAGTAAGGGCATGTGCTGAGGATCGACTCGTTGCGCCGCCACCAATAATAACGCCACCAGCCCCAAGATAAGATGGATAAGAGGCCTCAGAAGGTATCTCCATGCGCGGAAATTGGGAGCGAAGCGCGCGCAAGAGAGCATTACGAACACCAAGAACTGCAATACCATGAACTTCGTTCACAGAGCTGGATGACGAAGCGTACTATCTGTGTTCTGTCCTACAAGCTTGTATCCGCTATTAGTTGGGACCTTGACAATAGTATTGCAAGCGCCTGTTATCCGACTCTCTGGAGAAACCTCATCAAGGAAAGGAATTATCGCCGCCTTGATGGGCATGGTAACGCTTATGATCATTGGGCGCTCGTGAGCAAGTTTTCTAGATCCTGGCTTGGAGAATGGACGAACGCCGAGCCCCCGCAGTCATCGCGAGACAGAGTTTGTATCACCGCATCCGTTACTTTGCTGGTAGACCAAATTTCATAGGTATTCAATGGTGTCTGTTGGGACCAATTGGCAAAGCAGAGGTTGTGTAATGCAGGTGCGGCTGAATGAGCGACTGGGTAGCCAAACAAGTAGAATATTTTGCCCTCTGGTGGTGCTTTGAGCGGATTCATGACCCTCGGACGGGTGAAATGAGTGGTAACAGGGAGGGTTTGTAAGTTCAAAAGTTGGAATGTCAAAGAGGGAATAAGTCCGACGAGACTCCGACTGCTGATAAATCGTTGGAGAGATCACCAGGTGCGCTTCGCCAGCTTCTTTCGCGTGCTCCTCCAATAGCCACGAAACTTTCGTGGAATATTGTTCTCAGCATGCATCGATTACTTCTGTCAAGCTCCCCACAGCTTATATCTGTTCCCTCATTAGGTTGTGGGGAAAGCTTCACAGGTTATTCCTTGACATAACCATCATGGGTCGTTTTTCTCGAGTCGAAGATCGACCTACGCCGAAGGAGGTGTACAACTGGAGGGTCTATTTCGCGGCCATGATATCTACATTTGCTGCTGTCATGATCGGGTATGTCTCAACTTGCTATTTCGTAAGTATTTGGCACTTGAATCGACCTGACGCTGCCTAGGTATGACTCTGCCTTCATAGGAACATCAATAGCACTTTCTAGCTTCAAGGCCGAGTTCGCCCTCGACAAGCTTAATGCCAAAGAATTCGCTCTCATCTCTGCCAATATTGTTTCTTCGTATCAAGCTGGGTACGTATATAATCACCCGCACACTAGGCGCTCACTCAGCTTTTGCAGCTGCTTCTTTGGCGCCATCTTCGGTTATCCTTTGGGATATTACTGTGGCCGTAAGTGGGGCTTGTTGGTCTCTGCTATTGTCTTTTGCGTGGGCGCTATCCTTCAAATTGTCGCATCGTGATTATCAGCCTATCTTACAAGATTTTGTTTTGTCATCATTTACCACCCAACAGGTCATCGACAGGTCTGGGAATTATCTACGCGGGCCGTGTCATTGTGGGGCTTGCCATTGGAGCCGCGTCGAATCTAGCTGTGAGCATCTTTTACCACCGATGATATTATCCCCGCCAAACCGCTTTGCTCACACCTCCGTTAGCCCATCTACGTGGCGGAGATCGCTCCACCGGCGATCCGAGGCAGATTGATTGGCCTATATGAATTATGTTGGCAGATAGGTGGCGTCGTTGGTGAGTGGCTAACGAGATTGTTGTCACTGTGGCCTATAATTTCCCGTTCAGGCTTCTGGATTAACTACGGTGTCAGCCGTAATGTAAAGCCTGGGCACCTTCAATGGCTCATAGCTTTTGCTGTCCAGCTCATCGTATGTTTTATATCGTCCAGCATACCTCATCATGAACTTAATTCACCTTACGCATGACAGCCCGGAGGGCTATTATTCTTCGGATCCTTCGTGCTCACAGAATCTCCTCGCTGGCTAGTTTCGCGCGATCGCAATGCCCAGGCTTTGAAAAATCTTGCATATCTTCGGAATCTCCCAGAGGATCATCCGTATATCGTCGACGAATACCAAGCCATTGAAGTGACAATCGCCCATGAACGAAGTCTTGCTGGTGCAGGTTTCTGGGGTCCTCTCAGGACCGTTCTCACCAGCCGCGTGCTGATCAAGAGACTACTCATTGGTTCCAGCCTTTTTGCATGGCAGAACGGAACTGGTATTAATGCCATCAACTACTACTCGTACGCCCGGCCTTTAATCCTGCAATGCGCAGTAAATGTTTATGGGTCCTTCGTAGGCCCACCATTTTCCGCTCGATCGGTATCACGGGCACGAACACAGCGCTGCTTACTACTGGCGTGTACGGACTCAGTCAGTGTTGACGCTACTCAGAATCACCGATGTTTTCTAAGACTAGCGTTCAGTAAAACTATTTGGCGCGCTCATTTGGCTCATCTGGCTTGTTGACACATTGGGTCGTCGCTTCTTATTGATGTTTGGGTCCATTGGTGGTGCATTTTCGATGTACTACATCGGCGCCTACATTGCCATCGCCCAGCCCAATGTTGGGGGTTCTGTTGCATCTGTGCCTTTATCTCCTGGTGGAAGAAGTGCCGGTACGTCATTGATTTCCCCTTACCTCTCGATCAAATGCCCAACCATCCTGGCCTTTAGTCGCATTCTTCTACATATGGACTGTGTTCTATTCACCATCATGGAACGGCACCCCTTGGGTTGTTGGTGCGGAGTTTTTCCCCCAACACGTTCGTACGTTTACGCAGGCTTGTATGGCGGCTTCAAACTGGTTGTTTGGGTGAGTTGTTTGGACCCTTAGGCGACGTTTTGACTCATGGGAGTCCACTCAATCGCCATCTAGTTTTCTTATTGCACGATTTACTCCCCAAATGTTCTTAGCCATGGGCTATGGCGTTTATATGTTCTTTGCATCCCTGATGGTCCTATCCATCTTCTATGTGTTTGTATGTTGCTCAACTTCGTCGATCTGCATCACCACTTGACTTTCAATCTGAACTCGCCAGTTCATCCTTCCAGAAACCAAGCAAATACCTCTCGAGCGGATGGAGGAACTATTTGCGCCTGGGCTAAAACCTTGGAGAGCGCATGCAGTAGTTATGGCCCGGATCCAAGAAGACAATGCCGCGAGGAAACATGAGAAGAGACAGTCCCATGACTCCTCGGGAAAGCCATCTCACGATCATTCAGAACCTTCATGATTTATGGTTACGTCCTTAGCTGCTTATGCTATGATACCTTTCTCTCTACTCTCAGGCCACTCTCTTTCAATGCAACTGTATTGATGTCATTCTCGCCATACTTCGGCAAATTCACAGTCACGAGCGCTCGCCTCCTATCAACGGCAAACTTAAAGACACTCGGCGTCTATGCTTTTACAGGATAATGAACCATAGAGTTGTCAAAGTGTCGGATCTTTGCTTCACCTCCCCCGGCTTCATATTCATATCGAGCTTCTGAGCTTGCTTGCGCTTGAAAAGCGTCCGAAGCCAATGCAACCTTGACTCACCTCGGCGACACCACTAGCCCCGACGAGATGGACCGGTTCTCCGAATATCCTAGAAACGCGGGCACGTTTACATTACATTGCTAAATCGATTGGATGCAACTATCCGTGGAACCTGTGCAGAATCAGCGGTTTAATCTGATGCCTGTCGCCGTTCTCAGAGCAATCATGGTACACAGCGGCATACTCGTCAAAGCATCGGATCCTTTCATAACCTCATTTCACGCTTCTTAATCTCAAAAGCGTCCGGGCTGGCCATCTGATTCTTTGCGGGCTGGCGTGTACGGCGATCACATGATATATTTCTCGAAATACCTCGGTTGCACGATACCGACATTGCTCTGGAGACCCGCGACCACGCAAGCGCTAGGTTAACCACGAGGCACCTTACCGGACGCATTGCCGTGGTCCTCAACCCAACTGCTACAGTCGACGTTTGGCTGCGATGTCGCGTGATCCGGATGCCGAACGATCATCACCGATCGCAGTGTTATATCCGTAACCATCTCCGGAGTACTTTAGTTCGCGCTCCTTCTCTCACTCTCCCCCACTTCTCTCTTCATCTTACACTCACATCCTATCAGCACTCATGGCAAACGTTTTCGTAAGCCCACCGCGTCCCATGGGTGCTTTCATCATTTTACCACCTGATATTCATCCGTCATAGTTCGATATAACCATCAACGACAAGGACGCTGGGCGTATTGTGATGAAACTATACGACGATGTAGTTCCCAAGACCGCAAAAAATTTCCGCCAACTCGCAACTGGACAGCACGGTTTCGGATATGAGGGCTGCAAATTCCACCGCATCATTCCTGGGTTTGTCCTTCAAGGTGGCGATTTTGAGAAAGGAACGGGGGCAGGAGGGAAGTCCATTTACGGAGAGAGGTTTCCGGGTACAGGCTGTCTTTGTCGCTCGTGGTGTTACTTCACCCTGATATTCTCTCACAGACGAGAACTTCCAGCTGAAGCACAGTAAACCTGGGCTTCTCTCGATGGCTAATTCTGGCAGAAATACGAACGGTTCCCAGTTCTTCATTACCACCATTTCAACCACATGGCTTGATGGATCCCACGTCGTATTTGGTGAGGTTCTAAACTGACTCTTTGATTCGAAGGTCGTTCCCTCACGCCTCAAGCAGGCGAAGTGGTTGAGAACATGGATCTCGTTAAACATATAGAATCTTTGGGAACGCCGGCGGGTGAACCGAAGGCGACGATTATCATTGCTAAGTGTGGGACTGTCTAATGATTATGATATGGCTGAGACCGCAAACTATGACGCTTCAGAATTTATTTCTTTTCCTATCCACGGCCCGGAGTGCCGGCGCACGTTTTTCGCGTAAAACAAACGATTAACGCATGCTCTTGGAAGCTCACAACCGCGGCTTTTGCAAATAATATTAGTCGAGCGCCTCATCGTGCCGTCTATGGCTGTCTATGGCCCGCGAACTGCAGCCAATGACTTGTCGGGGTCGCTTACTAATTCTGAATATCTGATGGTAACAGTTCGGTAATCGCCGAATCTGTTAAAACAGATAGCATCATCGTTGGGTCTTGCGCACCGCCTCTCTTTTCATCTCTCACCATGTCTAACGTATTCGTAAGTCAAACCCTTGACTATCTTCAGCGATCCCCCTTAATTGCTCCGATCCGTATTGATCCCACTTCATATCACAGTTCGATATCACTATCGACAGCCAGCCCGCTGGTCGCATCGTCTTCAAGTTGTACGACGATGTCGTTCCTAAGACCGCCAAAAACTTCCGCGAGCTCGCAACTGGCCAACACGGCTTCGGTTACGAGGGATCTTCTTTCCATCGCGTGATTCCCTCCTTCATGCTCCAGGGAGGCGACTTCACAAAAGGCAACGGCACTGGCGGCAAATCTATCTACGGCGAGAAGTTCGCAGGTGTGTATTTCCGTCTCATCCGATTTCATCGATCTGATCCTCTGTGCCCCTGGGTTGTAGATGAGAACTTCCAGCTCAAGCACACGAAGCCTGGTCTTCTGTCCATGGCCAACGCCGGAAAGAACACCAACGGCTCTCAATTCTTCATCACTACCGTCGTAACCTCTTGGCTTGACGGCGCCCACGTCGTCTTCGGTGAGACGCGTCTATGACCAGTTTAAATTCACTTTATTGACTTGTATACTTTTCAATCAGGCGAGGTTGTTGAGGGTATGGAGATCGTGAAGAACATCGAGAAGCTGGGATCTGCTTCAGGCAAAACCTCCAAGAAAGTCACGATCGCCAAATCTGGCACCGTCTAAGGACTTACTGATCGAAGTTAAGTATGGAGAACTCGAACACTTTTTGTAACATACGTACGATAAGATTCTGCTGGAGTTGTACGAGGTACAGAAGTGAAATGCCAAAGAGATAAGATCCTCACGCGTACGGTCAGATCTCGCTTGCAACATGGAACACCACACTAGTGGTCGTAAGTCGCTATCTTGGTTGATGCACTGGTGCTTCATCTTCCATAACATTCTTCCCTCCAGATCTGGGTTGCGCGCATAGGAGGAGCCTTATCGTTTAGAGATAAGATCGACTAATTCCGTCAGGTAAGCTCTTGACCAAATTGGGTACCTGCAGGCTACAGCTACCTCTCTGGCCACCATGTGGCCACTGTGGTATCGCAATGGAAGGATTGGGTGAACAGCTGGTAGCCGCTATGTCCGCAAGTTTATCTTTGGAGCTCGAGGTCCGTCCCCAGGAGGCTTTCAACTGGCACCCACCATCCATCACCAGTGACCACTCATGGCAGACCATTTTCCTCAGCAAGCTAAGCAGGCCTCAGAGACCGACAAGCTCCTACCACATGACAGTTTCAGTGGCTCCGCATTTGGGACCAAGTGCCTCGGTTCCAAGGGTCTTAGCTATGCTCAGAGTTACAAAGATGGTCGAGACGGCGGTAATCATGAACTTCCACTCACCTTTCCGCGACTCACTGCTTGACCTTTCACTTCATAGTGGCACAATGTGGAGGATCTCGTGGCGACTTCTCCCAGACAAAGCGGCAGTTAGGTAAATCATCGCCACAGTACAGGCGCCACTCGGAGGAAATACTTCTTCTCACTGTCACTTGGGCAACAGGTCTGTTCAGTGCAGTGTTCCTCATATTCAACTGCATCATTGGAACTGGGTGAGTTATTTTATGTTTCTGATGCGTACGGGTGGAAAAGCTGCTTATATGCGCTATGAAATAGGATTTATGCGACGCCAAGCATCATCCTACGCTCGTCCGGCAGTGTTGGTATCGCGTTACTTACGTGGATCGTCGGAGCACTTCTGGCATCGACGGGCATTGCTGTGTACATTGAGCTCGGGACGGTGAGTTGCTAACAGTGCGATGTAGGCACATGAATGACTTGTTATCTCTCAGGGTCTACCACGCAGTGGTGGAGAGAAGAACTATCTTGAGTTCATGTATCGTCGACCTCGTTTCTTGATCACATGTATATTCGCCGTGTACATTTTACTAATGGTGAGTTTCATAATCAATTATCGCGTTATATTCCTACAGACATACGACGTGCCAGAGGTCGCAAGCTGCGAATAGCATTGTCTTTGGAGAATGT
Source organism: Tricholomella constricta (assembly GCA_013368375.1). Classification (NCBI taxonomy): domain Eukaryota; kingdom Fungi; phylum Basidiomycota; class Agaricomycetes; order Agaricales; family Lyophyllaceae; genus Tricholomella; species Tricholomella constricta. Next base: position 520,766 of record JAACJP010000007.1, on the reverse strand, counting down.
AAGGCAGAATTGCAACATTTCTCACTCGGAAATAACGTTACGTCATTGTAGACGTCGTACACTCCCTCTCTATAACACCTTCTCGATACAACACCCGCGCTGTAGCCTTTCTCTGCTTGACCTTTTGCTTATTGATCCACGGGGTAACACCGACGGTTGGTCTTCGCTTGCAGAATACCCTTGGGCTCTCCAAGCTCGTGATACTTTTCGCAATTGCGACCTTCGGCATGTTTTGCCTGACGAGAGTCCCTGGGTTTTCTGTCGACGAGAGCTACGAAATGCCAGATAATTTTACATGGTCGAAGTTCTGGGAAGGAAGCGGCACGACAGGCGTAAATGCATTCGCCACGGGTCTCTTCAACGTTCTATGGTGAGCTGATCATCCACAGATGACGCAGCCAGTGTTATTCGCTGACATGTTCCCGAAGGTCGTTCGAGGGCTACACTCGGGTAAATCAGGTACTGTCGGAAGTCCGAGACCCTGTACGAACGATCCAACGTGCGGCACCTCTGGCCATGCTACTAGTGACTACAGCCTACATTTCTGTGAACGTTGCTTACTTTGCAGTGGTCGCCAAAGCCGACATGTTAGGCAGCGGAACGATTGTCGCGTGAGTAGCTTCAGACGTTTGCTACATTTTCATAAGACTCACGTAAGTTCCTCAGTGCCCTGTTCTTTCGTAATCTTTTCGGTGCTACAGCGGAGAAGGTGAAGTCTAGAAGGCTTTATGTTATGCCCACGTCAACGGCCTGACGATCTATGCGCTTTAGGCAGTCAGCATCATTATTGCCATCTCGATGCTGGGTAACCTGCTCGCTGGAATCTTCTCTGGTGGTAGAGGTATGTTTAATTCGACTATTAAGTGATCTGATGATCCTCACATCTATATACCAGTGATACAAGAACTTGGTCGCGAGGGAGTCCTTCCTCATTCCTCCTTTTTCGCGAGCAACGAACCTTATAACGGACCCTTGGCCGGATTATTCACACAGTATCTCTTCTCATGTATCCTTATGCTAGCGCCACCTCCGGGCGACGCGTATCTTGTCCTTGTCAGTTGTAAGTTCTTCGCGTCCTGTTTCGTCAGTTCTTGCCCTCCAACCAAAATCATTCCGGCAGCTTCAATGTACTCCATCTCGATGATCAATACTCTCGTGTCCTTCGGACTGCTACTTTTACATACACCACTATATCGCGAATGGAAGTGGAGCCCGCCATTTCGCGCGCCGAAGTTCGTCATCATCATTTTCTTCCTCTCAAACGTCTTCCTTGTTACCGTGCCTTTTATTCCACCCGTCCCTGGATCCAGGACCTATAAGCACCTTCCTTACTGGGTAAGCACTTGCCTAATGTTAACCCCTGTGCATACACTCATCAAGGCCCATGTTGCTGTCCCAAGGCGCACGTCTTTGGAGCATGTCTGGTGTCGCTGGCTGGCGTCACTTATTGGTATGTTCGATACAAATGGATCCCAGAGCGTAATGGATATAAACTCGAGCGGGAACGGATTGTCCAACCGGATGGTGCAAGGGGGTGTCACATGTGACATTCCTTATATAGGGTTAGTGAGTTAGTCCAAGCCACCAGGTCCTTAAAAAAAAAATGACATCAGTTAAAAGGGACTTGTCTTTGGCCCGGGACCAGACCTGGGCTTGTGTTTTGAGAACTGCTCAACATCTGAAGGTATATAGAGCACTAGTTTCAAAAATATTGCTTGATATGGGCGTGGGAAGTTCAGGGTCCTAGGTGTATTGAAAGTCGCGACATGGTTTCTTAGTATTTGGACCCACTGCAAACCACTTCTTTATTGTGGCAACATTTCAGGATGCTTACTATCTTTACTATTCTAATCTGACAATCATGTATACTGTTCCAAGTGTAATGCACAAGTCAAAGATTTTAAACAGAGGTTTCATTCATACCTTGGTGATTGTCAAAGTTTCAGCTTCAGAAGTGTACAGCTTGAGCACTGCATAACTGGTTGGGTCTGTGAGGTATGCAACAGGGAAATGTGGAGGAGCGACAACATTGAGAATGATGTCAACAACAACAGTCAGGTGATCGGACCGTGTGCCGGACTGCCTTATTGGGTAATTAGTTCCCAGCAATAGTTAGTTAGTCCAGGAGATTCTCCCGTTAAAAAAAAATTCGACCCTATATGCTTAATTTTTTTTCTGACACCCCCTTGGGATGGTGCCTCTCGTTATGTGCTACGGCACATCTATTCCATAGGGGCGAGTTGAAGGGACAGTCCAGGGAGGTCACCTTGGCCATCTTTCGAGATAAGCGTAAGCTTCCTATTGCACCCGCGCAGGAATTGTTGCTCAAACGTGCGCGTAAAAGTTGCCGTTCAAACATGGGTTCAGAAAGTCTGTTTGCCAGGGACGCATTTGACGACTCAGCACGTGCCAAACGTACCTTACGCTACCCTTACACAACTCCCACCATCATTTGTAGTATATGCGTAGGTGCGCCAACGCCACTCATTCAATTGGTGTGGGTTGTCGGAGGATGTGAAAAGTTTTCGAGAGTCAGACTATTTTCGGTGCATCGTGCGAGAAATTTCGGTTGGTCTTCTGATCAAACTCTCCTGCTATCCAGTCACATGCCAGCATCGCCCGTCTCGGACTCAACTCTCCAGGGTTAATCAACACCCACAGAGCGCCATCCCTGTGTTCAGGAAAAAATCCTATCAAACAAAAACCACCGTGGCCGAGAGGGACCGAGCCTCGAAACTCGAATCTGGGATGTTCATATCTTCCAATTGACCTCTGGGCTAATAAGAACGCGAGGTCGGGCCCTGAGTTTTCCCCTCCTTCTTCCGTCGTGTCTTGCTGCCTTTGTTCGCATACTTGACTCGCCAGCATGCTCAATGAACATATAGCTACTGCTCTCGAAATGTAAGTGGATTTTCCGGCCGGACCGGAAGTACTCAGACTATCTTTGCAGACGAATACACGACAATCTTCACATTTTCGCTGTTGGTGGGTTCCAGTCGTCGCAGTTGGGTTCTGACATGGACTGAGGGCACTGGCAGTAATCCTGTTCTATGATTACCTTGTTACAATCGGTGCGTGGTTGGTTTGCCTCTTTCAAGGCTTCGGTTTGACACGCGCATAGGGGATGAGGTCGAATACATGTGGATGCGACCCAAGGCGCGCAGCACATGGTTGTTTTTCATGAATCGATACTTTTCGTTGTTGTCCAACATCGCTGTGACAATTCTTGGATTTACGAGCCTTCCGGACAAAGTGCGTCGTGTTACACTTCGAAGTCGCTATCTGGTACTTATGTCGATATGGTGGCGTCTAGACGTCTGATTCAGATTGTCTTCCATCTACGTTTCGGCTTATCCTGATATTCCCCTCGTAGCTGTAGAAGATATAACATCGCTCGTCAAGTGTTGTTGATTATAAATCAGGCGATCATATGTCGTGAGTCGTTCCTGGCGGTCTCCCACTGCTTACTATGCTGATCACGTCTGTCAATCTGGAGTACTTTTCTCCTTACGCATTTACGCCTTGTATGGCCGCTCTTTCCGTTTGTCGGTCTTCTTGCTCTGTACAGCAGCAGTGCTCGGGGCAGTTGCTCTTGTAAGGCTTTCTTCTCGGACATTCACTTCCATGATCCTTATGGCTTGCAGGCTCAATTATTCGGTCAGAAGAGTGATCCATCCAAAATCTTTGCAGGATGTCACATTGGATTTTCGCATCAAACGTAAGTAATTGCCCGGAACATCTTCTTATTCTTCATATCCCTAAGCTACCCTTCTTCTCAGTGCCTTTCGTGCGTGTCGGTTTGCTTACAGGGCACTTCGTGGATATGAACGTTTCAGGAAAATTTAGGTCTTTCAGGCGCATGGGGAACATTATTCCTCTACGACTTCATACTTTTCGGTCTTACGTTGTTCAAAACATGGCAGACGAGACGCGGCCATGGTGACATTCCAATCGTGAAATTGATCTTCAGAGATGGTGGGTGGGGTCCAGTACTTGAAAAAACCTCCGTTGAGCGCTCACCGAAACTTCTGTCAAAAAAGGTGCAATATATTTTGCGTAAGAGATACTTGATTTATCCATGACGATAATACACTAACGCGATTTTAAAGTGTCGTCACCTTCGCGAACGCAGCTAATATTATTACGTATTGGGTCAGCAAACTTTCTGTCCTCCTCCTCCTTCTATGAATATTCTGACAACGCCCCAATGGCGCACGAGCAGATCTGTGGTGTACGTCCTCCTTTCGATACAAATATAAAAAGGAAAAACACTGTCTAGAACTAACTCTCCCGCATAGCCTTTCATGAAAGGTGGTCTCTCCACCTTCTCAGCATGGTGAGCGAAATCACACTCTCAGGTCCCCCTCTCACCCTCACTTACTCGCTCGCTTTCTCGCTCTACAAAGCATATCCTCAGTGATGATGTCGCGCCTCATGCTCAACCTCCACGCCGCCACCGACCTCGGTCTATACTCCACCTACATCCCGCGCGCCGCCCCAGACGAGATGACAGACTCTTCCTCCTCGCAGCCGTGTAGGACCGTCGAGCTCGACACGCTGTGGACCGCCGATCTCGAGCGCAGCCACCCCGGCCCCGGCCCAGGCCCCCGCATCTCGGACCCAGATTCGCGGATCCTCCACGATCTCGGCGTCCCCCATCCCCCTCCTTCACCAGCGCCGCCTCGTACCGCAAGTTGACCGCCGCCGCCAACGCTTTGTTCCCATTTCTCGTTCACTTTTATATTGGTATCCGCAGTTCTCGTCTTCGTTCCATCTCTCTCTCTATTGTGCTCAATTGATTTCACGCACAGTCGCTCGTAACACCCCCCCCCAGTCTTCATGTAGCAATAACTTGTTTCGCTTGTACGTATGTGTATGTACGGATGGTAATATGATAGGACACAGTGCGTAATAATACTACTCTACAGCCTGCAATCTACATAATCATTAGCTATTGTCGTTTCTCAATCTGCAGAAGAGGGCCGAGGTCGGGAGGGGTATGCGCGCGATAGGTATCGAAACAGATACACGAAAATATTCTGAATGTAAGAGGAGGAAAGAGATAAGAGGTCAGAGCGCTATAAGAGTGTCCAAGCCGGAGCCCCCAGGATGTTGTTTACAGATCGTGATAGCGTAGCTCGAGAGCGGGGGGACGGGGAGATCATGAAAAGTATCGAGCGTAAGATAAGAGAACAAAGAGAACAACCGACGTTCAACGTCGGTGCCGGGACAGGGCATTTGCCATCGAGAGCATACATGCGCTGCGAGACCGAAAAATTCGGAAGGAGAGGGGAGAGGGGAGGAGCCAAGCCGAAAGGAAACACAATCCAAGCTGAGCCGATACTTGGAAGCGAACCACGAAGCTGTTGGGCGGGGAGTGCAATCAATGGCTCCCAGCGCGCATCTTCTTTCCCTCAAATGCGCTCTGTACCTGCGCCGTGACATGCTGCTGCTTTCCGTTCCCATTCCCACCGGCGAAGCCATCCTGCGCGCCCGCAAAAGAGCTAAAGAACGGCGTCGCAGGGCTCAACGTCGAAGGCGTGTCGCGCGAGTGCTGCGACGAGTACGTGAGCGCGGGCGAGATCAGGGACGGCGACGACGAGTCCGTGTCGTACGTGGCCGGGCTGAGGGTCTGATTATGATTATGGTGGCTGAGGCTGTGGGTGCGATTGTGGTTCGCGATCTGCTGCATCTGGTTGTTCTGAGTTTGATTCTGGTTCTGGTTCTGGCTCTGATTCCGGTGGTGGTGGTGGTTGGGATGGTGGTAACGTGGCGCGTGCTCAAAGGGTTGCTGGTGCTGTTGCTGTTGCTGGTGCGATTTCTCGTAGTGGATGCCGATATTGTTATTGTTACTATTACTATTACCATTCGTGTTGTTGCTGCTGTTGCTGTTCGGAGATAAAATGACGTCGCCGTCGTAGATGCCAATCGCGTCGCTGTTCTTGTTCGTGTTGCTGGTGCCGTTGCTGCTGTACATAACTTGATTCTGGTTCTGGTGGTTTTGTTTCGGGGCCTGCGGGTGGTTCGAGCCCGTGATGCTCATGCTGCTGTGCTGATAATGGCGCGTCGGGGCCGCGGCAGCCGGCGCCGCGCGGTGCGGGAGCGTCGACGAGCGGAGGTGCGCGTGTTGGTAGTGATGGAGACTCGGGTTCGGGTTCGGCGACACCTGGCTCTGAGTCTGAGTCTGCGGCTCGACCTCACCACGCGACAGTCGCGCATTCACGTGTGCAGGGTGTATGCGGTGATTATGCTTCGCCCCAGGCACACCCCCACCTCCTCCGGTTCCAGCCCTCCCAAACTCACTACCGCCGGCGGCAGACGCATGGAACTCGTCCTCTCCCACAAGAGGCATACCCATCCCGAGCGATGGCGAGAACTGCGGCTGTGCCTGCGTCTGCGTGCGGTACGCCCGCATCCCCATGCCTGCATTGCCCATGACGCCAGTCGGGAGACTGGCCTCGCTATCCCGTCGGCGGCGCACGAGATCAAGCGGCGGCGGGGGCGGGCGCCGCCTTTGTTGCTGTTGCTGCTGCTGTTGCTGAGCAGCCGAGTCCGCATGCGCACGCATAATGAACTCTTCTGTGGCCGTATAGCCGCTCCTCGCCTGCTGCACATTCGAGCGAAGGTGCAGCTGTTGTCGCGAATGCGGGCGCGGTTGATGTTGAGGTTGCGGGGCGCCATAATCGTACTCGTACTCGGGACGGTTGCTCGCAAATGCATCCTGGGCGTACAGATGCGACGGGGAAGGCAGAGGCAAGGGCAAAGAGTCCTGGTACGTAGAGACGTGGCCGCGCAGCGACTCCAGGAGTACGGCCATCGCGGGATCCATGGGCGGAGGCTCCGCATGCGCATGGTACGGGCTGTGGTGGTGGACGGGGGTGTGCGTGCGCGAATGCGGATGAAGGTGCGGATGCGGATGGGGGCGGCGAGCGGCAAGGGAGTAGTCCACCGTGAAAGGCGGAGTGTGCGTCCGTATAGCGCCGACGGGGTTGTGGCTGTAGTCGGGGAAGAGCTGCTGAGGCGTGGGGATGCGGAGTGCAGGGAGGGGTGGGGCAAGCGTGGGCTTGGAGCGCATATCCTGGCCGTGAAGGTTGAGCAGGGCAGCTTGGGCGATCGTGAGCCGCGCAGGTGACTCTTCGCCCTCCCGAGACATGCGTTCGGTCCTCTGTGCGCGAAGAGGAGTTTCCGGTTATCATGCAAGGTAAAATCGGGGAAGCCAGTGAAGATAAGCGCCGGTAAGGAAGAGTGAACCATTAAATATATGCGCGCAAGAAGGCAAAAATCCAATGAGCACAGATTCGACAGCGCAGCAAAAGAAAAAGGACTACCCACCCTCAATTCTCGCTGCTCCGCCGTATCCGCAAACCGTACCGAGATCCGGCTACCCGTGTCGTTCCAGCCGCGGACCATGCGCCCATGCAGGCGCTCAATAATTTCCTCTGCGCCGGCACGCGTTTCGAATCTATGTTAACCATAGATTAGCTTGCTCTTTGCCCGAGGCTACTAAACTGGTAAAGGGGAATGTGGACAAGGGGAGGAGCGGCGGGGAAATGGAAAACATGGAAACTGAGAAGAGAATGAAGAAGACGGGAAGGTGATGCAGGAAGAGAGAAGGATAAGAGGCAAGGAGAAATGAGTGTATTCGAACAGGACGAACACGATGATGAGAGGAGGGAGATATGCGGAATAGGAGAGAAGAAGCAAAGGGGAAAGGGAGACAGAGAAAGGAATAGAAAGAAGGAAGGGGCAGTGTGGCGCAGGGTGCAGAGAACAAGAAAGGAAGGCGGAGAAAGCGAATATATGCGCACCGGACAAATGCAATGATGCGCGGGGGATTGCTAAGGCGCGTCTGGAAGAAGCGCGAGCTGCTGATACGGTGCGGTGACACGAGCGCCGCGAGTGTCTACAGTCGTACGAAGTACAGTCAGCCCTAATCCTGAATCCCGCACAACGGATTCTGGAAGTGCACAACATAAAATTCGAACTCACCGGCTCATCGATGCTCAACGGGAGCCTTAACCGCGCCCAGTCAGCATCGCATATACAGAAGAGAAATAGAGGAGAGATATAGGGGAAGGGAAACAAGGGAGCGCACGCACCCTTCCATATACAGATTCGTACTATTCCGATCATGCAAGCTCTCCATCTTGGCCTTGAACGACGCGCTCCCACCGCCGTCCTCGCTACCCCATTCCTCCGACGCGTGCGTGTCGAGATGGATGTTGAGCGGGAGCGTGAGCGGCGCTTGGGCGTGCACAGAGGCGGAGTGGGAGCCCGTGCCCGGGATCTTGTGCGCTTGCTGAAGAGAGGGAGAGCGGAAAGGTAGGCAACGTGTAGGCGGCCTTGATAAATTACGCATTACGTACCTTGGAGAAGGTGGGATGGAGGTTGCGGTAGCGTCTGAGAGAAAGGATGCACTTCTCCGCGGCCTCGACGGTCTCAAACCTATAAACAAATTCAGAAGGATTCATTATTACTTCATTACGCCACAATATAGGTTAAGATCGGAGTAAAAAGAACAACAGGAGTGGGATTAGGACGCGGGAGGACTTACAACACGAACCCGTATCCGCTCTCGCTGTCCCTCACGTGTCGCGTGAAAGTGCGGACACTGCGCACCGCGCCGAAGGGTGCCGCTAACGCGAAGAGCTGGTCCTCGGGGAAGTGGGGAGGCAACCCGTTAATATACACATTTGGCGTCTTGCCCGTCTGGTCCGGCGCGTGTGCGTGCTGGTCCGTGGGCGAGTCTTCTGTTGCGGAGGGGCCTTGGACTGTGGAAACAGAGGTGGAGGAGGGTGTGAATGTGAACTTGGGACGCGAGCTGGAGTTGGAATTTGGATTGGAGCTAGAGAGAGGAGGGAGGGGGATGGTGGAGTGGGCAGGGGCGGGTGGCAGCTGCGGGGAGGTTGCTTCTGTTTGGATCTGTGCTTGAGTTTGTGCATGGGCTTGAGCTTGAGTTGGTTTCTGAGCCGGAAAGTGCGAGGGAAGGACGGGCGAGTCGTCGTCTGCTGGTAATTCTGGAAGATAGAAATCAACGATAGAAATAAAACCAGATTGACGTAGTGACTCACGGGACTGGTGAGAGTAAGCGCGAGATTGCGACTGGGCGAGAGACAAAGACATGGAGGCTGCAGAGTCATTAAGGCCGAGTGAAGAAAGGTAGATCTCGACATCGGACGAGGACTCGTCTTCCTCCTCGTCGGTGGTTGTGTCGAGGCGTATAGCGGCGCTTCCGGCGCTGCTGTCCTGAGAACAGGCTGGGCTGGCGAGAGTGGACTGATAGTGCGAATATGAATTGTTGGAGCTGGAGAGCGGGGACACAGACATGGACAAGGACAGGGAGACGGAAGGACTGTGCTGCTGAGCGGGGGAACTGGCAGCGGAAGGGTCGGAAAGCGGGGAGTCGGGGAGGGGGGGTAGGGGCGGGGATGCAGACATGATACCGATAGATGGACGATAGAGTTTACAGTGTAGCGTGGGTGACGCGTGCTGGGGTATTGCGTACAAGTACGTATACGGATCAATAGCAGATTCAATAGCAAATATCAATAATAAACTTAAGAGGATAGCTGGGCTCGGGCTACGGGATGATGGGGGTAGGAACGAACCAAGAGCAGAACCAGAATCGCAGTCGTCTGCTTTATATATATGCATCTCCACCCCAGAACATTCGATCCAGAGACGCGCTGGCGACGCACAGTGTCCTAAGCCCGAAGCACATTGACCAATGCGGTAGTCCGATATCCATATCCAGCTCGGTGCAGGTGCTATTTATGGACTGCACGGCGTCCGAGGAGAAGGGATCGTCGCTCAATTAATAGGGGAGCTCAAAGTTGCCGCTGAAGGGCGCTGAAGGCGGCTGCGCTGAACGGAAATGTGATCAAGTCACAACAGGTAACAGTGTGACAATCAGTGACAGTTCTCATATCCTTCGCAATCAGTTTGATTAAAGTCATCGTTGAGAGGCCGTTCAAAACAAACAGTCCTCCTCCTCCTCGCAATGCCATGCAGGAAGTCTATGTGATAGGGTTCTACAAACATATTTTTGGTTTTGGTCTTCTCTGCTTTGGAAATGAGTGCTCAAATAAGGGAATGTTCTTGAGTACACCAGGCAACATCTGATAAAATTTTCCTCTGTGGCAGCAGACTTTTTTTCCAGAGTGACATTTGGTATATAAGAAAGTGCATGTAGATGTATTGAGAACAGAGCTCGAGGGAACGGGTGGTATAGGTGTACGATCTACTGCGTGATGATGACTAATGTCACGTAGGCGTTCAGCGGGATCAGCCCCAGCCACCTTCAGCGACCTTCAGCGGCAACTTTGAGCTCCCCTAATGTTGTACATCATTCAACATCGGCATTCCCCGACACGTGGATTGGTCCCCTGGCTGACCCGAAATCTTTTCCCCACCGTCTTGTCCTCAAGGTCGCTGCCGTCCACTCACACTCTTTTTGCCTTCCTTCCACCATGATCTTTACGCGCCTCGCCTTTGTCGCCGCCCTCGTTGGCGCCGCTGCCGCAGAGTTCAAGATCCTTTCCCCCGGTGCTGACGTCTGGTGGGGTGTGTACGAGTTGAACATTCTTCTTCTTCCTCGTCGTTGACCCGTCTCTTCCCGTCCTACAGTCGCCAAGTCCCTGAACACCCTCACTTGGACATGCAAGGACCCTGCCGCCCTCCAGACCTTCACTGTCCTCGTCGCCAACAAGGTCAGCATCCCCCCTTCTGCCTTTCCCCAGAATCTGATGTTGTTTTGATTTCCAGGACCAGAAAGTGCTTACCGCCCCCATCGCTATCATTGGCGTCCAGAACAACTTTGATTGCTCCAAGACCATCACCCAGGACCAGATTAGCGCACCCCCCGGCACCGGCTACACTATTCTGTTTGCCAACACGCTCAACCAGACTGACGTGCGTCTTGTTCACTCTTTTTCAATAACCCTTGCCCTTCCCTTCTGTCTTATCTTAGACTACAACTAACCCTACCCCTAGGTCTTCGCCAAGTCTGAAGAGTTCGAAATCAAGCCCCTCGGCTCTGCCTACCCCACCTCCACACCAGGCATAAACACCGGCGGCCCCTCCCCCACGGGCACTGACACCTCCAACGGCAATGCCTCCGCCTCCGGCACACCCCCTAAGAACAGTGCCACCACCTCCCCCGTTGGTGCCAAGCTCGTCGCAGGCATCCTGGCCGCTGCGACCGTCGCGATATTTGCGCTCTAGTGTTCTAGTGTGATCACTTGGATTCTTCGGATCCTGGGGATGGATCAGCGGCGGTGGAAGACGATGGGGTTGTGTGCGTGATTTATAAAATCTGGACTTGGGCTTCCCTTACCTGCATCTTACACGTATCGGTTACGGACCTTAGGTACCTTGTTGTTGTTAATGTTGTTATCGACCATATACCATTCTCTTACCAAAACTTGGGTCCTCACACGTCCTGACCGGCATCTTTGGAATGGAGGGGACCTCCAAGATGTCAAACTCGAAGGCACTATGATGTAGTGGTTGTCACTCAAATCCTGATGCAATAGCCACTGGGCAGCTTTTTTTTTTTTTTTTTTTTTTTTTCTTGGTTGGATCACAAGCGCTCATGCAAGGGACTCAACGTAACAGAAGGAACTCGGCGGTAACAAACAAACCTTTACGCAAGGCTTATTCTATTGAGAAACCCCCCTTCGTTTTACGCAATGCTGCTCACAAAATCATACGAGTCCTCTCAAAAGTTTAACGTGACGGCGTTCTACTCTGTGATGAGATCACGCAGCCTATAAACCAACATTATGGCGCTATGGTGTAGTGGTTATCACTCGGGATTTTGAAGCACCGCTCCGATTTGATTTCCCGTAACCCAGGTTCGAACCCTGGTAGTGCCTGTTGATGTCATGTACCGTCTGTACATTCTTTTGCTCTGCTTGGCCTACACCGTTTTTGGCTTACTTCTCACTTCTGGCAAGCTTGAATTCATCGTGCATTGAAGTACTTTTTTTTTCCTTTTCACTGGAACTAAGTAACGCCACAGCATGCACCAGTGGTTGAAAAAAGCTAACTTGTGTTTCAAATTTGATGCGATTTATTTTTTCGTCTTACTCAACGTCAATTTTGGCTCATATTATGCATCTCACAAGAGTTGCGCGTATTATCGGAAGACCACCATAGCTACCATAGTATCTAGCGGTGTTAGAAATCTTACAAAACCTCGACGCGTCAATTCGATTGAACGTCACGCGACTTACTTAGTCACGCTGATACATTGTGTGACAGAACGCGAAATAGCTTGTTTAACGTCCTTATGCTGCACCTCCCACCACCAATGCAGAGCTCCAGCCTCACCCACTTCCCGTCGACGCCCGTGGCATCGCAACACAAAACTTTCGCCTCACCAGGGCTGAACTACCGGCCACTGAACTCCTCCCCGCTCGCGTCGCCCAGTGCCCGCAAATCATCCCCTGTGGCAGCGCGTCGGCGCTCACAGTTCAAGTCCAGGACGCCCAGCACGCCTGTACAGAACCTCTCGCACACTTACATACATGCGCGTGCCATTGGATCCAGCGGTGGTTCAGTATTTGGGAGCGGGGGAGGTGAAGCGGTTCCGGCTGGGGAGGACCCGCAGAAGGCGTTCCTGAGAGAGAAGTTCAAGGCGAGATGTTTTGAGAGGGCGGCTAGGGCGCGGGAGAAGGCTATCAGGAGACGGAGATATCAGAGTGAGGCGAGTAGCGATGGGTTTGACGAATCTATGGGGGAAGAGGATGAAGAAGATGATGATTCTATAATGCAGGACGAGGCGAGTGTTTCCTCGTATTTTGGGTTTGGGATGGCAGACTTACTGGGCTGTTGTGCTAGCTGTTTCGCAGGATCGTGGAGAGTGCAAATCGGAGAGAGCGATACTCGTTCCGGACCTCCTATGCTCACGATGTTGGTTCCTCGTTCGACCCCGACATGGAAGATGTGAATGAATGGGAAGACGAACTTGCAGGCGGTCAGTACATTTTGTCTCAAATTCAAATCCTTCTTGACAATAGTCGTCGTTACACAGTTGAACCGTCACAGGCCTCCTTGTCGACAATACAGCCGCCGCATGAATTAACACCAATTGACCTTGACGATGAGGAGCTGGACGCGTACGCAGAGGAATGTGCAAGAAGGGCAGCCCTGGCTGACTTTGAGGATATACCACAAGAGGAGCTGTTCAGTCTCAGCGATGTGGAGGATCTGGAGCATGGGGGCGACGAAGATGTAGAGATGATGCATTGAAAATCGAAACAATTGTACTACGTTATAGCACTTCTTGGGACTGTACTACTTACATCGCTTGTATGCAATCAGCCATCGGCTCCATATTTGCAACCTAAATGTCGACTATCGCCCAGTCAGGGGATAGCTACTACTGCTTTATACCGATACAGACACTCCCAGGCTCTGAAATCGAGACGCTTCCATATTCGCGTTCGCGTTCATTGGTTCTGTTTGGGTACGCGGACATGTCGCGTGACCTCCGAGTCGACGCCTTGAGAAGGTCTTTGCACCGGCTTCATGTTCTATTCAAACCGATCAACGAGATGCACTTTCTCAGCGTTTCAAATAGCCCTGCGCGAACGGAGCTCACACGGGTTGACGTGTTCCTTGATATCTGGATCTATTTCTCTGACAGCGAAATCAATCTCGACTAGTATCGCCGAGGGCGCTCAGACTTTTCAATTCACCAGCACTGCTAGTTCTCTGCCCACCATGATAACGCTACGCAAAGAGCGTATTATATGTCTCGGGATCTTCATCATCGTAACTATCATTCTCTCGACGATGAAGATCGACTTCTTGGGGTCGGATAACATGATTTGGCAGTACGAGCCGCCTTTGCGCGCTCCACCTAAAGAAGCAGCTGAAAAGGTCGTTGTTACTCCACCTGCTGCGAAGACGACGACTACAACGACAGCGCCTCCAGATATAAATGGAGGCTCGGCTTCAAACGAAGAAACAGAAGAGAAACCGCCAGCTATAGGGCGCTTCACGACTATACCAGATGGTTCTCATGTAGAGGGATTTACTCTTGTCGACAACCTTTACCTGCGAAACGGGACTTTCTATGTGGTGACCTCGGACGTGTCTAAGTTTCCACCTGTGCGGAATATGATATCTCTGCCGCTGAAATTAGAGCTGGATGTCAATCTGGAACCGACGGACGAGGTAAGCATATAATCGTTATGCTGTTGCTTTCTTCACAATATCAGTAGCAATTACAATTCTTAAGTGCCGAGGATGTGGAGAGCGCGCTAGGAAAGCATGCGATACGCGTTGAGGGTCTCACTGTCATCGTCTACGATCCAACTCAATTCTTAAGTGTTCGTATCCCTGCGTTTACTCCCGCGTTCGGTCTCGCTGATATGCTCACTCTTGACAGCATTTCTACCATTGGTGGGGAGAAATTATCCTAGGTGCTTGGCGGATCATCTCTTTCGAGGGATCGAAGACGAAGGAAATTCTGACACCAAAGAGGTTTTTGCTGCCGGTAAGCCCAAATTCTCGACTGCACCTCGACCCCTTCGCATTTACGCGGTCTCGCGCGCATGGTACAGTTCTCTGTCAAAGGAGAGTTCAGAGATCCTGCTGGAATCAATGCTCCCCTTATGCGCGCTGCCTTCCCTCATGCTTCAATAGAGGAGTCTGACTACTGGAACGACCATATCACGCTGAACGCCACCGTCGTTTTTGACCGTGTCATGCTAATAAGTCGCCCATCCGCGCATAGACAGTATGTTAACCAGCAGCATCTTCTCTATGCGCGCCTTCCTCACACAGTTATCCTTCACTAGCCCCTGGGCCGATAGATGGACCAAGATGATTGCTGGGACGATGAACATCACAGTCACCAAGGACTTCTGGGCCCCTATCCGCCAATCCCTGGTCCAGAACACCCTGGGCTATGTCCCAGAGGCTTGGAGAGAAGGGCGGACGGTGCACGGCGTCAAAGAGCCCACTCCCAAACCACTCGTCACGTACATCTCCCGCCAAGATGTTAGGAGACGATTGGCGACGGACGATCACGAGGCTCTCGTCAAGGCGCTCGCTGATCTCGAAGTAGAGGGTATATGCGAATTTCGTGAGGTTCGGATGGAACAGCTGAGCCTAAGAGAGCAGATAGAGCTTGCGGCCAGAAGTATGGTTAGGCTTGAGTTCCATTGTTTGACTCGCTGAGTCTGTCATGTTGATGGCTCTTGGTTCTTCCCCTTCCTGCGTTTAGATCTTCGTCGGCGTTCATGGTAATGGCCTGACTGTGAGTTAAAATTCTACAATGTCCTGATATCCGAACTCATACTGACGACGTTCTGAGCAGCATGAGTTGTGGATGCCTCCATCGGACCGGTCTACAGTTATCGAGATCTTTCATCCAGAAGGTAACATTAAAGTCTTTCACGCGCCGTATTCGCACCTGACGCGTCGTTATCAGGGTATTCATTTGACTATGAGCTCCTCGCGCGAAACATGGGACACCGGGTCCGTCACAAAAAAGACCGTTATTTCCTCGGAGGACCCTTATTGATCATCTTGCACAGCACTACGCCATATGGAACGATACAATTATCACATATCCCGACGGAAAGTACCATGACGTGAGTTCGATCTCTCTCTATCAGATAATGCTGCTGAAACCGCGTTCCTATCAGGGGGTAAATCATAACGAGCACTTTCACGGGAGTGAGCTGCTATGAATCTGTTGATTATAGTGGGACTGACTCTAATGGACGGCATCTGAATCTACAGATGATATCCCTGTACATGGCCCAACTGTAGCTAAAATAGTCAGAGAGCGGCTTGCAGGAAAATCCCCATGAATTTGGTGAATTATTATGTATCTACTCGATGGTGAGTCGTGTCTCACACATTCCTCTCTCGTAAGGCCGTTGACCCACCCTGTAGTAACTCTGTGTTTGTACTGTTGAGTTTTTCGGATCTACCCATATGGGAGTCGACGACGAATTCCTCAACGGTCGCGACCACCGTCAACCTTGAATCAGGGCGTACTTCCCTGATCTTCTAACCGGCTCACAAGCTGAATGTTCAAGACGTACTGATGTTTAAATTTTAAAGGGCATAGTCATATGACCAACCTTATGCCTTCCAGAACTGACCCTGACGCGTTTTCTCCGCAGATCTTTTTCGTGTTCCTCGAACTTCTTTTCTTCAATCTATCAACCCCTTTGGCATATCCTGAACTGGTTGCAGCGTCTGTGGTTCACTACACGCCAACTGTGGGGTACTCCTTGAGAAGGAGAAATCCCGGATCGAACAAGCGGATCCAGGCTACTCACCCTCACCCTTCCCCCTCCCTCACGTAGTTTCTTCTGCAATCACCGGCGCGTTTGACTACTTTCGAAGGTGATTTAGACACCCACAAGTGATTCATTGCCCGGAGAATTCCGGTAAGAAGGGCTTTATCCCGCTTCTCGGGAGCTTTTGCTGTTCTAGCTCGCCCGTTCTCTGTTTCCTCATCGCGGTTCTCGCCATTTCACTATGGGCAGCGGAAATCTGGCTTCATACAACATGCATGATGAACCTATCCGCCTTAATCGCAATCTCTGCCCTGCCGTTTGCTATTTCCTTAACTCCTCGGATTCTGCTATTCTATTTAGATATAAGTACTGCATTGACTTCACAAGCTAGGATAATCCTTTTTCTCCCGTCCATCCCGTAATCAACGCTCCCTATGTTCTTTTCGTTCTTTTCAAATACTCACTGGAATGCCTGGTACGCACGCTTTGATTGTTTTCCTAGTCTATACTGACCTTCCATGGTTCCTAGCTTCCGTAAACAAACGGAACGGGAATCCGCCATCGTCTGCCTGCCTCCCGTTTACAACACCCCACTGTCTTTACCAGAACAAAAAATCCACGCACTTTCTTTATCGCAGCTTGTATCAGGATGCAACGCAGGCCAAATCGCACCTTCGGAGATCATGCTAGCATACGGCAAGAAGGCCCTCGTCGCCCATGCTGCAACCAACTGCATCACCGACATCATGTTCGAAGAGGCACTTCGCATACCATCCGTGGCCAATTGGCCTCACAGCACGGACCCGGAGTCTTCCTTCGCCTTAGATAATACGCACGATCGCTCGCTGCTCGGAGTTCCCGTAAGTATTAAAGGTAATCGCGTCTCCCTCCATCCGTAAAAAGACAACGTCGAGTGCTAAATGCGATCACAGACACGATCAATATCGCCGGACACGACACTACTATTGGCTATTCTCGCAACGTTGGTCGCCCCGCCTCCACTTCTTCCGCGATCGTACGCTTGCTCAAAGACGCCGGTGCCCTCGTACATGCCAAGACCACCGTATCCGCTGGCCTCCTGGGTCTCGAAACCGTCTCTGACGTCTTCGGCCTCACCACCAATCCATACAAAAAGAGCCACACCGCAGGTGCCTCCACCGGGGGCGGCGCGGCGCTCCTTGCTTGCCGGGGCAGCAAAATCGAGATTGGCACGGACCTCGCGGGGAGCGTGAGGATCCCCGCTCATTTCTGTGGCATTTGGAGCCTCAAGGGGAGCGTCGGCAGGTTTCCATCGTGGGGCAGTGTTTCGTCTATGGTTGGGTTGGAAGGCATGCCGGTCGTGTCCGCGCCGATGGCAGGAAACCTCGCTGACCTTGAAGAGTTTTGGAAGCGAGTGGTGATGGCGAAACCTTGGCTGTACGATCACACCGCAAGTTACATTATATTCGTCATACACGCGCACGCCTGACCTGAAGCCTTTCGTAGTGCATTCCACTTCCCTGGAGGCCAACGAATCTTAGGGAGGATGGAACGAAGCTGAAATGGGGCGTTATGATGGAAGATGGTGAATGCCCCGCTTTGACCACCGTCGCAATGTACGCTGAGATCCATTAGGCACTGTTCCCCCCACACCAGCTTGCAGACGCGCTCTCACTATGGTGGCCACGGCCCTTCGAAAGCAAGGGCACGAGGTGGTCGAATTGTATGTACCTTGCTCCTCTATTCTCCATGACCCTACATAACTCGCCAAACAGTTCTCCACCCGATGTTTTTCACGGTCTCAAGATTGCCTACCAACTAATTTTCAGTGATGGAGGTAAGGTTTGTTTTTGAATAGAAATAATTTATCTAACGATCGCCGCACACTAGGGGAACAACTTCGAACCTCCTTATCACCGTACGAAGTTTTCGCTAAAGCATCAACATCGGTCCTTAACCTTCTCGCCTTGCCTCGCCTGGTCAAGCGTCTGATCGCCTATTTCATGCGCAAAAGCGGCGACTCCACATCCGCCGATCTCTACGACATCATGCATCCCAAATCCGTCGTCGAAGTCCGTAACCTCGTCGACCAGCGTGAAGCGTACCGGGCCGCCTGGAACGACAAGTGGACCGAGAACGGCCTGGATTTCATCTTGACCGTTCCGCACCCGTTCCCCGCATTCAAGAACGGCGAGTCCGAGAAGGTCAACCTGATGACCGCTGGATTTACCTGCATCTTCAGCTTGGTAAGATCCCAAAAAATCTGCGGCTTCCGCCCATCGAGACATCGCCGCTGACTGCCCCTCTCTTCCCTTCCCATCATCACACGATACCACCTTGCGCAATCTCGCTCTGGCATCCGTATCTGGGCTTATTGGCTCCACAGCTTGATTACACCGCAGGCGTGCTTCCGGTGACTTTTGTGGACAAGGAGATCGATCGGCTGCCGCCTGGTTTCTTCGCATCGGAGGAGTGTGCTTCTATGTGTACCGTTGCCAAGGAGGCCTATTCAGTATATGATGCTGAGGGCATGCACGGACTTCCGATGGGTGTCCAGGTCGTAGGGAGGAGACTCGAGGAGGAACGAGTTCTGGAAGGTATGAAGGTCATCGAAGATGCTTTGAAACAGCAGGGAACGGTCTTTGTCGGCCAAGTGAAGACGTAGATTCGCTTGTCCTTGTTCATTTATTCCGAACACTGTGCCTCCTATCCTTTTACTTATTTCGTATTATACTACTCTAACTGTATCTCGTTCAACCGTATCGTTTCCACTGTCATTTTTCTATTCGCCTTTCTTTTTGTTCAAGGACCAATTCGCCATATATACGTGACACTTTACCAGTTCCCTTGTCTCGATCCATCTCATACTAGAACTTTCCTTGATTCTCGTTACTTATTGTACTCTCAACACTACAAGTGCCCCAGATGTTTATGTAGCCGAACAATTGAAAAGACTCTTTTTGGTCCTATTTGTGTTGGCATCGAGTTCATCGTTTCTTGGGTCTACAGGATCGGCGCTTGAGCATCGGCAAAGGTTCGCAAATATGGGCGAGAGAGACACGAAATCGGCGGAGTGTCCTAGTTGTACTGTCTGCCTCCCTGAATACCCCCAGAGCACTTCCAGCATACATGAGGTGCCACATCCTGGATTAAGGGAAGTTCAACTGTGGTCGTCAACTGAGCGCCACACAGGGCCGGCGAAGGTTGCATATCATATAATCCAAACACCTGTCATTATGATGTCCGGATGAGCAATAGTATGCACTAAGTACTATGGTTAACATTCAATATGACCGGACGGAGCGTGGGTCCTAGAGCGGGGTTTCGGATCGAGACCGCCTGTGGGAGACTCTGCGTCTCGTTCGAGCTCAGCTGTCCAAATGGTATCGAGCTCCACGCCTTCCCGCAGTGCCCCCCTGGTGGAGGAGTGATAATACCTTACGGCAGCACGCTGATTCTCGTCAGGCGAAAATTGAGAGTATATCCCGAGATCGCTGGCAGCGTGGAGATTAAGCATAAACCTCGAGGTCATCACCGTTGATAAGCTTTGAGAAGGGTAAAACTTTGTTGAAAAACATCAAGGGCATGAGCGATGAGCATACGTGCTTACCTTGATGAAAAGGATGATAAACCACCTTTCAGAAAGGGCTATTATGAGTTCATGTATTAGCACAGCTGGATGTTTATTAGAGAGAGACGAACACCGCATAGCTACAGATCCAGTCGCGGTCAACACAGATCATCATAACGAATGACAAAAAATGTTACTCACCCAATACGTAACAATATTTGTTGCGTTTGCCAAGGTGATGACACTAACTTCAGTGTAAATCTACGGAGTCCTCTTGATATGGTGTTTTGAGCTTACGCGAAATAAACCGCACCTTCCGAAAAAAATAGCTCATGTCAGCGACAATCGTCTCAACGAGACAGTGTGTGTGCTTACCATCTCGGAAAACCAATGCTAAGATCGGGACATTCCCGTGCAGGCGTCGCGTTCGACACGTTTTAGCGACAGTAAGTCCGAAAAGTATTGCGTCGTACACGAACAACCCTTCCCAGGCAGTCGCCAATCCTGATAGTGATGAAACAAAACATCGATGAATGGTCAAGACAAGTATGATTACAACGGGTGCGTACGGATGGCTCTGAAGCGGTGCGTAAGTCGCTGCAACCGTACAGGAGAGTTTAAGCTACTCACCTATCATCGGAGATACCAACGTGACAATAGTTTTGAAAAGTATGCGATAGCAGATCCTTGTGATACGAAAACATATGGGCCTGCGGGATGATTTCATCTGAATCAGCAGCGAAGAAAAGGGAGGATATGGTGGAACAAACGAGAATCGCTCCAGCCAGTACTACCGCGCTGCCAAATAAGATTGCGCAGATGCGCGACGAACGATTATAAAGTGCGTAGACGCGAAGTGACAAAAGAACTTCAATATCAATGAGTGTGTTATCCATTGGGAAGTAATCGGAACACACACGGCATACAAGCCCTTGATTTATTACCAGAGATATTTGACGAGCAATGTGTAGTATCCATTTACAGTTGCTGTAACGGGAACAAAATGAGATTGGCAGGAAACAGCAAGCCGAGACGGGGGATCGAACATCTGCCAAGCACGCCATGAATTGGTATAAGTACGTTGCGATACCCAAACCACAGAAGAAGGACATACTTGGTCTGTCGGCCCCTCTTTAAAGCTTAGAGCCGCTAAGGCGGTGGTGGTCAAGGGTAGAAAGTAACGATTTGGGAGGTATAACCATGCGCTGCGCGCTTTGGGTCGCTTCCAGATATACTCGACTTCATCTGCTGCTTTAGGAGTGAGAATTGGACAGCGAGATTCGGACAGTTGATCACATACCGAACGTGAGGATGTGGTCGTAATACAGGAGAGCTAATAGAAACGTTTATGTTTTCATTGGAGCTTTTCACTTCTTGATTCAAACACACAACGCACAAATGGCCAAGATGTGAAGGTAATTGTGGATCTGTCTGCAAAAAAAAGGTTCAAGACTCCAAGAGGAAGATTCGAGGAAATTCAAGAACTTGCATCTGGAGTGCTGGTGGCAGCGACTCTAAGAACATACCAACTTGGTTAGGGAAAGTTGGAAGTACAGCAAACCATGTGTTAATAGAGAGGATGGAGGTTTGTTATAAAAGTCGCGCCGTATATTTTCACGTATCTCAGCGTCAGGGTCTGTGTGGGCTCCGCTTCCTGGTTGGCCCTAATAGAAAGGCACAAGTTTTATGGGTAACCATGCATCCAGGTTCCAGAAAATGATTGCGATCGGCCAAAGTATAACTGCGTGGGGAATTGCTCTATACGCATGACCCGATTTTTTAGATAGAGTGATTGTGTGGTCAAGGGACGGAGCTAGTAAGTTGTCCGCAACATGTGACCGTATTCAAACCCTTTGGTCGTTCTTGAGCGTTTGGGTGGCGAATACGCTGTACCCAAACCGAACTGCGCAAAGTCACATGTAGTACTCTACCCACAAACAGGAAAGTTCAGATTTATACGAGTGAGAATCATAGGACTATAGGAGACGTCGACGAGCAGGGACAATCAAGTCCAATGAGCCATTTTTAGATTTCAACAAGCAAGAAGATGGGGCGGTGAACCGATCCTTTGGAAAGGCTCCTCAAAGGGAAAAGAGCCGAAAACTTCCCTCGAGCCTCAAGCGAAGAACAAAACGGCCTGTATTTTAACGGATTGATCCACGAAACCATGATTCACCAAAATGCTTATATAGAGAGATATGCAAGGGCCATCGAGCATCGCTACCAAAGAATAAATCACGGACACATCCAGGTCGGTATACACACTACATCGACGTTGAACTACTGTTAATAAGTGCAGGGTTCCGATGCGGAGTTCCGAATTATGATCCAAATCTTTGGTACGCCGCCTGATTCCACGAGCCCGAAGTCCTGTCGAATCCTACAGGGGCGCGTTTCGGGGCTTTTGTAGAGCGAGAGCAGCGAGGTTCGATGATAGAAGAGAGAAGAGCAGAAAGAGATAAGAGAGAAACCCATAGCCCGGCCAGAGAGAGAGAGAGAGAGCGAGAGAGAGAGAGAAACAGAGAGAGAGAGAGAGAGAGAGAAAGAGAGAGAGAGAGAGTCGAGTCGAATCGGGCAAACGAGAATTTGAGAGAGACACAGCAAGTTCGAATCGTCCTTGAGAAAGAGAAAGAAAGAGAGTCGAGCCGAGTCCGGAAAACGAGAACGGAGAGAGTTGAGAGAAAGTGTTTCCGCAGATGCTCAAAATCGTCCTGAAGAGTGAAAGAGAGCGTGTCGAGTCGAGTCGAGTCGAATCGGGCAAACGATAAACAGAGAGAGAGTGAAAGAGACAGCAAACAGCATCCGCAGATCCCCAAAGTCGACATCACGATCCCAAGCATTCGTCCGCCAAGATCTTCAAAATCCCCACACTTTTTTTTTTTGGTGGCGTGGTGGCTCCCTCCCTGTTTCACGAGGGGCCGCCCAGGTCCTTTTCCTTATCAATCAATGAAATCAACTCTCCGTTCCTCGTCCGACAACCGGCGCGTCTGCGGAGTCGTTAGCTTATTGACGAAGCTGACGAAACGCGTAAACAGCCCAGGTTTGACAGTGACAGGTGAGGCGACGATGATGAAAGAGTCTTTCTCCTTCGTCGTTGGAAGGGTGTCGTCCAGTGTGGGGATGATGTCGTCTAGTGTGATGTCCTCTTGTATGGTGTCGTCTAGTGTGGTATCGTCTAGTGTGGTATTGTCTAGTGTGGTGTCCTCCTGTGTGGTATCGTCTAGTGCGATGTGTTCTATAGTGGTGTCGTCTAAAGTGGTATCGTCTGGAGTGGTATCGTCTAGAGTGGTGTTGTCTAGTGTGGTATCGTCTAGAGTGGTATCGTCTAGAGTGGTGTCCTCCAGTGTGGTATCGTCTAGAGTGGTGTCCTCCAGTGTGGTATCGTCTAGTGTGGTGTCCTCTAGAATGGTATCGTCTAGCATGGTATCGTCTAGCATGGTATCGTCTAGTGTAGTATCGGCCAGTATAATGTCCTCTTGCGCACAGTCCAACGTAAAGTCGCCCAGGGCATCGTCCTTCTCCATAAAGAAATCCTTAGAAGGGCCCGTCACCAAAGTCGGTTCATCCCCAAGATCAATGTCCTCCCACACATCAGGTTCAGCTTCAACGCGCACAAACACAGTAGGCAGCGGTAGCAGCGCTTCCTGCGTCCGGAATCCTTTGGCGAGGGAGTTCGGGCTCGGGCTCGGGACGTACGGCAGCGAGGGCAGAGGGGGCGTTTCATCGTGACAATCATCGGCCCCTTGGTCGGAATCAAACTCATCTTGCCGTCCTTCTTCTGGTCGTTGTTCATGTTCAGGTTCATGTTCAGGTTCTTGCACCTGCACTTGGAGGCGCGGGCTTGTAAAGACGAACTCCGGGTGTGGGTCCTCCTCGGGGGTGTATGGCGTGCCGGCCGGGAACATCGGCGGGACGTTAAAGACGACGTGAGACGTCTGGGACCCCGGGGCCCATGGCACAGGGATTGCCCGCTCACCCAGAAGCTGCCAATCTCTAATACATTGCGAAGAGCATCACTACAGAGGAAAAAAAGCTGGGACGATCTACTCACAAGTTGTGAAAGAACGGATGGTTCGCCGTTGCGTCGCCGACCTGAAGCCGGTCTTCAGGATCCTTCATCAGCATCTGGGTAGTAAGGGATAACATCAGTACCTTCAGGGAACCAGGAATGGAGAATATAATCATGACGTACAGCCTGGAAAAAGTCTTCAGTGATGGCGTCGACGTCGTCTTCGGGGTAAAACTCGAGCGGATCGAATCTTATCATCCGCACCGTCTCTCCCAGCGTTTCCGCATACCACGGATGCTTCAATCGACGTCAATGAATACAAACCCAAGCCTATGCGACATTGAAAACTCACGCGTCCGGTCAGCATACGATATCCCACAGTGCCGGCTCCCCACCTGTCCGCACCGAAACAGTGCCAACTGTCCTCAAACGCCTCCGGTGGTGACTCGAGCAACGAGCCGCAGCGTTCTTGAGTAGCGAATGTCAATTCGCTAGGGTGGCGCATCATGGCCCCAGTTTCGTTGGGGTGGAATGGCCAGAACGGTAGTACCGTGAATTCTTCGAATGTTGGTCGCCTCCCGTAATCCTTCGCGAGCCCAAAGTCACCGAGGACTATGTGCCCTTCCTGGTCGATAAGGATGTTGGGTGCCTTCACATCACGATGCGCGAACCCTAGGCAGTGGAGATGATTCAGCGCCAAGATCTAGAAGACTGTTATTATTTCATGCGAGAGGAAAGCGAGGAGGGCGGTACTGACGATCTCTGCCATATAGAAAATCACGGCCTCCTTCACGAAATGCCCATGCAGGTGCAGGAGACTTTCCAAGTCAGTCGGGTAGACGGGCTATACGAACAAAGTCAGCACAGCGAAAGACTTGGAACTCTCAGCCAGATGAGCACACACCATCAACATATAAAACGCAGCCGAATCGCTCCAACTCGCTTCGATGGTGAGATGCCACGGACTCCCAGCCAGGAGTCGCAGAACCGCCTGCTCGTTCAAGACGTTGGTGACTTCCCACTCCTCCTTCATCGCAGTCTTGGAAATGACCTTCAAGGCCAAACGACATTTCGATACATTGTCCGTGACCTCGTACACCTGCCCGAACGCGCCATTGCCCAAGAGATGGACGAAGGTCAGGTCCGAAAGTGAGACGATTCTTGAATCGACGAAGGTTTCCGTCGAGGAGTTTGCAGAGTCGTTTCCGTCCTGGGGGGATAATGAGAAAGACGGGAGATCGATGAGGGTGATACCAATGACGGATATCTGAAGGTAATACACCAGTTAGTGAGATCAACAATTGTTCGTTTTGGTGCACGTACCGCAGATTCAAGCTTATAACGCTTACTCCTCCTGATATCCAGAACGGTCTGATCATAAAAGGAGTCAAAAAGCGCAGAAAGGAACACCAGTTCCCGGGAGTCGTAGGAACCGCTTGAACAGCTCGAGGGACATTTGGGAGGTAGCCTTGTTTCCGTCTGGACTGAGTCGGAAAACTGCGGGGCTGACACCTTGCGACGTATAAATTTAGATGAGAATACAGTGAGTACGTCGCAGCACTAGGCCAAAAATTTCGATCGACTGACCTTCGCCTGGAAGTTCTTCCCTTTAAACGACTTCATAAGGGCGCCAGTGTTCTTGGAAAAGAAAGATGAAGACATTTCGTGCGACGAATTGGGGTATAGGTAGGTGCGAGGTTGACAACGATCAAAGAGCGGCTGGAAAAAGAGCGTGGAGGCTTGGAGCTTGTTAAGACTTCGAGTTGAGGAGTGATAGCGAGCGTTTTAGCCTAGATAGCGTAAGGAGCTTGTGATGGTAGGAGATAAGGGATTATAAGGGGTCCTAGACATCCTAGACAGTTGGAAGCAGTCCACAGATCGCATTGCGTCTCAAACCAGCGGTCCAGTTGACATTGTTCACAGCGAGCGCGCCGAGTGGCCCTCCGTTTCGATTTAAGTAGAAGCGCGGCGTTCAAAGTAATCAAACGCACGACCGTTATCGTTTCAAAGCCGTCGAGTATTTTGAAGGAACTTGTAGGCATGATGGTGGTGATTAATCTGCAAGAAGCGAGCATGATCATGAGCTTCAGCACAATTAAAAGGTCACGTGTTCTCAAGTGGAAGCGGGAGGTCGACCACGAGCACGAGCATGGCAAAGGGGAGTACAACAATAAACAGGTATAATATACAATTGCCCAGGCGTACCAGGTATGCAGATAAAGGAAACCAGTTCTAAGTATTAAAATGTCAACAGTCGTGGCTCTCTCTACCCTGCCCGCGTGCATCAAGAGCCCAATGAGTTTTAAAGAAGAACGAGCGGATGGCAACATAATCCCAACGATCACACCTCCAGTCCAGTCCAGTGCTCCAGGCTCTCAGACTATCACCGATCAAAGTCCGGCTCCGTGCACACCACCTCCCCAATACGGCAATGCAGCCACTGCACCACATCCTCGCCCAAGCTCGCACAATCATACATCTCCAATGACCTCAACCTCGCAGGCGTGACCCCATTCACCGGTGCCGGCCCACCCGCACTCCCGCCACCACCACCACCGAGCGGCGGGTTGCGTGCCTCGACCATCTGCACGAGCTTGACCACGCCCTCGGTATGCGCATGGCAGTTGCGCATGCCGAGCACCTCGAGCTTCGGGCACCCCCACGCGGTCATCTGGTTGGTGTCGTCGTCCGGCACGCCGAGGGCCGCGAGAAGGGGCTCGAGGGGCGTCCCGCCTATGTGCAGACTCTGGAGGTGTGCGAGGTCGACGAGGAGCGTGCTCCAAGAGATCATGGTTCCGCTGGGGCCGTAATAGAACGAGGCGGGGTTGGTGGCGGTGCCGTATGCGATGGAGAGATGGGTGAGTGACGGGGCGGAGGACCGCGTGAGGAGGTTGGTGATGGTGTCTTCGATGGGCTCGCGGGCTTCGATGTCAAGGGTCAGGTCTACAAGTGCAGGGAGGACGAGGGTATCCACGAGTTGGCTGAGGATGAAGTGCCCACCGACGTGGAATTTCTTTACATGCGCGAGGGTGGTAGGCGTTAAGGGGAGGACGGCGGGGAGAACACCCTGAAAATGGAGTGTGAGGGACTCGAGGGAAGGATTGTTGGCTACTATGTAGAGTATTCGATCAAGTGGGTGATGTGATGTAGGAAGAGCGCGAAGCGTCAACGTATGAAGATTCGTCCGAAGCATCGGCGAAGACCATTTGAATGGCGTGTATTGGAGCGTCAAAGTTTGAAGGCTGGGCAAGACGAGGGTCGCGTTCGATGGCGCGTTCGGGAGCCATTGCCATTCGGGGTAAAATGCAGCTTCGGCGCTGGAGACTTCAAACTCTTTCAAAAGGGGTGCGTCACCTTTGAGATCAAGCATTCTACCGTCAAATTGTGATTGCAGTGAAACAAGACCAACGTACCGCTGATGGACTTGAGCGCTCCCATCGATGTAAATTGTTTGTCAAATCTAAAAATAAACCGTTCCCAGCGATGCATTTGCTCGGCAAGGTAATAAATAGCAATGTGGCCCCAGTGGAGACTAGACCGCGACGAGTGTGTGTGGCGATCATCGGAATGATGGGGGGAAAGCCAAGTGTCGTGCAGCCCTCCCGGAGAAGGAGGCAGGATGATCGGTGTTTGCGCGGGAGGTAAAATGGTGATTCCTGGAGGCGAGAGCGGTGAAGGAGGAATAACATAATGACTGGCGACCCCATTGTGGGCGAACGATAAGGACCATGGCGGAGGGCTTGGCGTACGCGAACGTGAACGCCGACGACGCCTTGAGGACGATTCGGAGGCTGAACCACTACTCGTGACACGCAGAAAGATTTCGATGTCAAGAGGCACCGTATCACCTGAGCGCTCGAGCCACAGGCGAATCGTGTCCGCCGACGCGTGTTGTGTCGTAAGCAAGCGGATCTGTAGGTGCGTGTCAGATAAAAATATGCGCACAACGACTGACGGAGAAGCCTGTCGAATGAATTGAGCAGCCGTCACGGCTTCGGAACGTCCTGCAAGGGGCAGGCTGCATCCCGCAGGTTCCACGCTCTCGTTGACAATGAATGGCAAAGAACCATAATTGTCTATCAAGAGAAGAACCCTAGATCAGCTGACAGTCGTCCACACGACGCTGCGCGTGTCGTGTACGTCGATGAGCTGCTCCTTGCCTGCCACCAGACAGATGAAGGTTAACACTCGCCACACACCTTGGACCAGATCTTCGGCATACGCAATGCAAGTCTCCGCCAGGAATTGCACACAGCAGCGAGCACCCATGCAAAGCATGGGTGCTCCTCGAAACTCCACAGAAAGATATCCCTTAATAACTCAGTTGGAAGCCTTCGTATGGGGCTGAGATACGCCATAGTCTTCGAAGCCTGCTCCTGCAAGTTGGCGCGCTCGTCCTGCATCACGCTGATGAGACATTTTGAATCACGGACGACCTGAGCCAGGGCCGCCTCGGCCGCTTCGATTTTGGCATCTAGCTCGGAGACTGATGAGCGGGTTGTGCTCAGCACCCTGCGCGCGTCCGCAAGAGATAAGTCTGTCGGTGGGTCTGGAAAATTATAGGACATGAAGGATCGATGGCAAGTGGCAAAGGGGGAATGGAGAATGTCAACCAAAATCTATATGCGCGCCATATTTGACCGTTCGAAATGAAATAATGGGTTTGTAACTCCGCTTTCGAATATAAGGTTAAAGGTTGCTTTCTTAGGGTTCATTCTTGTCTTATTCTTGTCCGTAGTTGCTAAGCAGCATTGTCCCCACTTGTCTGTCGATTTTTATAAAGAGAATATGTACAAAGTATTATGCTAAATGTCCATTTTAATTTTACATCGCCTTCGAGGCTGGGGTGCACAACGAGCGCCTGGCTCAAACTCATTTCTTCCCTGCCTCAATCGCATCTCCATTCTTACACGCAATGATCTTGATCCGCGGCGCATTCACAATCTCATTCGACTCCATCTTGAATGACGGGTTCTTCACTATGAACGTCCAGACGTCATCGCAGAGCCGGTATGTGTGCAAGTGACCCTATTACGCTCAAAGTTAGATCCACGACCTCCGAGCATGGATGCATGCTGCAACGCACCTTCAACGTGGTCTTCGTTTTGACCTGCTTCACCATCGTGTCTGCCAGCGACTTGTCAAACTGGAAGAGTGTCATATGAGTATCCGGACCAATGCCCCGCCCCCGCACACCCCTTTCCGACGACCCGCCACCCAACCGGAAACCACGAACCTGCTGCAGGACCTTCATCGCCAGCTGCGGCGTTATAGCCCCGCTCGTAATGAGCTCATCAAGCGAATCCGTAAGCGCCATCCCGATCCTGTGCAATGGTGGCGTGCCCCCTAGTTGGTTTCAAATTCACCACAGTTGAATGAGAACGTACGATGAGCCTCGGTAGAACTCGTAGTACGCAGATGCCATGATGTTTTGAGAGCGTTATAGATGAAGAGAAACAGAAGAGGTGGATTCGTCGACCAGAGCGACGAGTTTCTGGCCAAGCTGACTCAGGCGCGGCCGGTAGGCGGGTCGAAGTAAAGGACCATTATGTCACGTCACTCTGTTACAATTCATTTTTTTTTGTCGACCACGACAACGACCATGACCAGTCGACATCCCTGTCCAAGGCCTCCTCCTCCGACTGCATACAAGCTATTCGAGATATGAAGCGTCTAACGATGAAGATAAGCTCTTGTATCTCCGACAAAAAATATATTTGATTTCACTATTGCTTGGTCAAAGATGCCAGCCATTTGGCGCAAGGTCGGCTAGAGAACCTCGAGCAGTCTAACTGCCTCGACATTTCCTACCTCTTCCGGATGACCCTTGTCTCTGTCGTGTTCTTCGCCGGAACGACGACCCTGTCTTTCAATCGATGCAATTTCAGACAGCAGAGTGTTGACGTTCAACCTGGCGTTCTACTCACGAACATTCCTCTTGGCTCGACAGTCTACTCCACAACTCCATGAACGCCTAATTCCCAATCGCAATCTGTTGCAAGGCCGGCGCATCAATCTTCAATCAAATCACCAGCCACTCGCCAAGGTGAAGCCTATTCATCGTGTCGCAATGTCCACATCTAAATCCTACATACAGAAGCTCATATACCTACGCGCCGATGTGAGCGAGCGGCTCCGTTGGCTCATACGCGGCATCTTTCACGTTCGGCGAGCCGTTGGCATGTCGATTGGTAGCAACATCATACGGCGGTGTGTTTGATAGATTGCGTTACCCACCGAAGGCGAGTAATGCTCAAATATGACAGAAACTATCCGTGTTCAATTCCCAGTGTTCCGGAACCCTGAAAAGGTTTCGCGAACGCCATGCAAAATCGAAGTATATTATAGTTCTGCTATTCCATTTATAAAGAGATATTTATCGAATGTCAGATATCAGTCTGGGCGATGCGACGCGTTTAATTTTCCAGTCAAAGCTCGACCAGCATTGTTACAAAGCATGTGAAGTTGCGCGTACATCAACGTGCATGATCTTGGGTGCAAGATCTGTTATTTAAGCCTTGGCATCAATTCCTCTTTTTCTCGTCGCAACCAACGTTGGCGCACTCTTCAGTGCCCACTTCTTCGTTTCCACACTCATTCTTTCTTGTCTGTCGTTTCTTGTCAAAAGTCCCTTGACGGGACACGGGTTTCCCTATTTTCTCTTTCGTTTCTATCTCTACCTCTACCTCGTGACTTTCGACGTCAACTATGCGCTGGGCGTTCAAGAACATCCTCCTCTTCTGCGTCTTCTTGTCGGCGGCTGGCTCTGCATCCGCGGTCAACTGTGCACCGGTGGACGATGATGGAGCTGCGCTCACTGGATCTCAGGATAAAGGCGACTTCGTAACGTGTACCTACCGCGGCGCGGGGACATGTACATATTTCCCAGTGGTGAGTTTTTCTTTTATTCTTGTCCCGTGGTGTGTGCGACGATGAGAACTGAACTGACCGATAAAATAGGATGGTTCGTTCTCGTCTGGATCGAGTTCCTGTCCCCAAGGCTTGCCACAAGGACCACGCGGTGGTGGCGGAGGCGCACCTCCCCCTCCTCCCCCTCCCCCTCCACGACCGCCATCGCGTCCGCCTCCTCCACCGCCTCCTCCACCGCCTCCTCCTCCTCCTCCTCCCCCGCCTCCTCCGCCTCCCCCTCGGCCACCATCGCGTCCCCCTCCTCCTCCTCCACCACCATCGCGTCCCCCTCCTCCTCCTCCACCACCACCGCCGCCACCACCGCCGCCGCCACCACCGCCGCCGCCACCTCCTCCACCTCCACCTCCACCACCTCCTCCGCCTCCGCCTCCACCACCTCCGCCTCCTCCCCCGCCTCCACCTCCTCCTCCCCCGCCTCCGCCTCCTCCACCGCCACCTCCACCACCACCACCACTACCACCTCCTCCTCCTCCTCCCCCGCCACCACCACCACCTCCTCCTCCTCCCCCGCCTCCCCCTCCCCATCCCACTCCACCGCCGCCTCCCCCGCCTCCCATCACAACGCACGAGATCCCCGCGCCGCCCGTGACGACCGAGTCCGAGTCCGAGTCCGAGTCCGCTGCGACTCCAGAGGCCACCTTCATCTTCACCTCCACCGAAGCCGCAACCTCCTCAAGCACAAGCGCGGAGCCGACCAACACCATCATCGCCGCCGCGCCCTCGCCGCCCCCCGTCAATGCGGCAAAGCGCGTCGCGGGCAGGAGTACCTTGATGGTCGTGGGGCTTGTGGGTTTGATTCTGGGGTTGCAGCTGCTGTAGGGTCTATCTACATAGGTGGTTAGAGCCCGAATGTTTGCAATTAATTATTCCTATGGGTTCAAGCTGGGTTGTAATTATTTATGTGGACAATGTGAGACATGATTTAGGGCATTATTGATGCTCTGAAGGATCCTCCAGTATAGCCACTTCTCCTGAACTGTCTTCACCTCGACATCAGATTCTCCTGCAGTTGACTGCTGAGTGTGTTGGCCCTGCTAGCGACAGCGAAAAAGTGGTTGTGCATTTCGGTTGGCGATTTTACTATTCATCCTTCTCGCCGTCATGGAGCCTCTCCCCTATTTGCCGCCTCTCCCACCAAACCAGCCACCTGATGGGTACCGGGAAGAACGCGATTTTTCTGTCTTGTCGACCACCACGGCGTTCGTCGCCGGCATCGAAGAACGAGACAAATTCCATGGAGAACCGCGCTGCGTCGTGTGTGGGGTAGCTAACCGCCGGATTCTCAAGCACGCTTATATCATCCCGCAAGAGGAGCAGGATACTGTAAGTCGAACACGGTCTTTAGCCCTCCTGATGCTGATGCGAGACATAGTGGGCCGATCTCCAAGATCGTGGTTGGATTCCGGAACAAGCCAAAGAAAACCCCCGCCACGATCCACGCAATGGCGTTCTCATGTGCAAGAATCACCAGAGATCATTCGACGCTTTTACTTTCTTCATCCGCTTCTTCCCAGATGTGAGTGTGATTTATTTGCTTTGGCTTCGAGTCACGTATTCACAAGAAACAGATTCGGAAATTTGTTGTCGTGAACTATTCCGATGATGCATCTCTTCAGGAATTCCATGGCAAAGCCATTGCCCTCGAGATCACGGATCACCATGCGCCGTTTCCTTCCCTATTTATCATCCATGAATTGCGAGTACGCGGTTTCCACCCTTTTACACCCCTGCGCCCAGATATGCCCATCAACCCGGCTTGGCAAGACTGGATCTCATCGAGCGGTGTATTCGATAACACCACAAATTCTTTCTTACGCGAACGGCCCCCACCCAGTTGCAACAGTGATGTTACTGCACAACCACAGATTCAGCCTGCGATGGCGAACATGGGCGACGTGTCACCACTAGCATATGACTCCAAAATAATCGAAGAAATCCTGGCCGCAACGCGTGCCATGCCGTCGTGGAAGGCCTGCCAGGTAGAGGGAACACCCTGGACTGGCACGGCGGAAGAAAACATAGAGAAATATAATTCTGACATTGGTGTTTAACATTGTCGAAATTGGGAACGTTACTTGTCGAATCGAGGTGTTTGTAGAAATTCCAGCATTGTTTGTCCACCCAGCATGGCCCTCGCCAATTCGACAATAGTGCGATTCATTCGTTCAGCCACACTGTTCTGTGGTGGTGAGTATGGTGCAGTACATCGTATATCGATACTTTCTTTCTTTGGAAAAGATGGTTTTGAATTCGAATTCGTCCTGCGCTGGAGAGACGGTCAATATATGTAAAGGCTTGTCATATCCCTCCGTGACTTTATATTCGATGACGGACATTCACGGCAGCGAATTTTGAACGGTAAAGGTGATCTCCTTGATGTCGACGAAGTCTTGATTGGGGTTGTCAATTTCGAATTGATCTACTCACCACAAGTCAACCAAAAATACTCCTCGCGATGTGAGGTATGGTAGCCTTTCAAGTTACCGCCCTGCGCTTTTTTGGCCGCTGTCATCAGGAAACACCATCCTCAGACCGAGCGCTTAAGCCTGACTTAAATCTTCGCTGCTGCTCACGAGTCTTGATGTATCTCTATCTTTCCTCCACTGTGGTACATTCTAAATATATCGACGCCCAGCGTAACCCGTGAACGCGGCGCGGTCCAGCTTTTGTCCTCCATCGCGACTTGTTAAAAATTGTTCCCAAGTCTGCACTTTAGCGAATCGTCGTACCACCATGGCCAGTTACGGAGGGTCATGGGAAGGTGTGTATACTGTAATCGCATACGACAAGCCATTTTTCCATCATATACGGACAGTAACGGCGATTAAGCTTCGCTTCGAGTAGCTTTGTTGGTACGTTGACTGGTAGCAACGTGATACGACGCGAAAGTTGACAGATCGTACTTACCATTACACTCAATCATCGACGTCGCGCAATCACGATTGTTAACAGTGCGCTGACCCACTAAGTTTTGCTCCGGGCCTAATTATCGGGTTGAATTTCGTCTGTAGCCCTCCGTCAATAATCTGACAACTATTTGCACGCAGATGTCAGTACGTACGACGCATAAAGTAATGCTCAACGATGCCTTTCTACTTGCTTTTGCAAAGAACTTGAGGCATGCAGGCATACCCGACGATCAATGTCATGAGAACCTTGTGGACTTCCGCTTTTAGCCTCGGCAATGTCGGCATCAATCTTTCTTGTTTCCTGCCAGCGCCCGCCGCCGGCTGCGCATCTTTCGTTCCGTCCCTCTTGTCTTGCTTTTCTTGTTAAAAATCCCTTGACGGGAGATCCGTTTTCACCCTTCCTTTTGGACCTTTACTTTTTCTACTGTTCGTAGTAAACGATGCGCTGTGCG
The DNA here is from genome assembly GCA_013368375.1 of Tricholomella constricta. Taxonomy (NCBI): domain Eukaryota; kingdom Fungi; phylum Basidiomycota; class Agaricomycetes; order Agaricales; family Lyophyllaceae; genus Tricholomella; species Tricholomella constricta. Next base: position 486,648 of record JAACJP010000007.1, on the reverse strand, counting down.
TTGAAAAACATCCTATTTCTCTGCGTCCTTTCGTCCGCGGTTGGCCTAGCATCGGCGGTCAATTGTGCGCCGGTGGATGACGATGGGACACCGCTCACTGGATCTCAGGATAAAGGCGACTTCGTGACATGCACATACAGCGGAGCGGGGCCGTGCACATATTTCCCTGTGGTACGCTCCCTTCCCTCTCAGTATCGGTATGGCTCCCATTGATCAACGAAACAGGATGGATCCTTCTCGTCTGGATCAAGCGCCTGCCCTCAGGGTTTGCCACAAGGTGGCGGTGGCGGTGGTGGCGGCAGCGATACCCCGTACAATTTTCCCTCGTCATACAATCCGCAACTCTCACTTACATCTCATCTGCTAGAACAAGCCCACCGCCTGCGCCCACGCCGCCGCCACCACCACCACCCCCACCACCTCCACCACCTGTTCCCACACCACCCCCGCCTCCCGTCACCACAACTATCGAGACCCCTATCCCACCTGTGACAACCGAATCCGAGACCAGAGCTCCAGAGGTCACTACCACCACCGAAGAAGCGACTACTCCTACACCTACGGCCCCAAGTACGCCATCGTCCACGTCACCGCCGCCATCAAATGCGGCGGTGCCCGTTGCGGGTCCAGGCAGGGGTGCCTTGACGGTGATGGGGCTCGCGGGGGTGCTCGCGGGCATCAATTTGCTCTAGGCAACGAAACGCTGGACATAGGACTCTGGTTATTCCGTGTGCCCCTGGGTCCTGGGCGGGATCGGTTTTCGTGAAAAAGGTTTGGGGTGCTTGTTATCCGACGGACAGTACACAGTCGTTCGGAGAGCTATTTTATTGATTAAACATAAGGACTATTCAAGGAATATCGGAAGGCTGATTTTTTAACTTGTGTTTGCTCAGAATGCGGGCCGTGTGCTCTGGAGTCAGCTGTGGGTTAGGATGTCGACTGTACCTCGGATTACTCACCGTTTGACAGTGTCATTCTTGAATCAACCAAATTCAGTCATTCGAGTACTAGTTTGAAAGGTGTGAAGAGCCTTTGCCGTGAATATGAGGCTCTGTCCATTCCGAGTCAGTATTTTACCGTTTTCAGAGCGAAATTCTAATTATAAACCGTGCCCTCAATCATGATCCTCGTTGGATGGTCTCCCATACTACCCATGCCTCACTGGTGTTCAAAAGCTTCACCTTGTACTCCAAGTTAATCCCCCCCCAGATCACTGACGAACGATCACTTTGCTGGCTGGCGCACTGGACTCGTATACCTTCCTTGGCCTGGATTCTGAACCATTCAAAATTTCCACTCTTGTCTTCCTGCTTAATCATTACAGCAAGTCTATTCCTTTGTCTACCTTGTTAGCACTGAAAACAAGTCAATGTACAGTGGTCATGCTTCACCTAGAGACGTACCACTTTAACCGCAGGGTATGCAGCTTTTGGCCATGCATATCGACTCGAGGAGCTATCTGACCATTTCTATTAGACCTACTGGCAAATGTTTGTTCATCAGACCCGCTCGTGCCACGGAAAGGGCGCCGCACAGGTCTTTTCCACCATTTCAGAATGCCGAAGTCATCTGAAGTAATATACCATGCCAAAAGCACCTTGTGAATGCTGTAACCTCTGACACTGGGCTATTCCGGAAAAAACGGAGGTGACTTCGCTTTTTATGCTAATTTTGACACGCGCGTACAAAGTGGACAAGGAAAATCGAGGAAGCAAGCCCTTGGGTTGTGCCCAGAGGCGAATCATCTATTCCAGCTCGTAATGCTCAACTCGAAGATTCTCTGCCCTCCTGATCATGAGGGCGGGTGGTGCACCGCCAAGATAGCCCGATCACAGGCAGTGGTACCTGTTCTGTATCTTTTAGTGGGTGGCCAGGAAAAATTGCTGATCTTGGTGCTCATTGTCATCAGCGCCTCAAACATTTCTCTCGTTGGCATAGGATGTCCCGCGGGTGTCTGGATAGGTCATCGTGGTGATTTTAAATGTAAGTCTCTCGTCTCCTCTAATTAGGATACTTTTTAATTCAATACACGGTCAGAGTTTTGTTGCGTGTTGCATCTCGTTGGGGTGACCTACTGTGCCATGCTAAAGGAATTTGGTGTGTTCCTTATGTTGGCAGACAAGGTGTTCACTGATGACATTGCCTAAATTTACTCAAGCTGGTCCTTCTGCTTCAAGTCACTTCTCGCATACAACATCAAAGCCGTGTGCCCTCGAAAAGAAACTATAATACAGTCATCATTCACAGAACCTCAATGGGAAAGTTGAGATGGAGTACTTCAGTGTGGGTCGCCAGCTCTGGTGCATCCTGATCATTTACATGGAGAAGCAAGGGGTAATTGGTGTTTAGTTTCCCGCTGCCGCTTCCATATTTTGCTTAACATCTACATTCCTCCCCAGGCAGAGAGTGTCTTCCGCGTTCTTGAAGCCGTCCCTTTCAAAACCAAAGAAGATATGAACAGCAAACCCAGCATTGTATTGCTCTCCACCAAACGAAGGATCCCCAGTATTCGCAGATTCAACGCCACTCTCATTACTCTGTGGCCTGAATTGTACTGCGCTGGGGTCTTGTCCTCAAAGGGCAACCCTAAACCCTAAGATCGCAGGATAAAGGCGTATTCGTATTATGTACCTACCGTGGCACGGGGGCATGTACATATTTCCCTGTGGTGAGTTTTTATTTTTATTTTATCTCTGCTCCTTGTGATATGTGCGACGATGAAATAGGATGGTTCGTTCTCGTCTGGATCGAGTGCCTGTCCCCAAGGCTTGCCACAAGGACCACGCGGTGGTGGCGGAGGCGCACCTCCTCCTCCGCCACTACCGCCACCGCCTCCCCGTCCCCATCCTATTCCACCACCGCCTTCCCCACCTCCCATCACGACTCACGAGGTCCCCGCGGTGCCCGTGATGACCGAGTCCGAGTCCGAGTCTGCTGCCGCTCCAGAGGCCACCTTCCTCTTCACCGAAACCGAAGATGCAACCTCCTCAAGCACAAGCACAGGGCCGACCAGCACCATCATCGCTGCCATGCCCTCGCCGCCCCCTGTCAATGTGGCGATGCGCATTGCGGGCAGGAGTACCTTGATGGCCGTGGGACTTGCGGGGTTGATTGTGGGGTTGCTGCTGCTTTAGGGTCTATCTAGGTGGTTAGAGCCCAAATGTTTGCAATTATTCCTATAGCTGGGTTCAAGCTGGGTTGTATCAATAATAATATGGGTTCAGAGACACAGAATGATATGTAGAGCCCAATAAAAGAGCAGCAGCTGATCCAGTGGGAGCTAAAACAAGAAAGTGATGGGGTTGAACCAGATTTCGAGTTGGGGAAAAGAAATCTCCTATCTACGTACATGAAGGAGACTCATATATTAGACTACTGTTAGGGGAACACCCGTTCGCGCCCTCCTACGCTCATCGACCGTCCCTCGACACGTGCGATCGCTCCTGACCGATCGCGATCCCGACCCTGATGCTCTGACTCCTGTCGTTTCCCTCCCTTCCCTGTTCAGGCCTGACACTGTTTCCCGATCACCCGACATCCCGACGACGGTTACCATCAGACAGCATCCGGAACCGATCATTATTATCACATGTACAGTACACTCGTATATAGCCGGCCCCCTGGCATCTGGGAATCCTTTACACTATTCTCTTTGGATTCCCCTTTGCCAGGTAAGCCTTACTCACCCTCGTTTGCTGTACATCAATATAACTTTGGATTCCCCTTTGCCAGCACGACTAAGCTCTGCTCTAAGGTCGCCCTAACAGCAGAATAGTGTCTCTTAGAAACCCGACGAAGCCGACCGACCAGCTTCCGCGCCGAAACACGCGTCTGCTACACGCGACCGTCCAACGCGCGCTCGCTCCGATCGCCCGCCCAGTCCCGTTTCGAGATGTCCGAATTTGGTGACATGCCGCTCGAACGACCGTTCTCTCCCTTCCTCACGACGGAGGAGCGGTTGGCGAATATGGAAGCCACGATTTCGGCTCTCTCCGCCTCCAACACCTCCAACACGGCCTCTATGGATCGCCTCTCTGCTCTTTTCGAAAAACTCATGTCGGGGACACCCCCCAATCCCACCCCCGCTGCTCCTGAGGCAGACACGACCCCTCCGCCGCCTGACACGATCCCTCCGTCGCCTGAGACGACCCCTCCGCCGCCAGGCTCTCTGCGATCGGGATCGCACCACCTCCGACCGTCGCCCCCTCCCATTTACGATGGTGCCCGTTCGGGCGGTCGCGCATTCTGGAACGCCTGCAACCTCTACTTCTCCTTGTGCAAGGGAAGTTTTGCCGACGACCACGCCCGAATCGTATGTGTGCTGTCGTACATGCAGCACGGACGAGCTGCCGACTTTGTCAGTCGGGTATTCCAGTTCGGAACCGCCAAGGACGTCTTTCCCGCCTGGAAGGACTTCGAAGACACCTTCCGCGGCGAGTTCTTCCTCTTCGACGAAGTCGCCGTCGCCGCGCTCATCTTGGAGTCGACGGCGTACTTCCAGAATGGTCGGTCGATCGACGAGTACATCGACTCGTTCCGATCCCTGTGGGTCAAGGCAGGCTACCCCGATGGGCGCCACCTGGTCCTCAAATTCCGTCGGGGAATGGACCCAAAGCTTTCGAGGCGACTCGGAAGCATCACCACGGGCCGCCCGCACGACGAGAAGATTGAGGAGTGGCTGAGGATCGCCCGCTCTCAAGATTTCATCATGAGGTCGGAGGACGACTTCCACCGTCGGATGGTCCCGACAAAGGATGGGTACTAACCGATAGATGAAGTGTCCAAAATTTTGAATACATACGCATTGTGGGCATGGATATTTTGGGTCGCCAAAACCGACCGCCCAGATCCACATGCCGTGTGACAAATCGTGTGACATAATGCATCTGCTCACCACGTGCGCTGTGAGTTACCTGTCGTTGTGGGGGTCATCGCGGGAGAGTGCATCCAAATATCATTGGGGAAGGTGTGTAACTACCGTAAGTATCCTATACTCGAGTTTCAGGTGAATTTCTTGCAGGAAAGAAGAGTAATTTTCGAAGGAATACCAATGTCCCAGTCTCCTTGCTCATCACCCCCAATACCGGCACCTATCACATCTTCTATACTCCAAAAAATTGTTTGACTATAAACAATGACTCGTTCGAAAGGTCTAACAAAGAAGCAGAAGGATCAGAGGAAGGCAGCACGGCAGAATTGGCTCAACAAGGAGAACATACCTCCCCAAGGTCCCAAGGTCCAAGCATCGCGATGAGGGCTCAACGAAAGGCTCTACGCTGCAGAGGAGGCATTGAAGCGTGCAGAAATGCATGCAGAGGTCGAAAAGAGGCGCGCCAATGAGAACCAAACCCTGGTCAATGGACACAAGACCCGGTTTCGGAATGAGCGTCGGAAGAACCAGCAGCAATCGAAGGTGGTGGTCCCACTGGTGGAGTGTGCGACAACGGCGGAGACGACACTTGAGGAGGTCTGAAAGGCAATGAGACAGAAGGAGGAACAGGTGGAGCAGATGAGAAAGGCATACACGGTTGCAACAGCTGAGTCTACTCGCCAGTCAACAAAGCTCGCTACAACCCTCAACTTGGTTCGAAAATAATCGCGCACTCAAGGCACAGACGCACCGCGCTTCTGAAAGACTCTCCAGAAAGCTGTCAAGAAGGCAAGGTCGTGTCTGATTTCATTTCAGTTGATGCATCGCGGAGCCTACACACTGGCGGCACAAGCCTTGATAAGGGCAGTTGTTGAGGCTGGATGCCTGCGGAATAAGGCCGGTGTCGTGATCCACAAGGTTGGGCAGTTCCTGGGAATAACTGTCAGGCGTTCCATCGATCGAAGGACTGTTGGGCGTGCTATTTTGGAGGGTGGTGTTGCGGCAAAAATCCAGCTAGGTTACAAGATGGCAGTTGCAAAAAGTCAGTGTCTATATCAATCTTAAATGAATAGAACTGCACATTCAATCATATTAAATACCAGGCCTTACCCTGAGTGGGGACAGCACATCGCACCGTAAAGTCAATTTTGACGCATGCCACATTGCCATGCGAGTTCCCGACTACGCATCCGGAAGCCTTGAACCTGAAGAAAACTCAATACCAGTGATGCGGCTCGTTAGTGTCGAGTCCTCTGCTGATCATTCTAGTGAGTTGGCATGAGATGGGTGGGTTACGCGTCTGTAAGAAGCCGGCAAGCTGTTCAATGGAAGCCCATTTGCAAAGCGGACACCTGTCAAGTTCCTGGTCAGAAGTTTGGTCCAGGCCCTCAAGGGAATGAATGGTGATCACACGAGTGTCGAGAAGCGCACTGCGTCTCTAATACAGGAGTGGAAACAGGAAGAAACCCTGCTTGGCTTCAGAGAGGACAAACTGCAAGCTCTCTCACCTTTGGCCCTTGTCCAATATCTTGTGCAGTGGAGTGCAAAAAAGATTGTGGATGCTGGCGGAATGCATGCATGGAATGCCTTGCCGGAAGATGAGAAGACCTGGAGGGATATCGCGTTGATGAAGGAAATTAAACTCAGCCTGGGAAAGGAGGAGTACGAGCAGCTTTTCGACGAGGACAAGCAGATGGTGGACCTGTTCATCTGGGCAGGGTGCTGTATGCACAAGGACCAAAACAGTTTCAAGGCTGGAAACACAGAGATTGTGGTGTGGTGACTATCAGTAAACAAGACTCCTCCCATAACACTGGCAAACAAGGAGAATGCGGCAACCTTAAACAAGATCCTGGATCCATCCGCCACAGTATCTTTGGAACTAATCACCAAGGTGGAACTTGCAGCGTTAGAAGCTTCTACGCGGGGTGACACCAAGACGGCGGCACTTGCGGGCTCTATTTTCAACAACAAGGATGATAAGAAAGGACAGGGCGACATTCACATATACCACCTGAGCAAGTTCAACAACTCATTTTGACACTTTCCTGATACAAACAATACACAGTTTGGAAGTCACGGAGAGGCTGCTGCTGAGCTGATCACGCACCTCGACACTATCTCACCTTTCTCCGGCTCATCTGTGATAAGAAGCAGAGGCTTGGATTTACAAACATCGAGAAAAATGTATACAACACACTTCAGGATGTTCCTACCCTGACTGAGCTCGCTGTCATGACCCTTTACTCCCAGGCGGTCACTCATCCCTACATGTGCACTGTTCGCGGCCCGCACTCCAAGAATATCAATGTCCTTGATCTCGGCAGCTTTCACGCACGTGTCATGGAATTCTGTCAGACCATTAGTGATCATCCAGAGTATCTTGCATCTTCCGATGCCACATCGGAATTGGGATCTTTAGATGGGAAGGAGTGGGAAAGGCCCGAGGCAATTGATGCTGTGAAAGACCTGATACCTTTGCTGCCTGACCTTTTGGGATGTCTTGTTGTCTTCTTCACAGGTGCTCTGCGAACATGGATGCACTTTCCGGCCGAATTTGCACCTGGTGGCCTAATAGATCTTTCAACGGTCAAAGAACGGGAGTTGGCTTGGATGCCACCAACAAATGATGTGAATGAAGGAATTCTTGGAGCCTTTCGCGTTGGGATGCGGAACACGTCCACACTGACACAGCACCAGTGGAATGCTCAGGCCATGTTCCACTATAACAAGACTCAAACATTTATTGACGCAGTGTTTGATTGTTTGGACCATATCTATGTGATGCGGATGGCACGTAAGTGGGATTCCAGCGGGATGGAGGTGAAGCGGCAAAAGGCTCAGGTTGAGTTTGATCTGCACATTGCACAAATACAACGTGAGAAGGAAGAATCCAAACGACAGAGGGACATCGCAACATTGACAGGATATCTTGACACCACTTTATTCTCCACCCAAACCAACCTCGAAGCACGTAATATGACGGTCCCCTGACTCGACGAGCAGCTGGACCTACTGCAAAACTTTGGTGGCGATGATCGACTTCCAAAAACAAAGAAGGCTCGCGGCCTTAAACCCGACAAGATCAAACTTCTTAAAGAAGCACTCCTTCGTTACGAAAAATGCATCGCTGAGGGGGGGGAAATAGTCCATGATGCCATTCGAAGGCGCCTAGCAATTTTTGGGTTGGAGAACACAGAAGTTGTGGCTGATTGGTGTGAAGATGAGGAGGAAGAGATGGGAGATGAGCATTAGGTCCAAATCTTTTTACTTTCTCCGTATAAATTCAATTTAACTATACTACATGTATGCATACTATATCTGACATCTTTCTACCGTCCTAAATCAACTTGGAATACGGATGTAGAGGTGTTTTTTGGTCTTACACTCCATGGGACACAATTTCGATGTGATGCTGCTTACTAAGCATCACAAAAACGGAACCGGTGATGCGCACAGGATTAGGATATGATCGAACAGTTATGATCTAAAAATACGTCTCGCCAGGCCTATAAATAGGGGGCAGCGACGACGACTTTAATTCACCTTTTTCCCGCCATCTTCCCCGCTCTCAATTTTCTTCTCACTCAATATTTCACGCTCGACATGAAATAAAGCTTCTTTGTATCCCGCCCCTTCTCGCCATCATGGAGCCTCTCCAATATCTGTCGCCGCCTCTCCCACCAAACCAGCCACCTGATGGGTACCGTTGGGAAGAATACAATATGTCTGTCTCGTCGAAGACCACGGCGTTCGTCACCGGCATCGACAGACGAGACTCATTCCTCGGAAAACCGCGCTGCGTCGTGTGTGGTGCACATTTCCACCAGGCTCTCGAGCATGCCCTTATCATCCCGCAGGCAGAGCCGGAGACTGTAAGTCGAACACGGTTTTTAGCCCTCCTGATGCTGATGCGAGACATAGTGGAGCGATCTGCGAGGTCGTGGTTGGATTCCGGAACAAGCCAAGTTGAATCCCTGCCATGAGGCACGCAACGGCGTTCTCTTCTGCAACTATCATCATAAATTATTCGACGCTTTTGCGTTCTTCATTCGCTTCTTCCCAAATGTGAGTGTGATTTATTTGCTTTGGCTTCGAGTCACGTACTTATTCACAAGAAACAGATTCGGAAATTTGTTCTCGTGAACTATTCCGATGAGACATCTCTTCAAGCATTTCACGGCAAAGCTATTGCCCTTGAGATCACGGATCACCATGCGCCGTTCCCTTCCCTGTTCATTATCCATGAAATGCGAGTCCGCGGTTTCCACCCTTTTGCACCCCTGCGTCCAGATATGCCCATCAACCCGGCTTGGCAAGACTGGATCTCATCGAGCGGTGTATTCGATAACACCACAAATTCTTTCATACGCGAACAGCCATCACTCAATCGCAACAGGGATGTTACTGCGCAATCACAGATTCCGTCTACGATGGCGAACACGGGTGACATGGCATCTGATGGTGGATTAGCATATGACTCAAATGTAATCGAGGAAATCCTGGCCGTAACACGTGCCATGCCATCGTGGAAGGCTTGCCAGGTAGAGGGAACACCCTGGACTGGCACGGCGGAAGAAAACATTCAAAAGTATATCTCCCACATTGGTGTTTAACATCGTTGGAATTGGGAACATTACTTGTCGATTTGAGGTGTTTGTAGAAATTCCAGCATTGTGTCTGTATTAATCAAGCCATTTTTCCATGACATACGGCGATTAAGCTTCGCTTCGAGTAATTTTGTTGGTAACTTGACTGCTAGCAACGTGATACGACGCGAAAGTTGACAGATCGTACCGTTGCACTCAATCATCGACGTCGCGCAACCACGATTGTTGACAGTGCACTGACCCACTAAGTTTTGCTCCGGGCCTAATTATCGGGTTGAATTTCGTCTGTAGCCCCCTCCGTCAATAATCTGACAACAATTTGCACGCAGATATCAGTACGTACGACGCATAAAGTAATGCTCAATGATGCCTTTCTAGTTGCTTTTGCAAAGAACTTGAGGCATGTGCCCAGGCATACCCGATCAGTATTACGAGGAATGTCATGAGAACCTTGTGAACTTCCGCTTTTAGCCTCGGCATCAATCTTTCTTGTTTCCTGCCAGCGCCCGCCGTCGGCTGCGCATCTTTCGTTCCGTCCCTCTTGTCTTGCTTTTCTTGTTTAAAAATCCCTTGACGGGAGATCCGCTTTCATCCTTCCTTTTGGACCTCTACTTGGTTTCTGTTCGTAGTAAACGATGCGCTGTGCGTTGAAGAACATCCTATTTCTCTGCGTCCTTTCGTCCGCGGTTGGCCTAGCATCGGCGGTCGATTGTGCGCCGGTGGATGACGATGGGACGCCGCTCACTGGATCACAGGATAAAGGCGACTTCGTGACATGCACATACAGCGGAGCAGGGCCGTGCACATATTTCCCTGTGGTACGCTTCCTCAGTGTTGGTATGGCTCTCATTGATCGACGAAATAGGATGGCTCCTTCTCGTCTGGATCGAGCGCCTGCCCTCAGGGTTTGCCACAAGGTGGCGGCGGCGGCGGCGGCGGCGATACCCCGTACGATTTTCTCTCGGGCTACTTACCATCCGCAACTCTCACTCACATCTCATCTTTCAGAACAAGCACTATAGTCACCCCACCGCCTGCGCCCACGCCGCCACCACCACCACCACCACCACCTGCACCACCTGCACCACCTGCACCACCTGCACCACCTGCACCGCCTGCACCACCTCCACCACCCGTTCCCACACCACCCCCGCCTCCCGTCACCACAACTATCGAGACCCCCATCCCGCCTGTGACGCCCGAATCTACACCTACGGCCCCGAGTACGCCACCAAACGCGGCGATGCCCGTTGCTGGTAGGGGCGCCTTGACGGTGATGGGGCTCGCGGGGGTGCTCGCGGGCATTAATCTGCTCTAGGCAACGAAACATTGGGAATAGGATTCCGACCATCCCGCATGCGCGTGAGCCCTGGGCGGGATCGGATTTCCTGAAAAAGGCTCGGGGTGCTTGTTATCCGCTGATGGACAGAACACAGTCGTTCGGAGAGCTATTTTATTGATTCAACATAAGGACCATTCAAGGAATTTCGGAAGGCTTTGAATTTTTTACATATGTTTGCTTAACGTGCTGTCAGAATACTTTGGGGTCAGCTGCGAATATGTATATCCTGATTCTCAACCGTTCTTTCATCGAAATTCGCCTCGTCGAAATGGGCTGTCTGGTTCACTAACCTTGCCACTCTCCACCTCTTGAAACTCTGCACCCTGAAAATAGCGTAATGTTCCGCTCACTACATGCCCGGGCCCCCATGGACATTCCAATCCCACATCAGATAAGTTTTGCATGCCTCTCCAGCAGGCCCGACCACAAGGAAAATCTAGGCGCAGAAATTACTTTCTATGGCTACAAAATTGAAGGGAAAGTCAGATACGATGCGATCATCCAAAATCGGCAGCTGTAAAGCAGTTGTCGCTTCCGTACATACTTCTTTTGTTATAGACCAGGAGGATGAGTTGTATAAAGACTCGAAGGCCGCAGAATTAAGCCTTGGGTAAGCGCCTGGTTAGACGTTCTCGGATTACTTGCGCAACGGCGGGTCCATGAACTGGGATGGAAACTGGAAAGCGTGATTCTTGAGGGTTAGAAGACGTGAACAAACAGTGACAAGATAACTTACGCCCGTGGAAGTCTTGGGAATAATGGATGCCCTGGAGAGTACAGCAGAGGTTATTTAAGCAAGTAGATGCGAGGACGGAAAACATACCTTGTAAAACTCTCCTTTGGGAAATGTGGTGAGGGTATCGTTCCACACGGCGTAATGCTTTGAATCACGTTAGATGCAAGAATCAGATAGAAAAAATCGCAAATGCTTACCGTGTGTCCCAGGTTCCTCGCAAGTATTTCATAGTCATAAACATAACCTGGTAATTCACTCGTCGTGAGAACACTTAGATCGGCATTGAAATTACTTACTCTTGGAAGCAAAAATTTCAATGACGGTTGACTGCGGTGAAGGGGGCATCCAGAGCTGATGCTGAGAGGGCCGCGGAGTCAGAATTTGAGAACATCGCGATCGCAGCAACACTGCCGCACCGTTAAACCATTACCGTGGACGCCAATAATAACCTGTCATGTCGACAAATTGAGTGAGGATTTGGCTGCAACGTCGAGAGTTCAAACAAACCGTTGATCTCGCTATGACTTCTACTTGCTGCTCCAGCGACATCTTTTCCATCTGAACAACGTGCACTTGGCAGATACCACTCCACTCGAGTTCCTTAAGTGCCTTAACCAGGCCATTGTGATCCGCCTCTGCCAGCCGTCTAGATCCGCCTTGCCTTACGATATAAGTGACGAATGGCATTTCGGAAACAGCTGACGGAGGAGAAACAACAACGCCGCGGTTGTTGACTTGCGGTAAATAGCCGAGAACATGCTCTACCGTGGTCCGTCTGATAGGCTCCCAGAATGCGTCGGAGACGTTAACTGTCATGGTTGAAGATATCATTTTATGCCATGATTGAGAAAATTTACTGTACATGTCCATTATAAATAGATAATTCGCTTCACAATGTGTGGACACGTACTGGGTGTGAGCCGCTGCCCGACAAATGATCATAGCGCGTTTGAAGACGAAAGTTTTGTCAAGTAGGGCGAGGTCGTCCCAGTAGTCAGACTTCTCGATATTGATAGAGGGAAATGCGGTTCGCACAAGACCCGCGTTGACCCCAGGGCGATCTCTCCATTCATTGCCGAAGATGTGCTAAGGCGACGAATGGTCAACACTGAAAGAAGATATACGTTATTATGATCTCACCGGCAACAATATACGGGAAGGGAAGGGCGGGACACTGTCTGCTTCCGAGATAGTCATGCTTGCTGAATAAACGCGCCATGCTCCAAATAATATCTCGCCCCACCAATGGTAGAAGTGCTGGAAGTTCTGTGAGTTCTCAAACATGGCATTCGAGGGCGAACATACGTTCATGAATTGCTCCGTATCGTATGGAATCAAAGAAAAACCGTCAACGAGCAATGCGCGTGCCCCAAGTACTTCATTCGCCTCGGCAGGCGTGATGAATTGCAATTCCTACCAGTAAATTGCTCAGATTATCTAAGGAGCGCGGAAATAAGACATACCTTGTCCGTAGGGTCCAAATCGTTCCCAGCCCCAATATCCAATGGACGCGCAATAATGTGCCTTTTTAACGGAAATGCAGCCTTGTCAGAGGTGACGATGTAGAACGTGCCCTTCCTAAGGTAGAGCTGATCAAGAAGGCTGAAGCCGTAGACCACCTCGCCGCCAGGGATCGTCGTCTCGATTGTAGTCGGCGTTGTGTCCTTATGGGGTTTCTTTGCAAGTGAACCATCACGGAGTTTTCTGTAGGTAAATCCAGGCCTTTCTCCGCTTTCTATGAGTCCTTTACTCAAGGCAAAATGGTAAAAACCGAGGAGCAGCAGGATCAGGACGATGAGGTAGGGCAAATGACGGCGAAAAGAAGGCATTTTGTGCTACTATCCTTGAGACAAGCCACCTTGTGACTACGAGACCTATTTGTGGCATGTTGGCAGAGCTTGTATGGAACGGTAACATGATTGAAGCTACTTTGAGATCGGTAGATCATGTAAGCTGTTACTTTATCTGGCTTTTGCCAAGCTGCAGCAAGCAACGGTCAACAACCACCTTCCTAAGTACGAGTCTACGACGACCTCAATCCATTACCTTCCATTGCACGATGTCCTCTTTCACAAATCTTCGAGCATCGCGGCAGTCGAAAGAAATCAAATCGTATGTAAAACCAAGCCTTAGCCCTCAGCCATCCTCAAGTACACCTCCTTTGCAGCCTTCTTCTGTTGAAGGCCAAGATGCCATAAGTTTGGAGCAAACGATATATTCTTTACCATCGACAATAAATGTCCGCACATCGCAAGGCACTGGAAGAGGGTTGTGGAGCAAGTCGTACTTTAAATCTGGCGCGTCTATCATCATTTTGCGATACCGTCTAATAACGAGAATGAAAACCAGGTGACACCCTGCTGTCTCTGAAGCCTCATATCGCCGTTCTGTCAAATCAATATCTAGATTTGTATTGCTCAAGGTGCTTCGGTCCACCTCCAGTGGGTGGCCTGAAAAGGTGCACTACCTGTCGAACGATATGGTATTGCGATTCTGTGCGTCCAGTCGCTGGCTCGGATGATGGTTTCTCTCTGACCATTTGTAGGAGTGTCAAAATAAGGACTGGGCACTTCACAAACGTGAATGTGTAGCCCTCCAGCAATGGGCTAAGGCTGCTCCTTCACCAGACCTCTCGTTGCCTAGTGATGCCGTTAGATGTTTGGGCCGTCTCATATGGTGCCGACAGAAAAAGAGTGCTGACAGTACTTGGGTCAGTCTTTTATTTATTCTATTATCAAGGTTGAACCTCATCTCAAACGTTTAAAAGGTGAAAGAAATCGATACTATGCAATCCCGTGAGTCAGGGTGATAGGTTTGGCGCCGTAGCTTGCTTATTTTGTCATAGATAGAGCATCCCTCCAATCTTCCACCTTCGAACTTCACACACATCTCTCGCATGCCCTTGTCCGCTATCTCGGTGTATCATCACCAGAAGAACTTGATCAATACGGATTCCACTCAGCCAGGGATCTAGTTGACATCATATCTCGTGTTCGTATTCATCAATATTCTAGTCGCTCGCTACTGACATCGCCTTCTAGTTCATCACCAATACATTCTCTATTCCTACTCCAACCTTGACGCCTATTGGAGCATCAGTGTCACCGATTATAGCCCTTATCAATCATTCCTGCGAACCTAATGCCGTCGTTGTCTTCCCTCGTGCAACCGAAGTGCCTTCCATTCAGGAGCCTCTGATGCAAGTCATCGCATTGCGCAACATCAGGCCGGACGAAGAGGTAGTTTCTAAGACTTATTTTTACTCTTACCTCTCATTCGATTCTTTTAGATATTGACCTCGTACATTGATACAACTCTGCCGAAACATCTGCGACAACAATCACTGAAAGAGACATATAACTTTGAGTGCTGTTGTCAACTATGTGCTATTACTCCCGAAGTTGATCATCGAGAGTCTTTATTCTGTCCCAAAACCTGTGGTGGCACATGCCCGACTCCCACCGAAGGTATACACGCTCTGATTAAGATTGACTGTACCCTCACTTGGCGTTTTCTATCCAGATAGCAGCCTCTGCCGATGCATGAAATGCAAAACAGTCGTGACAAACACCGATGCTGTCGTAGATGCTGTACGGGTCGGTCAGGAGGCCCTTGATAAAGCAACAGCTCTCCAATTTAAAGGTTCGCATCGTCATTAAGTAGCCGGTGATCAGGTACTTACACAAAACCATCGTTGTAGACCCAAAAAAATCCCTACAGCTGACAACTAATCTTATTCCGATCTTGACCTCATCGGGGTTGACACCTTCCTCGCATCCTCTCCTTGCTCTCGCGCGCCTACATCAGTCTCTCCTAATAGCCTCCCTTCCCTCTCCCCCCACGCAGGATTCTCTGGACGACGCCATCAGGGCAGCAACGCGCTCCAGCACCGGCCTGTCATCCGTCCTCCAGTATGGCCATCCCGTCCGCGGCATCGCGCTCGCAGAGCTCGGGAAGCTTCTCGCTGTTGATGAGCCTGCGCCGCGTGAGTCATCCACGCCCGCAGAGGCAGCTTTACTTTACCCACCCTCAGGGCCTCCGCGCCTAAAGTTGGCATATGACACGCTGTTGCGGGCGAGGAATGAGCTGCTAGTCGGGTTTGGGACAAGGAATGAGGGGGGACAGGTAGGAAAGGACGTTAGGGAGGGCATTGTCGCTTTGGAGAAGGAGATCGGTGTGTGGAGGCAAGGGGTGAAGAACGTCATGCACGACCTCCCTAACTCTGTCTCGAAAGCTAAGCCTCGGGCGAGGGCCGATGTGCTGTACGTCCATGAGACAAACGCTGACTGCTAAATGTTACATCTTAAATACATACACTGCATACTCATAAGTTGTACATATCGACTTCTTATTCAATTTCGTTGAGAAGTTTGTAGGCATTTTTCTCCTGCCTCAGAAGATTCTCGATAGTTTTCATGCCATCGAGGACTTTCTCTTCTTCCAATCGCCTTCCGACCACTTGAACGCCGACGGGTAGCCCATGCATCGCTGCTGGGTCATACATCTTGTACACAGCCTTTTCGATACTGTTTCTCGGCCTGAACCCAGGGAATTCAGGGAGTTTGTCTTTCACAACATCGACGTGCGTTACGGGGAGCACGCCTGCGGTATAATCGAGCTGAATGTATTCAAAATTGGTCGACATTAGCAGGTGATCTGGACATTTATGTGATGACCTAACCAAATTGAACAGAAGGGTATACCCTAGCGCTTTAAATCCGTCTTTCATTCCATTGTGCGGCACTGCGGGGAGGGAGTTGGGTACGGTGAGCACGAAATCGAGCTCTTCCTTCTGCCACGTCTCGAACCAACGCCTGCGGTAGTCCTCACGCTGCGCGACGACGGGCCAGTAGTCGTAAACGTTCTTCGCATGCCAGCCTTCGATGAGGCCTGCGTATATTTCGTCGCGTTTGATGTAGCGGATATACCACACGTACAGACGCTTAAGCCAACGTGGGAGGGACGCCATTCGCAGAGCCTGTGTCACCCCGGCGTCATTCGATTCTCCGGTTCGAATTGGCTTGATGGCCGTCCTCGCTGTAATATATTCAGCATGTGGTCAGGCCGGAAATTCATTCATACCGCCATCTGCAATCAAGAGTTGAGAGGCGATCTTCAATCCTTCGTAAGGACTCGGTGGATCGCTGCCAGATACTGAGCCGACGAAACCGAGGGAAATGTGCGAATTCTTACAATGCAATCACCTCTTCGCCGTACTTTCGAAGGGTTTCCACGACCGTTTCCAGTGCACGTTTACAAGCGGGGGAAGGAGCGACGACACCTAAAATCGTTTGATAAGAGGAGTACCAAAAACTAAACTGAACTCACCATCGTCCCATATCACTCCCCACTTCGCCCGCCTCCTAGGAGAACATGAAAAGTCTTTCCAAGGCATCACTAAGCACTGTGCCCGAGCTGAACAAGAGCGAGAATTTGTCGATGATCAAGCTTACACTGTTATCGTATTCCCAAGGTTTCATGCTAACGATGGCTTTCCAGACTGTTTCAAGGTCTTCCAAAGTGCGTGCCATTGGCGAGTACACCGGCGGCACCCCTTCCTGGCCAGGAATGCCTGTAGAGTTCCCGGTCCTGGGGAAACGTCCCACAGATGCCTTGATGCTGTATACCCCAGAGAAATGCGCAGGAATACGAACGGAGCCGGCCACATCCGTGCCAATGCCGATTCTAGAGCCACCATAAGCAAGGAGCGCACCCTCGCCGCCTGATGAGCCGCCTGGCGTGTGCGTCTTTTTGTGCGGGTTAGTGGATCTGCCAAAGAGGTCGGACCAGGATTCCCCGGACATCAAAGTTATTGGAACGTTCGTCTTCACGTATGGAATGGCCCCAGCATCGCGCAGGAGACGCACAAGAGTCGAGTCTTTCTGCATAGGCTTTCCTACCCAAGCAGAGTACCCGATGCAAGAGTCCCATCCAGCTATTCCTACAGTCTACGGCTACATGAGCCTGTGCTCTGAGAGAAAGTGAAATTCAAGTGCGGAACGCTCACGTCCTTCAGGCTGATTGGTATACCAGCCAACGGCCCTTGTCTGTTGCACTCTTTAGCCCAAGTTTCGGCAGCCAGGATCATGATTTCGGTCAAGCAGTTAGTTTCAGCATGAGCCCTCAAGGATCGTTTACTATAAGCCGTCAGGATGTCAGTGGGGTCCGTGTTGCCAGACTGGACGCTCTTGACTAGTGCAGCGACGGGCTGCTTGAGTATATTGGCATCATTGGTATCAATAGGATCTTTGTATCGTGCCGGAAGTTGGTTGATACGTTCTTGTCTTTCTTCCTGCTTCGTTGCACTTTGTGACGGTCAAAGTTGGAATGATTGAGTGAGTCGCCAGATCGACATTACTGAATTATATGGCGACATACCATGCCTTCTTGTGCGCAAGATACGAAAAGAGCATGACTGCGAGTCCGGCAGAGATGCAAGGATTGAACCGTTAACAAAGCGCTGTGAACGAGCACTATGATCCATCGAGCACCGCGGCGTATATAGTCGGGCCGACATGATAGCCGGTGTGGCCTTGAGCGCTTGATTCAGAGCCTTGACCCAAAGATGGTGACCACTCCAGGACTTGTGTACGGCACACAAATCCTGCAATTTTCGACGGCCTGTACGACGTTAATGGACAACTTCTCTCATTCTCGTAACGCGTTGATATCCAGATTAATGCATCTTTGCTTCAAGTGCGCACCGCTATTCTGATCATGATACTGAGTCCGGCATGGGAGAAAGAGCTATTCACGGCATATTCCAGAGTACCAGGAGCTTCTGAAGGTACTTCTGTACCATCTCAAGCCTGAACATCACAGGTGAGGCGGACCGTTACTTGAACGTTCGAAACCGAAAGTCGAACGAGGTCACACCCGTCCAGCTGTATATTTTCATGATGGTTACTGTTCTCTTGTATAACAGGATCTGATGGTTACTGTTCTCATGTATAACAGGATCATTGATAAGCAATTCGATGAACCCCCTCTGCTGATGCATGATGGAGTTTCCAGTTATTAGTGCAATGGACAAGAGCAGGTCTCAGCCCTTCTTCCCAACTATCTGCGCGGCCAAATGTCTGTTACGCCAGGGGTGCTATTCGTTTCCGACATGTAAGTTATTCGCGTTATGGTGACGATGAACAACAGCTAAAAGGCCTTTCAGCCTGTCGTTGAAGGTTTCTCGTTTGCAATATTCTATGCATTCCATAGAGTAACGGGTGACATATACAGGCCTATTACACCGCAGCCTATGCGCTTTTAGTTTATGATTATTTTTTGACGTTGCCCGCAGAGGTACGTGACTTGATTCTTTGAAAGGCAACTCGTGTTAATCTAATACAGGTAGAGTTTGTTTGGAGGTCTAGGAAATCATGGGGTAGGTTTTATCTCCATCTCTATCAGCAGGCAATTTTTCTGATCAGAGCGCAGCCTCGGCACTGTTCCTTCTGGTGAGAATCGCTTTTACACATAAATACAGTTGCTCACCATAGAACTTTAGAATCGATACATCAGTATAATTTTTTCGACTGTCGTCCTCATATGTACGTAATCACCTCTAAGGTCGGACCAAAAATGCCCATAAGATGCTCCAGCCTTTCACTTGCCATCATTTACAGTGAGCCACTGGCATTTCTCTAAAATTGTCTCGCGTCCTTGAACATATTTGACAGATGTG
Organism: Tricholomella constricta; assembly: GCA_013368375.1. Classification (NCBI taxonomy): domain Eukaryota; kingdom Fungi; phylum Basidiomycota; class Agaricomycetes; order Agaricales; family Lyophyllaceae; genus Tricholomella; species Tricholomella constricta. The sequence continues at coordinate 467,412 of JAACJP010000007.1, read as the reverse complement.
TGCTTCTGCAATCTATCCAGCAGAATCACCCTCACTCATTGATATGCCATAGATGTGACCAATGGGCAATCGCAGAATTTATATACACCGTATTGACCTTCACCATCGCCGAAATGTTCCTTGCTTTACGGTTGGAGTTTTTTTTTTTCCCCCCTTTTCCGAGCTTCCAACCATTGATTTTTTATTGCAGAGTCTACATTATCACTCGCAAAAACTTCTACCTGGCGGTCATTTTCATTCTCCAAATTCTCGCACAACTCGGGCTCGGTCTTTATATTATGTCCATTCCATGGCGCATTGGTGTGTTCGATTTGTGTTTCAGCTAATGTATCATCCTTGATATTATTGAACTAGTTCCGGTTCCACCGTTCGCGAATCTTCTCGACAGGAACGCATTACAAAGTAATCTTTCATTGTTTCAAAGGTAGTTTATTGCTTGATGCCGTTTAGTTTGCCTCCTAGCTCTCACGAAGTTCGTGGACATTCCTTCTACAAAAAGTTGCGCTCACGATCGACAGCTTAAAGCTCGACATAGTGTATCTCTCACTCACCCTGGCCTTCGATTCTCTTGTTCTCATCGTGACCTTGACGGTGACCATAACTGCCGCCCAACAGTCTCCTACGAAACATTGGCTAAAGGTCATTCAAAACGATGGGATATTATATTTCATGGCGATCTTCTCCTCTACGTTGATCTGGCTCATGTTTGGAGTAGCTGCGCGGGTGAGCGCTTCACCTCCACGTCCGCTTCTTTATCTACTCATTTTTCTTAATTACGTATTTGCAGGACGGATTGAAATTCATAAATGCCATGTAAGAGCCATATTCAACCCTTCTCCAGAACATAGTCCCAACTCACGGACCTGTCCATAGACCAGATCTGATGTATGGGTCAAAGATTGACCTCCGTTCCCACCATGGCTTCTGATTCATCGATATAGATTCACTGCGATAATGATCAACCGGTTGCATCTCTCGCTGAAGAAAGTTGGGAGCAAAGAAGAACCGGTTCAAGTGTTTAGAAACGAACAACCACGGTCAAACGCGGACGCAATTGAGCTACAAATTGGAATTACCAAACAGACCATGTTAAAAGCGAGGTATGTAATTGCATACAGGCTTAAAGGCTCCAGACTCATATTAACCATGGCGCACCAGGTGAATCACAATTTGGACCTGCTCCTTTCGTCAAGTAAACCCACTGGAAGAACCTATCGACCATAGCGTTATTAGGCAATTTTCTGTCTTCGGCTGGAACCAGATCAGTACCTGTGTTCTATAATTGTGTATAGTTATGTCTACGCAATGCGACTGATGATTGAACCTTGCAATTGGTACAGAATTAAAAGCTGGGGTCAAAAAGATTCATTCTACTTTTGAGCGCAGTGCATTGATTCTCTGGGCCGAGTCGCTGCAGCCAAACGTCCGAGACTCCGAGTCACGACATCATCCAGCTTTGCACACTGCCATTGCCAACCAGCTGCAAAAACCTTACATTTGTGCGCAAGAGCCCTTCCGAAATCCACTTGCGGCTTGTATATGACTCTGGGGCTTGGACTCTCGGTACACAACGAACTTCGATGTCTACTAAAACAAGAATGATCTCTGGTCAGAAAGCTCATCCTCCCGAACAGGCTGATGCAATAGTACGAAACCTAAAGCTTGGAGATGGTGTGGATGAGAATGAGATTGGATTCCCGACTACGTTACATCAGCAACTCAGGTACGTAATACCTCGCCGGGAGCAGTAGGACAGTAAGGGGACAGTATAGTAGGGAAGTGGGGCATATAAGTAAGCAAGTAAGCAGAGGAAAGTATAGTAGGTCATAAATGGAAAAGGGCTTGTAAGATTTCGGGGATATGATACGGAGACGGGGACGACGACATTCGCGAGGACTCGAACGCCTTTTGCCGAGCCTTCGCCCAGATCCTGCCCGCGAGGTGGATGGACGGAGTATGCCAGAGATGTGCGATGCGTGTGTGGAGGGAAGTAGGGAGAGAGAGATGAGTGATAGGAGGAAGGAAGCCACGAGACGGCAAGCTGACAAATAGCAAGCTGACAAATACACAGCCCCGTCAGCCATGGGTGTCAGGCCTCCCGATGATTGCAACCAGATGCTGGCACTGGAGAACGCTGGCGGCGAGCGGGAGTTTGCGGCACTGCTTCGAACTCCTGTGGCTCTTCAAAGGATGACAAGCTGTGCCTCCGCAGATGTGGTCAATACACCGTTTGATGACTAGGTAAAGTGCGGCCGCTGAACGGCAAGACCAAGTTCTATGAGTGTTCCCCACCCTTCAACAACTTTGCCATCGCTTTCACTACTACCCTGTGTCTGCGTGCTCCCTGACCTCATCTGCGGCTGCTTCTTCATCTTCCTTCACCTCCGTCATTGTCGTTGTCGCCGCCGCCGCCTCACCAACCAGGAGCCCTGTGTATGAAAGGTTTATCAACTAGGAATATTATTGCATGAACAAACGCGACAATAAAGGGGCGACAGATACGAACTAGGGACATTAAACGGGTACCCAGCGCCTGGCGTCGCAAGTCTTCCTCTTCCAGGCAATAGAAAACAATACGAAGAGGAACTTCCGTGTCACATCGCGGCCCACAGACTTCTTGGACAAGGGATTCGCTGTAGAAGAAGATCCGAAAAACGACCTGTTCACGATTTGTTCAAGAATAATGATATCTATCGCTTTAACTACACCTACCAGATCTGCGAGCAGCCGTCAGCGTCTCGTCCTGTTCAAACAGTAGGAGTAACCAATCAAGAACAGCCCATGCATCTGGACCGACGACAGCGTTGCCCGTGTTCGTCCGTAGAGTCAGAATGATGCGCGCGCTTCTTGCCCTTGCCCGAAGGGAGAGAATAACCTAGTCCGTGTTGCGTGAAGCCTTCAGTAAGGATATGCCAGCAGCTTTTCGCCATCGGGATACACATGGACTGAGGTCCAATCACAGATTCTAGAGAGCCATCAATATTATGGGGGCGTTGATCTTTCCTGGGATCCTCAAAGCACGGAAGAGCTCGAGCAATCATTTCCGGGAGATTTGTAATAGCACACGAGCTCAGGAGCCTCCGGGCAGCGTGGACCGCAGGACCGGATAGAATCCCCTTCTTCAAAGCCGCCTTGCTCGGCAATGACGGCACATCCAGAGGCTATTTCTTTCACCGCAGGTGGATGCTCAGGCTGGGAGCAATATATATGAGCTGACGAACATGCGATCTGGAATGAAAGGAAAAGTTAATTCATGGCAAACGACATGACGATGTACTTACACCGCTAGTTTTGCGTTTGACGTCCGCAGCTGTTCCATAAGAGCGATAGCGGACTCGAATTGTCCTTCTTCAAAACAAGTATCAATGATTTCCCGTTGATGATTGCTTAGCTCGCGCTCAACAGCGCCATCGCGTCCTTCTGTGGTCATGATGGCAGAGTAAAACACGTCAAAGGTGCGTGACATAACACTGTCACTGTCTTTTTTGTTGGCTGATCCTGATCCCCGGGGACCTGGCTGGGGCTGGATGACGGCGTCAGCGTCCAAGACAATGTCAATCAATGACAATGGCAGGCATAGGCGATCGAGCTCCGGCTTGGGCGGGGAGCGGGAGCGCTCATCGGGTGGGTAAGGAGCGCTTTCCGGAGGAGGGACGTGCAGGCGATGACGAGCATATGGGAGTCTGGAGGGGAGGGAGGATTTTTGTCGCTATAATATACATGTTAGTCCAGACATCTTTTTTCTTAATTTCAAAGCTCGGGTACCGGGATCTGAGAGGTGTTACGCCCCGAAGGCTAAACACCATTATTTGGGATGTATTGCATATAGATTTCAAATAGAATCTACATGAAAAAAAAACATAATCAGAAAACGCGGACTGCGCGAAGCAAAAGAAAACGCACCTAAGATTAATTCAACCGTCCCCAGTGGTTGGATAACACCAACGACTTTATCAAAACTCTACGCCTGCCTCCCGCTTTCCAACTCCAAGAGACACACCACCGACATCGCAGGTTCGTCGCACCGTCGTCCAAAGCTGGTCTATTTCTTCGTCTTCTTGCTCTCGACGAACAGCACCCGTGCCTTCACTGAGCGACACATTACTACTCCTCCCATCACTTTTCAGTAAAGAACTGAGGGGAAAAATTCACCTTTGGGATCGTATTTGACAGCAGAGAGCCGCGGGCCCTGGCGCAGCTGCTGAGTGGTGTAGAAAAAGCTGGTTTGTGCCGTTGAGATTAGGCGCACGATGAGGGTCCTTTACTACAGAAATGTTTAGCTTTAGCTTGAAAGGAGAGATAAAGTGGGGAGAGAGAGAGAGAGATGGGACGGACCTTGCTTTTGCCTTTGCGGCCATGGGAGCTGGTGTCACGGAGGTGAAAGTCGAGTGTGAGCGTGGGTAAGTCTAAGTTCTCTTCCGTCGTCCGAGTCAAGCTGTGCACAAATGTCGAACCTCTCCCTTTGCCTTTCTCCAACCGCACTTCAGTGTTCTTGCTACGCCAACCGTCCCTATCATGTCTCTTGAGCTCGAAAGCTTTACCCCCGAGCTGTTTGTTCTGCGCAAGGGCCCTCCATTCTCTTACTCCCCAAGCGCTAGCTCTGCCATCTCTCAGACCTCCGGAACCTATGCATTCGAAGACGGGGTCGACCTGCACGACAGAGAGATGCATCATGTGCGGCTGGCTCCTGTGTGTATATAATATGTTCATCACGGTGTCACAGCCTACTGAAATTTCAAACTAAATGTCGATGTATGCAGTGGGACGAGTTGCGTGTCCGGAAACTCATCCCCAAGAAATCCAAGTCTGTAAAGCACGAGCTGCGCAACGCCATCCTGCTGTGCCCATATCATGAGAGCTATTTTGATCGTTTTTATTTTTACATCCTTTATGCACTCGCGCTCATGTATCATTTGATATCTGTATTTTGTCCTGTTCTCGACCGTGTCGCCGATCCTCGCAGAGCAGATTTGTTCACTGCATGTACTCAGAAATGTTGCACCATGTGCTCCATCGTGCATGTGCAAGGCAATACAGAATTCCAATGTACATGGGGCACACATGCGCGTCTTTAAGCTATTCAATCAGGCGCTGTGACGATCTTTATACTCTCTGACAGCATATTCAAACTGGGGTCAGGCATCAGTCATGAGCATTGAATTTTCAGTGAGATGAATGATGAGTTTTGAGTGCCCTCCCATGGGGCAAGTTTACACCACGTGTTATACCACTGGCACCATTTCTCAAGTAAATCAAACTGAGGTCGTGATAAGTGTTGCGGTGCTTGCAAACTCAATGAACGTGCACTGGTGGTAAACACTGCTCTCAGGTGAACAACTGGCACGGACAAAATCTCAGAGAAACGACATGGCAGCGCTCGCCGCATGGCCTAAATATCTGAAAAGAAATGTGATACTTAGCCCTGAAATTAAAAGATCAAAAGTAGAGTGACTACCGGGACTCGGAGTAGACATCCAAATATGAATGACCACATAATAATCACGTGGTCGTCCGATTGCTCGGACGACCACGTGATCAGATTGTAACATAGTCGTGAATTGAATCTATCATCCCTCTTAAATCAGCAGACGATGACAATACACACACACACACGCACAACTGACTGATTGCTCGGATGTACATACAAGCCCACTTCCTGCAAGCTACAACACCTGCGAGAATACATCTCAGTTTAAAATACTGTTTTTTTTTTAAAAAAAAAAAAGTTTTATTCTACCGTTGTATTATCTCCTGCTCAACGTGCACCCGTCAAGCATGCAACCTGGCAGAAAATCATTTTCAAGATCCTAGAAAACTGCACAAAAAATTATTTTAAACAGCATATTCCAGTCAAGGGAGATGTCAGGGAGTCAAGATGTAGCTGTTGTAGCGCTTTGAACCTTGAGCCAATGGCATGCCTGACCTGAAGGAGTAATCATTGATAGCATCAGAATACAGAACCAAACATCATCACTGATTATCAAAATTGATCCAACATTTTCCCACACTGCGCTCTTGGAGTAGAAAGACCAAGTTCTATAAATAGAACTTGGAATATCATTCTCTGTACCTGGCCAGAATTGATGAAGGTGTTTGGCACTCACCTCTTGCCATCGGTGCCCGGAGCGCATCTCCCTCATCGAATTCCAATCTCGGACCTACATCCCTCGAAGGGGTGTCATCAGATCACCGGGCCGGTGTCAATCAACAAGCATCCACAGCCCAAGCTGCCCCGCGTCGAACTTTCAGTTCTCTCCCAACAGAGGCTGCATAGTAAACCTTGGAATTCCTTAAGCCTATGTATGTACCAATGGACTTGGTCAGCGCTAGTTGAACGTTGTGCCTTTTCCTAGCTCCTGGTTGTCTCCAAAACCTGGCCAAGATTGATCCTGCCCATCCTGCTGGAGGTACATCAACCAATGCTTCAGGTTCAGCCCGAACCTGCTTCGTGTCGAATGCCAAGGCGATTAGTAGGTCGAGCTTTGTGGAACCCCGCACTCGCATATTCCAAACTAAATGAAGACCTTGGTCTTGAATCTTTACTGGTATTGAACATGGCCACGCGGCTGTGGAGAGGCCTAGTTGCGACATTCATTCATTGTTGACATGCGGTCGCTCCGCGTTCCCGCGATCCTTGCGCTTCCTCAGATCGAATTATCCTCGCGCTTTCCACGTTACATGTCCAACTAGCAGGTAACTGCAGCCCGATGTCGTGAATGATCTTGCTATCCAGCTTCTGGCGCTGTGTGCCTCCCTATGGGGGTTGTCAGATACCTCTGCATCAACAGTCGAGATATTCCAACATCTTTCCTCTGCCGTCTGCGCTTTGGTGGCTGTGTGTGAATGAGCACACCATCCATCGAGCACCGCGACGAATATAGTCGGGCCGACATAATAGCCGGTGGGCATCCTTCAACCTTGGCCCAAAAAGGTGACCACTCAAGGACTTGTGTACAGCATGCAGATATACGGCTGCAAATTTCGACCGCCTGTACGACATTAATGGACAACCTTCTTCCATTCTCGTTGATAATCAGATCAATGTGTCTTTACTTCAAACACACCGCTGATCACGATACTGAGTTCGACATCCAGGAGGGAACTATTCACGGCAATTTCAGAATACCAGGAGCTTTTGACGGTATTTCTGTACCATCTCGTTCAATTTGAACATCAAAGTCGAACGAGGTCACACCCGTGTTCAAATTGAACGAAATGATATATTCTTTACCAAATATAGAGTACCTACCACGGCTTTCAAATTTCAGCCCTCGACGCCAGGTGAGTCCGCATCTCAATCAAATGACAGATGAGCACCATTTATGTATCCGCCGCCCAAAGCACTTTAGACTTTGATATTCTCCAGCTGTGTATTTTCAGGATGGTTACTGTTCTCTTGTATAACAGGACCATTGAGAAGCAATTCGATGAACTGCCTCTGCTGATGCATGATGGAGTTTCTAGTTATTAGTGCAATGGATAAGAAAAAGTCTCATCCCTTCTTCCCAATTATTTGCGTGTGCCAAATGACTGTCGCTCCAAAGGCACTGGCATTAGTTTCCGACATGTAAGTTATTCGCGTTATGGTGACAATGAACAACAGCCGTATCGCGGATGACGGTGAACCCACACGGGTCCTAGGAGCTTTTGTCAGAAACCATATTGACCAGCTCAACATCTGGACACCTGTAATGGACAAAATCACTAGAGACCTGGAAATGTGGAATAAGGGACGTCCAACCTTGAAAGGAAGATCCCTCATCCTGAAGTCCATCATTGGTGGCTACACGCAGTTCCTTACCAGGGTACAAGGCATGCCTAAAGCTATAGAAAATCGCCTTGACAAAGCATGCCGGGACTACATGTGGAACGGAACAAAAATCCCACCCATAAACCAGACAACACTAAACCAAGAAAAATATAAGGGGGGTCAGAAATGCCTAAATATAAAAGCCAGAAACGAAGCGATAGAACTTACTAAACTGAAATCGTACCTCAGGCTAGATAACGACCGTCCACGATGGGCCAAAGTGGCAGACGAACTGATGAATCGTAATATATCAACACGTCGCTGAGTGCGCGATGAAACCTCAATCGTAAACCCTTACCTTCAGAACTATAAAATTAAGACACGGTCATCGAATACATCACTACCCGAGTCCTTGATAAAAATGATACGCACTGCAGACAAATATAACGCCTCCTTCGCACCAATCGCCCTAAGCACAGACCTGAAAAATAGCATGCCAATGTGGTATCACATCGGAGTAAGCGACGACAAGACCCTCACAAATAACGACGAGTGGGCCCGCTGCCAACGGAGCAACCACCACATTACTACAGTCGGTGAAATGGAAGCCTATGTGTTAGGGCGACCTTAGAGCAGAGCTTAGTCGTGCTGGCAAAGGGGAATCCAAAGTTATATTGATGTACAGCAAACGAAGGTAAGTAAGGCTTACCTGGCAAAGGGGAATCCAAAGAGAATAGTGTAAAGGATTCCCAGATGCCAGGGGGCCAGCTATATACGAGTGTACTGTACATGTGATAATAATGATCGGTTCCGGATGCTGTCTGATGGTAACCGTCGTCGGGATGTCGGGTGATCGGGAAACAGTGTCAGGCCTGAACAGGGAAGGGAGGGAAACGACAGGAGTCAGAGCATCAGGGTCGGGATCGCAATCGGTCAGGAGCGATCGCACGTGTCGAGGGACGGTCAATGAGCGTAGGAGGGCGCGAACGGGTGTTCCCCTAACACTATGTAGATGAACACCCAGCCCCCGGCGAGCGTGTGCACAAAGAAAGAATAAACTGCGCATGCGCATGCTGCCGAAAATCACGCCTGAAAGGCTGCTTAAACCCCGATAAATGCAAAAAAGCAGGACGAAAGTCACTAAATACACTTAGCAATAAATGGAACCCCAAAGTTAACCACGCCCTCCATATCGCACAAGCCGAAGACCCGGAAGCGGCTGAACCAAGAGAAAATGACACTGATGTCCCCGTAGCTTTCAACCAAAACTACACCACCGGAGGAGGCCTAACAAACGGTCTACGAATCTTTGTAAATAAAGAAACAAAAACCAACGTACCGGCAACGCAGACCCATGACGACACAGAAGGAGACCAAGTCATAGAAGTCTGGACGGACGGCTCATGCATCGCAAATGGCGACGAAGACGCACGTGCCGGAAGTGGCCTGTGGTACGGTGAAAATGACGAACGGAACCTAGCCATCAGACTGCCTCCAAATATGGAGCAGTCGAACAACGCTGGTGAAGCGAACGCCATCCTAATTGCCGCACAGAGGGCCCCCCCTAATGCCACGCTCCACATTCTAAGTGACTCCAATATAGTAATTGACGGACTTACTAAAAACCTAACCGCCTGGGAAGATAAGGCCTGGATTGGAGTGCTGAACAAAGATATCCTAAAAGCAACAGTCGCACAACTTTGAATGAGAAAAGGAAAAACCCTCTTCACAAAAGTGAAAGGTCATAGCGGTAATATGGGGAATGATGGGGCCGACGCCCTTGCAAATGAAGGGGCAATGAAAGACACCACGAACGCCGATGCCGTTGACCTCCAAATCCCCCCAAATTTCGACCTATCAGGCGCCAAACTGACCACAGTGACCCAAGCGCTTCTATACCAGGGCATAATGGAGCTGTCAACCGTTAAAATACGCCGAAAGACACTGATACACCTTGATATGGTCAGACATACGATAAAAGATAACGTGGGCAACCTACCGTCGGACAGATGCATATGGAACTCCCTCCAATGTAAAGACATATCACGAAACATCAGTGCCTTCTTGTGGCAAACAATGCACAATTCCTATCCCATCGGAGACTTCTGGTCGCGCATAACAAACTTCGAACATAGGTTGCAATGTCAAACATGTAACACAGAAGAGTCAATGGACCATATACTCACCGAATGTCCGGATTCCTGTCAAGACACGATATGGCATCTAGCCGAAAACCTATGGTCCCGAAAAGGCCTCCCGTGGTTCCAGCCGACAATAGGAATGCAACTTGGATGCGCCCTGGTAAGCTTCAAGGATGAAAAAGGGAAACCCAGAGTCGGCGCTAGTCGCCTATACAAAATTATCATGACAGAATCTACACATCTAATATGGAAGCTCCGCTGCGAATGGCGCATTGGGAGAGACTCTGACCCAGAGAAAAAACACACCAAAGTAGAAGCCGAAAACAGGTGGTACGAGGCCATAAACCGACGCCTTAAATTCGACTGCCTCATGACAGACAATATGAGGTACGGCCATAAAGCCATACGCTCCTCCCTAGTTAGACAAACTTGGAAGAACACACTTCAAAATGAAGAAAACTTACCAGAAAACTGGTATACTAAAACCGGGGTTTTAGTGGGTAGAGGGACAGAACGCCCGAGAGGGAGAAATCGTTAGTAGTCATTGGTAACAATGAATCGAAAGAGGAGTTACCATGGCTGCTGATGATATCTGTCGCCGATTCCCACACTGTCTGCATTTTAAATGCATTCGTGTATAAAACATTTCCTCGTCGTGGTTTACTATTATTCTCTATGATACGGAGTGAAACTCTCTGTCGATACAAAGCGAGGTAGCGAGGCTGACTTTGTGAGCTGTCGCTACCTGACACACCGCACCACTAAAAAATAAAAAAATAAAAAATAAAAAATAAAACAGCTGAAGGGCCTTTGAGCCTGTCGTTGAAGGTTTCTTCGTTGCAATATTCTGTGCATTCCATAGGATAATGGGCGATATATACAGACCTATTATACCGCAGCCTATGCGCTTTTAATTTATGATTATTTTTTGACTTTGCCCGCAGAGGTACGTAACTTGATTCTTGGAAAAAGCTACTCGTGTTTCAAAATCTAATACAGGTAGAGTGCGTTTGGAGGTCTAGGAAATCATGGGGTAGGTTTTATTTCTATCTCTATCGGCAGGCAATTGTTCTTAGCTGAGCTCAGCCTCGGCACTGTTTCTTCTGGTGAGAATCACTTTTACAAATAAATACAGTTGCTCACATAGAACCTCAGAATCGATACATCAGTATTTTCTTTTCGACTGTTGTCCTCATATGTACGTGGTCATCTCTGAGGTCGACCAAAAATGCCCATAAGGTTATCCAGCCTTTTACTTGCCATCATTCTCAGTGAGGACTGGCTTTTCTGCTCGAAAATCGTTCTGCGTCCCTGAACATATTTGACAGATGTGCGCTTCTGCAATCTTTCCAGCGGAATCACCATCGCTCATTCATATGCAATAGATGTGACCAATGGGCAATCACAGAATTTATATACATCGTATTGACCCTCACCATCGCCGAGATGTTCCTTGCTTTACGGTTGGTGCTTTTTTTCTTTTCCAAGCTTCCATCCATCGTCCAAATCTTCTTTCATTGTAGAGTCTACATCATTGCTCGCAGAAATCTCTACCTGGCGGTCATTTTCGTTCTCCACATTCTCGCACAACTCGGGCTCGGTATTTATATTATGTCCACTCCATGGCACACTGGTGTGTTCAATGTATTTTTCAGCTAACGTCTCATCCTTAATATTATTGAACTAGTTCGAATTCCACAGTTCTCGAGTCTTCTTGACAAGAACGCCTTGCAAGGTAATTTTGTATTGTTTTAAAGGTAATTCACAGTTTGATGTCGTTTAGTTTGCCTCCTAGCTCTCACGAAGTTCGTGGATATTCTTTCTACAGAACGTAACGCTCACGATCGATGACAGCTTAAAGCTCGACATGGTGTATCTCTCACTCACCCTAGGTGTTTGACCTAGAACGCGTATAGCGAAGCTCAGTGTCAGAATGTAATGGTAGACAACTCTGTATTACCTAGAACGCGTATAGCGAACTAGTGTACTGTGAGTAAAGGTATAGAATATGTATAGGATGAAGAATATGTACGCTCAGTGTCAGAATGTAATGGTAGACAACTGAGGTACGCATAGGGACGAGGACGCGATGTAGTGTCCGAGTCACGTGGTAATTACGAGGTGAGAAGTTAATGGAACGGTCGTGTAGAAGATGAAATGTCCAACACACCCCCTTCAGAGTCGAAAGGGCCGTGGAATGGACGACGAAAAGGAGTGAAACGATGGGAGGAATCAAATAGAAACAAGACCGAGACTTTTCCGATGTCGAGAAAATAACTCCAGGACCAAAGGTTTGCTCATAATGTCGGCAGTCATTTCACGCGTAGAAATCCAGACGGTAGAAAAATCGCCAGAGTTGATATGTTCCCGAATAAAATGATATCGGATGTCGATGTGTTTCGAGCGAGATGAAGTAGCGGAAGAGGATGCGATACAACCAGCGGCTTGATTATCGCATAGAAGAGGAAAGGGTTTCGGTACCGAGAAGGAAAGAATGGAAAGAAGGAGACGAAGCCAGAGGGCCTCCTTCATGGCATGGGATAACGCGTAGTATTCAGATTCAGTTGAGGATAACGAAATGGTACGTTGGCCAACAGCGGACCAGCTGACGAGGGCGTTATGATAGAAGAAACAGTAGCCGGAGATGCTCTTGCGATCAGTTTCGTCTGAGGCCCAGTCAGCGTCGGAAAACCCGCAACCATGATTGACGAAAGCTTGTGTGTCCGGAGATGAATCGACACGAGTACCATAGCCCAATGCAAAATCCAAAGTTCCTTTGAGGTAGCGGAGAACACCTTTCGCAGCGAGCATGTGCGATCGGGAAGGTTTACTGTTATATTTGCCTAGAGCCATCGCCGCATAGGCAATGTCTGGACGAGTGCATACAGCCAGATAGATGAGTGATCCGACAAGGCGCTGGAAAGTGTTGATTAAGGTCTTCATCGGTGATGTCAGGACAAGCATTGGGAGGAGCTGGAGGGAGCGAGGAGAGTTTGTTGCGAAGAGGAACAGAGAGGGGAGTACAGTCTTCCATTTTCCAGGTCTGAAGGAGGTCGACAATGTAAGCTTTTTGGGAGAGCCAAAGGTGACGAGCTGAACGATCTCGAATAATGCGAATGCCGAGGTAGAGTTCGGCCGGTCCCATATCGACAACCTCAATGCGTTTAGAAAGACCAGCAAGGAACCATTTGTACAAGGGCAGGGAGTTGGTAGCAGCGAGACCATCGTCGACATGAATGGGAACGATAAGGACGAGATCTGAGCCATCCTCAGGCATGGGAATCTCAGGGGAAGGAGGGGAAGACCAGCGTCCAAAGAAAACGCCATGATCCACTTCGCAGCGTACAAGACCAAGAGACTCGAGAAGTTTCCACAGAAGCATATAAAATTCATATGCTGATTGACGCAGGCCATAGAGAGCGCGAAGAAGACGATAACACAAGGCACGATTAGGAAGCGGGTAACCGGGGATTTGACGAGTATAAATGATGGTGCTGACAAGAGCGTGAAGGAAGGCCGTCTTGACGTCAAAGCTCAAGACTTCCAGACCATTGTGGTTCGCAAACGAAAGAACGACATGAATGCTCGTAAGTTTCGCAACAGGAGCATAAGTCTCGCCAAAGTCGTCAGGTCGTTGGCTAAATCCTTGAGCGCATAGGCGGGCCTTTTCCTTTCCTCTGATAATAGAACCATCAGGATTACGTTTGTGAGCGTAGACCCAAACAAGTCCAATAGCATTCCGGCCTTTAGGTAATGTTGCTTCCTCGAATACGTGCTTCTCAAGAAGGCTATCCAGTTCACGTCGTTCAGCAGCTCGCCAAACGTCAGCATCCGGGCGACTATATGCTTCTCGTTGGGATTCGGGAGCTTTATCAAGATTGAAGTTACGCGACTGATAGAACTTGGAAGAGGCGGCAGTAGCACCCATGCAGTATTCCTGAAGTACGCGAGCCTCAGAGTCGATTAGAGATGAATAAGAATCAGGTACGAGGAAGTCTTCTGCGGAAGTGAGAGAAACAAAGTCGTTGAGCATAGTGGGGGATAATTCCGGAGGAGGGTCGACAGTAAGATTCGCACGAGGAATCGTAATTCGATTATTCTTCGCTCGAACAGTTTCCTGATACGCCAAGCCTTTGTCGGTGGGTTTAATGGTACGTTGAGGCCGGGGTGAAGGAGGTGAAGGGGACGGAGGCAGGTATGAGGGAAGAGGAATGGGAGCAGGAAAATTCGGACCACGAGAAGGTGCAAGGTGACCCGGAGTTGACTCATTGAATATCGCGTCGCGAGTAAAGTGGTAACGGCCGTTAAGGTCTCGAACGCGCCATCCTTCGCGGCCTTCAGTGTAACCTACGAATATGGCTTCAAAGCGTCGAGGTCCACCCTTAATGCGTAGTTCCGGAGGAATGGCGACGAAACATTGACACCCCCATACTCGGAGATGCGATAAGTCGGGTTTCGTGGAGCGAAATGCTTCATGAGGAGTGATATTGAGGGGAAGAGTGGAGGTAGGGGTGCGATTAAGAAGATACTGATAAGTGAGAATCGCATCACCGAGAAACGAGGGAGGGAGTCGAGCATCCGCAAGCATGGCCTGAGCACCATCTTCAATGGTCCGGATATACCGCTCGATTTTTCCGTTCTGTTGGTGTGCATATTCGGCCGTAATTTGCTGCTGAATACCACGAGAACGAAGATGACTGGCGAATTTACCCAAGATGAACTCCTTAGCGCCATCGCATCGAATAGCGCGAACACGATTCCCAGATTGAAGTTCCCAAGCAGCTTCAGTCGTCTTGTAAATCATGAAAGCCTCGTTCTTATGTGCCATAAGATCGGTAAGACCCCAGTTCGAATAGTCATCAAGGATACTGAAGAAGTAACGCTGCTTTTGAGGAGTGGCGACTGGAAAAGGACCGCAAGTATCGATGTGAAGGAGTTCGCAGGTTTGAGAAGCCCGATGTTGGTTGTGAGTATACGGCCGTTGAGGGTATTTACCGATGAGACAGGGTATGCAGTGAGTATGTTCAAAGGTGCCTTCCCATTTGACGCCGGTCGCATAGTCCTTTAGTAAAACCGCACGAGTAGCATCCAGGCCGATGTGACCAAGTCGGCGATGCCAGAGTTCAGGAGTTTCGCGGATACGTTCGAAGACAGGAGCTGCGAGAGGAGGTAGTGAAGAGACAGGACGACCAGGAGGAGATGAGGAGGAAGAAGTCGAAGTCGGATCGGGATAGAGAAATTCACAGCGCAAGAAAGAGAGGTTGTGAAATACGTCAGCGAGGAAGATGGAGTTAGGGAAGGCAGGGTGATTCTTGGGAAAGCGAAGGAAGGTATGAGCTCCAGGACGCCAGTCGAATTCAATTCCATGATTCGTTAAGGAACCAACGGAGAGAAGGTTGATTGGACATGAGGGAGCATGCAGGCAGTTGCGAAGGCGAAGTACCACCGAGTTGCCATCAGTGCAGTTAACCCGAAGCCGAACCTCACCACGAGCGAGCGCATCAAGAGAACCCGAGTTCGCAGTTAGGACAGAGGTAGCCGTGGAAGTATCGTAGCTCCAAAATGCCTCGCGCTGATTGAAAATGTGGTTACTGCAGCCAGAATCAAGGAGACAGTTGTACGGCTGAGAGTATAATGCGAAGGCAAGGGGATCAGTGGTTGCTTGAAGTTCATTGAGGCGCGAGGGCAAATAGGCGTCAAAGAACATCGTATTGGACGAAGCAGCTACAGAAATTCCAGCGAATACGGAGGGTGGTGCAGTATCAAGTAGGGGAGGGTCGGGATCACATGGTGGAATGGTAGCATAATCGTCTTCGCCCTCAACGCAAGATTCCATCAGTTGATCTTGGCCATCGGCAAGTAAGGCTTGAGTAGTGCGTTGTTGAGCACCCCCAGCTGGGCCAGTGTTTGAACGCCAACCTGTATTCGGAGCCGAGTTCGGTAAGCCAGGACGAGGACGCGAAGCAGAGGTGGCAGACGACGGTTGAGGTGGTGATAACGGAGTAGTAGTCGTCGCGGGCTGGGAGGAAGTATTATTATTGTTGAAAGGTGGACGAGAGGAAGGATTATTGGGTTGCGGACGAGGGCGAGGATGGAGGCGTTGGTAATCGGTCTCTACATCGTTGAAGTCCTGGAAAACAGTGTTGTAGGTGGGTAGGGACGACACAGGACCGCGGAGGAGCTTCCTATATGCGCTGAGTTCCACGAGATGGTGGTTCGCAAAAGGAAAGCGATCGAGGAAAGTCGAGAGACCATCGCGGAGATCCCATGGAAAACCGGCAGATTCGAGTTGATTGATACCATTGCACCAAGCTGTGATAAATTCCAAGACGCGATTTGGTCCGTAGGAAAGATTACGGAGTCGAGTCTTAATGACTTGCGCAGACGTCCAATCGCCGATGCCGTAAAGGTTTCGAAGCTTAACGAGGATGTCGCGAGCAGGAAGCCTGATCCCAGAGACCCGACCGAAACCCGGTAAGCTGTTTTGAATAGAACCTGAGAGGCGTGACACGAGAATGTGCCGGGCCTGTCCATCGCGTTGCCACCAGTAACGCCAGGCTTTGATTTCGTCGGGAGTAGAGAGTTGGTCGACGATGGGGGGATAAGTGGGAATCAAACTAGGATCCCAGGGAGTGCCAGGTGCAGGCGGATCGGAGATATGCTTGGTGAGGTCCAGATTGTCAAGGGTAAGTTCAACGGCAGACGACCAAGGTCCCCAGTCATGCTTGCCGGTCAAAAATGGAATGTGGGTAGTGTTCGGCAGCCTGGTGTCGTCGTGGTTGGGCGAAGACGGGCGAGGCGACGGAGTAGACGATGCTGAAGAGGGTGCCGGAGCAGGAGGGGGAGGGTTCGCAACAGGAGGAAGATTTGGAGCGAGAGGAGGGTTCGGAACAGTATAATGAGCAGGAGCCGGAGCCAGGGGTGGATTTGGTATATTATATTGAGGAGGAGCAGAGACAATGGACATCGGGTTGTAGTAATAAGAAGGATGAGGAACACCCCCAGGTTGAGCCGGATGCATCGTTGTCGGCGGAGGCGGGAAAAATTGGCCGGCTGGGTTGTATGTATGCGCGTTATTTGAAGGAAACGAGGGCAAAGTTGGTTGGGATATAGAAGGTAAAGTCGTGACATGCGTCGGATAAGCCATTGGGCGATATTGAGTCTGCTGGTAATGCTCGAAAGAGTGGGGAGGGTGTGTTGCAATCGGTTGAGCGTTTTCGCCGGGATTGCGAATCACTTGAGTATGAGGAGCATTGGGAACGGAAGGTTGCAAAGCAGGGAGTTCTTCAGAAGTCGGATGAGACAGTGTTTGCTGTTGGGAGGGGTGGTGGGAGCCAAATGACATATGGGAGCTGGTTTGTCGGAATGAGTCCGATTGACGAGAAGAAGTACGAGGAGGAAACGGGAGAGGACGATCGGCAGACATAGTAAACTGAGATGCTCCAGAGACAAATGCGCGGTCAGAAAAGCGCGGGGCCCATAACCTGTTTGACCTAGAACGCGTATAGCGAAGCTCAGTGTCAGAATGTAATGGTAGACAACTCTGTATTACCTAGAACGCGTATAGCGAACTAGTGTTTTTTTTTTTTTTTTTTTTTTTAATATCCCTGTTTATCGACCGCTGGGCGTAGCCCATGTCGGTCCTCACTACCTAAGTACAAAATAATAAATCGGGGCCCCTCCGCCACCTTTATTCCTGCACCTGCTGAGCTAGTGAATGCGCACTCTGACGGGCCATGCTCGTCGCCCCCCAGAGGCCCGGGACCCACATGAAGCCCCGTTTTAGACACCTCGCCCTGACTTGTGAGGTGTACCAGTTCCAGTCCTTCGTGTGGTGTATCTGAGTGTTGTTCGGCGACAATGTGCTCGGCCCCCGAAGGGGTTTGCACGAGTAGGCGGACCGCTGGAAGACGGTAACTGCAGGAGAGAAGTTAGTAAGTAATTTCCCTGGCAGGCCAAATGGCCCCCATTCCGGGACTCCTTCCTTCCCCTAACCCTGCCTTTTGAAGCCTCCTCTGTGGCGAGCGAAAGTATATTGTGGTTTTCAGGCACCAACGTCGTCGGCGCCGTCCCAGTCATAGTCTCGGTCGATATCTGGCTGTGTGGCATCATCTTCATCTTCATAGGTATAATTATGAGGGGAAACATCACCGAATGTGGCTTTCAGTCGCCCCGTGTCTGCGACATATTGCAGTAGGTACTTCACCCCTTTTCTGGTGCCGTAGATGACTTCCGCCGAGTGGGCGTCCCGTCCGAGTGCTGCGCGTAGGTCTTGTCTCTCGTCGCTATATTTGTTACACTGGTACAGGTAGTGCCGTAGTGTCTCTTCGACGTCGTCCCCGCACTGTTCGCACTTTGAGGTGTCGACCACCTGGAGGCGGTGAAGGTGCTTGTTGAGTGGGGCGTGCCCCGTTCGTAGCTGTATGAGTAGGCTGTGCTGTCGTCTCGTGAGTCCCTCTGCCACTCGCCGAAAGCCCGTGAACGGGAAACTTTCTTTGAGGTGCGTATATTTTGCGTGTCGAGGAGATTTCTTCCAGCGTTCCTGCCACTTCGTTTTGAGGTAGGCGTTGTGGATTTGTTTGAGTGCCGAAATGCTGGTTGGGAGCTCGCCGTGGAGTCTGCGAATGTACGCGGGTAGGCGGTGCGATGCGCTGGTCGTGCCCTGCGCGGCGTCCTTCGCGGCTTTGTCGACCAGCTCGTTGCCATCTGCTCCCGAGTGTCCAGATATCCAGGAGATTTTTAAGGTGAAGGTCGGTCGGTTGCGTTCGTGTCGCGCGATTTGTCTGGCCTGTTCATGTATGGCATCGAAGTGATAGTGGCTCTGCCGTTGCCGGTAGATGTCGAGGGACTGGATGACTCCCTGGTTGTCGAGGGCGAGCGATGTGGACCGCGGCAGGGCTGTTTCAATTAGTAACTGCAAACCTAGGGCCACTCCTACCGCTTCTGCCTCGAAGGTCGTGTTGCGGCTAAGTGGTCCCAAGTGGTACTGCATCTTCGTGGGTGTTCTGTCGTCAGCGATGAGAATGGCCGCCGCGCCCGCCTGTCCCTTGTATCCCGAGCCGTCCGTGTATATTTTTATGTGGGCTTCGTTGTCACGGTTCTCTTGGAGCGATTCTTCCCTCGTTTCGGCGATGTGTGTGGTGAATGGGTGTTGATAAGTCGGCAGTTGGCGAACCGGGTTTATTGTTTCGATGTCGTCCGGGTCGAGGTGATATATGTCTGTCAAATTATGTAGAGGTGAGCGATGACGTTTAACTTTATACCTCGTGCAGTTCCGAATACGCTTGTGTAACGGGTGTGCTTCAGGTAGTGAGGCTATCCGCATTGCCGACCGGTGGCATATCTTGTCCATAAGGAGATCGACGGGCAGAAGGTCGGCGTGGAGTTCGAGTGCGTCTGTCGGTGCTGATCGCATTGATCCTGTAATTGCTATGAGAGCCAGACGCTGAATCTTCGCCAGTTGTTTGGCTGGCCCGACTGAACCGGAGTCCCGCTTGTTTCGTGGTTTTCGCCTGATCGGGGTGTACCAGACGTCGGCCGCGTACGTGAATTTGGGTACCGCCACCGCCGTGAAGAGTTGTTCCATAAAATCGGGCTTGATTCCTGTCGAGGGTCGGGTGATACGTTTGAACATGAGGGCGTATTTGGTGCCTTTCCCCAGCGCGTATTTAGCGTGTTGCTTCCATCGGAGGCAAACTAGTGTACTGTGAGTAAAGGTATAGAATATGTATAGGATGAAGAATACGTACGCTCAGTGTCAGAATGTAATGGTAGACAACTGAGGTACGCATAGGGACGAGGACGCGATGTAGTGTCCGAGTCACGTGGTAATTACGAGGTGAGAAGTTAATGGAACGGTCGTGTAGAAGATGAAATGTCCAACACTAGGCTTCGATTCTTTTGTTCTGGTCGTGACCTTGACGGTGAGCATAACCGCCGCCCGACAGTATCCTACGAAACGTTGGCTAAGGGTCATTCAGAACGATGGAATATTATATTTCATGGCGATCTTGTCCTCTACCTTAATCTGGCTCATTTTTGGAGCGTCTGCACGGGTGAGCGCTTCATCATCAAATCGGCTTCTCTCTACTGACTTTTCTTTATTATATGTTTTCAGAACGGACTGAAATTCATAAATGCCATGTAAGAGCCATATTCATCTCTCCTCCAGAACACAGTCCCAACTCACGGAGCTGTCCATAGACCAGATCTGATGTATGAATCAAAGATTGACCTCCGTTCCCACCATGGCTTCTGATTCATCGATATAGATTCACTTCGATAATGATCAACCGGCTGCATCTCTCGTTGAGGAAAGCTGGGAGCGAAGAAGCACCAGTTCAAGTGTTTAAGAACGAACGACTACGGACGGACGCAATGGAGCTACAAATTAGAATTTCAAAGCAGATCACGTCAACAGTGAGGTATGCAATTACATTCAGGTTTAAAGGTTCCAAAATCACGTTAATCGTTGCGCAACAGGTGAATCAAAATTGGACCCGCTCGTTTCAATCGAGCTATGAGAATAAATCCACTGGCGTTGTTATGCATATTTTTTTCTATCTTGAGCTGGAACTAGATCAGTACCCCTGTGTTATACAGATGTGTACAACTATGTCTCCGCATTGCCATTGCGACTTTGCGAAATATATTTATGATGACTGAATCTTGCAATTGGTACAAAATGAAAAGCTGGGGCCAAAAAGATTTATTCTGTTTTCGAGGGCAGTGCAATTCTCCGGGCCGAGTCGCTGCAGCCAAACGTCGACTCCGAGTCACGACATCATCCAGTTTTGCACACTTCCATTGCCAACCAGCTGCGAAAATCTCACATTTGTGCGCAAGAACCCCGCTGAAATCCACTTGCGGCTTGTACATGACTCTGGGACTCGGATTCTCGGAACACAACGAACTTCGACGTCTACCAAAACAAGAATGATCTCTGGTCGGAAAACCCATCCTCCCGAACAGGCTGATGCAAATAGTACGAAAGCTTGGAGATGCTGTGGACGGGCCAGACTACAAGCTGGCTGATACAGAGCCTCGTCACTGGACCTTGGATGCCAGGGCTCATGATGACTGAAACCAGATGCTTAGAAGCCGACACTGGCAGCTAACTTGGCACTGACATCGAACGCTGGCGGCGTGCTTTGAACCATTCCTGCTGTGCATCTTCAAGGGTTGACAAGCCGCGCCTCCGCAGACGTTGACCGCTTTACAAAGCGCAACCTTCGGGCTTACCTCAAAATCCGTCCATGTCTGTGGTATCTTCCTCATGTCGATGTTTAAATGTTCGCGCTTCTACTGTCGGCAAAGGAGTTTCTTGATTCCTCATCGTGAGTCTTTTGCAAACAGCATTTGGGCATGTTTCTTATTCTCTTTCGCTTGCCGATCACCCAAGACTCGGATCAGTTGACATCGT
Organism: Tricholomella constricta; assembly: GCA_013368375.1. NCBI lineage: Eukaryota > Fungi > Basidiomycota > Agaricomycetes > Agaricales > Lyophyllaceae > Tricholomella > Tricholomella constricta. The sequence goes on along the minus strand of JAACJP010000007.1, from coordinate 446,099 downwards.
CTTGAATGAAGGCCAAAGAAAAACTCTTTTGGGCATGCATTCTCTGCGGATCTATACTCTTTGACGGTGGACGATATGCGTATGGGGCGGATAGCTGTCGCTTGAACCTTGAATTGCAAAAACCCTGCCTCTAAATCCACCATCACTGGCAGGCGCATAAATTTGGCGAACCGAGGCCATCTGGCTGGCTTACCTTTCCCAACATTGACGAGATAGCCTTATAATTTGAACAGACAGGCGTGCAGATACTCGCCGCGATTAACTAGGTTTCTTTTCTGCCACATTCGGCGTGCTTGTCGAAGACCCTAATTCCACTGTCGACGCGCACGACGCACTCTTCCCAATGCATATACTACACAAGTTCTGCAGGTAATATCTATCCCTGCGATGTACTTTTAAAGCGATCTCTTCAATCTTCAATCATGCGCATCTGTTCTAGTGCCCTTGTATCCTGGCGGCGAAAGCGCCATCGACGTTACCCATGAACGACACAAGGTCCATTCAGAGTTCTAGCTACTATGCAAGGCAAAACGTCATGAAAGCTCTCCTTTGGAGAATGTCGATGCACCGTTGGATCGCACCATTCCTTTGTACCTGGTTGAAATCGATGAAGGCATTAGGCACTCACCTGTTATCGTCGGTGCCCGGAGCGCACCTCCCTCATCGAATCCCAATCTTGTAGCTCAAGACCCTGGTCCTGAGGGCGCCTCTCTGGCTACCGTTTAACATGGCCCGCGCGCTTGCGATGTCAGCTTCGACCTTAGAACACCTCGATATCTCTCATTGGCAATCCCATCCCCTCCTACCTGTGTTGGACCCTTTTCCCACCATGCCCTCCACTTCCTAGGTGCAGAAGCATAGAGCTTCAGCGAAGTACTATCGATGAAAACGAGGCCCGACCGTACCCTCTCTGGCGGCTGCAGAGAGAGATCTAGTCGCGACATTGATTTATAGTCGACATGCGGTCGCTCCCGTTCCCGTGATTCCTGCGCTTCTCCAGATCAATCAATTATCCTCACGCTGTACCACGTTAGGTACTTAACTGCAGCGCGATGTCGAAAATGATCTCGCTATCCAGCCTCTGGCGCTATACCTCCCTATTGGAGTCCTCATATACCTTGCAGCAACAGTTTAGATATTCCAACACCTTTCATCTGCCCTCTGCGCCTCGGAACTGGCTGTTCTCCTGCCGCATAATAAACGTCCTTTAACCGCGTCCAACCCTTCTCTGTCCCATCGAACCTTTCATCACGTATATCGTCTCGGGTCGTGCAGTCAACCTCAAACGGTTATCAATCATCCGTCAACTATGCCACCATCACTCCTTCCTCTCCGCTGAGTGGTTACGGCAAGATACACAATGCTGGGACAAGCATAGGGAATTGCGGGCCATATATGGAAAGATGCATGTTCAGTTTGACTGCGTTTCGCCGTGAACAGGGGCCAATCGCATCCGACGCCAAGCTATTTATAGTTATGTTTCCGCAGATGAATGGATGGATGACGTAGTTAGATCGTTTTGTCTTGGATCGTTTCCATTTCAATACATGGTTCTGATCCAAATTAGTTTCCATGCGTGTATCTGGGTATCCCCAATTTATCGTTATAACGCTCAGATGTTAGGAAACAAGGTAAATATTCTGACAGCGGTAATACTCTACAGTATCTACAGTTCAACAAAATAATGCACGTTTACGAGAAGTTGACGCGGGAGACGTTGGTCCAGAAGGCCTTGCCGTGGATGTTGGCAATCTCGAGCTCGAGAGCGGTGGGCTGGCGGGAGCCGTCGCTGTTGGCAAAGGTTCCAGCACCCCAGGGAGACCCTATGATCGGAGGTAAAACGATGAGATAGAGTGTACAGTGTAATTATTATAATGCGTACCTCCGTGAACCTCAGTGAGGCCAGTGAGCTGGCCGAAAGAGTGGGCGTAGCCAAGAGGAACGTGGATGATTCCGTGATGGGTGAGAACAGACATGGTGTTGAGGGCAGTGGTCTCCTGTCCTCCACCAGGGCCGGCGGTGGAGGTAAAGATGGAGGCGTACTTGCCGTAAAGGGCGCCAGATCCCCAAAGTCCACCGGTGGAATCCCAGAAGGCCTGTTTAAGGGGGTTCATGTCAATCACACGGCTGTAAGGTAGACATCACCACAAGGACATACCTTCCACTGGGCGGACATCATGCCGTATCGGGTGGGGATACCGAAGAGGAACGCATCGTACTTGACGAACTCGTCAAGGGTGATAACAGGGTACTCGGGTTTAGCGGGGGCGTGCATCTTGGTCAGGACCTCCTGGGGAAGAGTCTCAGGGACCCTGTGGGATAGGCAAAAGATGAGCGGCGATAAACGACGATAGAGCGCTGAGCAGACGTACTGGAAGATGGTGGCTTTTCCACCGGCACTCTCAACGCCAACCTTGACGGCCTCGGCGACTGCAGCGAATCATCAGGACGAGTTCGAGAAAATAAAAGACTGGACGTACGCTTGGCGATGTGGCCGTACATGGTGTAGATGACGATAGCGACTTTAGGGGGAGCCATTGTAGTCTCGGTTTGTGGAGTGGTTACAGGAGGGAGGACTGGTGCTTTGGTGGTGGGGGGAGTGGATGGGGGTTTCTGTGAAGCAGCAGATGTCTGCCCTTTTGTAGTGCTCTTGTTTTGGTTGGCGTTGTCCGCGAAGTTATCCTTCTGACGCTTGTTGGGGAAGCACATGAGTTGGAAATTAGCGTTTTCGTCAACTGGCTTACTCTTGCTTAGTTTATTGGAAATATTTGTCTGTGAGGTCCGTTACTTATAGCGGATTACTCCCCCGAAACACGCATGAAATTCTTTCTTCCAGGTTCGCGTGGTTCGCGTGGGACGAAATGTTTGAATTCGACAGACATGAGCGCGGATATCAATTACAAGCCTCAGTGATTCAGGTCATGACCACCCCTTTTCGCGTCAGGAAACCTCGCTCCGGGCCTTTTTTTTCCGGGAAATTATCAAGCCTGGCGATCGGATAATGCTGAGATGGCGTTGCAGTGCAAGACTTTCAGAGACGAGAGAAGAGAATCGACCCGCTGCAAAGTCCGTAAGCGATAATCTTCAACGTGATCATAGATCAGCCGAAATTACCCTAACGGGCCAGAACTTCGCTGTCTTCAGCGACATCTATTGATTTGTCGCCTGCCTTCGGACATTACACTACAATATTATGCAGCCTAGGTTATTCAGCGATCGCGATCCTGACCGTCGGATTTCTCGTCATTTCATTCCAAATTTCAAATAATTATCAAGCTGCAATGATCGGAGTTTGAAGCGGCGCGAAAACAATTTTCGGACCTCTGATAGTCCATAAAAGGGAGCCTTTTACCAGGCCTTTTCGGCGAACAACACTGTGCCTTCCGAAAGAGGTTTGCAGACTCGCACGACACCAGGCAACGAGCAGAAGGTTTTTGTCACCGTCTGACAGGGACCTCCGCTTGACCAAAGGCCCCTGTCTACCCTTGATACCAACCAGAATCGTCATCATATGGGATGTATTCTCTTTGGCATCGATTGCGCGGTAATCACCGCACAATTGAACGGAACATATTAGAAGATGACCCAGGGTGTCGGCTTAGGCTACAAACTCCAACGATCCAATGTTCAGTGATATCTCTGAATCCGCCACGACTAACCGTGAAAATCGGCTTACCTGCGTCTACTATCCCAATTGCAGGCTTTCATTCACGCCTTCACCTTATTGTTCATGAAATGCCATAACTTGCGATCGCTGGGCATTTCAATCGTTGCTTGTACTTACCTCCCAGGCTAATGAGGATCCCTGAACCATTCAAAGCGTGAATCCGATCTTCCAGGATCTTCTAGTTCATTAACGTCACACACATAGTTGTGTCTGGACCTAAGTTCGATATGTCTTCTGCACACGGCATGATCTCGGAATCAATCTATGTATAACGGTTCAACGACCACGCCGACCGTTGGCAACTGGCGTGTAGACATGTTAGCGATGGCTTCGAAAACGTGTCATTGGGCTTGTTGATCTTTTTTTTGCTACTTAACCGGTCTAGCTTTTAGAAAACATAATGCCCGAGGCATCCATGGATTGGCGCCACACTTCCTAGGCCTCGATCCAATTTATTGTGATATCTCAGCATGTGTTTTACGTTGGCATTGCGATGTCCATTAGCAAGGAACTCCTGCCAACCCGAGGGGACGCGTAGTTAATTCTTCTCAAGCGTACGCCAGGGTCGCGTCGTTGTTCCAGGAGGTTTCCTAGGTTTATTTATATCTTTCAATACATTCGCTCCACGCGAACTTCCAAACTCCACGGGGATTGTTCCGTACAATGGGTTGCGGCACCGCGTCGCGCCGCGGCTGCGCGGCGGTGGCACGCGTTGGACATTGATATGCACGTGCTCACCGTGATGCCAGCACGTGCTACAACACGTTGCATGAGCTGTGACAGATCGCGTTACATTCTGAACATCAACTTGCTCGCCACCGTGGACTTGCTCTACGCCTACTTGTTATTTGGGCCCATCGCTTACCGGCGCACAGGAAATACTAGGATCCTAGCAGGTGTCAATCCGGATATCATCCTCACCTCTGCACAACCCGCATCTGCATGGAACTTCCAACAGAAATTTGGGCACAGATCTTCGACCTAGCAGCCGATGAGGACGTGATATTCCAGTATGGGCTGCCCACCATGATGTCCGAATCTATGTGGCTGAAAAATCTACGTGGGAACTGGGAGCTGCGACGCCCCTCGGATGCTATGAATTCCATTCAGTTTAATAGTTATGCCACGAAGAAGGTGAGTTTTTCTGTGATATTTGGCCACCACCGTGGGATGCGTGGATTTGTCCCTGGGGTTTTACCCCTTCCAATTGAATCTCATTAAAGCTCCTCAGGCAATAATATCTACCTGCAAGTCTTGGCATCATATCGGTGCAGAACTCTTATTTCGTTGCCTTTTCTTTCACGAGCCGCGCAATCTCCTCTCTTTATGCGACACCCTTGCATCGTTATCTTCCTCCGCCTCCACCATATCCTCATCACTGGGATGGTGGACCAGGAGGATCCACGTGTGCAGATATAATCGGAGCACCACTATGAAGAACCTCGACCAGGCGCTGATTTCCATCGTCAAACATTGTCCAAACCTCGAGATTTTCATCGTAGATGTCCCCATGGGCGATGCCTTTGGGCCAGTGGCGGACTCACTGGCTACTTATGCGCCGAAGTCGCTCCGAACGGTCCATTGGAACGTGTCCTGCGAACTACTGCCGAAAGTGATATGGGCCCTTGATTCCCTACCCTCCATCATCTGCGCTCACATTGATTTTGAGTCGAAACCTCTAGAGGACTCCGAGAGCGTTCCTTTGGGCTCAGCCGCAGGCCTTCAGATCTCCCTTCCGTATCTCCAACAACTGACCCTCAGCGGATTCTTTGGACAGTTTCTAGAGGAAGCCACAGAATGGTCCTTGCCATCTCTAAGATGTGTGTCCTTTGATTGCCGGAACCACCGCACCGACCAGCCCGACGCCGTTGGGTTCCTCACCCCCCATGGATCCAAGCTAACGTTCCTCGATCTTAATTGCATACCCCCCTTAGAGGTTCCCGACATCCTAGAGCTTTGTCCGGAGCTCACCACCTTCAGCTTCAACGCCGACTGGCGCCTCCAGCCGCCCGGCGCGGAGATGGAGGCGCCCAGGAGCCTCACCGTCGCCTTGGCGAGGGACGAACCCATGATGAGCACGCTTGTCAAGGAGCCACATACCAACATCACGACCATCGGATTGCATGGACTCTTGTACGCCTTCGGGGTGGGCTACGCGGCGAAGGTGGCCGCTGACGACCCGCTGCGCTCGCACATCATCCGGCGCTCGAATGATCTGAACATTGCTGCGCTGAACAGGATGAACTTTCCGAAACTGCAGACCGTGCGCGCGCTGAGCCGGGCGATGCTGAGCGACTTGAATGAGGCGGATGGGCCGTCGGAGGAGAATGGGGGAGTTGAGAGGTATGATTTGTGGTGGGACATGTTGTCCAGGGCCGGGATACGCTTGGAGGATTGTACGGGGGCGCTCCTGGGGACGTTGCCAATTGAGGAGAGGGAGGGTGCGGAAGAGGAGGAGGACGGGGATGAGGACGAGGAGGCCAGTGAGGATGACGATGAAGGCGAAGAAGAGGGTGATGATGAAGATGAGTGGGAGTTGGATATACCTCCTGCGCCGCAGCAAGGCGGGTCACACGTGGCAGAACTCAGGCAACTCCTTGCTGAGTGCCGAGCGATGGCTGAGACTAGAGAGCCATCTATCTTCACCCCGATGTTTGCTGAGCTGGAGGGTATGCCAGGTCTGCCAGTTATCGCTCCGCCGACGCCTTAAATTGAGTGGTACCATACTTTTGTGTATCTCCAACCTTCAACTGGGATGAATGTGGCTCGGATGATGGAGACACGTAGATTTTACTCGGGGCCCTCAACTCAATATCCTCGCATCAGCTCGGTGGTTGTTCGACACCATCCTTCCACCAGCCGACCTTTGCTGCTGTAAGTTCAAGAGGTGACTCTTCACGAGACGTTCCGACCTCCTGTATCATATCGCTCTTCACACACTTTTTCCCCCCTAGGGCTCTATAAAATAAGTCCCTTGGAGTATGGAGCCTACGTTGCCGCAACTTTCATTGACGATCTTATACACGCCCCCCGTGTCGACCTCACCACCATCTTCCTCAGGCCTGGCATTCATTACATGATCCTTACTTGCCTGCTGGACTCTTTGACAGCTTGTCCCTCAAAAGACGAGGGTCCCACGGAAGAAACCGTGGCGATACAAACGAATTGCAGCGAATGAGAAGCTGGTGCCCGTGTTTTTCCATGCCTTGGTAAAAATAAAACCTTGCTGCGCCGGTGGATTGAGTACATCGCCTGCCTCCTCGTCCCTGTCGCCACGCTATCTGGCCTCGGGAGTCGAGCACATGAAAGTCTTTGCTTATTCCGAGTCGCTCACGATAATGTTCACGGCGTGTTCCCTGGGAATCTGAAGGGGCGCACGACATTACCATGTGCGTTCTAGTGCTCAATTTATTTGTTTGTCGAGCCAATGCTGCGTGGACCTTGGCGGTAGGGACATGATGGTGCCAACCTTCAGCTAGGACGAGTCTGTCTCTCGTCAGAGGATATATATTTAGTGACGATGAGCTTACTAGGAAGGGACGTTCTGCTCTAGGGTTCCCATCTTTGAACGTGAACTTTTATGACATTCATTTATGGAGGAGATCGGAGCGAAAGGACATGTTGTCGGTAACGTTCTCAAGCTTTGACATAAAACGTGCAGGTTGCTGAACGGTGAACGGAACTGCCGACTGCACGAAGGCACGCACACAGTCTGAGGCACACACGCGGTGTGCCATTGACATTGTGGAGCTCATTCTCCAGTGTCACATCGATAGGAACAGACGCGCGAGGCTGGTGTGAGGTGCTCAGTGATTTCCCTAGATATAAAAGCGATACATGCCCCGCGCACAGATATCATCTCTCTCGGCAATGGGCGGTGCGGAGGACCACAGGGTCGGAGTAAAGGGGGGCATTACAATGACGCAGTTCTACAGCACCTGTAAGTGCCAAAAGGTGTAAAGTCAAAAAGTCCAACGTACTTCCGCCCGTCGATTGTCATGAAACTCGTTGCTTGCCGTTGCGAGGACGATGTACGCGACAGAAAACACGACAATTCGAGCTGAAGGTGAATTTTGGCGATCTGAGTAACAGAAACAACCGAGGTTAGTGCTCCTCGGTCCGGTTACATATAGCACGGAGAGAAGTATGCCGTGCGCTTCGGAGGATGACGGGCTGATGTCAATCCGAGCGCTAACCTGTGCAACAAAGATACAAATGTTGTTAACTCGTTCAGGACAAGTTCGTTCAGAGAGCGTGTTTGATCGGCAAAATTTTGCCAACAGCCTGAGGTGTCCATCGTCGATTCCCCCGAGTCCGAAAACATAGCAAGACCAATCGCCCAAAAAAGATACAAGTACAACAGAGGTGCTACGGACCCGCGTCGTGGTATGAATCTGTTATGATAGATGGCTATCCTGGATAGCCTCCACAGCGTATGGTGTTCATTAATTTTGCGAGTCGATTCGAGTATTTTTTCATGCACACTTGAACGAGAAGAGTGTCGAGGAGTAGTCGAGAAGAACCCTTTTTTTTCTCAAGAAAAACGCGCTCGTTTGAGGCGACTTTTGATACTGGATCACCGAGAAAGTGGGATCATGATAAGATCGACGGTGGTACGAGAAGGAAATAATCGCGTGTGAACTTTGGGGAGTGATATCGAAATTTGCCCTATAACCCGCGTTCCTTGCGAGCTTTCCTCTTACATTTCCCCCTCCTCTCTCCCTAATAATGTCGTCCAAAGGTTTGTCCAACACGTCCTGCTCGTCGCGTTCAACGGTGACCAACAATATTTTGATTATCTAGCTATTCGCGAATACGACGCCAAACTCCTCTTGGCTTACTGGCTTGAGCGCGCGCCGCCCGTTGCGCCTCATGCAACCGTCAAGACGAAGTTCTCCTTCCCTGCGCCTAAGGTCGCCCAGGTCTCATGGGATCCCGAAACTAACACCATCACCCCTGACACCAAGCTCCCCAGCTGGGTCTTCACCACCAAGCTCGTTGCTAAGCCCGATCAGCTCATCAAGCGTCGCGGCAAGGCTGGACTGCTCGCCTTGAACAAGACTTGGGACGAGGCGAGGCCATGGATTGCCGAGAGGGCGGGCAAACCCCAGAAGGTGGGTGTCTTCGTTATTTTTGTCAATTTTCTCGACCATCCCTTCCTATTTCTTTACTGCGCTGTCGATATCGATGAAGAGTCTATCGGCTCATCTTATCGAGACATCTTCTATCGAATCCATCGCATCTGCAACACGCAGGAGCCTCGCGTTCCCCACATGCAGACGCGTTTCTTGTGCGCACGTGACCGAATGGTCAGGGTCTTCGTCCCCAACATGCGCACAACGCGTTCGAAGCTGGATCTTCACAGTGCTTGATTCAACATTCATATCACATTAATTTGACATTTCTCCCAGGTTGAATCGATCACAGGCACGCTCAACAACTTCATCGTCGAGCCCTTCCTGCCCCACCCTTCGAACACCGAATACTACGTCTGCATCACCTCCGCCCGTGAAGGCGACGCGATTCTCTTCACCCACGAAGGTGGTGTCGACATCGGTGATGTTGACGCCAAGGCCCTCGTGCTCAATCTCCCCGTCAACCAGCCCTTCCCCTCGCGCGAAACGATCGCCAAAACCCTCCTCACACACGTCCCCGCAGAGAAGAAGGATACCCTCGTCGACTTCCTCATCCGCCTTTACAGTGTCTACTTTGATCTCCATTTTGCGTACCTCGAGATCAACCCCCTCGTCGTCCTCGATGGAGTCAATGGCGGTGAGCCCCAAGTTTGCTACCTGGATATGGCCGCCAAGCTCGATCAGACTGCTGAGAGCATCTGCGGTCCCAAGTGGGCCATCGCGCGCGATCTAAGCGTCTACGAGAGAAACGAGACGACACAACAGGTTGCCGGTAAGGGCAAGGTCTCCGCTGATCGTGGTCCCCCCATGGTAAGCGTCTGGTCGTTTATCCAGAGGACCTCGCATTGATGTATTACAGGTCTGGCCTGCTCCCTTCGGTCGTGACCTCACCAAAGAGGAGGCGTACATTCAGAAGCTCGACGCCTCTACTGGTGCCTCGCTCAAGCTCACTGTCCTGAACCCCGAGGGTCGTGTCTGGACCATGGTTGCTGGTGGTGGTGCCTCTGTCGTCTACTCTGATGCCATCGCGGCCCACGGCTTCGCCGATGAGCTCGCAAATTACGGCGAGTACAGTGGCGCCCCCACTGAGGGACAGACCTACGAATACGCCAAGACCATCGTCGACCTCGTCACCCGTGGCCGCCCCAACCCCAAGGGCAAGATCCTCATCATCGGCGGTGGTATCGCCAACTTCACCAACGTCGCCGCTACCTTCAAGGGTATCATCCGCGCCCTCAAGGAGTTCAAGAGCCAGCTCATTGCCCACCAAGTCAAGATCTTCGTCCGCCGCGGTGGCCCCAACTACCAGGAGGGTCTCAAGGCCATGCGCCTCCTCGGCGAAAGCCTCGGTGTTCCCATTCGCGTCTTCGGCCCCGATACCCACATCACCGAGATCGTCCCTCTCGCGCTCGGTGTGGAGGTCAAGAAGACTGCATCCTCTGTGGCGCTTGGCACCAAGAGTGTCCAGGTCGGAACTCCCCCCGCACAGGTAGAGGAAGTCGAGATCTCCAACGAGGGCGGCATCGGCAGCATACACAAGGACGGTGAACGCACTCAGCCCAACGACCAGATCATCCGCTTCGATACCCACGGGCCCTCCTCGCGCCCTGCCTACCGGCCCTTCGACGAGACCACCCGTTCCTTCGTCTACGGCCTTCAGCCCCGTGCCATCCAGGGCATGCTCGACTTCGACTACTCCTGCGGCCGCGAGGCGCCCAGCGTCGCCGCCATGATCTACCCCTTCGGTGGACACCACATCCAGAAGTTCTACTGGGGCACCAAGGAGACGCTCCTCCCCGTCTACACCAGCGTCAACGAGGCCGTCAGCAAGCACCCCGACGTTGACGTCGTCGTCAACTTCGCCAGCTCTCGTAGTGTGTATGCCAGCACCCTCGAGTGCTTGGAGTTCCCCCAGATCAAATGCCTTGCCCTCATTGCGGAAGGTGTCCCTGAGAGGCATGCCCGTGAGATCCTGTGGAAGGCGAAGGAGAAGGGTGTCCTGATCATCGGTCCCGCCACTGTCGGCGGTATCAAGCCTGGCTGCTTCAGGATCGGAAACTCTGGAGGGTACGTTGAGCCCCGCTGACTTTCATCGTTTCCTCACTAATCAAATCTTTTAGAATGATGGACAATATCATTGCATCTAAGCTCTACCGCGCCGGCTCCGTCGGCTACGTTTCGAAGTCCGGCGGTATGTCCAACGAGCTCAACAACATTCTCTCGCTCGTGACCAATGGCACCTACGAGGGTATCGCCATCGGCGGTGATCGCTACCCCGGCTCGACTTTCATTGACCATCTTCTGCGCTATGAGGCCGACCCCGAGTGCAAGATGCTCGTGCTACTCGGCGAGGTCGGTGGCATCGAGGAGTACCGCGTCATCGATGCCGTCAAGCGGGGCATCATCAAGAAGCCCATCGTCGCCTGGGCCATCGGTACGTGCGCCAAGATGTTCGCGACCGAGGTGCAGTTTGGTCATGCGGGAAGCATGGCCAACAGCGAGCTAGAGACTGCCGATGCGAAGAACAATGCGATGAGGGAGGCTGGGTTCATCGTCCCCGATACCTTTGAGGAGCTCCCCGACGTCCTGAAAGAGACGTATCAGACACTCGTCAAGCGCGGCGTCGTCGTCCCCAAGCCCGAGCGCGATCCTCCTGTCATCCCCATGGACTACAAATGGGCGCAGGTCAGCAGACAGCATACTCTAATGAACATTGGATCGGAAACTGATTTCGCGTTGCGTGTTGTGTAGGAACTCGGCCTCATCCGCAAGCCTGCTGCATTCATCTCCACCATCTCCGACGAGCGTGGCCAGGAGCTCCTGTACGCCGGCATGCGCATCTCTGACGTCTTCAAAGAGGACATCGGTCTCGGTGGTGTCGTCTCCCTTCTCTGGTTTAAGCGACGTATGTGCCTCCCCTCCTCGTTCCACCATTTCAGATGCTGAGGTTAACTAGGCCTGCCACCGTGGGCTACCAAGTTCATCGAGATGGTGCTCATGCTCACTGCAGACCACGGTCCCGCTGTCTCTGGGTGCGTACTTATCAACGCTACTCCTGAAGACTATTTGTGCTCATGAAATATCTTTGTAACATCCAGTGCGATGAACACTATTGTCGCATCCCGTGCCGGCAAGGACTTGATCTCGTCGCTGGCTTCCGGTCTCCTCACCATCGGTAGCCGATTCGGTGGTGCCCTCGACGAGGCTGCTGCTATGTTCTCCAACGCCCGTGACACTGGTCTCACGCCCCGCGAGTTTGTCGACAACTCGAGGAAAGCCAACAAACTCAGTTCGTCCAGCCTTCTTCTGCCGATGCGCGGGTGCTGATTAGCATCGATTTTTTTTAGTCAGCGGTATCGGCCACAAGATCAAGAGCGTCAACAACCCTGATCTCCGTGTCGAGCTCGTAAAGGAGTACGTCAGGAAGAACTTCCCCAGCCACAGCCTCCTCGACTACGCCCTCGCCGTCGAGAAGGTCACCACCTCCAAGAAGGATACTGTATGTGATTTCCCTGTAATCCAGTTGCGCATCCCCTGACGTGGTCTCTCTTCTCCAGCTCATCCTCAACGTCGACGGATGCATCGCGGTCTGCTTTGTTGATCTCCTTCGCGACTCGGGTGCCTTCACGCCTGATGAGGCGGAGGAGTACATCCGCATTGGAACCCTCAACGGCCTCTTCGTCCTCGGCCGCAGCATCGGCTTCATCGGCCATCACCTCGACCAGAAGCGCCTCCGCGCGCCGCTGTACCGCCACCCTGCCGACGATATCTTCATCAACATGGCAGATGTTTCTCAGCCTCGTGTGCTCGGCAGGATGCAATAATTGCATCCCCTGTGCTCCTTGATGTCGTTTCTTTGTCGGGATGGTAGGTCTGGTCTGCTTGACAACTTGGAATTAAAATACGAAAATTACTGCTGCTGCTTTAGTACCCTTTTTACCCCACTCCTGTATCGCTGCAATTTGCCATACTGAACACATAGATATCAATGTTTTGTAGTGCTGTTTCTTTTTTCTTTCCCCCCCCCTAACGGAGGTTGTGTAAAAATATAATTGTTTCAGCGCCCGGTCGTTTGCACTCGTACTGCAACCGAGGTCCAGGATTTGTCGTTGTTTTCGACGGAGTGGCGTTCTTCCCTACATACTTACCACGAAATTGGCGGATATGAGTAACCTGGCACCTGTCCCCATGACTTGTCACCTAACTTTTAAGCATTTTCTTGATTTTAGACGATGGACGCTCCGGTATAGGTGCGCAATTGTAAAAAATTCGATTGCATTCAAGATAACTTGGACTCCAGCTTCCCTATTACTGAAATTTCTGACAATTTACATGTAGGTGCATGTATCTGCCACGATCGATGCTATCGAAGTCTTTCCAAATTCTGTTCACATTGCAATTGACATGACAATGCACACACGCTGCGCGAACTTAAAATTATCGGGCCGCTCATTCTTCGAAGCCGACCTTATACTATGGGAAGGCTCCCAAGCAAAGAAGCATAGGTCAGCTGAGACCCAATGCACACCGAACAATCGGAAGACCAGATTGTACAGCTGCTCGGACTGGCCATGAAGAGCAAAGCCGAAGTCATACTGGATGCCGGCTGCCTGCCAGAGAAAATGAAAAAGTTCCTATCTCATCGCAGAAGAGCATCACATCGCGCGCTGCGAGCAGCATAACTTTCGCACGTCAGAAGTAGCTGTTCGAACTGGGGTGGTGGGAGGTATATGTAGTATAGATGTGTGCAGGGTAGGCTTGCTCTGACCTCTCGATACCTCCATGTCATCGAGTCCGGAATCGCAGTCAGATTCAGATATCAAGCATGCGCCTGAGCCGGAAAAGGTGGCTCTGGACACAGAGGCGGTTGTTGAGGCCTTGGCTTCTCAGGAGGTAGCAGAGGTAACTTTTCCCGAGGGTGGATGGAGGGCTTGGTCTGTTGTGCTAGGAGTGTGAGTGGCCGGTGTGTTCTATCTTTAGTAAGGGCAATGTGTTCTCATGTTTTCTTGGATAGATGGTTTATCCAGTTCGCCACCCTTGGGTATCATGCACTCCAACGTCTGAATTGTTGTACTCGGACTCACGATTCGTACAGCTATACCAATGCTCACGGCGTTTATAATGGTATGTGGATTCATCCTTGTCACTGTAACGGCCGGGCCTGAGTATTCAAGTGCAGATTTTTATGTTCGAGAATACCTCACCCATTACTCTTCGTCCCAAATCAGGTCAGTAACACTTCGCTTGAAAAGCATATATTTACTAATGTCTTTGTGCTTAGTTGGATAGGAAGTGTCCAACTACTTTTTGTGGTTTCCTCTGGCCTTTTTACCGGCAGAGCCTTTGATACTGGGTATTTGTACGTCTGGCCTTCGCATCCATTTTAACAGGATGCAGCCTGATTTATCGTTTGCAGTTATCATCTCATGATCGGTGGATCTGCTCTTTTCGTCGTCTGTTTATTCATGCTTTCCTTGACGCACGCAGAACAATACTACCAGGTGCGCTGTTCTTTAGAAAGGCATCGCTATCCTGCTGACGTCAACCCTCCAGGTGTTCCTAGCCCAAGGATTGGGTCTGGGGATAGCCTCCGGTGTTACCTATGTCCCCGGCCTAGCCGTGATAGCACACTATTTCCAGCGCCGCCGCGCATTGGCTATGGGAATTGCGACCTCGGTGGGTGCTCCCTCAATACTACTCTGCTTGATGGTCCTCAACGAGTGACAGGGATCCGCTGTCGGTGCTGCCGTTCACCCTATAATGCTCAACCAGCTCTTTCATGGCCGCGTGGGCTTCCACGCCGGCGTGCGCGCAAGCGCAGGAATGAACTTGGGCCTGATCGTCATCGCTTTGCTTCTGATGAAGCCGAGGCTGCCTCCAAAATCGAGGAAACAGGGTAGCACGCTCCTAGATCTCAAAACTTTCCTTCGGGAACCTGCCTATGTCACGACCATTTCAGGGTGAGCGCATCACCTGTTGAAATAGCTCTCTGCCTGCTGTAATGAATGATTGGCCTCGCTACACAGTATCTTTCTCATTCTGGCGGGCCTCTACTTCCCAATATTCTTCCTCCAGCTTAAAGCGATCAAAAACGGGCTGACACCCTCCTTCGCATTCTACACAGTAAGTTTTCTCAACGCTCTCCTCTAGTTTCTCCATCCCACCAAACCGCCCCTAACTCCGTCTATCCTCCATGTGTAATCAGCTGGTTATCTTAAACGGAGTAAACACCGTCGGCCGGGTGATCCCAAATATCCTTGTCGCGCCGCTCGGCGTCTTTAATCTCATGATTTTCTGCATGACGTCCCTCGGTATCCTCATCTTCTGCATGCTCCTTGTCAAGGATATTCCAGGCACCGTCATTTTTGCCATCCTCTACGGGTTTTTCTCCGGCGCCTGTGCGTATAAACAACCTGTGCCTGTTTTTTTTTGTCATACTGGCACATTGAGGTGTACGTCGACTTATGTGTGGGATGCACAGACGCGGGGCTACTCACGCCGATGATCGCATCGCTGGCCAAGACGGACGCGGAGATTGGGGCGCGTATTGGGCTTTGCTTTACGTTCACGGGTGAGTGCTGGAGCACGTTTAACGCGGCGAGGTGCCGGAATCTCACATAGAACGTCTGCTCGCTGTTCACAGGGATCGGTGGACTCATTGGTATGTCACGTAGATCTTAGAGGCGCGGGCGGGCGGGCTGCGCTGGGATGATCGACAAGGGTGCTGATGCCCGTTCTGATGCTGTAGGAACTCCGATCGCGGGTGCCTTGCTCTCTTCGTCGTTTATATGGTGGAGGCCGCTCGTGTTCTCTGGCGTTTGCATGCTGGCTGGAACTGCTTCTTTGTGCTTCACGCGGTACGTTGTGTCCAAAACGAAAGGAACTGGTTGGGTGTGAGATGGGGTTCGTGTCGAATTTTTTCTCTCGGCATGCGGGAACACCGCAGCTCGAACGCTCAACTGCTTGACACCTTGCTTGCATTCCTGACTTGTTGTTAAGATACTTAGACGCTGAGATAGAGTGTACTTACAACCGATGTAAATCAACACCTTCTACATGAACGACTATCACTCCATGCGGATGACTTCAACCATGGAAAAGCGATCACTGTCATCAATACGGGCCCACTGTGTAATCACAACGTAAATTAGTCATAAGCAAGTTCATGCCGGAGAGCGGTCTCCGATGTTCGATAATTTGCGGTGTACAACATATGTGCTTCTACATGGCGAACTTGGCGCCTTATACAGATAAACATACAAACTATTTCCTGCCGGCTTTCTTCGCGGCAGTACGCGCCCTGGTGATCTGCTTCTTCCAGCCGAAGCACTGGTTGCACCCTGAACTCTGCGTCAGAAACTAGCAAGAGGAGACTACGCGAGACGCACCCTGAGAGCCATGCTTCTTGCACTGATAGTTCCCGTCCTTGTCCCTCGTGACGGTCGGTGTATCGATGGGGTCCCGGTCCACGGGGTCGTACTTCAAATCACGCCAGTCAGACAGCGTCAAAACGATAAAGACGCCGATCGTACCCCGTAGAACGCATCGTTCTCTTCCCTCCCGTCAAAGGAGCAGTCCGTGCACTACAGAGGCGAAGAAGGGTTCAGTCACGGGCGCGATCTCCATAGATCTATCCATTGCGCCAGCAATGAATAGATCAGGAAAACGATGCAGTACTTACGACTTCCTTCAGGTGTGCACTGCAGAAGACACCATCGTTGATCTCGACGGTTGGAGCAGCAACTTCAGCCATTGACGGGGATCGTTGGGGTATGGAGGTTTAGTAGATTGGGGGTGTTGATATGGGTCAGGGGAATGCGGGTTTGGGTGTCCGGACGGGTTTATATAGCTGGGAAATCGAGGGGCGGCGCCGGAGCGGACTTGTCCCGTATATAGTAGTTCCGGTGGGGAAAGTGTGGGGTAATTGGAAATTGACCGCTTCGATCAACAGATTAATTAGATGCCGGTCGTGCTGGCTTGTTTCTATATGTTATGTCTCTACGTTCGGGGCTTGGGAAGAGGAAATGAGGGAATTTTTGTCCAGATAGCCTGACGTTGCCAAAAGTTGTTTTAGCAGTCTTTTGACCAGGTCAGCATCAGGCTAAATAGATTGGCCGAACTGATTATGTCTCCAGCTTTCAAGCTACATATATAATTGAGCCGTTTATCTTTTTTATTCAATCCTATTTACTCTTTGCTCTAGTTCGTATGTATGTATATCGACGAGCATGTTCAATTTCAATCAGAGGTGCACTTCACGTAGCTAGAATGTCGTGCGTATCAGATTAGATCAGAGTCATGTGATCAGTGGCTTGGATTATTTTTTCAGAGGTCGGACTCGTTTCGAATCATTAGCCCCGCCATTAGTTTTCTAGAGGATTCACGTATACTTCTCGGCCACTACGAATCAAGACCGCGACACTGGAATATCCAATATGTGTGCTCATCGCCCCCGCTTCGAGCCTTCCCAGTGCAATCCTCGAAACCTGGTTACACCTTCACTTCTGGATGAAGACAATACGTGGTTACCTCTTATATCGTGTCCGGCGTCATTTCCATCTGAACTTGTGGGTCCTATTACTTGCCGATTACTACTTTGATCGATCTCACAATCTTTCATAAGTTCGAGATCGCCATCTCCCAGTTGATACACCATCCCGAGTACAACTCGACTTTAATTTTACGTTCAGACATAGTCGCAGAGATGACTTCTGAGTTTCCGGCCTCAATTCCGCGACTCCAGGCTAGACAAGTCGTTCGTGTCACTCATCGGAAACTCCTTGCTAGGAGGCCCGGACGCGACAACTCTCTTGAACAATACTGCTCTCTGCACGGCTTGCAGGATGACCATGACGACTCTGCGGGCGCGTCTTCTCCTGATACCCTAATCTTGACTCCAATCGTTCACGATGGCTGTTCTCTGCCATACTATCACCCTCAGGTCGCACATCTGGCGTTTAGGTACATTCAATTTGAACCGCCAACTCTGCGGATCGAAGTTGTACCACTGACTGGAACCCCGACTGATCCGGATGCGCGGCTATACCGTACATGTCTGGCACTGCTTGATACGCTCGATCGATACGGCTGGGGTGCACTCACAAACTACAAGAAACGTGTCATACACGATCGCTTTGTGCCACGGGAACTGTACCAAGATCTGTATCTTATAATGCGTGAGCGGCACAAGCATCTCGTAGATACCTGGCAGGAGGTTACAGACCCCTTGAAACATGTTTTTGAGGCAAGAAAAGATATACTATCTACGTTCCAACCCAGGGGCTAAGCGTGACGCAGGATATCGGAATTGCGACATATCTTATGCTCCTCTGGAAATACTCTTATTCTGCAACGGAATCAAAGGACGCGCCAATACCTGACCCTGATCAGCCATGGATGTCTTGGCCTCGCCCCCCAGGCGGCTTTCTTGACTTTGGGTGAGGCTCCGTCCAAACACTAGGGTATATATTGAATAACGTCTTGGCAGCTGCGGTAACGGTCTTCTCACACACATACTAGTCCAAGAAAGATACGAGGGGCGAGGCATCGACCTCCGCGCACGTACCTCCTGGTCTCACTACCCACAATCCACACAAGCCCACCTGCACGTGCACGCCTTCGACCCAACCGCCTCCTCGCCCGATCCGTACTTCCAGCCCGGGCTGTTCATCATCGGGAACCACGCGGACGAGCTGACGCCCTGGGTGCCCGTGCTCTCGACGCTCCACGCCGCATCGGGGTACCTTTCCATCCCCTGCTGTGCGTGGTCCTTCGACGCCAAGTACGAGCGCTCCAGCACGCCGATGTTCCCCGTCCCGGGCCCGGTTGCTGAATTCGCGGACACGCTGAATCTGGGAGGGGAAGGCGGGAATGTGAGCTCGTATTCGAGGTATCGCATCTGGTTGGCGGCGCTGAGCTTGTATTGTGGGTGGGAGGTTGAGTGTGAGACGCTGAGGATTCCGAGCACGAGAAATTGGGCGATTGTTGGTGGGTGTTCCTTATAGAACTCATAAACTGCGTGCGTAGATGGCGTAGCTAACTCTGTTTCTCGACAGGGCGGAGAAGGGCTAAGGAGACCAGTTTGGAAGAGGCTCTAACAAACGTCCGCATTATCTTGAAAAATGTGGCGGAACGAGGGATTTTCAAGGCGAGGAAGCCTGAAGGGAAGGAGAGCGCACATTGATGCGAGCCCAAGTCTGAGTTTATGACCTCGCACGCATGCCATCTGCTGACTCCCTTTTCTATCACCCGAACGAATATGTAATGTAGGTATCAAAGTCCTGTACCATGTCCTTCGTGAGAGCGCCGCATTTTAACTTTCCACACTTCCCAGAGTTAACACCAGAACGGCTATATGTAGGTTAGCTTTCCCGATTACAATTATGGCTATCGTGGCGTTCGAGCTCTGTGAGCTCTCTGTTTGTACGCCCCAGTGAACGAACCATCCATTTAGCAATTCACTCCGACCACGAAGGGATGCTGCCTAGACACACGTTGGTCACGGACGCCATCAGAGCGCGTTCGAAAATGCTAGCCTGTGGACAGTTTCATGCAGGGAGCCAAAATTTATATAACGTTGCATCTGCAGCAGCGCACGCTTCATGGTTGGTATAAGTACACGAGACTAGATAACTAGTCGACATAACATGCAAATAAAACGATCGCGACGAAGATGCAACCTGTCGAGCGCGAATGTAATAATGAGCGGGAATTGGCCGACAGAGTCAAAAGGCGGGAACTCACTAGGCATTATCGTATGCCGACTCATCATCACCGTGGTTGACGAACCATTCCGGTTCTCGTTCGAAAATGGCCCTCAGTCTACCCATCTGTCCTTGGTTCGGCCTCCGATGATATGATCTGCTCGTCGTGCTGCACACGGTGATGAGAATATAGCCACAGAAGGGGTCGCATGATTCGGACATGGACTCCGCAACTTTATGGGTTGCATGCACCACTGAGATGTTCCGACAGCCCGAGATTCTTCTCAGGAGGGACCTGACTGTGTATATCTTCCAAGTCGACTTAGGATTGTAGTTCTGTATGCGGTGGCTATTTTGTTCGTAGAAGTCGTTGAACCATTGTTCCGTGACTTCAAAGCCGTAATATAGACGGCGATCCTTCGCAATGGGTAAAGGCGGGGGGCGTGGGAGGGCAATTGGTTCCAAATCTGCCGTGTTGGTGGTTTGAGGAGGTCGGGAGGATGGGTGCAACTGTAAGCAAGGCTGTAGTCACCACGTAATCCCAGAGACTACTGCTACAGAACGCTTACGCTCAAAACTTGCATTGCCTGCCCAAGAGACTGCATTCCAGACATTGCACGCAAAGGATGTAGAACTGTTCGATGTAGTGGCTCGTTGGGAGTAATAGGCCAAGATTCCAATAACCGATAGCGCAGTGAAAACCGCCGAGTGCCAGCGACTATTACATAGTATGAATACAACGTCAAGCGACTGTTTGATGTAGAGTCATACAATGGATCGATATTCACCTTAGTAGTCTCTCACTAGCTAGTCTGCTACAAGTCTTTATACATACAACGCACGGCTGCTGGTCAAATAGGTCAAATAGCTGAGGCCCAAGTCACGTCTATAGAGATATAGCAGATTTGGGTCACGGAGTATTAGACACGGAGTAGAAAGGACATCCGCAGCAGCGCACGCTTCATGGTTGGTATAAGTACACGAGACTAGATAACTAGTCGACATAGAATGCAAATAACATGATCGCGACGAATATGTAATCTGTCAAACGTAGATGAGATGAATAAGTGGGGATTGGCGGACAGAGTCAAGAGCGGGAACTCACTAGGCATCATCGTATGCCGAATCATCATCACTGTGGTTGACAAACCATTCCGGTTCTCGTTCGAAAATGGCCCTCAGTCTACCCATCTGTCCTTGGTTCGGCCTCCGATGATATGATCTGCTCGTCGTGCTGCACACGGTGATGAGAATATAGCCACAGAAGGGGTCGCATTCGGTCATGGACTCCGCAACTTTATGGGTTGCATGCACCACTGAGATGTTCCGACATCCCGAGATTTTGATGAGGAGGGCCCTGACTGAGAACATCTTCCAAACCGTGGCGGTGGCAGGATTGTACTCCCTTATGCGGTGACTATTTTGTTCGTAGAAGTCTTTGAACCATTGTTCCGTGACTTCAAAGCCGTAATATAGACGGCGATCCTTCGCAATGGGTAAAGGCGGGGGACGTGGGAGGGCAATTCGTTCCAAATCTGCCGTGTTGGCGGTTTGAGGGGGTTGGGAGGATGGGTGCAACTGTAAGCAAGATTGTGGTGACTACCTAACCCTAAAGAACATTGACACGGAGAAGAAACTCTTACGCTCAAAGTTTGCATTGCCTGCCCAAGAGACGGTATTTGAGACATTGAAGATGAAGTTGGTTCGATGTGGTGGCTCGGAAGAGGAGTAGAGGCTAAACAACTTCGTCAATTGTTTCGCTACTCAAACTTGGGCGACAATTTGCAAGTGAATCGTTGGAACCAATGTTTCGGGCGACGATTGCTTCACGGTTGAATCAGGTCGAATCAAGCATTCAAACTGCAAGGGGACAATGTTGAGCGATTGTTTACATACTAGTCCAAGATTCAGATGGGTCGATATTCGCCTTATTAGTCTCCATCCAAGTCTTTATACAACGGCTACTAGTCAAATAGCTGAGGCCCAAAATAGAATATAGCAGATTCAGGGCATGGAGTATCCGAAGACGCGAGTAGAAAGGTTTGAATGATATTACATCTGGACCAGCATGCTTCATGATTGATACAAATGCACGGGAGTAAACAACTGGTCGACATAACATGCAAATAAAACGATCGCGACGAAGATGCAACCTGTCGAGCGCGGATGTAATGAATGAGCGGGTGGCCGACAGAGTCAAAACTTGGCGGGAACTCACTAGAAATCATAGTCCGAACCATCATCAAAGACGTCGATAAACCATTCCGGTTCTCGTCCGAAGATGGCCCTCAGTCTGTCCAGCTGCCTTTGGTTCGGTCTCCGATCATACGATTTCTTCATCGTGCTGCACACGGTGATGAGATACTTAAAACCACGGACGGGGTCGCATTCGGTCGTGGGGTCCGTAACTTTATGGGTTGCACGCTCTATCGAGAGGTTCCGGCATCCTGTGATACTTCTCAGGAGGGCCCTGTCTATATACATTTTCCAAACCATATCGGTGGCCGGATCGTAGTCCTGTATGCGGTGATGATTTTGTGCATGATATTCTGTGAACCATTCTTCCGGGACGTCAAAGCCGTAGAATAGACGGCGACCCTTCGTAATGGGTATGCGCGGGGGGCGTGGGAGGGTAATCTGTTCCAAACCTGCTGTGTTGGCGGTTTGAGGAGTAGGTTGGGAGGATGGGTGCAACTGTATTAGGGTTGTGGTCGCTACGTAGCACAAATAACCACGTAAGAAACGCTTACGCTCAACACTTGCATTGCCTGCCCAAGAGACTGCATTTGAGACATTAAAGGGGGTAATATGAAGTTGGTTCGACGTGGCTTGGAGGAAACAACATCAATTGTTTGGTTTCTGAATCGGCTTCACTTCGAGCGCTGCCATATCAGAGCCAAAGTGCACACCGGTCCCAAATCGAAAATGCGGCAAAGGTGTCGCAGTGAAGTGCATTTCAGACTCCACGTCAACGACTCCAGAGTGGTTGAACCATTGGAACAGACTTTGGTTTTCACAACCTTTGGCTTCACGACTCTGGGAACCAGGTCGAATCAAACTTTGAGACCCCGAGGAATTCAAGCGATTGTTCAATTTAAAGTCAGGAATTAGTATACATTGGGTCAATATCCGCGTTATTACTACCAAGTCCTCATACAACGCACGTTCTCTTGTCAAATAGCTGAGGCCCAAGATACGTCTATACATATAGCGGATTCGGGGCACGGGGAATCAGACGCACAGAGTAGAAAGGTTTGGTTTCCAAGTAATGTTACATCTGCAGCAGCACGCGCTTCATGGTGGGTATAAGTACACAAGAATAAATCACTAGTAAGTTGACGTACCAGGATCACGACGAAGACATAATCTGTCAAACGCAGATGAAATGCATGAGCAGGGACGGGCCGAAAGAGTCAAGAGCGGGGAACTCACTAGGCATCGTAGTCCGAATCATCACCACTGAGGTTGACAAACCATTCTGGATCTCGTCCGAAAATGTCCCTCAGTCTATCCAGCTGCCTTTGATTCGGCCTCCGATGATACGATCTGCTCGTTGTGCTGCACACGGTGATGAGATTATAGCCAGAGAAGGGGTCGCATTCGGTCCTGGGCTCGGTAACCTTATGTGTCGCATGTACCACTGAGATGTTCTTGCATCCGGAAATACTTATCAAGAGGGCCGTCACTGCGAACATCTTCCAAACCGTGGTGGCGGCAGGATCGTAGTCCCGTATGCGGTGACTATTTTGTTCGTAGTAGTCGTTGAACCATTGTTTCGCGACGTCAAAGCCGTAGTATAGACGGCGATCCTTCGTAATGGGTATGCGCGGGGGACGTGGGAGGGTAATCTGTTCCAAACCTGCTGTGTTAGCGGTTTGAGGAGTAGGTTGGGAGGATGGGTGCAACTGCATTAGGGTTGCAATGGTCACCACGTAGCCCCAATAAGTAAGGAACGCTTACGCTCAAAACTTGCATTGCCTGCCCAAGGGACTGCATTCGAGATATTGCAAGGTTGGTACGATGGCGGTTCGTTGGAGAATTTTAGGCCAAGGGGTAAGCAAGACGGTCAAGTGTTTCGCTTCTAAATAGAGTCCTCAGTCACAAGTTAATATCATGAATCTTTTACTAAAATACGTGCACGTGCAATTGGATGGCAGTACCAAAGAACAAATATCTGTTCCTGTAGAGCGCCAGACGTCTCAAGATCTCAAGGGTGCTCATGTCAGGCTTGAGGCCGCTTGAGCCGAATATTTATTAGCCGAGGGCTCCTTCCTCCCTACCAATTTATCGTTGACCTCCTCGGCTGGCTTAATTGGCTCAGAGGGACAATCAAAGTCGCCGTCGCCCGCTTTGATTAGCTCGGAGGGAGACTGTGGCGCTGTGGGTCGTCTCCACTGTCTACGTGGTCATAGTCGCTCAATTAACTGCCTCCTACATCGAGCTCCGCAACCCCTTGGCCACCTTTGACGCCATGACCATCGCAGCCCGGGCCGCCGCCGAGATTGTCCCCGAGCCCAAGCCTTTCTCTCTCCTCGACGTAAAACAGTCAGATGCCGTGCGTAAACATGCTATGTGTTGTATGCGGCCAGACTTGCTCGCTCAATTTCTCGTATATCTTCTCCGCTCTGTTCTGGCCGTACTTGGAACGAGTTGGGATAGACTAGAACTTGTGTTCCTTAATTGAAACTATCGCGATGGGCGCTCTGCAAAGATTGCGTGCGCGTTTCTACAGACGAACAGCCCGATATGATGGGAAGAGGGCTAGTCTCCTCATATCGAAGTTCCACTGATCATAAAGGAGGGAAGATGATAGACACCTACTGAAGAGTATGTCAAGAGTTCAGTCAGCGATCCCAGGAGATATTAGTGTCGTAGTTCGTAGTTCACAAGAGTTTTCATTGTCGAAATTTCCAGATGCGGCCGAGCCAGAGCGGACGTAACAAAGGCAATTTCAATCCCTTAAAACTTTCCGGAACACATTTCTCGGCACCCCATCATCTTGGAGCATCCATTGCCGCTCAAGTTTGTACCCATTCCTCCTGGGCAGCCAAACACACCGCACATACCAGTATGCCATACCGATCAGTGACACCAAGTATGCCACAAAGACGTGAAGCTGCACAGGTCACATAATTTAGTGATAGACGAGATGGAGAGGTATGGTACGAGGACGTACCCAATACGGAAGATGCTCGTACACTCTGGACCCGCGGGTAGGCGGGATCAGCGGGACGATGACAAGGAATACGTTCGAAAGGCAGAAGAGCACAATGACAAACTTGGGGGCGTGGAATGGGGGGTTCCAGTCCCATTCGCGGTATGGGCGTGTGTACAAGAGGAGAAGCCCCAATGAAACGAGGGTGTTAATGATTGCGAGAGAGTATGACGATACTACAGAGGAGTTTTAGGCATGCTCGCGGGTTGCGGAGCTAAGCAGTGGACTTACAGCTGATCATGAACAGGTAGGCGTCACCGGGTGGTGGAGCAACCATGAAAGCGCACGAAACGAGGTACTGCGTAAAGAGACCGGCCAAGGGTGCGTTGAATGGTTTGTTGCTCGCGAAGAAAGAGGGATAGGGCAGAATCCCTTCTCGACCAAGTTCTTGGACGACTATAATAAAACAGATAAGTAGAGATATTGAGGCATTAAAGCGAATCTATTACAAACCTCGCCCTTGAGAGAACTGACCTGCTAACAGGTTTCCAAGAACTGATAATGCGATGAAGACACTAAGTGCCTGCGAGAATGTCTAATTTAATTACAAGTCAAATAAGTAACTTGGAGGCTGCTACCTTCTCGGTTGTGGGGCCAAACAGATTACGAAAAAACAGAGCGCTATAGATGGCGATGTTTAAGGGAGACAATCAGGAGATGATTGAAAGGACCTACGCAACGATTCTACGACTCCCAAGGATGTCGGTTTTGGATACAGCTGCAAAATAGGCGACGTTCACAAACATGTAAACCATCGTGACAAACATCATTGCCAGAGATGCGGCCCGTTTGATTGTGCGAATGGGATCTTTGACTTCAGAGAGCGCATAATTGGCATTAGAGTATCCTATGAAAGACCTTGAGTTTGATGAGGACTTCGATAGCACGATGTATGAACGAACGTCACTTACCAAATGACATTGTACAGCCCAGTCACGAAAGCGTTTGCGCCGGTACCGCTTCCCTCCCACATCTTGTCCCACTCAAAATTCCTTGGTTTTTCATACCCATCTTGGACGCCAAACCCAGGAACTCCAGCAAGACAAAAGATTCCTGAGACGGCAATTGCGCAAAGGATGACGAGCTTCGAGAATCCGAGGATGTTCTGAATGCGCAGTCCCACCTTTTGCGTTGTCCCATGAACGAGAAGGCAGAAAGTCAGGCAAAGGAAGGCCACAAAACGGGTGTTGTATTGGGACGGAGTCATTGAAAGAGAGTGTATGACATCTGGGATGGACGGTGAGTCAAATTCTCTCGATAAGAGATGAACAAAGCGGAGCACACATTCGCCAAAAACAACACTGTTCGCCGCGGCGGAACCCTAGAAAGTTTAAGTTGCAATAAGAGCGGTCATATAAGAACTCACGGTTATGAGGGCGTAGACAGAGTAAGTGCACGTCATCATGAACTTGGGGCGACGATAGATAAATTCAAGATAATTCTTCTCTCCACCACTGCGTGGTAGTCCCTTGAAAATAGCATTGAGGGTCGAAATAAACATACATGCCATGCCCATAAACTCACCGTACCAAGTTCGATATAGACCGTCGTCCCTGCTGCGGCGATAAGCGCACCGATAAGCCACATGAGTAATGCGACGCCAACGCTGCCAGAGGAGCGTAGAATAACACTGGGGGTCGCATATATCCTAGGAAAAACGATAGTGCACGCGTACCAAGTTAGATCAAGGTTTAGGATACATCAGAGATCTGGCTCACCCGGTTCCAATGACGCGATTGAAGATGAGGAACACAACGCTAAACAGCCCTGTTCATTGTTCTGATGTTCAGCCCAAGTCCAAAATCTCATTCATGCGAATAGAACTG
Organism: Tricholomella constricta; assembly: GCA_013368375.1. NCBI lineage: Eukaryota > Fungi > Basidiomycota > Agaricomycetes > Agaricales > Lyophyllaceae > Tricholomella > Tricholomella constricta. The sequence continues at coordinate 419,553 of JAACJP010000007.1, read as the reverse complement.
CCAAGTACCTAGTTTACGCTTTTCCCGAGGGATGTTGTCGAAAGATTCTCCAACTTGTCTATCTGGTGGTAGGCGATATATAGTGAGGTGGTTTCCAAAGTCATAACGTCAAAGGATCTACCATCTCCTGTGCTCCTGTGTATTGCATCCCCTTCAAGTGGGCTCCTGTACATGCTTGACGAGCCCAAGCTCGTCGCGGTGGTCGATCCATATAGGTTCCCTTCGGAGGTCAGGAGCTGCTCAGTCTCCTGCCTTACATGAACTGACATGCTCTCTTCTTGTAGAGGTTGCAAACCTACTCCTGTTGCTCAGCGAAAGGAAGTCATAGAATGGTCCTTGCGTTATTTGCAGGTGTCTGCCAAATAGAAGGAACGCGTGACGCGTGTGTGACAGACGCGTCCTTTCCTAGACGCTTAGCGTTTCTCTGCCCTCTCCCCATCATCAACGCCAGATAAAGCCGAATACTAGTATGGGTATAGGAGTAGAAAACCCAGAACCACTTGCATCTGGTAGTAGGAATTCTGCGACCCGCAAACTCGGAGCGTCATTCAGCGAGGCGAATGTCACTTCGCAGTTACTCGATTTGGAGGTAGACGATGTCGCGTCACTTGAAGAGAAGCGACCTGTGGAGGCGGCTGATCAATCGGCGCTGGATATTCTGGAGAAAACCCACGCTGATGTTGATTCTGTTATGAACGAAGTAATGTTCCGCACTTTTTTCCAGCGACTCGACTCTAATCAACAGCTTCAGGTTATTGCTACAGATGCCGAGGTTCTAACTTTAGAAACAATAACAGAAAATCCTGTCGAGGTACGAAAAGAAACGCCGACAAATTTACCGTCTATCTCGGAAACTGAGTTCCCGAAAAAATATTGTATCGATGTATCTAAGGTACGAAATTGCCAATATAACGCCTTTCTTTCGTCAAAAGATGAATAAATCTTCTTCAGACTGTTAATTCGGTCGCTATGGGCTCAGCCAATACGCTAGATTCAATGATCGGCACAATGGCGCAATCCTCTGACGACGTGTCTTCGGAAGCAGATGAGGTGGAGGCCGCACTTCAGGAATTTTCAAACGAAAGAGACGCAACACCCGCCTCTGCGTTGCCTCCAAATTATCCCCCGACTGTCTACCCGCCAGTAGCAGCAAGTTCAAGTTCTGAGCCGCCTCCAGCTCAAAATAATGATGTCATATTTGTTGATGGCGACTCAGGCGTCCCTGTCCAGGATCACGACAATGACATGGTGGATGACGATCTGGACGATGCGTCTTCCGAGGTGTCTCGGGGCGAAGACCTAAGGGCATGTGCCACTTTCCGTTTCAATTTCCAAGGCCTAATGTCATTTGCACTCCGACTATGTAGGACGACCTGGAGGATGCGCTTCAGGGTGACTTTGATTTTAAGGGTAGCTTCTACCACGCCGCTACAGTACCGACAGCGCCAAATCCCTGCCTCAACATCGACGGTTTAGGTCATGTGGGACTTCCTCTCAGCACAAGAGACGCCCGAGCCATCATCGAGTGCTCTGCGCGTGCACCCTTCGGTCACGGTGAGCGCACAGTGGTGGACACCAAGGTTCGCGATACTTGGGAAATTGAGCCGGCCAAAGTGAAGTTCGACAACCCCGCTTGGGCTGATTTCGTGCGGACGCAGGTGGTCAGGACTGTCTGGGAAGCTCTTGGAGTCGCGCCCTCGGCTGTTGCACCAAGATGCGAGCTGTATAAGCTTCTTCTATACGAAGAAGGATCCCAGTACGTTACGCTTCTACGTCTTTATGTGCCTGGCTTACCTGTGAACGCGCATCAGCTTTTTACCGCATCAGGAGTACGTGCAAACGCTATAAGGGAGTTAACCAAAGTTCACCGTACCTTTCTAGCACAGAGAAGGCGGACGGCATGTTCGCCACTGTAATTATTGTCCTGCCATCGCTGTATACAGGCGGCGAGGTGCACGTTTCTCACTCTTCCTCAACGAAGGTCATCGAGCTGGCGCCAAATTCACTCCTCTACACTTCCGTGCTCGCGTGGTACACCGACGTCAGGCACGAAGTCAAACCCATAACATCTGGGTACCGTCTGGCCCTTTCCTACAACCTCATCCACGCCGTGCCGGGTGTGCCTCGGCCCACCCTCCCCGACATGAACACGGCTGTCAATCGCCTCCGGCATGTTTTGCGAAAGTGGCACAAAGAGGCATACGGTAATGAAGAAATGGATGATAACCTTGTCGCTTACCTCCTCGAACACGAGTACAGTGTGGCTAACCTTCAAGCTGGGGCTAAGATACTGAAAGGCGCGGATGCACACCTAGTTGCGAATTTGCGGGATGTGGCGGAAGACCTTGGGTACATGGTCTGTCTGGCAAATCTGGAATATCACGTCCATGGCTGTGCGGACGACGATTATGGGTACCGCAGCTATGGGAAGCGCGAGCGATACAATCGTTACGGTGGCTACGGCAACTCTTCAGATGATGATGATGACCGAGGAACCCCTGGAATGGGCGAAATCATGGAAACAAATTTGACACTCCAGAATCTGGTGGACCTCGAGGGAAATTCGCTTCTTGGGCACGGGTCGCTTGGGTTGTCACAGGAAAACCTTATTCCCAAGGAGCCTTTTGAAGATGAAACGCCAGACGACACGGATTACGAAGGGTATATGGGGAATGTGAGTTGTTGTTGCTACCAATGCTGCTTCTCGAATCTGATCTCGGGCTTTATAGGGTGCTGGATCATTGGACCACTGTTCGTCCGTGATTTTTCGCGAAAACTATCCCCCCTGATTGAAATCACAAACAGGGTATCGGAGAACCGTGCTCGTGCTGGTACATGAAGATGACGCGCCTCAGATTCTTTTTTCAGCTGGCGGCGTTCAATACGCCCTACAGAGGCTGAAGAAATCGGCTTCGGATATCCCAACATCCGATGATAAAGATATGGCAGGCCGCGTGTTAAATGTCCTCAGTGCTAATGACAAGGCGACAGCCACGCTTATGTCGGATTACGCCCTGAAGTGGAAGGACCTCGGCATGTGGAAGACGGTGATCAAGAAGAGTGGTTCGCTTCCGACCTTTGGGGCCGATGAACTCATCCGAGCCTGGAAGACGTTCACTTTCGAGGGTGTGCGTCTGAGGTGAGCTCTTTCATCGACTAAAATAGGCTTTTGGTGATCATGCAATGTGTGTTTTTTCAGCTTCGAGGAGATTTTGCAGAGCACCACGCGTTTAAGTGATCAGATCAATTTCATTTTGACACTTCCTCAACATGCAAGTCCCGAGGAATTGGAGCAAATTCGAACGTGGGCAGAGGGTCAGGCTATACGTGCTTTTGCATCTTTTAAGTCCCCAACGATCGAGGATATCCCTGTTCTCGTTGCCGTCGGTCGGACCAGAGGGGCCGTGTTTATTGCGAAGGAGTAAGTCGATACCCAAACATATCTAGCCTTTCTTTAATACTGGATCTAGAATACTTCCCCAGTTGGTGAAGAATCCGTCAATTTACGCGTTCGCTATCGCATTTCTGCGTTCTCTTCATGAACACAAAAATAGCATCCCAGAGCATCCGGCAGCGACCGCTGACTCGACCGCTGACATGCAGCCTGCAGAAAAAAAAGTTTATCAGAACTTGGTGGAGGAGCTTCTAAACACTGCTGTCGCACAATGGGACTCCGTGGTTGCACAGCCGAATCCGCATTATGGATCATACTATAACCGCCAATCTTCTGCGTCTGACGACCAAAAGGTTAAACGAATCATCGAGCTTGTTGAACTCTGCCTCCTTACTGGACACATGAGGCCGTGCAACAAATTGTTTCTTCGTCTTCTACAGATACGAGGTTCCACGGTGCAAAAATTCCAAGCACTGTATACCCCGCTGGTACCCCGGCTTCGAGATGTCATGCGCACGAAGGGAATCGCCCTCCTTTCATCTCCGTTCTCCGATTTCCTGCAGCTCCTCGTTGGCTCCTACCTGCGCGATATCCTGGGGGTTCAGGGCCAAAATTATAGTTCGAAGCTCCGAAAAATCGGATGTGGGTGCGCTGACTGCGCCCTCGTCGACTCATTCATCATGTCGACCACCAAAGCTCAGGAGACATTCCGCCTCGTGCAGGCCCGCCGACTACATCTTGAGAAGCGATTATGTACTGCGCCGGATATTCTTAGCTTCGTCACGATACGGAGCGGCAGTCCACATGGAGTGGCAGTCACCAAACGGCCCGAGATTGTCTCTGCCCAGCAGTGGCAGACCCGCGTAGCGCAAGCGAAGGTGTTTATGAGGAATATCGGTGACGACGACGCTATCTCACAGCTGATGGGCAATCGATACGGCGACGTCATGAAGGCATTGACTGGATTGCAACCATTTGCTCTTACGGTTGGCGATGCTGCGAGAAATCCTCCTGCTACTGCTCCTTCGCAAATACCTTCAGCCCTGCCGGCTACTGCGCCGCCGCCTTCTTTAAGGACTTCGGCTGCAGTAGCGAGTTCTTCTTCTGCGGGCGCGAAGAGGAAAAATCCTCCCGTAGTTCATCTAGGTGTCATCGACCTCACGGGCGACGACTAGTTCTTGAATGTCGCATGGAGAGGTACCTTTACTGGCATGTTATATTCCGGGTGATGCGGCGATTCAGAAACATCACGCATAACGAAGATCGCTTCACACGGAGCTCTTCCAAGAGTTCGCCGTTGCACTAACGGTTTCGGGTATATCTCCTCCCACTGAGCGTTGAGCTAGGTCCGTACATACTTACAAACCCTTTATTTATCTTGGTCAAAATGTTTCCGTATATTTTCAGCTCAATTAATTGTCCGCGCGACGGTCTTGCATAATGGGAAAGAAGTGTTGCGGTTTGAATAACAGCATGCTCTTTTGATTGATTTCTCTCGACACACAGATCCACCCTGACATAGGATGAAACGTCGGAGCCAAGGAGCCAGTCTGGAACCCCTCTCCTGTTAAAAGGTTTCTCCAGCCCAACAAGCCTCTTGTTCCAGTGGCTCGTGGATGCCGTACATCCATCAGGGCCTGAAGGACCTAGAATGTTTTTCCAACGGGTGACGCATATCAGTGGCCGTTAGCGACCTGTCCTGCCTGCATGTGTGCATCGTTCGATTGAGGCCCGATTCCATCCCTTCAGAGGTAACCACCAGTGTGGCGGCGACCACTCGTTTGTTGACTCATTTAGGAAACTGAAATAGAATGGACCATCCATCGTCAAACAAAGCGCGGCGAGAAAATTCTCTAGGCATGAGAGAGGTTCGTCGAACGCAAAATTCTCGAAGAGATGTGTGAAACCTAGGTAGTCTATTTAATCTGATGAAGCCGAGCTGCATGTTTCGTTATCCACGACGCAACAGCTGAAATACTCAACATCATTTTTGTACTTGAAGTTTGTCAGGTCGTTTCTGATGGGTATGATAGTTAAAATTTAAAACCTCATAACTTCTCAGTTCGTCTATGACCCGTTATCCCGATATGAATCCGTGCCTACTAGTAATTCTACGAACTCTGAATCAACAGCATGAAACTCATCTCAGGCAGATAACAATCAAATTAATTGCCAACAGAGCCACTCGCACTCAATCTCTCTCACACACGCGCGCCAACACGCAGTCCCTCCAAGCAGCATACAGCAAAACGACGAAGCTCTGGCCCTCAGGACTTCCGGTCATCCAAGGTTCTACATCGCCCCACCCAAGAGGATTGACAGTCGGCCTCACCGTCCCATTCACCGCGTCCACATGGTCCAGTGTGTCCTCACTAATGTCATCAAAGAACTCGCCCCCGAGCGTCGTTCGAATCCCATCCGCCCATCGAATATACCTCCCGCTGCGCCCGAACACGCCAGGCCTCAAGATGACCATCCTGTACACCGTCGCCGCCATCAATGCGCTGCCCGACGTCTCCCCGAACGTCTCCGGTTTATCAAAATAGTTCTTTACCAACCCGTCCTCATACGCATCCTTCCCAGCCTCTACTGCCCCGTTCACGATCTCCTCAATCCAGGTGGTCAGCTCCGCTACTGCCTCGCCGCGCCACTTTAGGTCCGCATTTCCCTTACCCAGAGGCGCTTTGAGCACGGTGGCGAGCACACGCGCCATGCCGGCTGCCACCCAGGCGTTCCCCGTCGACCATAAACCCGGGTCGTCGTGCTGCGGGCCCTGGATATGCTGCCACAATCCTTTGAAGGGCGGTTCTGGAGAATCGGACTTCGCCTGCACGCGATCGCGATAGAGTCGGCATTGACTGACGGATTCGCGGAGGAGCGTGATGTTGGCCGTATCAGCCGCGTAGTATGCCAAGAATGGAGGGGCCATGTAAATGAAGTCAGCCCTGCGGTGTGTGAATGATATACGGACTCGTGAGACAGAATTTTCGAATGATGAAGACTCATGATGAAGACTGACCACAGCTCTACGACATCAACTCGGTGCGAGATCGCGCCATTCAAAGCCCGCGGTGCGTCCTGAGTTATATACTCCACCGTCTCAGCCGCTGCCTTTGCGTACTTTTCAAAGCCAGGCCGCTTGCCAAGGAGAACGGCACCGACGCCCAGACTCGCCGGATCGCCCACTGCGCCGTCTCCATCCGCCAGTGCGTTCGCACCAGTTCCAATGACTATCTTTTCCGCTGCATATGCCAGAGCACGGGGCAGCTTGTTCGCCTGCGTCCCGCGGTTCCCTTTCTTTTGTGGCTTCGCCTCGCTGAGGCTTTCCGCTGCCTCGAACGGTTCGTCGCCAAAGACGGATAATTCGGGATCGTACAGCTCCAGAAGCGCCTCAGTGGCGGTTCCGAACTCCCAGGAGTGAGAAGAGATGGTCTGCGCGAGGTCGACGACCTTTTGGACAGGAAAGCCAGGGGAAAAAGGGATGGCGTCGTGGTCCGCCTTGCCTCGCTTTGAGCCTATGAGAGATGCGCTGGACCAGGGGAGGAACAAGGTAAGTAAGGCTAGGATATTTGCCCGAGCCTTGCAGATTAAAGCACGCATGATGGCCGTGAAACGATTGATCAACCCTGCGTACTTGGAGTGTGAAGTGGACGAGAAGTCATGTATGAATGAGAAGCCTGTATTTGAAGCGTAACGACTGCGGCCATAACAGTAATTGGTTCTTATGATGTATGAGGAGGTCTGGTGATCTGGTGAGCATATGGTCGGTATGATTGTTGCGGAATGCTCGTACTAAAACGAGTGGTTCCAAGAAGCTACGGATCACGTGATGGTTATGGGGCAGATAGCAGTTTTGTGGCCAGACTCAGAGCGGCGCGTCAAGGGAGGAGAAACCACATGATGTGGTTGAGTCTTTGCTTTTCCAAGAGATTTTCATGAGACACGGAAGTTTGTGAGCGGGTTGGAGCGAACTAAAAGATGGGTAGAGTGAGTTAGAAAATAGCACATGAGCAAAGTAGAATATAAGACGGCAATTTAGCTTCAAGATTCGATATACAGTGTTTCTCATCCTGAAGTGTCGCGACAGAAGGTTCAATTCTGAATAGCTGAATAGATATATTATATGTAACGACGAAATAACTGTATCAAATAAATCGTGTTAGCTCAGCTTGCTCACAAATAAAGGCATGACAGGCTCACAATCCTGATAGCTTTTATTCATAATGAAGGTAATGTGGTTTTTATGACGCCGTCTGTGCTGTAGGTGTATCCAAGAGAAGATTACCATCTTCACCGCCCATGCTCTCGCACGCCGCCCGGGCATCCTTGCCGAAGGCGTTCGGCAGTCCACGGCCCAGTAGTTGTGGTAGAACTCGTGTATGGAACACTCGGTGTGCCACTGAACCTCCCTAAAATAGATGTGACATGGTCAACACGGAGCATACGTGACGAAGAGAGAACAAGGGTTGGAACGATCATGGGAAGTATCAAAAGAAGCGGAAGATTGAGACGCACAAATTGATAGAAAATTCCACCCATGATTGCTCCAACAGCATCTCCCTGGATCTTGTACAAGCCAACGGTGCGAAGTAGCTCGCGCTGGTCAAGATCCTGTTTAAGCTGTGAGTGAGGAAGCGTCGGTGTCCACCGCACGGCACGCCCCAGCCCCCACTTCGACCCAACTGTCTCTCCCAAGGTGTACGAGTTCAGGGTACGTGCTACGATGGTATCCATGTCATGCGAAGGCTGCAAAGCTGAACTTGAGCTGAGCATGAGGAGGAGGTAGGACTCCAGCACTCTACGACCTAAAATTTGGTGTGTAACGAACTCAGGACAACTGATTTAAGCAAACGTACCTGTGAAGCTAAGCGCAGCATTGTGTCCATACATAGCCGCTGGATGACTCGCGTGTGTCAAAATTCGCTTCGCAAGTTCAGGTGGGAATTGCAACGTTGGGAACAGAGCATTCAGATGTTCAGCAAAGCGCGGTTCCGGTTCCTTCCAAGTTGACCGTGGTCCATTCCAGCTCTGCTTCTCCATCAAACCATCCTCCCCTTCCTTTCCGCTGCCCACGCTCGAGCTGGAAGTCCCCTGCGACCCGAACTCTTCTACCTCGTCAACATAGCCCACTCGGGGACGGCCTCGTTGGGATATCCGTTGAGGCGCAGACCTTGGCTGTTCTTCCGAACGTGACTTTAACGCGATTACCGAGTATCGTCGTGCTGCAGTACCTACGTTACGTCCCTCTGTCGTCAGCGAAAGCACGACAACTCTCGTGTGATACGAAGAGAATAATCACTGACCTCGCGGTGGGAGCGTTGAGGCGGTAGGAAGGGGCTTGAGAGTACGAAGTGAAGAAGTCAGACAGCGAAGAGGACGAGACATAATTTGCCGACAATCCCCACCCGTTTCTTGACTTTTTTCCGTGGGTGTAGTCCAGTTCCATTTCCTCGAAAAAAATCCAATCACGTGAGGATTTCGATTAAGGGCCGGTCAATCCACCTGTGAGCTCTTTCCACCACAATTTCCCTTTTCCCAGATGACTTTCCGATGATTGTAGCCTCCCCGAGCTTGCGCTGACACTGTCACAATTCCGCGGCGATAACTCGTGTGATGATCCACATCGATAGACTGGTTGCTTCCGGAAACCTGCCGACTGGCGGACCTACATTGCGCCATATCGTCGGGACATATCTGCGGCCTCGAGGCGCCAGCCTCGTCGACGCCCACAAAATCAAAATCCCTTAAATCTTCCGGCGAGGTTTGGAAGCCTTGTGTCTTCCAATTAGGTTCCCATAAGGGTGCGGTCCGGCAAACGTCGGCCGCTGACTTAGGATCTCGTCCTTACGTAGTTCCATATGGAGTCCTGTCTAGTCCTGTCCACGATCTCTCACCTGCTTTCGGTGCTCGTTCGTACTATTGAACCGATCGCACGGAATTTCAGCCAAATCGTCAAAATTAAACGAGATACTACGTGCCCGGCCCTGTCCGTCCCATCGACTTGCTTCTTTCATGGTGTTGTCATATAAAAGGGGACCTTCTCTCAAACCCCAAATCCAATTCTCTCTTTCTCGCGACCCGCAGCGGTACATATACCCCAACCTCTACTCGATACCACATCCTCACAGGCAGCGCCTTCATTTCATGATCATGAGCGTTATGGGATCCCCCATGCTGAGTCTCACAGCCGCCGTTGGCAGCTTTCCCTTCCAAACGAAATATATTCCTATGTCCCGTGATGTCAGAATCAAGCTTGGAGCCGAGGTTGACGCTGACTCGGGCCAGACCCGGTCGGCCACACAAACCAATGGGTGGTTTGCGCCACAGCGTTCACGTGTTGCTGAAGGCTCTCCTGTATCACCTCTTCCATTAAGCTCCTCGCATTCCGAGTTCTGGTGGGACGGGCAGCAGGTCAGTTCCTTGTGGTCTTAATGCTCATATCGTCCAATGAGCCTCACTCACCTACTCTCGTAGGTCTACATCCGTGATCTTGACTCCCCGTTCGGCACCTACGTAAACGACGTCAAAATCAAGAAAGCCGTCGTACTTAGCTCGGGGGATATCATCGTAAGTTCACCCGTATCGCATTCTAGCACTTGGTCGCTTAACGGAATCTTCGGCCGTACAGAGCCTCGGCTCTAAAATCTCGCGAAACGCCAACACCCCAAGTTACATTACGGATGATCACCTCAAGCCCGTCATCGCAAAAGTTACTCTCGCGGGTGTATCTTCCTCATGAGCTGGGATTCCCTCTCTGGATCCGGGCCCCGGCCCCTACCTGGCATCTCTATCTATACCACATGCACATGCGCGCCTGCATCCATGCGCTGCTTAGACACTTTCTCTTTGCTGCTTTGACTCAAGTCCTTGATCTGCTACTCAGCCTCTCGTTGTTTTAGACTATACCTCATGGCCTCTGTATGTGCACGTATCGTTCTATGATTTGTAGGCCACTGAGCTATGATATTCTCTTTAATCCACTCACAGAGTGTTCCCCGCGGCCTCCGCTCACGGTAGATCAATTGCGCAGAAGATATACCCTAACAGACGGGTACCTGACATATTTAGGGTTTGTACCGACATGGCTGGCCGACTTGGGAAAAGCATACAAAAGTCGTCTAGAATCTTGTCCATCATTTGACCCTGCGAGGTGGTGAATTGCTTTCGGATTGACCTGGGTCCAGTGACCTATGCACATACAACATGAGTTGCCTGCCTCCTTGTGGATAACGATACATTTTGGGGAGGGCCCTTGCATCATTCCAGATCGCCGATTATCCTGCCGTCGGCTCATCAGCCCACCCGACGGCGATAATTATAACTACCGCCAATATTCATTGATATCGAGGATCGGATGAGCATTATACTGAATATAAGCTGAGTGGACTGGGCGACTACCTAAAGCTCGGCGAGTATAACGCGTTCAGTTTAAGGAAAGTCGGGAAAAGGGGGGGGTAGGTACCGGCTGTGGGCGGCCGCCAGACCTAGTAAGGGTGGATGTCCTTATCACCAGGTGGCTTTACGTGAGTGACTTGTGATCAGCGCTATTGGAGACTTGGTCCAAAAGAGCCCATCTCAGGTTGCTTGTGGTGTTCAGCACATCGAATCAGCATACTTGGTTCCGCGAAGGTGATGCAAGCTCGCCGACGTTAATTAAATTCTGCCAAACCTCCCATGCCCGACGGCCTGTGAACAGAGTCCGAAAGGAGACCTGGGGCTGGCCCTAAGGCCTGGGGACTACATGATTCAACGTCGACGCGCGAGCCGGAAAGTGTGTGAGAAACACTTGGGCAATCAATATGTCAAAGTCCCGTCACTTGTTCTGGCATCCGGGATTCACGTAGGTCATAAATGATGCCAAGCAGGTGTGTGCCATATGCAAGCCATATGAGGAGTGAAACGAGGCGGATCGAATATCAGGGACTGACGTGATTGTGGGTCTAGGATTTGAAGGTGGCCGTGCAAGCCTCGAACAACGGACTACTGATGGAATATTCGGAAAGACGGAAAATGGTCCCTATTCTTACGATAGGCATCCTGGAATAGAACGAGGGAAGTATCTCAGCTGATAAGAGGGTGTAAAAGGACATAAGAAACCAATTGGCCAATTGGATGAGAGGTAGTCCGTCGTCGAATGGCAGTGGGTGTATGTATGTATATGACAGAGTTTGGTATGACCTTAACTCCTTCGTTCTTCAGGGTCCGACCGAAGTACGGCATCCAAAAACCACCGACTGATGGCAGATGGCTGCAAGGCTGTTGCTTTCTGGTTGGATAAGAACAAAGCAGGAGGAGGCTCTTTGAGCCTTGTAAATGGCCCACTTTAGTGTCCATAATCAAGCTCCGATAGATCGAGCCATCGATGAGCTAGGTAGTCGAAGGATCGTCAATCAGAGATATACGAGATACACTCACGATCTCATTTATTCGGTGTTATCCTTCGACGAATCGCAAATATTCGAATACTCAAGACAGTGAGTTGAATTATGGAGTGCGACGATCGGCGCGCTTGTAAGATGCGTATCCCGACTCTCCTTTTGGGGGGGGGGGCTGCTTGAGGAAAAACAATCAACATCCATCAACGCCTAATACATCGCATTATGGCACGTATCAATCCAAGTCTTTGGGATAAGCGAGGAGCACCATGGCGAGCACGGCCATGGGATTTTCAAAAACTATCGTCAGCCGTGAGGCCAATGACAACCAAATCGACGGTTCTTTCCTCTTTGTTTCCGCAGCGTAGGAACTCGCCATCAACCAAACTCTTCGACAAAATAGCCGGCAGGGCTGAAGCACTTTGCGAATGAGCGGGCGAAGGTGGGTGGTTCTCCGCATCGCTTATGATGAGGGGAAACTGCTGCGGTCCCGTTAGTGCCGTCTGAACATCGTCATAAAGCGCGTCCATCAGCTAGGATACTACATCCGGCAATGACCTTGAGGAAAGACCTGGCCAGAGAGACACGGGCAGCCCAACGCAGCGCGACGATTCTAAGTCGTTTCGTGACGATCACTCCGTGTGGACTGCGTCTCCGCACAGTGACGAAAGTGAGAAGATCGGACACAGAACTAAGTCGTTGCTCGAGGTGCAGTCGACAGGCTTGTACGAGGCGAAATTCCCTTGGGATCTCGTGGTAGAGATCAGGAAAGAGTCCACGAGGGCATGATCGCCGCACCCACATCCGATCCTCCGGACTTTTGCTCTTTAGTTCCGTCCCTGAGGCCCCAGAACATCACACAAGTAAGACGAACGAAGAGTTATGAACAATCGGAGGAAGGAGATGAAAGGAGAGTGACTGACTCCTCTCTTGCGCGTGAATTTTCGAAGACGACGCGCCAGAGGGGCGAACAGCGCCAGGACTTTTTGCCGCGTGAAGCCCTGGATGTGTAGGATTAAAAGAACAAATAGTTTGCTGCACAGTGCCATGCGTCCAGTAATGATGCAGAGTTCGGTGAGCTCGATGACCTGTTAGACTTTCTGCTCGGTGTAGGAGGCTGATAGCACGACCCACCCCGCGGGTTATCTCCAGAGCCTCCTTAAGCAGCATCTGCATTGAGTAGCTGCTCGATCAAGCCGTCGAAATTGACATTCCCAATATGCTGCGTGTCAGTGATCGAATGAGACGAGGCTGATGCTGGGCAGTCTAGATTATTTTCCTCTGTGCTCGTATAGGGACTTCACAGATGCAACAGCGAAATTATGAATTGGAGGGCCTTCACTGATTGCGGCAATATCCTATTATAGACAATGTTACTCGCCTTCACACAGGAAGGACAAGAAATGTGTTAACTTACTCTCGAAGGAGGAACACGACCACTTTCATTTGAGCGGCCGCACTGAAGTACCTTGCGCTTTTGGGGGGTGGTACTATATGGGTTATTCGTCCGCCCATTGTCGCACGCGCTCTCTATCCCCGGAGGGTGCACTTTGCAATAGCAACAAAATGAAGATTCAAACACCCATGCTTGCAGTTCTCCGTATTATGGCTTCGAGGAGATCTCTCAATAAATGAACCACATAAGACAACATTACAACACCTGTTAAGGTATTTCAGCGCAAAATTCGCCATCTTCCTGTTCTCGGCACTCGGCCTATTCGAGCCTTGATGTTGCATCGAACACCATGATAGATATCCCCAGAAGGCAACGAGACTTGTACTGCCGCACCTTCATGCACGAACATGAGCACTGTCCGGCGATGCCCTCCACAGTTTTTTGGCGGGTGGAAAGATGGGCCAGAAAAGAGGAGGAATGACGAACAATGATCCGATGTCCCACAATGCCAAAGGATAGCCTGAAGTTATTGGTGTAACTTTGTGCCTGACGCCGGTGTAAAACACAAGAACGAAGGTGGCATGGCGGGAGCTCGAGGACAATCGATGACCTTCCTGGATAAGAAAGGGCGACATGGACCTCGCATCCTGTGCACTACGCCAATAGTGAAACGTCGATAACCGAGCAAACATGCCATCTGCCTTCTCAGTGCTCGAAAGGGGACGGGGGTTATTCACACATGAGATGAAACCGTAGTGCGCACTCCTGATACGGTAATAAACCTTATTGTCTCATTGAGGTACAAGGCACTAACTTGAGTGGTGGGAAAGCACATACTGGGACCCTGCTTCGTACAAAGAAGCTTATTCACATCTCGGCGGAGTAGAGGAAGGCGCGTCTACAAGGCTTCACAGACTGTTTCTGCCACGGTCAACCATATAAGGGCCCAGGCGGGGCTACCGAACTTCCCTGGATCGACCTGTCAAGTATCTCGGATATGCGTCGACCACAGTCTGTTTATCACGTGTCCAATATTAACCTGAGTATTCTGTAAACTCAGGACTGAGAGGAAGTCCTTCAGGCTCAAGGCCGTCGATGTGGAGGCACGGGTTTGGGGACATTTGGGACCCTAGCTAGAAAGCCTAGAAGTCAAATCCCCTCGCAATACATGCTAAAGGCCATCCTGACTAAAGAAGCGAGTTATTTAATGTCTCCAGATCTCATCCTATTTTCATCGGAATCCTACAACGTACGCTTGGGTTTCCACAAAGCTGAGACCATCGAGTTCATCTCCACCGTTTGAAAGTTGAGAACTGATGGGACGCGGGACAGCGTGTTGTCCGTGGCTGCCGTTTTGTAGAGAATCTAATGAGACGAGTCAAGAAAGAGGCAAATTTAAGATGAAAATTGGTGCGTGACAACTAATATGCGCGTCGGTCACACTGATCACATGACTCTGACGCGACGAGCCTTTCAAAAATTCTTTCGATTATCACAAACACATGAATCCTCCTTTCCCCTCAAGCTCAAGCTTCAAGTTCAGAATGCCCTGTGACAATTGACACGGTTTCCTCATATCATTCCGAAACGAGGGTACTATCCGATTTTTTCTCTCGAATAACCAACAGCATGTGTCGTCATAACATTGTATTGAGTCCTAGAAACGGTGCAGCTGTTTATCATAAATAACATCCTTCAACTTAATTGGTCATAATGTGAGATCGATCCCCTAAAAATGACGCACAATTGACGGAAAGCCTGTCCCAAGATGGAGGCGTGCTCGTGTATAACACCCTTTATGATGCGCGCGCCAACTCTTTGTCAACACTATGTTGCGGTCGTGTTGCCTCGATACCGAATCATTGATAGTCGTCGGAGGATTTCATCACTGCCTCCATCCTTTGCATGACATTGTCCAAGTCTGGCCGGAAGTTGTGTGGTCTACCCAATCTGTGTCAGAAAACAGAAGGCAGGATACTTAAGCCGCAGACGCGGCCCATGTAGAATCACGGTTCATGAGAGGCGGGCCCCAAGGTCACCGAGTTTGAGACGTCCTTGACATGTCTTGAATTTCAGAGAGCCCTGTCGTTGTCTGTGTCATCATCCCTGTGAGACGTTCGACTAGGGCATCAGATATTCGAGTGTCGATAAGGCTCGCATCGTGGCAGAATAGCTGTGAGCAGTGGGCATGTCACGAACAGAATGCGGACTATGTGAAACTTGGTTTGTACCCTAAGGTACACGCGCAAGCCGCAAGGTGGCAAAATGCCCACGCTGACAGGATTTTCATCATGGGTACATACCCTGACCCGGCAGAGGTCACTATCGCCTCGAGAAAAGCTCCTCTAAGATCTGAATCTCGGTGTGAGAGAGAGAGACTTTTTGTTGCAACATAGAACCGTAAAAAAACTAGATCAGGGCTGAACAGATTGAAGCTCCTATGCTCGCGTCGTAAACCGATGATATGCACCCTCTTCGGCCGGCCACCGATTCGAAGTTCCGACCACAGTAAACCACCCACGAACGCACACGACAACACCGACTGACTCGCCGACCGACTCGCCAATCCACTCACCGACCGACTCCTGACCGAACGCGACCCATTCAATTCGGCCGACCTCGCTCTCGGGCGCCGGGGATCGGAGTAACCGTGTAGTCGCCAAGCGACTACGCACGTTCGCCTACAAACGTCAAACACCCGACTTGGCGTCTTACCCATGACGCATTTAACGACAAAGCCATTCCGTCTCCTATTCACGGCACAGGTCCGACTAACTCACGGAGTCCCGTAATCACCGACTTCCCTGACGACGTATCCAATCCGACACTGGTATCCGCTCCGAAACGCGCCACACCCGACTTGTCCTCAGAAACGCACCGCGCGGTACCAGGCTTGGCGACAACCTAACGCGAAACGTCCGCATGGTTGCACTAAAGAGACGGTGATTTGACCTTACTACTTAAAACAATCCCATGTAGTACCTAGAGCCCCCCCCAGTGAATTATAGCCCGTATTTTCCCTCACGTTCAGAGTTAATAGCTCAAAACCGTCGACCCCGTCGTCTCTGCCCCGTTACCACCGTATAAACCGCCGCCGCCATCGTAAAGCTCGTAACCGCCGTCTCTGTTACCTCGTATTCGTCGCCCGAACCCGTGAGTTCTCCGTATTAACCTCGTTCGTCTCGCTGTCGCACGACCGACACCGAAAGTCGCGTCGCCGACCAGTTCCAGCTGGGAACTATCGCATACTATCGCGCTCGTCGCGTCGTCGTCGGTTCGACTAATATCGAATCGGGTCGTCTTTATCTTTGTCCAAACCATCCTTTTAAGCCCTGCACACTTGCGTGTTTGGGAACTTTTAACACTTCTCGCCCCTATAGTTGTTAGTTATTTTGTTGTTGCGTACAGCATCTACAGGCCTTCTAGCACTATCATTCTGGAGCCCACCGCGAGGGTTTTAAAAACCACCGCCGAACACGCAACCTTCTTCCACTTCTTCGTAAAAACCTACGACGCGGCGACCATTCCGCCAGAAACGCGACAAGAAACGAGAACCCGAACCCTTCGTGCCGAAATCCGCGCTGTCTTCGGAGAGGCCGACACCGATTCAGAATCCCTCTCCCCACTCTTTCACTCAGTAACCCCACATCGCGCAATCCACAACAACCTCAGTCCCCTCTTCTATAGCCCTTTATCAGATCTACCATCGCCTACACCGACCGCCCGAACCAACTCAGGCTCCGACCCCTTTACGTCGGAACTCCCTACTACCGATCAAGGAGTAGAATTCAGACTCGCTCCACTACTGCCTACGACACCAGAAACCTCAGCGTCTTCCTCACCGCCATATTCCCCCTCCCCCGCTCCGTCCCCTCTTCAGAGACCAACACCATCTGTCATGGCACAACCACCGATCGTTATGAAGCCAATGCCTGCGCGCGGACAAAGTTCGGCACCGACGTTCTCACCCGAACGCGCACGCGAACTACGACGGTATTTCTCAGACCTGGATCACCTGTTCACCGAATGTAACGTGGTAGACGAACGAGAAAAGAAAATGCACGCCACAAGATACACCGATATCGATACGGCCGACCTATGGGAACAACTCGACGAGTTCGCGAACGGCGCGCACGACGATTGGCGAAAAGCGATAATGGCACTTTACCCAGGAGCTAGCGAGGAGAGAAAGTACTCGATGGCCGATCTCGACCACCTGATCAGAGAACGACACCGACTAGGGATCCAATCCAACAGCGACCTCGGAGAATATTACCGACAGTTCCTGCCAATCACTCAATTCCTTGTCAGCAAGGACCGACTCTCGAAAAACGAACGCGACCGCCAATTTCGCCGCGCATTCCAGTCCGACTTATGGTCAAAAATCCATCGCAGACTCGAAATCTTAGATCCGAACCACCACCCAGATGACCCCTACCCTACCGAAAACATTCGCGCGGCGGCCGAACACATTCTCCACGGAACCAGCGCCATTGGGCGACAAGAGGAGCATGTACGGGCGCCACCACAGGTTACGATCGCGCCAAGCGGATCGTTAGCGGACGCGACCAAACCGGCGACCATGGGCCAGCCCCTCAAACTGGAAGAGCTCTATGAAAAGATCCATCTCCTAGAACAACATATCCACCGGTTAGAACATACTACAGGGAGCGACGGTAACCGACCAAATCGGGTACCTCACGACAACTGTCACTTTTGCGGTGGCGAAGGACATTACATTCCCAACTGTCCCATATGTCAACAATACATGGCCGAAGGGCGCTGCCGCCGCCGACCCGAAGACAACAAAATAGGGCTACCAAGTGGCGCGCTCATACCACTTGGTACACCAGGCAGATACATAAAGGACAAGATCGACGAATGGCACAGACGTAACCCCAACCAATTAGCAACAGGACAGCTATCGGCTAACGCGAACCCGACCGAGGGTATGATGCTAGAAATACTACAATTCAACGATATCACCAACCACGACTTGAAAATCGAGGATCGAATGGTCATATTGGAGCGGGAACTCAACACGTTGCGCGCACGGAAAGAGGTCTTTGACGGAGTAGAACTTATTAGTCGCGCGCCGCAGAAGCGACCTGTCACTATCGAGACCATTCAAGACGCCGACGCTCCGACCGCTAAGGAAGTACCCACAGCGCGAACTACACCGGACCCGAAGAAAAGCGACGCTAAAGCTCCCCCACTACCATCCAACATACCGCTGATCCCTAGCACCAGAGCCGACCCCGCGACCGCTACGCGCGACAAAGCGCCAATTCATCCATTCTCCAATATTCCCGACAATCGCTACGTACCTCCCACCACGCGGAACTTAGCTGCCACCGAAAAAGCGAAAGCCGATAGCGCATATCGAACCCAAGCACCCATTTCCGACCCAACTAAATCGGCCGACCTCTTTGAACGCGCGCTCGACTCGACAATGTCGGTAACCGTCAGAGAACTTTGCGGAGTCGCACCAGAGATCCGCGGAAAATTCAGGGACGCCAACACACCCAAGCGGATCATAAACAGCAACCTTATTACGGTATACAACGAAGCCCCTACGTCTGCCTACATAGAAGAACTCGATGCTCTCCCCTGCGAAGGCAATAGCGACAACGCGACGCCACCACCAGGCGCGCTAGTCACCGGCGACGTCTATGACACATACTACCAAAACCTGTTACCGGGAGAATGCCCCGACAGACTGATCGTCGCGATGGAATCGCACGCGCTTAGATCCATCATGCTGATGGTCGACGCAAGGGAACAAATTGAAAGCATTGTGGATAGCGGATGCCAAATCATTGCAATGTCGGAGGAGGTCTGCCATGGATTGGGAGTTAAATACGACCCAACCATCGTTCTCCAGATGCAGTCCGCGAACGGCACGACTGACCCATCGCTCGGACTAGCGCGAAACGTACCATGCACCATAGGCGAAGTCACTCTCTACCTCCAGATGCACGTCATTCGTAACCCCGCATACGACATACTCCTCGGCCGACCATTCGACGTACTTACCTGCTCCAACGTCAAAACGCGCTCTGCTAACGACACCATTATAACTATCACCGATCCAAACACTCAAGAAGTCATCGCGATCCCGACCTTCGCACGCGGACAGCGTCGGCGCCCCAAGAAAGACGTAAATTTTCGTATACTCTCGAGGAATTAAGCCATGATCACGGCGACCTTGCGCTCCTCCTCGAGTACGACCCGCGGAGCTATACCCCGACTGTTATCTCCTTTTGCAAACTCCCCTCCGAACCTAATAGCGACGCTACCCACGACGCCCAACTTGCTTCACTCTACATCACAGCACCAGGCCTAACGCCTCCCTTCCCCATCGACAAATCTTTTATCCCCACCTCACCGACAGACTCCGCCGACTCCCTACCGCACACGCGTCGCAACACCGACTTACCAATCGCGGCTGACACGAACACGTTCGCCGTTAAGATTAAGGGCGTACAGGCCAAAAAGAAGTACAAACCTGTCGCACAGAAAGTACGATCTATTGTCGCTAGCTGCCCTGACCACTTCAGGATCGAACGTAATATATTGGGCGATCCCCTAGCCAATATGCCAACCCTACATCCCAACCCACCGCCATTCCGACCCACCGGACGCTACACCCTAGAGCGAAAAGAAGACCTGGACCGCGAACACCCCGGGTTCCTTACCAATTCCGAACGAGCTATCATGCACGACCTCATGTGCAAACAACACCTCGCATTCGCGTGGGACGACTCGGAGCGCGGTCGCTTCCGGTCGGACTTCTTCCCACCCATTGATATACCAGTCGTCGCACACACCCCATGGATCGAAAGAAACATCCCCATTCCCCCAGGCATCTACGACGAAGTCTGCAACATTATCAAAACCAAGCTCGCAGCCGGAGTCTATGAACCATCCAACTCCAGTTACCGATCGCGCTGGTTCTGTACCCTAAAGAAAAACGGCAAACTCCGCCTCGTCCACAGCCTCGAACCCCTGAACCGAGTCACCATACGACACTCTGGAGTAACCCCGATTCCAGACCACGTCGCAGAACAGTTTGCCGGTCGCATTTGTGGCGCGATGTTAGATCTATTCGTCGGCTACGACGAGCGCTTGATCGCACCATCGTCGCGCGACCTCACTACCTTCCAAACACCTTTTGGCGCACTTCGCCTCGTAACCCTGCCTATGGGCTGGACTAACTCTGTCCCAATATTCCATGACGATGTCACTTACATACTACAACCCGAAATCCCCGACCACACGCTGCCATATATCGATGATGCTCCTATCAAGGGTCCCGCAACTTGGTACCCCGACCCCGACACAGGCTTACCGAACACGCACCCCGACAATCCCGACGTACGCATCGCCATCTGGGAGTTCTTCAATAACGTCAACCGAATCCTCCAAAGGATGAAATACTGTGGCGGTACATTTTCGGGAAAGAAGCTAGTCATATGTGCACCGCAATTCAAAGTCCTTGGACACGTTTGCACACCGACTGGTCGCATCCCCGATGCCGACCGCCTCACGCTGTTGCGAAAATGGACATCCTGCGCCACACTGTCGGAACTGCGCGCTTTCTTAGGAACCGTCGGAGTGCTGCGAATCTTCGTCAAAAACTTCGCTCACCGCGCACACCACCTTGTAAAACTGACCCGTAAAGACGCCATCTTCGAATTCGGACCCGACCAAGTGGCGGCGCAGCGCGACATCGTAGAAGCAATCGCAGAAGCTAAACCCCTCGTCCCCATCGACTACACATCAGACGACCCAGTCATACTCGCGGTCGACACCTCACACATCGCAGTCGGCTTTTACCTCTGCCAGACCGACCCAGTCAACCGAACGCGACGCAGATACAATCGGTTCGGCTCCATTACGCTAAACGACCGCGAATCGCGTTTCTCACAGCCCAAACTGGAATTTTATGGCCTATTTCGCGCACTCGGAGCCTTGCGACTCTACGTCATAGGCGTTCGAAACTTGGTTGTCGAAGTCGACGCCCGCTACATTAAAGGCATGCTTTCTAATCCCGATATCCAGCCATCCGCTTCCGTCAACAGATGGATTGTCTCCGTCCTCATGTTCCACTTTGAGCTAGTACACGTTAAAGGCACATTCCACGGCCCCGACGGGTTATCGCGTCGCCCTAGACAGCCCGACGACCCGCCCAATACCTACGACGAAGACGAAGCCAACTTCGAGGACTGGGTCGACCGGATGCAAAGCTTGATGCACATTATACAACCGTTACCCCAACCACCGACGCCATTACATGTGTACCAGACCTTCGCCTTGGCTCGGATCTCAAGTAAGGAGGAGATGGTGGCAGCTGACACTGATGCAATACCACCAGACCTAACGGCTCTCGAACTAACAACCGACTTTCCGCGACAACCTAAAATCCGCACCAACGACGATACAGGAATACGCGACCCTAATACGAACCCGACCGACATGTCATATGAGGACGTACCTAGGACCGACGCGGCCAGAGCCCAGGATCGGCGCATCGACGATGTTAGGCAATGGTTAACCGACCTCAAGCGTCCTGATAATATGTCTGACGAACAGTATGCGACCTTCATCCGTTACGCCACAGGTTTCTTCATAGATGGGACGCGACTATGGAGACGGAACAGACAAGGCGCACACAAATTAGTCGCCCGACCCGAAACACGACTGGAGATCCTACGATCGATACACGATAACCTCGGGCATAAGCGATTCTACGCGACTCGAGCGACCCTTCTCGAGCGTTTTTGGTGGCCCAACGTTCAGGCCGATATAGTCTGGTTTGTACAGACATGCCACATATGCCAGATTCAGCAGACAACCAAGGTCCTTATTCCCCCGACCGTCGCGACACCCGCGCCACTGTTCGCGAAGATATATATCGACACCATGCACCTACCGACTTCCAACGGATTCAAATATATCGTTCAAGGTCGCTGTTCTCTCATCCACTTTCCCGAGTGGCGCGCACTACGAAAAGAAAACAGCCGCACGTTAGGCGACTGGATGTACGAAGACATCGTGTGTCGCTGGGGTGGATTACGCGAAATCGTGACCGACAATGGACCAGCCTTTATCAAAGCGGCCGAACACCTCACAAAGAAGTACCATATTCACAACATTCGCATATCGGGCTACAACTCTAAAGCCAACGGACTCGTTGAAAGACCCCATTTCGACGTCCGACAATCCCTTTTTAAAGCGGCCGACGGAAACGAAAACAAATGGTCGCAATCCGCCTATTCGGTCTTTTGGGCCGAACGAGTTACGATCCGCAAACGAATGGGATGTTCTCCTTATTACGCCGCGACGGGAACCCACCCCCTCCTACCACTCGATATCGTAGAAGCCACATAT
This sequence comes from Tricholomella constricta, assembly GCA_013368375.1. Lineage (NCBI taxonomy): Eukaryota > Fungi > Basidiomycota > Agaricomycetes > Agaricales > Lyophyllaceae > Tricholomella > Tricholomella constricta. The sequence continues at coordinate 396,995 of JAACJP010000007.1, read as the reverse complement.
ATGCAACCGCCGCCCGATTCTATCCTCTCCTCAACCGACCTCTTAACACGGCGGGCGATCGCCTTACAGAAACGCGCCATCGACTTGGACCGACTACATTCCGACGTCTATGCGGCACGGCGACAGGCAGCAATCCGCTTCGAACTCAAGCACGCCAGGACCCTTCGCGACTACAACTTTAAAAAGGGAGACCTAATCCTCATGCGCAACACCAAAATCGAGAAGTCGCTCAACCGGAAGATGCGACCGAGATACCTAGGACCACTGGTCGTTGTGTCGCGAAACCGCGGCGGCGCCTACATAATCTGCGAACTCGACGGCACGGTTTTACACCGACCCGTGGCAGCATTCCGACTCACCCCCTACTTCGCACGAAACAATATTCCCTTACCCGACAGCGCGTTAGACATCGACACGCAACGCCTACGGGAACTAGAAGCAACTACGCTTGCCGACGACGAAGACAGACCCGAGATCGGGACCGACGACTCGGAGTCGGAAGGAGAGCAGAACTGATCGCATGCGGCGCCGATCAAACCATATACCCTGTACTACTACCCAACAAACTTTTGCCAACTCGCCCGACACATGCGTCGACTCAACGCGACTCAAACCCACCTGACCGACTCGTACCTTTCTCACTGTTTCCTTCCCGACTTCACCAGCTCATAACTCCACTCAATCCTTTTATCTCATGCCTCAATTATTCGCACTTGGAGGCAACCCCCCCTAAGACACCATATACAGACGTATCATATTGCAACCGCCCTTTTGCTGGGCTCTCGAACCAGACAACGAACCCAATACCTAACAAGAAAAATATACACGGCGCCGGCACAACCAAGATCCCAATAAAAACAAAAGCGCGACCCGGTCCCAACAACTCCCTAATCCTCCATACCGTCGTCAACAATCCCTCCCCAAGCCTCACCATCGTCCGTCACCACGTCTCCGGCCTCAGCGTCCAGCTGCTCAAGGCGATCGTCTACCTCGTTGAGAGCAGCTACTGTGTCGGCCAAACGCTGTCGTACCTGCGAAAGCGTATCCCGAGCGATCTCGACGCGCGCGGCAGCAAGGTGGGCCTCTTGTACCAGGACACGCAGGACGGCATGACGAGAGGCCCGAAGCGTTTGTAAGCCGACGACGTCGACCTCGTCGACGAGCGACCGTTGGGCCAACTGGTCCCGCCCCAGCATCTCATTCGCCTCCGCCAACGCATCCCGAACCCCGACCGGGACGTGTTCACCATGGAGGAACTCCGATCCCACGACTCCTCCCTCGGCCCGAGCCGACGCGGCTCGTAGGGAAGCGCCACGGATGTGTTCACCCTTCACAATGGGGAACCACGAGGCAGGACCCGACTCGCCAGCACCCGCTCCTTCGCCGGAGACCTCCACCGCCCCACTCGGTGCCACACGCCGCCGAGACCGACTCGACGCGACCCCCACAACCGCCCCCGTGTCGGACTGCGTCACACAACCCTTGCGCTGCGCCTGGCAGCGCAAACAAGGACCCCGTTCCGGATTCTGAGGGCATGACACCCCCTGCTTGCGGCATCGATCGCACTAAAAGGACAGGTAACAAGTCACGAGATGAGAGAACTGGCGACCAGGAGCAGAGATAAAAGACCTACGGGTATGGGACGCTCAAACCACCCCGGGACCGCCTCCTTCAAATGCGCCACCTTCTCCACCGTTACCGACGGGGATACCGCCGACCGCGCCCTGCCTTTCGCCTTCTTCACGACCGGCACGACGGAGGTCTCGTCGGCGGCCGCGCCACGCTTTCGCTTAGCAACGGGCAAGGGGACGACGACCTCCACCTTCGAGGTCCCTCCTGTAGCGAACGTTAGGGGTCGGCCGCTAACCGGACAGAAAATGTGCACAAGGCACGACCGCCACTCACCCGGAATACGACCCGAACGACGGGACGAGGCCTCCTGGAAAGGTGGTCAGCACGAAAGAAGACGGGAAACGACAGGAAAGCTTACCGGTCCACGAGAGGACTCCACGCGCGGTACCTCGTCGTCAGAGACACCGTCCACGACAGGAGACGCCACCGTGCCAGCGACCTCACGCGCCTTACGACGAAGATACTCGCCATGTGCGGTCGTCGACATCAAGCGCAGCCCCGTTTGTTGGCTTCGGGGGCGCGGCTTTGGACGGCCGTGTCGCGAATCCTTCAACCTCCAGGGGCGCGACAGCGGCGACGCAGGGACTCGAAGGACATCCCCTCGCCCAGCCCCTTCCCCCCCCGACGCCACCGAAGGCGTGCCTCGACCTCGCTCACCCGCATCCCCCATACCCTCCGCCGTCACCGACACCACGGACTCTGCCACGTCGACTCCGGGCAACTCCACGACAGCATCCTCCGCCTCCACGATATCCCTCCACACCGTCGCCGTGGACCCCGCCATCCCGAGCCCGCCGGGCGGCGCCGCAGCCACGTCCCATCGAGTGCGAGTGCGTCTCGGAGGACCGGGAGCATTGTCCCCCCGAGAAGAGCGCTCAGATTGCGCAGGGGTAGTTTCCTCCTGGCGAACACATCAAAAACTGCCCCGTTGACACGACACGGAGACCGACGAACTTACCGATGGTAGGTCAGTCGGACGGAAAATAGAAAACCGCGCCGCTAAAATGGGGTCGAGCCGGATGACTGCCCAGATTACCTGCTTCGCCTCAGCCTCTGCCTCCCAGACCACTCTGTCAGGCCCCGGCGCCTGCCGATGCAGACGACGAAGACCGGTTTGCAAGTCCTCCAGAACGGGGACGCGTTCGTCCGGGTGGAGGTCGTCGGGAAGCGCTAACCAGCGTAGCCAGTCCTCCTTCAAGGCCGCCAGAGTCTCCAGAGGGCGCGACATAGAGTGCAAATAACAAAAGGGAGAAGTCGAACCAACAGACGCGACGCCAAATCTTTGGCACTGCCACGCACCCACGCCACACACGCGTCCAGCCCAGACCACGGGCCGACTGGGGACAGTCAGCATGCCAAGTAAGGAGGAGAGACGTGGCGCCCACATGGCGCCCACATGGACCATCAAAGCCACGGGCACCGATCACACATTATCCCCAAAGGTAGAGAGCGCGACACCAACCGACCGACAATAACAGTCGGACGCAACTTCGAGACCGACACACACAAGATACGTAGGTATTGGCGACTCAACTAAGAAGAGTCGACGCCCCAGGGCATCAGACACTGTCGCCAACGTCCCCACCCTCTGCGACACTGTCGCCTTCATCACCATCGTCTCCGAGTCTACCATCCCGACCACGATCTTCAGAGTCGACGCCCCAGGGCATCAGACACTGTCGCCAACGTCCCCACCCTCTGCGACACTGTCGCCTTCGTCACCATCGTCTCCGAGTCTACCATCCCGACCACGATCTTCAAACCCGCTCTCCAGGCCGTCCCCTAAACCTTCACCGACTAACTCGATACGGCGCGCTCGGAGTACGTCTAAGGCGGTCGACGTCGCCACAACCTGCTGATAGAGCTGTCGGACGGACAATCGTAGGACCTCTCGCCGCGACTCAAGGACATGGGATTCCCGAATCAAAGACTGTAGAAGGAACCGACGGGTGGACAGGGCACGATCGACGTCGGAGAGACCGAAGCGCGACACAGCCGACAAGGGTTGCACAGAATTAGACTCATGCGAGTCTTCAGCACTAGGGATGTTGGAGACCGCCGACGGGAAATCGGCGACTTGTTCCACTGCTAGACGGCGAGCGATAGCCACCAGGTCGCGACGCCGGACCGAGGATACCTCTCCAGAGAGTGCCTCGGCCTCCGCATACCCATCACACAAACCCTCTGGAACCCCCGACTCCTGGCTCTCGTCATCAACGAGGCTTCGCCTACGCTTACGAACAATAGGTGAAGTCGCAACGCGGACAGTTTCCTCGTGTACCGCCTTATCTGCAGCATCCGCCAAACGGAGTCGCCGCTCACGACGGCGGCGCGTATAATCGTCCTAAAAAGAACGAAATAAGGACGTCGATCGGACCACGATGGAACAGCGAAACAAGCGCCTAGACGTACTTCGGGACTCCAATCTCTAAAGCGAGCGGACCACTCAGCGTCGTGCGAAATGATCGCCCATAGGTCGGTAAACGCAGCGTCCTCGTTGGGCCACTCCCACCGCTCAGACGCCGCGTCCTGGCTACGTAACGCTTCGATACCATCCAGGATGTTCTCGATGAGAGCAGTACACTCTTCACGACCAGTGTCGATAGGGAGCGAACGCCAGGCGACCCAGTCATCGTCGAGGTTCCAGACGACCTTCCCAAAATCGGTAGGAGGGCGAGACATTGTAATAAAGACGACCACGAACGGACGACGTATAAAACCGAATCGTACTGCAGGGCCGCACGCACCGCCACCCCCTCTCCACCGCTCCGTACAACACCATGCCAACTAAGACGCCGATCCGGTACCGGAAGCCGACTGGGGACAGTCGGTAATTCAAGTAAGGAGGAGATGATATGCACCCTCTTCGGCCGGCCACCGATTCGAAGTTCCGACCACAGTAAACCACCCACGAACGCACACGACAACACCGACTGACTCGCCGACCGACTCGCCAATCCACTCACCGACCGACTCCTGACCGAACGCGACCCATTCAATTCGGCCGACCTCGCTCTCGGGCGCCGGGGATCGGAGTAACCGTGTAGTCGCCAAGCGACTACGCACGTTCGCCTACAAACGTCAAACACCCGACTTGGCGTCTTACCCATGACGCATTTAACGACAAAGCCATTCCGTCTCCTATTCACGGCACAGGTCCGACTAACTCACGGAGTCCCGTAATCACCGACTTCCCTGACGACGTATCCAATCCGACACTGGTATCCGCTCCGAAACGCGCCACACCCGACTTGTCCTCAGAAACGCACCGCGCGGTACCAGGCTTGGCGACAACCTAACGCGAAACGTCCGCATGGTTGCACTAAAGAGACGGTGATTTGACCTTACTACTTAAAACAATCCCATGTAGTACCTAGAGCCCCCCCCAGTGAATTATAGCCCGTATTTTCCCTCACGTTCAGAGTTAATAGCTCAAAACCGTCGACCCCGTCGTCTCTGCCCCGTTACCACCGTATAAACCGCCGCCGCCATCGTAAAGCTCGTAACCGCCGTCTCTGTTACCTCGTATTCGTCGCCCGAACCCGTGAGTTCTCCGTATTAACCTCGTTCGTCTCGCTGTCGCACGACCGACACCGAAAGTCGCGTCGCCGACCAGTTCCAGCTGGGAACTATCGCATACTATCGCGCTCGTCGCGTCGTCGTCGGTTCGACTAATATCGAATCGGGTCGTCTTTATCTTTGTCCAAACCATCCTTTTAAGCCCTGCACACTTGCGTGTTTGGGAACTTTTAACACTTCTCGCCCCTATAGTTGTTAGTTATTTTGTTGTTGCGTACAGCATCTACAGGCCTTCTAGCACTATCATTCTGGAGCCCACCGCGAGGGTTTTAAAAACCACCGCCGAACACGCAACCTTCTTCCACTTCTTCGTAAAAACCTACGACGCGGCGACCATTCCGCCAGAAACGCGACAAGAAACGAGAACCCGAACCCTTCGTGCCGAAATCCGCGCTGTCTTCGGAGAGGCCGACACCGATTCAGAATCCCTCTCCCCACTCTTTCACTCAGTAACCCCACATCGCGCAATCCACAACAACCTCAGTCCCCTCTTCTATAGCCCTTTATCAGATCTACCATCGCCTACACCGACCGCCCGAACCAACTCAGGCTCCGACCCCTTTACGTCGGAACTCCCTACTACCGATCAAGGAGTAGAATTCAGACTCGCTCCACTACTGCCTACGACACCAGAAACCTCAGCGTCTTCCTCACCGCCATATTCCCCCTCCCCCGCTCCGTCCCCTCTTCAGAGACCAACACCATCTGTCATGGCACAACCACCGATCGTTATGAAGCCAATGCCTGCGCGCGGACAAAGTTCGGCACCGACGTTCTCACCCGAACGCGCACGCGAACTACGACGGTATTTCTCAGACCTGGATCACCTGTTCACTGAATGTAACGTGGTAGACGAACGAGAAAAGAAAATGCACGCCACAAGATACACCGATATCGATACGGCCGACCTATGGGAACAACTCGACGAGTTCGCGAACGGCGCGCACGACGATTGGCGAAAAGCGATAATGGCACTTTACCCAGGAGCTAGCGAGGAGAGAAAGTACTCGATGGCCGATCTCGACCACCTGATCAGAGAACGACACCGACTAGGGATCCAATCCAACAGCGACCTCGGAGAATATTACCGACAGTTCCTGCCAATCACTCAATTCCTTGTCAGCAAGGACCGACTCTCGAAAAACGAACGCGACCGCCAATTTCGCCGCGCATTCCAGTCCGACTTATGGTCAAAAATCCATCGCAGACTCGAAATCTTAGATCCGAACCACCACCCAGATGACCCCTACCCTACCGAAAACATTCGCGCGGCGGCCGAACACATTCTCCACGGAACCAGCGCCATTGGGCGACAAGAGGAGCATGTACGGGCGCCACCACAGGTTACGATCGCGCCAAGCGGATCGTTAGCGGACGCGACCAAACCGGCGACCATGGGCCAGCCCCTCAAACTGGAAGAGCTCTATGAAAAGATCCATCTCCTAGAACAACATATCCACCGGTTAGAACATACTACAGGGAGCGACGGTAACCGACCAAATCGGGTACCTCACGACAACTGTCACTTTTGCGGTGGCGAAGGACATTACATTCCCAACTGTCCCATATGTCAACAATACATGGCCGAAGGGCGCTGCCGCCGCCGACCCGAAGACAACAAAATAGGGCTACCAAGTGGCGCGCTCATACCACTTGGTACACCAGGCAGATACATAAAGGACAAGATCGACGAATGGCACAGACGTAACCCCAACCAATTAGCAACAGGACAGCTATCGGCTAACGCGAACCCGACCGAGGGTATGATGCTAGAAATACTACAATTCAACGATATCACCAACCACGACTTGAAAATCGAGGATCGAATGGTCATATTGGAGCGGGAACTCAACACGTTGCGCGCACGGAAAGAGGTCTTTGACGGAGTAGAACTTATTAGTCGCGCGCCGCAGAAGCGACCTGTCACTATCGAGACCATTCAAGACGCCGACGCTCCGACCGCTAAGGAAGTACCCACAGCGCGAACTACACCGGACCCGAAGAAAAGCGACGCTAAAGCTCCCCCACTACCATCCAACATACCGCTGATCCCTAGCACCAGAGCCGACCCCGCGACCGCTACGCGCGACAAAGCGCCAATTCATCCATTCTCCAATATTCCCGACAATCGCTACGTACCTCCCACCACGCGGAACTTAGCTGCCACCGAAAAAGCGAAAGCCGATAGCGCATATCGAACCCAAGCACCCATTTCCGACCCAACTAAATCGGCCGACCTCTTTGAACGCGCGCTCGACTCGACAATGTCGGTAACCGTCAGAGAACTTTGCGGAGTCGCACCAGAGATCCGCGGAAAATTCAGGGACGCCAACACACCCAAGCGGATCATAAACAGCAACCTTATTACGGTATACAACGAAGCCCCTACGTCTGCCTACATAGAAGAACTCGATGCTCTCCCCTGCGAAGGCAATAGCGACAACGCGACGCCACCACCAGGCGCGCTAGTCACCGGCGACGTCTATGACACATACTACCAAAACCTGTTACCGGGAGAATGCCCCGACAGACTGATCGTCGCGATGGAATCGCACGCGCTTAGATCCATCATGCTGATGGTCGACGCAAGGGAACAAATTGAAAGCATTGTGGATAGCGGATGCCAAATCATTGCAATGTCGGAGGAGGTCTGCCATGGATTGGGAGTTAAATACGACCCAACCATCGTTCTCCAGATGCAGTCCGCGAACGGCACGACTGACCCATCGCTCGGACTAGCGCGAAACGTACCATGCACCATAGGCGAAGTCACTCTCTACCTCCAGATGCACGTCATTCGTAACCCCGCATACGACATACTCCTCGGCCGACCATTCGACGTACTTACCTGCTCCAACGTCAAAACGCGCTCTGCTAACGACACCATTATAACTATCACCGATCCAAACACTCAAGAAGTCATCGCGATCCCGACCTTCGCACGCGGACAGCGTCGGCGCCCCAAGAAAGACGTAAATTTTCGTATACTCTCGAGGAATTAAGCCATGATCACGGCGACCTTGCGCTCCTCCTCGAGTACGACCCGCGGAGCTATACCCCGACTGTTATCTCCTTTTGCAAACTCCCCTCCGAACCTAATAGCGACGCTACCCACGACGCCCAACTTGCTTCACTCTACATCACAGCACCAGGCCTAACGCCTCCCTTCCCCATCGACAAATCTTTTATCCCCACCTCACCGACAGACTCCGCCGACTCCCTACCGCACACGCGTCGCAACACCGACTTACCAATCGCGGCTGACACGAACACGTTCGCCGTTAAGATTAAGGGCGTACAGGCCAAAAAGAAGTACAAACCTGTCGCACAGAAAGTACGATCTATTGTCGCTAGCTGCCCTGACCACTTCAGGATCGAACGTAATATATTGGGCGATCCCCTAGCCAATATGCCAACCCTACATCCCAACCCACCGCCATTCCGACCCACCGGACGCTACACCCTAGAGCGAAAAGAAGACCTGGACCGCGAACACCCCGGGTTCCTTACCAATTCCGAACGAGCTATCATGCACGACCTCATGTGCAAACAACACCTCGCATTCGCGTGGGACGACTCGGAGCGCGGTCGCTTCCGGTCGGACTTCTTCCCACCCATTGATATACCAGTCGTCGCACACACCCCATGGATCGAAAGAAACATCCCCATTCCCCCAGGCATCTACGACGAAGTCTGCAACATTATCAAAACCAAGCTCGCAGCCGGAGTCTATGAACCATCCAACTCCAGTTACCGATCGCGCTGGTTCTGTACCCTAAAGAAAAACGGCAAACTCCGCCTCGTCCACAGCCTCGAACCCCTGAACCGAGTCACCATACGACACTCTGGAGTAACCCCGATTCCAGACCACGTCGCAGAACAGTTTGCCGGTCGCATTTGTGGCGCGATGTTAGATCTATTCGTCGGCTACGACGAGCGCTTGATCGCACCATCGTCGCGCGACCTCACTACCTTCCAAACACCTTTTGGCGCACTTCGCCTCGTAACCCTGCCTATGGGCTGGACTAACTCTGTCCCAATATTCCATGACGATGTCACTTACATACTACAACCCGAAATCCCCGACCACACGCTGCCATATATCGATGATGCTCCTATCAAGGGTCCCGCAACTTGGTACCCCGACCCCGACACAGGCTTACCGAACACGCACCCCGACAATCCCGACGTACGCATCGCCATCTGGGAGTTCTTCAATAACGTCAACCGAATCCTCCAAAGGATGAAATACTGTGGCGGTACATTTTCGGGAAAGAAGCTAGTCATATGTGCACCGCAATTCAAAGTCCTTGGACACGTTTGCACACCGACTGGTCGCATCCCCGATGCCGACCGCCTCACGCTGTTGCGAAAATGGACATCCTGCGCCACACTGTCGGAACTGCGCGCTTTCTTAGGAACCGTCGGAGTGCTGCGAATCTTCGTCAAAAACTTCGCTCACCGCGCACACCACCTTGTAAAACTGACCCGTAAAGACGCCATCTTCGAATTCGGACCCGACCAAGTGGCGGCGCAGCGCGACATCGTAGAAGCAATCGCAGAAGCTAAACCCCTCGTCCCCATCGACTACACATCAGACGACCCAGTCATACTCGCGGTCGACACCTCACACATCGCAGTCGGCTTTTACCTCTGCCAGACCGACCCAGTCAACCGAACGCGACGCAGATACAATCGGTTCGGCTCCATTACGCTAAACGACCGCGAATCGCGTTTCTCACAGCCCAAACTGGAATTTTATGGCCTATTTCGCGCACTCGGAGCCTTGCGACTCTACGTCATAGGCGTTCGAAACTTGGTTGTCGAAGTCGACGCCCGCTACATTAAAGGCATGCTTTCTAATCCCGATATCCAGCCATCCGCTTCCGTCAACAGATGGATTGTCTCCGTCCTCATGTTCCACTTTGAGCTAGTACACGTTAAAGGCACATTCCACGGCCCCGACGGGTTATCGCGTCGCCCTAGACAGCCCGACGACCCGCCCAATACCTACGACGAAGACGAAGCCAACTTCGAGGACTGGGTCGACCGGATGCAAAGCTTGATGCACATTATACAACCGTTACCCCAACCACCGACGCCATTACATGTGTACCAGACCTTCGCCTTGGCTCGGATCTCAAGTAAGGAGGAGATGGTGGCAGCTGACACTGATGCAATACCACCAGACCTAACGGCTCTCGAACTAACAACCGACTTTCCGCGACAACCTAAAATCCGCACCAACGACGATACAGGAATACGCGACCCTAATACGAACCCGACCGACATGTCATATGAGGACGTACCTAGGACCGACGCGGCCAGAGCCCAGGATCGGCGCATCGACGATGTTAGGCAATGGTTAACCGACCTCAAGCGTCCTGATAATATGTCTGACGAACAGTATGCGACCTTCATCCGTTACGCCACAGGTTTCTTCATAGATGGGACGCGACTATGGAGACGGAACAGACAAGGCGCACACAAATTAGTCGCCCGACCCGAAACACGACTGGAGATCCTACGATCGATACACGATAACCTCGGGCATAAGCGATTCTACGCGACTCGAGCGACCCTTCTCGAGCGTTTTTGGTGGCCCAACGTTCAGGCCGATATAGTCTGGTTTGTACAGACATGCCACATATGCCAGATTCAGCAGACAACCAAGGTCCTTATTCCCCCGACCGTCGCGACACCCGCGCCACTGTTCGCGAAGATATATATCGACACCATGCACCTACCGACTTCCAACGGATTCAAATATATCGTTCAAGGTCGCTGTTCTCTCATCCACTTTCCCGAGTGGCGCGCACTACGAAAAGAAAACAGCCGCACGTTAGGCGACTGGATGTACGAAGACATCGTGTGTCGCTGGGGTGGATTACGCGAAATCGTGACCGACAATGGACCAGCCTTTATCAAAGCGGCCGAACACCTCACAAAGAAGTACCATATTCACAACATTCGCATATCGGGCTACAACTCTAAAGCCAACGGACTCGTTGAAAGACCCCATTTCGACGTCCGACAATCCCTTTTTAAAGCGGCCGACGGAAACGAAAACAAATGGTCGCAATCCGCCTATTCGGTCTTTTGGGCCGAACGAGTTACGATCCGCAAACGAATGGGATGTTCTCCTTATTACGCCGCGACGGGAACCCACCCCCTCCTACCACTCGATATCGTAGAAGCCACATATATGCAACCGCCGCCCGATTCTATCCTCTCCTCAACCGACCTCTTAACACGGCGGGCGATCGCCTTACAGAAACGCGCCATCGACTTGGACCGACTACATTCCGACGTCTATGCGGCACGGCGACAGGCAGCAATCCGCTTCGAACTCAAGCACGCCAGGACCCTTCGCGACTACAACTTTAAAAAGGGAGACCTAATCCTCATGCGCAACACCAAAATCGAGAAGTCGCTCAACCGGAAGATGCGACCGAGATACCTAGGACCACTGGTCGTTGTGTCGCGAAACCGCGGCGGCGCCTACATAATCTGCGAACTCGACGGCACGGTTTTACACCGACCCGTGGCAGCATTCCGACTCACCCCCTACTTCGCACGAAACAATATTCCCTTACCCGACAGCGCGTTAGACATCGACACGCAACGCCTACGGGAACTAGAAGCAACTACGCTTGCCGACGACGAAGACAGACCCGAGATCGGGACCGACGACTCGGAGTCGGAAGGAGAGCAGAACTGATCGCATGCGGCGCCGATCAAACCATATACCCTGTACTACTACCCAACAAACTTTTGCCAACTCGCCCGACACATGCGTCGACTCAACGCGACTCAAACCCACCTGACCGACTCGTACCTTTCTCACTGTTTCCTTCCCGACTTCACCAGCTCATAACTCCACTCAATCCTTTTATCTCATGCCTCAATTATTCGCACTTGGAGGCAACCCCCCCTAAGACACCATATACAGACGTATCATATTGCAACCGCCCTTTTGCTGGGCTCTCGAACCAGACAACGAACCCAATACCTAACAAGAAAAATATACACGGCGCCGGCACAACCAAGATCCCAATAAAAACAAAAGCGCGACCCGGTCCCAACAACTCCCTAATCCTCCATACCGTCGTCAACAATCCCTCCCCAAGCCTCACCATCGTCCGTCACCACGTCTCCGGCCTCAGCGTCCAGCTGCTCAAGGCGATCGTCTACCTCGTTGAGAGCAGCTACTGTGTCGGCCAAACGCTGTCGTACCTGCGAAAGCGTATCCCGAGCGATCTCGACGCGCGCGGCAGCAAGGTGGGCCTCTTGTACCAGGACACGCAGGACGGCATGACGAGAGGCCCGAAGCGTTTGTAAGCCGACGACGTCGACCTCGTCGACGAGCGACCGTTGGGCCAACTGGTCCCGCCCCAGCATCTCATTCGCCTCCGCCAACGCATCCCGAACCCCGACCGGGACGTGTTCACCATGGAGGAACTCCGATCCCACGACTCCTCCCTCGGCCCGAGCCGACGCGGCTCGTAGGGAAGCGCCACGGATGTGTTCACCCTTCACAATGGGGAACCACGAGGCAGGACCCGACTCGCCAGCACCCGCTCCTTCGCCGGAGACCTCCACCGCCCCACTCGGTGCCACACGCCGCCGAGACCGACTCGACGCGACCCCCACAACCGCCCCCGTGTCGGACTGCGTCACACAACCCTTGCGCTGCGCCTGGCAGCGCAAACAAGGACCCCGTTCCGGATTCTGAGGGCATGACACCCCCTGCTTGCGGCATCGATCGCACTAAAAGGACAGGTAACAAGTCACGAGATGAGAGAACTGGCGACCAGGAGCAGAGATAAAAGACCTACGGGTATGGGACGCTCAAACCACCCCGGGACCGCCTCCTTCAAATGCGCCACCTTCTCCACCGTTACCGACGGGGATACCGCCGACCGCGCCCTGCCTTTCGCCTTCTTCACGACCGGCACGACGGAGGTCTCGTCGGCGGCCGCGCCACGCTTTCGCTTAGCAACGGGCAAGGGGACGACGACCTCCACCTTCGAGGTCCCTCCTGTAGCGAACGTTAGGGGTCGGCCGCTAACCGGACAGAAAATGTGCACAAGGCACGACCGCCACTCACCCGGAATACGACCCGAACGACGGGACGAGGCCTCCTGGAAAGGTGGTCAGCACGAAAGAAGACGGGAAACGACAGGAAAGCTTACCGGTCCACGAGAGGACTCCACGCGCGGTACCTCGTCGTCAGAGACACCGTCCACGACAGGAGACGCCACCGTGCCAGCGACCTCACGCGCCTTACGACGAAGATACTCGCCATGTGCGGTCGTCGACATCAAGCGCAGCCCCGTTTGTTGGCTTCGGGGGCGCGGCTTTGGACGGCCGTGTCGCGAATCCTTCAACCTCCAGGGGCGCGACAGCGGCGACGCAGGGACTCGAAGGACATCCCCTCGCCCAGCCCCTTCCCCCCCCGACGCCACCGAAGGCGTGCCTCGACCTCGCTCACCCGCATCCCCCATACCCTCCGCCGTCACCGACACCACGGACTCTGCCACGTCGACTCCGGGCAACTCCACGACAGCATCCTCCGCCTCCACGATATCCCTCCACACCGTCGCCGTGGACCCCGCCATCCCGAGCCCGCCGGGCGGCGCCGCAGCCACGTCCCATCGAGTGCGAGTGCGTCTCGGAGGACCGGGAGCATTGTCCCCCCGAGAAGAGCGCTCAGATTGCGCAGGGGTAGTTTCCTCCTGGCGAACACATCAAAAACTGCCCCGTTGACACGACACGGAGACCGACGAACTTACCGATGGTAGGTCAGTCGGACGGAAAATAGAAAACCGCGCCGCTAAAATGGGGTCGAGCCGGATGACTGCCCAGATTACCTGCTTCGCCTCAGCCTCTGCCTCCCAGACCACTCTGTCAGGCCCCGGCGCCTGCCGATGCAGACGACGAAGACCGGTTTGCAAGTCCTCCAGAACGGGGACGCGTTCGTCCGGGTGGAGGTCGTCGGGAAGCGCTAACCAGCGTAGCCAGTCCTCCTTCAAGGCCGCCAGAGTCTCCAGAGGGCGCGACATAGAGTGCAAATAACAAAAGGGAGAAGTCGAACCAACAGACGCGACGCCAAATCTTTGGCACTGCCACGCACCCACGCCACACACGCGTCCAGCCCAGACCACGGGCCGACTGGGGACAGTCAGCATGCCAAGTAAGGAGGAGAGACGTGGCGCCCACATGGCGCCCACATGGACCATCAAAGCCACGGGCACCGATCACACATTATCCCCAAAGGTAGAGAGCGCGACACCAACCGACCGACAATAACAGTCGGACGCAACTTCGAGACCGACACACACAAGATACGTAGGTATTGGCGACTCAACTAAGAAGAGTCGACGCCCCAGGGCATCAGACACTGTCGCCAACGTCCCCACCCTCTGCGACACTGTCGCCTTCATCACCATCGTCTCCGAGTCTACCATCCCGACCACGATCTTCAGAGTCGACGCCCCAGGGCATCAGACACTGTCGCCAACGTCCCCACCCTCTGCGACACTGTCGCCTTCGTCACCATCGTCTCCGAGTCTACCATCCCGACCACGATCTTCAAACCCGCTCTCCAGGCCGTCCCCTAAACCTTCACCGACTAACTCGATACGGCGCGCTCGGAGTACGTCTAAGGCGGTCGACGTCGCCACAACCTGCTGATAGAGCTGTCGGACGGACAATCGTAGGACCTCTCGCCGCGACTCAAGGACATGGGATTCCCGAATCAAAGACTGTAGAAGGAACCGACGGGTGGACAGGGCACGATCGACGTCGGAGAGACCGAAGCGCGACACAGCCGACAAGGGTTGCACAGAATTAGACTCATGCGAGTCTTCAGCACTAGGGATGTTGGAGACCGCCGACGGGAAATCGGCGACTTGTTCCACTGCTAGACGGCGAGCGATAGCCACCAGGTCGCGACGCCGGACCGAGGATACCTCTCCAGAGAGTGCCTCGGCCTCCGCATACCCATCACACAAACCCTCTGGAACCCCCGACTCCTGGCTCTCGTCATCAACGAGGCTTCGCCTACGCTTACGAACAATAGGTGAAGTCGCAACGCGGACAGTTTCCTCGTGTACCGCCTTATCTGCAGCATCCGCCAAACGGAGTCGCCGCTCACGACGGCGGCGCGTATAATCGTCCTAAAAAGAACGAAATAAGGACGTCGATCGGACCACGATGGAACAGCGAAACAAGCGCCTAGACGTACTTCGGGACTCCAATCTCTAAAGCGAGCGGACCACTCAGCGTCGTGCGAAATGATCGCCCATAGGTCGGTAAACGCAGCGTCCTCGTTGGGCCACTCCCACCGCTCAGACGCCGCGTCCTGGCTACGTAACGCTTCGATACCATCCAGGATGTTCTCGATGAGAGCAGTACACTCTTCACGACCAGTGTCGATAGGGAGCGAACGCCAGGCGACCCAGTCATCGTCGAGGTTCCAGACGACCTTCCCAAAATCGGTAGGAGGGCGAGACATTGTAATAAAGACGACCACGAACGGACGACGTATAAAACCGAATCGTACTGCAGGGCCGCACGCACCGCCACCCCCTCTCCACCGCTCCGTACAACACCATGCCAACTAAGACGCCGATCCGGTACCGGAAGCCGACTGGGGACAGTCGGTAATTCAAGTAAGGAGGAGATGATATGCACCCTCTTCGGCCGGCCACCGATTCGAAGTTCCGACCACAGTAAACCACCCACGAACGCACACGACAACACCGACTGACTCGCCGACCGACTCGCCAATCCACTCACCGACCGACTCCTGACCGAACGCGACCCATTCAATTCGGCCGACCTCGCTCTCGGGCGCCGGGGATCGGAGTAACCGTGTAGTCGCCAAGCGACTACGCACGTTCGCCTACAAACGTCAAACACCCGACTTGGCGTCTTACCCATGACGCATTTAACGACAAAGCCATTCCGTCTCCTATTCACGGCACAGGTCCGACTAACTCACGGAGTCCCGTAATCACCGACTTCCCTGACGACGTATCCAATCCGACACTGGTATCCGCTCCGAAATGCGCCACACCCGACTTGTCCTCAGAAACGCACCGCGCGGTACCAGGCTTGGCGACAACCTAACGCGAAACGTCCGCATGGTTGCACTAAAGAGACGGTGATTTGACCTTACTACTTAAAACAATCCCATGTAGTACCTAGAGCCCCCCCCAGTGAATTATAGCCCGTATTTTCCCTCACGTTCAGAGTTAATAGCTCAAAACCGTCGACCCCGTCGTCTCTGCCCCGTTACCACCGTATAAACCGCCGCCGCCATCGTAAAGCTCGTAACCGCCGTCTCTGTTACCTCGTATTCGTCGCCCGAACCCGTGAGTTCTCCGTATTAACCTCGTTCGTCTCGCTGTCGCACGACCGACACCGAAAGTCGCGTCGCCGACCAGTTCCAGCTGGGAACTATCGCATACTATCGCGCTCGTCGCGTCGTCGTCGGTTCGACTAATATCGAATCGGGTCGTCTTTATCTTTGTCCAAACCATCCTTTTAAGCCCTGCACACTTGCGTGTTTGGGAACTTTTAACACTTCTCGCCCCTATAGTTGTTAGTTATTTTGTTGTTGCGTACAGCATCTACAGGCCTTCTAGCACTATCACCGAATTCAGGATTCATTGGCATGTATGATGTCGTGCAGTGCCGTATCTCCTAATGGGGTCCGTAGTTCTCCTCTACGCTGGTTCAAGTGGAACAGACAGGGTTATGGACGTACCGGAACTAGCATGAGGCGCGAATGGCAGGGCATCCGCGCCAGGATATACATCAAGACCATCCGCTTTGTCGAATGCACAGACTCGTATTGATGGCGGATGGACAACGGCTGTAGGTGAACCTGTGACGTCAGCGAGCTGTAGGGCAAATAGTGACTACTACAAGCATGGTCCGGGCACACATAATTGGCAGCAAAGAAAGGTTGGGTGGCATGGGCTCTTCGTCAATTATCACGAAATGATAGGTGGCTGAAGTAGACATACTACGCTGCATCCAAGTCTTTTTTTATCAGCCAGAAGAAGCGACACCCTCGTAGGAAGGCAAAGAGATAAAGAACGAGTAAGGAACGTCTTGTCGAGAAAGGTTCGCCGTAGCTGAGTCGTCAATGAACATGCGCCACCAAAGGAGCGCAGTGAACCTTTGCGTGACGTCCAGTTACGGTCGATTACATGCAAGCAGGATGGGTAAAACTTATTTGAAGGAAATATGATAGTGTGATCATCGTTGCCGCATGAGAAAAGTACCACCGGTTATTCGTTGACGAATCGAGCGCTCGCGAAAGCAGACAGGGAGGTGGGGTCTCAGCTGGGATGTAACGTCCCAAACATGCTCAATGGCCAGGTATTTCGATGTGAGAGGATGGGTACAGTTCGTCTAGAGCCCATAGCGCTCATCGCGGCTCAGAGTCGCGCAGTAGTACTTGTCTACAAATGTCCACTTGTTGACCTTGATGGAACATTGGGCTCAGGGCGACTGAATGGAAATAAGAATGTCCAAGAGTAGCCGGCGCACAATACCACAGATCTGGGCATCCGATTGGAAAAAGAAGGAAGAGCCGAAGGGGACGTGGGGAGCCTGGCGCCACAAATTGACCAAGGGAAGAGACTTCCTTCGCTGACGGAAAGCAAAGCGGAGGTTCGCACCCTGTTTAAGATCTGTGGTGATCGTTAGTGCATTATACGCACCAGATAACGAAAAACACGCCAAGCATTGGGACAACTGCGGTTTCGAGTGCTTTCAAAGGCCCCTGTGAATGTCAGGCGCGACGTACAGACGATATCAGAGCATCTCTTCATCCCCACATAGATGAACAAGGAGTTCATTCAACGAAGAAAAAGGCTACGCAGCTTGGCACCAAGTGGGCGCTGCGGGAACCAATGAGCGGGCCGGGAATTGTCCGAGGCCCGTCTCGCACGCACCCTTTCATGATGAGATTCTTGCCGAAGGACAGGTTGCCGCCTTGAGGTTGCCCTCGACACCGACTCGTCTTTGTTCTTACCACCATGTCTGATCCTGTCGCCGAGAAGTCGGGGTTCCTACGGATGTATATGTCCAGCCACCCCGACACCTTGGTCGCGTACGCGAAATGGTTTGGAAAAGTCACAGAACCTATAACCAGTGCTGAAATGACGAGCATTGATTCAAAGGTCAGTACGTCCTGGTCCCGCCTGAATTATCGAGTCATTCATGCGCAGATACTCGTATGAAGGGAATGACATTGACCTGCACCATGAAAGCTGGGACAAAGAAGGAAGTGCGCATCCCGATCGAACCACCCTTAAACGGCTATGAAGACGTGAAACCTCGACTTCTGGAAATGAAGGCTATTGCGCACGAAAAGCTTGGGATGGTCAGTCTTCCAACTCAATGACTTCAAGCCACTCTATTCACTCACGCCTCGTTTAGATCAAGGCTCCCAAAATCACCACCTTCCGACTCCCATCGGACGCCCTCGGGCCAGGCATTGTTGTGGGAGCACTACTCTATTTCTTTCTGGCGCCAAAAGACGGAAGCTCCCCTCTCTATGAACCCGCACGATATGTCCATTCTGTCTTTGGTCCCACTCCAATCAACTGGGCCGTATATACGACAGGCGTGGTGCACGCCTTAGAAAGCATCTACACGACTACATTATGCCGGAGACATCAAACAGGCTTCTTCACTGGCGTAAGCATTCCGGTTCGAATGATTTGTGTCCATCGGTTGTTTGACACAAACATTCGTCGCTCAGGCTGCCTACCTGCTCAGCACCCTGGTATTTGGTTTTCCTATCTGGAAAGACCTTCGAAAACGCATCCAAGCCGCCCGGATTGATTCCGTGATGAAGGTGGAATAAGGACTTACACGGTGCCATGGTTGTTTTCTTATCGGAATCGTGTGAGCTGTGATCTGTCCTTGTTGTGTGTATTTGCCCGCTTTCACGATGCTGCGATGTCCCAATTCATTGTACGACCACGGAACAGAACGTTCCTCATTCTGATTCCGATTCCGCTTTCTGTGTGGGAGGTTATTCTGCCTCGGCCTCTAAATCAGAGTTCGACCCTTGTGCTGGGTTCGTTGCGGTGGTAGCACCTATCGCCACCGTCCCTGGCTGCGGGAACCACCCCCATTGCCTGAAGTCGACCCTCATATCACCGGTCCGACCAACAGTCACCTCAATGCCTTCTGCGACGAGCTCATCTCGTTGGCGCTCGGCGCCTCGAGTGCCAGGTCCACGAGACGAAATTGCCCCTGAGGCACCTATCACGCGGTACCAGGGTACAGGTGGGTTTGTATCCGGCGAAAGAAATTTAAGAGCTGTGTCCATTGTTACTAGAGCTGTACGATGCGGTGTGTTGGGATCAGTACACACCCTGGCCGACGTGTCGTGAATGACGGGGCATCCCTATTAGCTTCGCGATATGCCCTTGTTGAGAAAATTGATTTTTTCTTGAGCCAAAGTGTTTATTCCAGACGCGTACCGTAACTGGTGACTCGACATGGAGGTATCAAACGGACTGTCTCGTAAACCTTTGTTGACGGAAAGTATTAGTGTGTCCTCATTTATAAAGTACATATGACGACTCACTGCAGCGTGAAATTCGGCGATATCCATTGCGTCCTAGGACGCTTGAATGTCCTGCTAGGCGCGGTGCAACTAAGTACGGGAGCGACATCGCGACACGACGTTCAAAGCCCTTGCCAAATAGGGCCAAGCGCGATCACGTGTTAAATCCCTTATAAGCAGCCTGATTTTTTTTTCGTTCCCCACTCATTTCCCGGACTCGCATTATTGTCCCCCTGCGAATGACAACTCATTCTGCTCGCAGGAGTCTACAGCGGGTCCCAGACGGATATTTGGCCCCTCAGCTGGAGCGCACTCTCGCCTATGCGCGGTCGTTTGATTTGGAGTGGAGTTCCTTACCAGAGGTGTTACATTTTTAACTTTGGTACTCTTGTGCTACGCCTATGATGATTTTCTTTCTTCGTTCTTCACTGTCCCTGCTGTCTCTTTCACATTCGTGGCGTGATTCTAACCATTGTAGATTTGCCGGATCCGATGGAGTGCCGTATTCGGCCCCTCACAATGTCCTCCCAGGCACTCCGACGTCGAGATCAACTGTATGAATAGTCGTTGGTGAGTGACACCCTTCGCATACAATCACCCATCCGGCGAAGACGATTCAATCAGAATCGCAACGAAACAGTTGTCAATTCGGCATATTGTTTAAGAGATCATATAGCACATCTGAGCCATCCCTTTCTCCTGCTGCGGCCAAGTCATCATCGCATAATTGCTGATCATCGATGTTTTATTACAGGCTGCCATCGCATTTTTTGCGCAGTGTTCACTGCCAAGCGGGACGATTGACCGCTAAGGGCATGGTAAATCCCTTCGACGTGTCTTCGCGGTTTTTCCGCGCCCGCTTGAAATTTAAATGAGCATCACTGTATGTTTGATCGCGCGTTGAATTCTATTTCTTTTGAGGACTATGTCACCTTGTGCCTCGAAAACTGCTGGGCGGCTATCATAAACTATCTTTGCATGTCCGCCTCTTTCACATGCGACTTAGATCGGACAACCGCGTCCAAATATCGGGCCTCGACACATCGTTTATCCACGTTACAATACCCAGAAGTTGGAGTTCATCCCCATGTCTTAAACGTCCAGGGTGTCACTGGACGACCGATTCCGTTCGTTTAACCCCGTAACTTCGAAAGCTGTCCAGGGTGTTATCGACGACGGATTTCGTTCCTTCATTCGGTCAAAAAGAACCACCGCAGTCAGGAGTGCATCACCGCAGCCATCATTCACGACTGCATGTGGCAAAATGGTACTGATTTTCCGTGACGCAGCAGAACTGCGGATAACAAGCGGTTTCGTGCCTATCCGCTTGGACTGTGTGTTCGATGCAACTTTTATTTAAAGGACCGAGGGTTCACACTGAAAACACAAACGAAGATTCCTTCAACGTCGACGCAGGATGTCGGCTCTCGGTGCGCGCGGTCTTCTTCTTTCTTATTTTTTTCTGCTAAAAAGTGATAACAAACAGATGTTTATCAGGATCCAGCTTTGCCATCGCCCTATAATTACGTTCCCTCCCGTACGGTGGCGACCATCTTCGTCGTCCTCTACACCTTTTCGACTAGTAAGCAAAATTCCCTCGATCAGCATCGCTTCTAAACTTAACAGTCGCGACCTTTCAGTAACACACATAATTCAAGCTATGCTGCGCTCCCGCATGTGGTGGCTCTTCCCCACAATATGCATCTGTGGCGCCGTCGAGGTGGCAGGCTGGTGTGGGCGGCTCTGGAGCAGCTTCATTCCTTCCAGTTCGGACGCATTCATGCTTCAGTTCGTGCACATCCTAATCCTGCCGTTTTCCTCAAATTTTTAACATCCAGTGAACAGAATTTGTGCGACGATTTTGGCTCCTACGCCTTTGGTTGCTGCCAACTTCATCATACTGGGTCGCATTGTCCGGAAGTTGGGCACAGCTTATAGTAGGCTTCCTCCACGCTGGTGTATGCTCACGTATTTCTTCTTGTTTGACTCGATATGTTGATCATGATTTGTTCACAGATACCATCGTGTTCTGTACTTGCGTAAGTAGTATTCTCAGACACAGCTCTAGTCTGTCGACTGACTCCTTCCTCGACAGGACTTTATCTCGCTGGTCATACAAGGAACTGGAGGGGGGATGGCAGCGTCGTCTTCGACCAATCCCAATCAAGTATGCTATTTCATAATCAATGATTTCTCTCGTGATTAACCCCAGCGCAAGGGCGGAAACGTTATGCTCGCAGGCATTGTCTTCCAACTTGGCAAGTCCATCGCATGTACTCAATACATCTCGACGTCTCTAACCGACTTATAGTAACGATCGCGGTATACGCATGCCTGGCGATCGAGTTCTTCGTGCGTTACTTCAAAGACAAGCCCTTCTCTTCCAGGCGAGATAGCAAGGATCCTTCACTTTTTGGAAGGCCCCATATGACACAAAAGCTCAAGATCATGTCAATGGCGCTTGCGTTCAGCACAGTATGCTTGTTCATTCGGTATGTTTCTTTATTACTTTGCGTCCATCATCTGAGCTTGCTCTCTGATCCGAAAATGAATAGGGCTATCTATCGTACCATCGAGCTGTCGGATGGGTGGTCAGGCAGGATCATTTCTACAGAATTATACTTCAGTGCGTCACAGCTGAGAAGGAAAAATCAACTGATGGAATTTTGCTCATGAGGTTTTTGCGTAGACGTCCTTGACGGTGCCATGGTCGTCCTTGCCATTTACACGATGAACTTTGTGCATCCCGGCGTCTATCTTTCGAGCGATGATAGTCTACATAGTAGCGAGGCGATCAATATAAAACTCCGGGAAGCTGCGTAGTGAGGAGTCATTGGGAGCATCGACGAGGATATTTCGGTAGCTTATTTGTGCCTGCGGCGGACACTTGACATAGTTATTTGGAACAGAAAATTCTACCACTTATTAATGCTTCGAAGACGTCAACGACTTCACCTGCACATCTGATCTGATACGGGGCCCAGTGGATGAACGCAATCAAAAATGCGGAACTTGCTTGCTTGCTTCGATATCCCAAACCCACGTAGATTCAAAATACAGATGTGTCGATTTCCTGATTCGGGAGACTGAGAGATATTGATGATTGTCCAAGGATTTTTGGGCGCGAACTCTGGAGGTGACATGTCGACGACGCACGCGACGCCGAAGGTACCACTAAATCAGAGATATTTTTACCTAGTGTAGAGCAGTGTTTCATGCAGTTTCGTCAGAGTTTGTCTCTAACGTAGATGATATATATCAAACCGCAGCCGGGGGTCGAACGCGGGCGGTACTTGGTAAAGAAAGTGATGTCTATATAAATAGAACAGCTCATCCTCTGCATGTCCGAGATGGGACTGACGTCAGCCTCATTCGGGGAACGAACGAAGCATAACAACCATCCACCATGAACACACGAACAGTTAGTTGCGCAGCTGTGTTCTACTTGACCCGAAAAGCATGCGAGCATGCATGCGCCCGCCATTAGCGGGGTTGTGAAAAGGAGTGGGTTTTGAGGTAATGTACAAATGCAGATACAGAGAGACAGCAAGTGCCAAGGAGTGAATATCGTAAGTAAGTAACACCGTCAGAAGAAGAGAGGATCAAGTTTAGAAAAGGGACATAAATCACATGAAGTATCGTTGGGGTGAGTAGATGTTGACCAGAAGAAAGAAGCACGCCGTCGAAAGAGGGTAACCGTTGGCATTATCGCAATGAAGAGGGGAGGTAACGTATAAGGCGGAGAGGATGATGTGACGACAGGCGGAGTCCGTTTGAATTTATACCGACATCTCGAAACGTGGATAGAATTTTTAATTGCTGGTCTGTTCAAAATGGGAGTCGAGACATTAGTTTAATATGATTTATGGTACGGAGGTAGAGAACATACGAGGAGAGCCAAAAGTGAGTGAGTGATTTAGGCCGGGCTGATGTCTGTATATGATGGCCACAACGATATAGAGGCCGAGATAGTGAACGCCGATAATGACAGGGGACGGTAATTTTGTTGTGAAGAGATGAGAGAGTGTATCACGACGCCGCGGTGCGTCCTGAGGTTTAGAGATGCCGAACCGAGAATAAATAAGACGAGAAGCATTGCGACAACTGGCAGGAGATTTGTTGATGAGGAACAGCGGCTGGTTGAACAGAATTAGGGGGATACGTTAATGGGCGTGCAGGGACGTAAAGATTGCCGATTAACTCACTTGGGACACCCAGAAAAGCTCAACAGATAATACAGCCACAGCAGCCCGTCCCAGTGGTCTCCTCCCTTCCGCTACCTGCGAAAGGCTGGGTGTTCCCTGGTTCAAGGTGGTGCATTAGATCTTGAATCCTGCCAAGAGACAAAAAAATTACCATCGCTGGCCCTATTCCTGTTCCGTTTCTTCTTTAAGTCTTTCTCCCCGGGAAGAGCATGTGGCCTGATAGAAAGATGCACAATCGTCGGCATGGGTGCGGGTGTTGATTGTAGTGTATGTGCTGGGAATTTCAATTCTGTTCGAACGACTTGTGAGTTAAATTTGCATATAGGGCGCTCTTCAATGCTGGGATTCGGGAAAAAACGCGATATAGAATGAAGATAACGCACTAGCAAGTGTGTCGTCGTCTTGGAGCATCTTCCCGAGGTACAAGACACGGAGGTAAGATGGCGCAAACGGGCGCTCGTCCTCCCACTCTGTATTCCAGGCATCAGCGAGTCACGCTCAAGTAAAATCTCACTGCAAACACACCTGTAGGCCAAGCATTCCACACGAGCTCCTTCACCCGGCCCAGCGTTGTCTCAGGTTCAAACGACATCGTCCTCCGTCGCCCTGATATAACAAGGAATGTAATGAAGACCTGCGGGGTCTGCGGAACCTGTGCCTCTCCCGCTCCCGTTCCTGGAATTTCAACAGCATCATTCGCCTTCTCTCCTACTTGTGGGGTCACATCCTCGTTGTTTGGAGGTAAAAGCGGCGGGTCGTGTGCAATAGGTTCCGCTGGCCGCGCCTCGATGAGTCGTGGGCTCGTTCCCGCCTCTGTCATCTCAAGATGTGTTTTGGTTGTGCTGGCAGAGTCCACCGGGCTTGAATCGTCCATGGCAACGTACGGTCGTGTTGGGGGTTCAAGCGATGCCATGCTTCAACCAGCAGGCCCTGTGTCGGCTAAGATTCTGTCAGCTTCGTCGCCCGTTGGGCTGCAGGGTGAGGGAACGTCGTCGTCGCAGGCGACAGTGAGTGAGACGAGTGGGGGAATAAGAAGGCAAGCGCGATCACAGATTTCTCGCGGGTATTTATAGTGCAGGCTCTGGACCAATTTGAATTTAGAAGTGAACCCGCCGTCAACGCCACAATTCTACCAGGGGCTCGGCAGTCGAGTCTCTCGAGGAGATAAGCTGTGGAACCAGGAGATAATGAGGCTTATAAAGTACTGTCAAAGTGCTGTGAAGGTGCTGCTATGTACGGATTGTTGCACGCCCACTATTCGGTCAAAATAGGCAGCTTATGTTACCATCTCCCACGTTCAGTTCACAGGGCTATCCTTGGACTTTTTACTCGTCTTCCAATTCGTTTTCTCCCTGAGCTGGACTCTGGCTAGACTGATTGCGGCCGCAATAGACGTCAACGGGGTCCACAGGACTTGTATTTTCTCCTATTGTTCCGATGATTCTTCGCCTCCGGATTGGTGCGGAGGAAAACGGAAGGGGATACGCAAATGTCTCGACTTGGTCTCGACAAATCGGAGTCGACGTCGAGGGCCATTGAGGAAGTCTCCGATCACCCTGGGAATGGAAACTCGGACAAATTCTGGACCTGTTAGCTCCCGAACACCGAAGATCCCATGATGCACTATTTATGGACGTGCAAACCTGAACTTACCTGTTCCCACCCCTTTCAAAGCTTAGGTTGCGAACCTAGGGGATCAACTGGATTATTTTCCCTATGAATGAGCGACTAGCCATGGCTTCCTTACATTTTGAGGCAAGAAACACAACGTCGTCAAGACTACAACCTATACATATGCCCCGGAGCGCTGCTCAACTAGACATGCGGAACCGACTTCGATCTGATAATTCGTCAAGTCTATTCAGCCGAACTGTCAAGGACCCACACGTCCAAGACCTCCATCCCATGGCATCCATCGAGGTTTCCGCGTGTTCACCATGACATTCGCTGATTTATATAAGAGATGGTAAACGTCCAGAGCGCAAAGCACATGCACACCAAGGCCGGAACGCCGCAACACCCGTAAGTATGTACGCTATGCAACGTTAAACTAAAAATACAAGTTATGGTTTAGCAATAAGGGAAAACGGACGTGCTGACAGCGCAAAAGCAATAAGGAACTAGGGTATGTGTATAATTTAGAGGTTAAAGGAGGGAAAGGGTGCCGATGACATGCGTCGAAAGCACGGAAGAGGGTCGATCTCATACATATGGTGGCACGGCGATGGTGGTTGTGGCGTCAGGCAGCTCATGGAGGCCACCAGGCCGACTCGGAATGGTGGTAGGGGCGACGATGGTGTTTCAAAGGGCTTTCGTAACAGACGACTCCTTTGAGGTACACCCTGAGCTAAGAGATGACTCGAGGCATGAGTCGTTGCCCGGGGCGTTCGCCGAAGAATTGGCTTCGAGGAACACGGACGAGCCCCGCCGCAATGTCGAAAGGAAGGTGGGCTGGCTTCGTGACGAGATGTTGGTAAAGGATATCCGTGTAGTCAGCCTGCGATTGTCTCTGGGCGGTGCGGTCGATAGATACTCGGTGAGTTCGTCATCAAGATCGCGGCCGTTGCGGATACGGCGGTAGATGAATGTTACCAGGACCAGGAGGTTACAGACCATCAAGGTCACCGCCGACTGAGAAACACAGAATGTCCGGAGATGAGTACGCTTCGGGGGTTCGTCAAGTATAGCAATAGGTTTACCTCGAAGTGGGCTGTGAAGCCTTCCAGATACTTGTTGTCGCCCATTGCGTACACGGAATGCAGAGCACTTATACCTGTCGTGAGGAGGCTGGTCGAAAAGATGGCGCGGAGCATGAGTCGAAGCGGTCTGGGTAAAGAGGTGTGCCACAGAAGGAACGTCGGGAGACCGACAAGGATGACATTTGATACAACGACCGCTGGTTTCAAAACGAATCAACACTGATATAGATGAAAGCAGTAAAATGCCTCACCGGTTAACCTTCCTATACCGAAAGGCCGACCGAGGACACAATCGCCGACCCAGTTCATATTGCTGCCACAGATCCAGCACTTGAAGAAGATCAAGAGAACCCATGTGAGCGCAAAAGCTGATATGATGCATCGTAGGAGGATCTGTGTCCGTCCTCTGGGCATGATCCGGAGGACACTACATATGATACTTATTCGGACTGACCTATGTTTTGCATGATATCAGGCGACTAGACAAATAGTCAAAAGAAGAAAAAAGACATACCAAAGGGTGCTGGTAAACGTGAGGGACATGATCAAGTGTATGGCCACTCCCAAAGCCCTCGAAGTCGGGTGACCAGCACGGGCTCTATCTTTGGCACACAACATCAAATCAGTCTATTAGCGATTCTCGGTTCACGAACAAGAAAATAAAATACATACCGTTAAGTATGAGACGAGTCCAAAAACAGGCAAATACGATTGTGTCGAAACAACCAGCTATGAGTGCGAATATATCGTCCCAATGGAATTGTTTTCTCTGTCGCCGATGGATGAGGCGAAAGGCAGTGGCTACGAGCGCCACGCTGTGAAAAAGTGCACCTAGGACTGTTGAAATTAACTGGATGAGTTCCCAGGCTGGGCGTCAGACGGGTGCAACGAACCTCTCAGGCAAACGAGGGTGGTCGGTGAGACCATCACTGTCGGTGCCATCGTCGATGTCGGAATAGGCGGGGAAAAAGGCGGTGGTGGGGAGAATGAAGTCGGATGCAAACAGTGTGAGCTGTGTGGCGATCATATAGTGGCATGTTGGTAGATGTAGGGTCGACATCGTGGACGGAATCAAGGCCCTGGCCGCGTTAACGCGATCGCCAAGCGCGTCGTGTAGAAATGGATCACGTGGCCTCTGTTAAAGATTCCGGGCTTCGAGTCGGAGCGCAGCACCCGTCTCACCACTCAATTTCGTTTCCTACTAATGGCCACCGTTGACAGGCTCTGTTGCCCTTGCTGTTCTCCCCTTCGGAATCTCTAACCATCGAATTTTGGATGAAGCCTATCGGATGTATCTCAACACGACACGGAATATCGTCGGACTTTCGATGCTCCAGAGCTTTACTTTTACGACTTTCAGGAACCGTGGCAGCTCAATCTCTCCAGGCATTGCTGGCTGTGGCTGTTGAGAAGCACACAAACGATCCTTGAACAGAAGAACCCGTTCTGCCCCGTTGTTCTCAGTTCTGTCCAGCTGGTGCAAGGGTCTTTCAACGACATATCTAGTCCCTGATCGAACATGATCGCGCGAGCACTTGTCGAGTGTAGGCATCGCGACCATGACAAAAAAATGCCAAAACTAAGGCCCACCCCACCTTCAACGTCGATCTCACTTAATTTTCGTCCTTCTCCACTTGGTTCTGTAAGGAAGCCGATAAAATCATATTTGGCGAGATCTCCTCCCAAGGGTCGTTCTTTGTTCTACACTCGGAAAATCTCCCACTGCTTCAAAGGGAAGGAAATTCTACTGGCAGCTTTGCCGCTACGACACAACTAGAAGCTCGAAACCAACTCGAAACCAAGCGTCGGGCAAATTTGGGGCAGCCTGAGAACAATTGAGCGACGTTAACTATAGCCTCCAATGTGAGTCCTCATTGGCGCCGAGCATCATGTGAACTCCGCGGTCAATCTTCATCGACTCTTCAGAACCTTTGGTATGTATGAAATTATGAAAGTATGGCTTGGTCGCAACTTTCATGCAACTGTAGGATTCATGGATGCCATGCATAAAACAGAATCTTATAGTCGAATTGCATGTCATAGCCTTGTGACACGGCTCCAGGGATTGCTCAGGATTCGCTTTAACTCCGAAGTGTATACGTCAAGCAACCGAGTTTGAGCGTGTCCGGCGCCGCAAAGCGCGGCTAAATAGTAAATGTGGGGTACCCCGGGTGCGGTTGAGTATTGCACGGGGTAGGGGTACAATATTGTGGCCGCGTATCTTCGGTAGTAGGGTTACGCTAGGAGTGGCAATTATTCAAAGTCCCGCGAACCTGAGGAGCCATAAACGGCGCGAAGTATGTAACATCTCTTTGAGGAACTTGACACGTTTTTGTGGTGGTATTGTAGTAACTGTTGTGGAACAGATTTCCGTTTTTTTTACCATGGGTGGAACAGCGAGGCAGCTCAAAGAGTCACCCTTCGTCGAGTCAACAGACGCTCATCGTAACGCAGGAAATCCAGCGCTAACACAGGTTATGGGGGGATGATAACCCAAAAAATGCATTTCTTGAATTTCCAGAAAGCTCCATGTCACCGCCAGCGGTGGTCATCCAGGTCTCGACGTCTTCTCCTGTCCACTCTGCGGCTAACCCCTGGCGAATGTGATGAACAGTGGCCGTCCAACACACAGTCCCGCCATGCAGCGTACATCAACACCACGAACGCCTGTCCTTCAGGGCTTCCATTCACAAATGGCTCCGTGTCTAGCCAACCAGCAGGGTTGACGGCTGGTGTGGCTACGCCCTCCTTGGTGATATGCGGCTGTCCGTTCTCATCATTGCCGGCTAGCACGCCACGAATCCCATCGGCCCAACGAACATATTTGTCACCGCATGCCTGGGGCTGAAGAACCGCCATGCGATAGACAACGGAGGCTAAGAGCGAGCTGCCTGAAATCTCGCCGAAGCCATGGCCCTTTAAATCCGTGTCGTTGAGGAAGTTGCGCAGCAAGCCACGATCCGGGGACGACGCCATGGCTCCGTTGAGGATTTCCATGATCCAGAACGTCAGATCCTGGATGGCATCTAATTTCCAAGACGCGTTCTGGGCAATGGGTGCTTTCATGACGGTGGCGAGGACGCGCGTCATTCCAGCAGCTGCCCATCCGTTGCCTGTGGACCACAGACCCGCATCTTGACTTTTGGGTCCAATGATACGCTCCCACACGCCTTTGTACGGCATCGTAGTGTTGGCTTGAAGGACCTCACGGTAGTACCGGCACTGTTCCACGCTTTCGCGTAGCAAAGTTTCGTTCGAGCTGTCCGCCGCATAGTATGCAAGAAATGGTGGTGCCATGTACACAAAGTCTGCCCTAGATGAACGTTCACAACGGAAAAGCGCGGCAAATCGGGAATGAACACTTACCACAACTCTGGCGTGGAAACCCGCTGCGAGATGGCGCCATTGGGATACCGTGGAGCAGAGTTCATCAAGAAGTCCACCGTTACTTGCGCAGCTTGAGCGTACCGTGGATCCTTCTTCCCCAGCATCACAAGGCTGACTCCCAGACTTGCTGCATCGCCGACCGCCTCATGGTCGTTCGACAACCCATTCGCGCCCTCGCAACCGAACGTGATTTTGCTTGCCGCGTAAGCCAATCCCTTCACTGCCTCTTTCTCCACACACGGAACTGGAAATGGCGCGTCACCGAACACGGACAAAGGGGCGTTGTGAAGTTCGAGGAGTGCTTGTGCGGCAGCGCCGTATTCCCAGGTGTGCGAGGGGCGGGATTCGGCGAGAGAGGCAACTTTCTGGATGTCGAACCCAGGTGAGAAGGGGAACGGCGGCTGAGTGGTCAGGAGTTGGCCTGCAACGACGCCGATGAGAATGATTTTTGACTCGAGTATAACGGCCTTCAGTTCCCGTGAGAGCATCATCAAGATGTCGGTCACAATCCAGGGGTTGAAGGTGAGAATCCCAGCTCGCCGTAAGTCTCTTTAAATAGGGCTTCGCTCCATCCAGCTCTGCACTGCCACAGTATTCAGAAACCATCTGATGATGCGTTAGCCACCGAAGGCATCAATGGTTTCTGTAACAATATCAGGCAAATGCCGTCCAAGCCCACGAGAGTGCCTGAAAGAACATCTTTTTTTATTGCACAAGCGAAAAAGAAGCTCGTCAGACATGGCCATTAGAGTTGCGTTGTGGCCTTTGCGCATCACCAGCGATGCTCGCATACGGAATCCTCAGTGAAGTTCCGAGAAGGTAAGAACAGGGACTAGGAGATATTGGATGAATAGAGTAAACAATAGAAATAAGGAATATACGTACATTCTCAGTGTTCCGAGAAGGTCAGAATGATGGCCTGACGATCTAGAGTACGGGCAATCCTCAGTGGTGAAAACAAGAACGACTGAGGATGGCAGGCCGGGTGCGAATGCGCGTGAAATAGACGACAGAGGCACGTGACCGTGATGATACGTAAGCGATGAAAGAAAAGGAAACGGACAAGTCAAGAGGAGATGTGAATCGGGAACACGATGCTCCCATTGAGGTGGATAGGTAGGTGCCCGGGTTCCTAGTTGCAGCCACATTCGCGTTTTGAGGGCTAAATTCTCGAAACTTGTTTTCCACTGCACTATTCAAAGCTATATTGTAAAGAGAGATATAATCATATATACTGTGAACTCCCTAACAAGCCAATGGGCTCTTGAACCCAGCCCGAGGATGCAATAAATGAGAGCCGTCACACGTGTCGCAGACTCTCTCCCAGCTCGGTCCCATGTCTTGACTATAAATATGCTGTTACTGGCATCCTATCTCACCGCAATTGGAGCCTGGTTTACTGCTGTGATAGATCTTACAGTATTTTTTTATGATAACTTGTTCTTATCGAGTTTACTTGCTAACAGCCCATCGCCACCCACGACACCCATAACGGCTGGACTGGTACCTCCGTATGAGAATCACTTAGGATATCTGATACAAGGACAGGCACTCCATCTATCCCGGGCCACCTGTACTCTTGAACAAATACCCACACTGTCTCACAGAACAGCTTCTTCACCACCACCTGGTCGGCATCACCATCTTCTTCCTTTTCTGCCAATTTGCTCTTAATTCTTGTAACGGTTGTACGGGGTTGGGGGATCCTTGCGAGACACCAGACACGTTAAGCTAGACCAATCTGTGGGATTCTGCTAAGTACGTGTACAGGGTGAAGGTGCAAAGGATTATCTAAGCATAAACTGTACAGGACATTTATATACGCATAACAAAGATGGTCGTGCATTACCAGAAGGTAATGCCAAACAGGTCGCGTCTCAATATAGACATATTGTAACGCGCCGTCGTTACACACCCCCCTTTGAGATCAATGTATGATCTCAGCAGATGGATGTGCATGGTTATTATTATAATTACAAAGCGTGAGTATACAACTCCCACTTAATTAGGGATCGCTTATGTATTTCGATGACTGCCATGACTGTGGCGTACACTCGACGTTGTCGTTAAGCCTTGTCTACGACATCCATCGCATGGTCGTCAGAAGCGTTAGCCTCTGGTAGAAGGACCAGTGGTGCGGATGAATTAGGTGGAGCAGAGGGCGCTGGCGACGTAGTGGACTCGATAGTTGGAGGCGGCGGGCCTTCCAATGTGGGCGGTGGCGCAGATGGGTCAGTGGTATCGTTAAACACCAGATCGCCATCGTAGAGTACAGTAGCTTCGCGGTCACGTCCAGTGATGAACTTCATCGACGTGATGTCGTATCCTACGAGGTGTAGGCCGCGAGCGTGCGCAGTGTCCAGTCCTCGCTCTTTCTCGCAGTCAAGTAGTACGTGGAGTCTAGCGATATCATAGCGGGTCGGCTGTTGCCATCCATCCCATTGAGGAATGGCCGGGGGTATCCCATAACGACATAGCCGAACAAGTCGATCATCGTCCACATTGTCGTATAGTGTACGATCAATTGTAGTTCCCGTATAATGCGCATCCAAATAGTGGAAGCCGTAGGGATATGCGTGATCAATCCAAGCGACGGGTAGTCGATTGGCTAAAAGCGTACAGATTACGTCCGTTTCGGTTAAGTTGGCGGCATGCTCCTCAGGAAGAGCTAAGCGACCAAGGCTTGCCGTAGAAGGTAAGTGGTCGGGGATGTGCTCCAATGGGTGAATGGCATTCCACGATTCCACGGCTTCTCGATAGAGGTTCGGTCGAGCAATGATCATGGCGTATAGGCGCATAAATGCGACACGAGATGCGGCTCAGGTAGGGCTTATGGCGCGACCAAGGGCATACCCGACCACAGTGCGGAAGTGGATCGAGAAGTTGTAGTCGATCACTAGACCGCTGTATACGTTGTCTAGGCCTGGCCTTCCGTGGTGTACAATATATTGTCCCCACACGTTGAAGTCCAGGGCTTGCGATACCGATGGTATGGGTAAACCCGCACCTCGGGTTCGAGGGTTGCGCGCTGAAGTGGACAATACTCCAGCGGGCGGTGGTAACACAGGTCGTGTCCACGCAGCGTCATCGCGTATCGATGGTTTGTGAGCCGGATCGAAGTATTCTCGTTGAAGGATAAACTTCATAGTCCGGTCTCTGTGGGGTTCGGCGTATCGTGAAGCGATACGATAGAAGTCCCAGAGTAGGTAGTGGGCTTCCACACGGTCGGTATCCATGTTGAAGTTATCGTCACGGAACTGAACCAGATTGCGGATGTCTCGAGGGGACATAGGGAACCCGCGAGGTGCACACTTGTACAAAGGTGAGCCTGTCGCATTGAATGCGGTTTTGTGTTCACATTCGTATTCTAGAGCGCGACTAGCACTCTGAGAGGCAAACACTGTATTACTGTACGGTGACCAGTACAGGCGTTGGTGAAGTAGTCCACCAAACTGTTAGGACCTTGCGTAGCACGCTGGTTGCGGAGTTATTCCGAGACCACCGAAGCGGACAGGCCTGACGTCGTCAAGGAAGACGGGCTCCGATAGGGTAATCGGAGGTCGTGAGCGTTGACGAGGGTGTTCACCGGAGCTTATTCGAATGAATGAGCACAAGTGATACAATTGCGGAGCCGAGTAAACCGAGAGAGTAAGAGAGAATAAGAAACGGGAACGGGAACTAGTCGTAACAAATGGTAATATCGAGGTAAAGAGTCTGAAAAGAAGTGGTGCCATCATATATGCGATGGACGTGCGTGGGAAAGCGTAAGTGATTGCGAGTTTAGGGGCGGTCGTGACATTACCCCCTCCTCAAGTGTCGAGCCACTGAGACGCGGAAAAAGAAATGTTCGAATACGGGGGGTGTGGCGGTTATTCTCCTTTCTGGGTCGCGCGCGGTCACGTGAGGGGCACGTGTCGGTCTCGGTTGTAGGTCCTTGTGGGTGTTTTTGAGGATCTCGGAGATCGAAAGAGAAAAAACTTAGGTTGTTTGTTCCTCCTCCATCTTCTCTTCGTCCTGCTCATGTCGTCCTTCAATCCCGATATCGCGGCCCCCGCCTCCGTTGACCCTAGCACGATTTTGCACGATTCCGAGTTGGCGCATCTGTCCGTCGAAGATCGGGCGCGTGTGGCGTTCCTTGGCGTACCCCGACCCGTTTCCCCAACGTCCTCTCTTCCTGGGATTGTCACACTTGTCGATGGGAGTGTCGGGGCGGTCCCCGAATCTTCTCCCGCACCTCCCTCAATTCCCGATCATCGGCTGGTCATCCGTCTGCCGGTTCGGTCTCAACAGATCCGGCGTCCTCGTTCCTCCACTCCAGAGGTTGAGTTCGAACCGGCCAGCGATCCTGTGTCACGTCCGGCGGCGACCTCGTTGTCCTGGAGGTCCCTTTTGACGGATGAGCTGTTGGCGGAGATCTTGCGTACCGCTGTGCGGGTTCCCCCTTCCTTGGCGTGGTGTGAGACGCATGCACCGGTAAGTGTTGCCCTTTTTCTGCGATCGATTGTTGATTCCATTTTGGGGTCTTCGTTAGTGTGATCGTTGTCGGGAGCGTCGGCTGTCCTGTCGATTTCAGGAGGTCCGTCTTCGCGGGACCCTGCCCTGTGTCGACTGCCGTGCGGCGCACTCCCTGTGTTCACTTTCGTTGGAGCATGGCCTAGAAGTGGCCGCTAGGCAGTTGGGGATTCCCTTGGCGTGGTTGTGCTCTCGTGCGGAAGGTTTTGCTTTCTCTCGCACTGGCGTTGCGATGTCCTTTACCAGCATCCGTCGCGCCTTGCGTTTACCGCTCCCCCCTCCTCTTCCCGTTGTTTCCACATCCCCTGAAGGGTCCGGTGCTGTTCCTCCTCCTCGTGCTCCCCCGCCTCGCGCCTTTTTTCGCGGTACGCGAGGCCAGGGTCGAAAGTCTGTGCCTGTTGGCCGTAGGGGTGCGCGCTTGTCCGTTCAGGAGGTGCGCTCTTCGCCTATCCCTGGCCCTTCTCCCTCCTCCTCCCGCGATAGTTCGGTTTCGCTTGTCCCCGTTCGTCGTTCTGGGCCCATTGTGCGCACCGAGTCTCCGGATTCCCCCATCGCCGGCCCTTCGGAGCCTCTCTTTTTAAAAGGGTCATCCTCGTCAGGCTCTTCTTCACCCGTTTTGCCCTCTTCCCCCCCCCGCCATGTTGATTTCGACCCCCCCTGCTGCTCCGGTTCCCTCCCCTCCCTCGTCTGAGGAGTACCTCCGTCTTCAACGTCTCTATGACCAGGAGGTCGCGCACGCGCAGGCCCTCTCTGTTCAAGTCGAGCTTCTCCGGGTCGAGGGTCAGCGTGCCAAGTCCCATCTTCGTGGCGTATTGGCCGACTTCACCGATGAACGTGAGCGTTTCCTTCATCTGCAGGCGCAGACTTCGGAGGTCGTAGACGTCGATCGTGACGCGGAGGTTGAGGATCTTCGGATGGAGGTGTCGGTTCTTCAGGATGAGGTTGCTGGTTTGCAGGGGCACGTTGTCCACCTTCAGGAGGTTAGGGATCATTGGTGTGGTCACGCCTTGGACCTCCGCACTCGCGTTGACGGTGAGTTTCGATTCCCTTCATTTTCTCCTTCTTGTTTCTAAGACTTTTCGTAGCCCTCGACCTTGCGCGTACCGCCTTCGCGTCCGATATGTATATCGCAGATGGTGCTTTGCGTCGCGCCCTCGTCAAGTTGGAGGCGTCGCCAGTCCGAAGTATCATCGATGGCGCCCACAAGATTCTTGAGCGGCACTCGCTCCTGGAGCTGTTCCGCCCCCCCGTCGATCCCGAGTCGCCGTTCCCCGCGTTCGAGCATTTCCTTGCTCTTCATCGCCCTTCTCTTACCCGCGAAGGTGCCTTGGCGTAGTTCGTATCTCAGTCTCAGTTGATCGCCGACGACGAGCAGGACATTGCGTCGATGCGTCCCCTGGAGATAGGGTTGGTTGGGGAGGTGGGGGGTGATTGTGAGGGCGGTTCTTCTTCCAGTGCGGGTCCCTCTAAGCGTCGTCGCATCGAGTAGTCGGTCCCTTCTGCAGCGTCTTGGCCTGCGTTTTTTTTTTTTTTTTGCTGAATATTTACAGTCCGGAGTTCGTTCGTTTGTTTTTTTTTTTTTCTTTTTCCTTGATATTTTTTCTTTGTGTGATATTGTTGCGCTGGTGGTTGAATACATATAGTAGAGTTTAGTCTTGGGAAAATTTGCATAATTTTCGTGATGTGTTGGTGTGCGTGAGTGTTCGTCGAGTGTCTTTTTAAATTGTGGGGTCCCGTGGTTTTCTTGGGAATAGTCGGTGGAATTCAAGGGCCATGTCCTTTGCTCCTTCTATATTCTCCGCTGGTTCCCAGGTATCGTCTTCGGGGCCGTACCCTTCCCATCGTACCAAGTAGAGGACGTGTTTTTCCCTCGTGTTCGGGAATCCAGGATCTGTCCCACTTCGTAGTGTTCTTCGCCCTCGACTTCGATCGTCTGCGGAGGTGGTTTTGATCGTCCGGGGAAATTCTCGTGCTCATGTTTCTCGAGCAACTTGACGTGGAAGACATTGTGAATCCCTTTCAGTGTCGGAGGTAGTTCCAGTCGATACGCGTGGCTGGAGATCTTCTGCAGGATTTTGAAGGGGCCCAGTCTCCGGTGGTCCAGCTTTTTGGAGGGGCGTTTCGTTTTGATGTTCCGGCAATCGAGCCATACCTCCGTTCCTACGGCCCAATCTGGTGTAGGGTCCCGTTTCTTGTCCGCGAATCGTTTGTAGGCTTCGTTTGCGATCTCTATCTCTTGGCGGAGGTAGTCCTGGAGGGTCCGGAGGTCTACGGCTACCTCCTGGGCTTCCTTTGCCGGTATGTCTTTTATAGAGATTGTCAGGCGGGGGTGATAACCCTTGTTCGCAAAGAAAGGAGAGACTCCCGTGGTCGAATGGGTCGTATTGTTATACGTGAATTCCGCCAGTGGGAGCTGTGTTCGCCAGTTGGTCTGGAGGTAGTTCACGTATATCCGGAGGTACTGTTCCAGTGTCTGATTTACTTGTTCCGTCTGGCTGTCGGTCTCCGGGTGATACGCGGTCGAAAGGTTCGATTTGATGTCCAGGGCTTTACATAGCGAGCTCCAGAAACGGGAGACGAAGAGGGTGCCTCTGTCGGAGATGATGTCATCGGGCAGTCCGTGCTTGGAGAAGACATGTTCCAAGAATAGCTGAGCAAGTTCCTTTGCTGTGTCCGTTGTGTGACAGGGTATGAAGATGCCTTGCTTGGTGAGGCGGCATACTACGACCAGTATGGCGTCGTACCCATCCGATTCCGGTAATTCTACGATGTGGTCCATGGATATGGAGGCCCACGCCCTTCGCCCAATCTGGAGTGGTTTCAATAATCCGTATGGGCTATGGCGTGGGACCTTCGCTCTTTTACAGGTATGACAGCTTCGGACGTATCGAGTGACCTCCTTCCGTAATCCGGGCCAGAAATAAGTCCTCATGATGAGTTGTGTGGTCTTTCTGATCCCTGGATGTCCGCGCAGTTTGTGATCGTGGTGTTGCTGTAGGATGTCGAGTCGTAATCTGGAATGGTCTGGTACATAGATTCTTCCGTCGCGAAGGAGTAGTTTGTGATCATCGGATAGGGAGAATGCGGAGGTCTCTTCTCCGGGTTTGGGTGCATGCCTTTCGAAGAAATCGTCTCGGGGTGCGTTCCAGACATTGTTTAGTAGGAGCTCCTCGTTCAGTATTAGGGCCGCGTTCAATCGTTCGGGGGGTATGATGATGCGGTTGTTGAAGGAGTTGTGATCCTGCTCGAAACCCTTCTTTGGATACACGTCCGCTCTTCGCGTAAGGGCATCTGGCTTCGCTCCCAGTCTTCCGGGTCGATAGTTTATCTGGAAGTCGAAGTTCGCCAGGCATTCCGACCATCGTGCTTGTCTGCGACTGAGTTGTTTGGTCGTGGAGAAGTACTGTAGGTTGTTGTGGTCGGAGTACACTTGAATGCGGTGGGGAGATCCCTCAAGGTAGGCCCTCCATTGTTTAAACGCTTCCACGATTGCTAGGAGCTCCTTGTCATAGATGTCGTAGTTGAGCTCCGCGTCTATCATAGTTCTCGCGTAGAAGGCGACCGGACGTAGTCTTGTGATGTCTCGTCAAATTGGGAGATGATCCCCACTATGGCGAAGTCGGAGGCATCGCACTCTAGTATCACCGGTAGTTGAGGATCGAAGTGTCGTAGGATGGGTGCGGAGGAGAATGCTTTCTTCAATAGCTCGAAGACTCCTTCGCATTCGGAATCCCATTTACAGATTGTGTCCTTTTGCGTGAGTTTATTTAACCTCTTCGTTATGCCCGAGTAATTGTCGATAAACCGCCGATAGAAGTTTGCAAAGCCTAGGAAGGATTGGAGTTCTTTGACCTTCGTCGGTCTAGGCCACTTCCGGATCGCGTCGACTTTTCCTGGATCCATCTTTACTCCGCCGGGGGATACGATGACGCCTAGATATTCGATCTCCGTAGTGTGAAACGTACATTTCTCCGGTTTCGCATGAAGGTTGTGTTTCCGGAGCCTCTCGAGGACTTTCCGAACGTGTCCGTGATGTTCCTCTAAGGTCTCCGAGAAAACCAGAATGTCGTCGAGATAGATCACTACGAACACGTCGTTCATGTCGTGAAAGATGTCGTTCATGAAGTGTTGGAACGTCGCGGGTGAGTTTGTCATGCCGAAGGGCATTACCAGGTATTCGAAAAGTCCATAGCGAGTGCGGAAGGCTGTCTTCCATTCGTGTCCCGGAGCTATGCGGACGTTGTTGTAGCCCACTCGGAGGTCGATCTTCGAGTATACTTTTGCTTTTTGAAGTCGGTCTATACTTCCTCAAAGATTTCCTTTTCTGTCTTTGGTTGCTTGGGTTCGTCGTCGGAGGTGTTATTGGTATGGAGGTGTTCTTCCTGTTCGGTGGGGGAGATGTGTAGTTGGAACGCTGTGGCTCCGTCCCTGATGAGGTTCGCGAATGGCGCCGCTCCGATCAGGCGGATGCTTTGTGTTTCGACATCCTCTTCTCTCTCTCCGGTTTCGTCTTCGACCTCCGTTTCCGGGTTGGTTTCCTCTTCTTCCTGTGTTTCTGTCGTTGGGGACGTTGCGGATTTCCGTTTGGGGTGGGGTTTGAATTTGGACCTCGGAACGTTTGGAGGGAAGTAGTTCGGTGGGGGTGGTTTTCGGGTGCGTTTCCGTCCCGTTACCTCCTCTGGCGACTCGGTTGTCGGTGTTGGTACTTCCTCTTGGGGTTCGTTGGTGTTTGGGCGGGTGTCTTCCTCCTTCGTGTTGTCGCTGGGGGTGTCGTTCTGATCGTTGTCGTCGTCCAGGAGGTCCCTGAGGAGGGGTTGTTTCTCCGAAAGGGGGTTGGCTGGTTTTGGAGCTTCGACGTCTTCCTCCTCCTCAAGGGTCACGGTTCCCCATTGCGTCTTCTGGGAAAGCGATATCGCGGCTAGTCCTGCCCCTTGTTCCATGGTCATGGACATTTCCCGCCAGTCGATGTCCGGATTTGCTTCCCGTAACCAAGGTAATCCAAGCACTACTGGTGTGGCTGGATGTAATTGTGTTATGAGGAGGTCGACCTTATACTCTAGTCCGTTCTCAAGTTTGATTGTTTCGGGACTATGGTGTGAAATGGCTCCACCTCCGCTGGGGTTTCCGTCGAACAGTTGTAGGGTCATGGGGCTGGCGAGAGGTTTCGGTTTCGTACACGAGGATTGTGCTATGAAATTTCCCGCCGCTCCACTATCGATAAGTGCCCGTAGTCGCGTTGAGGATCCTTCTAACTGTACTTCGATCGTGAAGGAGCGAGCTGACCGCGAGGGTAAGCGTTGAGCTCCTGTGCTTGTTGTTGTTGGAGCGATTTCCTTTTTCCTTCGGAGGTCCGGTAGTGATCCTTCGATTTTGCCGTTTGACTCCCGTCGTAGCGTGATGCAGAGGTCTTTCCAATTTATGCGGGGATTGACCTCCTTCAGCCATGATAGTCCCAGTACTATCGTCGCTGTCTCGTGGAGTTTCGTTATGAGGAATCTTATCCTCTGAGTGGTGCCGTCACTGAATTTGACGTCGTTGGTGGTATAGTGTGTGATTTTGCCTGATGCGGAGGGTTCTCCGTCGAATAGGCAGAGGTTTATTGGGGGGTTGAGCTCCTCAAGGTGGAGCCCACGTGATGTCGCCATGACGGAGTCCATGAAGTTGTCGGTAGCTCCGCTGTCGATGAGCGTGTTTTCGGGGTCTTCTCCTCCTCCGTTTGGCGTTAGGTGTATTAGAAATGCCAGTGATGAATGGGAGGAGAGAGTTACTGTGCGGGTGTCCGTTGTCGATAATGCCATTGCGCGTAGTTTAGTGTCAAGGTCCGGTTTTAGATCTTCGCGATTCAGAGCCCGGGCAAGTCCTGAATCGCCCCCGCGTTTCCCTCTTCTGTCTTGTGATGGAATTCGAAGATATCGTCGCCGATGAGATAGGTGGCTCTGCCCATGGTGTTTGCTGTTGGGCAGTCGCGCATCCAGTGTTCCAGATCACCGCATAGGATGCAGGCCTTGTCTCGAATTCGTTGTTGCTTTACGTCTTCGTCGATCTTCACCCAGGGGCGTGTTGACTTCTTGAACCCGAAGTTGTTGGCTTGTAGGGCCTCTTCGTTATCCCATGCGATTTCTTGGCCTTGCGCCTTACCTTCCTTACCTGAGTCCGGGTCCTGATCATGACTTTCGGCGTTCAAGCGTGCGTTCCTGTTCCCTTGAGCCGTTTGCGGCGTCGAGCGGCTTGCGGGTCCGGCCGAAGGTCCCATCGGAGGTCGTGCGGAGGTGTTGGAGGTGTTCGCATTATTCGCCCAGAGGGGTTTGTAGGACTCTGGATTTTCTATGCGATGTTCCCAGTACCTCCGGTCGGTTTGGGTGACCAGATCTCGGTAACCTTCGTAGGTTTCGGGGCTTGGTGCGATGGCCAGGACGTTAAGGATTCGCTGGGGGAGCGCTTTCCGGAGTGTGAACTGTAGTGCTACCCAGTTCCAGCCTGTTTCGTACGCTTCTTGTTCGAACTTGATGATGAATGCTGTGAACTTTTCCCATTCCTTCATTTTCAGTCGTGAAATGTTGTTCTCGGCTTCCACTCTCGAGTTCGGTATTCCGAAGCGTGATCCTAATTCGTGTACGAATCCTTCCCAATTCGTGAACATTGGGTGTTGGGGGTTGTACGTGAGTTGCAGCCGAAAGTAGTCCATAGCTCCGTCCTTTAAGTAGGAGCTCGCGAATGACACCTTCAGGTGATCCTGTTCGTAGGTGATCGCCTTGGCTTGAAACGTTACTAGGCATTCCGTGACGAAGGTTTTCCATCTCCTCGGTTCTTTTCCAGTGAAGGGGTCCGGTTTCCTGATGTCGATTTTCGATTCCAGGTTTAGGAGGTGTCGGTACTGTTCCGGGGTCAGGTTTTGGTTTGGGCCTAAGAGCTGTTGCGGTGGAGGTGGGGGTCGTTGTGGGTTTGCGAATTGGCCTCCTCCCGGATTTCCGGGTGGGCCTCCTCCTCCTCCTCCTCCGTGGCCTCCTCCTCCCCCTCCGGGACCTCCGTGGCCTCCCGGGCCTCCTGGTCCTTGTGGTGGTCCGTATCCTCCGTGACCTCCCCCTCCTCCAGGACCTCCTGTTCCTCCGGGGCCGTTTCCCCAATAACCTCCTCCTCCCCCTCCTGGTCCTCCGGGGCCGTTTCCCCATTGAGTTCCTCTCGGGGTAGGTGGTCCCGAAGATCCCGGAGGTGGTTGGGGCTGTGGAGGTGGTCCGTTGTACTGGGGGTTCGGTCGTCCCCCGGGTATGGGTGGGGCTGGTCCGGGGTTGTAGCCAGTTCTGTATTGTTCGAACTGGGGGAATTGTTGTTGGGTCCCTTGCCTTCCGTCGAGGATGTTTACGTTTTGACCGGGGCCGGGGTCCGCTCCGATTCCACGTCGTTCTCTTGGGGAGATTGGGCGTGGGCCTTGCGGTGACCTCCTGTTCTGATTTGCCAGATGAGGTGGTGTTTGGCGCCAGTCTTCTCGTGCCCTAGGGGGTGCTCCCTCTCTTCTTTCCGAGTTTTCTTCGCGTAGTTCGTAGCTGTGGGCGTACGACAGTGGCGTTGGGATTCCCCGTTCCGACGGAGGTAGGGGAATGTTCTCAGGTTCCCTCGGAGGTACTCCTTCTTGGTTTGCGAAGGTCTTCTGTGGGCCCTGAAAACCCGAATTTGGCCTGGAAAACGGTCCTTCGACAGGGGGTTTCTCTTCGGGGATTCTTTGTAAGTTGTGGGCTCCCCAGAACCCGAACGTCGGAGCTCTTCGAGGGTCTGTCCCTGGTGTGACGGTGGGTTCGAACCCTTCTTGGCTGGGGGGTGCGTTCCCTTGGTTCATCCTCCTGAGTAGAGCCGAAGCTGTCTGCGTATTGACCGTGCTTGTCGCTCGTGGAGGTTCTTCAAATCTAGTTTCGATTCTGGAGGGAACGGGCTCCTGAATTGGCATGTGGAAGGAACGTCCCGCGCTTTGGGGGTCGGAGAATCTTCTTCCCTCGTTGGACGTCTGGATTTCTCCAGCCAGGGCGCGTAACCTTCTTTCGTTTCCCCCCATTTGTAGCAACACCGTCAGTTGTGGGGGTAATCGATGGGCTTCGTGCAGTTGTATGGTCGACAACACAAGGTTGGCCCATTGTTCCGGTGTTCGGGGTTGATGATCCATCCCCATGGTTTCGACTAGGAGCTCGTGCGCTTGTCGTGAAAACTCTTCCCGAGTCATGCGGAGCTCGTAGAGTATTCTTTCGTGGTCTGAACCGTGTAGGAAGGGGTTTTGTTGACGAGCGAAGTGTCCCTGTCCCTCCTCCCGAGCCCTATCCCTCCTCTGGAACATCTCCGGGTGCCTCAACCTTTCGTAGTATGACCCAGGAGTCTGGTTACTTGAAGGCGGAGGTCCGGAGGCCGTTGCGGATGGTGGTAAGGGGGGATAGTTGGGGGTGGCGAGTTGGTAGGACGGGTTGAATACGTTTGAGGGGGTCCGGGGTAGGGGTCGTCGAGGGTCCTGACTGGCTGAGGAAAAGTCCCCCTCGTGTTGGCCTGGTTGGAAAATGTTGTGTTCCAGCCTGGACCTGTTGGTTCCGAAGGTCCCTTGCATCATGTGTCCTGTTGAGGCAGGGGAGGTTTCGAAAGGTGGGGGTGAAGGTCTTCTTTGTGTGAAAGAGGGACCTTCGAAGTTTTGATAGCGGACTGTGGTGTTGGGCTCCACTATCGTCGAGGACATGTCCGGTGGGTGGGGAGACCTCGATATTATGTTAGGACCTTGCGTAGCACGCTGGTTGCGGAGTTATTCCGAGACCACCGAAGCGGACAGGCCTGACGTCGTCAAGGAAGACGGGCTCCGATAGGGTAATCGGAGGTCGTGAGCGTTGACGAGGGTGTTCACCGGAGCTTATTCGAATGAATGAGCACAAGTGATACAATTGCGGAGCCGAGTAAACCGAGAGAGTAAGAGAGAATAAGAAACGGGAACGGGAACTAGTCGTAACAAATGGTAATATCGAGGTAAAGAGTCTGAAAAGAAGTGGTGCCATCATATATGCGGTGGACGTGCGTGGGAAAGCGTAAGTGATTGCGAGTTTAGGGGCGGTCGTGACACAAACATGTTGTGGCGTTGGGGAGTACCATTGATGTGTAGTACGCCAATAGTATCTGGAATGCGTCCGACGAATGTCTCGAAGTTATACTTCAAGCGTTCGTTGGCTTCTCGGTCTGCAGCAAGGCGGTTGCGGCGGACTGAGGCGTTGTGCTTCATTCGTAAGCTACGCTCGTCGGCGGTTTCGCTTGCTGGTTCCTCCTTCAGCGTACCGATGGTAGAGGGCTCTACAGTCTCTTGCATCGGTTCATCGGCAAGCGAGCTAGCGTCGACCAATCGTACATCGTCGACGCGCATCTGCTCGGGCACCGCAAAGGCCTGACGTATCGTAAGTACAATACGTCCAGCATCAATGTGCGGAGGTACGCCAAGAGGAAGGGTACCTCAATAGTGGGGATCACTAGAGGTATTTTGGCGGTGCTTGTGGGCGCAGATCCTATTTCTTGCGCTGGCGCCATGGACTGCACCGATGTGGGTGCGGTCTGAGGACCCTGCGTCCGACTACGCTTGTCGGTATAAGGCATCGCGTTCAGCGATGCGGGGCGCTTACGTAGCGCGCGTTGCAGCTCCTCGGTGATGTGGCGTTTAGCCATAGTTTGCTGGTCAACTTCTCGTTGAAGGCGGTCAATGGTGTCGAGTAGTTGTCCTATCACGACCCTTGCCATTCCATCATGGATAAAGTCGACTACAAAGTCGGGTGCTACTCCGACGGTCTCGAGGCGGTTGAATATACCGTCTGGGTTCGTTCCCATATTAGCATGTGGTGCGTTGCGTGGCGCAGCATGCGTACCTCGAGTATTTCCGTGAGAGTTCGAGGGATTTCCTTCCTTCTCTTCAACGGCTCGTTCACCCCCCTTTGGGCGGTGTGGTTTGTTACC
The DNA here is from genome assembly GCA_013368375.1 of Tricholomella constricta. Classification (NCBI taxonomy): domain Eukaryota; kingdom Fungi; phylum Basidiomycota; class Agaricomycetes; order Agaricales; family Lyophyllaceae; genus Tricholomella; species Tricholomella constricta. The sequence goes on along the minus strand of JAACJP010000007.1, from coordinate 352,422 downwards.
ACCACGCTGTTGTGAGGGGCGTCCCATCTCGACGCTTCTGTTCTTAGCATCAGGCAGCTGTCCAGGCTCGAGTTGCCCTGCTCCATGTCCATCGACATCCATTGGAGCATGCAGGCGCTCAACGGCGGGTCCAGGAGCAGGCGTCTCGCCTGTGTTGGAAGGATTCTGTCCTTTGAACGGCTGATAGCTCGGTACCATTGTTGGCTGGTATGCTATCGATCCAAACGACAGTGGAGACTGTGCTTGGTTTTGCGGTTGCGTAGTTTGTTGCGCATGTTGTACGCGAGGTGAATTACTCGTAGCGCTGCGGTTATTGCGACCGCGGCGTCCACGCGTTCCTCCCCCTCTTGAGTTTCCTCGAAAACTCAGTGATTCTTGTCCAGACGACATTAGGTGCGATTTCTAGTGATAGTGGTAGTGCACAAGGGGGCAGAGAGAAAATTTTTCGCTCCCCCGATCGGAGCTCCACTCGATCGAAGTGATCGAGTCCAGCCACGCTGTGGCTGTGTGGCGCACATTGCATGCCACACCTCAGCACAGCTTTGCGAGCTGCGATATACGCTTCACCCCCTGGAGCTCGAGGTATCTATCGAGAGCTGCCAGGGATTTGCAGTGCTCACGCGGCTCCCACATAGTGTCCCCCAGGGACCATCGAACTTGAAATTCAATGGCGCCCTCGGACCACCTATGTCCCAGAATCTCCTCGACGAACCACTCGTGGTCGTCTGGTGCACCAAAGTCGTAAGGCTCTGGGTGCGCTCGATTCGGGAACAGTGCGTCCTCCGTAGCGTAATACAGTCTCAGCACAGACACATGAAACTTCGCGTGTAAGCGGCGCTGCTGAAGCGCGGAAGGCAGTTCCAACGTATAATTTGATGTTTCTGGCTCTGCCTTCAAGACACGATAAGGCCCCACGAACTTGGGGCACAACTTGCGTGCTCTACCCTTTGGAAGATTTAAGTTCTTCGTAGATAGGTAAACTAAATCACCAGTGCTAATCTTAGGATCATCACTCCGGCGTTTATTCGCATTCAGCGCTTGGAATACGCGGGCCTCGATAATAGCATCGTGGGCTTCCGCGAGATTCAAAAGGGCTTGTTCTGCGAACTGGCGAATACCCCGAGGAATCACATTATCACTGCGAATTTCCTTGATCATGGAGGGCATGTATCCGCTGTTGAGTTCGAATGGCGCGTATTTGGTTGTCTCCGATATACTCGCATTAAGTGCGAACTCGGTCATATCTACGCGATCGACCCAGTCTTTCTGGTCGTGGCGCACCACAGTACGGAATATTTGTCCAATACTGTGGTTTGCACGCTCAGTCTGTCCATCCGTTTGAGGATGAAATGATGTGGACATGAGCAGTTTCGATCCAAGGATCTTGTGAAGTTCTCGCCACCATTTGGAGGTGAACTTCGAGTCCCTATCGCTCACGATAGAACTAGGAAGACCATACAGATGAACAATCTCGTGCATGTATATCCAGGACAATTCCGACGCGGTCATGCGCGTATGTACTGGAATTAAATGCACCATGCTCGTCATGCGGCACATAATAACCCACAGGTAATTATAGCCTTTTGATTCAGGGAATGGGCCTATAAAGTCCGTTCCAATGGAGTCCCATGGTTTAATGGGCACTGGTAGCGGATGTATTTTGCCAGCAGGTTTTTGATTCAAACCCTTGGCTCGCTGACATGACTCACAAGTTTGACAGAACTTGCGAACTTCTGCGGTAATGTGGGCCACCAGTACCAGCGTCGGAGGTATTCCGTGGTACGCTGGGCTCCAAAGTGTCCAACAGACGTATGTGCTTGTTCTATGAGTTGAGTGATCAATTTACGATCACGAGGAACACATAGAACTTCTACGCCGGCTGGATTCGTTGTCCAAATTAACGCATCTCGGTGTGTAAAATACGTGAATTCACCGGGTTTGTCCATTATTACCGTGAACAATTTATCGGTTTTGTAACCTTTCCGTACTACTTCCAGGAATGAAGCATCGCCATTCCGTGGGTGTGGGTCTGGACGCAGCGCAGGTGCGGGCTGTTGAAACAATGCCTCGCCCAACGTTTGTTCGCGTTCTGAAGGAGCCCCATCCGGTTGTTGACCGGTCGAGGATTCAGACTGTACGGTAGGTTGCTGAAACTCTTCCAGAATGGCGGCTTCGATTTCTCGATCCTCACGCCGTTCCTGGAGGCGGCGACTACGCCTCACTTCCACGTCCTGCATGGCTCGAATTTCAATAACTCGTTCAGCCACTTCTTGCAGTCGTGAAGGTGGGAGATCCTCTCCGTCTGGATCTATTCGCGCGTCAGCGCGTACATAGTCGTTGACGCTCTGCACCTCATTAGGTGCGTCTCCTTCAAAGTAGCGGGATAAGCAATCAGCTACTTTGTTCAGTTCTCCTTTTACATATGTAATGTCAAAGGTGAACCGAGACATATAATCGTTCCAGCGTCTTTGACGCGGTGACAGATTTACTTGAGTTTTGAAGAACTCTAGCGCTTTGTGGTCTGTGATTACATGAATATTGTAACCAACCAATTTATCTTCCCATTTTAATAGGGCTTCTAGAATCGCAAGAGTTTCGAGCTCGTGTACAGCATAATTTTGCTGAGCGCTCGTGAACTTCTTCGACATGAACCCAGTGGGCCGACATGTCTGCCAAGTGGGTCCTTGGCCGTACATGGCTCCGACGCCGGTCTTCGAGGCATCGCATATAAGCCATATAGGGTCTTTATTCTTAACGTCTATAGGCTGTATGACTGGTGTCCTACAACATATTTGTTTTATCATTTGAAAACACCGATCATGGATCGGTCTCCAATGAAACGGCAACCTGTTTTGCATCATGGACATGAGGGGTCCCGTATACGCAGTAATATCAGGTAGGAAGTTACCCAAGTAATTTACTAGTCCGACGAACCACTGAATATCATTCACATACAGACACTACACTGTAATGTGACCAACGCTCTAGCGGGCCTATACAGTGTACCGTAGTTGACGCATGCAGCGGGTCCTCTGTGCTGTAGCGGACGTCTTTACAGTGTGTGGTTATTAACGAAGTAGCGGACTCAATACACTGTATCGTGATTTACTGCAGCAGCGGGCTCTCTACACGCACAGACAGCCATGGGACCTGTGGCCAAACCGTCCGGGTATATTGTACGGAATTCACGGCCGGATTCCGGGTTGGGTAGTGCACGGAAACTCTGGCAGGATGTGCACGGGAACTACGGCTGAACGTGTACGGAAACCACGTTCAGAAGCCGGATTGAGTACTGGACGGAAACCACAGCAGCGGGTGCACGGAAATTGCGGCCGATATCCGGATCGGATAGTGCACGCATTGTACAGCAACAATCCGGATCCGGATAGTGCAGGGGAACTGCACGGGAATGGCACGAGCAGTTCCAAAATCACGCCCGAAACCCGGAATGAGTACTGCACGGAAAGTAAAGCAGCAGGTGCACGGAAATTCTGGCCGATATCCGGAGCGGATTGTGGACGGGTAGTACAGCAACAATCCGGATCCGGATAATGCAGGGGAACTGCACGGGAACAGCACGAGCAGTTCCGAAATCACGCCCGAAACCCGGATTGAGTACTACACGGAAACTAGAGCAGCGGGTGCATGGAAAATCTGGCTGAAGTCCGGATCGGATAGTGCACGGATAGTACGGAAACAATCCAGATCCGGATAGTGCAGGGGAACTGCACGGGAATGGCACGAGCAGTTCCAAAATCACGCCCGAAACCCGGAATGAGTACTGCACAGAAAGTAAAGCAGCAGGTGCACGGAAATTCTGGCCGATATCCGGAGCGGATTGTGGACGGGTAGTACAGCAACAATCCGGATCCGGATAATGCAGGGGAACTGCACGGGAACAGCACGAGCAGTTCCGAAATCACGCCCGAAACCCGGATTGAGTACTACACGGAAACTAGAGCAGCGGGTGCATGGAAAATCTGGCTGAAGTCCGGATCGGATAGTGCACGGATAGTACGGAAACAATCCAGATCCGGATAGTGCAGGGGAACTGCACGGGAATGGCACGAGCAGTTCCAAAATCACGCCCGAAACCCGGAATGAGTACTGCACAGAAAGTAAAGCAGCAGGTGCACGGAAATTCTGGCCGATATCCGGAGCGGATTGTGGACGGGTAGTACAGCAACAATCCGGATCCGGATAATGCAGGGGAACTGCACGGGAACAGCACGAGCAGTTCCGAAATCACGCCCGAAACCCGGATTGAGTACTACACGGAAACTAGAGCAGCGGGTGCATGGAAAATCTGGCTGAAGTCCGGATCGGATAGTGCACGGATAGTACGGAAACAATCCAGATCCGGATAGTGCAGGGGAACTGCACGGGAATGGCACGAGCAGTTCCAAAATCACGCCCGAAACCCGGAATGAGTACTGCACAGAAAGTAAAGCAGCAGGTGCACGGAAATTCTGGCTGATATCCGGATCGGATTGTGGACGGGTAGTACAGCAACAATCCGGATCCGGATAGTGCAGGGGAACTGCACGGGAACTGCACGAGCAGTTCGGAAATCACGCCCGAAACCCGGATTGAGTACTACACGGAAACTAGAGCAGTGGGTGCATGGAAAATCTGGCTGAAGTCCGGATCGGACTGTGCACGGGTAGTTCAGCAACAATCCAGATCCGGATAGTGCACGGAATCTCTGGCAGGATGTGCACAGAAACTACGGCTGAACGTGCATGGAAACTACGTTCAAATCCTGGATTGAGTACTGCACGGAAAGTAAAGCAGCAGGTGCAAGGAAATTCTGACTAATATCCGCATTGAATAGTGCACAAATAATACAGCAACACCACAGATTGGATAGCACACAGGACCTACAGAAGGTGCATAGAAACAATAGCTGGGAGCTGACTCGGATTGTGCACAGAATCTCTTGCACAGAGTGCACAAAGAACCTACAGCAGGGGGGCTTTTGCTGCCCTTCCCATACTCACTTTACTTTCCAATGTGGGTTTCCATCTCAGGCCCTCAATGTGTGGTGTTTCTGCACACAATTGTGATGCACAATAATGAATTGTGCACACTGGCTAAGTCTGCCTGGTCAGTAGGTAAACTGCGGAAACATTATCTGATCACTTCTACTGCAACATCTCTCAATCCCTGCCAAGTTTGCACAGTTATTTTCTATTGTAATTGAGAGAAACAATGTTCTGAAGTAGAAAGTGGATTGAAACTGGATGGCACAGCACAAACCCACAGGACAAAAGTATTGAAAGCTGCAGCATTAAATGCATGGAAGTTCCCAAGAATCATGGCAAATAGAATGCAGAAGTCGCATGGAAGTAATGGTACCAACATGCAATGGGTCAACAAAAGCAGGACAGGCATGCACAGACAATGCACAGAAGCTGAGACTTACAATGGAAAGTGAATAGAAGCCATGGACATTAATGTTGACTGTAATTTCAGAGCACCTACTGTTGGATGCCTTGGTCAGGTTGTTGCTGTACCATCTATATACTATCTAATCTGGATATCAGCTTGAGTATCTATGCAACTGCTGCTGTAGTTGCTGTGTGGTACACAATCTAAGTTCTGGGCATGATTTCTGTATCTCTTTTCCATGCAGTTCTATTGCACTATTCAATCCGGATTGTTGCTGCACTATCCGCACACTATCCGGTCCGGATATTGGCCAGAATCGCTGTGCACACACTGCTTTACTTTCCGTGCAGCACTCAATCCGGGTTTCTGGCATGATTTCGGAACTGCTCGTGCAACAGTTTCCATGCAGTTCTCCTGCAATATCCAATCCGGATTGTTTCCGTACTATCCGTGCACTATCCGATCCGGACTTCAGCCGGAATTTCCGCGCACCCGCGGCTTTACTTTCTGTGCAGTACTCAATCCAGGTTTTGGGCACAATTTCTGCATACCTTGTGCCTCAATTTGCGTGCAGTTCCGCTGCACTATCCAATCCGGATTGTTTCCGTACTATCCATGCACTATCCGATCCGGACTTCAGCCATAATTTCTGTGCACCTGCTGCTTTACCTTCTGTGCAGTACTCAATCCAGGTTTCGGGCGTGATTTCGGAACTGCTTGTGCAACAGTTTCCGTGCAGTTTCCCTGCACTATCCGGATCCGGACTGTTGCTGAGCTGCCCGTTCACAATCCGATCCGGATATCGGCCGGAATTTGCATGCACCTGCTGCTCTAGTTTCCGTGCAGTACTCAATCCGGGTTTCGGGTGAGATTTCAGAACTGCTCGTGCATTGCGTGCAGTTCTGCTGCACTATCCAATCCGGATTGTTTCTGTACTATCCGTGCACTATCCGATCCGGACTATCCAGATCCGGACTGTTGCTGAGCTACCCGTGCACAATCCGGTCCGGGTATCGGTCGGAATTTCCATGCACCCGCTGCTTTACTTTCCGTCCAGTACTCAATCCGGGTTTCGGGTGTGATTTTCGGAACTGCTCGTGCCATTCCCGTGCAGTTCCCCTGCACTATCCGGATCCGGATTGTTGCTGTACTACCCGTGCACAATCCGGTCCGGATATCGGCCGGAATTTCTGTGCACCCGCTGCTTTCCTTTCCGTGCAGCACTCAATCCGGGTTTCGGGCGTGATTTCAGAACTGCTCGTGCAACAGTTTCCGTGCAGTTCCCCTGCACTATCCGGATCCGGACTGTTGCTGAGCTACCCGTCCACAATCCGATCCGGATATCGGCTGGAATTTCCGTGCACCCGCTGCTGTGGCTTCCGTCCAGTACTCAATCCGGGTTTCGGGCATGATTTCGGAACTGCTCGTGCAACAGTTTCCATGCATTTCCCCTGCACTATCCGGATCTGGACTGTTGCTGAGCTACCCGTGCACAATCCGATCCAGATATCGGCCAGAATTTTCGTGCACCCGCTGCTGTGGTTTCTGTCCAGTACTCAATCCGGGTTTTGAACGTGGTTTCCGTGCACATTCAGCCATAGTTTCCGTGCACATTCAGCCAGAGTTTCCGTGCACTATGCGACCCGGAATCCGGCCGTGAATTCCGTACAATATACCCGGACGGTTTGGCTACAGGCCCCATGGCTCTCTGTGGGTATAGAGAGCCCACTGCTGCAGTAAACCACAATACAGTGTATTGCGTCCGCTACTTCGTTAACAACCACACACTGTACAGAGGTCCGCTACAGCACAGAGGACCCGCTGGATGCGTCAACTACGGTACACTGTATAGGCCCGCTAGAGCGTTGGTCACATTACATTGTAGTGCCCTGCCCTGTATCATTATATGATCGCGGTGTTCGCCATTCGCGTATGCGGCTTAGTTTATCGACATCAGGGTGTATACCGCGATCGTCGATAATGTGTCCAAGGCAATCAACGCGTTCAGCGTATAATTCGCATTTCTTCCATTTCAGATACAAAGAAGCAGCTCTGAGTCTCTCGAATACTATTTGTAGGTGTTTCTCATGCTCTTCTATCGATTCTGAAAAGATAAAGACATCATCCAGGTAGACGTGCATGAATCGACCAATCAAATCGCGAAAGGTTGATGTCATAAGTCTCTGGAATGTGGCAGGTGCGTTGCAGTCACCTATCTGCATTATATTGCTGACATAGGTGCCGGCGATAGTTGCAAAGGCCGTTTTATGTACATCCTCTGGTCGTATACGCACTTGCTCATAGGCGTCGGTTAGATCAATTTTTGATCTAATCTTTGCCCGTGCCACATCTTCCCGAATAATTTCTTGATCGGGTAGTGGTGTCATGTCTTTCACGGTGTTATCGTTTCGTTGACGTGCATCTAGTGCAGTTCGTAGCGAACCATCTTTCTTCGGTATGCACAGTAGTGGGGCTGCTTGGCTGACGGACCGTGGCTCCCACCACTTAGCATCCACATAGCGGTTTATCTTCGCGTGGAATTCTTCTCTCAGCGAATTTGGGCACCGCGGTAAGTGATAGTGATACCGTGCATTCTCATCGATTAAATGAATCTCATGGTTAACTTCCCTCCACGGTGGTAACGTGTTAGGAGTTCCGTTCACCATATCTTGGAATTCATCATGCCATTGCTGACGTAGGCGGGGATAATCTTCAGTAGTGAGTTTACTCTTGATTTTTATATTCCCATTCTTTCGTCGCTTCCCTTCCGCGGTTGGTTTCTCATACCTATTGCGGAGGGCTTGTATCCGTTCTTCCGTCTCATCTGGTACTTCCAGTCGTACTTGCCGTGACTGTGGCGTACTTCCTGTAGTACTACCAGCTATTGTCCCGACGTATACTGACGGTTCGGATATCTCGTCTGGGCGCGCATCGCGATATATCTCGCCTTGAGGCGCTTGGACTCGCGTATATGCATGCATGGACACAATTACCTCGTTCCATTCAAATGGCATTCGAGGATCGTACGCCCAATCGACGTGCGGATGTGGTACAGGTCGATCCCAAAATGTTCACTTGGGTTTCTCCTGCGCCACTTGTGGCGACACTTGTGGTTCCGGTAATTTTACCTTCTCCTCAGTGCTATCCAAATTATCGATTTGCGAAGATTTGGGTTCTTTGTGCTGCATTTTGTGTGTTTTGTCTTTCTTTTCATACTCGGTTGACCCTTTCTCCCCCTGAAGAGTATCTATATACTCTTCCTCGCTCATCAGTAGACATGGCGCGTCCGACGGAAGACTATGCATTTTGTGCACCTCTTCCTCCGGAACGTCTTCTACTGTGACTCGTGGGAGTCAATCCCGGGGTTTATCCGTGGTACGATAGCGGCACAGCCGTCCATCAGTATCCCGGAGGTCTACCTTCGTGGCTTCGGTTGATACACCGTTGACCACAACTGTATTCGTCGCGAAATCAAGTATAACTCCATGCTTCCGCATAAACGGTGTACCAATAATCATATCATATCGGTCAAAGTTTGCTATATCGACATACAGCATTTCTTCAGATCCGCGTGTTTTAACTAACGCATCAGACCCAAAGTTCACTGTCGAGCAACTTCCAATCGTTCCCAATTGCAGCGTTATCGGTGCTTCCAACGGATACACGCGCAGTCCCGCTACCTGGGAGAATGCCGGGGTTACGCCCGTAGTTGTACTACCCGAGTCCCATAGTGTCCATGCGTCGTGTCCGCCTACATTGACATATGTGGCCAGACACTCCTTGTCGTCGCGCTTATGCACTGGGCGAGCCTTAGCTACTTTCGATGCGCGAAGATGTACTTTGCGCATCTTTACCTGGCGAGTTTCATCCAACGGTAATTCCGTTATCGCCCTCAGGACTTCAGTCTCGCTGTCTCGGGAGTAGTAGTCATTATCATAGACATCGACCTCAATGAGTTCATCGCTGTCGCTGTCTACCGACGACTCAGGTGGATTATCCGCTTCATTAGCAGAGGTATGTCCACTCTCGTCATCAGCCTCAACCTCCTGATCCATGTCCGAATCATCGTCCTCTTCATCAACTGCAGTCCGAGCTGCTCGTATCTGAGCACGCACGGGGTACGGTTTCTGTTTACATTCTCTCGAGTAATGGCCTTTCTTTCCGCATTTGTAGCAGATGACATCTGCCGCTGGTGACGGATTCGGTGTCGGAGATGAATGCAGTTGGGGGTGTTCCAACTGTCTATTGGGTGGCGCTGTTAGGACTCTGCGTAGCACGTCGGTTACAGATGTACTCTGGAACCACCGAAGCGGACAGGCCTGACGTTCGTCAAGGAAAACGGCCTTCGAAAGGATATTCGGAGGTCGTGAGCGTTGACGAAGGAGTTCACCGGAGCTAATTCGATCGAACGAGCTCAGGTGATACAGGTGTGAAGCCAAGTATATTTGAGAAAGAGAGATAGAAACGAGAACGAGAACAGGAACTGGTCTTAACAAATGGTAATATCGAGGTAAGGTGTCCGAAAAGAAAGTGGTGTCATATATGTACGGCGGACGTGCGTGGGAAAGCGTAGTGGGTGTGACTTTAGGGGTGGTCGTTAGGGACGTTCGTGACATTACCCCCTCCTCAAGCGTCGAGCCACTGAGATGCGGAAAAATGTTTGGATACGGGGAGTGTGGCATTTGTTTTTCCTTTTTGATGCGCGCGCGCGGTCACGTGAGGGGCACGTGAGGGCCTCGGTTGTGGGTCCTTGTGGGTGTTTTGAGGATCTCGGAGATCGAAAAGGAGAAAAACTTGGTCGTTTTTCTTCTTCTGTTTCCATTCTGTCGACCTCATGTCGCCTCCTATGCCCCGTGTCGCGTCTCCTCCTCCTAATGCCCCCGCTTTGCGAGATCCGGACGTGGCGCCTTTGATCGACGAAGATCGGTCGCGCGTCGCGTCCTTAGACGCGCCTCAACCCGTTTCCCCGGCGCCCTCTCTCCCTGGGATTGCCACCCTTCTCGATGGGAGTGACGGGGCGGTCCCCGAGTCGTCCCCCGTTCCTCTCCCACCTCCTGTCCCTCGTCTGATCATCTGCCTGCCCATTCGATCCCAACAGATCCGTCGCCCTCGTTCCACCACTCCTGAGGCCGATTTCGAGTTTGCTAGTGACCCTGTGTCGCGTCCGGCGGCGACTTCGTTGTCGTGGGGGCCCCTCTTCACTGATGCAATTTTGGCGGAGGTGTTGCGTACCGCTGTGCGGGTTCCTCCCTCCTTGGCGTGGTGTGAGGCGCATGAGCCGGTATGTCGCCCTTCTTCTGCAATCGAGTCCAGCGTTTCAGCTGATTCCTTTTTGGGGTCTTCGTTAGTGTGATCGGTGTCGGACGCATCGGCTGTCTTGTCGATTTCAGGAGGTTTGTCTTCGCGGGACCCTGCCCTGTGTTGAGTGTTGTGCAGCGCATTCCCTGTGCTCGCTTTCGTTGGACCATGGCCTAGAGGTGGCAGCTAGGCAGTTGGGAATTCCGTTGGAGTGGCTTCGCTCTCGCGCCGAGGGTTTTACTTTCTCCCGCCCTGGCGTTGCGATGTCTTTTACCAGCATCCGTCGCGCCCTGCGTTTGCCAATCCCGCCTCCTCTTCCCGCCGCCTCTTCGTCCGTTGTAGGGACTGGTGCCGTTTCACTTCCTCCTGCTCCCCCTCCTCGTGCTATTTTCCGTGGTACGCGAGGTCAGGGACGAAGGTCTGTGCCTGTCGGTCGTGGGGGTGCGCGCTTGTCTGTTCCGGAGGCGCGCCCTTCGCCTATGCCTGGTTATTCTCCTCCCCCCTCCGATAGCTCGGTTTCCCCTTTCCCTGTTCGTCGTCTTGGGGCCGCCATGCGTGCCGCTTCTCCGGATTCTCCCATCGTCGGGCCCTCGGAGCCTCTCTTTTTAAAGAGTTCGTCTGAATCGGTCTCTCCCTCACCGGTTCTGCACCAGGCTTCCCCTCCTGCTATGTTGATGTCGTCCCCCCCCGCTGCTCCTGCCCCTCTTGCTCCTTCGCCTGAGGAGCACCTCCGTCTTCGGCGCCTCTATGACCAGGAGGTCGCGCGTGCGCAGGCTTTGTCCCTCCAGGTAGAGCGTCTCCAGGCCGAGGGCGAACGCAACAAGGGTCGTTTTCGTGGAGTCCTAGCCGAACTCGCCGACGAGCGTGAACGTTTCCTTCATCTGCAGGCGCAGGCATCGAGTGCCGTGGAGGTCGTCGACGTCGATCGTGACGCCGAGGTCGAGGATCTGCGGATGGAGGTTGCGGGTCTTGAGGATGAGGTTGCGGGTCTGAAGGGGCACGTCGTCCATCTCCAGGAGGTTCGGGACTATTGGCGTGGTCATGCCTTGGACCTTCGCGTTCGCACCGATGGTGAGTCTTTCTTTTGTCTTCTTTCGTTCTCTTTTTTCACCTCCGGAATTTGTTGTAGCCCTTGAGCTTGCGCGTGTTGCTTTCGCATCCGATATGTTTGTTGCGGATGGCGCTCTGCGTCGCGCCCTCGTCGAGATGGAGGCGTCGCCGGTCCGGGGTATCGTCGACGCCGCTCATCAGATTCTTGAGCAGCATTCTCTCCGCGAGCTTTTTCGCCCTCCCGTCGATCCCGAGTCCCCTTTTCCCGCCTTCGAGCATTTCCTTGCTCTTCATCGTCCATTTCTCACTCGTGAAGACGCCCTTGCGGGGTTTGTGTCTCAGTCTCAATTGATCGCCAACGACGAGCAGGACATCGCGTCGATGCTTCCTCTGGAGGTAGGGGTGGTTGGGGAGGTGGGGGTTGGGCGCGAGGACGGTTCCTCTGCCAGTGCAGGTCCCTCCAAGCGTCGTCGCATCGAGTAGACAGTCTTTTTCGCGGTGTCTTGGACTTCCTTCATTTCCTTTTGCCAAATATTTACACCTGAAGTTCGTTTATTTTTTTCTTGGTATCGTTTCTCTTTCGTAATGTTGTTGTCCAGGAGGTACGAATACATATAACACAGTTTGTCTTCTTGAAATGGATTTGCATAATTTTTCGTGATGTGCATGAGTGTTCGTCGAGTCGTTTTAAATCGTGGGGTCCCGTGGCTTTCTTGGGAAAAGTCGGTGGAATTCGAGGGCCATGTCTTTTGCTCCCTCCATATTCTCCGCTGGTTCCCAGGTATCATCTTCGGGGCCGTACCCTTCCCATCATACCAAGTAGAGGACGTGTTTCCCTCATGTTCGGGAATCTAGGATTTGTCCCACTTCGTAGTGTTCTTCGCCCTCGACTTTGATCGTCTGCGGAGGTGGTTTTGATCGTCCAGGGAAATTCTCGTGTTCGTGCTTCTCGAGTAACTTGACGTGGAATACGTTGTGAATCCCTTTCAGTGTCGGAGGTAGTTCCAGTCGATACGCATGGCTGGAAATCTTCTGCAGGATTTTGAAGGGGCCCAGTCTCCGGTGGTCTAGCTTTTTGGAGGGGCATATGTTCCCGCAGTCGAGCCATACCTCCGTTCCTACAGCCCAGTCTGGTGTAGGGTCCCGCTTCTTGTCCGCGAATCGTTTGTAGGCTTCGTTTGCGATCTCTATTTCTTTGCGGAGGTAGTCCTGGAGGGTCCGGAGGTCTACGGCTACCTCCTGGGCTTCTTTCGCCGGTATATCTTTTATAGAGATTGTCAAGCGGGGGTGATAACCCTTGTTCGCAAAGAAAGGGGAAACTCCCGTGGTCGAATGGGTCGTATTGTTATACGTGAATTCCGCCAGAGGGAGCTGTGTTCGCCAGTTGGTCTGGAGATAGTTCACGTACATCCGAAGGTATTGTTCCAGTGTCTGATTTACTCGTTCCGTCTGGCCGTCGGTCTCCGGGTGATACGCGGTCGAAAGGTTCGATTTGATGTCCAGGGCTTTACATAGCGAGCTCCAGAAACGGGAGACGAAGAGGGTGCCTCTGTCGGAGATGATGTCATCGGGCAGTCCGTGCTTGGAGAAGACATGTTCCAAGAATAGCTGAGCAAGTTCCTTTGCTGTGTCCGTTGTGTGACAGGGTATGAAGATGCCTTGCTTGGTGAGGCGGCATACTACGACCAGTATGGCGTCGTACCCATCCGATTCCGGTAATTCTACGATGTGGTCCATGGATATGGAGGCCCACGCCCTTCGCCCAATCTGGAGTGGTTTCAATAATCCGTATGGGCTATGGCGTGGGACCTTCGCTCTTTTACAGGTATGACAGCTTCGGACGTATCGAGTGACCTCCTTCCGTAATCCGGGCCAGAAATAAGTCCTCATGATGAGTTGTGTGGTCTTTCTGATCCCTGGATGTCCGCGCAGTTTGTGATCGTGGTGTTGCTGTAGGATGTCGAGTCGTAATCTGGAATGGTCTGGTACATAGATTCTTCCGTCGCGAAGGAGTAGTTTGTGATCATCGGATAGGGAGAATGCGGAGGTCTCTTCTCCGGGTTTGGGTGCATGCCTTTCGAAGAAATCGTCTCGGGGTGCGTTCCAGACATTGTTTAGTAGGAGCTCCTCGTTCAGTATTAGGGCCGCGTTCAATCGTTCGGGGGGTATGATGATGCGGTTGTTGAAGGAGTTGTGATCCTGCTCGAAACCCTTCTTTGGATACACGTCCGCTCTTCGCGTAAGGGCATCTGGCTTCGCTCCCAGTCTTCCGGGTCGATAGTTTATCTGGAAGTCGAAGTTCGCCAGGCATTCCGACCATCGTGCTTGTCTGCGACTGAGTTGTTTGGTCGTGGAGAAGTACTGTAGGTTGTTGTGGTCGGAGTACACTTGAATGCGGTGGGGAGATCCCTCAAGGTAGGCCCTCCATTGTTTAAACGCTTCCACGATTGCTAGGAGCTCCTTGTCATAGATGTCGTAGTTGAGCTCCGCGTCTATCATAGTTCTCGCGTAGAAGGCGACCGGACGTAAGTCTTGTGATGTCTCGTCAAATTGGGAGATGATCCCCACTATGGCGAAGTCGGAGGCATCGCACTCTAGTATCACCGGTAGTTGAGGATCGAAGTGTCGTAGGATGGGTGCGGAGGAGAATGCTTTCTTCAATAGCTCGAAGACTCCTTCGCATTCGGAATCCCATTTACAGATTGTGTCCTTTTGCGTGAGTTTATTTAACCTCTTCGTTATGCCCGAGTAATTGTCGATAAACCGCCGATAGAAGTTTGCAAAGCCTAGGAAGGATTGGAGTTCTTTGACCTTCGTCGGTCTAGGCCACTTCCAGATCGCGTCGACTTTTCCTGGATCCATCTTTACTCCGCCGGGGGATACGATGACGCCTAGATATTCGATCTCCGTAGTGTGAAACGTACATTTCTCCGGTTTCGCATGAAGGTTGTGTTTCCGGAGCCTCTCGAGGACTTTCCGAACGTGTCCGTGATGTTCCTCTAAGGTCTCCGAGAAAACCAGAATGTCGTCGAGATAGATCACTACGAACACGTCGTTCATGTCGTGAAAGATGTCGTTCATGAAGTGTTGGAACGTCGCGGGTGAGTTTGTCATGCCGAAGGGCATTACCAGGTATTCGAAAAGTCCATAGCGAGTGCGGAAGGCTGTCTTCCATTCGTGTCCCGGAGCTATGCGGACGTTGTTGTAGCCCACTCGGAGGTCGATCTTCGAGTATACTTTTGCTTTTTGAAGTCGGTCTATACTTCCTCAAAGATTTCCTTTTCTGTCTTTGGTTGCTTGGGTTCGTCGTCGGAGGTGTTATTGGTATGGAGGTGTTCTTCCTGTTCGGTGGGGGAGATGTGTAGTTGGAACGCTGTGGCTCCGTCCCTGATGAGGTTCGCGAATGGCGCCGCTCCGATCAGGCGGATGCTTTGTGTTTCGACATCCTCTTCTCTCTCTCCGGTTTCGTCTTCGACCTCCGTTTCCGGGTTGGTTTCCTCTTCTTCCTGTGTTTCTGTCGTTGGGGACGTTGCGGATTTCCGTTTGGGGTGGGGTTTGAATTTGGACCTCGGAACGTTTGGAGGGAAGTAGTTCGGTGGGGGTGGTTTTCGGGTGCGTTTCCGTCCCGTTACCTCCTCTGGCGACTCGGTTGTCGGTGTTGGTACTTCCTCTTGGGGTTCGTTGGTGTTTGGGCGGGTGTCTTCCTCCTTCGTGTTGTCGCTGGGGGTGTCGTTCTGATCGTTGTCGTCGTCCAGGAGGTCCCTGAGGAGGGGTTGTTTCTCCGAAAGGGGGTTGGCTGGTTTTGGAGCTTCGACGTCTTCCTCCTCCTCAAGGGTCACGGTTCCCCATTGCGTCTTCTGGGAAAGCGGTATCGCGGCTAGTCCTGCCCCTTGTTCCATGGTCATGGACATTTCCCGCCAGTCGATGTCCGGATTTGCTTCCCGTAACCAAGGTAATCCAAGCACTACTGGTGTGGCTGGATGTAATTGTGTTATGAGGAGGTCGACCTTATACTCTAGTCCGTTCTCAAGTTTGATTGTTTCGGGACTATGGTGTGAAATGGCTCCACCTCCGCTGGGGTTTCCGTCGAACAGTTGTAGGGTCATGGGGCTGGCGAGAGGTTTCGGTTTCGTACACGAGGATTGTGCTATGAAATTTCCCGCCGCTCCACTATCGATAAGTGCCCGTAGTCGCGTTGAGGATCCTTCTAACTGTACTTCGATCGTGAAGGAGCGAGCTGACCGCGAGGGTAAGCGTTGAGCTCCTGTGCTTGTTGTTGTTGGAGCGATTTCCTTTTTCCTTCGGAGGTCCGGTAGTGATCCTTCGATTTTGCCGTTTGACTCCCGTCGTAGCGTGATGCAGAGGTCTTTCCAATTTATGCGGGGATTGACCTCCTTCAGCCATGATAGTCCCAGTACTATCGTCGCTGTCTCGTGGAGTTTCGTTATGAGGAATCTTATCCTCTGAGTGGTGCCGTCACTGAATTTGACGTCGTTGGTGGTATAGTGTGTGATTTTGCCTGATGCGGAGGGTTCTCCGTCGAATAGGCAGAGGTTTATTGGGGGGTTGAGCTCCTCAAGGTGGAGCCCACGTGATGTCGCCATGACGGAGTCCATGAAGTTGTCGGTAGCTCCGCTGTCGATGAGCGTGTTTTCGGGGTCTTCTCCTCCTCCGTTTGGCGTTAGGTGTATTAGAAATGCCAGTGATGAATGGGAGGAGAGAGTTACTGTGCGGGTGTCCGTTGTCGATAATGCCATTGCGCGTAGTTTAGTGTCAAGGTCCGGTTTTAGATCTTCGCGATTCAGAGCCCGGGCAAGTCCTGAATCGCCCCCGCGTTTCCCTCTTCTGTCTTGTGATGGAATTCGAAGATATCGTCGCCGATGAGATAGGTGGCTCTGCCCATGGTGTTTGCTGTTGGGCAGTCGCGCATCCAGTGTTCCAGATCACCGCATAGGATGCAGGCCTTGTCTCGAATTCGTTGTTGCTTTACGTCTTCGTCGATCTTCACCCAGGGGCGTGTTGACTTCTTGAACCCGAAGTTGTTGGCTTGTAGGGCCTCTTCGTTATCCCATGCGATTTCTTGGCCTTGCGCCTTACCTTCCTTACCTGAGTCCGGGTCCTGATCATGACTTTCGGCGTTCAAGCGTGCGTTCCTGTTCCCTTGAGCCGTTTGCGGCGTCGAGCGGCTTGCGGGTCCGGCCGAAGGTCCCATCGGAGGTCGTGCGGAGGTGTTGGAGGTGTTCGCATTATTCGCCCAGAGGGGTTTGTAGGACTCTGGATTTTCTATGCGATGTTCCCAGTACCTCCGGTCGGTTTGGGTGACCAGATCTCGGTAACCTTCGTAGGTTTCGGGGCTTGGTGCGATGGCCAGGACGTTAAGGATTCGCTGGGGGAGCGCTTTCCGGAGTGTGAACTGTAGTGCTACCCAGTTCCAGCCTGTTTCGTACGCTTCTTGTTCGAACTTGATGATGAATGCTGTGAACTTTTCCCATTCCTTCATTTTCAGTCGTGAAATGTTGTTCTCGGCTTCCACTCTCGAGTTCGGTATTCCGAAGCGTGATCCTAATTCGTGTACGAATCCTTCCCAATTCGTGAACATTGGGTGTTGGGGGTTGTACGTGAGTTGCAGCCGAAAGTAGTCCATAGCTCCGTCCTTTAAGTAGGAGCTCACGAATGACACCTTCAGGTGATCCTGTTCGTAGGTGATCGCCTTGGCTTGAAACGTTACTAGGCATTCCGTGACGAAGGTTTTCCATCTCCTCGGTTCTTTTCCAGTGAAGGGGTCCGGTTTCCTGATGTCGATTTTCGATTCCAGGTTTAGGAGGTGTCGGTACTGTTCCGGGGTCAGGTTTTGGTTTGGGCCTAAGAGCTGTTGCGGTGGAGGTGGGGGTCGTTGAGGGTTTGCGAATTGGCCTCCTCCCGGATTTCCGGGTGGGCCTCCTCCTCCTCCTCCTCCGTGGCCTCCTCCTCCCCCTCCGGGACCTCCGTGGCCTCCCGGGCCTCCTGGTCCTTGTGGTGGTCCGTATCCTCCGTGACCTCCCCCTCCTCCAGGACCTCCTGTTCCTCCGGGGCCGTTTCCCCAATAACCTCCTCCTCCCCCTCCTGGTCCTCCGGGGCCGTTTCCCCATTGAGTTCCTCTCGGGGTAGGTGGTCCCGAAGATCCCGGAGGTGGTTGGGGCTGTGGAGGTGGTCCGTTGTACTGGGGGTTCGGTCGTCCCCCGGGTATGGGTGGGGCTGGTCCGGGGTTGTAGCCAGTTCTGTATTGTTCGAACTGGGGGAATTGTTGTTGGGTCCCTTGCCTTCCGTCGAGGATGTTTACGTTTTGACCGGGGCCGGGGTCCGCTCCGATTCCACGTCGTTCTCTTGGGGAGATTGGGCGTGGGCCTTGCGGTGACCTCCTGTTCTGATTTGCCAGATGAGGTGGTGTTTGGCGCCAGTCTTCTCGTGCCCTAGGGGGTGCTCCCTCTCTTCTTTCCGAGTTTTCTTCGCGTAGTTCGTAGCTGTGGGCGTACGACAGTGGCGTTGGGATTCCCCGTTCCGACGGAGGTAGGGGAATGTTCTCAGGTTCCCTCGGAGGTACTCCTTCTTGGTTTGCGAAGGTCTTCTGTGGGCCCTGAAAACCCGAATTTGGCCTGGAAAACGGTCCTTCGACAGGGGGTTTCTCTTCGGGGATTCTTTGTAAGTTGTGGGCTCCCCAGAACCCGAACGTCGGAGCTCTTCGAGGGTCTGTCCCTGGTGTGACGGTGGGTTCGAACCCTTCTTGGCTGGGGGGTGCGTTCCCTTGGTTCATCCTCCTGAGTAGAGCCGAAGCTGTCTGCGTATTGACCGTGCTTGTCGCTCGTGGAGGTTCTTCAAATCTAGTTTCGATTCTGGAGGGAACGGGCTCCTGAATTGGCATGTGGAAGGAACGTCCCGCGCTTTGGGGGTCGGAGAATCTTCTTCCCTCGTTGGACGTCTGGATTTCTCCAGCCAGGGCGCGTAACCTTCTTTCGTTTCCCCCCATTTGTAGCAACACCGTCAGTTGTGGGGGTAATCGATGGGCTTCGTGCAGTTGTATGGTCGACAACACAAGGTTGGCCCATTGTTCCGGTGTTCGGGGTTGATGATCCATCCCCATGGTTTCGACTAGGAGCTCGTGCGCTTGTCGTGAAAACTCTTCCCGAGTCATGCGGAGCTCGTAGAGTATTCTTTCGTGGTCTGAACCGTGTAGGAAGGGGTTTTGTTGACGAGCGAAGTGTCCCTGTCCCTCCTCCCGAGCCCTATCCCTCCTCTGGAACATCTCCGGGTGCCTCAACCTTTCGTAGTATGACCCAGGAGTCTGGTTACTTGAAGGCGGAGGTCCGGAGGCCGTTGCGGATGGTGGTAAGGGGGGATAGTTGGGGGTGGCGAGTTGGTAGGACGGGTTGAATACGTTTGAGGGGGTCCGGGGTAGGGGTCGTCGAGGGTCCTGACTGGCTGAGGAAAAGTCCCCCTCGTGTTGGCCTGGTTGGAAAATGTTGTGTTCCAGCCTGGACCTGTTGGTTCCGAAGGTCCCTTGCATCATGTGTCCTGTTGAGGCAGGGGAGGTTTCGAAAGGTGGGGGTGAAGGTCTTCTTTGTGTGAAAGAGGGACCTTCGAAGTTTTGATAGCGGACTGTGGTGTTGGGCTCCACTATCGTCGAGGACATGTCCGGTGGGTGGGGAGACCTCGATATTATGTTAGGACCTTGCGTAGCACGCTGGTTGCGGAGTTATTCCGAGACCACCGAAGCGGACAGGCCTGACGTCGTCAAGGAAGACGGGCTCCGATAGGGTAATCGGAGGTCGTGAGCGTTGACGAGGGTGTTCACCGGAGCTTATTCGAATGAATGAGCACAAGTGATACAATTGCGGAGCCGAGTAAACCGAGAGAGTAAGAGAGAATAAGAAACGGGAACGGGAACTAGTCGTAACAAATGGTAATATCGAGGTAAAGAGTCTGAAAAGAAGTGGTGCCATCATATATGCGGTGGACGTGCGTGGGAAAGCGTAAGTGATTGCGAGTTTAGGGGCGGTCGTGACACAAACATGTTGTGGCGTTGGGGAGTACCATTGATGTGTAGTACGCCAATAGTATCTGGAATGCGTCCGACGAATGTCTCGAAGTTATACTTCAAGCGTTCGTTGGCTTCTCGGTCTGCAGCAAGGCGGTTGCGGCGGACTGAGGCGTTGTGCTTCATTCGTAAGCTACGCTCGTCGGCGGTTTCGCTTGCTGGTTCCTCCTTCAGCGTACCGATGGTAGAGGGCTCTACAGTCTCTTGCATCGGTTCATCGGCAGGCGAGCTAGCGTCGACCAATCGTACATCGTCGACGCGCATCTGCTCGGGCACCGCAAAGGCCTGACGTATCGTAAGTACAATACGTCCAGCATCAATGTGCGGAGGTACGCCAAGAGGAAGGGTACCTCAATAGTGGGGATCACTAGAGGTATTTTGGCGGTGCTTGTGGGCGCAGATCCTATTTCTTGCGCTGGCGCCATGGACTGCACCGATGTGGGTGCGGTCTGAGGACCCTGCGTCCGACTACGCTTGTCGGTATAAGGCATCGCGTTCAGCGATGCGGGGCGCTTACGTAGCGCGCGTTGCAGCTCCTCGGTGATGTGGCGTTTAGCCATAGTTTGCTGGTCAACTTCTCGTTGAAGGCGGTCAATGGTGTCGAGTAGTTGTCCTATCACGACCCTTGCCATTCCATCATGGATAAAGTCGACTACAAAGTCGGGTGCTACTCCGACGGTCTCGAGGCGGTTGAATATACCGTCTGGGTTCGTTCCCATATTAGCATGTGGTGCGTTGCGTGGCGCAGCATGCGTACCTCGAGTATTTCCGTGAGAGTTCGAGGGATTTCCTTCCTTCTCTTCAACGGCTCGTTCACCCCCCTTTGGGCGGTGTGGTTTGTTACCACCACGCTGTTGTGAGGGGCGTCCCATCTCGACGCTTCTGTTCTTAGCATCAGGCAGCTGTCCAGGCTCGAGTTGCCCTGCTCCATGTCCATCGACATCCATTGGAGCATGCAGGCGCTCAACGGCGGGTCCAGGAGCAGGCGTCTCGCCTGTGTTGGAAGGATTCTGTCCTTTGAACGGCTGATAGCTCGGTACCATTGTTGGCTGGTATGCTATCGATCCAAACGACAGTGGAGACTGTGCTTGGTTTTGCGGTTGCGTAGTTTGTTGCGCATGTTGTACGCGAGGTGAATTACTCGTAGCGCTGCGGTTATTGCGACCGCGGCGTCCACGCGTTCCTCCCCCTCTTGAGTTTCCTCGAAAACTCAGTGATTCTTGTCCAGACGACATTAGGTGCGATTTCTAGTGATAGTGGTAGTGCACAAGGGGGCAGAGAGAAAATTTTTCGCTCCCCCGATCGGAGCTCCACTCGATCGAAGTGATCGAGTCCAGCCACGCTGTGGCTGTGTGGCGCACATTGCATGCCACACCTCAGCACAGCTTTGCGAGCTGCGATATACGCTTCACCCCCTGGAGCTCGAGGTATCTATCGAGAGCTGCCAGGGATTTGCAGTGCTCACGCGGCTCCCACATAGTGTCCCCCAGGGACCATCGAACTTGAAATTCAATGGCGCCCTCGGACCACCTATGTCCCAGAATCTCCTCGACGAACCACTCGTGGTCGTCTGGTGCACCAAAGTCGTAAGGCTCTGGGTGCGCTCGATTCGGGAACAGTGCGTCCTCCGTAGCGTAATACAGTCTCAGCACAGACACATGAAACTTCGCGTGTAAGCGGCGCTGCTGAAGCGCGGAAGGCAGTTCCAACGTATAATTTGATGTTTCTGGCTCTGCCTTCAAGACACGATAAGGCCCCACGAACTTGGGGCACAACTTGCGTGCTCTACCCTTTGGAAGATTTAAGTTCTTCGTAGATAGGTAAACTAAATCACCAGTGCTAATCTTAGGATCATCACTCCGGCGTTTATTCGCATTCAGCGCTTGGAATACGCGGGCCTCGATAATAGCATCGTGGGCTTCCGCGAGATTCAAAAGGGCTTGTTCTGCGAACTGGCGAATACCCCGAGGAATCACATTATCACTGCGAATTTCCTTGATCATGGAGGGCATGTATCCGCTGTTGAGTTCGAATGGCGCGTATTTGGTTGTCTCCGATATACTCGCATTAAGTGCGAACTCGGTCATATCTACGCGATCGACCCAGTCTTTCTGGTCGTGGCGCACCACAGTACGGAATATTTGTCCAATACTGTGGTTTGCACGCTCAGTCTGTCCATCCGTTTGAGGATGAAATGATGTGGACATGAGCAGTTTCGATCCAAGGATCTTGTGAAGTTCTCGCCACCATTTGGAGGTGAACTTCGAGTCCCTATCGCTCACGATAGAACTAGGAAGACCATACAGATGAACAATCTCGCGCATGTATATCCAGGACAATTCCGACGCGGTCATGCGCGTATGTACTGGAATTAAATGCACCATGCTCGTCATGCGGCACATAATAACCCACAGGTAATTATAGCCTTTTGATTCAGGGAATGGGCCTATAAAGTCCGTTCCAATGGAGTCCCATGGTTTAATGGGCACTGGTAGCGGATGTATTTTGCCAGCAGGTTTTTGATTCAAACCCTTGGCTCGCTGACATGACTCACAAGTTTGACAGAACTTGCGAACTTCTGCGGTAATGTGGGCCACCAGTACCAGCGTCGGAGGTATTCCGTGGTACGCTGGGCTCCAAAGTGTCCAACAGACGTATGTGCTTGTTCTATGAGTTGAGTGATCAATTTACGATCACGAGGAACACATAGAACTTCTACGCCGGCTGGATTCGTTGTCCAAATTAACGCATCTCGGTGTGTAAAATACGTGAATTCACCGGGTTTGTCCATTATTACCGTGAACAATTTATCGGTTTTGTAACCTTTCCGTACTACTTCCAGGAATGAAGCATCGCCATTCCGTGGGTGTGGGTCTGGACGCAGCGCAGGTGCGGGCTGTTGAAACAATGCCTCGCCCAACGTTTGTTCGCGTTCTGAAGGAGCCCCATCCGGTTGTTGACCGGTCGAGGATTCAGACTGTACGGTAGGTTGCTGAAACTCTTCCAGAATGGCGGCTTCGATTTCTCGATCCTCACGCCGTTCCTGGAGGCGGCGACTACGCCTCACTTCCACGTCCTGCATGGCTCGAATTTCAATAACTCGTTCAGCCACTTCTTGCAGTCGTGAAGGTGGGAGATCCTCTCCGTCTGGATCTATTCGCGCGTCAGCGCGTACATAGTCGTTGACGCTCTGCACCTCATTAGGTGCGTCTCCTTCAAAGTAGCGGGATAAGCAATCAGCTACTTTGTTCAGTTCTCCTTTTACATATGTAATGTCAAAGGTGAACCGAGACATATAATCGTTCCAGCGTCTTTGACGCGGTGACAGATTTACTTGAGTTTTGAAGAACTCTAGCGCTTTGTGGTCTGTGATTACATGAATATTGTAACCAACCAATTTATCTTCCCATTTTAATAGGGCTTCTAGAATCGCAAGAGTTTCGAGCTCGTGTACAGCATAATTTTGCTGAGCGCTCGTGAACTTCTTCGACATGAACCCAGTGGGCCGACATGTCTGCCAAGTGGGTCCTTGGCCGTACATGGCTCCGACGCCGGTCTTCGAGGCATCGCATATAAGCCATATAGGGTCTTTATTCTTAACGTCTATAGGCTGTATGACTGGTGTCCTACAACATATTTGTTTTATCATTTGAAAACACCGATCATGGATCGGTCTCCAATGAAACGGCAACCTGTTTTGCATCATGGACATGAGGGGTCCCGTATACGCAGTAATATCAGGTAGGAAGTTACCCAAGTAATTTACTAGTCCGACGAACCACTGAATATCATTCACATACAGACACTACACTGTAATGTGACCAACGCTCTAGCGGGCCTATACAGTGTACCGTAGTTGACGCATGCAGCGGGTCCTCTGTGCTGTAGCGGACGTCTTTACAGTGTGTGGTTATTAACGAAGTAGCGGACTCAATACACTGTATCGTGATTTACTGCAGCAGCGGGCTCTCTACACGCACAGACAGCCATGGGACCTGTGGCCAAACCGTCCGGGTATATTGTACGGAATTCACGGCCGGATTCCGGGTTGGGTAGTGCACGGAAACTCTGGCAGGATGTGCACGGGAACTACGGCTGAACGTGTACGGAAACCACGTTCAGAAGCCGGATTGAGTACTGGACGGAAACCACAGCAGCGGGTGCACGGAAATTGCGGCCGATATCCGGATCGGATAGTGCACGCATTGTACAGCAACAATCCGGATCCGGATAGTGCAGGGGAACTGCACGGGAATGGCACGAGCAGTTCCAAAATCACGCCCGAAACCCGGAATGAGTACTGCACGGAAAGTAAAGCAGCAGGTGCACGGAAATTCTGGCCGATATCCGGAGCGGATTGTGGACGGGTAGTACAGCAACAATCCGGATCCGGATAATGCAGGGGAACTGCACGGGAACAGCACGAGCAGTTCCGAAATCACGCCCGAAACCCGGATTGAGTACTACACGGAAACTAGAGCAGCGGGTGCATGGAAAATCTGGCTGAAGTCCGGATCGGATAGTGCACGGATAGTACGGAAACAATCCAGATCCGGATAGTGCAGGGGAACTGCACGGGAATGGCACGAGCAGTTCCAAAATCACGCCCGAAACCCGGAATGAGTACTGCACAGAAAGTAAAGCAGCAGGTGCACGGAAATTCTGGCCGATATCCGGAGCGGATTGTGGACGGGTAGTACAGCAACAATCCGGATCCGGATAATGCAGGGGAACTGCACGGGAACAGCACGAGCAGTTCCGAAATCACGCCCGAAACCCGGATTGAGTACTACACGGAAACTAGAGCAGCGGGTGCATGGAAAATCTGGCTGAAGTCCGGATCGGATAGTGCACGGATAGTACGGAAACAATCCAGATCCGGATAGTGCAGGGGAACTGCACGGGAATGGCACGAGCAGTTCCAAAATCACGCCCGAAACCCGGAATGAGTACTGCACAGAAAGTAAAGCAGCAGGTGCACGGAAATTCTGGCTGATATCCGGATCGGATTGTGGACGGGTAGTACAGCAACAATCCGGATCCGGATAGTGCAGGGGAACTGCACGGGAACTGCACGAGCAGTTCCGAAATCACGCCCGAAACCCGGATTGAGTACTACACGGAAACTAGAGCAGTGGGTGCATGGAAAATCTGGCTGAAGTCCGGATCGGACTGTGCACGGGTAGTTCAGCAACAATCCAGATCCGGATAGTGCACGGAATCTCTGGCAGGATGTGCACAGAAACTACGGCTGAACGTGCATGGAAACTACGTTCAAATCCTGGATTGAGTACTGCACGGAAAGTAAAGCAGCAGGTGCAAGGAAATTCTGACTAATATCCGCATTGAATAGTGCACAAATAATACAGCAACACCACAGATTGGATAGCACACAGGACCTACAGAAGGTGCATAGAAACAATAGCTGGGAGCTGACTCGGATTGTGCACAGAATCTCTTGCACAGAGTGCACAAAGAACCTACAGCAGGGGGCCTTTTGCTGCCCTTCCCATACTCACTTTACTTTCCAATGTGGGTTTCCATCTCAGGCCCTCAATGTGTGGTGTTTCTGCACACAATTGTGATGCACAATAATGAATTGTGCACACTGGCTAAGTCTGCCTGGTCAGTAGGTAAACTGCGGAAACATTATCTGATCACTTCTACTGCAACATCTCTCAATCCCTGCCAAGTTTGCACAGTTATTTTCTATTGTAATTGAGAGAAACAATGTTCTGAAGTAGAAAGTGGATTGAAACTGGATGGCACAGCACAAACCCACAGGACAAAAGTATTGAAAGCTGCAGCATTAAATGCATGGAAGTTCCCAAGAATCATGGCAAATAGAATGCAGAAGTCGCATGGAAGTAATGGTACCAACATGCAATGGGTCAACAAAAGCAGGACAGGCATGCACAGACAATGCACAGAAGCTGAGACTTACAATGGAAAGTGAATAGAAGCCATGGACATTAATGTTGACTGTAATTTCAGAGCACCTACTGTTGGATGCCTTGGTCAGGTTGTTGCTGTACCATCTATATACTATCTAATCTGGATATCAGCTTGAGTATCTATGCAACTGCTGCTGTAGTTGCTGTGTGGTACACAATCTAAGTTCTGGGCATGATTTCTGTATCTCTTTTCCATGCAGTTCTATTGCACTATTCAATCCGGATTGTTGCTGCACTATCCGCACACTATCCGGTCCGGATATTGGCCAGAATCGCTGTGCACACACTGCTTTACTTTCCGTGCAGCACTCAATCCGGGTTTCTGGCATGATTTCGGAACTGCTCGTGCAACAGTTTCCATGCAGTTCTCCTGCAATATCCAATCCGGATTGTTTCCGTACTATCCGTGCACTATCCGATCCGGACTTCAGCCGGAATTTCCGCGCACCCGCGGCTTTACTTTCTGTGCAGTACTCAATCCAGGTTTTGGGCACAATTTCTGCATACCTTGTGCCTCAATTTGCGTGCAGTTCCGCTGCACTATCCAATCCGGATTGTTTCCGTACTATCCATGCACTATCCGATCCGGACTTCAGCCATAATTTCTGTGCACCTGCTGCTTTACCTTCTGTGCAGTACTCAATCCAGGTTTCGGGCGTGATTTCGGAACTGCTTGTGCAACAGTTTCCGTGCAGTTTCCCTGCACTATCCGGATCCGGACTGTTGCTGAGCTGCCCGTTCACAATCCGATCCGGATATCGGCCGGAATTTGCATGCACCTGCTGCTCTAGTTTCCGTGCAGTACTCAATCCGGGTTTCGGGTGAGATTTCAGAACTGCTCGTGCATTGCGTGCAGTTCTGCTGCACTATCCAATCCGGATTGTTTCTGTACTATCCGTGCACTATCCGATCCGGACTTCAGCCATAATTTCTGTGCACCCGCTGCTTTACTTTCCGTGCAGCACTCAATCCGGGTTTTGGGTGTGATTTCAGAACTGCTCGTGCAACAGTTTCCGTGCAGTTTCCCTGCACTATCCAGATCCGGACTGTTGCTGAGCTACCCGTCCACAATCCGATCTGGATATCGGCCGGAATTTTCGTGCACCTGCTGCTTTACCTTCTGTGCAGTACTCAATTCAGGTTTCGGGCGTGATTTCGGAACTGCTCGTGCAACAGTTTCCGTGCAGTTCCCCTGCACTATCCGGATCCGGACTGTTGCTGAGCTCCCCGTGCACAATCCGATCCGGATATCGGCCGGAATTTTCGTGCACCCGCTGCTGTGGTTTCCGTCCAGTACTCAATCTGAATCCAGGATTTGAATGTAGTTTCCGTGCACATTCAGCTGTAGTTTCTGTGCACATCCTGCCAGAGTTTCCGTGCACTATCCGGATCCGGATTGTTGCTGAACTACCCGTGCACAGTCCGGTCCAGATATCAGCCGGAATTTTTGTGCACCCGCTGCTTTACTTTCCGTGCAGTACTCAATCTGGGTTTTGGGCATGACTTCGAAACTGCTCATGCAACAGTTTCAGTGCAGGTCCCCTGCACTATCCAGATCCGGACTGTTGCTGAGCTACCCGTGCACAATCCGGTCCGGGTATCGGTCGGAATTTCCATGCACCCGCTGCTTTACTTTCCGTCCAGTACTCAATCTGGGTTTCGGGTGTGATTTTCGGAACTGCTCGTGCCATTCCCGTGCAGTTCCCCTGCACTATCCGGATCTGGATTGTTTCCGTTCTATCCGTGCACTATCCGATCCGGACTTCAGCCAGATTTTCCATGCACCCGCTGCTCTAGTTTCCGTGTAGTACTCAATCCGGGTTTCGGGCGAGATTTCGGAACTGCTCGTGCCATTCCCGTGCAGTTCCCCTGCACTATCCGGATCCGGATTGTTGCTGTACTACCCGTGCACAATCCGGTCCGGATATCGGCCGGAATTTCTGTGCACCCGCTGCTTTCCTTTCCGTGCAGCACTCAATCCGGGTTTCGGGCGTGATTTCAGAACTGCTCGTGCAACAGTTTCCGTGCAGTTCCCCTGCACTATCCGGATCCGGACTGTTGCTGAGCTACCCGTCCACAATCCGATCCGGATATCGGCTGGAATTTCCGTGCACCCGCTGCTGTGGCTTCCGTCCAGTACTCAATCCGGGTTTCGGGCATGATTTCGGAACTGCTCGTGCAACAGTTTCCATGCATTTCCCCTGCACTATCCGGATCTGGACTGTTGCTGAGCTACCCGTGCACAATCCGATCCAGATATCGGCCAGAATTTTCGTGCACCCGCTGCTGTGGTTTCTGTCCAGTACTCAATCCGGGTTTTGAACGTGGTTTCCGTGCACATTCAGCCATAGTTTCCGTGCACATTCAGCCAGAGTTTCCGTGCACTATGCGACCCGGAATCCGGCCGTGAATTCCGTACAATATACCCGGACGGTTTGGCTACAGGCCCCATGGCTCTCTGTGGGTATAGAGAGCCCACTGCTGCAGTAAACCACAATACAGTGTATTGCGTCCGCTACTTCGTTAACAACCACACACTGTACAGAGGTCCGCTACAGCACAGAGGACCCGCTGGATGCGTCAACTACGGTACACTGTATAGGCCCGCTAGAGCGTTGGTCACATTACATTGTAGTGCCCTGCCCTGTATCATTATATGATCGCGGTGTTCGCCATTCGCGTATGCGGCTTAGTTTATCGACATCAGGGTGTATACCGCGATCGTCGATAATGTGTCCAAGGCAATCAACGCGTTCAGCGTATAATTCGCATTTCTTCCATTTCAGATACAAAGAAGCAGCTCTGAGTCTCTCGAATACTATTTGTAGGTGTTTCTCATGCTCTTCTATCGATTCTGAAAAGATAAAGACATCATCCAGGTAGACGTGCATGAATCGACCAATCAAATCGCGAAAGGTTGATGTCATAAGTCTCTGGAATGTGGCAGGTGCGTTGCAGTCACCTATCTGCATTATATTGCTGACATAGGTGCCGGCGATAGTTGCAAAGGCCGTTTTATGTACATCCTCTGGTCGTATACGCACTTGCTCATAGGCGTCGGTTAGATCAATTTTTGATCTAATCTTTGCCCGTGCCACATCTTCCCGAATAATTTCTTGATCGGGTAGTGGTGTCATGTCTTTCACGGTGTTATCGTTTCGTTGACGTGCATCTAGTGCAGTTCGTAGCGAACCATCTTTCTTCGGTATGCACAGTAGTGGGGCTGCTTGGCTGACGGACCGTGGATCCCACCACTTAGCATCCACATAGCGGTTTATCTTCGCGTGGAATTCTTCTCTCAGCGAATTTGGGCACCGCGGTAAGTGATAGTGATACCGTGCATTCTCATCGATTAAATGAATCTCATGGTTAACTTCCCTCCACGGTGGTAACGTGTTAGGAGTTCCGTTCACCATATCTTGGAATTCATCATGCCATTGCTGACGTAGGCGGGGATAATCTTCAGTAGTGAGTTTACTCTTGATTTTTATATTCCCATTCTTTCGTCGCTTCCCTTCCGCGGTTGGTTTCTCATACCTATTGCGGAGGGCTTGTATCCGTTCTTCCGTCTCATCTGGTACTTCCAGTCGTACTTGCCGTGACTGTGGCGTACTTCCTGTAGTACTACCAGCTATTGTCCCGACGTATACTGACGGTTCGGATATCTCGTCTGGGCGCGCATCGCGATATATCTCGCCTTGAGGCGCTTGGACTCGCGTATATGCATGCATGGACACAATTACCTCGTTCCATTCAAATGGCATTCGAGGATCGTACGCCCAATCGACGTGCGGATGTGGTACAGGTCGATCCCAAAATGTTCACTTGGGTTTCTCCTGCGCCACTTGTGGCGACACTTGTGGTTCCGGTAATTTTACCTTCTCCTCAGTGCTATCCAAATTATCGATTTGCGAAGATTTGGGTTCTTTGTGCTGCATTTTGTGTGTTTTGTCTTTCTTTTCATACTCGGTTGACCCTTTCTCCCCCTGAAGAGTATCTATATACTCTTCCTCGCTCATCAGTAGACATGGCGCGTCCGACGGAAGACTATGCATTTTGTGCACCTCTTCCTCTGGAACGTCTTCTACTGTGACTCGTGGGAGTCAATCCCGGGGTTTATCCGTGGTACGATAGCGGCACAGCCGTCCATCAGTATCCCGGAGGTCTACCTTCGTGGCTTCGGTTGATACACCGTTGACCACAACTGTATTCGTCGCGAAATCAAGTATAACTCCATGCTTCCGCATAAACGGTGTACCAATAATCATATCATATCGGTCAAAGTTTGCTATATCGACATACAGCATTTCTTCAGATCCGCGTGTTTTAACTAACGCATCAGACCCAAAGTTCACTGTCGAGCAACTTCCAATCGTTCCCAATTGCAGCGTTATCGGTGCTTCCAACGGATACACGCGCAGTCCCGCTACCTGGGAGAATGCCGGGGTTACGCCCGTAGTTGTACTACCCGAGTCCCATAGTGTCCATGCGTCGTGTCCGCCTACATTGACATATGTGGCCAGACACTCCTTGTCGTCGCGCTTATGCACTGGGCGAGCCTTAGCTACTTTCGATGCGCGAAGATGTACTTTGCGCATCTTTACCTGGCGAGTTTCATCCAACGGTAATTCCGTTATCGCCCTCAGGACTTCAGTCTCGCTGTCTCGGGAGTAGTAGTCATTATCATAGACATCGACCTCAATGAGTTCATCGCTGTCGCTGTCTACCGACGACTCAGGTGGATTATCCGCTTCATTAGCAGAGGTATGTCCACTCTCGTCATCAGCCTCAACCTCCTGATCCATGTCCGAATCATCGTCCTCTTCATCAACTGCAGTCCGAGCTGCTCGTATCTGAGCACGCACGGGGTACGGTTTCTGTTTACATTCTCTCGAGTAATGGCCTTTCTTTCCGCATTTGTAGCAGATGACATCTGCCGCTGGTGACGGATTCGGTGTCGGAGATGAATGCAGTTGGGGGTGTTCCAACTGTCTATTGGGTGGCGCTGTTAGGACTCTGCGTAGCACGTCGGTTACAGATGTACTCTGGAACCACCGAAGCGGACAGGCCTGACGTTCGTCAAGGAAAACGGCCTTCGAAAGGATATTCGGAGGTCGTGAGCGTTGACGAAGGAGTTCACCGGAGCTAATTCGATCGAACGAGCTCAGGTGATACAGGTGTGAAGCCAAGTATATTTGAGAAAGAGAGATAGAAACGAGAACGAGAACAGGAACTGGTCTTAACAAATGGTAATATCGAGGTAAGGTGTCCGAAAAGAAAGTGGTGTCATATATGTACGGCGGACGTGCGTGGGAAAGCGTAGTGGGTGTGACTTTAGGGGTGGTCGTTAGGGACGTTCGTGACATTACCCCCTCCTCAAGCGTCGAGCCACTGAGATGCGGAAAAATGTTTGGATACGGGGAGTGTGGCATTTGTTTTTCCTTTTTGATGCGCGCGCGCGGTCACGTGAGGGGCACGTGAGGGCCTCGGTTGTGGGTCCTTGTGGGTGTTTTGAGGATCTCGGAGATCGAAAAGGAGAAAAACTTGGTCGTTTTTCTTCTTCTGTTTCCATTCTGTCGACCTCATGTCGCCTCCTATGCCCCGTGTCGCGTCTCCTCCTCCTAATGCCCCCGCTTTGCGAGATCCGGACGTGGCGCCTTTGATCGACGAAGATCGGTCGCGCGTCGCGTCCTTAGACGCGCCTCAACCCGTTTCCCCGGCGCCCTCTCTCCCTGGGATTGCCACCCTTCTCGATGGGAGTGACGGGGCGGTCCCCGAGTCGTCCCCCGTTCCTCTCCCACCTCCTGTCCCTCGTCTGATCATCTGCCTGCCCATTCGATCCCAACAGATCCGTCGCCCTCGTTCCACCACTCCCGAGGCCGATTTCGAGTTTGCTAGTGACCCTGTGTCGCGTCCGGCGGCGACTTCGTTGTCGTGGGGGCCCCTCTTCACTGATGCAATTTTGGCGGAGGTGTTGCGTACCGCTGTGCGGGTTCCTCCCTCCTTGGCGTGGTGTGAGGCGCATGAGCCGGTATGTCGCCCTTCTTCTGCAATCGAGTCCAGCGTTTCAGCTGATTCCTTTTTGGGGTCTTCGTTAGTGTGATCGGTGTCGGACGCATCGGCTGTCTTGTCGATTTCAGGAGGTTTGTCTTCGCGGGACCCTGCCCTGTGTTGAGTGTTGTGCAGCGCATTCCCTGTGCTCGCTTTCGTTGGACCATGGCCTAGAGGTGGCAGCTAGGCAGTTGGGAATTCCGTTGGAGTGGCTTCGCTCTCGCGCCGAGGGTTTTACTTTCTCCCGCCCTGGCGTTGCGATGTCTTTTACCAGCATCCGTCGCGCCCTGCGTTTGCCAATCCCGCCTCCTCTTCCCGCCGCCTCTTCGTCCGTTGTAGGGACTGGTGCCGTTTCACTTCCTCCTGCTCCCCCTCCTCGTGCTATTTTCCGTGGTACGCGAGGTCAGGGACGAAGGTCTGTGCCTGTCGGTCGTGGGGGTGCGCGCTTGTCTGTTCCGGAGGCGCGCCCTTCGCCTATGCCTGGTTATTCTCCTCCCCCCTCCGATAGCTCGGTTTCCCCTTTCCCTGTTCGTCGTCTTGGGGCCGCCATGCGTGCCGCTTCTCCGGATTCTCCCATCGTCGGGCCCTCGGAGCCTCTCTTTTTAAAGAGTTCGTCTGAATCGGTCTCTCCCTCACCGGTTCTGCACCAGGCTTCCCCTCCTGCTATGTTGATGTCGTCCCCCCCCGCTGCTCCTGCCCCTCTTGCTCCTTCGCCTGAGGAGCACCTCCGTCTTCGGCGCCTCTATGACCAGGAGGTCGCGCGTGCGCAGGCTTTGTCCCTCCAGGTAGAGCGTCTCCAGGCCGAGGGCGAACGCAACAAGGGTCGTTTTCGTGGAGTCCTAGCCGAACTCGCCGACGAGCGTGAACGTTTCCTTCATCTGCAGGCGCAGGCATCGAGTGCCGTGGAGGTCGTCGACGTCGATCGTGACGCCGAGGTCGAGGATCTGCGGATGGAGGTTGCGGGTCTTGAGGATGAGGTTGCGGGTCTGAAGGGGCACGTCGTCCATCTCCAGGAGGTTCGGGACTATTGGCGTGGTCATGCCTTGGACCTTCGCGTTCGCACCGATGGTGAGTCTTTCTTTTGTCTTCTTTCGTTCTCTTTTTTCACCTCCGGAATTTGTTGTAGCCCTTGAGCTTGCGCGTGTTGCTTTCGCATCCGATATGTTTGTTGCGGATGGCGCTCTGCGTCGCGCCCTCGTCGAGATGGAGGCGTCGCCGGTCCGGGGTATCGTCGACGCCGCTCATCAGATTCTTGAGCAGCATTCTCTCCGCGAGCTTTTTCGCCCTCCCGTCGATCCCGAGTCCCCTTTTCCCGCCTTCGAGCATTTCCTTGCTCTTCATCGTCCATTTCTCACTCGTGAAGACGCCCTTGCGGGGTTTGTGTCTCAGTCTCAATTGATCGCCAACGACGAGCAGGACATCGCGTCGATGCTTCCTCTGGAGGTAGGGGTGGTTGGGGAGGTGGGGGTTGGGCGCGAGGACGGTTCCTCTGCCAGTGCAGGTCCCTCCAAGCGTCGTCGCATCGAGTAGACAGTCTTTTTCGCGGTGTCTTGGACTTCCTTCATTTCCTTTTGCCAAATATTTACACCTGAAGTTCGTTTATTTTTTTCTTGGTATCGTTTCTCTTTCGTAATGTTGTTGTCCAGGAGGTACGAATACATATAACACAGTTTGTCTTCTTGAAATGGATTTGCATAATTTTTCGTGATGTGCATGAGTGTTCGTCGAGTCGTTTTAAATCGTGGGGTCCCGTGGCTTTCTTGGGAAAAGTCGGTGGAATTCGAGGGCCATGTCTTTTGCTCCCTCCATATTCTCCGCTGGTTCCCAGGTATCGTCTTCGGGGCCGTACCCTTCCCATCGTACCAAGTAGAGGACGTGTTTCCCTCATGTTCGGGAATCTAGGATTTGTCCCACTTCGTAGTGTTCTTCGCCCTCGACTTTGATCGTCTGCGGAGGTGGTTTTGATCGTCCAGGGAAATTCTCGTGTTCGTGCTTCTCGAGTAACTTGACGTGGAATACGTTGTGAATCCCTTTCAGTGTCGGAGGTAGTTCCAGTCGATACGCATGGCTGGAAATCTTCTGCAGGATTTTGAAGGGGCCCAGTCTCCGGTGGTCTAGCTTTTTGGAGGGGCATATGTTCCCGCAGTCGAGCCATACCTCCGTTCCTACAGCCCAGTCTGGTGTAGGGTCCCGCTTCTTGTCCGCGAATCGTTTGTAGGCTTCGTTTGCGATCTCTATTTCTTTGCGGAGGTAGTCCTGGAGGGTCCGGAGGTCTACGGCTACCTCCTGGGCTTCTTTCGCCGGTATATCTTTTATAGAGATTGTCAAGCGGGGGTGATAACCCTTGTTCGCAAAGAAAGGGGAAACTCCCGTGGTCGAATGGGTCGTATTGTTATACGTGAATTCCGCCAGAGGGAGCTGTGTTCGCCAGTTGGTCTGGAGATAGTTCACGTACATCCGAAGGTATTGTTCCAGTGTCTGATTTACTTGTTCCGTCTGGCCGTCGGTCTCCGGGTGATACGCGGTCGAAAGGTTCGATTTGATGTCCAGGGCTTTACATAGCGAGCTCCAGAAACGGGAGACGAAGAGGGTGCCTCTGTTGGAGATGATGTCATCGGGCAGTCCGTGCTTGGAGAAGACATGTTCCAAGAATAGCTGAGCAAGTTCCTTTGCTGTGTCCGTTGTGTGACAGGGTATGAAGATGCCTTGCTTGGTGAGGCGGCATACTATGACCAGTATGGCGTCGTACCCATCCGATTCCGGTAATTCTACGATGTGGTCCATGGATATGGAGGCCCACGCCCTTCGCCCAATCTGGAGTGGTTTCAATAATCCGTATGGGCTATGGCGTGGGACCTTCGCTCTTTTACAGGTATGACAGCTTCGGACGTATCGAGTGACCTCCTTCCGTAATCCGGGCCAGAAATAAGTCCTCATGATGAGTTGTGTGGTCTTTCTGATCCCTGGATGTCCGCGCAGTTTGTGATCGTGGTGTTGCTGTAGGATGTCGAGTCGTAATCTGGAATGGTCTGGTACATAGATTCTTCCGTCGCGAAGGAGTAGTTTGTGATCATCGGATAGGGAGAATGCGGAGGTCTCTTCTCCGGGTTTGGGTGCATGCCTTTCGAAGAAATCGTCTCGGGGTGCGTTCCAGACATTGTTTAGTAGGAGCTCCTCGTTCAGTATTAGGGCCGCGTTCAATCGTTCGGGGGGTATGATGATGCGGTTGTTGAAGGAGTTGTGATCCTGCTCGAAACCCTTCTTTGGATACACGTCCGCTCTTCGCGTAAGGGCATCTGGCTTCGCTCCCAGTCTTCCGGGTCGATAGTTTATCTGGAAGTCGAAGTTCGCCAGGCATTCCGACCATCGTGCTTGTCTGCGACTGAGTTGTTTGGTCGTGGAGAAGTACTGTAGGTTGTTGTGGTCGGAGTACACTTGAATGCGGTGGGGAGATCCCTCAAGGTAGGCCCTCCATTGTTTAAACGCTTCCACGATTGCTAGGAGCTCCTTGTCATAGATGTCGTAGTTGAGCTCCGCGTCTATCATAGTTCTCGCGTAGAAGGCGACCGGACGTAAGTCTTGTGATGTCTCGTCAAATTGGGAGATGATCCCCACTATGGCGAAGTCGGAGGCATCGCACTCTAGTATCACCGGTAGTTGAGGATCGAAGTGTCGTAGGATGGGTGCGGAGGAGAATGCTTTCTTCAATAGCTCGAAGACTCCTTCGCATTCGGAATCCCATTTCCAGATTGTGTCCTTTTGCGTGAGTTTATTTAACCTCTTCGTTATGCCCGAGTAATTGTCGATAAACCGCCGATAGAAGTTTGCAAAGCCTAGGAAGGATTGGAGTTCTTTGACCTTCGTCGGTCTAGGCCACTTCCGGATCGCGTCGACTTTTCCTGGATCCATCTTTACTCCGCCGGGGGGATACGATGACGCCTAGATATTCGATCTCCGTAGTGTGAAACGTACATTTCTCCGGTTTCGCATGAAGGTTGTGTTTCCGGAGCCTCTCGAGGACTTTCCGAACGTGTCCGTGATGTTCCTCTAAGGTCTCCGAGAAAACCAGAATGTCGTCGAGATAGATCACTACGAACACGTCGTTCATGTCGTGGAAGATGTCGTTCATGAAGTGTTGGAACGTCGCGGGTGAGTTTGTCATGCCGAAGGGCATTACCAGGTATTCGAAAAGTCCATAGCGAGTGCGGAAGGCTGTCTTCCATTCGTGTCCCGGAGCTATGCGGACGTTGTTGTAGCCCACTCGGAGGTCGATCTTCGAGTATACTTTTGCTTTTTGAAGTCGGTCTATGAGGTCTCCGATCAGGGGTAGAGGGTAACGGTTCTTCTTGGTGATCCGATTTAGTCCTCTATAGTCCACGCATAGCCGGAGTGATCCGTCCTTCTTCTTTGCGAACAGTACCGGAGCTCCCGCTGACGAACTCGAAGGTCGGATGAACCCTTTACCGAGCATCTCGTCGATGTAATCCTTCAATGCTTTCAACTCCAGTTCGGACATGTTGTATATCTTTCCGAAAGGAGGGGTAGTGTTTTCGTCGAGTTCCACTGTGTGATCGTAAGGTCGGTGTGGGGGGATGGTTTTCGCTTCGCCCGCTGAGAATACGTCTTCAAAGTCCCTGTACTCCGGAGGTACGACTTCCTCAAAGATTTCCTTTTCTGTCTTTGGTTGCTTGGGTTCGTCGTCGGAGGTGTTATTGGTATGGAGGTGTTCTTCCTGTTCGGTGGGGGAGATGTGTAGTTGGAACGCTGTGGCTCCGTCCCTGATGAGGTTCGCGAATGGCGCCGCTCCGATCAGGCGGATGCTTTGTGTTTCGACATCCTCTTCTCTCTCTCCGGTTTCGTCTTCGACCTCCGTTTCCGGGTTGGTTTCCTCTTCTTCCTGTGTTTCTGTCGTTGGGGACGTTGCGGGTTTCCGTTTGGGGTGGGGTTTGAATTTGGACCTCGGAACGTTTGGAGGGAAGTAGTTGGGTGGAGGTGGTTTTCGGGTGTGTTTCCGTCCCGTTACCTCCTCTGGCGACTCGGTTGTCGGTGTTGGTACTTCCTCTTGGGGTTCGTTAGTGTTTGGGCGGGTATCTTCCTCCTTCATGTTGTCGCTGGAGGTGTCGTTCTGATCGTTGTCGTCGTCCAGGAGGTCCCTGAGGAGGGGTTGTTTTTCCGAAAGGGGGTTGGCTGGTTTCGGAGCTTCGACGTCTTCCTCCTCCTCAAGGGTCACGGTTCCCCATTGCGTCTTCTGGGAAAGCGATATCGCGGCTAGTCCTGCTCCTTGTTCCATGGTCATGGACATTTCCCGCCAGTCGATGTCCGGATTTGCTTCCCGTAACCAAGGTAATCCGAGCACTAATGGTGTGGCTGGATGTAACTGTGTTATGAGGAGGTCGACCTTATACTCTAGTCCGTTCTCGAGTTTGATCGTTTCGGGACTATGGTGTGAAATGGCTCCGCCTCCGCTGGGGTTTCCGTCGAACAGTTGTAGGGTCATGGGGTTGGCGAGAGGTTCCGGCTTCGTACACGAGGATTTTGTTATGAAGTTGCCCGCCGCCCCACTATCAATAAGTGCCCGTAGACGCGTTGCAGATCCCTCCAACTGTACTTCGATCGTGAAGGAGCGAGCCGACCGCGAGGGTAAGCGTTGAGCTCCTGTGTCTGTTGTTGTTGGAGCGACTTCCTTTTTCCTTCGGAGGTCCGGTAGTGATCCTTCGATTTTGCCGTTTGACCCCCGTCGTAGCGTGATGCAGAGGTCTTTCCAATTTATGTGGGGATTGACCTCCTTCAGCCATGATAGTCCCAGTACTATCGTCGCTGTCTCGTGGAGTTTCGTTATGAGGAATCTTATCCTCTGAGTGGTGCCGTCACTGAATTTGACGTCGTTGGTGGTATAGTGTGTGATTTTGCCTGATGCGGAGAGTTCTCCGTCGAATAGGCAGAGGTTTATTGGGGGGTTGAGCTCCTCAAGGTGGAGCCCACGTGATGTCGCCATGACGGAGTCCATGAAGTTGTCGGTAGCTCCGCTGTCAATGAGCGTGTTTTCGGGGTCTTCTCCTCCTCCGTTTGGCGTGAGGTGTATTAGGAATGCCAGTGACGAATGGGAGGAGAGAGTTACTGTGCGGGTGTCCGTTGTCGATAATGCCGTTGCGCGTAGTTTAGTGTCAAGGTCCGGTTTTAGGTCTTCGCGATTCAGAGCCCGGGCAAGTCCTGAATCGCCCCCGCGTTTCCCTCTTCTGTCTTGTGATGGAATTCGAAGATGTCGTCGCCGATGAGGTAGGTGGCTCTGCCCATGGCGTTTGCTGTTGGGCAGTCGCGCATCCAGTGTTCCAGGTCACCGCATAGGATGCAGGCCTTGTCTCGAATTCGTTGTTGCTTTACGTCTTCGTCAATCTTCACCCAGGGGCGTGTTGACTTCTTGAAACCAAAGTTGTTGGCTTGTAGGGCCTCCTCGTCGTCCCATGCGATTTCCTGGTCTTGCGCCTTACCTTCCCTACCTGAGTCCGGGTCCTGATCATGACTTTCGGCGTTCAAGCGTGCGTTCCTGTTCCCTTGAGCCGTTTGCGGCGTCGTGCGGCTTGCGGGTCCGGCCGAAGGTCCCATCGGAGGTTGTGCGGAGGTGTTGGGGGTGTTCGCATTATTCGCCCAGAGGGGTTTGTAGGACTCTGGATTTTCTATGCGATGTTCCCAGTACCTCCGATCGATTTGAGTGACCAGATCTCGGTAACCTTCGTAGGTTTCGGGGCTTGGTGCGATGGCCAGGACGTTAAGGATTCGCTGGGGGAGCGCTTTCCGGAGTGTGAACTGTAGTGCTACCCAGTTCCAGCCTGTTTCGTACGCTTCTTGTTCGAACTTGATGATGAATGCTGTGAACTTTTCCCATTCCTTCATTTTCAGTCGTGAAATGTTGTTCTCGGCTTCCACTCTCGAGTTCGGTATTCCGAAGCGTGATCCTAATTCGTGTACGAATCCTTCCCAATTCGTGAACATTGGGTGTTGGGGGTTGTACGTGAGTTGCAGCCGAAAGTAGTCCATAGCTCCGTCCTTTAAGTAGGAGCTCGCGAATGACACCTTCAGGTGATCCTGTTCGTAGGTGATCGCCTTGGCTTGAAACGTTACTAGGCATTCCGTGACGAAGGTTTTCCATCTCCTCGGTTCTTTTCCAGTGAAGGGGTCCGGTTTCCTGATGTCGATTTTCGATTCCAGGTTTAGGAGGTGTCGGTACTGTTCCGGGGTCAGGTTTTGGTTTGGGCCTAAGAGCTGTTGCGGTGGAGGTGGGGGTCGTTGTGGGTTTGCGAATTGGCCTCCTCCCGGATTTCCGGGTGGGCCTCCTCCTCCTCCTCCTCCGTGGCCTCCTCCTCCCCCTCCGGGACCTCCGTGGCCTCCCGGGCCTCCTGGTCCTTGTGGTGGTCCGTATCCTCCGTGACCTCCCCCTCCTCCAGGACCTCCTGTTCCTCCGGGGCCGTTTCCCCAATAACCTCCTCCTCCCCCTCCTGGTCCTCCGGGGCCGTTTCCCCATTGAGTTCCTCTCGGGGTAGGTGGTCCCGAAGATCCCGGAGGTGGTTGGGGCTGTGGAGGTGGTCCGTTGTACTGGGGGTTCGGTCGTCCGCCGGGTATGGGTGGGGCTGGTCCGGGGTTGTAGCCAGTTCTGTATTGTTCGAACTGGGGGAATTGTTGTTGGGTCCCTTGCCTTCCGTCGAGGATATTTACGTTTTGACCGGGGCCGGGGTCCGCTCCGATTCCACGTCGTTCTCTTGGGGAGATTGGGCGTGGGCCTTGCGGTGACCTCCTGTTCTGATTTGCCAGATGAGGTGGTGTTTGGCGCCAGTCTTCTCGTGCCCTAGGGGGTGCTCCCTCTCTTCTTTCCGAGTTTTCTTCGCGTAGTTCGTAGCTGTGGGCGTACGACAGTGGCGTTGGGATTCCCCGTTCCGACGGAGGTAGGGGAATGTTCTCAGGTTCCCTCGGAGGTACTCCTTCTTGGTTTGCGAAGGTCCTCTGTGGGCCCTGAAAACCCGAATTTGGCCTGGAAAACGGTCCTTCGACAGGGGGGTTCTCTTCGGGGATTCTTTGTAAATTGTGGGCTCCCCAGAACCCGAACGTCGGAGCTCTTCGAGCGTCTGTCCCTGGTGTGACGGTGGGTTCGAACCCTTCTTGGCTGGGGGGAGCGTTCCCTTGGTTCATTCTCCTGAGTAGAGCCGAAGCTGTCTGCGTATTGACCGTGCTTGTCGCTCGTGGAGGTTCTTCG
Organism: Tricholomella constricta; assembly: GCA_013368375.1. NCBI lineage: Eukaryota > Fungi > Basidiomycota > Agaricomycetes > Agaricales > Lyophyllaceae > Tricholomella > Tricholomella constricta. The sequence goes on along the minus strand of JAACJP010000007.1, from coordinate 312,362 downwards.
AATCTAGTTTTGATTCTGGAGGGAACGGGCTCCTGAATTGGCATGTGGAAGGAACGTCCCGCGCTTTGGGGGTCGTGTTAGGACTCTGTGTAGCACGCCGGTTACAGAAGTGTTCTGGAACCACCGAAGCGGACAGGCCTGACGTTCGTTGAGGAAGACGGCCTTCGAATAGGATATCCGGAGGTCGTGAGCGTCGACGAAGGCGTTCACGAGAGCGTTTACGAGAACGTGTGAAGCTCAAGAGATACGAGTGAAAGAAACAGAATAGATTGAGAGTGGAAAAGAAACCGAGAACAGAGACTAGTCGTAACAATAAGCAATATCGAGGTAAGGTGTCAAAGAAGAAAGTGGTGTCATATATGTACCGCGGACGTGCGTGGGAAAGCGTAGAAGGTGGGTAGTTTAGGGGTGGTCGATTAGGGACGGTCGTGACATTACCCCCTCTTCAAGCGTCGAGCCACTGAGACGCGGGGCAGCTTTTCGAATGCAAGGAGAGTAAAGTTTTTTGTGTTTTTGTTCTCGCGTGTGCGTGGTCACGTGAGGGGCACGTGCGGTCTAGATTGTTTGTGGGTCCTTGTGGGTGTTTTGAGGATCTCGGAGACCGAATAGAGAAAATTCCAGTTGTTTTTTCCTCTTCCAATCCTCACTTCTCTTCATGTCGAGGTCCCACCAAGATTCCGCGTCCTCTGCCTCCGCTGCCCGAATTTTACACGATGAGGAATTGGCGCGCTTGTCCGCTGAAGATCGAGCGCGCGTCGCGTTCTTGGGCGTGCCCCAACCTGCTTCTCCCACCTCCTCTCTGCCTGAGATCGTCACTCTTATCGATGGGGGCGTTTCGACGATCCCTGACTCTTCCCCTGCTCCCTCTACGCCCCCCGTCCCTCGTCTCACCATCCGTCTTCCTAACCGATCTCGACAAATCCGGCGTCCTCGTTCCGTCACTCCTGAGGCCGAGTTTGAACTGGCTAGTGATCCTGTATCGCGTCCGGCGGCCACCTCCTTATCCTGGGGGTCGTTGTTGACGGATGCGATTTTGGCGGAGGTGTTGCGTACCGCTGTGCGGGTTCCTCCCTCCTTGGCATGGTGTGAGGCGCATGCGCCGGTAAGTGTCGCCCTCCTTCTGTGATCGAGTCGATCGCTTTAGCTGATTCCGTTTTGGGTTCTTCGTTAGTGCGATCGTTGTCGGGGGCGTCAGCAGCCTTGTCAATTTCAGGAGGTCCGTCTTCGCGGGACCCTGCCTTGTGTTGATTGTCGTGCGGCGCACTCCTTGTGCTCGCTTTCGCTCGATCATGGCCTAGAAGTGGCGGCTAGGCAGTTGGGCATCCCCTTGGCGTGGCTTCAATCCCGTGTCGAAGGGTTCACTTTTTCTCGTACTGGTGTCGCGATGTCCTTCGACGCCATCCGTCGCGTCTTGCGTGTGGCGCCGCCTTCTTTTCGAAACTCCCTTGTCTCCGTGCCCTCTGCGGAGGTCCTTTCCCTGACTTCGTCTTCTGGTGATGAGGCCGCCATGAGCGTTAGCCGTGTTTCGCCTCCACGCGCCATTTTTCGAGGTACCCGAGGGCAGGGTCGAAAATTAGTGTCTGTTAGTCGTGGGGGTGGGCGATCTGGTCTGCAGGGGCTGGGGAGGCGGCCTTCGTCCGTGTCTCGTTCCCCTTCCCTTTCTCCCGCGGCGCCGACTTCTCCTCTTTTGGCCCCTCCTTTGTCGGGCGCTACGCGCGCGGTGTCCCCCGATACTCCCCCTGTCGAGCCTCTCTTTTTAAAGGGCTCGTCTGTTTCGAATTCTCCAACGCCAGCTCTTCCAGCTCTACAGTCTTGCCCTCCCTCCATGTTGTTGTCGTCCCCCCTCGCTACCCCTGCTCCTTCTGTTCCTTCACCGGAGGCGTTCCTCCGTCTCCAGCGTCTCTACGACCAGGAGGTCGCGCGTGCTCAGGCCCTTTCATCCCAGGTCGAGCGTCTCGAGGCCGAGGGTGAACGCCACAAAGGTCGTTTTCACGGAGTCCTATCCCAACTCGCCGACGAGCGTGAACGTCTTCTTCATCTGCAGGCGCAGACATCGCGTGCCGTGGAGGTCGTCGATGTCGATCGTGACATTGAGGTCGAGGATCTGCGGATGCAGGTTGCGGGTTTTGAGGATGAGGTCGCTGGTTTACAGGGGCACGTTGTCCATTTGCAGGAGGTCCGGGACTTTTGGCGTGGTCATGCTTTGGACCTTCGCCTTCGCGTCGATGGTGAGTTCTCTTCCATTCCCTTTGTTTTCTCTTTCCCTCTTTCTGAAAACTGTCCTAGCCCTTGACCTCACGCATACCGCCTTCGCGTCCGACATGTTCATCGCGGATGGTGCTCTGCGTCGCGCCCTCGTCGAGCTGGATGTGTCGCCAGTTCGAAGTATCATCGATGGCGCCCACAAGATTCTGGAGCGGCACTCGCTCCTTGAGCTTTTCCGTCCTCCTGTCGATCCCGAGGTTCCTTTCCCTGCGTTTGAGCACCTCCTTGCTCTTCACCGCGCCTCACTCACTCGTGAAGACGCTCTCGCCGAGTTCGTATCCCGGTCGCAGTTGATTGCCGATGACGAGCGGGATATCGCATCGATGCGTCCTCTGGAGGTAGGGTTGATTGGGGAGGTGGGGGTTGTGGGCGGGGAGGGTTCTTCTGCTAGTGCAGGTCCCTCTAAGCGTCGGCGCATTGAGTAGTCTGTTCCTTCGGCGGTGTCTTGGTCTCGTGCATTTTATTTTGCTCAATATTTACAGTTTGAAGTTCGTTAGTTTTTCTTGATATTTTTTTTTTTTTTTTCTTCTTGTGATGTTGTTGTCTTGGTGGTCGGTGTACATATAGAACAGAGTTCGTCTCCTTGGGAGATTTGCATGATTTTCGTGATGTGCGTGAGTGTTCGTTAAATCGTGGGGTCCCGTGGCTTTCTTGGGAAAAGTCGGTGGAACTCGAGGGCCATGTCTTTTGCTCCTTCTATATTCTCTGCTGGTTCCCATGTGTCGTCTTCGGGGCCGTACCCTTCCCATCGTACCAAGTAAAAGACGCGCCTCCCTCGTGTCCTGGAGTCTAGGATTTGTCCTACTTCATAGTGCTCTTCGCCCTCGACTTCGATCGTCTGCGGAGGTGGCTTTGACCTTCCTGGGAAGTTCTCGTGTTTGTGTTCTTCGAGTAATTTGACGTGGAAAACATTGTGAATTCCCTTCAATGCCGGAGGTAGTTCCAGACGGTACGCGTGGCTGGAGATCTTCTGTAGGATTTTGAAGGGGCCCAGTCTCAGGTGGTCCAGCTTTTTGGAGGGGCGTTTCGTTTTGATATTCCGGCAGTCAAGCCATACCTCCGTTCCTACGGCCCAGTCTGGTGTAGGGTCCCGTTTCTTGTCCGCGAATCGTTTGTAGGCTTCGTTTGCGATCTCTATCTCTTGGCGGAGGTAGTCCTGGAGGGTCCGGAGGTCGACGGCTACCTCCTGGGCTTCCCTTGCCGGTATGTCTTTTATAGAGATTGTCAGGCGGGGGTGATAGCCTTTGTTCGCAAAGAAAGGAGAGACTCCCGTGGTTGAATGGGTCGTATTGTTATACGTGAATTCCGCCAGCGGGAGCTGTGTTCGCCAGTTGGTCTGGAGGTAGTTCACGTACATCCGGAGGTACTGTTCCAGTGTCTGATTTACTCGTTCCGTCTGGCCGTCGGTCTCCGGGTGATACGCGGTCGAAAGGTTCGATTTGATGTCCAGGGCTTTGCACAGCGAGCTCCAAAAACGGGAGACGAAGAGAGTGCCTCTGTCGGAGATGATGTCATCGGGTAATCCGTGCTTGGAGAAGACGTGTTCTAGGAACAGTTGTGCGAGCTCCTTCGCTGTGTCCGTTGTGTGACAGGGTATGAAGATGCCTTGTTTTGTGAGGCGGCATACTACGACCAAGATGGCGTCGTACCCATCCGATTCCGGTAATTCCACGATGTGGTCCATAGATATGGAGGCCCACGCCCGTCGTCCGATCTGAAGCGGTTTCAGCAATCCATATGGGCTGTGGCGCGGGACCTTCGCTCTTTTGCAAGTGTGGCAACTTCGGATGTATCGGGTGACCTCCTTCCGTAATCCGGGCCAGAAATAAGTCCTCATGATGAGTTGTGTGGTCTTTCTGATTCCTGGATGTCCACGTAGTTTGTGATCGTGATGTTGCTGCAGGATGTCGAGGCGTAACCTGGAATGGTTCGGTACGTAGATTCTTCCGTCGCGAAGGAGTAGTTTGTGGTCGTCGGATAGTGAGAACGCGGAGGACTCGTCTCCAGGTTTGGGTGCGTATTTCTCGAAGAAGTCATCTCGGGGTGCATTACGAACGTTGTTCAACAGGAGTTGTTCGTTTAGAATTAGGGATGCGTTCAACCGTTCGGGGGGTATGATGATGCGGTTATTGAACGAATTATGATCCTGTTCGAAACCCTTCTTAGGATATACGTCCGCTCGTCGTGTGAGGGCATCTGGCTTCGCTCCTAGTCTTCCCGGTCTGTAGTTTATTTGGAAGTCGAAGTTCGCCAGGCATTCCGACCATCGTGCTTGTCTGCGACTGAGTTGCTTGGTCGTGGAGAAGTACTGTAGGTTGTTGTGGTCGGAGTACACTTGAATGCGGTGGGGGGATCCCTCGAGGTAGGCTCTCCATTGTTTAAACGCTTCAACGATCGCTAGGAGCTCCTTATCGTAGATGTCATAGTTGAGCTCCGCGTCTATCATGGTTCTCGCATAGAAGGCGACGGGACGTAGGTCTTGCGATGTCTCGTCGAATTGGGAGATGATTCCTGCTATGGCAAAGTCGGAAGCATCGCACTCTAGTATCACCGGTAGTTGAGGATCGAAGTGTCGTAGGATGGGTGCGGAGGAGAATGCTTTCTTCAATAGCTCGAAAACTCCTTCGCATTCGGAATCCCATTTCCAGATTGTGTCCTTTTGCGTGAGTTTGTTTAGTCTCTTCGTTATGCCCGAGTAATTGTCGATAAACCGCCGATAGAAGTTTGCAAAGCCTAGGAAGGATTGGAGTTCTTTGACCTTCGTCGGTCTAGGCCACTTCCGGATCGCGTCGACTTTTCCTGGATCCATCTTTACTCCGCTAGGGGATACAATGACGCCTAGATACTCGATCTCCGTAGTGTGAAACGTGCATTTCTCCGGTTTCGCATGAAGGTTGTGTTTCCGGAGCCTCTCGAGGACCTTCCGAACATGTCCGTGATGTTCCTCTAAGGTCTCCGAGAAAACCAGAATGTCGTCGAGATAGATCACTACGAACACGTCGTTCATGTCGTGGAAGATGTCGTTCATGAAGTGTTGGAACGTCGCGGGTGAGTTTGTCATGCCGAAGGGCATTACCAGGTATTCGAAAAGTCCATAACGAGTGCGGAAGGCTGTCTTCCATTCGTGTCCCGGAGCTATGCGGACGTTGTTGTAGCCCACTCGGAGGTCGATCTTCGAGTATACTTTTGCTTTTTGAAGTCGGTCTATGAGGTCTCCGATCAGAGGTAGAGGGTAACGGTTCTTCTTGGTGATCCGATTTAATCCTCTATAGTCCACGCATAACCGGAGTGATCCGTCCTTCTTCTTTGCGAACAGTACCGGAGCTCCCGCTGATGAACTCGAAGGTCGGATGAACCCTTTACCGAGCATCTCGTCGATGTAATCCTTCAATGCTTTCAACTCCAGTTCGGACATGTTGTATATCTTTCCGAAGGGAGGGGTAGTGTTTTCGTCGAGTTCCACTGTGTGATCGTAAGGTCGGTGTGGGGGGATGGTTTTCGCTTCGCCCGCTGAGAATACGTCTTCGAAGTCCCTGTACTCCGGAGGTACGACTTCCTCAAAGATTTCCTTTTCTGTCTTTGGTTGTTTGGGTTCGTCGTCGGAGGTGTTATTGGCATGGAGGTGTTCTTCCTTTTCGGTGGGGGAGATGTGTAGTTGGAACGCTGTGGCTCCGTCCCTGATGAGGTTCGCGAATGGCGCCGCTCCGATCAGGCGGATGTTTTGTGTTTCGACATCCTCTTCTCCCTCTCCGGTTTCATCTTCGACCTCCGTTTCCGGGTTGGTTTCCTCTTCTTCCTGTGTTTCTGTCGTTGGGGACGTTGCGGATTTCCGTTTGGGGTGAGGTTTGAATTTGGACCTCGGAACGTTTGGAGGGAAGTAGTTCGGTGGGGGTGGTTTTCGGGTGCGTTTCCGTCCCGTTACCTCCTCTGGCGACTCGGTTGTCGGTGTTGGTACTTCCTCTTGGGGTTCGTTGGTGTTTGGGTGGGTGTCTTCCTCCTTCTTGATGTCGTTGGAGGTGTCGTTCTGGTCGTTATCGTTGTCCAGGATGTCCCTAAGGAGGGGTTGTTTTTCCGAAAGGGGGTTGGCTGGTTTCGGAGCTTCGACGTCTTCCTCCTCCTCAAGGGTCACGGTTCCCCATTGCGTCTTCTGGGAAAGCGATATCGCGGCTAGTCCTGCCCCTTGTTCCATGGTCATGGACATTTCCCGCCAGTCGATGTCCGGATTTGCTTCCCGTAACCAAGGTAATCCAAGCACTACTGGTGTGGCTGGATGTAACTGTGTTATGAGGAGGTCGACCTTATACTCTAGTCCGTTCTCGAGTTTGATCGTTTCGGGACTATGGTGTGAAATGGCTCCGCCTCCGCTGGGGTTTCCGTCGAACAGTTGTAGGGTCATGGGGTTGGCGAGAGGTTCCGGCTTCGTACACGAGGATTTTGTTATGAAGTTGCCCGCCGCCCCACTATCAATAAGTGCCCGTAGACGCGTTGCAGATCCCTCCAACTGTACTTCGATCGTGAAGGAGCGAGCCGACCGCGAGGGTAAGCGTTGAGCTCCTGTACCTGTTGTTGTTGGAGCGACTTCCTTTTTTCTTCGGAGGTCCGGTAGTGATCCTTCGATTTTGCCGTTTGACCCCCGTCGTAGCGTGATGCAGAGGTCTTTCCAATTTATGCGGGGGTTGACCTCCTTCAGCCATGATAGTCCCAGTACTATCGTCGCTGTCTCGTGGAGTTTCGTTATGAGGAATCTTATCCTCTGAGTGGTGCCGTCACTGAATTTGACGTCGTTGGTGGTATAGTGTGTGATTTTGCCTGATGCGGAGGGTTCTCCGTCGAATAGGCAGAGGTTTATTTGGGGGTTGAGCTCCTCGAGGTGGAGCCCACGTGATGTCGCCATGACGGAGTCCATGAAGTTGTCGGTAGCTCCGCTGTCGATGAGCGTGTTTTCGGGGTCTTCTCCTCCTCCGTTTGGCGTGAGGTGTATTAGAAATGCCAGTGACGAATGGGAGGAGAGGGTTACTGTGCGGGTGTCCGTTGTCGATAATGCCGTTGCGCGTAGTTTAGTGTTAAGGTCCGGTTTTAGGTCTTCGCGATTCAGAGCCCGGGCAAGTCCTGAATCGCCCCCGCGTTTCCCTCTTCTGTCTTGTGATGGAATTCGAAGATGTCGTCGCCGATGAGGTAGGTGGCTCTGCCCATGGCGTTTGCTGTTGGGCAGTCGCGCATCCAGTGTTCCAGGTCACCGCATAGGATGCAGGCCTTGTCTCGAATTCGTTGTTGCTTTACGTCTTCGTCGATCTTCACCCAGGGGCGTGTTGACTTCTTGAACCCGAAGTTGTTGGCTTGTAGGGCCTCCTCGTCGTCCCATGCGATTTCCTGGTCTTGCGCCTTACCTTCCCTACCTGAGTCCGGGTCCTGATCATGACTTTCGGCGTTCAAGCGTGCGTTCCTGTTCCCTTGAGCCGTTTGCGGCGTCGTGCGGCTTGCGGGTCCGGCCGAAGGTCCCATCGGAGGTCGTGCGGAGGTGTTGGGGGTGTTCGCGTTATTCGCCCAGAGGGGTTTGTAGGACTCTGGATTTTCTATGCGATGTTCCCAGTACCTCCGATCGATTTGAGTGACCAGATCTCGGTAACCTTCGTAGGTTTCGGGGCTTGGTGCGATGGCCAGGACGTTGAGGATTCGCGGGGGGAGCGCTTTCCGGAGTGTGAACTGCAGCGCTACCCAGTTCCAACCTGTTTCGTACGCTTCTTGTTCGAACTTGACGATGAATGCTGTGAACTTTTCCCAGTCCTTCATTTTCAGTCGCGAAATGTTGTTCTCGGCTTCCACTCTCGAGTTCGGTATTCCGAAGCGTGATCCTAGTTCGTGTACGAATCCTTCCCAATTCGTGAACATTGGGTGTTGGGGGTTGTACGTGAGTTGCAGTCGAAAGTAGTCCATAGCTCCGTCCTTTAAGTAGGAGCTCGCGAATGACACCTTCAGGTGGTCCTGTTCGTAGGTGATCGCCTTGGCTTGAAACGTTACTAGGCATTCCGTGACGAAGGTCTTCCATCTCCTCGGTTCTTTTCCCGTGAAGGGGTCCGGTTTCCTGATGTCGATCTTCGATTCCAGGTTTAGGAGGTGCCGATACTGTTCCGGGGTCAAGTTTTGGTTTGGGCCTAAGAATTGTTGCGGTGGAGGTGGGGGTCGTTGGGGGTTTGCGAAGTGGCCTCCCCCTTGGTTTCCGGGCGGGCCTCCTCCTCCTCCTCCTCCGTGACCTCCCCCTCCCCATCCTGGGCCTCCTCCTCCCCATCCCGGACCTCCGGGGCCTCCAGGGCCTCCTGGTCCTTGTGGTGGTCCGTATCCTCCGTGACCTCCTCCTCCTCCGGGACCTCCTGTTCCCCCGGGACCTCCCCCGCCTCCACCGGGGCCTCCCCCTCCTCCTCCGTAACCTCCTCCTCCCCCTCCTGGTCCTCCGGGACCGTTTCCCCATTGAGATCCTCTCGGGGTAGGTGGTCCCGAAGATCCCGGAGGTGGTTGGGGCTGTGGAGGTGGTCCGTTGTACTGAGGGATTGGTCGTCCGCCGGGTATTGGTGGGGCTGGTCCGCGGTTGTAGTCAGTTCTGTATTGTTCGAACTGGGGGAACTGTTGTTGGGTCCCTTGCCTTCCTTCGAGGATGTTCACATTTTGACCGGGGCTGGGGTCCGCTCCGAGTCCCCGTCGTTCTCTTGGGGAGATGGGACGTGGGCCTTGCGGTGACCTCCTGTTCTGAGTCGCCAGGTGAGGTGGTGTTTGGCGCCAGTCTTCTCGTGCCCTAGGGGGTGCTCCCTCTCTTCTTTCCGAGTTTTCTTCGCGTAGTTCGTAGCTGTGGGCGTACGACAGTGGCGTTGGGATTCCCCGTTCCGACGGAGGTAGGGGAATGTTCTCAGGTTCCCTCGGAGGTACTCCTTCTTGGTTTGCGAAGGTCCCCTGTGGGCCCTGAAAACCCGAATTTGGCCTGGAAAACGGTCCTTCGACAGGGGGGTTCTCTTCGGGGATTCTTTGTAAGTTGTGGGCTCCCCAGAACCCGAACGTCGGAGCTCTTCGAGCGTCTGCCCCTGGTGTGACGGTGGGTTCGAACCCTTCTTGGCTGGGGGGAGCGTTCCCTTGGTTCATCCTCCTGAGTAGAGCCGAAGCTGTCTGCGTATTGACCGTGCTTGTCGCTCGTGGAGGTTCTTCGAATCTAGTTTCGATTCTGGAGGGAACGGGCTCCTGAATTGGCATGTGGAAGGAACGTCCCGCGCTTTGGGGGTCGGAGAATCTTCTTCCCTCGTTGGACGTCTGGATTTCTCCAGCCAGAGCGCGTAACCTTCTTTCGTTTCCCCCCATTTGTAGCAACACCGTCAGTTGTGGGGGTAATCGATGGGCTTCGTGCAGTTGCATGGTCGACAACACGAGGTTGGCCCATTGTTCCGGTGTTCGGGGTTGATGATCCATCCCCATGGTTTCGACTAGGAGCTCGTGCGCTTGTCGTGAAAACTCTTCTCGCGTCATGCGGAGTTCGTAGAGTATCCTTTCGTGGTCTGAACCGTGTAGAAAGGGGTTTTGTTGACGAGCGAACTGTCCCTGTCCCTCCTCTCGTGCCCTATCCCTCCTCTGGAACATCTCCGGGTGCCTCAACCTTTCGTAGTACGATCCGGGAGTCTGGTTACTTGAAAGCGGAGGTCCGGAGGTCGTTGCGGATGGTGGTAAGGGGGGATAGTTGGGGGTGGCGAGTTGGTAAGAGGGGTTGAATACGTTTGAGGGGGTTCGGGGTAGGGGTCGTCGTGGGTCCTGACTGACTGAGGAAAAATCCCCCTCATGTTGGCCAGGTTGGAAGATCTGGTGTTCCAACCTGGACCTGTTGGATCCGAAAGTCCCTTGCATCGGAGGTCCTGTTGAGGCAGGGGAATTTTCGAAAGGTGGTGGTGAAGGTCTCCTTTGAGTGAAGGAAGGACCTTCGAAGTTTTGATAGCGGATGGTTGTGTTGGGCTCCACTATCGTCGAGGACATGTCCGGTGGGTGGGATTACCTCGATATTATGTTAGGACTCTGTGTAGCACGCCGGTTACAGAAGTGTTCTGGAACCACCGAAGCGGACAGGCCTGACGTTCGTTGAGGAAGACGGCCTTCGAATAGGATATCCGGAGGTCGTGAGCGTCGACGAAGGCGTTCACGAGAGCGTTTACGAGAACGTGTGAAGCTCAAGAGATACGAGTGAAAGAAACAGAATAGATTGAGAGTGGAAAAGAAACCGAGAACAGAGACTAGTCGTAACAATAAGCAATATCGAGGTAAGGTGTCAAAGAAGAAAGTGGTGTCATATATGTACCGCGGACGTGCGTGGGAAAGCGTAGAAGGTGGGTAGTTTAGGGGTGGTCGATTAGGGACGGTCGTGACAGGTCGGAGAATCTTCTTCCCTCGTTGGACGTCTGGATTTCTCCAGCCAGAGCGCGTAACCTTCTTTCGTTTCCCCCCATTTGTAGCAAAACCGTCAGTTGTGGGGGTAATCGATGGGCTTCGTGCAGTTGCATGGTCGACAACACGAGGTTGGCCCATTGTTCCGGTGTTCGGGGTTGATGATCCATCCCCATGGTTTCGACTAGGAGTTGTCGTGAAAACTCTTCTCGCGTCATGCGGAGTTCGTAGAGTATCCTTTCGTGGTCTGAACCGTGTAGAAAGGGGTTTTGTTGACGAGCGAACTGTCCCTGTCCCTCCTCTCGAGCCCTATCCCTCCTCTGGAACATCTCCGGGTGCCTCAACCTTTCGTAGTACGACCCGGGAGTCTGGTTACTTGAAAGCGGAGGTCCGGAGGTCGTTGCGGATGGTGGTAAGGGGGGATAGTTGGGGGTGGCGAGTTGGTAAGAGGGGTTGAATACGTTTGAGGGGGTTCGGGGTAGGGGTCGTCGTGGGTCCTGACTGACTGAGGAAAAATCCCCCTCATGTTGGCCAGGTTGGAAGATCTGGTGTTCCAACCTGGACCTGTTGGATCCGAAAGTCCCTTGCATCGGAGGTCCTGTTGAGGCAGGGGAGGTTTCGAAGGGTGGTGGTGAAGGTCTCCTTTGAGTGAAGGAGGGACCTTCGAAGTTTTGATAGCGGATGGTTGTGTTAGGCTCCACTATCGTCGAGGACATGTCCGGTGGGTGGGAGGACCTCGATATTATGTTAGGACTCTGCGTAGCACGTCGGTTACAGATGTACTCTGGAACCACCGAAGCGGACAGGCCTGACGTTCGTCAAGGAAAACGGCCTTCGAAAGGATATTCGGAGGTCATGAGCGTTGACGAAGGAGTTCACCGGAGCTAATTCGATCGAACGAGCTCAGGTGATACAGGTGTGAAGCCAAGTATATTTGAGAAAGAGAGATAGAAACGAGAACGAGAACAGGAACTGGTCTTAACAAATGGTAATATCGAGGTAAGGTGTCCGAAAAGAAAGTGGTGTCATATATGTACGGCGGACGTGCGTGGGAAAGCGTAGTGGGTGTGACTTTAGGGGTGGTCGTTAGGGACGTTCGTGACAGGCGCACCCGAGTTCGGGTCGGGGCGTGCTTGCACTTCCACCTTTCCTCCTCGTCAACGCAGTGGCGTAGCCACCACTCTCGCGTGTAGTCCTCCTGCTAAGGCGGACTTGCGAATGAAAGTGGTACCGATTCGCCCACCTCCGCGGGGCCTCGAAGATGTTACTTCGGGATTCTGGCGCGAACGACGGCATGAGTTTCGAGCAAGGTAGTGCGCAGCTGTCTTAGAGGCAGACCCATACACCTTCGCCTCGGAGACAAACTCATCGACTGTATTTATCTCAGGTGACAATCCACCTTCCTTAATTAGGGCGACGAGCATATCTTTGGGTATACCTTCCAGGAAGGTATCACGCACGGTGTATTCGTCTGGGAACACAGCCATATTTTGTGCGTGGTCCATGAGCTCGTCATAAAACCCTTGAACTCCAATGCTTTCATTATAAGTAGCATCGTAAAAGTCCTCTCGTGCATCCTGCATTGTTGACGGCTGTACAAAGCGATCATACAATCCAAGAATGACGTCTACAAACGTCCAATGGCGTTGACGACGGTTTACATGAACGACGTGGCGCTGGTACCATGTCTTAGCTTCTCCTCTGAGAAACTCTGGTACAACGAGCACGCGTTCACGGTCGCGTTCGTCGCCACCATACTGGCATGCGGCTAAATGAACGCACACGTCCGTTAGCCACCTTTCAAGGTCGCTAACCTTGGTTCCTCCAGCGTATGGAGTTATAGTTTTGGACGCGTCAGATCGCCTCAATTTACTACCCTCGGGAAGTTGCAGGCGTGTACCGAGTTGTTCTTCTAGCAGCGCTTTCAAGCGTACATGCATAGAATCTCGGTATTGTTCCACGGCTTCAGCGACTCCAGGGTTTCGGGAAGTTGACCGCACTTGCGGAGGCATCGAGAACCCACGCCCAGGGGTTTCACTTGATCTACCTGGGTTTCGTGATATAGGGTTCACGACGCTCATTCCCCTACCGCGTCCACGAGCATTGGTAAAATGCATACGAACTATGGGAGTCTCATGAGGAGGTCGATCTCTAGCAAATGTTTGCTGTTGATCACGTCCCTGCAGGTGCTCATCGTAGGGGGCACTCTGCACATTATTGTCCTGTTCGTGAGGTTGTCCAATCGACTCGGAATAAATGCTCTTCATTTGGTCGACGGGCTGACGTCCGATAAAGATCACTCCCTGGTCATCGTAAACTGAATGACCCTGTTGCTGCAAGTCTCGATCCCGCTCGCGCTGGAGGGCGACTCTGTCTGCCCACGAGTCTGCCATTGGGTATCGACGGGATGCATTCCCAGGGACTTGTATCACAGGTGGTAATGTCTCAGTCGTGAACCGTAGTGTTTGAGCAGGCGCAGGCCTTTCCTCAATCGGTTTGATGCCGTCATGTGTTTCATCCACACGATCCTCAATTTTTACAGGCGTGGTGAGCACGGGCCGATGCTGTCGGCTGCTTGTGTTGTTCCTACTGTTGCTTGCGGAGCTTTCGGTGTCGAAGACCTCGATGCTTCCAAGACAGTGGCCATAGCATAGTTATCTATTCCAAAGTGAATGCCTTCGATAACTAGCTTTACAAATTCGATACTGTTCGTATCAGGCTCCGTGTCCATGATCGCACAGTGTACGTAGGCGGAGCCTAGCGCGTTCTCATTCATCTGAGTACGTCGACTAGCGTCTGGGACCATCGACTGGTTTTCTGACCAGTAGAGGTGAACCTGGTGCTTGAGGAGGGGCGAAAACCTGAAGATGTTCAGGGTCCCGTTGTCCGATTCTGCCGTCGAGCTGACAGGCGATAATGCCCGTCGTCAAAGGTACGCACTCGTAACCGACTGGTTATCCATGTTGGCGTGTACCGGGGCTTGTACCGAAGACTGTGGCGCAGCAGTGGGGGCCGGGGAGGCGGCGTACGCGGCGTACACTTGTTGTAGAGCCAATCGTACGGGGCCATCGTCCGATGCATGTCTAAGACTCGCATCTTCAGCAGTTTCAACCCCCAGAGTGCCTAACCTTGCAGCTGGGCGCTCTGTGGCATGCATTGATAGTAGCTCCAGGCTACTTACCGCTGTTGGTCCCTCTGCTGCTGCTACACCTTGCCCGACTTCGCCCGAACGACGTTGAGGCGGCACATAGGCTATAGGAGGTCGCGGTACTGGCGGGTCGACGATAGATTGTATCGTTGGTGTGTTTTCAGAGCTGGTAGCGCTCGGTGGCGCTCGGTTTGGATCCATCGCAGATAGATCTTCGTTTCAGGGTTGTGGTGATGGTGATGGCGCTGATAAGCGAGTCGACGTCGAAGATAGAGAGCAGTTAAGCAGATAGCAAAGCTGGGTAGCTTAAAAAAGTGTAACGGTTGTACGGGGTTGGGGGATCCTTGCGAGACACCAGACACGTTAAGCTAGACCAATCTGTGGGATTCTGCTAAGTACGTGTACAGGGTGAAGGTGCAAAGGATTATCTAAGCATAAACTGTACAAGACATTTATATACGCATAACAAAGATGGTCGTGCATTACCAGAAGGTAATGCCAAACAGGTCGCATCTCAATATAGACGTATTGTAACGCGCTGTCGTTACAATTCTCCAGGAAGTGCTAAACCCTGAAGAACTTGAGTGGCAACACAATGAATTGGATGAAAGTTACAAGCACAGTGTCCAAGGTGCAAAAAAAGGTCTTTACAGACTCTAAACAGGGGAATGTTGATCTGTTAGCAAACCACATGCAGAGCACTCATAAATGCAAGCCAGAAGCTGTACTGCACAATAAAGAACAGGTCCAGACCCAGGTGACATGGGCAGTGCTTTTCTCGCCCACCAGACCTTCTCAAACAGCCTCCTCAACATGTTCTCTTGCAGCGCCTGGTCCTGCTTCTTCACAAATGGGATTTGTGGCATCATCACCAGCAGAATTTGAAAGCATCAAATTTGCTGACGTGTAAGGTTCTAATTTTTGCTCGACACATGCATATCTAATCTGTTGAAATCTTCAGATATGTATCCGATATGGAGGTCGAAAGGCTCCACGATGACAGTAGTGCTGAACTTGAATCAACCCCTCCGACCACTGCTTTGCTGACTGCTTCAATCATCGACGAATGCCCTGGCATTCCTCTTAAATGGCCCACTGGGGAATTCTGGAATGGGTACTCGTTTCATCGTCACAGATATTCTTTACATAGCCTGGGTTATTCTTTTTTGTGCCATTGAAAGGAACAGAACACGGCTTTGCATGCATGCTGATCACTGTGGCCGCACCTCTATGCCTGGCAGGGGTGCATGTCCAGCGTGCTTTGGGGTGTCACAAAGCAGCTTTTGTCTTTCACTCATCATGCATCTGAGAAAACAAACGACAAGTACTTAATCACCAACAAACTTTGTGATCTCTTAGTAGATCAGAACAAGCGGTTGAATGAATGGAAGTTGAAGGCAAGTGAATTCGACACGCCTCCGTCTCCTGCTGCGCTTACGCCAGAGGAACGACTGGCAAGCCTTGAAACCGCAATGTCGGCTCTCTCCCAATCCAACACCACCAACTCGGCCACCATGGACTGCATTGCCGCTCTTTTAGATACCATCGTTTTGGGGAACCCCTCCGCTGCCTCCCCAGCAGCACCTACGACCCCCGCGACGCCGGCGCGGCCCCTGCCGACGTCCCCTCCCCTTCCACGATCGGGATCGCACATTCGGCCGTCGCCCCCTCCCGTGTATGACGGCGCTCGATTGGGCGGCCGCGCCTTCTGGAACGCGTGCCAGCTCTGCTTCTCCCTGAGCGTCGGACAGTTCGCCGACGACCACGCCTGAATCAGCTGGGTGTTGTCATACATGCAACACGGTCGCGCCGCCGACTTCGTTGGTTGGGTCTTTCAGTATGGGTCGGTAAAGCGCGCATTCCCGACCTGGAAGGACTTCGCATCGAACTTCGAAAAGGAGTTCTTCCTGTTCGACGAAGTCGCCAACGCTGCGCTCACCCTTGAGTCGACAGCGTACTTCCAGAATGGGTGCACCATCGATGAGTACATCGACTCGTTCAAAGCCCTGTGGATCAAGGCCGATTACCCAGACGGCCGCCATCTGGTCCTCAAATTCCGTCGGGGCATGGACCCGAAGCTCTCAAGGAGGCTTGGGAGCATCACCACGGGTCGGCCCGACGACTCCAAGATCGAGGACTGGCTAGCGATCGCCCGCTCCCAGGACTTCATCATGAGGACCGAGGAGGACTTCCACCGTCGGTCGGCTCCGACAGTTCCGACTGCGAGTTGCCCGACTGCCCCCATTCCGATGCCTGTGGTCGCGCCCATGCTCCGATGGCGACCCACTGCCCCACCGACCGCTCCCGTTCGTGCGTCAGCACCGGCGCACTTTCTCAGCACGCCCGTGACGCCGTCTCTTCCCCCAGGTGTCCCTATGGACATCGACCGGCTCCGCGGACGTCCTGTTCAGGACGACACCTGTCGTCAGTGCAAGCAGCCGGGGCACTTCTGGCGTGACTGCCCAAAGCGCTTCGACCTGCGCCACATTATGCCAGAGGAGCTGGATGAGCTGATTATGCAGCTGTTGGCACGTAAGGACGCGATTCCAGCCGACCCGACGCGACTGCCCCAAGCGCTTTGACCTGCGCCACATCATGCCAGAGGAACTGGATGAGCTGATCATGCAGCTACTGGCGCGCAAGGATGCGATCCCAGCTGACCCAACTCCCGAGTCAGCCGACCCGACCGCCTTGGCCACGGAAGAGGATTTTTAGTCGCACAACGGGTGAAAAGTACGCCCCCGTTGTCTAGTCGTAATCGGTTCGCCCCCCTATCTGTAGAGTACCCCAATATACTTAATATTGCTGCTACTTCTACGGGTGAACCGATCGACGAAGACGTACAATCCTCTCCTGACCAAACGCCATCTCCTTCGGTTGCTCCAACCGAGCCGACTGTACTGTCGCGTCGCGGACTACCGCGCTGGGAAAAGCAACTGCCCCGTCGCTTCGTGATCGCCGCCTCCCCCGACTCCTTATTCTTGTCGCTCAAGGTCAAGCTCGAGACCACCGACACCCAAGAGACGCATTCTCTCGCTGCCCTCGTTGACAGCGGGGCTTCGGCTTGCTTCATCAACACTGCCTTCGTTGAAAAGCACAAGCTGAAGACGCGACGGCTGAATCGCCCGACACGTGCCTACAATGTTGACGGAACCCCTAATGAGGCGGGCGCTATTGAATACGTTGTGGGCGCAGTCTTACGCTACGACGGTCACGAGCGCGTTCTGTTCGCGGTCGCGGGTATTGGGAAGCAGGATCTCATTCTCGGATTCACCTGGCTCCGAGACCACAACCCCGACATTGATTGGGCGACGGGAAAGGTGAAAATGAGTCGAGCACTGACACGTTGCGACACCTGCAAGGTTGAAGTCAAGGAGGAGCGTCGTTCACGCACCAAGCTGCGAGCCGCCATTCGGGCTTGTCGGGCGGAAGGAATCCCGACAGTCGAGCCCGACCTGCAAGCCCCGACCTGCCCCTACTTCGAAGACAACTCTGACACCGACGAGTTCCTCCCCTACACCCCAATCCTGGAGGAACCCGATCCAGAGTCGGGCGACTTCCTCACGGAGACCTTCCTGAATGGTGATCGCATCTTTGCGACTGCGATCCACCCTCCTCCGATCGAAGTGCACATCCGCGCCAGTCAGACGACATCACAGTGACTTGCTGAAGCGCATGCTGTGAACTCTGTGCCCAAGTCATTCCGCGATGCCGTCCCGACGCACCTCCATGACTTTGAAGATGTCTTCTCCAAGGTTGCGTTTGACGAGCTTCCCGATCGCAAACAGTGGGACCATGCGATCGAATTGGAACCAGGCACGTCACCAACTGGCACGAAGGTCTACCCTCTGTCGCCCGCAGAGCAAGTCGAACTCAATGCGTTCCTCAAGGAGAACCTCGAGTCGGCTTCGTCGGGTCTCCGGTTTACACTATTCTGCTGTTAGGGCAACCCTTACAGTGGAGCGTGATCACACTGGCAAGGGGGAATCCGAAGTTATATTGATGTACAGTAACGAAGGTAAGTAAGGCTTACCTGGCAAGGGGGAATCCGAAGAGAATAGTGTAAAGGATTCCCAAATGCCAGGGGGCCGACTATATACGAGTGTAGGACGTGAGGGCCGGTCCTCCAGAGTGTACTGTACATGTAATAATAACGAATGGTGTGCGGCTCGTGTACGGACACGTTCCCGATGCTGTCCGATCCTCGTGGCTCAGGGTACGGGCACGAGGCGGGACAGCCAACTTCGGGGTGTCAGGTCGTCGGGATCGGCGTCGGGCGTGCGCAGGGAGGGAGGGGAAACGACAGGAAGTAAGTAAGTATGTACACCGACGCTTGGGTTGGAGCGTCAGGGTCGGGATCGCGATCGGTCAGTCGGGGATGATCGCGTGAGTCGAGGAACGATCGGTGAGCGTTGGGGGGCGCCAACGAGAGTTCCCCTGACAGGGGGTGTTACGGTCAAGGTTGAGACAATAGACTTAGGCGAGGGACGAAGCGTAGCAGCTATGAATGTGTTGATTGAACTAAGGAAAAAGTGTATCGTAAAATAACGCGTAAGTAAGTAGGTGAGACATAACGTAGTAGTGACCGTGACATTATCCCCCTTTTAATGGTGGATCGAGGCGATTGGGAGGCCGAGAGACGCGACCTGTGCGAGTAGTAGTAGTAGGCGGAGGTACGTAAACAGAACGAGGATTTTCATGTATAGTAGGAGGAGAAACGGGACGAGGATGAGGAAACGACGACGAACCGTGAGCCGAACTCTGTTCACGACCGTCTACCGAGGTTGACACGGCTCCTGGCGTAACACCGGTTACGTCGAAGTGCGACACGGGAGACTCGGACGTAGAGAGGGGAAGTTCGGTCGATGGAACATCTTGGGCGTCGTGAGTGGAACTAGTAGGTAAATTGTCAGTAATAAGAGAAAAGTGTTGTTGTAACGTAATAGGATGAGGCCTCGGGGCTCGGGGGTGACGACGGTGGAAACGATCGATAAGTTCGTTGGCGGTAGTAGGGATGTCGGAGAGGGCGATCCAGGAATTTTCTGAGTCGGGAAGGGAGTGCCAGTGGACGAAGTATTCATAACGATGACCAATTTTACGAGAGTCGAGAATGTTGGAAATGGATGGGGTAGAGTCGGCGAGTTGGAAGGGTTGAGGAGAGGAGTGGGGATGGAATTCCGAAGGGTCTTGATAGGGTTCTAATAGGGAGGTGTGGAACACGGGATGGAGTCGAGAGAGATAGGATGGGAGGCGTAGCTGATACGTCTGCAAGCCGATACGACGAACGACTGGGAAAGGGCCGAGGCGTCGATGATCCAATTTGAGCGACGGCCTAGTCGTTCGAATGTTACGGCGAAGTAGCCATACCAGTTGGTCGGGAGAATAGGATGGAGAGGGTAAGACCTTGGTGTCGAATATTCTCTTTTGACGATCTTGAGAATACTGAAGTTCGGCGCGTAGTTCGGAATGAATTTGATCTAAACGTAGAGCTAAATCGTCAGCAGCAACGGTAGAGACTTCAGAAAGTTTAGGAGTGAAGGTAGGATGGAAACCATAGTTGGCGTAGAATGGCGAATGTTTTGTTGACGAGTTTTCGGAGTTGTTGAAAACGAATTCTGCCAGGGGAAGGTAATCAACCCAATCGTCCTGCTGGTACGAGCAGTACGCGCGCAGATAGCCCTCAAGAGTCTGATTAGTACGCTCTGTGAGGCCATCCGTGCGTGGGTGATAGGCTGTGGAGAAATGAGCGTCGATGTCGAGACGCAAAGTAAGTTCTTTCCAAAAGTTAGAAACGAAAAGGGTGCCACGATCCGAGATGATGGAATCTGGGAGACCGTGGTAGCGAAATATGCGATTGACGAATAACCACGCGAGATCCGACGCGGTCATCGACTCTGTACAGGGAATGAAGTGCGCTGCACGCGTTAGACGATCACAAACGACGAGAATTGAATCGTAAGAATGAGAATTAGGAAGCTTAACAATAAAATCCATAGAAATTGATTTCCATGGGCGTTCAGGGATGTCGAGCGGTTGTAGAAGACCATAGGGCTTGTGGCGAGGGATCTTGATACGATTACATGTATCGCACGCTGAGACGTAGCGGCGGACATACGTATAGATTCCCGGCCAAGAGTAGTCGCGTAGAATATTCTTAACGGTCAGAGTACGTCCAGGATGACCACCAAGTACACAATCATGGCGAGTATAGAGTATCTCGGCACGAAGGGACTTTGGTACGAAGACGCGACCGTTGTGGAATACCATGTCGTCTTGGGCCGTGAATTCTGTAGATCCATGAAGAAGTGCTTCTCGCCACTCGGAGTCTTCTTGGAACGCTGTTCGAAAACGCTTGAGGAGTTCAGAATTGTCGATGGCGAGTGTTGTAAAGGCAGAAATTGAAGGCGAAGTAGACGAATCTGTTTCGGAAGAAGGAAAAATGCGTTTAGTGTGCGATGAAGTAAGAATTGTCTTTCGTTGAGCCTCCAGGACGTCATCCCCTTTTTGAGGTAGGAAATCGGGGCGCCTAGATGGCGAGTCGGCGACGTTCTGAGTACCTGGGGCCCAATCGAGACAGAAATCGAACTCGGAAAGAAACATAGACCACCGAGCTTGGCGGCGATTAAGTAAACGAGAAGACATAAAATACTCAAGATTTTTGTGGTCGCAAACCACCGAAATGGGGACGGAGGTACCCATCAGCCAAGGACGCATATCGCGAAATGAATCGACGATAGCAAGGAGTTCCTTGTCGTGGATGTCGTAATTAATTTCGGCGGGCGAGAGTTTTCGAGAGTAGTAGGCGACGGGGTGAAGTCGATTACTCTCGTCGGGTTGCTGGAGAATACCTGAAAGAGCGAAATCTGAAGCGTCAGTAGCAAGAGTAGAGGGTTTGGAGGGGTCGAAATGGCGCAAAACAGGGTACGAAGTAAAAGCGCGCTTAAGTTGTTCGAAAGACGAACGCGCGGAATCTGTGAAGTCGAAAGGAATATTTTTGTGAGTTAACTTGTTCAAAGGAAGGGCAATTTTAGCGTAGTGATCCACGAAATGTCTGTAAAAATTAGTAAAACCAAGGAAAGATTGAATATCACGACGGTTTCGAGGAGTAGGCCATTCGGCAATGGTAGCGAGTTTTTTGGGATTCATCTTGATACCGTCAGCTCCGATGAGGAAGCCTAGGTATTCGACCTCGGTCTTGTCAAACTCGCACTTCTTCGCGTTAGCAAAAAGACGAGCTTGTCGAAGTCGATCCAAAACCAATTTGACTTGATGGTCGTGTTCTTCTTGGTTTCGAGAGAATATCAGAATATCGTCGAGATAAACGACGCAGAAGACGCCGATATAGTCCCGGAGAGTGTCCTGAATAAAAGCCTGAAAAGTCGCTGGAGCGTTAGTCAAACCAAATGGCATAACCAAATATTCATAGAGTCCTAGTGGTGTCCGAAAGGCGGTTTTCCATTCATCTCCTTCTCGAATGCGAACTAGATTGAATGCGTTCTTCAGGTCAATGACCGTGAAGAGTTTACATCCTTGCGTCCGATCCAAGAGATCATCGACGTGGGGGAGAGGATACCGGTTCTTCTTCGTAATCGCGTTAAGACCACGATAGTCCACGCAAAGACGTAAATCGCCGGTTTTTCGTCGAATAAAGAGGATTGGCGAGGCGGCGGAGGAAGTCGAGCGCCTAATAAACCCTTTCTTGAGATAATCATCGAGGTATTCGGAAAGGTACTTTTGCTCTTCCTGATTCAGTCGATAAATCGAGCCGAACGGAGGCGTTTTCCCTTCCTCGAGTTCGATAGATATATCATAGGGTCGATGGGGCGGAAGGTGATTGACTTCTGTGGGAGAAAAGACAGTGTCAGCCCACGACATATACTTGGATGGTACGTGTTGGTATTGGTCGTTGGGTGGTGGCGCAGTCGGAACTTGGTCGTCAACTTCGTTTGAAGAGTCAGACGACGTAGCCGCGACATAGACGGGTGAACCTGTAGGGTGAAAACGGAAAAGTGAAACGGGAGCGTGTTTAGCGTATTTGAGAAAACGCTGTGGCGTGGTGACCGAAATGTTCGGCTTGGGCGTAGGCAAAGGATTATCTGTAGAGGAGCGACCGTAGCCGGTCCATTTAGCCAGAAAATTGAGATACGGTGGTGCCGAAGGCGTCTTGGGACGTGGTGGCGGCGTAAGTGTTGGCGTAGAAGACATAGGGGCGCTAGCGAGACCGAAGCCTAGGCCAGCCGTGGTGATGGGACAAGCTTGGATGGACGTAGACATAGAACTTGGAGGCTTAAGACCGAAGCCTTTAGCTGGAACCGTAATTGGATACGTAGGTGTGAGATTGCAACAGTCGAGCAAAAGGTCAGGATTCGACCAATCGATTCGAGGGTTGTGGCGACGAAGCCAATCGAGACCTAGAATTACAGGGAATGGGACAGCGACAACACCTAATGCGTTGCACTCGGAGTGTTTATCCACGGTTAGTTGCGTAACAACATCAGAAGAGACAAGTCCAGAGGCGATAGGACGATTGTCCACCGCTATTATCGGTACAGGTATGTCTTTAACGCGCCGCGGCAAGGAATGTCGCTTCGCAAAGACGTCCGAAATACATGATGCCGAAGCACCAGAGTCAACGAGAGCGAAAGTCTTGACAGACTTATGGTTCGGAAAATGAAGAGAAACAGAAATAAAGAAATGGTCGGGCGAAGAAATGTTCGTATCAGGAGGAAAATTATACCGAGGAGCATGGAATGACGAAACACGTGTCCATTTCCCGTTATCGAGCCGAGAAGAGTGGACGACGGGCTCCGGAGTGATCAGATGGGTCCTAGCATCATTATCCGGTAGCCCTTGGACCTCGTGAGGGGAACCGGTTAGGCTTTTCCCGACTTGGGATCAGCCTTGGACGCAGACTTCGCTTGTCTGGCCCTCATGTCGCGTTTGGCGCGCTCGGACATATTTGGACAGTCATTAATAGAGTGCGCACCTTGACCACAATAAAAGCAGAGGTTATTAGCGCGACGGCGCTCACGTTCAGTGGGGTTAACCTTTCCACGACGCAAACTGTCGACTTCCATTGGTACGACGTCCGAAGACGACGAAGACGACGAAGCGTGCGGAGCCTGGTGAGGAGGTGCCGGAGGATGGCGTGGCTGAGTTGAAGTTGTCGAACTGGATGATTTGCCACGATGTTCCTTGAGTTCCGTTTGACGACGATGAATCCTATTGTCGATAGAGATGATAGTCTTCACGTAATCGTCGAAAGTCTTGGGACGAGGAAGGATGACCATGGCGTCCTTGACCGATTCTTTGAGTCCAGGATAGAAATTGTCGATCTTGGAATCTTCGTCGAAGTTGAGATCGGCAATGATTTCGCGGTAGCGAGACGCATAGTTGGCAGCAGATCCAGGTTCTTGTTTGAGCTTCCGGACCTTGGCGAGGGCAGTAGCATGTTTATCTGTATCATCGAAGTGCTCCACGAACGCTTGGTAAAATCCACGAAAATCGTGGAAGAGTTCGGGGCGCGTCTTCTCGATACTAGCGTACCACGATGCCGGGGATCCGTCCTTGAGATAGAAGCTGAAGTAGAGAACCTTGTCGTAGTCCGTAGGGAGCGAACGACGTTGAAGGTGGAGGGCGTTATTGATTTCGCGAAGGAAAGAACTCAGCTGTGCGACAGTACCATCGTACATGCGCGGCTCTCGAACCTTCGGAACGCCTGAACCCTCAGCGCCTTGAACCGGGGCCGTAGGTACTTGAGGAGGAGCTGAAACGTCGGAAGATAGGGGCGGCATAGAGCTGGTGAAAGAAGCAGGAGTGTGGTTGGAGTTTTGTTGGTTCTTGAGTTCTCTGATAGCGTCGAGGATGGCCGAGTTGTCTGACTTGCGCTGAGCTGTATCCTCGGACACAGACTTGCCAACAGCGTGGACGATTCGCCAGAGTTCCTGTACACCCACGCCAGAAGGGGGTGTCTCAGGTATGATGATGGATTCGACGGGTGTCTGAGGTGGAATTTCGGCAGAGGAAGACATAGATGCGTAGTTTTAGGCAGTTCAATCAAACTGTTACGGTCAAGGTTGAGACAATAGACTTAGGCGAGGGACGAAGCGTAGCAGCTATGAATGTGTTGATTGAACTAAGGAAAAAGTGTATCGTAAAATAACGCGTAAGTAAGTAGGTGAGACATAACGTAGTAGTGACCGTGACAGGGGGCTGGAGAGCCGAGTGTGGATACAGGTCTCATTACTGGGTGAGTGGGAGATTAGCGGAGGGTTTTGCATGCAGGCAGGGCAAGCGTGTACATGAGTTGCTATATGAACGCGGCCATGCTACCATCTATAAATTTTTGTAGACCAGTGCACATGTGTCGCTATGTAATTTCATCCAATACATTGTTCGTAATCCACCTTTTTTTTTGTTTTTGGAATGCCAGCAATGCGAGAAATCCCCACTAGATTAAACCTGTCCAGTGCCTGTCTCTTCAAGGTCACCGAGAGGTCATCATTCAACATCAGGGAAGTTGAGATACCTGGCTAATATTCCGGTGCAGACATCTACGAATTGAGTCTCAGGGAATATCCAAAAAATTATGATCCAATATTCAGCGGACGTCTGAGCCATATTTGGACATATCCGGCCAAGTCTGGCAGGCAATCAGCCGCTCAATATTTCAGTAATCTATGAACTGAATTGGTGGTGTATGCAACGTTAAAATAAAGATACAAGTTATGGTTAGCAATAAGGGAGAACTGGACGTGCTGGCAGCGCAAAAGCCAAAAAGCAATTAGGGTATGTGAGTAATTTGGAGGCTAAAGGGATGGGGTGGCCGATGACACGCGTCGAAGGCACGGAAGAGTGGTCGGTATCATACATACCGTGATTCGGAAATAGCATTGTGGCGTCAGGCAGCTCATGGAGGCCACCAGGCCGACTCGGAATGGGGGAGGGGCAATGATGGTGTTTCATCCTTTGAGGTGCACCCTGAGCTGAGAGATGACTCGGGACATGAGTTGTTGCCGGGGGCGTTGGCAGAAGAATTGGCTTCGAGGAACACGGACGAGCCCCGCCGCAGCGTTGAGGGAATGGCGGGCTGGCTTCGTGACGAGATGTTGGTAAAGGATATGCATGTAGTCAGCCTGCGATTTTCTCTGGGCGGTGCGGTCGATAGATACTCGGTGAGCTCGTTATCGAGGTCGCGGCCGTTGCGGATACGGCGGTAGATGAATGTTACCAGGACCAGGAGGTTACAGACCATCAAGGTCACCGCCGACTGAGAAACACAGAATGTCCGGAGATGAGTACGCTTTGAGGGTTTGACAAGAATAGCAATAGGTTTACCTCGAAGTGGGCTGTGAAGCCTTCCAGATACTTATTGTTGCCCATTGCGTGAACTGAATGCAGAGCACTTATACCCGTCGTGAGGAGGCCGGTCGAAAAGATGGCGCGGAGCATGAGTCGAAGAGGTCTGGGTAAAGAGGTGGGCCACAGAAGGAACGTCGGGAGACCAACAAGGATGAGATTTGATACAACGAGCGCTGGTTTCAAAACACATTAACACTGATATAGATGAAACGGGAAAATACCTCACCGGTTAACCTTCCTATACCGAAAGGCCGACCGAGGACACAAGCGCCGACCCAGTTCAAATTGGTGCCACAGATCCAGCACTTGAAGAAGATCAAGAGAAACCATGTGAGCGCAAAGACTGTTATAATGCATCGTAAGAGGATATGTGTCCGGCCTTTGGGCAAGATCCGGAGGACACTACACATGATACTTATTCGGACTGACCTATGTTTTGCGAGATATCAGGCGAATAGATTGATATTCAAAAAAAAAAAAGAAGACATACCAGAGGGTGCTGGTAAACGTCAGGGACAAGATCAAGTGTATGGCCACTCCCAAAGCCTTCGAAGTCGGGTGACCAGCACGGGCTCGATCTTTGATACGCAACATCAAGTCAGTTTATTATCAATTTTTGGCGCATGAACAAGAAATTAAGATAATTACCGGTAAGTATGAGACGCGCCCAAAAGCAGGCAAATACGATTGTGTTGAAACAGCCAGCTATCAGCGCAAATGTATCGTCCCAATGGAATTGTTTTCTCTGTCGCCGATGGATGAGGCGAAAGGCAGTGGCTACGAGCGCCACGCTGTGAAAAATTGCACCTAGGACTGTTGAGATTAACGAAGTGAGTTCCCAGGCTGCGCGACAGACGGGTGCAACGAACCTCTCAGGCAAACGAGGGTGGTCGGTGAGACCATCAATGGCGGTGCCATCGTCGACATCGGAATAGGCGGGGAGAAAGGCGGCGGTGGGGATAATGAAGTCAGATGCAAATAGTGTGAGCTGTGTGGTGGTCATATAGTGGCATGTTGGTAGATGAAGGGTCGACATCGTGGACGGAACCAACGCCCTGGCAGTGGTTAACGCGATCATCGTGGGGCAGATATGGATCACGTGCACTCTGTTAAAGATAGGCTTCGAGGCGGGGTAGGCAGCACCCGTCTCACCACTCAAATTCGTTTCATAATAATGGCCACCTTTGACAGGCTCGGTCGCGCTCGCTGTTCTCCCCTTTGTAATCTCTAATCATTGAGCCTGGAATGGAGCTTATCGGATGGATCTCAACACGACACAGAGTATCGTCGGACTTTCGACGTTGTCTATACTCCATTTACTTATACGACTTTCAGGGACCATGGCACCGGGCTGCTCAATCTCTCCAGATTTTGGTGGCTGTGGCTGTCGAAAACAATCCTTGAGGAGCTCCGTTCTGCCCCGTTGTTCTATATAGTTGGTGCAAGGGTCTCTCACCCCCGTTCTGCCCCGTTATTCTGTCTATGCTGGCGCTAGGGTCTTTCAACGACATATCTAGTCCCTTGATCGCGTCAGCAGTTGTCGAGTGTAAGCATCGCGACCATGACAAAAAACTGCCAAAACTAAGGCTAACATCACCCTTCAACGCCGATATCACTTAATTTTTGTCCTTCTCCCTTTGGTTCTGTGAGGAAACCGACGAAATCATATTTGGCGAATAGTTTCCAAGGGCCGTTCTTTGTTCTACCCTCGGTAAATATCCCACTGGAAGTTTGCCGCTACGACATAACTAGAAGCTCGGAACCAAGCGTCGGGCAAAGCTAGGGCAGCCTGAGAGCAATTGAGCGACATTAACTGGCCTCCAATGCGCAGCGCGAAGGACTGGGAGACTAACTTATCTGGAACCGTTTGCACTGTGGGTTGGGAGGATGGCTACAACTGTGCGAATTATAGTGATTCAAGTAGCATTGAAATCACACAACGTACCGTAAAGAACTCTTACGTTCAAAGAATTCATTGCCTGCCCAATGGCGGCATTCGAGACGACGTTGGACATACGACGCAACATTTTGTTCAAAAGGTGGTTCCGAACTGGGCGGTCCGCCACCGCATTTGGAGAATCGCTTCAACTCCGATTCAATTCCTGAACATGGCCAACGTCAATAATAACAGTTGGCAGCTCCGTCGCGACTCGATCGCACCAACGTACTCGACGCCCATTTAGATCAACGATTCCCGACTTCTGCTGATGACCGGGACCGCCTATAAAACACAATACAAGGTGTCCACCTTTGTTTCGTAAAATCACGGTTCCTCTGATATTTCTTTTGAAAGATGTGGCAAATTCAAATTCATACAGCTGAACAATCCCGGCAGCCCTGCGTCTCCTACTAATACCTTGCAAAATCTCCATACGCAACGGCCATCGCCCCCATCCAATGGTAGACCGAACTTCGAAGTCTAGGTCAGCCTTTGACATTGCCAGCGCGGGCAAACAGATCAACCGGTGGTTCCCTGAGCTGGACAACCCGTGTAGTCAATCGTTGCATTTCTATAAAACATACCTTTGGGTGCTGTAAGTGAGGATGAGGATTTACAACGCGAGGATTAAGGAATTACTGACATATTCAGGTGTAAGCATCGTGCTGCCGAGAGAGAGAGGTGTCTGAAAAGTCATATCTGCTCATCGCTGGTGGTACTGAGGTACAAATCCGTCGTAAACCCTAGGGCCACGCAGGATATATCGCGTAAGTGCGTATTGTGATTGGCAGGCAGTTGCTGCGTGTGCTTTGTATCTCATCAATCTTCAAGCCATTTCCTCAAACGTCATCTGTCCCTGAATGGCTCTCGCTGCACCTACTCCTGAACAGTACCTGACACTACCTGTCATGTCACTACAAATGACCTATCAGAGACTGAGATATAAATTTACATACTCACCCGTCCCTTGCTGTATTTTCACGAAACGAACAGAATGAAGTATGTACCATCCATCGATGTTAACGATGATATGATATCACTATGTAAGTCGAACCTAAAATACAAATTACGGCTCGCAATAGGCGAACACAGGTGTGCTGACAGCGCAAGAGCAATATAAGCATCTAGGGTATACATACAGGTTAAAGGCTAAAGATGAGGGGCGGAGGACGAGGCGTGAGGATGGCAGAAGTTATACATATCGTGGCACGGCATCAGATAGCTCGTGTGGACCACCGGGCCGAGTCGTAATAGGGGGAATGGAGGGGTATCTATGGGCTTTTTCAACGGACGATTCGGCTGAGGCGTACCCCGAGCTAAGGGACGACTCGAGCGATGCGTCGTTGTCAGGGGCATTTGCAGAGGGGGCGGCTTCGAGAAACA
The DNA here is from genome assembly GCA_013368375.1 of Tricholomella constricta. Classification (NCBI taxonomy): domain Eukaryota; kingdom Fungi; phylum Basidiomycota; class Agaricomycetes; order Agaricales; family Lyophyllaceae; genus Tricholomella; species Tricholomella constricta. The sequence goes on along the minus strand of JAACJP010000007.1, from coordinate 283,857 downwards.
CGGACGAGCCCCGCCGCAGCGTTGAGAGAAAGGTGTGCTGGCTTCGTGACGAAATGGCAGTGAATGATATCCGCGTTGCATGTCTGCGATCGCCTCTGGGCGGTGCGGTCGATAGATACTCGGAGAGTTCGTCATCAAGGTCGCGGCCATTGCGGATGCGGCGGTAGACGAATGTTACCAAGAACAGGAGGTTACAGACCATCAAAGTCACCGCCGACTGAAAAATACAGAATGTCCGGAGATGAGTACGCTTCAGGGGTTCGTCAAAGATAAAAAATAGGTCTACCTCGAGATGTGCTGTGAAGCCTTCCAGAAGTTTGTTGTTGCCCATCGCGTACACGGAATGCAGAGCACTTATAGCCGTCGTGAGGATGCTGGTCGAAAAGATAGCGCGGAGCATGTATCGAAGAGGTCTCGGTAAAGTAATGTGCCACAGAAGGTAAATTGGAAGAGCGACAAGGACGGCATTCGAAACTATTTCCGCTGAAATTCGTGTCAAGGCTGGCAGAGCTTCAAGTGGAAATGGGCCTCACTGCATAACTTTGTCATACTGTAAGGCCGACCCAGGGGGCAATCATTGACCCAATACTTGTTGCAACCGCAGATCCAACTCTTGAAGAAGACCAAGAGAAACCATGTGAGTGCAAAAGCTGTAATGATGCATTGTATGAGAACCCGTGTCCGTCCTATGGGTACGATCCGGAGAACACTACATGCGATGCTGATTCGGACCGCCCTATATTTTGCTCGTCGTCAAGCCGAGGATTGCACAACCAACGGGAAAACACATACCAAAGGACGCAGGTATATCCGAGGGACATGATAAAATATATGGCCATAGCCAGAGTCTTCGAAGACGGGTGGCCGAGGCTGGCTCGATCTTCAGAGCCAAAGTCATGATCAGGACATTTTCAATTTTAATTGCAAAAACCGGAAGATTTACCGTTGAGCTTCACACGCACACAGAAAAAAATAAGCACGACTGTCTCGAAAAGACCAGCTATGAGAGCAAATATATCATCCCAGTAGAATTGCTTCCTCCGTCGCTGGTCTATGACACGAAAAGCAGTGGCCGAGAGCGCCAAGCCATGGAAAGTTCCGCCTATGACTGAGAACAAATTGAGTTGCCGGAGTTCGTGGAAGACGTGGGCTGGGCGACAAACCTCTCAGGCTGACGAGAGTTGTTCGTGATGCCATCCTCAAGGCCGAGATGTGCGGGAGAGAAAGCGCGCAGCTGGAAGAAGCAAGAAGTGGCAAGAAGTGCGGGCTATGATCTGCGACCATCATACAGCATGGTTGGCACACATATGTATGACATCGCAAAATCAAGCTTAGCCAGGGCCTGGGTTCGCTCAGAACGACAGGAACAAGAATCAATAGGATGACACATGCGTTTACATATATAGCAAATAACTTCAATCGACTGACAAGTGACAAATCAGACGGAGCACCAACCACGAAGTTGGCGTGATCCAAATTCATTCATCAACGATTTTACCGTCGTCCACCGCGCTCACTGCTTTTGGCTGTTAGGATATTTCAAGTATTCGACTTGAATAGTATTTTATCGGACCTTAACTTAACGTTGTTCATACTCCTGTGAATTTGAAGCAGCGTGGCACCACCGGCTTAATATTAATAGACGGAATGCTTTACTGTCAATGGATTGGAAAGAATTCTCGAGGAGTGTCCCGTCAGCCTCCGTTCAAGTGATCGCTCGCGGTCACTCACTCGACCCTGATCGGTATCACCACAACTCCGCGACTGTCAAGTGTAGGCATCACTACCCGATTGACATAAACTATCCCACTTCCGCCAAGTTGTCAAAGTCGAATTGACATTTGAAATATTTCACACCGTCTCTGGCGGGACGTCTGCAATGTTCGCTCCTTTGTGCTGACTATTCGGCCCTTTCTTGGACGTTCTACAGTCGTTGTTTGGACAGGGCCTAGGCGTTGGATGGTCAAGTCCTCAGAGAAAAACATAAGTGACTGGAGCCAGAGACGCCACAGCGACTATAGCCATTGCAACCAGGATCCGTTGATGCCCAATTTGTTGAACATGTGAACGCCGCTGTCACTGAACCGAGGGGTGTGAAACCACTGAAAGCGGAGCACTCTCACGAGTCTACATACCTTTCACTCTGTGAAGATACAGAAACTAAATGTATCGACACAGATGTACCGAACTCTGAAGAATATGTGTTACTGCTTGGAGTCCGACGGTCTAAAAAACAAAATCACTGAACAATATATTCGAAGAACGATACGTTAGTGCTATATAATGATTGATGTACATATTTTCGAGATGCTCCTATCTTCAATTCGCTTGCTACACAATTTCCAGAATTCCAAATCCTAGTCACTGTGTGATACATCGGCCAACTAAAACGCAGTCCCGCCACGCAGTGTACATCAACACGACAAAGGCCTGGCCCTCAGGGCTTCCAGTCGTACATGGTTTCTTGTCTTTCCATTCAAGAGGGTTAACGGCGGGCGTGGCGATGCCCTCCTCCGTGATATGTGGCAACCCATTTTTGTCCTCCCCGGCCAGTACACCACGAACTCCATCCGCCCAGCGGACATAGTCGTCCCCGCATGCCTGGGGCTGAAGGACTGCCATACGATAGGCAACGGAAGCCAAGAGAGAACTTCCTGAAATCTCGCCGAAACCATGGGCGTTCGGGTCCTCATCATCGACGTAGTTGCGTACCAGGTCATCGTCGAAGGAGGATGTCATGGTCCCGTTCAATATCTCCATGATCCAGCACGTGAGATCGTCGATGGCGTCCTGCCTCCATACGGCGGCCTGAGCTATGGGAGCTTTCGTGATGGTTGCGAGCACTCGGACCATGCCAGCAGCGGCCCATGCGTTTCCCGTGGACCATAGACCTGTATCTTGGCTCTCGGGGCCGATGATGTGCTCCCATACGCCTTTGTGGGCCATGGTGGTGTTGGCTTGGAGGACTTGGCGGTAGTAGCCGCACTGCTTTACGCTCTCGAAAAGAAGAGTTTCGTTCGAGGTGTCTGCGCCGTAGTAAGCAAGGAAGGGAGGCACCATGTACATGAAATCCGCCCTGAATCAAAACCGTTGAGGTGGAAAGGAACACATCGGACAGGAGACGAGATCACTCACCATAACTCTGACTGCGAAACCCGTTGCGAGATCGCACCGTTGAAAAACCGAGGGGCAGAATCCATCATAAAATCCGCCGTGTCTCGTGAAGCTTGAGCGTATTGTGGCTCCCGCTTCCCTAGCATCACAGCACTGACTCCCAGGCTAGCTGGGTCGCCCACAGCGCCAGCGCTATCTGAAAGGCTATCCACGCCCTCGCCCAGCGTAATTTTACTCGCCGCATACGCCAAAGCCTTTACTTCATCCTTGTCCACGCACTGAACTGGAAATGGCGTGTCGCCGAAGACGGATAAGGAGGCATTATGAAGTTCGAGCAGTGCTTGTGCCGCAGCCCCGTATTCCCAGGAGTGAGAGGGGCGAGATTCAGCGAGGGCGGCGACCTTCTGGATATCAAACCCAGGTGAAAAGGGGAATGGCTGAAAGTTCATGATCTGGCTTGTCAGAACGCCGATGATGATGCCTTTGCGTTCGACCATGGCAGCCTGTAGATCGCGTGGTAGTATCATTGGAGAAAGATGAGAAACGATCCCGGGGTAAGATAATGAATGGAGGTATATCAAGACTTTCGTCTAGTTAGATAGTAAATCGCATAGGAGTTCAAATTTGCGCTGCCCGAACATTCTAAAACCGACCAGCCGAGCATTCCAGAACTGGTGATAGTCAGCCACCACAAGGAGAGATACCAACAGCCTCTGAGCGGGATTAAGCAGCCGATCCAGAGACTACGCCAGGCTCCGCAACACAGATCAAAAATCTGGCGGATCCATAGCATGGAGGATAGGGCAAAACGTTCTGCATCGCCAGAGACTCTGATGACCGGAGAAAGAGGGCTTTCGAAGTGAACAACCTGGAGACAAGATCTGTTGGCACCATTGATAATTATCCCGTCGTAACTCTGGCTTAAAAGTTGCTGACAAGTGACCAGATATTTCAGAGCCTATGGTCCCAGTTCAAAATAAGTCCACTAGTCGGCCCTTTGTGCTTAGCCAATGAAATTAGGAAGCCAGGTTTACAAGTTCGGAGCTTTTGCAGTTCAACGCGTCGTGAAAACAGAAGTTCCGCCGGAGTACAATTGTTCACTGTTTTATATACAAGCCGCAGGTTAACAACATCCCATGACGTCGTCTAAATCCTCACCCGATCCACACGCTCCCTTCTTACACCAGTCCAGCTCCGGGTTAATGATAATTTAATAAACACTTTTGCCATTGTTAGGGCGATAAACGATATGCTTTGCATTCATGAAGCCCAGGACAGTATTTTCTTGGCACGTTCTACTCCAGTTAACTCGGAGTCTCAGGCGGGGCATGGTGCCAACCACCCTGGGTCTCCTCGTGATCAAACAGCGCTCAGCTCTTCACTCTTTCAAAATTCATGAACAAGACGGTAGCTCGATACAGGTTCTTTACAAGTCACTGTAAATGACATGCTTTCAGGATGTATTAGACATCTCTTGTGGGGCGGTGATCTTTTACGGACAAGAAGTAATCAACATATTATTGGATACAGATAAATAAGTTACATCTCTAATGAATGATGAACACTGGTGCCATCTATCCACGATCCAAGGGGTGTATCGTCAGGCAAGGTGTATACGTGAAAGCTCTAAGCAGCAAGAAAGCAAGAAAAGAACGTGAGGAATGATAGTGTCTAAGTAGCGGAGGATTTACCGCCGACGAAAATCCATGAAACGGCGATGAGAACACGCAGTCCTACTGCGATTCCCAGCGTACCGGCGGCACCGATTTTCCCAACCAAGGCGCGGCCCATAAAGCCACCAACGAACAGTGCGAGGGCCGCAATGATTTTGTGATCGCGCGACACAACCTTTTCACGGAGCTTGAAGAGACGTGGGTCAGATACGAGTTCGACCCAGACAGTCGTCAACACAACTACAATCAATTTTTTTTTGTCAGATCATTGATCATCAAGTTGGGAAAGAGAGAAGCGGGGAGGGACGCACTGGTAGTTCCGAATTGAGTGTTAAGACGCTTTCCTTGGATGCCCTGGACGCCGAGACTGGCGCTCATGAAAGCGAGACTGACAAATGTCAAGTTGTTCGTCCAGGCAGGGGCCCCTCGGTCGGGTGCGATGCTGGGCTGGCCGCTCTTCCAGACCGTGAGTGCCGCAGCCATCGTGAGGAATGCTTGCAAAAGAGTGCCGCTGATGAGCCATATCCGTTTCATCGGTCCCACGCGGTCACCGATCCGCCCGACGAACGCGCCCAGGTTGAAAGCGATGAGCGAGCACAGAGCCTGTTGATCGGGTCGGTGGAAGGTCGTATCCCTGAACCCTTTTGGACCTTCGAAGAGACGAGCGATGGCTAAGGACAGCTGTGTGCGCTTGGCGGTCAGTAGGCTAGGCCTAAAAGAAAACCAAACCACGTACCTGAACCCAGTTGCCTGTCTGGAAACCACACCACACAAATATGGCCGAGAAGGAGATGACGTCGCTAGTATCGACACAAGTATTAGCCTACAATGAACCCGTCTGGGTAAAAAAATCAACAAGACACACATGTAACCGGTCATGAAACAAAATGCTGCCAATGGGCCCGTACACTGCGCTGGGTCGACATCCGAATTGAGATGCGTCCAAAATGAGGACGAGGGCGGTGGTGACGATGCCCTGGACATGCCCTCTTCGACGTCCGCCTTGCTGTTATTCATAGAGGTGGAGGACGAAGCCGTGTAGACTTGTGTCAAAACTTGGCTCTTGTTTTTAGACCCCGACGGAATATCGGCTGTCAGATCCGAGGAGTAAGTCATGGCCTCCCGTTAGAAAGGTAATAAATGGCGATAAAGGTGGGGCTGCACACTTGCCTGAGAACTTGTAGCTCATTCGGCCCTTTAAGTACTCGAAGAATAAGTGAAGATGATCCTTGGTATACTTGGCGTACCGGCATGAGACCGGCATAGAACTTTCGGCTCCCCTTGGCTTCCGTCCCCGATCCCAAAGCCGATTGGTCCTCTCGATTTCTTTCGCCTTAGTTTGGCAACGGGACGTTGGTAGGCTTTGGAAGCTCTCTAACCTTCACGCCATCGTAACTCTTGCTGCTGAACTGCTCAACTTGGCTTTGGAGCCATACCGACTTCCAGGATGGATGTCATCTTGGCATTAAAATCTTTCATGGAAAAGAGCGCTCAACAACCACCTTCTAGACCCTCGATCTCGCCGTGACATGACTCATGGCAACACAATTTGTAGACCTCCTGGACCCTCATGGCATCGGGATGGCACAGGAGATTTCTTTCGTCTGCCATCCTCACGGGCGTGGGTGCTTTAAGCTGCAAGCAGGACTGTTTCTATGAGCGGCAGGCAGCCTTAGTGTCTACGACGTCATTCTGGGCCCATCCTCCAGGGTGGTAGAAATCACCAGTGATCAGATGGATGGCATATGCCTGCCTTGCCGGTTCTAAACCCGGGCCGTGCGGTCGTCTCACATGCATGTGGTTCTCAGGTGCCTCGGCTGCTTTGCTTTTCCTGGATGGTATCAAGCATTAGCCTACCTTTCTCCGTGTAAGGTATCAAATACCTTCTGGATCAACCTTGAACCTGGCATCAATGGTTTCGTCCTGTATGCCGTTGCCCCCTTATCGAAACAGAATACTTTTGCCATGAGATCGTCGTCAAATGCCAATGACTTATCTCTGACAGTTTCACAGCTTCGGAGTAGACCGTCGCGAGATTTATGAACCGATACAGACTGTCCCGGTACGTTTATATCGCGCAAGTATACTCACCATTCTGTATCATCTTGCCTACGACGGAAAGCTCGGACCGACGCCATGTTCCTAATGATCAGCGAGGGCGCCAGAAGATGCTCATTGGGCAAACCATACGAAATTTGAGGGTAATGTACTGCCGTTTCAGGGGCTAAATTCTCGACGTAGCTTCAGGAATTCGGGGCCTTTTTTTTCCCTTATCGGACGCTGGAGTCCACCTGATCTATGTAAAGGAGTACGAAGGAGGGTAATTTCCCATACACCGTGTCCACCTCGGATCTCCAAGGCTTCCAATTCCAATTTTTGAATATTTTGACCCCGTGGGGCAATTAACGGATGAATTCGACGTCACAACGAGAGCGTCGACTGCACAAATTTCGACGCACGGAAGCAAGATATAAATAACTCGCGATCGGTTATTTTTATGTTTATTTTTTTTTACGGTTGTTTGTTTATAGATGGCCACATTGGCCAATCATACTATGACAGTTTATGAAGAGCGACGAAATATAGCTCTCCTTGTAAGCGTGAGCACTAGATTGAGCCTGCGGGCACCCTTGGAAAATCCCACGAGCCTTGAAGTCGGTGAGAAAAATGACAAATATACAGCGGCAAAAACAGTGACGAGAGTGGGATTCGAACCCACGCCCCGGAGGACCAGATATCATGAGCAGCAACTGCTTTGGTCCTTAGTCTGGCGCCTTAGACCGCTCGGCCATCTCGCCATGTTGCCGGAGTGGTGAAAGTGGATCAGGACGCTGTTTGGGTCACCTCTTCGATGTCCACAATATTCACTTTTTCACTGCGGATAGTCATCAGCAAATTGGCCTGAGTCTTGCAAGGGCTCTGTGGCTTACTTAAATAGCCTTACAAACAGTATAATTGATCAAAATCTGCTCACAATCTTCAAAATCTAATAAAGGTGATTATGGCTGGATAGCAGTCCTTATGATCTGAGCGCAATTTGACTACAACCATGGTAACAAATGCTGAACCTTGCAATATATGCAACCATTGTAGACCTTATTGTCGGATACAAGGGGAATATGACCATATCACAACAGCCTACAGAACAGGTAACTTTTCCTTCTGACCCTCGACTCAATTCATTGCTTGAACCGTGCGATGTAGCATGAAAAATAAATTTAAATATCGAAAATAATAAATACATGTGGAGAACTATGAACTAGAAACTGGCCGTAAATTTCAACGACAGATGGGAAAAGAGGGAGCCGAGGTTGGTTATAGCCTATAATTCTGAATACTCATTAGTTGTCCACAGCACAGATATGGGAGGAGTTACTTACTGTATTTCAGAAACAGTCAGAGACCTAAACACGGAGGGAACCGGTCAACGGACATGATAATAGCAAACAGGAGGAAGGGGACAAATGGGGTGGAGGTGACAAGACAAAAGAGGTGCCTGTGCCCAACATAGGGTGCCCACAGACTAGGCAGTGGTACATACACCACAGGCATCCGAGGAGAACATCCTCCACAAACATCATTGCACCGAGCTCGGGGGGGAAGTCAAAGTGCGACGGGAAACGGGCAAAATTTGTGACGTGGCAGATAGGGTAGAATTTAAGCGGAGCTTAAAATAACTTGAGGGAAATTTCGATTGCCCCGTTGACAGTCCACTCTCTGAATTCGATATGTTTCGTTGAAAGGATTGGTTTCCCTAGCTCATTCTTTGTCACTGGGACTTTAGAGACCTTTTAAAATGATGTTTCCGAAAATGCTGTCATATGGTCAATTCACAATTGAAGTATGGCTGACTGCAACCCGATCACAATCACCACAATACGTTGCACAGATTGCAATCGCACTGCAATCTCTGCAAGTGATTTGAACACCAATATAAGCCGATTACCGTTTCTAGAAATATTGTGACTGTCACAATTGCTCAAAATGGATTACCTACGGCTGGTTTTTTTGCTGATGTAGACTACTTTGATTCACAAGACTCGCTATACAAGATCATACATGGTGATGGCTGTAGGTGAACTTTCCCCTCCCCCCCCCACGTCGAAGAGTCCGGCTCCCAGCTCCCATCATTTCGTGCGCGCAAAGAAGGTCCAGCCGCCCGCTCCGATTCACACTGTGTCCTGAACATGTTCCAAGGCCTGTGAGGAACAGCCTTACGATCGGAGTCCGCGTGCAATTAGCGTTCGCGTGCATTACGCGTACCTGAAGTCTAACGCAACAACTGACCACACAACTCAAATACTTACCCACCCACCCTCCTCCCCAAGTATCACCCCCAAGTCCGCAGGTCGCAGCTGAGGAAAGGCTGTAGCGCCTGGTGCACGTCGTATCGGAGCGGTCCTGTATTAGCCAAGTACTCCCAGCAGCCCCATATCGTCGAAACCTAGATCTGCCGTATCCGCAATGTGCGGTCGGTGGAGCGAGGTGCTAGCCCTGCCTGATCAGCCTGCGATCATTTGGGGCTTAGCTCTGTTTCTGTGGGTGTGGTAAGCAGCACCTTGCATTGTGGGTGCATGACCAGTGTTGGGTGATTGTTCAGTGCCACGATGGAACGATTTGCCCGGCGGAATACATTAAGCGATTTAACACACGTCGCAGGGGACCTTTGACAGGGACGAGGAACTTGTCGCTCTACTGTAGCAAGCCCTGAGACTGTAGCAAGTGCCCTGAGAGGGTAGCCCTGGTACGTGCGATATCTGTCTCTCTGTTATACGGTCTTAGCCTTTATTATCAATCCCTGACAGACCGCAACCGCGGAGCTGGTTTGAAGCGGGACTAAAGGACTTGCTGCTTCGTCGGCGTATGCCTGGACGAATACTCCGCGATCGACATCCCATACATACTGTCTACACTCGTCCAGCTGAGACTCGGTGTAATTTGAGCGTTTGTACATCACGCACATCCACGAAAGACAACGATCCCAATCTCCCCCTCTCCATTATCCTGATCCTGCCCATCACAATAAACGCGACCGCAGCTCGGAAGGTCAAGCATCTCCCACACACCTTCACTCATCCTTCTACGCTGCGTGAAAATGCGGTATCATATCAATCATACAACATCACCATCCTTGCCTCATTGTCATTTTGACAACGGAATCGTCGTCACGCACCTTGCGCCACGCTGCCTTCATGCCGGGGTACAGCCGCCCTATCATATCGAGATTAACCTCCATGCGCATATCGCGCCCATGATCATGATCCTCGGTTTGGGGCACGGGAAGATCGGAGGGCGGAGGCGAGAGTGGGGTGTACGAATCTTTCTCCCCGGCATTCGTCTTTGACACTGCTAAGGATGGGCTACTCATCCTTGACCTTGGTCGCGGAAGCGGCGACGAAGAGGACTCAAGTACAGAACGCGTCGGCGAGGGGTATGCGCGGCGCCCAGTACCAGCCTCTTCGGCGGGAAATCCTTCGACGGGCTTGGACTTGGACTTGGATTGGAGCGGCGGTGGGAGAAAGGTTATAACGCGGCGCGCAGACGTGGCTGACATTCCTGTTTTCGCCGTAATCGTGTTCGCAGGCGCCAGGCCTAGTTTCTGCACACGGAACTTTCCAGTCCTCTGAACGCTCGCAGATCCGCTGGAGTGTTGTGAAAAGCGCCGTCAGTAATGACAAAGAAGACAAGAGACAATGGATGAGAGGCGGCTAACGTCATCTTCGTCTTCTTGCGTGCGGGAAGCGTGCTCCAGGTTTCTTCTGAATCGGGCGCAAAAAAGGCGTAGGCGTCTCTCTTCTTCGAGTCAGAGGGGCGCGATGGGGTTCTCCAGCTGGACTTGCTCTCGGGAGGAGATGGAGAAGGGGATTCAGATGTGCGCTTCGAAGGTGGATAGAATTCAATCGAAGCAGGTTCCGGAAGATATACATGTTGTTTGTAAGTTTGTCGAGGTAAGTCCTGTGGTGCTGGAAATTTCCGGAAAGAATCGTATTCCGTATCGATGTTGTATGTCGCCGGGGTTGATGGCGAGGGCATATATGCTTCGTTAAGTTCGTAATAAGGCATGTCAGCGGGTGTACTTGGTCTTGATTTAGGATTTAGTATAGGAAAGGCTGGTACAGGTGATTGAGAACGAGAAGGGTATAAATCGACGTCATGGACAGGCAGATGAGCTTTTTGCCGTAAGGGGTTCTCTGCAAGCAAGGACGTCAGCATGGTTTCGGGGACGCCTACAATTTCAAAAAGCAGGAACCTCGCATAGGAGGACCGAGTCGAGGCGGGACACAATGCGCGAAAGCAGGCGCGCGTTGGACGGATTGTCTGCTTTCTCTCGAAAAGCGGCTGGAACTGGTATCAGCCCAAGTGCGTGTGTTGAAGACGAAATCGCGAGTGGCCGTCGATTGCGAGGGTTTCATGGGAGAAGACCCAGCCGCCAGATCTGACGTGTTAGATTGCGAGAAGTCAGAGGTCCTGGCAAGCTGTCGGGGCGGCGACGAAAATGGGAGTGCATGGGCGTGGTATGTGGCCCTGGATCCACCGGATTGCCTAGAATCAAGGAAAGGAGACATTTGATGGAGCAAGGGGGACTTTGGACTGGTTATATGCGCGGACATCAGGCTCTGGGTACGTATAGATGGAGCAATTTCTGATGCCTGGAGCGCCTGAGTCGACATATTAAGCGTTAAGAGCTCTTTATTCGCAGCAGAGGGTGTTAGCTGGGTCATAGCAGCATTCTCATCGACTCTAGGTCGAGAGACTAGGGGCCGAAACGGGCGGGTCATGTTCTTTGACCATGTAACAGAGGCCGGAGTAATTGCACCAGCCCTCGAAACTGCCACAGGAGGGGTCGGAACGTGTCGTTTCGGAATCGTACTCGAGGGCTTCAATGATTTGGTGCCTGCGTTTACAGGCACCCGCTTCGTCTGTTTCTTGAATCCATCGATGATATTCCCGTTCGATTTCGATCCAGCCAGATTTTTTGGCTTCAGCCTTGGTTTATCTCGACGCGGAGGTGCTACAAAACCGGCAGCAGGCTTGAGCGCAGGGATGGCTTTCGTCATGTCCGCTTTTATGGCCGCCGGACGCGATGCAGCGTTGATCTTGGCAATGCTGAATGGGTTCGGCTTGTACTGCACCGTCTCCTCCCGCGATGAAAGATCCAGATCATTGAGCAACTTCGCTTCGCTGGAGACCCTGTCGCCTCCTGATTCTGTGTCCGTATCAGAGTCCGAGTCTGAGTAAGCACCGTAGGGCATCGTGCGGCAGCTGAAGCTCCATTCTGAGTTCCCTTCATTCAGTCTACCAGCCCGTTCAGAGACCATTACACGCAGGCAGCACAAGACCGTGAGGGCCAACGTCAAAGATCAGAACAGCCCCAGATGAATGCAGCAGCAGTGAAATGTGGGAGATGATGGGACTTAGCACAAACTTAGCATCGAGGTGGGAAGCAGAAAGATTACTGAGAATTGCGAAATGCCATCGCCATCCGAAGAATACAAAGATAAATACAACACGAAATGACCGCAAAATGGTACCAACTTCAAGTACCGTGCTCTACGCAGGCGCCAGAAGGTTGGAGTGCTCCTATCCCTGTGCCGCTGCAGGTTCAGCCTCAAGCTCAGCAGCCACCGTCGTCTCCTTGGGCTCTGCAGCCTTTTCTTCTGACGCCACTTCAACAGGCGCTTCGACCTCGGCCTTGACCTCAATCTCCTTCGGTACCTCCACCGTCTCCTTTGGTGCCTCTACCGTCTCCTTCGGTTCCACCGCCTCCTTCGGTACCTCCACCGCCTCCTTCGGTACCTCCACCGCCTCCTTCGGTACCTCCACCGCCTCCTTCGGTACCTCCACTGTCTCCTTCAGTGCCTCCACCGTCTCCTCAGCAGTAGTGGTGGAGGGAGCCTCCTCGACAGGGGGCTCCTTCTCTTCCGCTTCCACCTTATCCGTATCCGCTCCAATCGCAGTAACCACAACGTCGGCCTCAATCGACGAAGCCTCTTCCGTCTTCACCTCTTCCCACTCCGTTTCCACCTCCTCCTTGGTCTCTATTTCAGAAGTTGGAACCACAGCGACCTTCACCTCCTCTAACGATTGCTGAGTCTCTGTTGCTTTCATGGGCGCTGGTGCCGTTGCTTCAGGCGCCGGTAGAGGAACAGCAGCGGCCGTCAAGACTTCCGAGATGTCGATTTCGAGAGATGTAGCTTCCGCGGCGGGTGCAGCTTCATCAGCAGCAGGGGTTGCTGGGGTTTCGGATTCTATCGGGGCGGAAGTGGAGGCAGAAGTGGACGTGGAAACGGCTTCTGGCTCGAGGACGGGTTCTGCGGCGGCAGCAGCAGCGACAGGCTCTTCCTCCTGTGAGTCCACCTCCTGCGTTTCGCTCTCGGCGGCGGCTGCTTCTGTAGCATCCTCGGGGAGACTAGAGGTGAGGGGCGCACCAGGTGACTTGATGATTGGTGATTCGGGTAACGAGTTATCCTGGGCAAACAAGGTGGGTTAAATACCATACAGAAAGCAGTAAATTAGTTTTCGTACCGTGTGTTGTGGCTCCTCGAGCGTGTCCGCGCGAGGCTTTGCTGTCTTTGGAAAATCCTCAGTAGGCGAGAGCAACTCATCCGGCATTTCCGGAACCTCAATCGACACAGGCATGGGGCGACCTCCCGTCGTCGAGGGTTCCTTCACAGCCTGCTCAACCGCTGCGACCTCCGCAGCCTCCGCCCTATCCACCTTTGCGAGCTCCTCCGCAACAACAAACGCTTCATGGAGCACCATCGTGTCCGTCCTGCTCCGTCCCGTTTTTCGTGGGCTCTCGCTCCCATTCCCTAGACCTGGTGGGCTATCACTTTTGGCGCGTTCAGTGACAACTAGGGGTACTACACTCCCTCTGCGTTCCCACTGTCCAGGGTACGGCGCTGCGATGTTTGGCTGCTGCTGCTGTTGCCGTGCGCCGGGGACGTTCACATCCTCATATGCCGCGCGAGGATCGACGGCAGCCGCGAGCAAGCGCGGGGGCTGCACGTCAAAGTCCCTGTCCCTGTGGTTGGCGCGATCGTCATGCTCGTGCTCGGTGGATCGCGGGGGGATGACGAGGAACTCGAGGGGCACGAGATCGAATTTGGAAGTGAGGGCAAGGAAGCGCGCGTACAAGGAGGATTCGGCCTCGGCTTGCTCGAAGGCTTCGCGGTGGTGAAAGTACGCGTGCGCAAATATGCGTCCGAGCCGCCGAGCGAGTGAGGAGAAGTGCCGGTGGGAAGATTGTGGGATTTGGAGACTGTGCCGGAGGTTAGGTTGCGATGGACCAGGAAAGGAGTGGACGTACCGGGAAGGGAAGACGCGTGAGGTGTTCAGCAGGGCGGTTGCGCTGTCCAGAGTATGTAAGATGTAGTCTATGGCACAGCATTGCTAAAGAGAGCATTATTAGCGAGAGTTCAAAAGATGTAGAGAGATTATGTGGAATTTAAAGCAGACGTTGCACGAAACAATGCCAGATATCCGGCTTGCAGCGAACTTAGATTCACCTCCATTGCACCTTCGTTTCCGTGGGCGACGCAGAGATAGAGCCATTCACCAGCCTTCATCTCTGGACACGATGCGCGTGTGCACTCCTGCTGAAGCATCGTAATGAGCGGATGTGTCAGGTCCTGTGCAAGTCGTCTGTTGTTCTCCATTCAGTATCGCAGATTTCGGAGCTTAAGAAACCAAGTTGCACCTTATCTGCTCATATATCCAACATGCCTCGTCGACCGTGATCTCGTTCTTTACCTTCCCCTCGCTTTCCTCGCCCGTGTTATCAACCGTGTCTGTTTCTTTGTCCTTGTCCTTATCTCTCCCTGTGTCATCGCTCTCTGCCCCCTTTTCCTTCTCTTTTCCTGCAGCTTTTCCGGGCAAAGAGACAATTGCGTCCACGTCGTGAACGTCAAGTCGTATGAGCAACGAGATGTACTCCTGGAGCTGAAACGCGCTGTCCAACGAGGAAAGCGATGGCAGACTCTTTACGGGGTAGAAGGAAGAGATTCTTGACCCTCGCAGGGGCCGCTGAGGGAGGACTGGCATACTGTGAAGCGAAACGCGAGGGAGGAGAAGGAGGGGGAGTTATCCTGTGTTGCAGAAAATTTGTAATTATGTAATTATTTTAATACTGTGCAGTGCTCGTCGACTCCTTCGCAAATACACCATCTTCAGCTCATTCAACGGCGCTTCAAGCTGGAAAATATACGGCGCTTGCAAGTAACTGATCCCAGATATAACTGTTGAGCAACGACTCCATCATGGTGCCATTTCTTACCGGTAAACTTCGCTCGAGTTGGCGGTCTTGACATCGTCGCAAATTCCGACGCCAAATCATGCATTGGAGTCAGTTCGACACTGACTGGTCCTGAGACCTCTGGATCATATTCTATGGATTGAAACATTGCTTTACGTCGTCAGACGCTATAGCAGGGTCAGTCGTCGTTGAGACGCGCGGCCTAACCACGCGGCTGCAGCGAGGCACATTACATGATCCAGAGGCTCTTCTTCACTGACACGCGGCGTCCCCAACGGCAGTTGCTCACTTCTTCCTTCCTCAATAGCCCTCACTGCGACACCGTCGATTGCGACTAGCAATGGAGTCGCCAACCACTATTGCTGTCTCTCGACCACAGGCTGCACAACACGGGCGTTACCACAATCCGATCGACGGTGCGCATTCCAGGTACAGCACAAGGCCCTCGACGCCGAAACCCTCAACGTCCCGTGGTAGTCGTAGTCCGGCCATGCTATGTCTCAATACCGATCCTCTGCCCTCTCCAGACCCCGAATCTCCCTTTTCTTTGCTTGAGGAAGACATCACCATGATGGTTCCCGAGTTTGAAAGTCCCGTAGATACCAGATCAACGGCCGAGGACCCATGGGCGCTTCATGAAAAAACTTCTCCGAAAACAAGAGATTCGAAGTTTTATATGACCATGGCTGTTTTTGAGGTCCGTAATTTTCGTACTCAGCTTTCAATGGCAGCGCCTCATCCATACCCGACGACAGGTTGAGGATAGTCTATTCAGAGTCCCCACGCACTATTTCAGAGCGAGCACAGAGTTTTTCAACGTGGACTTTGATTCTGCCGATGCGAGCGGGGACGAATGTCATCTCAAACTGGAGGACGTCACACAAGCAGATTTCCGCGCGCTGCTAAACCTCATGTATCCCCGGTAAGCCTCGCCTTATGTTACATCTACGACTTGCACGACTAAATTTTGCCCGCAGGTCTCTCACATTGACTCGAACGCTCTCGGACGACGAGTGGGTGTCCGTGCTGAAGCTGTCGACCAACTGGATGATGCTCGACGTTCGGCGCATGGCGATCGAACATCTGACATCTGCCAGCATCCCCCCTGCCGATAGAGTGATCCTAGCCCGGACTTACAATATTGCCGACTGGCTGCGCTCTGCGTACATCGACCTGGCAGACGTGTCTATAGAAGTTGGGATATCTCCCGAAGACGCGGCCAAGATCGGCTTGGAGTCCACTCTCAAGCTTTACCGTTCACGAGACAGTGTTTTGCGCATTTTCTCACTCTGGGTTATAGGCAACAAGCCGCTTGGTTCTGCAGTTGATGATGTCTTTGGACATGAGCTTCAGGGTCTTCCGCGGAGCTCTATCGAGAAAGTTCTTCTGGCTCGGACATACAACGTTGCAGAGTGGCTACGCTCCGCCTATGTTGAATTGGTGGAACGGAAAGAATCGTTGACTATCGAAGAGGCTGCGACACTTGGATACGAAGCTGCGATCAGGCTGGGCGGGGCACGAGAACGTCGGCTGTCGCAGGACATCGAAGATGTGCGAGACATTGGCACTTTGGTTGACGAAGCAATGGAGGCGGAGATGTGCAAGGTGCCGAGCCATACACCGGTGGACAGAGTGATCTTAGCTCGGGAGAATGGGGTGTCTGAATGGCTCCGATCCGCCCTCGTTGAACTTATGGTCATGGGGGACATGTCTCTCGAGGACGGTGCGAGGATAGGATTGGAATCTGCCATTGCATTGTACAGGGTCAGGGAGAAGTTCTTCTACTCTGTTCTCACAAAGGGCATCTTCAGATCACAACATGAGACGGCGGTTGATAATGAGTTTGGGAAGGAACTCGAGGATGTGCGAGCGGCGGGTGATATCTATTGCAAACTGGGAAAGGCTGCAGTGGAGGTGATGGCGGAGGTGCTTGGCGAACCAGAGCAGGTGGTGAGGGAACCAGTCGAGGTCGCAATGCCTGAGCCCCCCACCGTGGAACAAAGGGGTATCAGTGATTTGAAGAGAAGAAAGAAGAAGAGAAAGTGATTCTGGGGACTTCAGTGTGGAGAATACTGCAATGGGTAGCATACAATATACTCGAACCCAGCCGTCTTGATGCTAATACACAATGTTGTCACGGTATCAGGGAGTGGGTTCGACGCTAATTCAAAAATTTGTTGTTCTGTTCCTGGATTATAATTACAACAAGACAGGTCAATTGATGCTGTATCATCCGTAACGGTTGTGTCGAGCCTAAGCGTACAAGTGCACGACAGTTTAAGTACTTCTGGCGTCTTTTTACTTCGAAACGGACATACTTCCAATACCGACTGTTCTCTGCTGGCTGAAAATCAACCTCGAGAATGCTGAAGTTGGTTTGGCAAAATCAGATATCCAAAACATGCCTATAAAGCTTCAAGAAGCTTTGAAATACTCCTTGGCCTGAAACTTTCAATCTCATCTTGCATCCACATCCAGTGTGGTCCACTAAGCCGAAAATTTGATCACTGCTCTAAGACCCCGGATTACCACTCGGAAACGAATACAATGGCCATTCTTACGCTTGACCGACGATTATGGCTCAATATCCGAGACTTGTCCTGAAAACCCAGGGCACCTTGTTATGATTGTCCATGCTTCAAGTGTACCCATCGAATTGGAGCCACATTCGACGGTAGCACTTCGCGGCCTTCCGCAGCGGTTGCAATAGCTTTGCCAAGACGCTTTTGTTCAACCAGAAGATTCTTAATCAGTTCAGAACTTGAATATCGTTGCCTTTGGACGGCTTGATGATAGCGATATAATTCGGTGGAGTCTTTGTGGTGCTCTGGATGCCTTCGAGTCAGCGTAGTGTAGTCTTTCGGTCAGTGAAAAGCACTCTTTATTTTCTGAACTACTTACCGCTACTAGTTACTATGTGTATAGGTATAGGTGGCTTAAATTGTGGTTGTAACGTACGACTTGTCCTGATCGCCCGACTCAGATGACTGCGCGTGCAGGTGGCATCTCGCTCGGACGGTACACCGTTCCTCGGCTGTAATGTCCGCCCATGCTCGTCATTGCTTCTATCAAGATACCCAAGGCGTACATCAAGCTCGGGTACAATACCAAAGCTAACAAGAATTGGATATATTCGGCAGCTCACACATTCGACTGTAGCCGCCTTTTGACCAAGGCGACTCGGGGCACTGTGGATGATATCATCCATGCGAAAGTTTACTACGACTGTGCTATTAGCGGCCGAAGCTATGTACCAGATCGTCGTCAACCTTTCGATATCTGTCGGACCTCTTCGGTGTGGGCATCTGCATCCGCGGTCTCTAATCCCACTCTCGACGAACTTGCATGTCGCACGAATCGGTCACTGGAGCATTCGTTGGCAGCTTTCGAGGCGTTTCGGCTGCAGATTTCCATTTCCTCTGGGGTCATGCCACCCAGTAAGCTCCTCCACGCCGTCCGCACAGTATCTTGGAAAAAGCTTGGGCATTGAATGGGTTCATTTCAGAAACGCATAAAACCCCTAGCAGTAGACCTCAATCCCTAAGCTAAAACCACAATGCTCTCATCCAAAGCTATCTTCATCGCTCTCACCACCCTCGCCGTCTCCATCTTCGCGAATCCCATACCCGCCCCCAGCACAGGCTGCGCCGCCGTGCACATCATCACCGCCCGCGGCTCCTCAGAGCCCCCAGGCGAAGGCACCATCGGCGCCATAGTCGACGATGTCGTCTCCAGCAGCAAACAGACCGTCTCCCGCGAGGCGGTGGTCTACCCCGCCACAGTCATCAACTACCTCGGCCCCCTCGGCTCCCAGGCCCAGGGAGTGGCTGCTATGAAGGCGAGGCTTGCAGCCAAGGCTTCGGCGTGCCCCGACACGAAGATTGTGTTGACGGGATATAGTCAGGGCGCGCATGTCGCTGGGGATGTTCTTGCTTCCAAAGCCGGTGGTACTGCTAATGGTAGGCTTTTTTGCTTGGATATACAGTATGTACATACATCATGACTGAGTTGGGTTTCCCCCCTTGCAGTTGCGGCTCTTATCTTGATGGGCGACCCGGGCCATGTCCGTGGCGAGTCCTTCCAAAAAGGTGAAACAACGTCGCCAGGGGGGGCTGGGTCTTTTCACTGACCATGTTACCTATAGGCACCGCGAACATGTCCAACGGTCTGTTCCCCCGTTCGAATAATGCACTGGAGCCCTTCGCGTCCAAGATCAACTCTTTCTGCGACTTTGGCGACCCGTTCTGTGCTGGTGGGATTGACCCGATCGCTCACGCGGCGTATGTCACGAAATATGGAAAAAAGGCGGTCAGCTTCGTTTTGGGACGCGTTGGGGGTTGAATGAATGAGATGGAATGTTGAGGTTTAGATATCGATTGGGGTTTGTGTATCAGGTTGTCGGTATGTGTGTGTGTGTACGGCTATAGCTAGTCCTTGAAGTTCAGACTGGTTCTGCGAAATTGGCATTTATTTGCGAGGGCGCGGCCTCATAACAGCACTGGGCCTGTCTGACAGAGTATCTCAAAAATATGATCAAGGCAGCGAAAAATCTGGCATCGCGGTGTTTGTCGATGGTTTCCCTCAACCAGCGCCAAGCCGGTAAGTTTGCATAGTCTAAGTCAATCCGACTCAATCGCGTCAGGAAACGGGCGTCATGGGCCTCACGTGACACGTGTGACCTGAGATTCCAGCTATCCGGTCGTCAGATCGCACTCTTCCTCGGCACAATTGCAAGGCAAGCTGCACAAACGCACAAGTTGAAGTCCTAGTGTCTGCAGGAGATCACGCGACGCGAGGATAACCCACGTCCAGCCAGGCCCATCGACACGACGAAGGGTTTCAATTGACGCACAGTTATAGACAGATAATCAATTCAAGTGAGTCGATCTCTGTGCCATCTCCCAAGTCTCCGGTCCCTGGGTCCTTGGATGGACACTGCAAGGAGGAAGGGAGGGAGGCCCCGGATAGATATATAGATATGATTGTTGTGGATGCGCCTTGCGTATTGGGTCCTTCAAAATCGACAAACGTCTGACTCTTTCGTCTCTAGATCGAGACCTAGTACGCCACTCTACGCTACGCACTACGAGATCTTACCGGTACCGGCGAAACACAGGGAACACGGCAAAAGACTGATTACACGGCAACGGTGACACGTTGTGAGTCCGATCTTCGTCGTACATTTCGTACGGGCACGCCAACGACTAAGCACCAAGCCAGCCCTCTCCCTTTCCTCCCATCCCACCCAACCCAGCCCACCCAACCAAATCCACCAAATCACCCCACACAAACAATGGCCCCCCAACCAGCCCCCGAATCGCTGGACAGCATCCTCACCCAGATCACGACCTCCAACAGCCCGGGCGCGCTGAACCACACCCTGCGCAACGCCCTCCCCAAAGAATCGCGCGACACCATCCTCGCCAGCGCCCTCGCTTCGGGCCAGGACCCGCTCTCGGTGCTGGATGTGAGAGAGAATACGCTGGGGGTGTTGTACATCTTGTGCGTGTGCTGTGATTCTGCTCGTGCGCCTGGCCCCCGTTTGACTGTTTGATTATATGGCTTTCTTTCTTTTTGATTGGGCATAACGATGACGACAATGATAACGATGACGATAACGACACTCGACATACGATGCACGACACTCGATATGCGGTACAGAGCGGCACGGTTGAATACACCGAGCGCAGGCACCCCACCGCCGCCCTGGCCGCTCATCCAGGCGTTCTGCCGCTCCTTCATCCCGGAGCAAGCGCGGCTTGCGCCCGATCGCGGTACGCCCTCTCTTCCGCCTCCTCGAAGCTTTCCTTCACAATCCATGATCTTGATTAACGATCGAATGCAGTGACAGCCCTCGCTAAAGGGATCGCCAGCCTCGCAGCGAGCATGTCCAACGTGCGTGCCCCCCCCCCCTTCCCCTTCCTATGTGACCAAGGCTGATCATGTACGTGTGGCAGCCTAAAGCAGCCGTCCAGCCCCTCTCCGACCTCGTACAGCGCTACCCGCCCGACGCATCGTACCTCACCGCTCTGCACCCCATCTTCGCTCTCGTACGTCCCCACCCCTCCTTGTTTCCTCCCCCATAACCCGCCCACTAACCCCCCCCACCCCCTCCTCTTACACCAGACCTGCGTAAAAACACACACCTTCCCGGCGCTCCTCCCCGTGCTCTCAACACCCATAACCTCGATCGACCTCACACTCGCGCCGGACCTGACATACGGGGACAATTTATCCTACCACTACCTCGGGGGCGTGGCGCTGGCGGCGCTCAAGTCATGGCGGGCCGCGGAGGAGTTCTTCGAGATCGCGGTGAGTGCGCCGGGGGTGGTGCCTGCGGCGCTGCAGCTGGAGGCGTTGAAGAAGCTGAGGATCGTGCAGTTGATTGCGGGGGGGAAGGTGCGTCAGGGATTTTATTCTTTTTGGGGAGTGGCTGATGGAGTGTGTGGGTGTGGTGTTGGGTAGGTGAATCCGCTCCCGAAGTATACGCATCCGCTCCTGGGGAGGCTCCTCAAGAACTCGCCGTATAATGCTTTTATCAATGCGTACCCGAATAATGTTGGGGTGCTGGCTGATATCATGCAGCGCGAGGCGCAGCTCTTCGCCACTGTGAGTATCGCCCTCAACCCCGTGCCTATCGTCCTTGCCTCATGGATTTCGTATTTTTTTTCCTTCTTTTTTTCTGGCGGGTGTAGGAGAAGAACACGGGGCTGTTGCAGCAGGCGGTTGCGCGGGCGCCGCGGTGGGCGCTCAAGAAGCTCACGGCGACGTATGTGACGCTCGGGCTGGGGGATATTGGGCGTGCGGTGGGGATCGAGGCGGAGGAGGACGTGCGGGCGTTACTTTTGAGCATGGTGAGTCTGCCCCTTGCCCCGTTTCCCCGTTTTTCTGTGTCTGGGTTTTCGGATCTGACGTCGTTTCGTTCCTTCCTCCCCCCCACCTCCTTACCCCGGCCCGCACCAGATCGAAGCAGGGGACATCGCGGCGCAGATGTCGGCAGACGGGACGGTGACGTTCTCGGACCCAGCGCCGAGGTTCACGAAGGCGCAGGTGGACGCGGTGCTTGCGGATGTGCAGGGGCAGGCGGCGGCGCTTGGGGAGCTGGAGCGGGAGATGGGGCGGTCCAAGGAGTTTTTGGGCAAGGTGCGTACGTACGCAGTGCTTGGTTGGGCTGACCCTGACTTGGAGTTTGACTTTGCCTTTGGGGAACAGGCGGTGAAGAGCCGGGAGGAGGGTGCGTGGATTGGGCAGACGGAAGAGGAGGTGTTTTCGATGAGTGCGGCGGGGATGCAGTGGGCGGAAGATGCGGTGTTCACGTGAGGGAGAAGCTCGAGGAGGGTCGTCATATTTTTTATTACTTTCCGTGTCGGTACAGGCTCTGTGCACTACTCTTCCTCTTTACTCGAACCACCTTGTGTCATGAAACCATCCGATCCGCACGTGGCGAGACAAGAAAGAGGTTTCACCATATTTGTGTATGTTAGGATTCCACGGCCATTGTTCTCAACCACGACAAGGGCCCCGCCATCGTTAACCTTTTTCTTTTCTCTCTCTCACCTCTTGCGCACCATAATCACAATTTTTCCGCATGCTCGACTCGTCCCCAGTGGCTCTCCCGCCGCTCCCGCGCCCCCTAAAGCGCTCCGCATCCACCGCATCGCTCCCCACCCCGCCCCGAACCCGTCACAAACGCAAGGGCCGTACCCGCACACGCGAGGCATACGACACCGACACCGATCGCGATGAAAGCGAGGGCGAAGGCGAAGGCGAAGGCGAGGTCGAAAGTGATCCTGACACCCGTACGCACAAGAAGCGCAGGACAGGTGAAGGTGCAGACCCCGATGCGGAGGAGGAGGCTTTCTGGCTGAGCAAATCCGACGGGGACGCCCCCTCCAAGCCTCCCACCCCAGCTCCTGCGGCGCTGCTCTACCGCCGCCGTCAGGCCCTCGCCGCTAGTGCGAGCACCAGCAGCGTCGGTACCGCCCCCGTCTCGCCCCCGCCGTCCAATCGCAAGGCTGCCGCGGCACAGACGAAGGTGGCATTGGCGCTGACTCCGCCCCCCAGGACCCCCGAGCCCGAACTAGACCCCGATGCAGATGTTGGGTCAAGGACAAGGAGCAAGAGTCTCAGAAGGATCTTCCCAATGCGCGATTCGCCCAATAATCCTTTCCTCGTCTCGCCTCCAGCTGCAGCAGAGGACAGCGCAAGCCCCAGCCCCGGTTCAAGCCCGAGCGCTGCTGAACCACGCACGCCACTCCAAGAACGGCCCACGGTCACTTACGTGTTGTACGTCCCCCCCACCTCTCTCTCTCTCTCTCTCTTTTGTAAGACTCGACGTATTGACCACGAACCCTTTACTGTTACTGTACAGCCGAGGCGTACGCGGGACGTTCCCGAACCCTTTGTACGACCACGAGCGCGGCCGGCCAAGGTCGCCGTCTGCGCGCTCGCGATTGCCGGTGGAACACCCCGAGTACTCGCCTGCGCCGCATTGCCCGCCGAAGCTTTTGTTCCCGCCTGCGCCGCCCCGGAAGAGTGCGAGGTTGGTCCGGAAGAGGAAGGGGATCAGGGAGCGGACGGGGCAGCGGACGTTGGAGGAGGAGATGCGATTGGGGAGGGAGAGGGAGAGGGAAAGGGGGAGAAGCGGGAGTGAGGGGGAGGGGGAAAGGGAGAGGGAGGGAGAGGAGAGGGGGAGAAAGGGCGCGAGGGGGAGAGGGAGGTCTGTTACTTTCAGCGGGTCTGAGAGTGAGGGTGGCGAAGAAGAGGGGAAGATTGTGCCTACAAAGCTGGATTTTAAGGCTTTGGCGTGATCCTGACCCGACGCTCTCGCAACCCCTCCCCATTTATCTGAATCGTTCGACAAAAATGTCATCGTCACACTCCCCCACCTCCCCCCGCTCCTTGTTCGTGCTGCTGCCCCTGCCCACCCCACTTTCCCACTTCCGACTTCCCACTTCCATTCATTCATTGATTTACCCAACTCTGTTTAATGCTGCGATACCTCGTTTTGTTTCTCCGATTTCCACTTGATGCTGTTTATGCTTACTACGCCGCGACACCCCCACACCTCCTCACTCCGCACCCCCACACCTTCACACCCCGTACCACCACACCTCCGCACGACTGCACCACTGCACCACCGCATCCTAACGTTCCTTTACTCGATCCCTATCTACCTACCTACCTACATACATCCATACATCCATACATACGTACGACGCCGACTTGGATTCCCGAATCCGGGTCCGAGTTTTGGCTCACGAGTCCCGCGAAATGACTGTGCTTCCACGTACTACTTACCTCCTTTTTCTCCTTTTCTTTTCTCCTTTTTCCTTCGTTGCTCGTTGTCGATGGGGAAGGAAGAAGGGAGTGGAATATATCGATATATCTATATCGGTGCATATATACTTTGACCAAGTGCTGTCAGTGTCTGTATATATGCGTCGCAAGTCCGAGTCCGCGTCTGAGTCGGCGCTGAAGCGCTGAAGCTTGAAGCTTGAAGGCTCTTGGAAAGGTGGTGTTGCTCTTGCTTGCTCTTACTCTTGACAGCACCAGGAGGCTTTCTGAGAAACAAAATATGGACTTGTAGGTAGACGCAGTGGACGTGGACGTGGTTGTTTGCGAGCGCGGCCGGCACCCATCGTGGATTGTGATAAAACCCTGCCGCCTCAGTGCCTGATATATGCTACCTGGTCATGGACCACGACCACGACCGCGACCAGGACCAGGTGTTGTTGGCTGGAGAGAGGCGTGACCGCGACGAACGGCGCTGAAAATTCATAAGAATGGAAAATAGAGAATGGAAAACAATAAAAATGAAAAAAAAAACGAAATATCGTCGTGGGTTTTGACTTGGAGAATAATTAAATAATCGAGGTGCATGATCATGAGATGTATAATATTCCCGACTCGAGATCGGAACGCAGGTACCTATGATAGATGTGAGTCCGACTGACTGCGGGGGGGAGAATCAATCGTACTCAAGGAAGAAAATGACGGTCGCCACAACAAAGCTTTCACGTCGGTTGGTCTCGGACTGGGCAATAACACAGCTGCTGCGGCAGGTCACTGACTTCTGGTGGTTAGTTACAGTTAATCACAGTTACAGTGGATGGCAAGATTCTGAACTACCGGGCCCACGGCTCGGCGCCAGCGCTCATCTCTGCAGGCTGCCAGTCTGCGGCTTCAATCTAAATAAAACAAAAGAAAAACACGCACCAAACGAGTGCACGGTCCCCACATAGAGACCAAGTTATGCTTTTACTGGGAAATCAGCGCGCCCAGCTGCGTGGCGGGAACCAGAGGGCCGAGGTGGCTCGGCGTGTTTCCCTACGACACCTCGAGTCGTTCTTTACGCAGCGCCCGCTGCCGGAACTGCGCCTGCGTCCTGCCGAACTTGAGAATAAAATCGAATGTGAGCGCCGAGTGGGGCAGCAGGACGCGGTGATACGTCGAGCGAGCGCGCGCGCGATGGGGTTCGGTGCGCCGTCGTCGAAAAAGGTCGGCGCGGGGACGACCTTCGTCCTTCGTTCCCTCTGTAGAAGGGGCGCTGGGCGTGCATGCCAGCAGCGGCGGCGCGCCGCCCCGGAAGATCGGCTGCAGGAAGGCGTTGAGAACGTGACGTGCACGGGGAAGGAGGACGCAACATTTAAATTACGCCGGATCTGGTGCTGCCAGTGGTCCACGCGTTGGCCTGCTCTTTCGCTGTTGGACTCCGTGTCGCCCCGGTGCGGCGCGCTCGCCTACTGGACTTAATTTGCGAATTCTAGAGGGATTTGGTCATAAAAGCCTGAATCAAGCCCAGGGCGAGGATTCGTGTAGAAATTGTTGTACCGTTTACCTAGGCCGGTAAGGATAATGCGCAGGTTCTGCTCCAGAGACGTTTCCTCGTCCATTCCATGAGCATCATTCAAGAGCTCCGCAAAGCGGTCGTAGCCCAACGACGACTCGAGCAATCCACAAGCCGATAGCACTGGACAGTCCCAAAATCGAAACATATTGCTCTCAGAAATGCCGAAAGCTGTCACAGCAGTGATAGAGCAGCAGCACACAAGTGACAGTCAAACCACGAGACTAAAGAAAGACAAAGCTCACAATGAAATATGCGCAAGGCCATAGACGAGGTGGCGAGACAGCAATATTACAATGTGGAGGATAACAAGAGCCGCTGATCAAAGTACTCCGTCAGCGGTGATAAACTGAAGGCCCTGGATTCCTGAAAAATATCTTAGCTTCCCTGGACCGACAAAAGCTGTCAAGGCGCCCTACCTTCCTTGGTGAGGAATTTACCAACCACATCTTCCAATTTCCCCATTTCAAACTGTTTCAGTTTCTTATTATCATCACCTCTTCGCCAGTTGTAGTGGGGTCGGTGCTTGTAACGACCATGATCCATGCGTCGCCCGGGGTGGGATACACAAGTGTTATTGGAATGCGTTGCTTGAGACGCTGTAGGATTATCATCAGGGCGAAGTCGAAGGTGACTTCTGCTATAAGTTTATTGTCCAGACGCGCGGCCCACTTGAGGGCTTCTTCCTCAGACATGGCCCAGTCACCGACGCGGTAGAATATCGCAACCTGGATAAGATGATGTTTATGTCCAAGTTCGCCGACGATAAAGTATCTACCATGGCCTGCTTGCACG
This sequence comes from Tricholomella constricta, assembly GCA_013368375.1. Taxonomy (NCBI): domain Eukaryota; kingdom Fungi; phylum Basidiomycota; class Agaricomycetes; order Agaricales; family Lyophyllaceae; genus Tricholomella; species Tricholomella constricta. The sequence goes on along the minus strand of JAACJP010000007.1, from coordinate 257,171 downwards.
TCGAGATGCGTCTGAATAAAGAAATGGGTGCGGGGAAAGGTGTTGGTCGCGTTCAAGGCGTTCTGTTCAGCCCAAAGTTGCTTGTACAAGTGTTGCCACGCGAGGACAACGCTGGACAACGTATTCGCGACGTGTGCTCTGTTTTTTGCGGTCGTCAATCGTTCTAATTACAAACTACATAAGATTTCCATTTTCTTAGCTCAACAGATATACACATTTTTGATGTCGCAATTATACAGCAGCAGTGCACAAGTGACGTCCAAATCGTGAGACGAAAGGAAAACAAAGTTGGTGATGTTGCAATGTTACAATGTACAGGAAATGGGCAGCCTTCGAATCGCAGTAATTAAAGTTCTCCGATAGCAGTGATAAACTGAATGTTCTGGACTCCTGACAACCATTGACATGTTAGTTTCCCCTCCCATGAAAGGCATCGAGGCACCTTACCTTCGTGGGTGAGGATTCGTCTGACCAGTTCCTCCGCTTTCCCCTTTTGAAACTGCTCCAGTTTCTCACCTCTTCGCGAGTGCTGCCAGTAAGGATATAGCTGTGTAACAACCATGATCATCGCCTCGTCCGGAGTGTTGGGATACACAAGCGCTATTTCGATGCGCTGCTTGAGATGTCGTAGGATTATCATTATGGCATAGTCGAAAGTAACTTCTTCCACAGGTTTATTGTCTAGACGTGCGGCCCACTTGAAGGCTTCCTCCTCGGACATGACCCAGCCACCGAGTCGGTAACGTATCGCAACCTGAACAAGATCATCAGTTTCTGTCCTCAAGTTAACGATGAAATATTCCTACCATGGTCTGCTTGTTCGTTGAGATGCGTTTGAGTGGAGAATTAGGTGCGGGGCGAGGTGTTGGCCACGTTCAAGGCGTTCCTCAGCTACTTGTATCAAGTTCAACCATCACGTGATGATTACATTGTTCGACGACTTTGAAAGTCCTCGGAAAGGAGGCACGGGATGAACGAGGGACACGTTTCGTGTCGCGTGACACATGACCCGGCTCTCTTGTCCTCCTACCTCCACCTTCTTCGACGCGTCTGTAGACTCCTCGCCTCATCTGTTTCGCGCGTCGTCCTAAGCGATCCTCTGAGAAGTAGCTGTACGTCTTCTTCGTCTTCGCGCTACGCGAACTCGCGTACATCGCGTCCCTACATTTCTTACACGCCTTCTCGCGCATACATTCGATGGTTTCCTCCAAGCGTCGTCCTACACGCACTGCCTCCAATGCTCCTTCTCTTCCGGAGGGCGCTACCCATCCTGCTCTGTCCCCCATAACCGAGCTCGTGCTTTCCGACCACGAAGGTGATTCTCCCTCTACTGAGGACATTCCTCAGGCCAATCCCCCTTGCAATGCGAAACCCCCCCTCGACGGCAACACGGTCATATCACCTACTTCTGGGGTCCTTCCCCAAACATCTACATCCACGTCATCCACGTACGTGCTGTCCGATCCTCTGCCTTTACTTCCTACAACTTACACTACACTTTCCAAATACAGTACTGCGATTTCCACTTCCGGACTTGCCTCTTCCGGCCTCGCGCCACTTCCCCAGTTCTCGGACGAACAGCTCCAAGCCGCTCACCGCGCGGTCGTCACTGCCCTCCAGGATCCCCTCGCTTCTACCTTGCACGTGCCGCAGCTTCCTACCTCCCTTGACGCCCCTTCCTCGTCCTCCTCCACACTTCCCGCGCAGGACGAGACCCGCCCTAGCCGGAGCAAAGGCAAGGGTCGTGCTCCCAACCCTCCCCTGGGTCCCGATGAGGTTGACGAGGCCCTACTGGCCTCCCGCCCCGTCTCCTCGTCCCTACGTCCCCTGAGCCCCTCCCGTCCGGCCGTGCGCTTCTCGCGCACCTCCATTGCGCCAGCCTCCTCCTCCCGTGCCCCTCCCGCCGTCGATCCACCCTCCTCTCCTCTCGTAGTCGAGAAGCGCGCGTTCACGGAGGATGAGCTAGTGGATATCCTTCGTGCCTACGGCGATGAGCTTCTCCAATCGCTAGGCCTTTCCACGCAGTCTACCGGCGCTCCCCGCTCCCCACCTCCAAGGTCGGCACGCGAGTCCAACTCGCGGGATCACTGCCATTCCGGTAGTCACGCCGCCTGGTGCAACCATCCCGGTGCCGAGCGTCCCCGCTCCGGCCCCTCTCGTGCCTCCCACAGCTACGCGCCGTACCCCGCTCCTCGTTCGCCCCGCATCCATCGCAACTCACGAGGCATCCCGTACGTCGCTCCGTCCCCCTCCGCATCCGAGCACGGTTCGGCCGACAGCTCCTTCTCTCCGGGCGATTCGCTGGGAAATCCGTCGCATGCTCCGGACTTCTCGGCGGAACTGAATGCCAATGAAATAGTCACGCCGGATCGCATTGTCCGCATTCTTCGCGGGGGATGGCTCGACTACATTCCACTGGACTCCCTTACGAACGATGCCTGTCGCTCCGCTTCCTTCGCTCCTCTTCTCCAGGACGACGCCGCCATTGCCCTACAGGCCGGCGGCCGCCTCCACGTCCGCAGCTCTGCTCTGGACTGCTCCCGCGAACTCCGGATTCCCATCCTTGGTTGGATGCAAGCGACTCGGAACTTCGTCGAGGCTATACGCTACCACTATCACTCTGCCAGCGATCGCTCTCCCGGCGGCCCCTCTGCTCGGCGCATTGCGGCTAGTTTCAAAGCACACTACAAGTTAATCATGCGGCGGCCGGACTTCGAGAGCAACTTCGCAACGTACGTTGAGTACGACGTGTTCATTCGCCGTCAGTTCCTCTCTCGTCTTCACTCGGGTCGCCCTATGTTTCCCCTCGACCAGTTTCACGATTCTGTCTTTCAGACGTACGACCGTGCCCGTGTCGCCCGTGCTATGACTTCCCTCTCCTCCTCATCCAACGCCGCCCCCTCCTCTTCCTTGAAGCCCTTTCGTGACCACCGTATTTCCGAGTCTGCCGCCCACGCCGACTCCTCAGCTGCACACTCCCGCACTTCCCGGTCCTCCTCCGGTCGTGAACGCAACATCCGCTGCATGTGCTGCGGCAGCTGCGAACATCGCTTCTCACGCTGCCCCGGCCCTGGGAAGTACCTCGTCAAGTCGTCCGACGGGAAATGGAAAGGGCCCGGAGGGCAGCTGTTCTGCTTCGGGTGGAATGGCCCCAGTTCCTGCGCCAAATCCGGATGCAATCACGCTCACGCCTGTTCGCTCTGCGGAGCTTCTATCCACGGTGCACAACAGTGCACTGTGTGAATTCCACCTTCCCATTACTACACCCCTTCGACCCGAACGGTGGACAGCCCTTTTACAGGAAACCGGAGGGCTGCCCCGCTTCGCCGCCGTCCCCGACGGCCTCATTCACGGTTTCTCCCTCGGACTCGAAAACTTCCATCTCGACCATACCTACTCCCCTCCAAACCACTACAAGTCTCCCGAACATCACGCCTTCGTAATATCAAAGTACGCCGAGGAAATTCGCCTCGGTCGCGTTTCTCCTGGTTACCCTCCGCATGTATTTACTAGTCTCTTTGGTCATTACCGTACAGCCCCCCTCAATGTTATCGAGCGTCACCCCGGTAAATTTCGTATTACAGTCGATCACTCGTACCCTCGCGACAACCCACTTATTCCCTCAATAAATTCCGAAATTAATTCAAAGCACTTTCAATGCGCGTGGGGTACCTTCTCCGTTTGCTATCTCCTCGTGGCGGATGCTCCGCCTGGCACTGAGGCCTGCGTCTTCGACGTGGACTCCGCCTTTCGCAACATTCCTACAAGACCTATCGACCGTACTGCCACTGCCATTCTAATCGACGGTCTCGTCCATCTTGACGGTCGTCTAAACTTTGGTATCTGTCCTGCGCCCGGCATCTTCGGACTGGTTGCCGACGCCATCGTATGGATCTATCTCCACAAAGGTATCGATGCCGTCATTAAGTGGGTGGACGACTTTATTTTCTTCCGCTACCTACGCTCGCACCCTGGGTCGCGTTCGTACTTCTCATACGACGAAACTCTTATCTGGTCTATTGCGGACGATCTTGGCTGGCCATGGGCACCCGATAAATTCGTTCCCTTCGCTACGTCCTTCACATACATCGGCTTTGAGTGGTCCCTCTCCGCTAAGTCGGTCCGCCTTCCCGAGAAGAAACGGCTCAAATACCTGGAAAAACTCGGCGCCTGGTCCCCTGGCAACTTCGTTTCGCTACACGATACCGAATCGTTGATCGGGACTCTGAACCACATCTGCCTCGTTATTCCTGTCGGCCGTTCACATCTCCCTTCACTGTACAAATTTCGCGCTGCCTTCCATGACAACGCGCCTCGCTGGTCGAAGCACCGCGTTTCTCCCGTCGTCTCCTCCGATATCTCATGGTGGGTTGACACTCTGCGGCATTCCGACTGTTGCCTGGATATCGTCCGTCCCCCTGAACCCCTTGACCTTCCCATCTTCGTCGACGCCTCCACCTCGTGGGGCATCGGATTCTACCTGAACGGGAAATGGCTGGCCTGGAAGCTACTACCGGGATGGAAGTCCGAAGAACGCGACATCGGGTGGGCGGAAATGGTCGCTGTGGACCTTGCGCTGCACGCGATCATCTCTGGCGGCTATCGATCCTGCCACCTGGTCATTCGTTCAGACAATTCGGGCGTCGTCGGGGCACTGGCTGCTGGCCGGTCCCGGAATTCTCAGCAAAATGCCATCCTGCGACGCATCGTCGATAACTTTCAACAACACAGTCTTTGGATCACCACAAGCTGGGTTTCCACCACCCTCAACCTCGCCGACGCGCCCTCCCGAGGTGTCTTTCCTTCTCGCAGACTACTGTTTCCGCATCCGCCTCGCATTCCCGGGTACCTCCGACCTTACGTCGCACCCTCGGTGTCCTTCCATGACCTTTCTCTATGAACCTCTCCGTTTCCTTTCTTAATGCACTGTACTTATGTAGAAATCATACGCCGTCCCGATAATACTGTACTTCGCGCTAAAGCAATCTGCTCCGTGACTTGCGCGGGCACGCGCGTGCATGCGGAAGTCAGCCACTAGCGTTTGGCTGACTGCCCTTATCTAGCGGCTGGCCCTGTAGCACATCCTCCATGCCTCCTCATCGCTCCGGCCACCAGGTCGTCTTACGTCTGTCCGCCGACTGGACGGCTCGGCTATTCAGGCCCCGTACACCGGCAGTGTTGAAGGGCCAACGGCCCTCGGCTCATCGCCAACCATGGCAGATCCCCGCTTCCCTGCAGGAGCACGCCAATACGGTTCTTTCGCGTGCATGGAAACCTTCAACTAGCGCCGGGTACTCACGTTCCGTAGACCAATTCTTTGCCTTCTGTTCGAACCTGAACGCTCCCGCTTCTGCCTGGCTTCCGGCGTCCGAAGACTTACTCTGTGCATTTGCCGCCTCCTTCTCAGGCACTCTCGCGGCGAGCTCTATACGTTCCAAATGTGCCGCGCTCCGTTCGTGGCACATCCTTAATGGACTGCCCTGGCTCGGCTCAACTAAGCTAGCGTACACGATCAAAGGCTGCGAGTCCATGCGACCACCCAGCAGCTTCACCGCCAAACGCAATCCCGTCACGATACAAATGCTGACCGCCATACTCTCAGGCCTCGATCCTGCCTGCGCGCGCGACTCCTGTACGGTTGCTATCGCTTGTACGGCCTTCTGGGGTCAGCTGCGGCTCGGTGAACTACTGCCCGATCGGGAAGGCCTTCTCAGCGCTGACCGCTTGCCTCGCTGGCGTGACCTACATTCCCCTAACAGTCGGGGCACTCGCCTTCTGCATCTCCCCCAGTCCAAAACTTCTGGATACAAAGGCGAGGACGTCGTCATCACCCGTCAAGCCACAGCAGACCCTATACAACACCTCGCGGATCACGGCAAACACATAGCGACCGTTGACTCTTGGCCGCTCGCGTGGTACGCGTCCTCCGCCGGTTCCCCCGTTGCCCTCACGAAACGGAAGTTCCTGCTCCGCTGTAATGGCATTCTCGCGGCGCTTGCTCTACCGCATATTTCTGGCCACTCTTTCCGAATCGGTGGGACGACTCACTTTCTACTGTCTGGCGTTGCACCTGACATCGTCAAAATTATGGGGCGGTGGTCTTCCGATTCCTTCCTGAGGTACTGGCGCTGTCTGGAAGTCATCGCGCCACTGCACGCGGAACTCCTCGAACCTATCGTACTGCGAAACGTTCGCCCCTCGGCTTCATCACTGATCGGGGGGTCATCGTTCTCGGGCTCCGACGCGCCGCCGGGCTTACTTCGTTCTGGGTGACATCCCTCGCTCATTCCAGACCCCCTGACTCTCAAGCCGAAAGGCTCCGAGATGTTAAGCCCACCTCTACAATAGAGTTTGTATCAGACGTGTAACGAGCAAGTCTATACCTTCTCCTCCTCCAGTCTATCTATACTTCAATATTTACTATGGTTATGTGTAAGCAAACACACGAAATGAAAGTCCTCGGAAAGGAGGCACGGGATGAACGAGGGACACGTTTCGTGTCGCGTGACACATGACCCGGCTCTCTTGTCCTCCTACCTCCACCTTCTTCGACGCGTCTGTAGACTCCTCGCCTCATCTGTTTCGCGCGTCGTCCTAAGCGATCCTCTGAGAAGTAGCTGTACGTCTTCTTCGTCTTCGCGCCCACCCGCCCACATCCTCTACCTTGATGTAATTTCTCTTCTCTTCCTCCTAATCCCTTCTCCTATAGTATCTTCTTATACTTCCTAACTTCCTTACTGTTCACGACTTTCCTGTTCACATTTGTACCTGCTCTATTGTTCTGATTAACGAGGGTGACATCCCTCGCTCATTCCAGACCCCCTGACTCTCAAGCCGAAAGGCTCCGAGATGTTAAGCCCACCTCTACAATAGAGTTTGTATCAGACGTGTAACGAGCAAGTCTATACCTTCTCCTCCTCCAGTCTATCTATACTTCAATATTTACTATGGTTATGTGTAAGCAAACACACGAAATGGACAGCTTTAGAACTTGGACCTGAGGCCTTTTCCATTGTTCGACGACTTTGGACCATGCCAAGGAACGAAACTTGTCGCCGTTTTTCACAGTAAAATCAAGCACAGGCCTCAGTACGGCAACTGGCCCAATGTATGTTCTTGGCGTGGCCGGCCATGGGCCATATCGAGTATATATGGGGTCGAATCTCGCTCTCGTAGAACGGCCATTGTCCTTTCATCTATAAAGTCGCACTTGCTTGCATTTTTTGAACTATCCATGGCTCCCCTTCAGAACGCCCGACAGCCTCCCTTCGACGAACTCGTTAGCGGATGGATACTGCTCCGCCTTCGCAATGCGCTCCACTCATTCAAATCCGTCGCACCAGTTGAACCACTTAATAACGACGAAGGGCCTGGTGTCCACTACGAGGCGTCTCTATACGGGCCTCTCAATGGCCTCTTTACCTCGATCTTTCCTTCTAATAGGAGGTTCATGGTAAAGCCTCAGGGTCTCTTACGGAAGGATTTTGACGCACAGGCGCCGTCCGATGTTGGCAGTGATGGGTCTGGTCCGCGAGACCTCAGAGATTTCGAAGGAACCAGTATAGGATCGATTGATGTTGACGACACATCGTTCTCCATGCAAGATCTCTGTGCGAATAATTCACACCTCGACGATGTAGCGGCTGCCTGTGGCATCCCCAGTTGGGAACATTGGGACCATGTAACTAGGACAGTGAATTTAACCTTCTGTTCCGTATCATGATCCTGGGGTTGGGGACATCAGTCTAGACTCCTGCGGGAACCTCGTATGCAAGTATTCTTTTTGACTCTATCTTAGTCCATTTCTAACGACTTCGCGCACAGTGCGCCTGAGAAAATCAAAATCTCAGTGCAGTCCCGATTTCATCGTCGTCAAAGCCACCGAAACGCTCATCGACGACATAATGGTTTGCGTGATCGAAGTGAAAACGAGGCAGTCCCAGGTCAGATTAGGTACTTTCCAGATAGCGCGCTACATGGATCTCGCTGCCTCGAAGCGCCGCGTTCCATATATGAAGGGATATGTGGTTGTAGGGGATGAGATCCATGTGTGGGGGTTCGATGGTTTAGGAGTGAACTCGGGGTGGAGGAAGCTTGGAGAGCAGCCGATTAGCATGGAAGAATTCAAGCGAGAGCTCTACGAGACAGCCGGCTTGCACTGGGACATATGACTGTGACTCTGTCGACGGGGAAGGAAGGGAGTGGAATCTATCAATAAATCTATGCCCCTTTGACCAAGCACTGTCTGTGTATGCGCACCACAAGCGCCAAGTCCGCGTCGGCGCGCTGCTGATCTGATTCTCGACAGGCTGTGCTGGTAACGAACTCCGAGAAATGGTGTCGCTCTAGTTCTTGCTTTTGTCAGCATCAGGAGGAGACGAATGTCCCCCAAGAAATGAGTATGGACGTGAACATGTTTGCCTGCAAGTCTATGGACCACAGCCTACACTCCGAGTCCGCCCATTGTGGGTCGTGCCCCTTCCGCCTCAGTGCCCGATAAGTACCCAGGCCTGGTGTCGTGACCGCGACAACGACAACGGCGGCAACGGCGCTGGTACATGAATATTGAAACATGAAATATTGTCGGTGTTGGGGTTCGATTCGGAGAATCGAGTTCGTCTGTATATTATTATGAACGTCATGTCCCAGTGTTCGCAGGGTAAGGTATGCTTATGTACCGTTCATCTCTGAATCTCAGGCTGTTCTCCTGGTGTGTTCAGTTTATCTTTCCGCCTTGCGCCGATTTCGGTCGCCCTAGACCGTTTCTATTCTTACCACTGCGCTCACCACTCTCTGGAATGTGCGGTCGTGCACCTGTTATAGATACGGGTACCTCCTGAGCACATGCACCTGTGGGTTGGTCCGTCTTTGAGTCTGGACTGTACTCCAAACTCGGATGGCAGACAGTCTAAAATGGTCGAAAGCTTCCACGCCGGACTCGGACTCGGACTCGGTACTGCCACAGCGGCGGCAGGTCACTCTTCCTGTGGCTTCTGATGGTAATTACAATGGATGAGCACGTCCTCTGGCCTGTCGAGCTGCAAGGATATCCCTTCGCAAGTACCCTTCACGGCCCAGAACAAAAAAAAAAAATACGCACCAAACGAGTGGACGGCCCCCACACAACGTCCAACTTGAAGACCTTGTAATTTGACCGCAATCAGCGCGCCCAGCGTGGCGGGAACCAGGAGATCGAGCTGCTTCAGTATGAGACAGTAAGCTGCGACGGTGCTTCATCGCGGGCGAGAGGAAGTCGGCAGGGACGAGCTGGTAGACTCAGGAGCGCTGGCCTTGCGTGCTGGCGCCGCCGTCGCCCGGATGATCGGCTTGTAGGAGGATATCGAGACCGTGACGTGCACGCACCGGAAGGAGGAGGCGCCGTGCGGGCGGTACGGTTCTGTTACTACATCGGCCACGCGTTGGCTGCTTTTGGTATTCCACACGTCGCCCTGCATTAAAACTTAACGTCAACGTGGGATAATAAATGACTGTGAAGGGGTGCATCTTTGATCACCTACTGAAAGAAATCAGCGAGTTTGTGGACGTGTCGGTCGTAGGGAAGACGGGCAGCGCAGTTAGGACGGCTAATGAGTAATAAGGCGAGGGTTTGTTCAACGTATCGCAGAAATTGTTGTAAGGATGACTGGCAGGTTCCCTTCAGGAGCTCCTCAAAGCGGTCGTTGCTAGCAATGAGGGAAATCGACAAGCCAATAGCACACTCAGTCCCAGAATTGATTATTGCTCTCACTGTAGCCGACGAAATGTTTGTGCTTTGCTCCTTGTAGTGGCCAGAAACGAGTCGCGCCGGGCAAGCCGCCATCCAAATGGTATCGTCTCGACTAGCAAGCAGACTGTCTCTCGGGGGCAATTGCCTATTTGACGGACTACGTGAGAGTACGATTTTCCTAGCTCAACAAATATACACACCTTGAAGTCGCAGTGATACAGCAGAGCACAAGTGAGCGACGGTACTAACTCGTGAGACTAAAGAAGACAAAGTTAACAGCGATATACTGGTTGATAATGTTACAACGTGGAGGAAATGGGCACATAGCAAGAGTCTTCGTAGTAATTAAAGTTCTCCGACAGCAGTGATAAACTGGATGTTCTGGACTCCTGACAACCATTGACATGTTAGTTCCTCCCCATGAAAGACGTTGAGGCGCCTTACCGTCGTTGGTGAGGGCCTTGCCGACCAAGGCATCCACTCTCCCCTTAATAAACTGCTCCGATTTCTTCGGATCATCACCTCTTCGCGGGCTGTAGTGGGGATGGCGCTGTGTAACAACCATGATCATCGCCTCCGAGTCGTCCAGAGCGTTGGGATACACAATTGATATATCCGCGCGTCGCTTGAGATATCGGTAGAGGATCTTTATGGCGTAGTCGAAGTCAACTTCTTCCACAGGTTTATCGGAGATACGCGCAGCCCACTTGAAGGCTTCCTCCTCAGACATGACCCAGCCACCAATATATCGCAACCTAATAAGATAACTGAGTTTCTGTCCTTAAGTTACGATGAAATACCTACCATTTTGCTTGTACGTTTAATGCGTCTGAATGGAGAATTGGTGCGGGGCGAGGCGTTGGCCACGTTCAAGGCGTTCTGTGCAGGTCCATTGCTTGTACAAGTAGTAGTAGTAGTAGTAGTATTACCGGCATGGTCCAATTCCTGAACGCCGGGGGCCGAGATTATCCCGATGTAATTTACAGGCAGGTATCTAGTTATTCTACATCTTCGTCTCGGGCCCCACCTCACTACAATCTGTGAGCTAGGCCGTAGTTCAGGTTGATCGCAGGAAAGCAGTGGAGAGGGGCATGGGGCAGAGAAATATCTGTTTTTTAGCGGCTGCATCATTCCAGCACGGCAGTAATTGGGATGTACAGTGGGATGGTCTCATACAGTGTTAGCACTTCATAGGTGTATTTTGCCAGTAAACCGATTGTTTTTCTTTCACTGAGTATTGACTTTAGTAGCTCAGTGGAGGTCACTGTAGGGCGTCGGTGTAGGCGCGGTACATCAGCATACATTTTGGTCATGAATACATTGCGTAATGCTATCAGTTCATCTGACATGTTGCATTCAAGTAGTGCATGTTCCGGGCTCTCAACAGCATTTTCACACAGGCGGCATAGGCGCCATTGACGATTTATCCGTGGCCTGCGGTGCTCTGCCCACCTCAGACGTTCGATTGCCAGTGGGTGGGCAGAGAGTAGTAGCCTTGTCAATGATTTTCTGTGTTTGCTGTTTGGTACGCTAAGGTAGTGTCTGAAGTGTAATATTTTCTGCTTTGGGGGACCATCCTTGTTTGGTTCCAATCTGTTTTGCAGGAGGTACAATTTGGGGGAGAGATCAAGCTCAGATTGCAGGTGGAATTCCAGTTTAGATTTGAACAGTTTGATAATATCATTTACTTGTAGTGGTGATATTGTGTCCAAGTCAGGGAGGGGAATATGGAAAGGTAGGCTGTGCATGACATATTGCAGGTCCATTGCCCAGGATGCCTTTTTGTCCTTTGCAAGTGCCACAGAATCTAAGAATGCCTTTCTGACAAAACGTTCAGAGGGAAGGCTTGATAGATATTGTAGGTGGCCTAGAGCTAAGATTATTCTCCGATACCGCAATGGCACTAGAGATGTCTCTGTGAACAGTGGTGTGACCATTGACCTTTTGTTTAGTCCAAGGATTCTGCGCAGAAATGCGATCTGAACATCTGCAAGCATTTCGAGGAGTGTGGGGGTGATATCCAGGATCACCTCATATCCATGTATCAGGTGTGGGTCAATCTGGGCCATGTAGAGTTTTTTGCCTTCCCATGGGGGTAGCTCACCAATTAAGGCCTCCATGCCCAGTACAGTGTTACCAACTGTTCGTGCTTTGCTTGCCTTATTTTTGTAGTGTTTTGTAAAGATATTTCGTTGGGTTGACTGTAGAGTTATTCCAACATAGGTCTGTTCTGTGGTAAAGTCGACAGTCACCTGCCCAAACTTGAGTATTGGCAGGTCATTAGGTATGGGCCCAAATATCATATACATAGATTTAATAGCACTGAGGAGCATAAAATTAATGCTACACCAGTTCCATAGGGCATTCATTTTCCTCTGAGCACTTGTGGGGCTTGTTGATATGAGAATTATATCATCTGCCTGTTCAAGGTTTGCTATGGTGGTGCCTGCCAGTTCAATGTCATCTGCATCAGGATTTAAACAGAAGTCGGCAAGGTAAAGTGTCCATAGTATGGGCGATGAATTGTCCCCAATTAAAATTCCCAGTTTAGCAAAGAAAGTAGAGGACATTTCTGACCGGTGTTTGACAACATATGACATTCGTTGGTACAACATGCGGAGCCAGTCAAATAGGTGGCCATTTGCTCCCATTCTCCTCATTTTGAGCCATAGTGTGGCCTGTTCTGTTGAGGGGAATGCATTGCTGATATCAGCAAAGACCACATAGAGTGGGAGGTTCAGCGACCGAGCCCGTTCGATGGCACATCGTAGGATGAACACATTGTCGTTTGTTCGGAATCCTTCTCGGAAACCATTTTGTGAGGGTGGGAGGAGGTTCCGCGCTAGGCACCATGCTGTAATCCGTTTGTGGATGATAAGTGTCATGAGCTTAAGCAGGACACTTTCAAGCCCAATAGCGCGGTATTCTTTAGGATCCTCTTTGTCTTTTCCTCTTTTGATGATTCCAACAAGTGCTGCTGTCAACCATGTTGAGGGAACCTCTAGGTTGCTTAGGCAGTCGTTGAGAAGGAGACACAGTTGGTCATTGTCAATTTCCTCCAGTTCGGCAAAACCGACATTGTCTAGTCCTGGCGAGCTAGTCGCTGCTGACCGGTCGTGAAAATGTTCTTTTGCAATTTCAATTTCTTCTTCACTTATTGGAGCAGAGAAGAATTGCTCTGGGGTCGTATCAATTGTTCGAGTTGGTATGACACTAGCTAAGGTTTGGTTTAGTTCTAGCCTGTTGACATTGAAGGACTTGGGTAGCGGGCAGATAGGATTCATGCGTTTCTCAAAGACCTCTTTAAGAGTGTCTGCAGAGATATCTGCTTGAGCCTGTTTCGATCCCATTATTTTCTTTGCTGTTATCCAGAATTCTTTCTCTGACTTGGCCTCAATGATGAGCGCTCTGTGCTTTTTTTGTTGCTCAAGCGCCGAGGTGCGATTTCTATGGCTTGGTAGTGGGGTCCCACTTTTGGTTGTAGGTTGTATAGCAGCCCCATCGTCGGCTTTCAATGGCACGTAGGAGACCTTGTCTGTTACTACCTCGTTTGCACTGGTGTTGCTCGTATTTATGTTAAGAGGTGTATAGACAGGGACAGGGTCCTGTGTTGCACCGACATTGGCTAATCTGTCTGCCTCGTCGTGGCGGAGGTTGCCACAATGCCCCTTCACCTGTATAAATACAATGGCTGCAGTTCGATTTTTGATCAGTGTAGCGATGTCTTTGAACAGGTCGCCATTTGTTATTTTCCATCCATGTGCTGCTTTTGCTGCACCTCGGATTACAATAGTCTCCATTGCATATTCCGAGTCTGAGTGAATATGGAGAGTCTCATGCAGCCAAGCCATTTGGAGTGCTTTAAGGATAGCATACACTTCACCACGGTTATTAGTTTGTGCATTGGGTACTCTGAAGGAGGAGTTTTTAGGATTGTTGTCTCCCCAGTAGACGCCACTACCTGCCCTTGCATGTGGGAGACCATTGTGATGGCACGAACCATCGACGTAAACATGAGTTGGACTTGTTGTTCTGGTGACATCGCCGTACAGGCGGCGTGTCCTTGACTTCAGGTCTGATTTCGAGTCAAAGACATGTTGCAGTAGCAAATCTATTCGGCTGTTGGTAAGTTTCAAAACAGGTTTATTGTTTGGGTTTTGCATGGGTTTGGGGAGCCTTTGTGGTCGAGGGGGTTCGGAGTGTTGTAATTGCAGGTTTAGATCTAGTGGTGTGTGGTCTCGTTCACCAGGCACTAGAGGCATTACTTGGAAGCGGGAAACCAGGTTAGCTCCCTTGTTATTTGTAATGACATAGTCTATGGTAGAATTTCCCATAGGTTGGATAGACGTGAATTGACCGCTTCCTGGGGCATATAGTACGTTGCCGTTGAGGATTTCTAGGCGGAGATCATGGCAGAGTTCTAGTAAGAGGCGGCCTCTTGTTGAGACAATGGTATCATCAGAGAATCTTGTATGGTGGGTTGGGGACATGGAGCCTGTCCGAGCGTTCAGGTCTCCGATAAGGTACATTGGTTTGTCCAAGTTGCATAGCAGGTGCGCAATCTCACATAGTTTCTCAAAGGGATCTACATCAGAGAAGGAGTTCCATCGTGCCTCTTCTGGTAGTATGTAGACATTGACTACAATGTAGTGGTCAGATTCCAGTACCATGATGTCTGGGCTCGACAAATCGTCTCGGAATTTAATTTTTAGGTCGTTGTGGACTAGTGCTAGGACTCCTCCCCATGGTCGAGAGAATAATTGTTTGTAATGACGTGGTAGTGAGAATGCACTATAGCCATGTGGTATATGAAGGGTCTCATGTTGTTGATCTACAAGGTGAGTTTCCTGGTAGAGGTGTATGTGGTGGTTTTGTATATCACGACGAAAGTAAGGGCAGGTGAGCTCGATAGCAAGTCTTCCTCCAGTATTCCAAGACTTAATGTTCAGAGTGAATAAAGGCGACTTTGATTGGGTATCTACTTGTGTAAAAGGTATGCTAGGTGGTCGCGGACGTAGCAGACTCATAATTACATGCTCACCCACCCTACTCAGTTTAACAACCTCGCAGTGACGGTGTGGTATGCCCCAGGACGTGGCCCTGCACTCCAGATGGTGACGAACGAAATTGCATCGACGTTGGAGTTGAAAACGGCCTTGATGAAACCGGGACGGTGACGATGGGCACGTACATTGCGTGAGACATGGCCGAGGGCCGGGAGGAGGTTCATGAGCGCCTTGAGCTCTCCGGTGATGTCCTTACCCCAGTTGACCGAGCCGACCTCGACGCTGACTTTGCTGCCCCCCGAGTTCAGGGGGGGTTGCACAGCGGGGGCAGGCGGGCCGAGGGGGCCCTGGGGGACAGCCGAGGCAGGAGCCGGGGGCGCCATTGCAGTGGTTACGGAAAACTGATGGTCGGTTCCTAAGTAGGAGGAGGGAGTTGTGATGGAGGAGGGAATGGCGCTGTGGGTGGGGGGGCCGGGCTGCACATTGACTGACCATGAGCTCGAGGTCCTCTGTCTCTTGTTGCGAGGAGGGGGGGGCGAGTCTGGGACAGGGGGGTTGGTGGTATCGTTGTAGCGGTCCATGTTGCTGTAGATGTCGTCGACGACGGTGCCCAGAGCAGCATGACGTGTGTGCGAGGCCCGTAGTTCAGCGTTGAGCCGCTGGTTCTCCCCTTGAAGGCTCTCGACAGCTATCACCAGGTTGTTGTTGGACTGGATGAGCTGGTTGAGGGTGTCCTGTGAGAGGAGTTCGGGAGGGGGTGCAGTGGTATTGGAGGCCGAGATGTCGGCGACGAAGTATTCAGAAATTGATGCCATTGTTGCCACGTGAGGACAATGTCCTGATGCTCGTTGAACTTCGTTACGACGTTCACGTTCAAGGCTCGGGCTGAATATCAGAAGTAGCGTGTGCGATGGCGTTTTCGTTATTATTGTCAGAGCAGTGAGCCTTTTTTCATGAGGTATGAGGATAGTCCTCGTTTAAATTCGGTATCACAATATCAACTTAAACCTCGATGGCCAGAAATTTGGCTCCAAGGTACTGTATCATTGGCCTCAACCCTCGATTCTGTTCTTATCCAGGAGGTCAAGGAATATTCATGTCTTCCTATCGCTGTCTCCTTCTTGCATAGTATCTGTCAGATAGGTCAATCTTAATTGACTGCGCGCTTCCTTGATGATTCGGCTGCCTCGAGGCCTATACTGAGCTGCGCCTCGCGTGCTTCTTAAAAGTAATAGGCCTTCTCGTGGGACTTCGGTGTCCCTTTCAAATGAACCACCATGGCGCCATCCCTTACTGACCAAAGCTCTGCGCCCCCTGGGTACACTTCTCAGCTTGGTGGGACTTCGCCCATTCAATCGTTGGACACGGACGCGTCCACTGAAGATCTTGTATCAGCCCAATCGCATCCGTTGCCCTCCCCCTCTGTCGAAAGCGCAACACCTCGACCCTCAGATGTACACTTCAATTATGCCGCATCACCCCGTCGTGCTAGCTCGCCTCGCCGAAGGTACACCTCTCTCCCGTACAGCAGCAGTTCTATCACATTTCCGCCGCATCTGCAGTACCATCACGTCCCTGGCACGTCTATCAGCACCGCCGGCCCGTCTGACTCGTTCCCACCCGACACCTCCTTGTCATCTTTCCAGCAGAAAGTGGCTTCTCGATCGACCGTGAGGCTCAATCCGACAAACTACGTCTCCCTGTCGCGGAAGAGCACGCCGCATAAACGCTTCCTCTCGCTATACCGAACGAGCGCATCGATAAAGGGTGACTTTACCGTGAACCCATACCTGCACATACCAGCAGCTCTTCTATCACCTGCCTCTCCTAGTGCCAGAGACGATCAAGGCCGCAAGAACCTCAGATTCGAGGTCGAGAACGGCGGAATCGACGTCAACATCTTCCTCATAGGCGAGCCAACCCCTGATGGAGCCACCACTGCTCTCCGAACGACTCTTGACCTCAGAATCCGGGGAAACGAGGGCACCACGTTTCCTCTCATTGCCAAAATCGTACGTGTAATGTGGATCTAGACACATGCGCACGCCTCACATCGCACACGCACAGCACACGCCTATGCTCCTGCGTCCGCCGTTCCACCTGTCGGCGGCGGGGATCGACGGGTACCACGCCTTGCATCTGCCGCCCTCCTTCCATGGACTCGTCACGATTAAGGTTGCTGCTGGGGATCTCGACGCGCACATCTCGCTCTCGCGGGGATTTGCTAGCAATTCCATGATCCTGAGCGAGTCGGCCACGGCGCGTAGCTACTTCGTAGGGGAGCTTGGGGGGTGGGCAAGGGATAAGCAGGGGTGGGAGGGTGATAGAGTCGACGCGAGCATTTCACGGGGAATGGTGAGGTTGCAAATCTTGGGAGAGAGGGAGAACGACGGGTTGAGAAGAATGAGATGGAGGATGGGGTTCTGAATGATGAGCTGCGGCGGCCATGCTAATTTTGTAAACTCATAGTCGTTTTCTTGTTTATTTTTATATCTAGTTGCTCATACGGAGTACTACTGACATAGAGAAGTAAGTCTGGTCCAGGCTTTCATTTGAAAATCAGACAACAATCCTGCCTTTCCAAAGCCTATGTCAATCCATTGTCATGTTATTTCCTTCTTTTCGAATTCCAGGCGCACCAATGATCCATGGCGTGCCATCAACACGCGTGTGGCGCAACGGACTATGACACCAACACATCCACCGAAATACATATAGCTTGTTGAAATCGATCACCTGGTGGCCGCGGGAAGCTCCCATATATGTTTGTCCGGAAAATAGCGTTTTTGAGGCCCCAAAATGACTTTTGCTGTCTGAAAATAGGATAATTTGAAACCCAGCGGCCCAGATCCTTGTTCGAACATTGCGGCCAAGCCGCCGACTCGATCTAGCGAAGGTTACATCCTTTCTAAGCGTGTAACATATGGCGTCCTTCGCCGCTCGCTGCACCTTGAAGGTTCAGGACTTACGATCATTCGCTACGGGAAATCTACGGGGCCTTCGACTGTTTCTCTGAGAAAGAAATGATTGTTGTAGCATCGCCTCTCCTAGGCCTGGAGAAGTTCGATTGTGATGAGAATGTGAAATATATGCCGCGAGGTCTAGATTGGCGCCCTCCTTTGAGGCTGCGGAATGCACGAGGCAGCTGAGTGAGATTCCGTCAACCAGACGGCTTTCTGCGAACACGCGGCAATGTGTATAAGTATCGAATGCTATGAAACGCCTGCGAGGAAACACACCACTTCCTCACCGATAACCTTTTGAGCGTATACTTTTCAAAAGCACTTCCTTGACATCCCAAGTTGCTCGCTATGATGGCCGATCCAGACTTGCCGCCTTTACCACCGTCCCCTTTACCTTCTGAGCATAGCAGCGTGGCCAACGACACGAAAGAAATACCCGTTCCGTTGGCAGAGAGAGATCCCGAATATTATTTCGATTTCGTCACATTTCTCGTGAGTGATTTGATAGAAACCAGTCGATCTCGGATCAGGCTGACTTCACTCCCAGGTGGAGGACCGCCTGTATATGCTACCCAAGCACCAGTTTACGAAGTCCACAGACGATTTTTCCGAGATCCTCCTCCCCTTTGTTGACGAACAAACGCCCATCGAACTCAAAGACGTAACGAAGATCGATTTCGAAGCTCTTTTGAAGCTGATGTACCCCCTGTACGATGAACCCTCGCCGCGTCTGCCCTACTGATTGCTGATGACCGTCGTAGAATGCCAACGCACAGTAAGCCTGAATTATCGGCAGGAGAGTGGGAATCTGTCCTGAAACTCGCGTCCCAATGGATGATGCTCGATATTCGCAAATTGGCCATCGATACGCTGTCCGACTTGCCACCGGCACGCAAGATAATCCTCGCCCGAGAATACGGCGTGCCTTCCTGGTTACGCGACAGTTATATCCATTTCATATCGCGTGCGAATAGCTTGTCCGTGGATGAGGCAATGGCACTCGGAATGGAGACCGCGCTTAATTTGGTTCGCGTCCGTGAAGGCCTTATTGAGCAAGATCCTTATAAATCCACACACTACGTCGCCAGCAACCCATCCGACTCTGTGGTGGAGTCTAAATTCGCAGAAGAGTTGCAGAGGATGCGGAGGGAAGGCAGTATGAGTGCAGTTGAAAAAATCATCCTGGCCAAAGAGCGCAATGTGGCCGAATGGTTGAGTGCTGCCTATTGCGAGATAATCGAACGCAAGGAGGCGATTTCTCTCGTGGAAGCAAGGCAGCTGGGGCCGGCGACCACCATCAACTTGTGCAGCGCCAGAGGGAGGTCTCTGGGGTTGCAGTCCTGGATTTACATTCCTGACTTTGGTTCACTGGCTGACAAAGAGTTCAAGGAGGAGATGGGATCTGTGCGAACGGCAGGCGAACGCTGGGCTGTGCCATTGGAAATTCAGAGGCAGAGTTCACCACCGCTTGCGTCTCCGGTTGGCAAAAACAAAAAAAAGAAAAGATCTGGTAGAGCATAAATACTTAGCGGCCAAAACGATGTGTAGCTGCTATGCCTGTGGATTCCTTGGTTAAATCAGTCATTCACTCCACGGGGGCGGTTGATTCTTTATGACTGGAAATTAGTTGACGAATAGGGAAAGACACACCGCTTTTGCCAACTCCAGCCGATACTTTACAGCAGCACTTGCCCTCAGAGTAGATGAAAAATAATCTCTCGCACAAGGAAAGTGGAGATCTTGCGTGTTTCGAAATCAAGCTTTAGGATTGGAATGTAATACAGCCTAGTCAACTATCGCACCGTACCAATTCTCAAGCAACATGGGAACGCGTCCTTGCAGCTGGCGCATCCTGGTCGACTGGTGCATGCTCGGTAGGGGGGTGTTCAGAAGCATTCGATTTCTTGGGGCGACCGGGTCCTCTCTTCTTCGGCTTCTCCGCCGCCTCGCCCTCGCCAGCGTGCTCGGCGGAAACTTCGACCTGCATCGCCTCGCCTTCAGCCTGCGGATGCTCCTCATGCGCCTTCTTCGCCTTGGAGCCCTTCCTCGGCCGCCCCGGATGCTTTTTCTCGCCAGTCTCCGCCTTCGTAGTCTTAGCCTTCTTGGTCTTCTTCTCCGTCTCCTCTTCGGCGGTCGGTTGCTCAGCAGCTCCTTCACCTGCGGCGGCTGTGGTTTCCGCCTCGCCTTCCGCCGCATGTTCGCGCTTCTCACCCGCAATAGCAGCAGCACTCGATTTCTTGCGAGGAGCCCTCTTCTTCGGCGCCGGCTTCCCAACAGGCTCTTCTGCGGCGGGAGCTTCAGCATGTTCCTCTGCAGGGGAGGCCTCAGCCTCTTCTGAATCTCCTGGATCGTCAGCCTCAGTAGCTGAATGAAGCTTCGTGAGCTCGCTGGCCCGCTTGACGACGTCGTTGCCCGATCGTTCTACATGAACCGCTGGATTATCGGGGTCGGCGTTCCTGTGAACTAGCTTCCCCTTGGATTCAATTTCGAGTTGGCCGCTGGTTTTCACTTCTGCGACTGTGCCGGTGGGGTGCCCTCTGCGATAGTTCCAACGGACTGTCATGTAGGGTAAGTGGATGAAAATGAGGTTTACAATTTATTAAAGCGTACCCTCATCGCCTGGTTGAATATCTGTCATAGTAAATTTCAAGTCGTCGTGATTGTAGAGAATAAAGAGGAGCTGGTTGGATTCGAAATCCGCAGACTGACTTTGGACGTGTCTCAGACAAGCATGTCGTCACCAAAAAGACTTCTTTGACCCGAACCATCACTTGGCACCCCTAGGACCCCGGAAAAAGTCGACACGAAGCAACTCTTGCGCGCGTCTACACAGGGCCCACCACCGGTTCAGGCGTAGAATACAACATATAATCATTTCACAACCATCTAATAAACCTACGAACAAAGGGAGAAAGACCACAGAGAGCGAAATGGCTCTCCCCGGAGCAAGAGCACCAACCAACACCGGGAGACCAATCACGAGAGCAGCATCGACGTCAATCGCGACAAAGATCAGCAGCAGGGAGGAGGCAAAGAAATGGATGGAGGATAACGGACACACCATGCGGCCGGAAGACATAGAGGCGAGCGACCTCAAGCACGCAATTCTGACCCTAGCGAAAGTCCAAGGCGTACCAAGCGAGGTAGTGGAGGGCCTACGAGCAGTCGCTCTCTGCATTGAGGACCTGGAGCAAACGAGAGTGGAAGAGGCCATGGCGGGAGTGGTGGCGAAGATGTGGGAGGAGATGAAAGAGGAGGTGGGGGTCGTGGCGGAAGCGTCGGTGAAGTCAGTGAAGGAGATAGGAGAAGACATCCGAAGGAGAGACGAAGAAAGGGAGATAAGGGCTGCAGCGACAAGGACACCGGCGAGCAGCGCACCCAGGCTATACGCGGACATGGTACGGCCAGAGGCAGGAACCACAGCGGCAGAGGCGGAACACAGAGAAGTTATGGGGAGGGGGGAAACGAGGGATAAGCAGGTGCTAGTCGACGGAAAAGGCGACGGCAGCAACGGCGCGATAGCAGGGCTCACCGAAAAACTCCTCATCGAGAAGGCGAAGATGACTCTGGATCTTATGGGTATTGGAGGCCTGGACGCACCAAGAGGGATCGACTTCGTGGCGGTGAGGAAATTGAGGAATGGGGGGGCGTTATACGAGATGAACTCAACAGAAGCAGCGGCGTGGCTAAGGGAGGAGAACGTGAAGAAGCTCTTTGTCGAGAAGTTCGGAGCAGATGTCGAGATGAAAGACAGGTCCTACCCGTTGCTGGTGGAGTTCGTACCCACCTCCTTGGGGGACAATGCGATGGAAGCGACCAGGGAAATCGAGAGGGCCAACGGACTAGGGGAGGGAGAAATCACACAGGCCAAATGGGTTCGCGCACCCCATACGAGAACGAATCCCAACCAAAAGTCAGCGCATCTAATCGTGTCATGCAGGACAAAGGAGACAGCGAACAGGGCAATTGGCGGAGGTTTGGTGATAGAAGGGAAGAGGGTAAATGCGAAGAAGCTGGACCACGAACCCCGGAGATGCCTCAAATGCCAGTTCTACGGGAAAGGACACATCGCACAGGAATGCAAACAAGTCCACGAGACATGCGGGAAGTGCGCGGGGCAACACAAGTCGAAGGATTGCAAAGAGACGGACACAAGAAAATTCAGCTGCGTCAATTGTCGAGCGAGAAGATGGAGGGACGACCACTCATCAGCCGACAGGATGTGCCCGGTTTTCCTAGAGGCGAAAGAAAGGTTGAAAGCGCGCATGCCGGAAATGAAATACAAGTTCTACCCGACGAACGACATCAGGACGTGGGTGAGAGTGGAAAACAGCGAGGCGGGAGCGGGAAGAGGGGGAAATCACGGAGGAAGCCATGGAGGGAACTACGGCGGACAGTATGGAGGAAATTATGGAGGAGGAGGGTACAGCGGAGGATACGGTAGGAGGAACACAGGGTACGGGGCAGCGGAAGAGGATCAAGGGTGGACACACGTAGGGAGGACGCAAGGGAGACACCCAGCGGAAGGGATGGGACAAGGAAGACTGGCAGGGGGCGCACCAGGACAAGGAGGGGGAGCACAGGGGGCACTGAGAGATGATCAATGGCCACCGAGGACCGGGACGCAACCACCCACCCAAGGAACCGTGCCGGGAACGCAAACCTCACTGATGGAGTACGGCTGGGAATACCAAGGAGACAGACACGGGAGGCCATCTCAACCGAACACTCAGAACGGAAGAGGACAGGAATACGACGGTAATGCGGTTGACGAAAACTGGTGGGCGCAAATCAACAGGGAAACCGGAAGATGGTAGGTGACGAGCACGAAGGAAACGAGGGAGAAGAGGCAGCAAGGAGGACGAAAAGAATCACAATATGGCAACAAAACCTGAACAAATCTCTGACGGCCCAACACGCAATGCTAAATTCACTTAATGACAGCCATGACATCGTATGCATACAGGAACCCCATTTCGATTTCAACAAAAGATCGAGAGCAAACCAGAGGTGGATCCCCGTATACCCAAAGGCGCACAACCCGGATCACCCAGAGAAGACAAGAGCTCTTCTACTAGTGAACCGCAACATCGCAACGGACACATGGACGAGGCTAGATGTCGACAGCCCAGACGTCGCAGCCATACGCATAGAAACAGAACGGGGGTCAATCAGGATTTTCTGCATATACAACGACTGTACGCACAATAGGAGCATGAACGCGGTGCGGAACTACCTGAGCAGCAGGGAGGGAAGAAGGACAGGGGGAAGAGACAACGAGGATGTGTGGGCGGGAGACTTCAACAGGCATCACGAGATGTGGGACGAAGGGAGGAACAAACATCTGTTCACTAGAGCAAATACGGAGGCGGCGGAAGAGCTACTGGAGGCGGTGGCGGAGAACGGAATGGAGATGATACTGGCAGCGGGCACACCAACACTCAGGGCTTTTGGAACGGGAAACCTAACGAGGCCAGACAATGTCTTCGTTTCGGGAGGGCTCACACACGCAGTCGACGAGTGTCGTGTGATACCAGAGGAGGCGCCACCAAAAACGGACCATTTCCCAATACAGACAGTCATCAACGCAGAGACGAAACGTGCAGAGGTAGTAAAGGGGAGGAATTTCAGAGAGGTGGACTGGGTGAAGTTTGGGGAAGAAGTGGAGATGCGGATGAGAGGGAGGTCAACCGAAGAGATCACAACGGCGGACGAGCTAAACGAGAGACTGGACAACCTGGTGGATGCCTTACAGAAGACGATAGAGAACAAGGTGCCAGAGAAGAAGCAATCACCGCACATGAAGAGATGGTGGTCGAGGGAGCTAACAGACATGCGGAGGACAGTCAGGCGACTAGGGAGAGACTCATGGGAGCGAAAGGACTTGCAGGGACACCCGATACATGACAAATACCGACGGGCACGGAACGACTATGGACAGCAAATAAAGGACACCAAAAGGGCTTTCTGGCAGGCATGGCTGGAAGACATCGATGCGAGGAGCGTATGGGACGCGAACAAGTTCGTGACGGCACCACCGACGGATGGAGGAAGAACGAGAATTCCGGCGTTGAAAGTGGAGGACGAGGAAGGCAGGGTGAAGGAAGTACAGGACAACGGCGAGAAGGCAAAGTTATTCCACCAGGCATTCTTCTATGAGCCACCGGAGGACGCGAACATACCCGAAGACACCGAGTACCCAGGAGACAGATTTGCGTGGACACCAATCACCAATGTCGAGATCAGCAGAGCGATAGGCAAGCTGAACCCTTTCAAAGCACACGGACTTAGCGGCATCCCCAACGTCGTCCTCATCAAGACGAAAGCGATCATTACACCCCACCTAGGACCAATCTACAGAGCAACTTTCTCCCTGGGGGTATATCCGGCGAGATGGAAAGTATTCAACACCGTGGTGCTGAGGAAGACGGGCAAGGACGACTATAGCAAGCCAAATGCGTACCGACCTATTGCACTGCTGGACACCATCGCAAAAGTCCTATCGTCATGCGTAAAGAACAGGCTCACATACTATGCAGAAAAGACGAACATGTTGCCTCGGACACAATTTGGAGGAAGACCGGGAAGGGCCACCACGGACTCTCTGCACCTCCTCATGTCATTTATCAAAGATGCATGGCGGAAGGGACACGAGGTTGTAGCGTTATTTTTGGACGTGAAGGGAGCGTTTCCCAACACGGTGCCAAAAGTACTCGCCCATGACATGAGGAGGAAGGGAGTGCCGGAAGTTGTGGTGAAATGGTTCGAGAGGAAATTGGAGGGGAGGGAGACGATAATATCCTTCGACGACTACAAATCGCAAAGGATCCCAGTCAACAGCGGCCTAGACCAGGGGTGTAACACGTCCGGGATGTGCTACAATTTCTACAGTGCGAGCCAAATAGAAGGAGCGAGACCGGGGGAGGGAGAGATAGCGACAGCGTGGGCGGATGACACGATTTTTGCAGCGAGTGCAAAGGACATGGAGGAGGCAGCGCGGAAGGTGACAAATATGATGAGGCGGGAGGGGGGGGGACAAGAGTGGGCACGGCAACACTTCTCCCTGTACGAGGTGCACAAGTTTGCATGCATGGGGTTTACGAGGAGGAGGGAAACGGACCCCAGCAACCACAGGAAGCGGATACCAGCGTGCAGGCCGAACATTACCATTGGCGGGCAACAAATCGAGACGAAGAAGTCCCACAAGTTTCTAGGCGTCATCCTGGACCAGGAGCTGAGGTTCCACGAACACATCGCACACGCAGTGGGGAAAGGGGCAGCGTGGGTCAGCCAGATGAAACGCCTGGCCAAGACGAACGGGGGGATGCGAAACGGGTTCGCAAGACAACTGTACCAGGCAGTGGTGATACCGAGCATGCTGTATGCGGCGGACGTGTGGTGCACCCCGGACGTCAAAACGAAAACGGGAGCAACGGTGAAGGGGACGCGGGGCTTCGTTACAAAGCTCGCAAGGGTACAACGAACGGCAGCCATACAGATTCTGGGGGGCTACAGGACTACACCGAATGACGCATTGGACATACACGCAGACCTCCTACCAATGGCAACACAAATCCGGAAAATCTGCGCAAGGGCGGCGGCGAGGATAGCAGCGCTGCCCCAGGACCACCCAGTACGCGGACCAGCACAAAAAGCGGCGAAGTTCGTGAAACGACACAGGTCTCCCTTGCACTACATCATGCAGGTCCTAGGAATCGATCTAACGAAGAAGAAAGTAGAAACCATCGACGTGGTGAGGAAACCACCAGAATGGGAGTGCCCGGTGGAGGTGGTGATTGACACAGGAAAGAACGTGGCCATGGACAGAGAGAGGGAGAACGAAGCCGACATAAGGGTGTACACGGACGGGTCAGGATACAAGGGGAAAGTCGGGGCAGCGGCAGTACTATATCGAGGCTTCCAGCAACCAAAGGTCCTACGCAAACATCTCGGAACAGAAAAGGAACACACAGTATTCGAAGGTGAATGCGTAGGGCAGATCCTCGGGATGGAATTGATAAGGAGGGAGCTGGGAATCAGAACGGCGACAGTTGGAACCGACAACCAAGCAGGGATGTTAGCGCTAATGAATCCGGGACCGGGAACAGGAAGATATCTGATCGACAGAGTGGTGGAAGGGGTGGAACGGATAAGGAGGACGAGAGGTGAACGAAGGATACAGATCTACTGGACCCCAGCGCATGAAGGCATCCCCGGCAACGAACGAGCGGACAGGGAAGCAAAGAAAGCGGCGGAGGGAAAAGAGACCAGAGGTATAGGAATACCCTTCCTGGCGGCCAAACTCCCAGTCAGCAAAGCCGCCATCGTACGGAGGCAGAAGAAGATGTGGAAAAAGGAGGCACATGAAGCGTTCGCAAAGTCACCACGATACGAGAAAATGAAAGCCGTTGACCCCAGCCTACCATCACGACAATTCTACCAGACTGCCAGCCGCCTACCCCGAAAGCACGCAGCACTACTCTTTCAGCTACGCACAGGACACTGCCCACTAAACGCGTACCTGTTCCGGTTCAAAAAGGTCGACTCAGCACAGTGCCTAGCATGCCGACAAGGAGACGAGACAGTGAAACACTTCCTAGTAGAGTGCGCGGCGTACAGGCAACACCGGGAGAAGCTATACGAAGTAGTAAGACCAGGATCAAGGGCGCTGCAGACCCTCCTAGGAGATCCCAAAGCCATAAGGGTGCTGTTCATCTACATCACGGCGACAAAGCGTTTCGAGGACACGCTCGGAGACTTGCTGCTGCATAACGAAACGAAGAAAAACCAGAAATAGCGAAGGAACACAGGGATTCGAACTCCAGTACACTACATTACCTCACCAACATAATTCCCCACATCTCACCCGTCGACCACGACATAATACGGACCAACGCCTAATCCCAGGCCTACACCACGGATCCCGATCCCGCAAGGGAAAAGGATCCAAAGTCACGATAGAATAATCCCATAGCATTATAGGTACATAGTCACTACATAGAAAACCCACCATAGGGCACAGCCCCGACGGGTAATGGAAATAAAAAAAAAAAAAAAAAAAAAAAATGTCGTCACCAAAAGGGGCCCATATACGAGGATTGAAGTCAGTAAAGATAGGTTCATTGACTAAACGCTCTCGCTTGTAATTTGAAGATTTACTGGCAATTTCAAAGAAGCTTATCAGAGTAGACGAGCAACGGTACATGATCATGCGTCCAACCGTCGTTGCCGGAAGCTTCGGGCCGATTGCCGGGTGAACAGCATCAGGTCAGGACCCTCCCTTATGCTGACCAATGTTCCATTTTTATGCGACGAAACTCGGCCTGAAATGTCGCTCACCTCCGATTTTTATGCGTACAAACTTGCCAAAAACTTGGACAACCTCCGATTTTCATGAGCCGATTTTGGTCTGGTCGGTAGCAATGTCTCTTTATTATGCGTACAGAATTAGCCCAGGGGGAAGGCATCCGGTCATTTGACTGGTAGGTTTGGTCTGCAGAAAAAAAATTATGGAGCCCAGATGAGACCAAATGGAGGGCACGGTGCACACAACTGGTCAAATTGAACCTCGGATGTGATTGCTTCAACGTTCAGGGAACTCGTGAGGCGGTACTTCCTTCCTATTCGGGTCGACTTAATAATATTAATGTCAAGTTTTCAAGATTTCTCCACTTCTACTAATTCCTTGGCTCTGTAACTGCATCATACACTCCTTAATACCTCTTGTGTCTCGTATACACTCTTAGTTCTCCAATTACATGTCTTTCCGTCGTTATGCATATGATTCATAATTTTTGAGATGTCCGATGGGCATGCGTACGAAAATGGGAAAAATTTCAAGGTTCCGATTTTCATGCGCCGAAAATGGCCCAAAATCGTGCGACGAAAATGGTGAAAAACAGCTCAAATAAATCCGACATAGCTCTGCATAAGGGAGGGTCCTATCAGGTCATGCTTGTTTGTGCTGCTGCAAACATCGGCTCGAAGAAGTGCCACTTCCCTCTCTGCCTTCAGCAATTTATCATTCCTTGTCATCGATTCCCAGGAGAAACATCAACCTCTTATTTAAATCGTTGATCTGTATGACTCGCAAATCTCAAAGAGTCTTTGGTTTGTGCAACGAACGGGTACACTGTCATGAAATCATTGACAGCTCTGCCCAAGTGTCGCTGATTTCTAGTCCTCAGATGAACATGCATATGATTCATGATTTTCCGCAGGTCCCTGTAAAAGCTGCATTAAACTCCTACCCCAAGGAAAATTAGGTTGTTCATTTTTACTCAGCAAATTGACTGTGCACTGATAAGTCGATGCTGGCAGGATGATTGACTTGTCGAACAGGGTTGAGGACTTGACGGCATTCAGCCATATTTGTCAAGATACCCTGCCACCAGGCACAAACATACACCAACGCTATTGGAAATAGGTGGCATCTTCTCATGTTCCTGTCCTTGTCCCCACTTGATCATAACCTCCAAGTTTCGTAACTCAATCTTCGTTGTGGATCCACACCAACCATATCATCGAAACCCGATGTCTTTATCCAGTGCCAAGCTGCTGGAATCGAGGAAAAAGTTGGCCCAGAAAGACGAGGTTCGCATGACGGGCGCTTGCTTAGATGCCCAACCAGTGACCAACACCTCCCTTTGTCGTCTCAGGCAATTCGTAAGAAGATCGAAATTGAACTCTCGCGAAAGCGAACCTTGACTCCTACACCTGGCCAAAATGGCGGGAAGAAAGGGAAGCCGATTGCAGCGAAGGGGACACTTGCGGCCCTCAAACCGGCGCCTGTCTTAACCGTTCCTGAGACTATCACGGTAGCAGAAGTTAGCCAATTATGCGCAGCGAAGAGGACCGATTGCGTTCTCGTCGTCGACGATGAAGAAGGTTTGTCTGGGATAGTTACTGCGAAAGACCTGGCTTACCGTGTACGGCCGAAATTTCACTTTTTATCATGCTCCTGATCCCTGTGATAGGTTATCGCGGAGGGTCTCGATCCTCGCCTCACAAGCGTCCGACAAATAATGACCCGGAACCTGAGGACTTTACACTCCCCCTGGTAATTCCATATGGATTCCATGGACTCCTTGTGGAGTCCGCGGATTCCATGGAATCCATAAGGAGTCCATGTGGACAATGTGTGGCTGAGACACCACTCAAATCCAAGAGTCCAGTCCAGGTCAGTCCTTGTGGAGTCCTTGCAAATTCCGTGTGTTCCACACGGAATCTTGGAATCCGCGCGGACTAAATTCCTTATGGAATCCACAAGGACAGCATGGAATCAACGGACTCCGTGCGCCGCAATTTTCTAATGCAAAATTATTTGAACCAGCAGGAATCGAACCCTTGCTTTGCCACATCGAGGATTTGAACGTGTCGCGCTAAACCACTAGGCCACTAGTCCAGTTCACAACTAACAAAGGGCATGTTACATATTGGCAAAACGCTGATGCACGTGCTTGTGACGCTCACGCTGCACCAGTGACGACCACCACCACCCACCACCACCACCCACCACCACCCACCACCACCACCCACCACCACCACCACCATCACCACGCCACGACAACGGCGACGACAATGACGACAACAACGACAACGACAACAACGATAGCGATAACGACGACAACGACAGTGGTAGGAGAGGGCCGGAAAAGGGCAGACCCCAGCTGGGGGAGAGCCCCCAGGTGCGTCGACTGCGCCCACCGCCACGAGCACTGACTACCACCTGCACCAGCTTCCACACCACCAGGTCCATGAGACCACTGGATGACGACCACAATGGATGACGGCATGACGACGACGACAACAGCACGACGACGACGACGGCACCACCACCACACCACCACCACCACCCCCGACAATGGCACGACGACGAACGACGACGGCGACGGCCACGACGACGACGACAACCCCACCCGCGTTCACCACCACGATGGCCACAACGACGACGACCTCACCACTACCACCACGAAGACGACAACGACCCCGCCACCTCACCACCACCACGATGGCCACACTACCACAACAATACCACGATGACGGCAACGGCGACCACACCACCACACCATCACCACACCACCACCACCACAACACCACGACGACGGCGACGGCCCCACGACGACGACACGACGACGAACGGCCACGACGACGGCGATGGCACCACCACACACCTGCATCCCACCACCACCAGCACGACGGCCACCACACCACCACCCCAACAACGGCACGGCGACGGCGACGGCACCACCCCCACGACGGCGACGACCTCACTACCACCACAACACCACCCCACAACACCACCACCACGGCCACCACACCACCACCCCAACAACGGCACGGCGACGGCGACGGCACCACCCCCACGACGGCGACGACCTCACTACCACCACAACACCACCACCACGGCCACAACACCACTACCCCAACAACGGCACGGCGACGGCGACGGCACCACCACCACCACGACGGCGATGGCACACCACAACCACCACGACAACCACCACGAGGACGACGACGACAACGGCGATGACGAGGACGACAATGACGACGACAACGACGAGTCGACGATGACAACCGCCAGCAACCCTACGGCCACGGGAATGACGACCCGCTGTGCACGATGGGAAGGATAAGCGGTAGGAGAGGGCCGCAACGAGGGCAGACCCCAGCTGGGGGAGAGCCGCCAGGTGCGTCGACTGTGCCCACCGCCACGTATCACGCTGACTACTATCTGACCATGACCACGATCACCACCACGACAGCTACCAGCGCCATCGTCACATCAACAGCTGCCGGAGCACGACGACCGCCAGCAGCCCGACGACCACCACCGGACATCGACTCCATACGACAACGACAACGGCCACACCTGTGGCCCCCGCTCCACTCGTCGTCACCCCGCTCCCGGACGCGGTCGAAATACTAATGGTATGTTCATTTTTCCATAGCTTCTTCCTCCTGCCTCGACAGCGCTGACGTGGTGCATGGTGCAGTGTCGCAATCATTGGCACGGTGGGACGAGACGACGGCACAGTCATTGGCACGGTGGGACGAGACGAGCTTCTCCCAGTCCCCTCGCCACGTCATCGCATGCCTGCGACTGCCCCGGCCTCAAAAGCCGTAATCGCACCAAGCGCCTTCTCGCCGTTACTTATTTTTCTATTGTAGAATAGTACCATTATGTTTAATTGTAGTGTTCAATACAATCTTTTCCTTTTTTTTCGGTGACTTTGTAAGTTAAGGCTCGCCGGAGGGAGTCTATGGAGTCGCAAAATCTGAAAGTTCCCACACATCTATGCGGACTCCATGCGGACTCCACAAGGAATGTGGCAAAAAAAACAAGTTGCAAATGACATCTGTAAATTTACATGGAATCCATAAGGAGTCCATAGAGTCCTTGGAATCCACAGGGAATCCACAAGGAATCCACGGGGAATCCACAGGGATTCCGCGGACTCCATGGACTCCATGAGGAACACCAGGGGGAGTGTAAAGTACTGCGGAACCTGCTGGTTACTCGCGACATTCCCAATGTAACACACACTTTGAATCTGATGGTCTCGAACAAATTCAGACATCTGGTAATGATCAGATTGACTGTGCTTGAACAGCCATATTAAGCCCTTGTTCCTTTAGCCTATCCGCAGCGAGGATGGCAGTATTGTCGGCCTCCTCGACATCACCAAAGTCTTC
The DNA here is from genome assembly GCA_013368375.1 of Tricholomella constricta. Lineage (NCBI taxonomy): Eukaryota > Fungi > Basidiomycota > Agaricomycetes > Agaricales > Lyophyllaceae > Tricholomella > Tricholomella constricta. The sequence goes on along the minus strand of JAACJP010000007.1, from coordinate 225,780 downwards.
CATGAAGTAGTCAGCAACGCTCATCGCAAGTCTTCCGCTTCCGAGCAACTGATCCACGCAATGGCTGGCGTCAAAGCAGAGCTTGGTGCTGCCGGGTCAAATTCAGACATGCTCGCATGGGCTGCGAAACTTCGTGAAAAGACAGCCTTGCCGGACTTGGCCAGCATCTTAGGTTCACATACTGAGCCTGCCACTGTGGGTCCAAAGACCTCCCTGCGCGAGGTCGCACAACTAATGAAGGAGAAAGGCACCACGGCAGTATGTGTTATCGAAGACGCTGCCTCCCCTGGAGCCCTTCGCCGTAACCCGCGGATCGTCGGTATTTTCACCACAAAGGACATAGTGCTGCGCGTCATTGCGTTTGGATTGGATCCACCCAGGTGTAGCGTCGTCAGAGTCATGACGCCTCACCCCGATACTGGTCACCCAACGACCAGCATCCATGATGCGGTCAAGAAGATGTACAGTCAGTGCACTCCGGTGCTTACGTTACCTTTTCCTGATATGATCGTTATGCAGACGGCCATTATCTCAATATTCCCGTTCTCGAGGACGACGGTCGCTTACTAGCGATCATCGATGTCCTTACGTTGGCGGAGGCTTCCCAAGAGCAGGTTATTTGATCATTCTGTTTATCATGCACGTCCCTCACATACTTGTGTGCCTGCTCTAGATCAAAGAGGCGAACCAAGACCTTTCTGTGCCAGGGGCTGCAACTGGGCCAATGTGGGATAACTTCTTCGATTCAATTGGAAATGAAAGCCCAGTGTCTCCAGACTCAGGAACACCTTATCCGTTGATATCAATGGACGAACCAATTCGCCTACAGCAGCCCCCCCAGCTTGAGGTAGCGTCTGTAGTCGAGAATGGATCTACCACTGCCTCTGAAGGCGATGCCTTAAGCCCCAAAGGGATCGCCAGCCCGTCGATCCCTGTCTCTCCCTCCGCCAACAACAGGCTTTATGTATTTAAGTTTCGTGCACCGAACGGAATGGCGCACCGCTTCCAATCTCGCCACGATGACAGCAAACAACTCCGTGAAACTGTTGCGGCAAAACTGGCAACAGACCCTTTCTTCGATTCCAAATTTTATGCTGATCCGGCTCGTCGCCCTGAACCCAGTGACTTCCTCATTTCCTATACGGATGCGGATGGCGACACTGTCGTCATCGCGTCGGACGACGATGTTATGGATGCCGTCAGCGTCGCGCGAACGGCGGGAGCTGATCGCGTCGTGCTGGCTGTGCAGGGGGGCAGAAGTTGGGCAACGACCAGCGTTGGTGCCGGTGTTAACGAAGGCGCAGTCAAGCCCGCTCCGGCAGCCGTGCCTTTTGTTAATGAGGAGAAGCTTCATCTCGCTCGTGTTCCTACCTTCTTCGCGGAGAAGGTGAATATCGACCACGAACAAGATGCGCCTCCGGAGTATACGCCCAACGACGAACGCGAAGCGGCACCGTCCACCTTCTCGCAGTCGCCCACAATGCTGAACAGTCCCGGAGCAACTTCTGAATCTGAAGAGAATCCGGTGCAGATATTGCAGGAAAGTCTTCTGCTGCATCACATTGTCCAGGAGCCAAACGAGACGACACCGCCAGTCAACTTGGAGCTGTCCACAGTCACGGATGACGGGGTTTTGGAGGAACATCACAAGTCTGACGGGGATTGTGCGACGGAAGATCAACCATCTGAAGACGACGCGAGTCCTGACGCAGAAAATCTCAGGGCTCTTGTTACGCGTCTCACTGCCGTCTTCGAGAGTGTTGATCAGTACAAGCAACTTCTAGCATGCCAGTGCTCTAATGCCCAGCAAGTTCTTGATATGTTTCAAACGGTCGGTACATCTATGATCTATGTATGAATCCTTACTGTATGCTAAACGGTCCACAGCTCCTCGACACACCAGGGCTAAGCGCAAAGTTCAGGCGTAATCTTCTTGTAGCTACTCAATGACTCTCCCGACGCGTAGGCTTGTATCCAACGTGTTACCATCTACGAGACATCGAACTGGAGGTGATGATCCCGTTGCAGCTGGAAGCTTCGCCGACATTTACAAAGGACGGTTCGTCGGACAAGCGGTCTGCTTAAAGGTCATCCGGCTATATCAAACGTCTGAGGTTCATTTGTTCTTGAAGGTAACGTCGACGCCCCTTCCGTTCATGTCAACGGATTATTGCTGACCTTCAACAGCAATTCTCAGCAGAGGCCATCTTATGGGGACAGCTGTCACACATCAACCTCCTCCCGATCTATGGCCTCTACCGGTACAATGGACGGCTCTGCCTTGTCGCTCCATGGATGGAAAATGGGGACATCAGCCATTTTTTGGAAAAGAATCCTGATGTTAATCGGGCTCAGTTGGTAAGATTAACAATTCACTTACTGTCCAAGTCATTTATAGGGGTTTAGGTGTTGGATGTTGCATCTGGCATATCTTACCTGCATGGGAACGACATCATCCACGGAGATTTGAAAGGGGTAAGTTCGCCATTCTTCTCGTACGATGTCACAACTAACGTGCTCCAGGCCAACATTCTCGTCAACGGTGCCAAGCGTGCCTGCCTCGCTGACTTTGGCCTTGCGGCAGTCTCAGATGCCAACATCTTGCACTGGACCTCTTATTCTTCTGCCGCATCCAGGGGAGGTTCGGTTCCATGGCAGGCTCCCGAGTTATTTGCCGTCGACAGTGATGAAATTGTTCATAATACCAAGCCTAGCGATGTCTATGCATTCTCCTGTGTCGCATACGAGGTAATATTTAACCTGTCATGTTCAACTCCAACAACTGAATAAATGAGCCAGATATTCACCGGCAATATCCCTTTCGTCGAGCTCGGTCGCGATACTGCAGTCATGCTTAAAGTCAGATCAGGTATTCAGCCATCACGACCCGCTCCGTCCAGTCCTTCGTGGGGCCCCTGGGGCTTAACAGAGACCACCTGGATGCTTATGCAAAAATGCTGGAGTACAGATCCCGAAGAACGTCCCAATATCCACGACATTGTCCTCCAGCATGGTTCGACAATTCTCGTGGACGATTGGCCATCGGACAGCGACGACATCATCTCTCCTGCATACTTTCGACATTCGGTCGGCAGAACGGACTTACCTTCTGTCCTTGATGTCGATGTCATCCTGAGTAATGTGAGCTCGGAGGCTGACGCGCCTGCCTTAACGTCATCGTGAACCTTGGGACTTGTTACTCTGGAGGAATCAAGTTTGGAGGGTTGATGCAAGGGATTTTTGACCAGAATGCCTGCCTCGTTTCTCACTTGCACTATGGTGCCATACCTCATCTCTATGCCCTAGTTCGTGTTTTTGTCTCTGTAAGCAAGACTGGATATCGATTGCTGTGCCTCTGCGACGGGTCGGTCCACAAGGATGTATATCTGAAAAGGCTTTGTAACTTTCCGTATTTCACCAACGGCATGGGAGTTATCCAGCTAACATGATCGTTATGATTGGTCAGGCCCAGTGAAAAGTCGGTCGGGCGGAATCAAGCCCAAATGAGCCAAAATGGGTGCCAACGAGCCAAATCAAACCGAAATGGATGGGGGATTTGTCTCGATTATTATTCAGATATTCATTCAGCAACTTTTCAACTTTACATAATTGCACGTCGACGTCGTCTTCACTTTAAATTTATCACTTTCACTGTCAGTAGATTTTCAGCAACTATTCATTTGCTTATGTATTGGCAACACATAAGCAAACTGCGGTTCCCTTAAGTACAAGTGTGCGACCAAGTCGATTCGTTTACTTTTTCTCTCTCAGCCATCTTCCTCCCGGGCCCCCAACATGTTCTCCTGCTGGATATTTCCCTCTCCACAATAATCCAGGCTTGGACTAACTGCGTCATTTGATGGCGACGGTGATACTGATTTGGAACTCACGGAAGTCGAGAAGCGCGGGGACGCGGCCCTGGGCCGAAGTCAGGTAAGTACCTTTACAAATTGTTGAGCATTTTTCTTCCATTCATATATTTGCTCGATAGCCCAGTCTTCAGTTCATCGAAGGGCAGCCGGGTGGGAAGGACTGAGTAGGTTGAGGGCGGGGGGGCAAGGCATGGGGCTTCGGTTTAGGGCACAAGGATTTGGTAGACAGCGCATATAGTCGGCTAATTAATCAATATATTTTAATTCAACACAAAGTTTATTGGAAGGGACCTAGATATAAAGCTATTGAGCAAGAACGAAGCTATATTAGGCTACCATTACTGCTCGATGCTGCTTGAAATGGCTGGATAAAAGTCCCATTTCTAGAGCCGTAGTTAGCCAAACTGAGCTGATTTTGGTGGTCAGGTTTGCACTCGTTTGGGCTTGATTCTGCCCGACCGACTTTTCACTGGGGGTCAGGCGCCATCCTCGTCTTTCGTTGACAATATCGCATCAGTAAGCACAAGCTTACGAACCCTGCCTTTGGCACGGCATCGCGCATGACCGAGCCTGAGCCTGTCCCCAGCTCCTCAGTAAGCATTGTGTCCCTTGCATTATCTGGCTGCTGATGATGTATACAAGGGCTATCATGTGCCCACAGACTCCATAATTGTTGAAAATGCATAGTATATCCGTTATACTTCTCTCGCGTGGATTTGACTGACGGATTGAAGGGTCATACTTCATGACGAGCGGGGCCTTCATTCCTCTCATGGTGACTGACCAAGGTGTCCTTACAGAGTGATGTATACTGAGCCCCAGAAGTTCAATCTCGACCCCTTCCTAAAAAACGGTAAACTAAATCCCGAAATACGAGATCCTTTTGCTGTCTTTGGATTTGGTCGTATCCCTTGCTAACTGTCCCCTTCAGGCTTTCCCAGGGCGGCACATGGCGATCCCCAATTTATATATAACAGCAGTGTATGTGCTAGCGACTTCCAATCTTCGGAAGGCGGTCGATTAAAAGGGGGGAACAATTGAACCTACACAACAATACCATTCTACTCTAACGGTTTTCCATGTGTACTCCTTCGACAACTAACTTTTAAACAGCCATCCACTTCCGTTCAAATGTTCGATTTAGCCTCGTCTTCCACGGCAAGTTCCTTGATTCAGACTGTCCATTCAACAATGAATACTGAGTACTCGACGTATTTGTATGGTCAATATCATTATCCAACGAACTAAGAACAAACAAATCACGAACACAAAATCTTCCTCCACAAAGTCTTTTTTCTTTCGTAAACCTCCGTAACACCTAGCTTATCTTGGACTGACCCGGCTATGGTCGATTTATCCCATTCTCGACCGTCGGATTCAAGTGCCAGGGCGTTCGGGGCCAACTCCGGAGCAATGGCCAGAACTGCGTACTCACTGAGAGATAGTTGGCCAGCATCGTTCGTGGCAAGATTGGCAATCTAAATGAACGGAAGTTAATGAAGAGAACTCAATTTCGCGACAAGAGTCCTTTATATCACCTCCGAAATTGGGTTCAAGACATCAGTTCCGCCGACCTTGGTAACAGGCGGCCAGACGCCCACAGTATTCGTCGTGATGTTATTCCAGGCGGCTTGCTTTATGGAAGTATCATTGAGGCGTTCACCTGTGGGAGACCGTGGAGATTTGAGCCATGATAGCAAAAGAACAATGTACGAACCAGCATAAGCTTGTAGTTTCGCGTAAAGCTAGAAAGAATCGGCTTCAGTTGCGACGTAGCATTGCGACCAGTTACACCAATTAATTTGAAGCTTACTTGGGCAAACCCACCGCTGGAGAAACTTTTGCCATATCTTGCAATTTTTCTGCAGAAAAAATAAATGGAAGTTCGCGATGGAAGATAAATGTCCTTACTCCGCGTTTGAAGCATTATACAGCCTGCAGAAATCCAGCCATGCCGCGTCGAAAGCTGGTTCATCCGTGATAAGTTCCACAAGTTCCATCAAGAACTCTCCTCCTCCAAAAACCATGGTCAAGTGATACCTAAAAGGCTCAATTCAGCAATGCCTTTTAATGTTTTTTAGTCTGTCGAATGTGCAGAACATACGAGCCTAATCCCTCTCCACCTTCGTCGATCATATGGGCAGTGTCTGCATTCCATCCCACAGCCGCCCCGTTACCAGTGAAGAGACCGTACTTGAAACTTCCAATATCTCTCTAGACTTGTTGTTGAATATTGGAGAAGAATGGCAAGTGTAAAAGCTCTACCATGCCGACTTTGATGTGGTCCCTCCACTTCGTGTCGTTCTGTTACAGCCTATGAGCTCCAGCATGTGATGTAAGGACAGGCATACTCACGGTCCGCTCCCACTTCGTAAACCAGTTTCCAGCCAATGTCGTCCAGTCAGGTCCAATGCGAAGCCTTCCGGGCCCTTCAGGTGGCGGGGGAGGAAACACTTTACGGAGAGGTTCCCAGACCATGATCGTCTGATCTGCCTGCAATGTATAATCCATCAAATCTCCCATCAACTCATCAGCTGAACAGGTAAACAGTTAAAAGGCTGGTATTCCGTGGTGAGATACTTCATACGCACTTGTCAGATAGTAAAATGGGCGTCTCAAGGTGCTGCCACTAATGCGCGCTTCTTTCGCACCATCTCCCCAATGGGAGACGTTGTGGCGACTTCCGAGGCCAGCAAAGGGACCCGTGTGATGGGAATCGACTTCTGAGAGGTGCCTTGTCATTGCATGGGCTATGCGATATACATCTGCACGTCCAGTACGCAAGAATGACATCCATAGCCAGAGGTCGGTTGCTGACAACACGGGTATTAACTTACGCTCGTCCAGTACTCCAGAATGAATGGCTTACAGAGTTCACCATTGTCCCAGGCATAACCGCCCACGTCATACCGCCATGTATGCCGCGTCTGATCATAGGTGTGCATGACATCTCCGTAGTTCCAGAATCCATAAAATTGGCGCTGGTCAATATCCTGAGGGATGATAGATGAGACCATATAATACCAATGTAAAAGTAGAGCATACATACCAAGATGTAAAAGTCAAGAAGATCACTTTTGCGTTTCTCGATTGCAGCTACCCCGCTCCTGGAGGTGTTCGGAACATTCCTAATGAACACGGGTGAGAGCCTGGCTAGTGATGGGATCAGGGAAGGCCTCTACCATCGACCACCAAACAATCTATGAGCGGCATAGAAAGAAGGGGTGGCAACGATCTGAGGGACCTTTGCCTATCCCCAAAAAAAAAAAGAGTCAGAGATGTCTCCTGTAAATTTCTGAGAGGACTCATACGTGTACATCGGCCAACTGCGCCAAGAGCGTCCGCGATGGCGTAGCAGTGAAGAGCTGTAGCGTGGCTTCGTACGACCGACCTATGCCCGTGGGATTAGGATCTGGGTCACCAACATCTTCGTACGAGAGGTCCAACTAGTGGGACTGTCAATGAATTAAAATTAGCATGAGTGTATGTCAACGAACCCCATGAGCGACGGTGTCGTAACGACGAGTATCCATGGCTGGTGCCTGAGGTCTTGGATTCAGCGGGTGGGATATATACACGCAATGACATCACCTACTCTCGGACTGTAAGCCCAAAGCGTGATCGTTGCCTGGTTGGTACCGGCATCTCGAATGTCCAAGCCTCTAGGGGCTCCTTGCCAGAAATCTGAACATACGTTAGAATGCAGAGAGTCCCGGTAATTTATTTCACAAACCTTTGAGGCCAAAGACGACGCCACCGCCTTTCGCACCACCCAAATACCCAAGCCCAGACGCCCGGGTGCCAAAACCCGCGTTATCGAGGAACGTCGCGCTTCTGCCTGCATTCGTTCTCTTCGCGATTGTGAAGCGCTCCGAGGACAGTTGATCGAGCGTAAAATCAGACCAGACCGCGAGTTGGTTGACAAAGGAGGAAACTGAGGTGGGCCAAGTGGATATGTCCGACGTCGCCGTCCCTTCGAACTGAGGAATTAGCACCGCGGCCGTCGCATCCGGACGAAGTCCAGACAGAACGCGGACTGGCTCGCCCCAGATCCCGCCATTAGCGCCGACGAAGCGGATGTGCCGGTTGTAGAGTTCATCAGAAAGGGGTGTGGTGAATCGCAGGCCCTGTTGCGAAGGGTGACATGATATAAAGTCAAGCAGTGGCAGCACAAGAAATGAAAGCGTTGGCGTACGATTCCTTTGATGAAGTCCTTGTTTTGGTCAGCGTCGTATATAAAGAAATGGACAAGTCGGAGAGCCGTGGTCCCAGCTGCGATGTAGAACCTGACTGTAAACGGGAGGAAATCCGCGTGCCCCCCTCCGGTGTATTTTCCTGTCACCTTTCAGTAGACGTTAGTATTACAAGTCGGATAATTACTAAGTACAAATATACCTTGATGACTGCTCGCACAGGTCCATTCTGTTCCACGGTGATAGCATCAACCCTGCCGGTTGTACCAACAACGGTAGGTCGTGGACCCTCAAGCTCATATTCGTCAGGACCGTCTTGTACATTCACGACGAGGGTCCCGTTTTGAACTTGGTCTTTGCCGGAGACTGACAGGGAGTCAACCAAGACGTTTCCGGACTTGTTGAATTTGGCTGGCACGGAATCAACTGCTGTTAGTACATATTCGTAGCATAGCCGCACCTGAAAAGTTGCCAGTGGTCACAGTAATACTTGTGCCGGATTCGACTACAGATACTCGCGACGGCGGCTCAGCAGGAATGCCCGTCCGCAATGTCAGTGCATCAGAGAGTCCAATATTAGCGGCAACAGCGTGGCCAGTCCATTTCAAGCTCCCGTCCGGCCAACTGAGATAGATAAGCATCCCAAATCAGCACCGAATCGTTGAACAAGGAACATACTAAGCCATCGGCCATGTCTGGACTGGAACGGACTTCCCACCAGCAGTAAGTTTGATCGGCGTCGTCTTGTCGATTTCGCCTTGATTCCACGGTATACCGAACGAAGTTCCAGTAGGAGTGAATGAGGGTGCTTTGCCATCGAGCCATTTCAAATTGACAACTGGAGAAGGCAAAGGGCGCGCCATTTCGACAACGTGGGGAGCACCCTCCACGAACATAGCTCATTTTATGCGGTCCAGAGCTCTTGAGAACCTCTTAGAGTTTGGCGGCCCGCTCTGAGAGTCGACCATCATGAGACTCCTACAAGAAGGATGAGGATCGCGTGGTCGCGGATTCTCCACACATGTGATGCGTTTCGCGATAACAGACAATATAGGTCGATTATTTCGCTCATCGGGATGCATGTGCAATGAGCGGACGTAGAGCAATCTGTAGTCCTAGCGGCACAAAGAGTCATTGCATGAAGCTTGTCGAGTCATCAGAGCGTGAGGCCTACGGTTCGGCTCTCCCAAGACGGTTCTCCGATGCAAGGTCAAGAACAGTGTCCGAGTCGTCAAGGCAGTACAAAGCCAAAAATCGATTCTACGGGCCGCCTACTGATACAGGGCCGCACTCTTGCGTTCAGTGTTGCCAGCTCGTCGAGACTGGTCAGAGGTGGTGGTGGTAAGCTGAGCGTAAGGTGGCGGTGCAGCTCTTCAAATTCCAACTACCTTGACCTTGCCAGTCACCTCTCGAGCGTGCACCATAATACGATGATTTCGTCAACAATATGGCGTGCTAGCTCTTCAAATTTCTCTGTTAGCCTTCTCAAGAAATAAGAGGAACAAGCGATAGGTGGACCCTTGCTCCTCGAATGGCCGGCCGGTCCGTGCCTCCGTATTGATTTCGGACAAATTAAACGCAGGGTCTTTGCCACTGGGCAGAGATCGTATTGTGATTCCTTGCCAATGCTCACTACGCTCAGTATCTGGCTAGCATGGGCTTCCTGGCTCTCTCGAGTACATTTTGTGGCGGCGGTGGACTCGGGAGGCAGCGACAACGGCTTGCCTAAGTGCACATTCGCGATCAAACAGCTCGAATTCGACCTTTGTCCATTATTCCAGGCGCATTCTGCTGCCTTTGACATCACGATAGATGAAGAAACACCTCCAACGCATACGAAACATGTTTATGCTGTGAGTTTTGGTGGGCCTTTGAAGAGAGATGGGACGTTGCCGGCGGAACTTCAGGTGAGCGGGACTGATCAGCCTTCCTTGTACAGATTCTGATTGGGTCAATTTAAGTGTCCTGAAGGGACGCGGATATGCTTGACTGGTGTGGACGCCTTGTAGTTTTGCCTCGTCATTATGCTGTCTGATGATGGTGTGTTCGACCCCGCAGTTGTGAATACAAGACCGAATCATCCATCTGAGCCGCCTCGCATACTTCAGGTTATACCAGTGGTAGGGGCAGATCTAAGTCCCAAAGCTGTCCTCGGCAAGAAGGTTAATGCAGAGGATCATCATGGTATGTCTGAATTTCAGCACACCGTCTAGTACCTCGCTTGCTCAGAAGAATATAGCACCCCTACAGGTAACCCTGCATGGTGGCTCTTATATTCATCAAAGTCAAAAGGCGACCTTCCTATTTCACTGCGACCACGATGCTGAAGAGGTACGTTTTCAGTGACTTGACTCTTTTTTTCAAAGATTGACCCAGCATGATAGCCAATGAAGCCTTCATTCACGTGGAAATTCAATGGCACGCATGCCTTTTCCTGGAAAACGAAACATGCGTGTCATAAACCGCTCGCCACTCCCCAGCCCGACCCGGAACCAGACCAAGGTCCTCCTCAAGGTCCACCAAAAGACCCCGAATCGGATCCCAGCAATGATATCGATGAATCGCCATCTCGTTCCATCTCTATCTTCACGTTTCTTTGGATAGCAATCGTGTCAGTGGCCCGAGGATAGAAATCAAGAGTTTAAATGTAACTCACAGTTTCTCTGCCAGGACATTGTTCGTCGCACGGTTAATTTATTTCCTATATCCTCGACGGAATAAATACCGCCGTCTTCCTTCCGCACTTTCTATTGCAGTTACAGAACCAGTTCGGTCCCTGTTCTCCACGGGGAAGAACCATAACGATAACGACATTAGCCGCATGTATCATGCTGCTTACTTCGAACTCGACGATGACGAAGGGGAAGAAGTTCCCCTTACACCAAGTCCCAGCGGGACTTTCACACGTGGAGCTAGATATTATGGAAGCTTTTGACATCTAGCGTTGATTGAGAATATAGGGAATTTACTGTATCATACTAATGTAATGTTCATTTACGTTGTTCCGGAGAGATTTCGATCCATTTCTGGGAATGTGGAACTCATAGGAGGAGTCAATGACAATTCGAAGTCTGCGTTGGGTATACCACATATTGATTGTCCAAATAGCTTCGACATGGCCGCAAGATTGAAAGGTTGATCAAAATGGTCAAAGCGCAACATTCAACTGTCATAACGCAGCCGAGACCGGGAAGAATCGTCCACGGCATTGTGTAGAGGCCCCAATGCCGAAGCCCAATTGTATGTCAAGCAGATTGTGATCCTTGTATGAATGGGCAGCTTGACATAAGTCTACAAGTGGGGCAGGTGCCACGAGAGCAGATTTGGGCATTTCTCAATTCAGCGGCGCGATCCGGATTTAGGTGACGCGTCGCGCGTTATCGTCAAAGGTACAACAAATGGACATCACCTTGAGCCAGACGGTTCGCGTCGGCCGACTCAGTCAGAGATAATGCACTCGGGATCCGGTGGAAATCATACAAATGCATATTGCACTACCACAGGAGAATATGAGATTTAAAGATGAAATAATAGATGACAGGTAAAGGATGGTGCAGCGATCACCTCTGCTCTGGTCGAGGTTCTGTGAAAACAATTGAGAAAATGGGAGAGAATTGCAGAACAACAGAAGACTCACGACTCCACTGTACACTCAAGATCAAACTATCATAGCCCTTGCCATGGACCTTGTCGATAGCCTTTTGTGCTGCTGCCCTGTCTTCAAAGCTGACGAACGCAAAGCCCTTTCCAGCTCCAGTCTCGCGATCGCGCCCAACATACACCCTCGCCACACGGCCGAAGATACCGAAGAGCTCTCGTAGATCGTTTTCTTGCGTATCCTCTGAGATGTTGGTGACACGCAGTGTTGGTAGATCGTCTCGGCTGCCTGTCCCGACTCCCGGCACACGGACACCACCAACGCCACGCATCGATGGAGGCACGTACTTCCCACCAGCCGATGCGTTGAGAGTGGGTATTGCTGTCGCCTCGCCGTGTGCTTCCTCGTCGCCCCCGGCACCTGCATCTATAGCAGTGAGGTCGCATCAGCTCCATAAACGGGCGAATAGCTACGCACCGTTGTTGTCCAGCCCTGAAAGCGTGTCCTTGTAAGGACACTTTGCTGTGAAATGCTCGCCTTTGCAAAGACGACAGACAACCTTGCCTGCGCCCGCCCGTGCGAGCTGGCTTTTGACATTTTCCTCGGGAGCAACTTCAGTCTCAGCAGACTGACACAGATAGTGAGGTCAGATCTCGACACCAGGTTAAATAAAAACTACGCACTTTGTTCCCCGCACTGAGTTTCAGGGTGACATTTTCACCGACTGTTGTGGTAGCGCGATCGGGTCCATCTTTCTTGCCCTTCTCCGCCCCGAATTTTGCCCACTTCTGGCGTTCTGCCACGGTGTGCTCAACGATCGACTTTTGGAGCGTGCGCTTGATGCGACGTGTGACCTTGAAACGAACGTTAGTCCGCCGGCAGGTGATTCCCGCAGGCTCCTACTTGCACATACCTTGACCTTCTTCCCATCGTCATTCAAGACGTACTCGATCACCGTTCGAATGCCGTTTTCGTCGACGAAATCCTCGTTTTTAGGTTGCTCTATGCGTTTCAATCAGGTCTTCTGTTCCGCCGGCTGGAGAAAGTTTTTAATCACCAAGCTCATCGACATCGTCTGCCCAGGAGGTTTTAGGTATTCTGTAAAGTTTATTGAGCTTATCTGTCGATATATATGCAGCGAAAGACATACGAAGCTGCCATCGTGTCTGCTTTTAGCTTGCCGTGAACGACGGTGGACGTTTTTCGTTTCGTTAGCTTTGTCGTTGTTTGAATCACAAGCCTTAGCTCAGGCTCACGATCAACTTCGGAGTCCGTCTTCAACTTGCACATCAGCAAAATAACCGGGATCACGAAATTGGTCTGTGATTGTCACACGAGACGTTATAATCGGTACAATTGCTCACAACCTGTAAAATGGGATGGAATGCGTTAGGGCGCTATAGTAGACCTTACAACTGAGTCACCAATAAGCTTGCGACATCTAAAATAAATTTGCTGATCACAATTGGTGTAACAATTTCGCACCTCGCGGTGAATTCCAATCAGGTCGCATTGAGATCAGGAGCACGTTCGAAGAAGGCCCTGAGTGTCGCATAATCAAGAAATGACGGTGATATAGACAACAACAATGGATCATATTTCTTTCCAATCTCCACATGATATTATGAAAAAGGTATAATTATTTTGTTTGGTAAATTACTACTATTCAGAAAGGCGGACGACTGAGCGAGCAGATATGCGTGAATGCAGGTTTGCCTTAGCCTGGGCCTTCATCCGCTGGAGTATTGATAGCCCTGCACCAGTGTTCTCGGCCTCATGGTTGTCATCGAAATCTTCATCGGAATCATCTAGATCACCGAAAACCATCCTGCAAGTACCGGAATATTCAGAACATCAATAAAAAATCAACAGTAGAAAGTGCTCGTACCTTTGGTGCCGCTCGCAAACATGGACTGGTCAGAAAGTGCAGGGCGGGCCTGAACATTGTGTCGTCAATAATCGCGAGCAAGGAAGCATGACCATTGACTTACCAATGCGAGAAAGTAACGTCACTTTCCGGATTCCGTGTATTGCCGCATTACCCTTCCGTGTACTGGCGCTATCCATCACGAGAATCCAAAGCTGCACTGGGGCCAATAAAAATGTGCAAAAAATGTCTATAAAATAGTCAGTATGTTGTGGACATGACATGTAAGTAAATGTCACATACCTTGAGCTCCTTCATGAAGCCGTGTAGTCTGTTGTGCTCACCATCTCATCTTTCAATGGAAGAACCGGTAGATCCGAGACGAGCGGCGGCGGGACGACCGCGACCGTGACCGTGACCGCCGCAGGTATGACTGCTACGACAGCCACGGGCGGCGGCGGGACGAGCGCTACTACTACGACCGCAACCGTGAGCGTGACCACCGCAGGTATGACTGCTACGACAGCCACGGGCGGCGGCGGGACGAGCGATACTACTACGACCGCAACCGTGAGCGTGAGCGGGACAAGTACAGGGAACGGGACCAACGGGTGCCGTCACGAAGGGCAACTTGATTCTGACAGCAATAAATAAACATGTCTGACCAGGGCAATAAATAAACATGTCTGACCAGGGCATGCTTTTTATCACATACCTTTTGTCTGCCCAGGAAATGTCGGGGGGACACAGAAGTCGGCCAATTGTAACATTATGAAATCCTGGAGAGTGACGGTTTATCGCAGTAGATGATGGCGAGAAGGCTTTCCAGTGATGAATTTGGGGTGAACCGTCGGGACTGAAGTGAAAGGCATCCACAGAGTCGTAACTAGGTACGGAAAAATTTGTTGGAAACTACAAACAGAGAGAAACAAAGGATTTCAACATCACGTGGAAGTCGCGTCGCGCGTCGCGTCAGACTTCAGTGGTCTGAAGGCTCCGAGTCATCCAGGAGTTTGCCAAATTCAACAATAGCATCGAATACACAATGGACGGGGCGCCGTGATAAGCCCTACACAGCAGGAAAAAATTGAAAAAAGTCCTTAAGGAATGACAAATGCAAATTCCGAGGGGTGGCAAGGGTGTCTCGAGTTCTGTCAAGTGGAAGAGGGTCAAGAGTGTCACGAAGCATCAATTCGAGCTTTTCAGTCAGTTTAGGCATTTTATGGGTGCACGGAGGGCTACGCAGTCCTAAGCTCACAACCGCGTCGTAGTCAAGTCGCGAGCAAAACAAAATCGCTTGTAATCAGAAGAAGGGATCACAAACATTACGACCATGTTGGAAAATGGTACAATTGATTGCATTTATTGAAACACTGATGTAAGCCCATTTTCATAATCAACACAATCACAAACACAACAACCGATCGTATGACATTGCCTACCGCTGGTCATTTTGCTGATGCAGACAAACCGCCTCCCTCTACTTTTTTGTGCCATTTCAAATCATTTGGAATCATTTTCTTTCTTATCACCAACGGTCTCTCGTGAGCACTGATGTTCTACAGTAAGTTGTGATGGCAGAATTGCCCAACCTTGGCCCAATCTGTATTGGAGCATTGGAGCCTTTATCCCAATCCCCTTGTGGAATGTTTAGAGATGTCTTCGGCCATAGAGTCCCTCCTGCATAAATAACCTCCAGTCCCAAAGTATCTAGCGCCATCACGATCAGAGGTTCATTACCTAGTAGTCCCTAGTCCTTCGAGGGTAAAGCTCGGTAAGTGCGTGAGTTGCATTAAAGAACTTTGTCATGTATCAATCAATTGGTCTAAAGAGTGTTAGACGTTCCTTCGACCAAAATCTCCGAAATAAATAACCGTGCTACAGCAATCTATATTTTACGTCTCAGAGACAAGGAAACAATAGCAGCCTCATTTCGATGTAGGCTTGAAGCTCAAATAAAGCTACTTAAGGTGCAAATAGGCGGACAGCACAAGATCTAATAATGTACAACTATCGACGTGTATGTTAAAAACCGATGCAGGGTGATGCTTGGAAGACAAGGATGTATCCTTCCAGAAAGGGAATCGAGATATGGTTGGTATATCCTAGAACACAAGGAAGGGAAGCGGGGAACTCGACCAGCGGACTACGCGACAAATTATATTTAAATTACTTCACAGTGGCAGGCTTTAAGGCTGAGAGTTCTTGTCGAATGCCAAACAGTGATCTTGCAGAGCTATGCTGCATTTCGTCTACACGTGAAAACGCAAAGAATCAGGACGACGCCGAAGGTAAGAGCTGATGAACGTACAGTTTCTCGAGATTTCACCTTCTGAGTAAATTTCAGCGCCTGACTCTACGACAAGACCCCGGTCGGCGGCCCCCCGCAGGTTGAGGATGAGCCGGGAAACCATGAGACTTGTGATGCTTTGGAGATAAAGAAAGATTAGGAGTGCAGTTGAATCATGAATGTGGTGACTGACAGAGTGCTGAAGCTCGCATTCACGGCTTTAATATCTGGCTATCGTATGAGTGAGTCATAATTCTTGCAAACGACGGAGGGAACACTCACGGGAGCGAGCTAAGGATACAGTACACAACGTCAGAATAGAAAGAAACGAGCTGGGACGTGATGCTCACCAAGAACATAAGAACGGTGACAACGTTGGCGACAAAGATGACACCGAAATATATCACTCCTGCGAAACCCCATGACGGATGAGTCTATGTGCGCGACAATTAAAAATATACAGGCTTCACCGTCACGGAGTATAAGGTCCAAGAAGTTCATCGCTGAGCCATGGCGGATGCGATTATACTGTATCACACGATACAAGGTGGCGAAGAACATCACCGAGTCTGAAAGGGTATCGTCATCAGTCATGCGTCCGACGGAGAATGACTGTAAAAAGCAACCGAAAGCTAGCTCCGCGATCCACGTGAAGACGAAACGGCTAAGAGAAGTCAGAGGAGTAATCTAGGCAATCCAGTAATTCAATCACTGACATATGTGTCCTTCCAACCAGTATACAACCAACGAGACCTTGAAAAGGGCTAATTGATCCCACTTGTAACATGCAATAACTTTTCTATGTCGCGTACCTTGCGGAAGGTCGAGGCTCGTACCATCCGTGAATGACCACTGAGGGCGATAAGCGAGCGATCTAAGTTTTACAACATGAAGATACAGACAAGGCTGGAACGCACGATTTTGATGCCCAACTCTGCGGCAAGAAACATACCGCCCACAATCGCCACGGCAAGATTACGCGAGTATATGGCATATATTCGCAGGATGAAGATTACTAGAACCTGCCGGTCATTGAAGCTGTCAATTTTTCAAAAAAATTCACACGTACCCCCGATGGTGAATGATGTGACAATCTTTAGCGCTTCTGGATAGAGGACATATCTGTTGCAAACTTCCTTACTCCACGGCTGATGGAATGCTACGGGGGCATAGTTGAGTCGACGACCTGAGGCAGGAGAAGGGGAAACCTGCAAGTGATGATAACGATATATCCCAAGGGCGAGAGATATCGATTCTAAAATCGGGCAGAACAAATAAGTGTGAGAATGGCCAGATATCGTCACTAGAAAACAGGCCGAGACTTACGAGAAACCACAATATGGTCATTGGAGTAAACTTCTTCATCCACACACGCTCGACTTCCTTTCCCATGGTGATAACGATGTCATAGAAGATCATCACTGAAGCGCCTGGTTTAGCTTCAAAAATAGAATTGAATACTGAATGGAAACGCACCACACGCCGCAAGGGAAAACATCTTCGCCGCCATCCTGGAAAGTAACTTCATTAATGTCGTTTGTCACCAAGCGCGAGATTGAGGGAGGAATACAGGTGGCTTGCAATTTCTGTCAGCTCTGGAACAGAGAGCGCATCTGACATCACGCAGGAGGACGGACGCAGCGCCAGAGGGTCAAGTAGAGCACAAGTAAAGCGCGACGCAAGGACCGGAGCAGTCCTGGTAGGGCTGCATCTTTTATAACCAGTCAAGAAGTGGAAAAATGACCACATGCATGGAAACCGAAGCGAGTTCGCAGGATCACACACGTCGAAATTGGCGCTGTCGTACGAGGAACGCCAGGGTGGGGCTGCGTATTGATACTTTGATCTCAAGGTTTCTCCAGACTATAGAACTGCGGCCCGCGAATACCGATGCTCTGTTTTGCACATATGGAGAAATGATCAGTCAGGTGCCTCCAAGGAAGTACTGAACATTTTACCAGTTAGTTGTTTTGATAACCGATGACGAGGTTGATGCCCTATTAGTCCCGGACAGAGCAAAACCAGCTGAAAAAAGAAGATTACAAGGCTGACAGAAAAGAGCGATGGCATGCAGAGGACAGAGGGAATGTTCATGATGAAAGAAGCATAGATGATAACTCATCCGTTACGTTCACGGGAAATGGAAGCAAATAAAAGGTGAAGAGAGAGATGCATGTAGAATCGTTGAGATTTATCCCGAGAGAAGGGACGACGTATGGTGTCTTGTTACAGATGTGGATTTACTTCACGACAGAAAATTTATACGTCGAACTCCATTCGAAGTTTCGGCCCGGATAATCTGTGTGCCCGCAGTCAGCATCATCGACGGCCATAAATAGTCGAATGGTTGTGAAGGAAACAACTTACAGATCTGGTCCACATTCCACTCTGGCGTATTGATTGCGTCTATATGTCCTTCTTGTTCAATCGCCACAGCAGACCACCTTCCATAATTGAGCGAAGGGCCGCCGTGGGTTGCCTTCCGAGGAGTGTTGAGCCAGAAAGAAGAATACACTTGAACCGCCGGCTGATTGGTGGAGATGTCGACCCTGTGAAGCTTGTTGAGCCAACCGATGGGGGTTGATCCAATAGTACGTTGATGTCACCTTATGCCCGATAGATCACTCCACAGCGATGTGCCCGTCCTGTAATTCTCTGGACGGTCATATATCCATGCACTATCGTACCCCTGGCATCCTATGAATGTCGGGCATGAGAAGAAGATCTCTGCATAGGAAAAATCTCGCACCTAGGCCACACAAGTTGAAAGTGTCGTTCCAGCGAGCGCCAATTTTCTGTTCCTGCCTGAAATCGAACGGAGTGCCTCCAACGGAGATGAAGTCGCCTGTGGGAATGGCGTTTCCATCGACGTCAATAACTCGAGAAGCATCGACTTGAAGATGATGGGACAGAATATCGTTGCTTCCGTCTTGGAAGGCATCCAAGTTCCTTCGAAGATTTTAGCAGCCTGGCTTATCATCTGACAAGTCGCTCACCAGTAAATATGTTGCGTGAGCATGATGGGAGTCTGTATAGATTGTTCAGTAAGTGAAAAGAATATTGTAGCTGCAGTCGAACCTTCTCGGTGGCAGTTGCACGAACCACGGTGTTCAATACTCCGCCATTAGTAACAGTGTGGGTTGCCTATTCGGTAGACTTATCAGAACTTCCAATTAATGTTGTGTTGGCATTGTAAATGAAAACTGACGTATGCCGTGACCGTTCCAGGGAAGCCTTCATCCGCAGCATCGATGTGCTTGTAAGTGACACTAGTAGGCGTACGAGACACAAGAGTCCAGTTACGGCGGTCCCAGCCGTAGATACCTCCATGGAGAGTGACCTGACATGATTTGAATTTGGAACTTAAAGAATCGGTTCACGGATAAACTGACTTGTCCTGAAAAAGAGGCATAAATTGGGGTATGTACGAAGTAATTGAAACAGCCATACCATCATGGTCATTGGTTGGGATATGGTAAACATTGGGTCCGTCTGGTTGCGGCAGCTTTGTAATCGGGATGGAGAAGGTTCCTTGTTCAAATTATTTAGCTGCGCCCCTGCAATACTGCAAACAAGTCGGTGCCCACCGTTCTTCAAGCGGTTCGCGTATCTGCGATAATGGCATGTGAGGTCAGCATCGCCTGGGTACTGTAAGGAAGAAAGATGGAACTCGCCTGCCTACGATGGGGTTGAAAACGGGATGGTCTGGGTCAGTTAGCAAGCGGGACTGGAGACATCCAGCGCGTCGTCAGTGTGGGCTGGGAAAAGTACGAAATTGGCGCACATTGTCGTCATAACCAAGCACGACATCTCTCAGCTTTCCGTTCTTGTCGTTGACCCACAACTCGGTCAGGGTTGCGCCAAAAGACACAAACTTCGCGGTTATGGACCCATCAGGGGCAGACAAGGTCGTCAGATCAAACGGCTTGGGGGAAATAAGGCAAAAAAACCGGTCAATCCAACGTAAGAGGCTCACCCATGGCGTTGCAGCCAAGCATATTGAAACCGATACGCTGAGGGTAAAGAACGTCTTCAAACGCATTCTCACTAACAGAGCTCCTTTGCGTGGAATAGGAGTAGAAGGGTCCGGTAAACTCGATCCTGGCGGTTAAATACTCGGCGTATTTCAATAAATATGTGATTCTATGGCAAAACATCGCGATTAGTGCATAGAAAATAAGGCAATGCCGACAGAATTCTTACCATATGTGCGAAGAGTGCGGCTTTGCGGTCATTTGATCGTGTTTTATGAGCGATGGGGTCGACTTCAGTCCTGAGGAACATGCGGATTACATAGTTAGAGTAAATCATTTCGCCGATTCTGGCTTCTCCGCCTGCCATGAACGAGATAACGAGATGTCAATTCATGACCACGAGACCAGCAGCCCGCCCAGCAGGTAGTGAGGTCGGACTATCCGCGGGGTACTAGCGGCTACTATGGGCAAACTATAGGTCAAGATCATTCTTCAACAATGCGAGTCGAGTCCCGGGATAAATTCGGAATTACGAATGATAAAGTGAACGCTGCATCCAAATTAAGGATAATTTCGCTGGTGTTGGCCAGTGATAACCAGTCCTGAGAGACTTGACCATTGGAGACCATTAGCCCGCCTTTCTAGCCTATGTGGTGGTCGGTTGTTTGAGCAGAGCTCATTGAAGGAAGAACCTTGAACTTACTGTACTCGTAATGTGCCACGTGCGAAATTGATGGCTTCACCCGGTCAGTCCTGGGCCGACCCCCGACACATCAACGTCTTGAACGGCTGGTACAAAGCTGGTGTGCATGCTCATAGCCCATGCGACATGGCCTCAAAATTCGTTGTACACACTGGTTGCTGGATCCTAGAAACTTTCATGAGCACATCAACTCCGCATGATTTGGGACAAACTTTTTTACACTGCCACTCGACGTTTTCGTTGTAAGTAGCTTGACTTTATGATCCCGTCTACTTCACAAATTACACGAGTTCTAAATAATAACCAGATTTGAACCAGACCATGGAATTCTCAGCGTCTCAGGAACACGCGCTAATTGTAACTTTGGCCGGAGGTTTAGAAGCGACCTTCCAACGCGATGTCCACGAGGCCTGAGTTTTATCAGAGTCAGTGAGACATACTTGGTCATTTTACTTCAGTGATCATGGCGTTACACATTCCAAAAAAAAGATATGGCTCCAAAGTCTTCCCTCTTCACCCGCCAATCCTGCCCAGGACGAAGTCGGTGGCAACAGTTCCATATTTTGTAACGTACGCGAGATGAACAGGAAGACTGAAACCGCCAGCACAGAATGGATCGCCGATGTCGCAGAAAGAATTGAGTTGAGCGGCGAAACCTTCCAATGCCCCACTGGGGCGCGGGAACAGCCCATCGAGGTTGTTCGCAGTACCTAGCCACGAAAGGTGAGATATGTTGCTGTACATGGCAAGGGAAGGCAGCCAAGGATTACCCTTCTGGAACGATTCACCATGGACGTGGCCTGGATCACCCATCAAGATGGCGGCGACGACTGTCCGCAAACATAAGTCAATCGCGAGCTCATCGATTTATCTTAGGGTACACACCATTCGCGGTTCCGCTGGCCCCGGCAGAGAGCACGTCCCCAGTGATATGTGCTCCTTGACTGTATCCAGTCAAGACGATCTTGGTGTTGGGGCACGAAGACGTCTTATCGGCCAACCTCAACTTCATTGCAGTCACGCCTTGGGCTTCAGAGTTGAGATAGTTCGTGAGAGTCGCAGGATAGACGACCGCCTCGCGTGAGACTGTCTGGCTGCTGCCAGTGACAACGCCGTCAACTACAGCCCCAATTATTCCCTCGCCTGGTTGTTCGTTGGATCCTCTGGCAGTGATGACGTGTACGTCAGCGCAGCCGGTGGCAGGAGCAGGGATGGGGTTCGCAAAGGCAGAGACTGCGAGAACAGTGAGAGCGACGAGCAAAGACTTCGATGAGAGCATTTCGTCGATAACCTAGGGTTCAATGTACAGCTGTCAGTGGAACCTTTTGAAAGATGTGGACTTTTATAGGATTTAGAACGAGATTCTCGTGTGTTTATTCATCGAAGACATCCTCTTCACGTTTTGGCGAGGATCGTATGTCTCCGCCGAAGAGAGCGACGTTGCGGGTGGCATGACCACAAAGAAGGTGATCTGGCGGCAACCGAGAAGGTTGAAAATGCCCACAGGAACATTGGCCGCCAGAAGACCACACCGCTCGAGGTGGAAAGAACATTCGATGGTGCCGTCAGTTGGAACAAACAGACAGGGGCTGTGGTCCACGGATGCAGAAAAGACGTGCTTCGTGGATAGCTCATGGTGATTGATGTCCTAATTCCGTTTACGAAGAGCACCAAAGACTTTCTTGAGCAACCTTAATAGATATTGAGTGTGTGATGTCGACGAAACCCGTATTCAAGTGAATAGAGACGTGTAAAAGGTAGATTTGCTTCAAGCCGTGTCTGGCAACTTCGTCGAAGGATATTCAGAGGATCAGTCTTGATCTGAAGGCCATAGTCATGGGACTTACCCCGCACTCCCGTGGCTTCCGTCTTCTGTATCATATCTTCCCCACGAATTGTTCTCCCTCCTTGGCCTATCGGCTACTAAAGTGCCCGGATTGCAAGCGTTCCTGAAGTGTGTATGTTGCCACATGGGAGTTATAAAGAAGTGCGAATCCGCAAAAGTTAATTCCAGAATGAAAGAAAAAGCACATGGACGCATGTCATGATGCCCTGCTAGTTCTAACAACATGAACACTGAATGTTCAGACTCATAGAATAATTGAAGGATTGCAGAGCCGGAGAACGTCATGAGATCCTGTAAATTACGATGGACACGTATTGTTCACGTCCTGCACGATTAGCAAAAAGTTAAAATCAATCACAAAGGACATGTTTCCAAGATCCCACAACGGCGCTGTAATGATCAATCAGATCGCATACAAGCGGTGCTCGCAGACAGGACTATTTGCCTTCCTGATATTATGTATAAAAGTACCTTGTGGACAAGTTGCGAGAGCATGAAAATGTCAACCATGGGTGAGCTTACCGTACGGTTGATACCTTACCTTGGTGGTTCATAGGGAAGTCGAAATTTTGAAGCTTAAAACGCTGAAGGATTGTCGCAAAGCCATTAGAAGTCCAGCTCAGAACGTCGAAAGACAAACGACAGTCTCGGTATAGAATCCTTTGAAATTAAGCGTCGGCCAAGGACGTGATGACGGCAAACAACGAGGGGCTGATCCGGAAAATAAGCCAAATCAACCTCCGACCCGGCCGCCTTGACTTGCTTTCTCGCACAATTAGCATATGATGTCGATCACTAAAGCTCTCCATCTTTCAATTATGCTGTCAATCTTTCAATTGCAACTTCACCGTCAGTCAAGTATTCTTGCCATCTACTCTGATGCAGAACTACAAGAAGCGCAGCTTCAAGTTGTTCTAACTAACGTGTAAATCGCCTCAGATCGAGGTGGCGGTTCCTCAGGCCTTAACAGGCCCCAAACCTCCACAATGTTTCCATATCTGGCACTGCTCATTCATAACGATAGCAAATATGGCCCTTGATATCACCTATTCGAGATTTCGCACACGTTCAAACCTCCTGTTCCGGGCAGCTGATCTTTCTCAGACAAGTCAGGCTTGCAATGGTCAATTGGTATCGCAACCCTGTCAAGTGCCAAAGCACACCTGTCTGTTGGGCTTGACGTCCTCCTCCATGTTCGCCGTTGCTGCAACACGGGCGCCAGCGGTCGATACAAATCTGGCTTTGTTTCAAATGCCTGTCCGAAAGCGGAGCGCGCACTGCCACGAATTCACGTTTGTATCCAGCCCTGCGCCGCCCATGATCGTATTCGGAATATACGACGAATAAGGCTAGATCTCTAAAGTCCTATAAATCTGGTCTGCAATGATGAGAGACACCAAGTACCCCTCTTTCCTCATCATTGAAAATGGCTTACGTTGAGCAACAACCCGTGGCAACCCAGGGCATGGTCGCAACTGGTGGAAACAGGAATGCCAAAAATCTTCCAATCGACGGAGAGGGTAGACAATGGAGCAATGGCCTCTTCGACTGCTGCAACGATGCTGGCACCTGTGAGTCTGCAATCCCCATGCCATTAGATAAAGCCCCTAATTAACTCCATCACTTTCAGGCGTTCTCTCGTGGTTCTGCCCCTGCGTAGTTTACGGCCAGAACAAGCAACGCTTGGACCACCTCCAGGGCAAAGGCACTCCCGACCCCGAACATGGCGGATGCTCCTCTGGCGACTGCTGCATTCACGGTCTTATCACCGGCTGCTGTGGTGCTGGCTGGATCCTGCAGGTACGATTCTTATACCACTCGTTTTATATGCAATTTTTGATGTCTTTATACGCGTAGATTGGAACTCGTGCCAACGTTCGCTCTCGTTATGGCATCAAAGGAGATTCGTGGAGCGACTGCTGCGCCTCTTTCTGGTGCATGCCCTGCGCTTTGACCCAGGAGTCCCAGGAGATTATGCTCGAGGAGCAGAGCTTCGGAGGTCACCAGAAGGCATGAAGTGTCGGATCTTCCTCTGCTACCCTTTCATATGATTTTGTACGGATTTATGCACTTTGTAATATTAGAAGTCCTTGGATCAAAACTGCTTCGGCGCGAGGTCGTCCAGGGTTTCTCCAAAAAAACCGGGTTCCTCTGAGAAACGGGGCTTCCAAATAGCCTTATCCATTCCCAAGGTCCTATAAATTCTGGCCTGCAATGATGAGAGACTCCAAGTACCCCTTTCTCCTTCCTGACCTCCTTCACCATCGAAATGGCTCATGTTCAGCAACAACCCGTGGCTACCCAAGGCATGGTCGTAACTGGCGGGAACAGGAATGCCAAAAACCTTCCAGTCGACAGAGAGGGTAGAGAATGGAGCAACGGCCTCTTCGACTGCTGCAACGATGCTGGCACCTGTGAGTCTGCAATCCCCACGCCATTAGATGAAGTCCTTAATTAATATCATCACCTTCAGGCGTTCTCTCGTGGTTCTGCCCCTGCGTAGTCTATAGCCGGAACAGGCGACGCTTGGAGCACCTCGAGGGCAAAGGCACTCCCGACCCCGAACAAGGCGGATGCTTCTCCGGCGCCTGCTGGGTTCATTGCTGTGCTGGCTGGACGTTGCAGGTACTATTCATACATCACTCGTTTTACATGTAATTTGATGTATTTTTTACACGTAGATTGAAAGTCGTGCCAAAGTTCGCTCTCGTTATGGCATCAAAGGAGATTCGTGGAGCGACTGCTGCGCCATTTTCTGGTGCGCGCCCTGCGCTTTAACCCAGGAGTCCCAGGAGATTAAGCTCGAAGAACAGAGCTTTGGAGGACACCAGAAGGCATAAGGCGCCGGAACTTCCATAACTACTCCCCTCATATGATTTTGGAAGAATTCGTGCACTTTGTAATATTAGGATTCCTTGGAACAAAACTTGTTTACATAGAGCGAGGCCGTCCGCGCTCTCGATGGACGTCGCCGCTTTCAAGTTGTATGCTCATGCACATGATTGGACAGCTGTGAGGCAGCTCCTGAGAACGTGTATGATGTCGTTGAATTATTCTCAGCACTGATATGAACACAAACGCTTTTTTGCCGTGGAGACTCCAAGAGTTCAGCTCAGCAGCTGACCAGACGTCATTCTTCCAATCAAGCTTGCTTGCAATCAAGCCTTATCAAAGTGCATCGCCCAGCAATCGGCGAAATTATGGCCAGCGGCCGCAAACAATAAGACGGTTGAGATTCAGGGTCATCGTGAGCGCTGCGTCAATTCAGATCATTGCGCGCCGCTGGCAGCCGACATGGTAAGCATATGTTTCCTTTCCCCTCAGTGGAGCGGAGAAGCTATATTTAGCGGTCTGAGCACTACATATTCGCGTCGAATAGAGAGCGCCAATGTTCCTGCATGGTGTCGTGGAGTGCTCATCCGGCGTGACCGGGACTTTCTGCGGAACAAGTGGCTAGTCTGAAAGGGTCACCGCCTCAAGGCTCGCAGTACAGACTGAATGCTAGCAGGAATTTCGAGCCGAGGATAGAGAGCCTTTATTCGTTGTGAGCGTGCTCTACGCGTTCATGGCCCAGGAACCGATACAAGGAGGGACCCATCGACAGGTATCAACGTGGTCAGAAACTTAGCGGCACCAAGCAGGTGCCCAGATATCAGTACTAGTGCGTCCTTGAAGTGTAGTCCGGACCCCTCACTGGGCAGAAAAGATAAGCTTCTTTCTCCATCGCTCCCTTCAAATGCATCAGTCCCGGCCGCTCGGCCTC
The DNA here is from genome assembly GCA_013368375.1 of Tricholomella constricta. Taxonomy (NCBI): domain Eukaryota; kingdom Fungi; phylum Basidiomycota; class Agaricomycetes; order Agaricales; family Lyophyllaceae; genus Tricholomella; species Tricholomella constricta. Next base: position 199,674 of record JAACJP010000007.1, on the reverse strand, counting down.
GCTGTATGCGTAACGGCGGAGGAGAAATTAGCTCAAGCAAAGGTCTTCGAAACGGAGCATCATGGTCATAGGTCTCGAATCGCTAGAGTGAGATGAGCAAGGAGCAGGATTATGTGGGAGGTATGCGCTCGGACAACAAGCTATTACCGGGATCGACAGAGTCAATACCCCAGACTCAGTGGCGTCCATCAACAGTCACTTTCAAATCAACGGCGTGGGCCGTGATCAAAAGGCTTGTGACGGATTGGATCTTGGATTTCATAACGATACTAGTCAGCACGAAGATGTATAGTTCGTTTCACTACTAAAGTAGATGGACAATGTTCCGAGATAACACCAAGAAAGAAAGCAAAATAAAGTATGCACAAGATCATCCCAAAAAGTACTAAGACTAAGTAGATAACTACGGACCAGTTCAGAAAAAGATCTACAAAAGTCAAGCCGTCAAAGATACCAGTAAACACCCAGTATATCCGTCACGACTTCGCTGCAGATCTCTCAGCCTTCTCGTTCGAATGCGACGACTCCGTCGGCGCAGCATGAGTCTTCACATGATGATGATGAACAGGCTCCCTGCCCCCGCCTGTAGCACCGACGTCCTCGTTCAGCGTGTGTCCAATCTCCTGCACGAGCCCGACATAGTCATATGCGAACTCGCCCATCTCCACGTCGTCGACTCCAAGGATCTCCGTCTCCTCCGATGAATGAAGGGACAAGCCTGGGATGTAATGCATGATCCACAGAATGATCGTCTACACAGCACGCGCCTCAGTTTATTTCAACTGTGGAGAGGAGAATGGTGTACAGACCGTCACCACGAAAGAATACCCCAATCCTGCAAGGGAATCCGCAATCTGGTATCCGAGTTGCACCCAGTGGTGATCGAACCAGCCCCCATCAATTTCCGTGAAGCCATCGAAGCCTGCAATGCTGGATTGCGCGAAAAAAGCCGTGAGGATGTTGCCGACGATTCCGCCTATGGCGTGTGTTGCAAATATCTACCACATACAGATCTTAAATAAGCTTCTATGAGCGCCACGACTGTGAGAGGCTTACATCAAGAGCATCGTCGTACCCAGCGCCGACGAATTTCAACTGGGTTGCGAAATTACAAGCTGTCGCGCCCAAAAAGCCAAAGGCAGCGGCAGCGGCTGTAAGGGAAGAGAATCGAGATGAGGAGGTGGAAATGGGTGATGATGGGTTTAAGGATCACATACGAGCACCGACGAAGCCCGAGGCAGGGGTGATAGCAACTAGCCCAGAGATAGCGCCTGAGCAAAATCCGACCGCGCTCCACTTTTTCTCAAGGCGATAATCCTACAAAAACACGCGTCAATACCACCTATCACCAACAACTAAGGTCTACGTACCCAAAGCATCCAGGTCATACCACCAACACTGGCAGCCAAGTTGGTCACAATACACGCTTGCGCCGCTCTAAGGTTCGCCGACAGGGCCGAGCCGCCATTGAAGCCGAACCATCCGAACCACAGAAACACCGTTCCGAGGACGACGTAAGTCGTGTTCTGGGGCTTGTACGCGAGGCGCGCGGTACCGTATCCGCGACGCTTGCCGAGGAAGATCGAGATCGCGAGCGCAGCGGCGCCAGAGGAGATGTGCACGGGGGTTCCGCCGGCGAAATCGAGGCCGCCCATGATGAAGGACCAGCCGTTGCTGTTCCATGTCCAGCATGCGATGGGGTCATATACGAGAGTAGCCCATATGAAGACGAACACTAGGAGGGGCCCGAGACGGCCGCGCTCGGCGATGGCACCAACGGCGATGGCGGGTCTGCACTGGCGCGTTGAATGTTTGGACAGGAATAGGTTAGGAGTGTACCCACGTAATTGCGGCGAACATGCATTGGTAGATACAGAAAACGATGGCCGGAATTCGCGCACTTCCTATGGACGGCTCAGCGAGGACGCCCTGGAGCGCGAAATATTCTAAAATTAGTGTGGATTAGGAGTAAATAGGGGAAGAGATTGAATAGGGAGTGAAATACGGACTGAGATCACCAATGAACGCGCTCGCTGTCTCACTAAAGGTGAGCGAATACCCCCAGAAAAACCACTGGATGATCGGATGGCCTGGTGAGCCCGTGCCGACATGGAAAAGGAGTGATGATGCAGACCTGAAAGGAGACAACTGCTATGGCAGTCATGCTAGTCCATATCATCGAAAGCGCGTTCTTTCGCCGCAGGAGGCCTGAGTAGAAAAAACCAAGCCCAGGAATCATGAGCCAGACGAGAGCCGCTGAGGTCAACGTCCATGCTATATCGCCTATATTGTAGACCACCGTATCCCCGGCCGCATCTAAGTAGCTGATGTCTTGCGCTGGAGATGATAAACTTCAGAATACTATACGGGTATTCCTGTCGCACATAAGGAGCTCACAAGTATCAACGTAGGTTATGTTGACCATCTTGGATTGCGAAAAACGTCAGGCGCAGGGCTTACCGACAAGGAGAAGAAAGAAGAGGGGTGCTTCTTTCCACGATTTACAGAAGACGGAGGGCGGACCATGTTTTATAAGACTGCCGAACGTATCTGTCAAAGGGGCGCTCAATTGTGGCGCGTCGACGATAACGGACTCAGATAAACCATGATAGACGCGGCTGACAAACCTTTTTCACGATTTAATCGTCCAATCACCGACTCTTTTTGGCCTTATCTTCCACAGGAACGCCCCCAACGAGGAGCGAGTTTTCACTTGATAGACAGAGGCTGTACACTGAATTGACGTCTACCCGCACTAGAAGAAAAAGGTCCCGTCTTGCGGTACAAATTCGCCGTGATCGAGGTTGATCATGAACTAACGAAACCTGCGAGTTCTCCCCTACAAAGCATTCGATTCTTATGAAGAAACGCCTGGGCACGACTTCGCGATAATGCTAGCTACAAGGAGCTTTGGTGCTGAAGGCCTTTATCAATATCCTGTTCCTCAAAGTGAGGTTGATGCACTGTTGTCATCGACGTGTTAGATAGCGTGTTGGAGGAAAATTTAAACTTACACGAAGACGTGGTAACGTCTAAGTCATCTTATGATGGAGGCCTGACAAGAGCCAATGTTCGCGAAATTGCAACCAGAGCAGGATACGCGACGGAGGAAGGATTGACCGCGTTCCGAATTCGCTAATGTTGACTTTGCTTATATTTACTCCAGCGGGCGACACCAAACACGACCGCGAAAAACTGCTGCCGGCTATAACGCTTCGTGACCAGCACAATGGCAAGCTTAGCAGCCCGGCACGCTGCAAGCAGCCTACGATTCGCGCGTCCGACCAATGTTAGCTGCAGCAGGCGGGCTATCCACCTCACGCCAGTAGGTAAGTACCCAAATATTTCTTGGAATTTGCGGTTGAACCTGGCCCCGGAACACAGTGCAAAAAAAGAAGGCAACAGTCGAGATTGAAGACCTGTTTTCCGAAGAGGTCGCGGAGGACTTAATCAAAGCTGAGCCTACGCCCCAAACGAAGTCGTCTGGAGTGGTCAAGGCCTCTGGATCCACGTCCAAGCCCGCCGAAACGGTCAAGGTCTCGAAAAGGCGCAGGCTTTCCGATAAATCACGGGTGGCGCGCTTCAACCAGATCTGCGAGTTTATAACACCTCGACTGGGACGAAAACCGGTGGTCAAGATGCCCATGGTACGGAGGAGCGCATGGGTGCAGCTCGTTCAGCTGGCCACGACGGAGGAGCAGCTGACGAAGATCACGGATATGTTCCCCGGTTGGAAGGAGTCAGGGAACCAGTTTGACGCCGCCTTCTCGGAATTTTTCGTCCGTGAGTAGACTTAGCTGTCCCATATCATTTTCCTGCTCATGTCACCGCAAAATATCACCTTAGGCCGATGCGAGGAGCTCTCCTGCCCCCTTCTGGCACTTAAAGTCTACGGCGACTATGCGAAGTACAATCTCCCTCTCTCCCTACCTGCCGCGCGCCAGCTCCTGCACGCCCTGCACGTCAAGCACCCCATCGACTCTGTCATGACCGCCGCCGCGCTCTACGACGTGTATCAGCTCCCTGCCGTTTCGGAGGACCTCGTATCCTGCTCCATGCTCATGTCCGCCTGCTTCAAGCACAACTCCAAGGACTCACTGAAAGTTGCGAATGCCCTTGCCCCCCAGCTGGAGGAACTGCTCAAGCACGAGAAGCCGAGAATGGAAAAGGTGGAGGGCCCGGTGACGAGTCCGACGCAGAAGCCAGCGGTGTGGATGAAGTGGGCGCTAAAGAAGGTGGATAAGGCGTTGTTCGTGCAGAAGGGCGACCGCGTCGATTGGTTGAGCGTATGGCGGGAGAAGAGTGGGCATATTACTGCTGCTGGTAAATTCTAATAGTTTGCTCTTGAATGAGTTAATTAAATAATTCAATGGTGGTTGAATACGGGAGGATGGACACGACTGTTGAACGATCGTAATGGGAGCTTGAATTGTTCTGTGCTCCATTCTCAGATTACCCTACTCTACGAAGGTAGACGGTGAGGGCATTGAGTGTGAGGTACTGGCCCGTAAGGATTTTAAGCGTAAGGGTAACCCGTAAGCACCTGAAGCATAATGTCCGTGGTGCCCCAACTTGTGATGTCCTGTGGCGTAATGCTAGCGTAAGGTCTTCAGCATAACACCGTGACGCCGGCCCTCGAAGACCATCATGTCCTGAATAGGCTCCCGCCTATAATCCGCAGCGGGACTCGTCTCATAATTTGCTGTAGTAACACTCGTCATCGCATAAGAAGTAGGCCTTGTTGCATTCAATTTGAAATCGACGCAAATGCAGTTTGAGCTTGTAACGAACGTGCGGCACACCTTCGAGGGTGGGCCGCAACGGCTGGTGCGACCGTGACAGAAGATTCAGATGCAGTTTTATTATCGGTCCGTGAAGGGCCATGTCAATGAGGTAGAGCAGGATATAGATGGTTGATCCTGGTTGAATGTGATCACACCTCCGGCTGGTCCTGTAACGCACGCGTAGGATGACTGCTGAGAACATATCATAAGAAGAAACAATATTATAGATGTCCTCTGTCAGTCAAAAACAGTGATCGCTACATCAGTGATGGTGGGTGAGCGGACACGCATGCTAAACAGCACCGTTGGGGAAACTCGAGACTTCGAAGCATGGGATGCACCAATTCACAACTCCGCCTTTGACACAATGCAGTACCGAACCCAGGAAACATGACTGATGTACTGTGTCAACACTGCTAGGAACTTGAGTCCAAGGAGCAAGGAGCAAGGAGTGTATCAAAAGATGGTATGAATCGATGTTTCGGAAGGATCCATTATGATTCTTGTTTTGAGTACGACCAAAGACTTACTTCCGTGATATATGGATGCGGATCGAGACGAAAAGGAGGTTGACGGATATAAACGCCGCACAGCAGATTGATTGACGCAGCTATCACACTCGAGCGACATTTGAAAGAATCAAAGGGATCTGATGACCCCACTACAACGCTCAACAGATTGGAAAGCAGAAGCACCTACTACGAGTGTGGGTTTCCCGCCCAGCCACGCTGAGAGCTACCCTAGTTTACAGCTGAGAGAGGGGCCGAAGCCTATTCCAGGGAGACATGAGGTTCGAAGCCTTTGCTGAACGAGGGGGAAAGCTGGGAACTAAGCACTTTCCGGAACAAAGCTCAACGTTCAACATTGATCGGAATAAACTCAGAGTGACAGAGGAGGGGCTTGCTTCCAGTTTTTTTCAAGTGATATTGGCGAATTTGCAATGCATGCCCAAGATTCTTATACGATGCGGACGCGGTAGCAGAAGATGCAGATACGCAGAGCAGGCCTTGCATGTCCGGGTCCGATTCAAGCATAGAGGTGGAGATGTCGGAATGAAGCGCGTGTGTGCTTGAGAGTCGAAGACAGGACGAATATTGTTGAGTTGGCGAGATAGACGAGTCATGAGATGGCGAGAACCTGTAATAACGATGTCTTCAGGCGATGGTTATGGTTGTGCGGATCATTTTATTATATTGAAGACAGATTGTTGCGCTCAGCTTGACGGGAGCCATCAAATTCGCCAGCACCTTCCGGTGAACCGGGGGCTCGCTTGTGTCAGAAGATGCGCACCTTGTCTTGTCGTCGGGTAAAGGGTAACGAACGAGAAACGAACGAGTAAGCTGGCGAATAAAAAATGGTCAAGTTTCGGAGCTCGATGGAGGAAGTGGGTGCGCCGACGACGACCTAAACCTCCGAAAGCGAGGTAATTCTGGCGACGCTCTACCTGCTCCGCGACAGATTGTCCTATGATTCATCCCACTCTTCCTTCTGAAGAGTTCTGAAGGTCGTCACCTCTATATCCTCGAGTCACGCGCGAAGCCTTATTTTTTGCCAGGAGATTCCTGGTTTCCAAGAGTCCAACGCGCGTGTGTGGGTGCTAGCCGAGGTAGTGGAGATGTCGATGAACATTCAAAGAAGGGTTGTGCCGCTGCAGTTCATGGCATCAAATTTCCGTTTGTCCTTGTTTAACCATCCACCGCGTTGCGTCGACTTTCGTGCTACAATACAATACACAGTGGCTTGTTATGAACTCGGCCGCCATAATCAATTCTCTCTTGGCAGGCCTTGAAAGGTCCAGAGATGCGTCAAAAGTCCAGTTCGGGAATGCGGGGATGGCTGCAGGTAAGTTTTTCAATTACATACGTCGCCATTAACAACGGTCACTCCTAAAGTTCTCTTATACATTCATTATCTCATTCCTCATGATAATACAGAACAACGACGAACCCTCATCCTCATGTCTACGAGACCCCTGAGGTTACTAGGAACCGGACCTCAGCCAGCGCCACGTATGCGCATGACTTCGTGGATGCTCGTGGATACATATATCATCTGGATCATTTCATCGCAACTGACAGATTTCATCGATGCCTACACACTGTGTTTCTGCAACCTCTTTAGGCAGCTTTGGACTCCGCTTGTCTCTGCCATGTCAGACAGAATGGCATCCCTTGACGGGATCTTGTTCTCACTGGCTGTCCACGATCACGCATCATTGAAAGCCCGGTCCTCAACCGACGTCAATTCCTTGGTTTCTACAACATATTACTGATACATTGGAGGATGCTGTGAGCGCAACCGAAGTTTCAGCGTGCACAGAAGGCGATCGTGCAGAACGGACCAACTGGTGTAAGCATCAATCAGAAGATGCTCCAAACTTGGCACTTTGCGTTCACGCATGGATGCCAGTGCCGAGATATCCTCCGTAACCCCAGGACACGGCATTGCGCGGTCGTCACTCTGGACCCGACACCCCAGCCCTGCCCCGACAACCCAAGGCTTTGTGGTAAATTACATGCTCCCGTATCCCTCCCTGATCTACACGCCAATTAAGATTTTTAATCACATTGTAAATGATCATCCCATGTACGCTGTCGGATGACTGCCATGGAAAACGCCTCAATCCCCTTATTCTTGCGCATTTAGCCTCACGGATGCCCACAACACCGCAATTACAGCCCACCTGGCCCCCACGTGGATCCTGTGCCACCCACGATTGCCTCGCGTTCCCCAAACATGCCCTGTACCGGATTGGATCCGCCACACCCCAGGCCGGAATCTCCGGCTGATCCCTGCTAATCCAGGGCATTCCTCGGCTCGGAGGCTTTACCCTTGCCGAATTTAGACGAAACTGGAGGCCGGAGGCACGGAGACCCCTTTTGTTGTCCTCCCACCCGTGCCTGGCCATGAAGCCCACCATGGCCAGCGCCGAACTGTGTAGAAGCCGACATGGCGTCTACGGATGAATTTTAAAGGCTGGGGATGTCGCCCAGGTTTCGTTTCCCCCTGATGGCCCCGCGTCCTTCCACCTGAATCTCTTCCCCCCTTCTCTTCTCCCCTGCCCCCTTCTTGAGTCGCAAAGGTCGCTACCCCCGATGAGCCTTGCGAGCGTTGTCAGCTTTGTTGCCTCGGCCATCCATGATATTCAGGCCATTCGCTACTCGCAGCGTGAGTCATCCGCTAATCCGTGTCGTGTGGTCGATAGATTCATCTATGCTTTTGCAGTCGCGTCCGGAACGATTATCCTCTTCGATCATTGTATGTCTGTCTTCCTAGTGCGCGCATGTAAAGGTCTAGCTCATTGGCGGCATGTAAAGTGATTACGCTGGACGATGAAGTGCGTCTACTACTTTTCCTTCGTTAACGGCGTCTAATTCTACACAGATTGAATTGATCTGGGTAAACTTCCCCCTCATATATGCAGAAGATGTCGATTAGTATTAACCTGGGCGAGACAGAGAAGTGCTTGGTCGTGGGGAAAGATGTTATTTATATTGGTGAGCCATCACAATTCGCGCACTATTCCAATGGTGCCTACATGGTGTATCTTCGCCAGAATCGATACTATACGATGATTTCCGTGATGTAAGTCCGCGCGGATCGCAAATATGGTGTTCTGTTGTTCAACCGCTTGCTTCTGATAACAGTATCAATACTTACGGTATGTTTGATCTTCGCATCAATGTGGCGGCACCGTTGACTTGTCTTGCCGTAGGTCTATTTTCTGCCCGTCTCACGGGAGATGTGAGTCATGTTCTTCGTCTTTGTCGAGGTCAAATGTCACCTCATCTGCTTCTAGTTGTAAGTAATGAACTCCAAATTTCCACTGGGGCTAATCTATTAACACGAATATGGCCTCTTCTTAAGTTGTAAGCATTGGCTCTCCTCAGTCGACGACAGGCGATGACCGTTACATCCAGGTCTCCATTTCTTTCGGTGGCAAGGTTGGACGGGATTGATTGCGTGTATGATATCAGAAAGTCTGTGGAGCAACGACACATCCAACTCTCGCGCCGTCTGCTAACCCACTTACCCCCCGCAGTCATTTTACAAATGCGGCTTTTCGCCTTGTACTCTTTGAATAGGAAAATCCTGGCCCTCATGCTAGGCTGTTTTATCGTTTCAACGGCAGCCTCCGCAGCTGTTATGGGTAGTATACTTTCCCAAATATCAGGTCCGTCTCCGAAATATTTATATATATATCGGTTGATCCTGTCGAGCTCATGTGTTTTGTTTTTTTGGGCACGCAGCTGACGCCATCCGACTCACACCCAACCTCATCTTCTGCGTACCATTCAATGTCTCCAACCACTTCTTTGCGTTCTGGATCCCCATGCTGGCATTTGAAAGCCTGTTGTGTGGGTTGGCGCTGTACAAGGGGTATGAAACCTTCAGGTCGTCGTCGTCCCCTTTCCGGTCGGGAAAACACCTGGTCGGCATCCTCATCCGTGATTCGATATTTTACTTCCTTGTGTAAGCCGCCCACTCCTTTACAGTCCTCACCATCAACCTTTCTCACTCAACCGCGCTTAGTATGTTCGCCACGTACCTCACAAATCTCCTAGTCTGGACAATCGCGCCGGTACGTTCCCTAACACCGTCTTTCTTCAAGATGGAACTCATGCGGGAGGCGCAGCAAAACCTCCTTGAAATTCCAATAGGATTCTCGGTCGCCCTGTCCTGCGTCCTCGGGAATCGCATGATCCTGAACGTCCGCGAGGTGAACAGGAACATTGAACGCGCCCGGTCCTTAGAGAAACCCACCACCGCCGCCGCACGCTCCCACTTTACTGGCCGCTCGCGGTCGCGCAGCATCATACTCATGCCGAGTCACGGTGGTGAGACGTCATTGAGCGAGATCGAGATGGCGCAGTTGAGGTCGATGCGGGCGGAGGCGTGAGGGCGTGATCATGCATGGAGCATGGACACAACTTGTAAAGAAGCTAGAACTTATTCTGAGTACATCTTATAAGTACAGTTATTTCGAGTGATTTACACTCAGGGATGTAAATCGTCGTAAAGCACGGCAATGCCCGGACGTCGCCTAACGGACGCGTATGGGACCCTGGCGCCAAGTGGGCGGGGTCGACGCGACTCGTCGTAACACAAGCTCTGAGACGTGTGCCCGCTTCAAATATTCTTGTCAGGCTCCAGGGAATGTGTTCAGATGTGGGGATAAGATTTTGGGACTATAAAATCAACCTTGGGCCTTGGAAATTTTGTGATTGTGGAACTCAAATTCAAGCCCAATTGTGCATCTCTTAACTGTCAATTCACGGCCAAAGTGCTGTCTGTGTATGCTGGTCCAAACTGGACAAAAATAAATGCGGTGCCGTGAAACGGTCGAGCCAGAAGTTTGAAGTCAGAATAGCTCACATGACCAAAAGCCCGCGCGTGAAACTGCTCTTGCGCGCGTGAATCCCACTTTTTGCATGCGTGAAACTCACTTTCAAACGAGCGTGCCAACCGATAGTAAGTGCCACGATGATGATGGGGAGGTATGGCCCACTCATGACCACAGATCATCTTTGTTGCCCACGGCGAACGGTCTACTAAGATCATTTAACTTGTAGAGGTCATTCCGATTTCTAAAAAATTGGTGATTGTCCCCTGTGCTCCGAATAGAGCTGGCTAGAGTCTGCCGATCTTTCAACCCTTACTGCCTAAGCTCTTGCACTATCAGCTCCTTGCAGCCTTTTTGTCATCCTCAGCTGTCTGTTATTTTCACCAGGCTACATGGTGCACTCCGGATGGATAGTTTCTAGAAATAAATGTCCACCACACATCCTTCCAGTCAGGGTGGCAGGCTGCATATAACTCCAAGCTGCATCCTGACCGGCATCTCATGGTAAATACCTTAGCACAGGAAGAGGAGAGGGCAACTTACAGGTCACAAGCCAGCACGAGTACAGCCTGACAAATTTGCATCCTCAACCATCTATCACGACCGACCCTATTTATCCCAGCAATACGGACGACTTCGGACTGGGCATGAGGACCCCGAGCTCACCTAATCCCTCTGCCCATGAAGATCTCTCTCAGACTAGGCTAGGAACCGGTGTTGAAGATCTTTGGGCTGAAGGTCACAGTGTTCTGTTCTGAATTGCCTCCCTTCTTTGTGGATCACACCTGCTTTGCATTTTTCACCTGTTCCTTGACCACTTAACTCAGAGAAACACCCTTGCATATACCCCTCTGATCTCCAACCTTCCTTCTTGAGCCTTTTTCGCCTTTGGCCTGACTTTTTCTTGTTCTAGAATGCAACTTGACACAAGTCATACAATGGACATTGCATATTTAGCTCTGTTAGCTTTAAGTATGGCCGAACATCGGTGTGGATACGCGTGTCATTTGATTTTTCTGCACCCTACTAGGCTCAGTGGCATGCGCGCAGTTTCTCGCTATCACTAAATAAGTTTCACGCGCGCGCTTTCACTCACAGAGAAATGCAAAGCTAGCTTCACGCGCGCGGTAAGTATGGCTTTCTGTTGATCATGCGAGCTATCCTGATTTCAATGCCTCGACCGTTTCACGGCACCACATTTCTGTTTTACGGCACCGCATTTTTTTTGTCCACTTTGGACCAGCATAGTCTGTGGAAGGGCTCAATGCAGCGCCAAATTGGGGTGTCTAAGTTGGCGCGGCCGAGAGGCCGCGCGAAGCGAAATCAGGGACCCGAATTGATGGGGGCGCGCGCTAGCGCGCGCCCCGAGCTGATTTACCGGCTCGTGGCCTGTAAATCAAGCCCGTAAATCAGCCTGAATTACGGTAAATCACTCAGAAATAAGTACTTATGGGCACTTATCCCCCTTATTTCAGAACTTATGCACCATTTCTGGCTCATTAAGCAGTCAACAGCAGAACTGTGGGCTCTCATTACTGTGCAATGGCCTCCTTGACATGCCTATGGGAGTTGCAAGTGTGTCTTGGCTGCTTTCTTGCCCATATGTACATTTCAGGAATTGCAAACTTGCTTCAATTATAGTAGAGAAGCACACCCTTTCAGAACAAATTCGATTTCAGGAACTTTGAGGTCAGTTCTATGCCCTCCTAAGCATACTCAAGAGGTGCCGCGCAGCGACGATTTTTTTAAAAAAGTATCAACGGAGCTACAGGGCGCGCCGCGGGCAGGAGGCGCTTTCGCGCAGGCGCGTCGGGTCACGTGACATGTGATCGCCATCGGATCACGGCAGGTACCGGCGCCTTTTTCCCCACCCGCCAAAAGTGGGTGACTTCCCGTAAGGATCTAGACACGATCTGGAAAATGTCCACCGTAGAAACGCGATCAAAAACTTCTGCAAAAACTGCTTGCCAGATTTTTCTAACCCGTAAGCCATAACATTTCTAGATTTGGAATAAAAAACAGATCAAAACATCGAATTGTATGTACTTGTGTACGCGCAATTCAACAAAGTGTGTTTACGCGTCTTGTCTTGAGACCAGACGCGTAAACACACTTTGTTGAATTCAGGTGACTTATGATGTCCACCAATATCTTTCTCTCACCCACCAACCTGCTTTTATCTGAGGCTGAGGATGATGAGGAGGCATTACTCCTTCCTGCTGTGTTTCTGGTCGTGCTGGCAGGCATTGAAGGCGCTCGTCAAGACCGAATCGATCATCGACACCGCAACCGTCTATACCTTCGACGCAATGAACTTCTACCCAATCCCCGTGCGGGAACCCCGTGGCAAATCCTTTGGGAGAGCCAGAATGATAGGGCCTTCATCACCACCATGGGTTTTGACGTCAAAACATTCCGACACATCCTCGAAGGCCCGGGTCGATTCGCTCAGCGCTGGGAGGAAACCCCTGTTCCACGTGACGACGTCTCAACAACAGGACGGCCACGACTTGGCGGCCGTTCTCTCAATGCGTGTGGAGCGCTCGGGCTCACACTTCATTACCTGGGCTCGGCTATGCTTGAAGTCCACCTCCAGCAAATCTTTGCGCTGGTCCCTTCCACAGTCTCTCGATACCTCTCATTTTCGCTTACTATCCTCCACCAGACACTGGCTACAATGAAGGAGGCAAAGGTGTCATTACCCCGGACAGTGGAGGAGTTCGAGAAAGAGACGAGGCTGATTTGTGAGCGGCATCCGTTGCTGGAAGGGGCATTTGGTGGGCTCGATGGACTGTCACTGACAGCGGAGGAGTCCGATGACCCAGAGATGGAGAACGCAACGTACAATGGATGGAAGAGCAACCACTGCATTAACAATGTGTTGGCGTTCTCCCCACAAGGTGCGTTGGCACATTTTCACTACTCACGCCAGCTCTGACAAGTATCCTAGGTACCATTACTATGGCCGTTCTGAATGCTCCGGGAAGCTGGCATGATTCTCGGGTCGCACGCCCTATTTTCCAGGCCCTGGAGCACCATGTTCCAGATGGCTATTTCCTTGTTGCCGACACCGCCTTTCCTCGGGGAACTGTATCCATCCATGGCAAAATTCGTGCACCAATGAAGGGTGGGGAGTACATACCTGCAGACCCTATAGAACAAGAACAGGCACTCCTCGTCAATCGTCAACTCCTTTCCTATCGACAAACCGCCGAGTGGGGGATGCGAATGTTGCAGGGCTCTTTTGGACGTTTACGGGTCCCCTTACCGATCAGTTCAGAGGAGAAACGGAAGGAGCTGCTGGAGATATGTGTGCGTCTCAGCAATGTGCGGGCACGCTGTGTGGGGATTAACCAGATTCGGGAGGTCTACATGCCGACTTGGAGGGCATCGGAGGATGACAAGCTATGGACTAGGCTGGGGGAGATGGTTTTTGGGGACATCCGTCGACGTGACCGTGTCTCGCGCTTTCATCTTGTGGTGGCTGACATTTAGGTAGATCAAATATATTTGATTCTCTACATACGATGAAGGGCTACGATAAGAATTAAGAAAATATGAAAGTGCAGAACGTAAGTATACTAAATATAAGGAATGTAGAAACTAGTGGTTGGGCTGAACCTCAAAGGACAATTTACCATCGCGATTGCGACGGGGAGTAAGAGTAATACTGGAGAAGGTAGGCTCTGCATCTTGGTCTTCTTCCAGTGGATCATCGGGAGATTCTGAGATGGAAGCCGCCACAGCTGCAAGAGAATCAAGGCCTTGGAGCCCGGACGGACCAGGGATTGGACTGTTATTGCGAGATCGACTTCGAGAGGGTGCTGGTTGGTGACCAAAGAACGTAATTGTCGACTGGGGCTCGTCCAGAAATTCTTGTTGTGAGTGTTCTGTCTCAACAACATGGCCACTCCGGTCCATCCCACGATTTTCTATTTGGCGTCTCTGCTGCTGCTCCACCAGATGTGCGCGATGTGTAGAGACATGTTCACGTCTATGTGGACCATGCTGATATCCAGGAACACTTGTCGTTTGGACTGGGTAGGGATACCTTCTGCGAGCAAGTCGTGGGGGAGGAGATGTGTCGTCATAGTCGTCCTCTGAGTCATGGCGGCGGCGGCGGCGTTGAGAACGCTCAAGGGTCCTGATCAGTTGAATCTCGCTTTCTGCACGGTCTGCACGTCGGATTTCATGGATGAGACGGTCGTTGAGTACATCATTCCGTGCGCGGAGTTCCCGGACTTCCTGCTGTACAGATGCAAGTTGGGTGAGATGGACGCTTTGTGCCATGCGTGTCTCATCACGTTCGCGCAGTACTGAAGGGTTAAAGAGGTTGGTCAGAGATGAGAGGGCCTCGGTTGCTGCTGAGTTCTGTGGGCGACGTTGTTGCGTAATTGCAAGGGGCTCGGCCACACGGTACGCCTTGGTCATGACAGTGTCTTTGGTGGTCCCACCCAGCTTTGGCTTCTTCACAGCATCCATGTCATCATCGTCTGTGATCTCAATGACCTCCTCCTCAGATGCTGCCTCGCCATCGTTATCTGCCTCAGCGAACTCAGGGTCATTAAGGGTAAGAGTTCCTGACTTCTCCTCTATGGCCCCATCGATGGCAAGTGCAATGGCTAGTGGGTTTGTCTTTGGATCACGATTTGCGACTCCTGTCGGCTTCTCTTTGGCGGTGCGGACGAGCTGCATAGCGTTGTTAGAACCTGCTTATTTTTCATCAAAAGAATACGTACTGTGTCAAACTTTCCCTTAATTGACTTGTGGTCCCTCTCAGCGTAGCCATGCTTCCTTGCCCATGGGTTATACTCAGATGCGACAGCCTGCCATCCCGCCCCACCAATCGGAAGCCTGCGGTTCACGCAATCAAGGAGGTGCAGATTTTCTTCATTGCTGAAGTTACGCGAACCCGATTGACGGCCCTTGGTAGCCCTGGGCCCTGGCTTTGGCTCAGTCTTGACTTTGACCTTTGCTGTTGCTGCCTTCGCTTGAGCAGCACGTGAAACTGATGGCTTCTTTCTAGACGATTTCGGGGCATCCTCCAGAGTACGCTTCTTCTTCATACCAGATTGGGCCTTTTCATCAGCACTGTCGGGAGTCTCTGCAGGTCTCTTTCCACGAGCTTTGGCACTAGCATGCATAGTGCCAGGATCAGGGAGATTGTCGGAATCAGAATCAACAGGTCGGGGGCTAGGAGGGGGTATATAGTGGAAATGATCATTCTGAGGCATGGAACCAAAGGTAGGTGGAAAAGTGAAATTGGGAGGAGGGCGCCGGCGGTTTGGGACAGGTTGGCTTGGTGTGTGACGGTCTGTGGGTGGATGTGTGAAATTAGTCCTCGGGTTCAGTTGGGTTGCAGGTGTCCCTGGCGTACTTCCTCGAAGGTCCGCGGGGGGGTGTGGCATCACATACTGTCCAGGACGAGGAGTAGAGTAGCTCTGATCATAGTGATCATTGGTATAAGCAAACTGAACTTCAATATGAGTGGAAAATTAAAATAAAGTGGAGAAAATAACATACAGAATTATATTCGGAGGTAGCAGGAGCTGAGGAAGTATAACGAGAGTTGGGGAAATTGAACTGGGAGTTGTTGAAGGGTAAAGGAGTGGCATAGCTAGCATTTGAGCTAGAATGGGTATCAGTGCGGCCCGCCGCGTTGGTGTTCTCGGGAGTGCCTGGGCCTCCAGGACCTCTAAGCTGAGAAGAAGAGTTTTTATTAGACGAGTTTTCCATTTTAGAAGCTTCAAGTAAGGGTTGAGGAAGGGTTTATCGTCCGGCGATATGCTTTGAAGATGGGGGAATATGAATGATGAAACCAATGTGCTGGCTTGCCATGTCTAAATGGGCAAACGGAGTTCAAAATTGAGAGATCCCATCAGCTCGATCAAGTCTAGAGACATTTTTTCAAGTTTTCTTGTCTACAGAGGGGTCGGGAGGCCTCGCCAGATTGCCTGACAACGACGAAATCTGAGGAGGCCAATTTTTGCTTCTGCCATCAAAATCATCCTAATCGGGATTCGGCATCTCGGCTGATGGTGATATCTGCAGTCAACATTTTCCAGATCGTTTCTAGATCCTTACGGGAAGTCACCCAGTCTGTAAATCATTTCTAAAGTAATCCATTTTGTTCGACCCACTTCCGCGTTCCTAAGATTCCCCATCGCGTCGCGATCGGCCCGATCGACCCAAACCACGCGATTGCCAACACGTGATGATCCGTCAAGGATACTTTTGTCGCGCGACCACGACATGCCATGTTCCGTCCCAGGCTCTCTTTCGTTTCTCCCACCACCGTCATCCCGGGCTGGGAGCCCTTCGCTACTCATCCCGAGCCTCAGCGTGGGCGAGTTTCGCGATTTTCATCGGAATTGGAGGGAGAATCTGACGCGAAATATTTACAGGAATTACCAGAAACAGACTTGAAGGATGCCTGACGAGACGTCCCCGCTTTTACGCTCCGAGACGGGCGAGAATCACCGGCACCACCCGTCGTACATAGAAAATGGAAATGGAGTGAATACTACCGTTGGGGAACTGGAGGCTACTCAACCTGAAGTAGCGGGGAAATCATACTTGGCCTTCGTATGTGATCAACAAGCTCTTGTTCGATGTCATGTTTTTTTCCTTTTCTGAAGGGTATGTGTATGACTCCTAGGTGATCCCCATGTCGATTGGGATCTTCCTTTCTGCGATGGACGGAACGATCGTTGTTTCTTGTAAGTAAGCCTTGCCTGCTGAATTATCGTTGCTGTGTAAGTCGAGATACTTACTTAGTATGCTTAATGCAGCTTATGCGGCCATAGGGAGCGAATTGAACCAGCTGCAAAACACGAGCTGGATCGCGACGGCGTACATGCTCACGACCACGAGTTTCCAGTGCGTAGAACATGCGCCGCTCATACACAAAATGGTTCCCTGATCATGGCCTGAATTTTGCTTTGACACCGACTGACAGGCCACTGTACGGGAAATTAAGTGACATATTCGGCCGCAAGGCGTGCCTCCTCTTCGCCTACACGATCTTCGCGATAGGATGCCTGGGGTGTGGGCTTGCCAGGAACATGACAGAGTTGATTGCGAGCAGGGCGTTTGCGGGGATCGGTGGTGGTGGGATGTCAACGTATGTCTTTTCGTTGTCTTTTTGTCTTTTTTTTTCCTTTTGGCAATCCGGGATGTTAAGGAGCGCATGCTGATTATTCGTGAAGAATAGTCAGTATCGTTCTTTCTGACGTCGTCCCTTTGCGGTCTCGTGGGACATGGCAAGGTCGGAGGGCCTTCGTTGCTATTCGTCATGATCGCACTGATACCCTTCATCAGGCATAATAAACATCGTGTGGACCATGGGATCGGCATCCGGTGCTCCGTTGGGCGGCTTCCTCGCTGACAGCATTGGTTGGCGATGGTGAGTGCAATATTCATACCGGTTGCCAGCAGCTCACAGGCATCGTCAGGGCCTTTCTGATCCAAGTCCCAATAGCCATCTTCGCCTTCATCGCCGTCACCCTCTCCCTCCACCTCCCCAAACTCGACAACTCTGATTTCTACGCCAAACTCAGACGCATCGACTTTGCAGGCTCCATCGCGCTGATCCTGACCATCTTCGCCCTGCTCTTCGGCCTCGACCGGGGCGGGAACGTCTCCTGGAGCGACACGCTTACGCTTCTCGCTCTCGGCGCCTCCCTCGTCTCCTTCCTCCTCTTCGGCATCATCGAAATGCGGCTCGCGAGCGAGCCCTTTGCACCAAAACGCATCATCTTCAACCAGTCGCTCATCGCAGCGTACTTTGTGAACTTTTTTGGTGTGGCAGCGGCCATGAGCATGATCTTCCATATATCGTTGTATTTGCAAGCGGTGCAGGGGAAGACGGCGTCTGCGGCGGGGCTGTGGCTCGTGCTTGGCGTCGCGGGGGGTTTGATGGGCTCTCTTGGGGGAGGGTTGACGATCCAGGCGACTGGCAAGTTTTACCTCATCACTGTGGTGAGCTATGGTGCGCAGTTTTTGGGGGCGGGCGTGGTAAACTTGGCGACGGGTGTTCTGGTACACTCGGTCACCTTGCTGGGTGCGGGTGAGTGGAGGCAGTCTTGCTTGGTCTCCCACATCGACTGACACTGCATCAAGGATTGTTTGTTGCGAGCGTTGGGAATGGTCAGTAGACCCTTCCAGTCCAGTTTTGAAGGAAAATGTGGTGTTGACATCGTTTACAGGAAGTGGTATAACAACAAGCTTGATAGCTTTGATTGCGAATGCAGGCCAGGCTGACCAGGCGATTGCAACCGCCGGTTAGTTCGTCCCTCTGTCGGGTCAACATTTCAAACCCTCTAATCATATCTAACAGTTTCGTACCTCTTCCGCTCCTTGGGTGCTGTTGTCGGCGTCTCTGTAGGAAGTACCATCGTGCAGGAGACGCTGCGTACCTATCTCCGTCGGAACCTCACTGGCCAAGACGTTGAGGAGGTACGCCACTTTTTCATCGTCACCAAACCCCTCACTTCTGAAGCTCGATTATATTATCTAGATTATCCTCCGCGTGAGGGAATCTCTGAGTTACATGGACCAGCTGGATCCTGCAACACAGACGATCGTGAGGGGAGGTTACGCGCAGGCCGTCCAGGTTACCCTGAGCTTTTCGGTCGCGATGGCTGCATGCGCCTTCATCTCATCGATATTTATCAAAGAAACTGCATTAACGCGGAGTTAACAGGGAATCTAAAATAAAACAATCCATACAACGTATGTATGTATATACCGTAGATCACCGCGGAAATTGGCAATGGATGTGTTTCGACCTGCCCTTATGCAACCGAAAGTTTCTCACAAAATCTAATCTAATCAACTGACCCGCCTTGTGCTATGAAATCTGAAGCGGTCGTGGACCCCGCGCTCCTGACACCAGAGGACTCGCCGCAGGCGCAAAAGGAGAAGAAGGCGGCGCTGCACACGTTCACGGACCTGCGGCGGGCCTTTGCCTGGGAGCTCGCACGATGGCCGCTCGGGAAGAACGTGATGTGGGATCGCGGCCGCATCCACCTGCCGCGCTCGTACCTCTCCAGAGACGGCGAAGACGTCCGTACGGTGCATCCGGGAACGGACCTGAACCAGCTCGTGCATCATTATTATTTGGAGGACGTGGACCCGAAATTGAGTGGTTGGGTTAATTATGTCCATGGGGACGAGGTCGTGGCGAAACGGTGCGTTGGATTTTCTTTTGCGACTTTCCTTTTGTTTTTTTGCGGGGGGGGATGAGATGAGATGAGATGAGAAATTGAACGGAAGTTGTTTTTTCTTTGCTAGGCACGAATTCTTGGGGCCTAATCCGCGGGTTGCGGGGTACTTTGTGGACGTGGATGGGGACATCCATATCAAGTGGTGGGACAGCTTCTTGAGCGATCAGTGGATGGGTTCGCAGAAGTGGAAAGTCGAAGGTGTTTGGACCGGGGAGAAGTGGATAGAGAAGGATGCATGAAGATGGGCGTTTCTTACATGACCTGGGCGACCTCGCTGATATGCGCACGAACGTCGAACTACGCACACCCTCGCCTCTGCTTGGGAAGTAGAGAAAAGATGGCTTCCGGCGACGCTTGGCGAATATCCCGCAACGTGCTTCCATTATTGCATGAGGCGCGAACGATGCGCTGCAGCTTCGCCTTCGACTTCAACGTGTGCAGGAGGCAGGTTTCTACGAAAAGGATGTGTATATTTCTCACTATATATCGATTCCATCGCAGATATGCAAAAGAGCCGATTGCGACTGTTTCGGCCCTCGTGGACTACTCCATGGTATTGGAAACAAGGGAGTGAATTAATCATTCTGTCCTAGTTCTACCACTCAGTTTCCTCGTCCGTAAAGACGTCGACGTTCCTCGGCGACCTTCTTTTCCCCACCCCATCTCTAATGATGGAAGTCAGTCAGGTGTTGATTCAACGTCCATTGAGAGGAAATAGTGCCATGACGTTCACTCCTTCGTTGTAGATAAATTGGAGGCAAACGAGACCTTGGATCCCACCGCCCAGAAATCTCCATTATGAAAACTTTCTATACCTTCCTCTTGCTTGCGTCCTTTGTTGTCATCAGCTTTGCCGCTGTCGCCGATGTGCAACGAGACCTCAAAGAAATATCGACTCTCGTCAGCAAGCTCGACAAGACTATCGACGGTCTCCCATCGAGTGGAGCCACCATCTCGCAGGGGATCGTATGTCGTTCAATTACCCTCTCATACTTGCAAGTTTGTTCCTCCTACTGACGATACGGGTTCAATATCTTTTAGGCAATCCAGTCCGACGTAATCAATCTGGGACGAGGACTCGACAAAGGCACTAGCGATGTCAAGGTACGGTCCATCGCCTCCCGCTATTTTGCTCTATATATAACCCCGACCAAATTCCAGGCCACACGATCGTTCTCCGACGGCGACTCCAAGGCCATCGTCGGCTCCGTCAGAGCCTTCTCCCCGACCATCCTACATCTCCTCAACAACGCCGTCGCCAAAAAGTCCTCCATTGTTAAGATCCCCTTCCCTGGGATCGCTGCCCTCGTCCGCCAGGCGCTGCAGCGCCTTTCGAACAGCGCGGCGGAGTTCGAGAATGCGCTCATCGCGGCGTCTGCGGTACGTACCAATCATTCCTCGAGTCGTGGGCCATGATGTTGATGACGCGACGCTTGTAGGATAGTGTCAAGGGCCAGGCTAAGGCTATCAAAGCCGACATTGACGCGGCGTTCGTGAAAGCTATAGCAGCGTACTCTTGAGACTTGAAATCGACCCTCCACCTCGCCCCCTCGCCCCCGATAGTCTCATCTTGTATAGTGTTTCCGAAATCGTTTTTTGATCGCTGAGCGATGAAATTGAAAGATGAGCCCTGCTGTTACCTCGTCTTGTGAATGTTTGCCCCATGTCTCCGACCGTTCGTCGTCCGACAAATGGATGATCATGGCAGGAATCGCCAAGCGTAAGACCTCTCCGACGTAAACGTCGTCTATAATCTAGATGAAAGCAGTCTCTCTCTGTGCTGAGCAGATCGCTATTATTAGTACTATCAAGCCAATCTCAACACAACGGATGACGACTGGGTCCCTTGATGGTAGAACGCTGCATATTGCATCTTCATGGTTGTAGTTGCGTCCTCGTATCCTCAGGACGGTCAGCGGCGAAACCTTGAAGTTTCTAGCTGGTAAGAACCAATACCTTACTTCCAACGGCGCCTGTAACTCAAGTAGTTCCTTAAGTGACAATCTGTTCGTTCATTCATGATCGCAGAACTTGAGAGATATCAGAAGAAGAGGTATATGATTCCAGACGTGATCCCAAGATAAAACAAGCAACTCCTAGTAATTATAAAGAAGGTAATGTTCGAAACAATAGAAAGGAAAAGAAGTGGTATCTTGAAAAAAAATTCCGTACTAAAGATAAGATAAAATCAATGAAAAAAATTGGAGACCAGGCTTCGTGGGTATGGGGTATCGGTTCGCAGAATAGGAGTTTTGTTCTGTTATGATTTCATCGATTGTTTTTGGTGTCCCGAGGTCAGCGCCGTCGAGTACGTTTTGAGATTTTCCTCCTAAAATAAGAACGTCCTGGAACCTTGAAGCTTGAATGTTGAATGTTGAAAATTGAATGTTGAATGTTGAATGTTGAAAGAGGGTATCGGGTATCGTGAAGACCGAAGAGAAGAGAACAACAAGCGGGCGTCGTGAAGGCCGAAGTAACCACTGAAGCTGAGAATAAACCGAGGACCAAGGACCGAGGACCGAGAAGAAGCAGAGAGAGGAGAAAATCCGGGTATAACGTCGTCGCCGAATCTTGAAGACCATCCAGTGAAGAATAGGAATAGGAACAGGAATAGGAACCAGGTATACGACGCAGCAAGCCCAAGACGAAGAAGAAGAACAGACCAGTGTAGCGCAGGAAAGAAGTCCTCAAGCACACAGACCTCAAAGCGCGCATATACCCCGGTACAGAGAGCGGGACGACCTTGACGTCGGCACCAACAAATGCTTGATCCATAACCGAAGCTTGTCGAGTATACCAGTTCCAGCACCAGTCCCAGCACCAGTCCCAGTCCCAGTAAGAGTCCCGTTCTCGATGTAATTCACAGCCGCCGCGACCGAGACCGAGACCGGTGCCAAGGCGAGAGACCGGATAGGGTCATTGATAGAGCCCTCGAAGGCCCTCCTGGGCGGCGGAGCAATCGAGTCCGAGTCCGAGTCGTCGGGCCCGGGCCCTTCAGTTCCAGTGTTGGTGTTGAGGGGCGCAGATTCAGAAGGCAGGGCGGCGGCGGACGACGCATCGGGTGTCATGTTCATGTTCATGTCCATGTCGTCAACGTTGATGTTGATGTTGATGTTGATGTTGCGGGCCTTCCTCCATGACTTGGGGTTGAACAGGCGCCTGAAGAATGCTTTGAACGGGGAAGGCAAAGGCCGCTCCTCCTCCTCTTCCTCCTCCTCCTTCTCCCCCTCCTCCTCCTCTTCCTGCTCCTTCTCCTGTTCCTCCCCGCGAGGCTCCTCCTTCATCGCGACGACAACGGGGTATTCAGGTTCCTCAGCGCCCTCAATCTCGACGCAAGCTTCCAAATCGTCGTACTTACCCTCAAGTATAGCTTCGAGCTTGGCGATACCGGCTTCGATGTCCTCCAACACGACGTCGTCAAAGGGCCCGTCGGGCTCGTCGTTCCCGACCGAGGAATCGAACGCGAGCCAGGGCGAGGACGAAATAGACGGTATCGACGGGGTCGGGCCGAAAAAGAGCGGAGAGGGAGGGAGAGATGCACCAGCAGCAGCAGCAGAGGACGTGGTGCTCATGCTCGTGCTCGTGCTTGTGCTCTCGTTACGAGCCCTCCCCGGCGATTTCGGGCTGAACACGCGGCGGAAGAAATCCTTAATGGAACAGGGAGGTGCGTCATGTTCCTGGCCCACGAACAAATCCACATCACCTTCCTGGATATCCTCCTCTTCCATGATGTCTTCCTCGCGAATGATACCCTGCTTCACATCCTCTGAGGTATAGTTGAACTCGGGGTAGGGGCCTGCGTCGTCGAAGGGTGCGCCGGGGAGGAAGGGGTCGGCCTTTTCGTGCATGACGTGTCCGGGCTCGAAGGGGGGAGTCCAGGGTGCGACGGCGGCCCTTTGTTCCATGAGCACCCAGTTCCTGTAGGATAGCGAGCGAGGCCCGGCCCATCAGCGAAAGAAGGCTTGGTTAGAGAGGGGGCTGCCACTTACACGCCTTCGAAGAATGGATTCTCCTCGAGCTCCGTAAGGCGTATCCTATCCTCGGGATCTTTCTCCAGGAGCTGTGCGGGGAAAAAAAAACGACATTTTTAGTTTGATTGGCATGGAAAATTGGTGATAAGTGACGGACCGAGAGCAGGAAATCCTGAGTGGCATCATCGAGGTTGTCCTTTGGCAAAAATGATAAATCCGTGTACAAGATCTCCTTCTTTAACTCCTCGAATTCCGGGGACTCGGTGTCGAACGGCGGCTGTAAACAACTAAGTAAGTATAAGCCTTATGATGATGATGAATAGAGATGCTTACCCTGCCCGTGAGCATCATGTACAGGCAAACGCCGAGGGCCCAAATGTCGACGCCGAAGGAATACCACTCGCCCTGTACCAGTTCCGGGGACATATGGAGGCCTGTCCCGCACATGGCCTTGAGCGTGAACTGGAGCGCGGGATCCGAGCCATCGCGGCGGCGTGTGGTGGGCGTCACCACGTCCTTGCGGGCATAGGGCCAAAACGGCTGGAAGGCCCGCTCCGCGACTGTGGGCATTGCATGGAAATCGCGCGCGAGGCCAAAGTCGCAGAGGACGAGGTGGCCTTCGTGGTCGATGAGCATGTTCGCGGGCTTGACGTCGCGGTGGATGATACCCTCGGAGTGGAGGTAGGTGAGGGCGATGTACTGGTTGGGAGAATAATTTTAGGAATATGGAAGGAAATGGGGATGGAGGGCGACTCACTGCTTCGGCGAAATAGAAACGCGACCTTTCCTTGCTGAGCTTCTGGCACCTGATTATCTCACTCTCGACGTCGGTTGGATGCATCGGCTAGAGGCAAAAAGTGAGTCTGGGAGGCAGCAAGGTAGAGAGTGAGAGACAAGCGCACCAAAACGAAGTAAAAGTTCCTCGTGTCATAGAATGAAGCGTCCAAAGAAAGGAGAAAGGGCGCGTTCCTCAGGTAGCGTAGAATCACCAGCTCCTCCATAAGCCCCGCCACATCGCCAGCCACCATCTTCGTATTGGGAATGACCTTCAACGCCCTGCGTTCCTTCGTGATCTTATCTTGAACGAGGTGTACTTGTCCGCTCGAGCCTTTCCCAAGGACCTTGATGAGCTTCAGATCGTCCAGCTTCATCACACGTCCGCTGGTGGCGGCGGACGAAGAAAGTGGAGAAAAAGCTGTGGCTGCTGGACCTTCGAATTGGACAGGCATTGGCGGCGCGACGGCGATTTCGAGCATGGCGGCAGGGGCAGGAGCAGGCTCAATCGCCTTGACTGGTTCTTCGACGACGATGGTCGGGGAAGGCGAAGGCGACAGTAAGACCTTGGCGACGGTCGGGGACCCGATGACGGTAATCTTGCTAACTTCCATAACCTTTGTATTGTCAAAAGCATAACCGGTCAGAAGAATAGAACGAATGGGCTTAGAGACGACGCACGAAATCTTGCAATCCATACACCAGATTCCTGCGAACATCCAAGACGGTAGGATCATGAAACGCATCCCCCAGATCGACTTCCAACTTGACTTTCTGTATTTGAAAAGCCGTAAGTATATGTGCCACATGTAAGCGAAAAGTGGGTCACTGACGGGAGGCGAACAGGTTTGGCTAACTTGGGTCTTGTTGACCGCCTCGAGACGCCTGGAAGACATGGAGGAAGTCTGAAAATAATCAGCAATTTACATGTCTTCTTCATCGAATCGGAAATGGTAATGAACGCTCACCTTCTTGAACGTCTTGTCGACGAAGACACGGAAAGAAACTTTCGGGGATTTGAAAAAAGGCATTGTTGGGGGCTGAAAGAGGGTATGAATGGGAAAGAACTGTAGGCTTTGAGGTGAAGGTGTAGAGAGGCTAAGGCTAGTAGACGTCGTAGGAGTTGGTGGTCCTTGAAGTCCTTGAGAAGAGCCTACAGAACGGGTCAGCCGAGATATTGGAGGCCATTTCGATTCAGCCTGGGAATAACATTGCGATCTAGACTGCCATCCAAGATTAGCACGCCTATGGCAGCGCCGTAGGCTGGAAAATAGAGAGCTCAGAGTGGTCCGGGAACAAGTCGAGTTGCAGCTCACGTGTCGACAGTCGCGTCGCGTCGCGTAACTCAGTAAGTACGTGATTGGTCACGACCCAATCTGGACACCAAATATTCCAAGTACAACTTCATTGGCAAGTCAGATATATACAGCTCAGGCATACTGATGGGTAAAAAATACGAAACGAATGTACATGTAAAGCCACCTTATTTGAAGCAAGTCTCCCAATCCGAACCTAGTCAACTTCATCACGATTTCTGGTGGCGTCACGTTTACAATCCATACGTGAGGGGGGGGGAAGGCTTGACGTTTTCATGCGTAAGCAGCGATAGCAGTCGCAAACGCAGCGTCTATCCTATTCCTAAGCTCAACAGCTTCCGGGACCGCGCTCTCCTATCGCAGCGCCACCACATCATAACCGCGTCAGCCAGTGTAAAGCAAGCATGAATAAACAACGCACGGGAGTAACAGACACCAGGGCGTCCTCAAGAGCGATGGTGCTAGCGCTGAGGTTGTTCAGGTCTTGCTTGACGAGGGCGGGGATGCCGCCGATGGGGAGGGCCGTGAATGCGGGCCTCCTGTCCACGATGCCCACCAATGCGTGTTTGATGACGGGCTCCAGCACCTCGAAGGCCGCGATGAGTGCTCCGGCGTCGGCTTCGGACACGGGGTTGGGATCCACGGCCTGTGGGGGTTACGCCGGGGTTTGTTAACTTTGACTGATCAAAAAAGTTGGGGATCGTGACTTACGAGGGTGTCGGTGGTGGCCTTGTCGATGGAGGTGCCGAGGGATACGGCATTAGAGTGGATGGCCTGAAGTGACGGTGAGGTTAGTATGTGGACGTTAAAAAGAACGGAATTGGTTGACGTACAAGAGCCTTGGCCAGAGAGCCACCGGTTACGGGGAAGGCGGTGATGGCGTCGTCGAGGGAATTGAGCTTGGTGGAGATGACAGAAATGTCATTAAGAATGTCATCCACGGTGGTGGCGAAGCTGGTGGCCACAAGCGAGGCGAGGACAAAGACGCTGGAGAATCGCATATTGAGCTGAGAGAGAGTAGAGTTGTCTGGAGAAGTCGGTTAAACACTCGAGATGGCGAGTTCTGAACGTTTACTTGATTCTCTTTATAGCCTTCGTGAAGGCCCTATTATCTCGAAGAAATAAAGCTCATGTTATTCGGACTGCCGACGGGGCGCGTTGGGCTCAGTACTAGTTCCATGGATCGCACTTTTTACTGACCACGGGATCGATTTTACACTCGTAAAATGTCGGAAAGCGTATAAACTTCCAAGTTCCATTATTGCGGCCTGTGCTTCTATTGGACCAGATCGCTCGAATGTTTGACAGGTGCACACTATAAAATGACGAAAAGTAGTCAGCTGGGGTCTATCGAGTGGCGGTGTTCCTTCTGTACCTCGTCTGTTTACCCCGCATTATGAACCCCCCCACATGGAAGAGACGTTGAGTTAGATTATAGTCGTTTGATGGATAATCACAGTCTCCGAACGCGATCAAAGAATGTGAGGGCTTTGCGGTGGAATTAGAATACTTTCATGCTATGCGTACCCCGGTTGGGCTGCATCGCCGACACCGGCCGCCGCGATTCTGATCCTTGGACTGCTCATTATCGATTAGTCCTGTAGCCCTGATCCTTATGCGACTGCCTTGCACAAAAAATTACTTACTGAGTGGGCGTAAAGTAATTACGCTTCTGTAGCATCTGATTATCCACGTGGTAACAATTTAAAATTCGTATCATTTCTTCCAAGCACTCACAGCGGCGCCGAGAGACGTTACATCGCCGACAACGGTATTTACATTCAAGCTAAACTCTGATACATGCCCTACACAGCAAGAACAACATTCTTTCAAACTCATCAGTAAAACTCGTACTTCAAAGGGACCCTCACAACGACGTGCACTACACAGGGAACGCAGCTTCAGCAATTCTGAACTTGGCAATGAGATCGGCTTTGATAGCCGTCGCCTGATTGAGCACGTTGGGCTATAGCACAAACCATTTTCAGCATGTTATGTCAAGAAGACATGATGGATCATTTGAGGTACGTATACGTACTTTAGCATTCTTGATCAGGGCATCCCCAAACGTCTGGGCGCTCTTATCAATTGCCCTCAGCGTCTGTCCTGCGAGGGCAAGGGAACCGGCAGGGAACGCAGCATGCTTCAAGACGATGACGGCCAATGCATGCCCGACCTCTGGAACGAAGGACTGAACGTCGTTGGTGACAACTTGGGCTTCGGCGGCGGTCAAGCTCGCGATGTTCTGCATGGTGAACATAAGAATGAGCTTTATGTACGGATAAAATCTTTCTCGAAGTTGGTTCACTTACAGCAGCATCTGCGGTGCCTTTGTTGAGCGCGAGAATCAAGTTCTTCGCGGCCGTAGCTAAATCCTGGGGAGATATCTTTATCGATAATAGCACTTGGGTTTCAAATGTAGAGAAAGTACCTTCACATTGGCCTGTGTGTTCGGGAGAGCGCCGATGGCCTTTTTTTTTTTTTTTTTTTAATCATTTTATCGTGTTCAAGGCGCATTGCGCCTATGGTCCACGGTACATGCGAACAGGTAGCTACAGTATTACGAGAGACATTGAATGCAACACCCCCCCGAGTAAGCGGAGAATGAGTGAGCCGGCGTGTCCACCGCCGTTTTAGACCGTGCTCCCCTGTTAGGCCCCTGAGAAGTAAGTAATCGGTGGTGGGTGGATCGTGGTTCGGTTTTGGCGGCGACAAAGGCCCGCAGAGCGGGCGAGGGGGTGAACGAGCAGCACGACAGTGCACTCTGACCGAAAAGGGAGCAATTTTAAGGTTGGAGGTTGACGGGGAGGCGATTTGTCGAGTGCCGTTATGAGGCTAGAATTAAGGGATGGGTAGGGTAGTAGAGAAGTACTGGGTGGTGGCAGTCGGCTCAGTCGACGGGGTTGGTTCGGCGGTGTGGGTGACGGGGCCTGTCGGCCCTCTCTTGGGCACGCTCGGCGGCGAGGAAGCGGATCGTTTCGGTTGCTGATTTGAAGCGTTTGGTCGCGTGGGTGAATCTGAGCAGGTGTTTCAGGGCATCGGAGCTTGAGAGGAGGTGGGACATTGACTCAGCTTTTCTTTTGAGGTTACGGCGGAGGTGGTGGTGGCGTTCATGTTGGTAGTGGGGGCACACGAGGAGGAAGTGTCGGACTGTCTCGGGAGTTATGCCTTGGCAGTGAGGACAGGTCGGGGTTTCGGAGCAATGGATGCGGAAGAGGTGTTGGTTGAGGGGTGAATGGCCGGTGCGAAGTTGGGCGACTAGAGCGGAACGGCGGCGGTCGAGGGGGGCTACGAGCTTGAGGAATTTCTTGGACGGGAGTGACTTGTCGATGGCGTTAATCGCGGCATATCTTGGGGACTTCTTCCATCTTTGTTTCCAGCGAGTTTGGAGGGCGGTTTGGTGTGTTTGGCGTAGGGCGGGTATGCTGGTCGGGAGGGGTTTGTGTCGGAGATAGACCGGGAGGGCTTTTGAGGGGCTGGAGGCGCCTTGAGCTGCGGATTTGGCGATTTCGTCGGCGCGTTCGTTGGGCCCGAAGTCAACATGGCCCGGGGTCCAGTGGACCTGCAGGTTAATGGCTCTACGTGTTTTGTCAGTCCACTTGTTACCTCTCCGTAGGGTGGCTCGTCTCTCGTCTGCGCGAGTGATGCGGTCCTGTTTGACGTGGAGTTTTTCAGCGGCAGTGTGGACTCTGTCTAATAAGTAGTGGGCGGGGTGTGGTTTCTGGTTGCGAAGGGCCTTTATTGTCGCTTGACTGTCGCTGCCGATGGCGGTGATGTCGGGGAGGCTGCGGGATGTAGAGGTTAGTAGGTGTAGGGCCAGGGTGATGCCGACGATTTCGGCCTCGTAGACGGTGTGCTTGGAGATGGGGCCGAGGTGGTACTTGAGGGACGACTTTTCGATGCCGTTGACGTAGAGAACTGCGGAGGCGCCGACACCGCCTTCGAAGCCCGACCCGTCGCAGTAGACAGAGGTGGGCGCTAGGCGGTAAATGCGGTTAGCTTCGGTAAGCGCAGAGTCTTTGTCACCTTCGATATGCGTGGTGAACGAGGGCGCATAGTTGGGTCGGCGTCTGAAGGCGTCGACCGTTTCGACTGTGTTGGGATCGATTCCTGTGATAGAGAATAGGTTGTGGAGGGGTGACTTGTGTCGTTTGACCGAGCGGCGGGCGGCTTTGCGGACGGGGCCGTGGAGAGGGTGGGTGTTGGGTAGGGAGGCCAGGCGGATGGCGGCGCGCTGGAGGATCTTGTGGTAGAGGAGGTCTATGGGGAGAAGGTTAGTGTGAGCATCCAGGACGTCGCCGGCTGTCGTGCTGAGCGAGCCGGTGACGAGTTTTGCTGCGCGGCGTTGCACCGGGGTGAGTTTCTTGGTGATGGCGACAGAGCCGAGTCGTTTCTTGCCGCTGGGGGAGTCGTGAACACCGGTGTACCAGACATCTGCAGCGTAAGTAAAGGCCGGGACGGCGACCGTGTTGTATAATTGGCGAATCCGGTGAGGGGGCATCCCGCCGGATATCTTCGAGAGGCGGGCGACTTGGAAGGACCACCAGGTGGCGCTTGCTAGTACTTTCTGGTGGTGGGCAGTCCAGCGTAGCTTGGGGTCGAAGACCACACCGAGATACTTGTATGTCAGTGCGGTTTCTACTACTTGGATTGTTCGAGTGCCGTCGGGGTTGCTTCGCGAAAGGGTGAGGTCCGGGGGGATGACGTCTCGGTGGGAACGTGGGAAGTTCATGAGGGCGAGCTTTGAGAGTTCGAACGGGGAGTTGTGGGATTGGGACCAGTCGAAGCCCCCTCCGGGGCGTTCGGTCATATCGGCAATGATGGCATGGGCCTCCTGGAGGGTTTTGGCGACGGCGAGGTACATCGAATCGTCGACAAAGCCTATGGAGGTCTCGGTCTTGCTGCCGGGGGGGGCTGTTAGTATTAGTGGTGCATTGTAAAATGCGTAGTAGAGCATGGACAGCGGGCAGCCTTGGGTGGTGCCGTTGAGGATCGCCGTTGGTTCCGAGGTGTAGTCGTCGAATTTCATGTGCGTGGAGCGACCGGTTAGCATCCGTTCGGCGAGTTTGACGTAGCAGGCGGGGGCGCCTCGTTCTTTCATGTTGTGGATGAGTCGTTCTTTGACTGTGTTGGGGAAGGCCCCCTGAACATCGAGGAACAGTGCGACGGCGACGTTACCAGCACGCCATGCGTCTTTGACTTTGTGTGCCACCAGGTGCATAGCGTCGGTTGTGTTTCTGCCTGGACGGCCACCGAACTGGCCTGGTGGAAACATGTGGTGTTTCTCTGCGAGATGGGATAGGTCAGCGGCTACGAGTGTAGAGAGGAGCTTCCCGATGGTGTTCAGAAGTCCAATCGGGCGGTAAGCCTTGGCGACGTCGTATGCCGGTTTACCCGGTTTGCGGAGGACTAATGTCGTGGAGACTAGCCAGCTGCTGTGGTAAACATCAAGTTCGATGACCGCGCGGTAGATGAAGAAAAGGTGATCGACGAGGACGTCAGCACAGCGTTTCAGCACAATGTTCGGAATCCCGTCAGGACCCGGTGCTTTGTGCGGCTTCAGCTGGCCAATGGCCGAGAGAATACGGGCGCGGGTAAAGTAACGGATCCCCGGGAGGGGTTTGGGGTATGCAGAGGGGGGGGTGGATGGGGATGTAGGTGGGGGGGGAAAGAAGGACTCAGCTAAGGCTTCGGCTTTGTCACCGTTGGTGGATGCCAATTTGAGGATGCCATCCACCTTGGTTTTGAGGTCCGGAACCCTGTCGCAGGAGAAGTCAGTTGGCTCATTGACGACATACTTATTCGCCGTGTAGATCTGGCGAGCGTCAATGTTTTCTAGCCACTCGACCCAGTGTTCACGTCGCTTTTCTTCGATTTTGTCGGCCATCGCCCGGGATAGGCGTTTGAATTCGGCCTTGGCCGGATGATCTTGTATGTCGCGGTACTTATACATTTCGTTGCTGGCGTGGCTTCGCGGTCGTTTGAACTCGGCGAGCTCAGAGCACCACCAACGCTTGGAGTAGGGGCAAGGTTTCTTCATCGGGACGGTGTCCTCGGCGGCTATGGTTTCTTGGATTAGCTCTGTTAGTAACTTCACCTTCGCATCGAATTCCTCGGATGAGGTGATGCGGCGCGCCGGTGAGCGTTGGCTGATTTGTGTTTTGAGCGTTTCGCGGAAGAGTTTCCAGTCGGCGGCTCGGAAGTCGCGGGACGGTGGTGATGAGGTGCGGGCGATGGGGAGTTCTACAACTGTGATGACAGGCAGATGGTCGGTGATGGGGGGTCGGAGGCTGGCATCGACGTCGCATGAGATGATAGGGTCGATCGAATGGTGAGAGCGCCAGACGTTGTCGGGCCGGGTCCATCTGTCGCCAGCGGTCTGGAGGGTGTGCCTTGCCGGTGGGAGGGCCAGGTCCATGTCGTAGTCATGCAGGAGGTTCAGGAGGGGTCGGATGGCTTGCTCCGAGGAATTGAGATGGCGGTTGTCGACGCTCTCCCAGAGTGGGTGGTGCCGATTAAAGTCGCCGAGCCATAGCATGTGGTCGCTGGGGGATGGTCTGGCTATGTGGATGGAGGAGGTTAGAAAATTAGAAAGGACTGTGAGGCTGTCATTATGAGTGCAGTCATTATAAACATTGAATAAGGAGAGATGTCCATGGGCGCCGTTAAAACGGACCGCGGTGATGTCCGTGCTGGGTATATCGATTAGGGTATACGCATCTGTAGCGATGTTGGAGTTAATAAGGAGGACCGAACGGGAGCGGGTGCTGCCGTCGCGGCGGTGGTGAAACGGATAGCGGACGGTCCAGAAGGGAGAGGCTTTGGTGTTGCCTAGTCGGTCGAGGAAGGGTTCTTGGAGGGCGATGACGTCCCAGTCTTCAGGTCGGGCGGTGTTGAGGACTGACGCTTGGGCGAGGTCGGATTTGCGGACGTTTTGTTGCCAGATTCTTAGCTTACCCGGGGCTCTTGGGGCTCGTCTATTCATTGGTCAAGGGGCTGGTTTGCGTGGTCACGGCGGCGGTCTTTCTGGGAGCCAGGTTGGGAGGGGACGATGAACTGATCCAGCGTCCCCTGCCGGACAGGGCGGCCAGGTGCCATGGTGGTCTGCTGCGAGAGGCCTGGAGCATGGTCGATCCGGGGGCGGTGTGCCGGTGTTTCCTTCGAGAGTTTTGGTGGGGCGGCCATCCAGGTCCAGGCTTCGCCAGTCGGGAAGTAGGGCATGTTGTTCTCCGGGAGGCGGGTCTCCATGTCTTCGCATTGCTTCTTGAACACGGGGCAGTGGCGAGCAGAGCTTGAGTGTTTCGATTCGGGGCCGCACGAGACGCACTGTGGGGTGGGGTTGGGGGGGCATTCCGAGGTGACGTGGTCCGGGCTGGCGCAGGTTGCGCAACGTTCTTGACTCTTGCATGATGCACGGATATGACCGTAACGCTGGCACTTGTTGCAGCGTATCGGTTCCTTAAGGTCCTTGCGAATCACGACAAGATGGCCTGCCACGAAGATGCGCTCCTGTAACATACGGTTAGCCGCTTCAGCGGTGGAACATACCACTTTGAGCGAGGCCACTGTCTGTTTGGGTGAGCGGCGGTCTGGTCTCTTGAGCCAGGAGGCGGAGAGGATCGAGCCGGATGGGAGGTCGTTATCGTCTTCGATGATATTGAGGTGGTCCCTGTCGGAGGGGTCGAAGAATGCGCCGCAGGGTACAAACCGGAACACCAGGTTGTAGGCCTTGGCTTTGATCCTCGCGGAAGCGCCCAGATGGGTCTTTAGGAAGCCTAGGATGGGGTCAGTAGCGTATTCCCGGAAGCGGCGGGCGGCGTCGGGAGTGGCCATCTCGAAAAGGTATGCGCCTCTGTCGAGCGCCGCCATGCCGCGAATGTACGTCTGAGTTTCCGCTGGGGCCGCTTCGCCTTCCTCTGTAATGAAGGAGTTAGCGCCGAGGGCTTGATCCAGTTCCATTAGTTGTTTGTTCATGGCCATGCGGACCGCATACGTCCCGGCTGGTGAGCGGTCTGTAGGGGCGAGGTCGTCATCGGGGTTAGTTTCCACAAGGACCGTGCGGGCCCCGCGGAGTAGTCGCTGTTGTAGGCGGGTGTGTTGCTCAGCTGCCGACGGATCGTATGTTGCAGATGGGGCACTGGGTATCGGTGGACCGGGGCTGGATCTTGCGATGGAAGCCCAGGAGGGTTGAGCTGGGACCGTTGGAGTTGACAGAGGGGACGCGTTGAGTCTGTCTGCGAGATCGCTGAGTGAGGCAGTCACGCCGGCCAGTTGGGTGGATACCGTCTGGAGGGCGAGAGTTGTTTCGGCCTGTTGGGTGTCGGTGGCGGTGGCGAACGCTGCGGATGAGGACAGCTTCGCTGCAGCGGAGTCGAGGCGGTCCAGAGCCTTGGCGGTGACGGCGTCGGCGAGAGCGTCTGATATGCAGTCAGTAATATCGTCCTCCAGGAGGAAAGCTACCGCGAGGACGGCGTTCTTGGCATCCGTCTTCGTTTCGGTTGCTTTCTGGGAGAGATTAAGGGCTGCAGTCAGTAGTACGCGCACGAGTTTGGCTCGGTCGTAGGCTTCTCCGGAGAGGATCCAGCCTTTTGTCTCGAGCCAGCGTCTGGCTTCCTTGGGGGACTTTACCGGTCCGGTGTCGCCAATCAGAAAGGTACTGATGTCGGCTCGGGTTGGCAGTTGACGTGGCACGTTCGGGGTCCCCTGCTGGATGGCACCGCCAGCTGAGGGCTTAGGCGGGGGCCTGGCTGCTGAGGCCATGCCAGGGGTTTGGAGAGGTAAGAGAGGGGGGTATAGAGTGAAGCTTAGGATGGCAGCGCGAAGCTGCGAGAAGAGGGGGGAAAATGGATAGGAATTGGCAAACTCGAGCTACAACAACCAGGACCCCGAAAGAGGTGATGGAGGTTAAAGATCAAGGAGCGGTGCCGATGGCCTTGTCCAACGAAGTTACTTGTACGTGGATATTACCGACGTCTGCTTTGATTGTGTCGAACGGGCCAGCAGCTAAGCTAGTAGCGAGAGAGGCGAGAGCGATGAGAGCGTAAGCAAATTTCATGTTGATGATATAGCAGTGAGGGCGATTGGTTGTCGGAAGAGATGGTTTTGCCCAGTATTTGTACCCTCAGACTGCAGAACCATCGGCAATAGACGAAGCAAGGGAACCATACTAGGAGAGCGAAACGAGGCAAGTGAGATGCCAAATGAAATTTCAAGGTCGTTCGCCTAAACACGAGAGTGGAGTGCGCCGTGCGACGTCGGCGTTGTCCAAGGGGAGTGGCTGTCAATATAGGGACCTTCTGTGGGGATCCTACGTAGAACTGAGCAGGTTTCAAGCACACCACATGGGCCGACAATCGGTCGTTCGCAAGGACCGTTTCCAAATGAGGGTTCTTGATAGGAATTCTATCAAGGTAGTTCTTCGCGTAGAGCTGAAACGTCCTTTCGAATAAGCAAGAACCTTTTAGCGCCCCCAGATATTTCCTTCGGCGAAGTACTGTTAGACAGGAATCGCAAACGGCGGTGATGGTGGTCAGAGCTGTGCCGGATATGTTCAAGCTCCGACTGTAATCTCTCGGTCAACCCGAAGCTTAACTATAATTATTTGAAGTGACTACAGGCGGCAGGCCTTCAAATCTTCAAACTTCAGCGCTGTCAGCGCCCAGCGTCGAGTGCACGAAATGACTGGCGCTCAGCGTTCGACACACAACTCCAGACCTACATGTCATGCTGAGAATTAAAAATCATGGGCATGGCTTGATTACTGTGCGCGTTCTTTCGCTTTCTTTTGCTCATCACCAGTTTGTTATACATCAAGTACCTTTAGGCAGTTAGCTTCTGTAATTTTGCGATGTAACAAGATTCTTTCGACCGGGATGTCCTCTACAAAGGACTGTATCCAAGTCCCGAGTCGTTCGCTTTCTTCTAAATAGATCCGGAGGGATATACTCCGGCCTATAACGCCGGATCTGTCTTCGATTCTCACTGATCAATCAACGACATTCCAGCCAAGCCTGCTCCGCACCCCTCTTCCCCACACCTCACAATGTCAGGTCTAAGCCTTCTCAACGCCTTCAAAGCGAACAAGACCGCCTTTGGAGTTTGGCTCACCACAGGGGGCGTCTTTCACGCGCGCACCGTGGCCCAAGCGAGCCCTTACCTCTCCTGGATCGTAATAGACTGCGAACACGGCCTCATCCCCTTGGTTCCCGGTGCAGCCGAGAGCATCACGGCCATCCACGGTGCAGTCCCGAACGGCGGGCCCAGTGCGGTCGTGCGGATCCCAGCGACGGGCGTATCGGGAAGCACGAGCTGGCAGATCAAATACGCGTTGGATGCGGGAGCGCGTGGGGTCCTCGTTCCGATGGTTCGCAGCTCGCACTCGTGTTCCCCGTTCTTGCGGCCGCTCATGCACCCACACACAGATATCGACGGCCGGGAAGGCCAAGGAGGTCGTATCGGATTGTAGGTTCCCTCCTGCCGGGAGACGCGGGTTCGGTAGCCCCTTCACCCATGGCAACTGGGGCGTCTCGGTCCCAGAGTACCTGGCCACGGCGAATGATGATATTTCTGTTATGGTGCAGATCGAGAACCAGGAGGCGGTACAGAACGTTGAGGAGATCGCTGCTGTCGATGGCATTGGTAAACAGCACAGCCGAGCGACACTGATAACGTCCGTCAGACCCCTGACTTTGTAACGCTGATTATGTAGATGTGCTGTTCATCGGACCGTACGATCTTTCGATCTCTCTTGGATATCCTACCCCGAACCCAGACCCGCACCCAGACGTTGAAAAGGTCATTCAGAAAATCCTTCAAGCGGCTCACGGTGCGGGAAAGAAGTGGTACGTCTCGGCGTCCCATGTTATCGGCTGCTGCCTGTCATGACGAGGCTGATTTTCGTATTACAACCCTCAAAGTGCCATTTACTGCTCGTCAGGAGAGCAGGCAGCAACACGGGCTGCACAAGGCTTTGACATGGTCTGTTTTTTTTCGGATTATTATTATTCAAGGTTATAACAGGACCGTGAACTAATATACGGACGTTTTTCGTTAGATCAATGTCACCTCGGATATGGGAGCGATGGCGCAAGCTATCGCTGCAAACATTTCAGCTGCTATACAGTAGGCATGCATGTATGCATGCATCCTGCACAAGGGCGCAGATAACAAACACGAATATGATAATTGTCTTTCCGACGCGCAAGCGTCCGCGTCGATCCTGCTCTTGCCAAGTCCGTCGCTTCGCTCACAAGGCCAGTCTGCAACAAAAGGTCTATCGTTTAACTTCATACAGTGAAGAAACAAGGAGTACGGGTACGTACGGGTGCAAACCCGATCAACGCATTTTCGCGGGCACCGGTAACCGTAGTGGCGCTGAGGTTCGCGAGATCATGTCCGACGAGAACGGGGATGCCCCGCCGGTGGTGGGAATGCGATGATAGAGTTAACTTATTGAGGACGGTGAGCTTGGCGGATACTATGTCTGCGATGTCGGTCTGGATGTCAGCGACGGCGGAGGCGAAGCTGGATTCAGAGGCGACGAAGGAAGCGAAGCTGGATTCAGAGGCGACGAGGGAAGCGAGGATAATATGAAGAACGCGGAAGAAACGCATTTTTTGAGAGAGCTGAATTAAGTGCTTGTTTGATGAACCGCTCGGAATGGCGATATGTTCTGAAGACCAACAGTCCTTTTATATCTTATACCTTTCGTAAGAAGAAGAAGCTCTTCATCGACGCAAAAGCTCATGTCTTGAGCATTGACATTGACATCAAGCAACAGATGCAATCAAGTTCAACTGTGATGTCAATGTATTCCAGATGACCACGCGTTCCAGCTGCAAGTCGCAACGCTTCAAAACGAAGAACTTTAAGATACTGAGAGACGGGGTACACTGTCAATGATCTATCTAGCAAGGAGCCGAAGGGAGCTCCCGCACCTTGACCCCAAATTCTAAGTGTTGTTGGCATGACTCCTGTTCCAGTGATTTCAGAAATTCATTACAGGACATGCCTCACAACATGGGGGTCTTTATCTATATTTAACTCTGGCTATAAGTTTTTGATGAGATGCCGATCTATATTCGGTCCATAATTTGGCACCTCGTCTAACTGACAGTAAAGGAAGAGTAAAGTGTTACAAGAGTTCGTAAAAGAAGAAACGGCGGGATAAGGAAAACTCATAAAATAAGTACGAGTCGGCTTCAGGATCCGAGGTCCGAGGAATAAAGAAGAGCGGATGGTGTTTAAATATCAAGGGAGGGGGATAGGTTAGCCTCGAGACCGTGCTCCAACATGCGCTTAAGAAGAAAGTTGATGGAAGTCACATATGTGCAGTCCGAATCCTCCGCGCCTCCAGCACCACCATTGAGCAAGCCGACAATCCTCCCTTTACCATCGACGACCGCCGAGCCAGAGTCACCGGGCACGGCAAAGGCGCCACTAGGCGTGGAGTCGCGAGGAAGGACAGCGATCTCGTTCGACATCTGACCGGGCAGGCTTCGGTCCTTGGAGGAGTAGACCTTGGTGAGTGAACGGATGGTGTTGAGGCGTCCGACGGTGAGACCGGAGGCGTAGCCGCGTTTGAGGACCATGATGTACGGGTCGTTGTGGTTGTTGTTGTTGTTGTTGTGGGTCTTGGGGCTGTCCTTCCATATCTCCCCGTCCGAGACGGTGCCGCGGAGCTCGAGGAGACGGTTTGTTGGATAGTGGAACGAACGAGGCGGTTCGAGGGCCCCGGCGTGTGGGGTCATCCAGGTCATGAACTCGGCTATGGAGATGGCGGTACCGAGGTCGATGACGTTTCCCACAAAGTTGGTGAAGTCGACTTTGGAATCATCGATCTCAATGACGGCCCAGTCTTCCATGAACCCATCCTCCCTGACGTCGAAACTAATATGGGGAGAGAGTACGACGTGGTCGAGGATACGGTTTTCCCGCTCCTTCCAGTCTTTGGAGGTGGCCGCGAGGAACTCGGGGAGAAGTCTGATCGACTTCCTCGTCTTCTCCATCTCCCGCAGGACGTCATCTCGCTCCAGCTCAGCACCCTCATCATCATCCATATGCCTAGCACTCTCCAACAGCCTCTCGAGAAATCGAGCATGGCATGCTTCAAGCATGCTTACCACGGATCTCTAATTCAATGTCCTTGATATACTTCTCGATACCGGCGTCGCCGAATAGCAAGACGTTCTTGCGGGGTTGGCCGGAGTTGTTGCGATGCTGGTAGAGCTCTTTGGAATCCTCATCGAGGGGAAAGAGAACGTGCCGAGCAGTGACGAGGTAGATTTTTCCGGGGTTCTCAGGGTCGGAGATGAAAAACCCGCCAGTTCCCTCAATGGATGGGGTAGCTTCAGCGCAAATGGGGAGACCAAGAGCGGTGGACAAAGGTTCTTTGGCCCCAGCGGTGACGTTGGAGGTGAGTGCGGGCTTGTACATCTTAGGACCGGAGTGGAGGAAGACCTCCGACTCGCGAATTTCAATGTGGACGTCGTTGATATCGTGATCGGAAAGAATGACCTTGCAGCCAGTCGCGACCTCGATGTCATCTACTGCAGAGAGGGAGGCAGGGAGGACTCCTATCCAGATGATAACGGGCTTGGGAGACTCTTTGGCGAACCCTATACGAAGTGGGTCGACACTGGTCCACTTCACCCCCTTGGAGTCCAAATATTTGACTATGGCAGGAGCGACTCTCGTTTCCCAGATCTCTTGGAGAGGGTGCGAGCTGATAGGTTCAAGCTCCTTGGGAATAAGGTATGCTTCGGGGCCCGTCGGCGCGACCCAGACGTTGGTGCTAGAGCGAGCAACCATAAGGGGCCGCGAGGGTAAGCCGTAGTAGTAGCACTTGGCCTCCACGGCCGAAGGAGGGCAAGGGGCAGCCTGAATTGCGGCAGGGACAGTGGAGCCGGGCGACTAGTGGGAAGTGAGTTGGTGTCGTTGGTAGCGGTCATAGTAATACGAGTGTGTGGGTGCTAGACACTGGGTGAAGGGAATATTAAGGAAAGAACTCAATTTGAGACATGACGAACTCCGAGTCGAACGTGATCTAAACCGACCACAAGCCCCAGACTTCGAGATTCCATTCGCGTTCCCCTCATGCCCGCGTCGTCTGCTGTCAGGGAGGCCGATTCCGTGCTATAAGGAAAGGCCATATTGGGGGTGAACTCTTAAGACTTGCATCGTAGGGTATCATGCAAGCCAGATTCAGAAGCAAAGGTCGCCCGAGAATAGTTTTTTCACCCCTAATTCTATGCTTTGAGACGATAAGTCGAGTGGCTGTCAATTGTGACAAGAGGACTCTTTGATCTGGATCACGACACTGATCAATTCGCGTGGCAAGAAATCACAAATTCTGCGTGTTCGACGACTTCTACTCACCCTGCGCTTCTTGCAATACCTGGTTGGCCTCAAAGCAGACCGGTACGCCCATATCGCATTCCGCTGCTCCCTTGATCTTGCGTCGCGGAATAAAAAATCATGGGCTAAGGATCTCCAGAAGGCGTTGCTGAAGATGCCGTTCCACATTGAACCCCTTGGCCTCACGTCCGCCACTGTTCTGTCCACCGCGGAATTCATAAAAAAGGTCGAAACTGGGGTATCAACATGGCTACTACAGGGAGAAGTCGACACCTCCGACAAGCTGTACCTACTACGTGATCGAAAGGAACCACAAAAGGACAAGGCACCAGCGCAAATTACCCTTCGTCTACGGCACTATCTAATACTCGTGAAGACGAGAGCTCACCGTGAGGCACTGACCTCTATAATGCTCTCTACTCACATGCTTGCCGTCGAGAAGCTGCGCTGGGTTGAACACGGCCACCCAAGAGTGGATCGAGCCGAACGATTATGTAGACTATGCCGAAATGAAGTGGAGACACCGGAACACGCCTTACTCAACTGCACTGCCAGTCTCGAGTTGCTTGCCCTCCGACACGACTTCTTCGTGGAACTCCTCATCGCATTACCACATCTACATAGTGCCGTAGAGCAGATGGACAGTATCAACCTGCTCAAACGGCTCATTGCTCAGAGACCGACGATC
Organism: Tricholomella constricta; assembly: GCA_013368375.1. Lineage (NCBI taxonomy): Eukaryota > Fungi > Basidiomycota > Agaricomycetes > Agaricales > Lyophyllaceae > Tricholomella > Tricholomella constricta. Next base: position 159,215 of record JAACJP010000007.1, on the reverse strand, counting down.
TCACTGGTCGCTAAATTCGCCTACCACGTCCTCAAATTGTTCTATGATGTACCGATCTACCGTCCACCCCGTACACTTGTCTGACAAAAAGAGGGGTTACTCACCCGGCTCCGTGTATTTTGTCTCTTCATATTTTCCTAGGTTCTACCGCAAGCCGGGAAACTGGATGTGAGCTCGACTTAGAAGGTATTTAGAGGCCCAGGGACGAAGATATATACAGCCTGCATATGTCGGGATACTTCCTGGAAACCGGCGTTCCTAAGCGGGACCGTGCCGTGTAATATTACCTTACCTTACCTTACCTCAAGCGGGGAAAAGAAGTGGTGCGTCGAGTTTCGTGCTTTCAGATTGCCATTTACTGCTCGTCAGGAGAGCAAACAACAAAACCTGCTGCAAAAGGCTTTGACATGGTCCGTTATGAATTCGGATTATATTTCTAGGTACAACAGGACCGTAAACTAAAATACAGGCATTCCGTTAGATCAAAGTCACCTCGGATATGGCAGCGTTATCGCTGCAAACATTTCAGCTGTATACAGTAGGCATGCATGCATTAACAAACGGCCTACAAGGGCGCAGATAACAAATACGGATATAATAATCGCCTTTACGCGTAAGCAGCGATTGCAGTGGCGAACGCCGCGTCGATCCTATTCTTAAGGTCCGTCGCCTCGCCCACAAGGCCAGCCTATACCCAACCCATCAGTCACACCACAACAAAACAAAAAAAAACAAGGCGGACGAGCACGTACGGGTGCAACCCCGATCAAGACAGCCTCAAGGTTACCAGTGCTAGCGCTGAGGTTCAGAAGATCCTGTCTGACGACGGCGGGGATGCCGCCGAGGGGGAGGGCAGTGAAGGCGGCCTTCCTGTCGACGATGCCGACGAGGGCGTGGTTGATGGTGGGCTCGAGAGCCTCGATGGAGTCGATGATGGAGCGGCCGTCGGCGTCGGAGACGGGGTTGGGGGTTACGGCCTGGAAAAGAAAGAGAGGCACGCGCGGTCAGTGAGGGTGACTGGTGGTGAATTGGTGGGAGGATGGGAGGCGCTTACACCGGTGTCGGTCGCGCCTTTATCGATGGAGGAGCCGAGAGCGACAATATTGTTGTGGATGATCTGCGAGGGCAATTTAAATGAGGTTCGAGTCAGTAAATAAAACCAAAGGCTTTGAAAGACTGTATGGGCTATATACATACCAAGAATTGGGTGAAGGATCCGCTGCCAGCGGTAATGGGGAATGCGGTGATGGAGTCGTCGAGGGCGGTGAGCTTGGTAGATATGTCTGCGATGTCGGTTTGGATGTCGGCGACGGTCACGCAGGCGAAGCTGGAGGCGACGAGGGAAGCGAGGACAAAGACGCTGGAGAAACGCATACTGTGAGGCTTTCTGATTATATGTTCTATATGTTCTGAAGACCACAGTCCTTTTATATCTTATAGCCTTCGCAAGAAGAAGCTCTTCATCGAAGCAAAAGCTCATGTCTTGAGCATTGACATCAAGCAACGGACGTATGCAATCAAGTTCAACTGTAATGTCAATGTCTTCCAGACGACACGGGTTCCAACTGCGAGTCGCAACGCCCCAAAACGTCGAAGAACTTTGAGACCACAGATAGATGCCTGAGTAAGAGCAATATTGATCTTTCGCATTGTTATCACTGACAGATGTATACTGTCAACGATCAATCCGAAGGCAACTATGGACATACAGTCAAAAGACCAGGCTGTGTGACGGGAGAACTGATGCATGATCGCCGAACCTGCGAATGCCGTGATGAAGGCACGGGCCCGAGTCGTAAGCTCGTCTATGTCATTGACGCATCCAGAGAGCGCCCCGTAGCTGAGTTCTCGACAGATACTGTTATGCGAACGCAGCGATAAGAGCAGTGGCGAAAACAGCTCTTGTTGAGGATAGTTTCCAGCTGGACACCGACGCTTCAACTTCGATGCTACCAGATGACACACAAGATAACAAGGAGAGTAACACGATTCAGGAAAACTCAGCAATCATAGATCATTCAATCAGCATGCGGCTGAGCCCGCAGCTGATATCATTCGATTTCCTTGCATAACAACATCAAATTCGTAAGAATAAACAATTCGCACCGCGCATCCTAAATCTCCCAAAAGACGCCAAAACCGAACGGAAACGACCGTTTTCAAGCGTAAGCAGCGATAGCAGTAGCGAACGCCGCGTCGATCCTGTTCTTAAGGTCCGTCGCCTCACCCACAAGGCCGGCCTGTAGCAAAAAAATATTGTCCGTAAGGCAGCATCCCTAGCGAAAAGAAAACAAAGAAGGACGAATACGTACGGGTGCAGACCCGATCAAGGCAGCTTCAATGTTGCTAGTGCTAGCGTTGAGGTTCGCAAGGTCCTGTTTGACGAGGGCGGGGATGCCGCCGAGGGGGAGGGCAGTGAACGCGGCCTTCCTGTCGACGATGCCAACGAGGGCGTGGTTGATGGTGGGCTCGAGGGCCTCGAAGGAGTCAAGGATGGAGCGGCCGTCGGCGTCGGAGACGGGGTTGGGGGTTACGGCCTGACAAAAAAAGAGAGAGAGGTAACGCGCGGTCAGTGACTGTGACTGGTGGGAGGATGGGAGGCGCTTACCGCGGTGTCGGTCGCGCCTTGGTCGATGGAGGAGCCGAGAGCGACGGCGTTGTTGTGGATGGCCTAAGGGGGAGATGGGGTCAGTTACAGAAGCGCGTGGAGGATTGTATGTATGGGGTGTATACCAGAGCCTGGGTGAGAGTTCCGCCAGAGGTGGGGAATGCGGTGATGGAGTCGTCGAGGGCGTGGAGCTTGGTGGTGATGTCAGCGATGTCGGCCTGGACGTCAGCGACGGTGGAGGCGAAGCTGGAGGCGACGAGAGAAGCGAGGACAAAGACGCTGGAGAAACGCATATTGAGAGAGAGCTGGATGTAAGTGCTGTGAGGCTGGCTTTTGCTGATGAACACTGGGGATGGTATTTCTGAAGGTCAAAGAAGCCCCTTTTTATACCCCTTCGCAGAGTACTTCATCGACGCAGTGAAGCACATATTTTTGAGCGTGTCGCAGCGGACCTTCAGTGTGATATGTTCCATCCTTGATGACCACGGGTTCCAGCTCACAACGAAGAATTTCGAGACCAGAAAAAGACAGATATCTTGATCCTTCACATTCTTTGACAGGTGCACACTGTGAAGAACGAGAAGAAATGTCAGCAGGGAGGCCCAGTGGCGATGCTTGTTCTTTATACCTTGTCAACCAATCCCACGTCCTCGAGCCGCACATGGCGTAGGTCACTCAACAACATAGCGACTTGAGGAAGAGGCACAACAGCTGTGAGTAATCGAAAGCTTTGCGATGGGAATAGACATACATATCTAGGTTGGAGCCACTTATTGTACCCGAATTCGTAAGGACTTCGAAAAGCCCGAACATAGATCAAACCTGAGAAGAGCGCTGCCGCTATTATTCCCAACTTTGCAATCAATATTTGGCGTATTCTGTTCTGAAGTGGGGCTAAAAACTGCGATCACTGGGTTCGAACATGTGCTTTTTTCGTGCCTTCTGTCGTGGTCACCTTGTCTACCAACAACAGAAAAATGCAGGGAAAAGAGCGATGCATTTTCAGTCATACGACCGCGAAGGTCAAGCCCTGTGTTTCTCTTTGAGCACCCGGAGCGCAGGTGGAAGCAGCTGGCAGAGAAGAAAGCTCGTGAGGACCATCTGGTGTCAAGTATGGAAAATGCTTACCAGGTAATGTGAGATCCTTCGCACCAATGTGCAAGGCACGTCCAAAGCCCACATGATGCGTCATGTACACTGATAATTCCATTTCTCATGGAGAAAAGCGTGAGCACAGTGACAGCCAGGAATGCCGTCTAAAGTCATGCTACTTGGAATGCAGGGCGTCGAGCGGGCGTCGGAAACAGGTCGGGTCCAGTATGCACACGAGTTGTATAAGTATACCCTTTGGATGGCATACATATTGGCCATTAATCACAAGGTGACAATTGACTTCCGGACAAAGCGGCCAGTGTGGCCAATGGCATTGCCTGACAAGTATGGTGGGCGAAGGAGTTGAGGACGAAGTCCGACATCTAAGAAAAACACGTGCAAAAGCTACACCTGGACAGACAAATTCGTAATGATCCACGCAGATAGACGCTGACGGCTGAAGAGGTTCCTTGGTGAGTATTGGGGGCCTAGGTGGTGAGCCCCCGCAGTTTACAGGTCCCGCAAGTGAGTTTTCAACCGTGCGGTTAGATTAGAGCATCGCGAGAAAAGATATATACAGCGAAATTCCCAAGCCTGCAAGACCAAAATGGGGTAAACTTGAAGAACTTCTATCTGAGTGAAGTCGGCCATCTCGAAGCTTGTGATGGCCGCTGCTTCGACATGTAGAGCCATGACCTTGACATGAGTGTTGTCTGAGCCAGGGCAGTTGTAATAAAATGAGGAGCTAGCGCTCAGGCCCAGGACCAGAGTAATAGTCGTTCCAATTATAAGTGTATCGCGTGGTTCGAGCACTGTTTGACCGCCAGGAAGCATAGAGAGAGAAGCTGCCTGTTCGTTGAGATATGATGAGGAAAGTATGGCACAGTTTCAAATCTGTTCATGACTAGATAAAGGGGGATCCGGAAAGTCAGCTATAGTATGTAGTGTAACAGATGACAGATTGTCGCACTGACCTGGCGTATTTACGAGAATCGAGGACATGTTGGAAAGGAAGTCGAGGAAGAGTGGAGACTCGGCCCGAGATTATGTAAGTAAACCAAAGATTTCCCCTTCCCACATTCACCTCCACTTGTTCAAACGTTCCGTTCAAGTGTCAGACGAGTCGTTGGTCCTCTACTTTGTTCTACTCACGCCTATTGCAATTTACGAACACGAAAACGAAAAAAGAAGATGAATATCCGACTAGCTAGGGTACGGTTCGTGTCTTTGTACTACATCACCGAGTTCTCCTCCACGATTTGACGCCAGGTTAGTCAGTTGCTCCTTTGCGCTCGGTTCCAGAGTAGTTTTATCTCTGAAACACGAACACCCATCGGAGGCGATTTACACGATGTTTTATCTAGTATAGGTGGACGACATGATGGGCATGCAGGCCACGAATCTACAAAACTTACCAGAGAACTACGTCATGAAGTTCTGTGAGTTGTCTGTTTGTGGCCTGAGGATACTAATTCATCGAAGAAAAATGGTTGGTAGGGATGTACCATGCCATGACATGGCCTCAGATATCCTTTGTGGCGGAGGATCATAAGGGACGGATTGTTGGCTATGTCCTGGCGAAAATGTGCTCTTTGAAATTTTTCTCTCTTCTGTGGGCTAATCGTCGTTATGGTTTTTAAGCGAAGAGGACTCGGAGGAGAAGGGAGAACCTGTTCATGGACATGTCAACTCAATATCGGTGCTACGTTCCTACAGGCGCCTGGGGTTGGCAAAAAAGCTGATGCTTCTCTCCCGTGCGTTCCTCCCGCTTTCAGTTTGCTCATTCTTATCCATTTCTGGTTGTAGAAGAAGCGATGGCGTCAGTATACAAAGCCGAACATGTGTCGCTACACGTTCGGAAGTCAAACAAGGCGGCCATAGGGCTGTATAGAGACACCCTGGGTTTCGAGGTCGCCAAGGTGGAAAAGAAATACTGTGAGTTCTATTCGTTGGTCAACTGCTTGTCATAGCGTCAACAACTTTACAGATGGTGATGGCGAAGATGCTCTGTCAATGCGGCTTTCGCTCAAAGATCCTTAGCCTCCTGTATTTTGAAGAATCTTAGAGACTTCCACTTTTCTTTTCTGAAGCTTTGAAGGACCGATCTTCACTGGACTTTGCCTGATTTCTGTTGCTGGAGTCCGACGCCGGTTTGACTTCTCGAGTGCTGATCTATAAATATCTTTCGCGTTGGAACCCCGCAACACGCCGACTTTGCCAGCCAATGAGAAGCGGCAAACAGCTAAACCTTACTTGCGATCGCCCCAAGTGATTTAGCTATGATTTTCGTATAAATACTGGGGCTTCGCATTTCTGACTCTCTTCGTTGTCCATCCACATTTACCCGGCTACACGTTCTTTAACGGACACATCCCTACACTATTACACTCTTTAATACCCTATTTTCGTCATGAAAGTCTCCGCCATTATCTCCCTCTCCGCGGTTGTCTGCCCCTTGCTCGCGAACGCGCTTCCTTCCAGACGTTACAGGCTATCTACGCGTGACGAGCTATCAGGTGCGTTCTAAACTCTTGACCGCGATTTCGTTCAATCGCCTAATCCATTTGGTCCAGATATCGATATTCTCAACTTTGCGTTGACCCTTGAGCATCTCGAGAGCGCGTTCTATCAACAAGGCCTTGCCAAGTATTCTCAAAAAGACTTTCTCGACGCTGGCTACGACGAATGGACACGCGGCCGCTATGAGCAGATCGCCGCTCACGAGAAGACTCACGTCGAGTTCATATCCAGCGCGCTGACAGCAGCCGGTGCCAAGGCCGTCGAGCCTTGTGAATACGAATTGTGCGTGTCAACTTGATGCACTTTTTCGAGATCGCCTAATGCCAGTTTCCTCTTAGCCCTGACACTGACGTCAATGCCTTCATCGACATCTCCTTCGCACTCGAAAGTATCGGAACGTCGGCATATAATGGGGCGGTTGCCTTCATTTCGAACAAGGTCAGTACACATCCGCCAGTGTCGTCATATGCTGGTCTGAACCAGCATCTAGGCTTATTTGACCGTGGTTGCTTCAATCTTGGGTGTTGAGGCTCGTCAAGCTGCCTGGATTGGCTCGGCCGTCCGGAAGTCCAGTGCATGGAACACTGCTTTTGAGGTGAGCTTTATCAATATGATGTCTTACATCTGCTAAACCTCGGTGCGCAGACACCCCTCGATATGAGCCACGTTTATACCCTGGCCTCTGATTTCACCAGAACTTGCCCCTCAACAAACCCAACATCCCCTGTCAAGGCGTTCCCGACACTCACCATCCCTGCTGCCGGCGAAGGACGTCGTGTCAAGGTAGCTTTTGATGCGCACGAGGATGGACCTTTCTTTGCTGCGTTTTTATCTGGCACGGGTACCATCTTCGTCCAGCTCAACGAGAAGAACGAAATGCAGATTCCTGAGGGCCTTATTGGTCTTGTCTTCGTTATCATCACGTCCGATGGTGGGAGGGTATCGGACGAAACCACGATTGCTGGACCTGCAACGGTGCTGTTCCCCTTTGATTCATATGGAAATGTTTGCTAGTTGTATCATAGTCACGAAGACAACGATTGTAATCTTATCTCGCGCTTGAATGAATCTTCAAACATGGCCAGGCCAGTTGCCGTTGAAGTGATTCGGCTAGACATTGTGCACCGTTTGTGGCTTGTGGCCATCGCCACTTCCCTTTCTTGGTTCAAGACTGGCCACTGGCCACCAACAATGGGAAGGGGGGGGGGGATATATAAACGGTACGGTGAACATGCTCATCTTTACAAACACTCTCTATCATCTCTCCTCAAATAACGCTATCCATCTAACTCATCATGAAAATATTCGGTTTCGACCTTGTGCCCGCGTCCAACAAAGTCGTGTAAGATCTACTCTCCTCGCCGTATCAGTGCACCGCTAATCAATCCCTCTTTCTCCTGCTCACTAGCCAGCCTCCACGACAGCTCTACCGCTGCGGAGGGTGGATCATGTCGATGGAGCAGGCGCGCGCCTGGGCGGGGCGCCTCCTCATGCAGACCGACGTCGAGTTCCTCATCGCTGCCGCCGTGATCCGGGCGCATCTCGAGACGCGGGGGCGCAGGGCCACCGTGGTGAAGGACCGAGGGGTCAACCATCTGATGGTGGTGTGCCATAGCGAGATGTGGATGGACTGGAGGAGTGGGAGTGATGGGACGCGCTTGAGGTGGTGGAAGCTTAGGGAGGAGGGGAAGCAGGTGATGTTTGAGCTTCAGAGGGAATGTGAGTCGGTTTTTTTTTGGCTCTTCGCTTGCTAGACTGGATTGGATTGCTGATTGTCGTTGCTGTGCGTCGATAGGTGTTGGACGCTTGGAGTGGATCACTGCGCTGGGCGAACTTGAATAAAAAGTTGATGATGGTGCATCTGGATCTGGAAGATCTCGTGGTACTATGGAATGGCGCTGGACTGCCTGGTGGGATATATGGATGATCTATGCAAGGAACTAATTATGTTGTATGCTAATATGTTGTATGTAAATGTGATATACTTATGAGTTTCGGTTTTGCATACCGTTGAGCATATGAGGTTTTCTCACCAACATGCTTCATATTATCAATGATTGAAGTAAGGCGTGCCATGTTGCCAGCTTGGTTCGAGTAGGGAGACAACTGACGCGACGCGTTCCTGTCACGTGGCCTTCCTTGATCTAATCTTATATCGGATCCGGGATCGCTTGCAGCTTCCTTTGGACTTCCATGTTCTGATCGTCCTTGAGCGTAACCACCTCGAATCCTATCAGGTGCAGCGTCTATCCTGCAGTGAGTACTTTCACGACATGTCCACCCTCTCCACATCGAGTATATCTAAATTTCCGAAGAAATATCAGGTATCAGCGCGCCGGTTCTTGGTTCGTTTTACCAATAATCATGCTCATAATAAAGTTCTCGTGGATGGATATCTGGATAATCACCACCACGCGAATCCATGCCAACCGGGGTACGTACCAGTACTTACAAGACAACTGATCACTCTTTACCCCGCATTCCTGGATCCTTTGACGTCAGTATGCTTCTTTTATGGAACGGCTCGCGAAACGGCTGCCCGCTAATTAAACGACGAGCCCCATGTACATGTGGGGCTCGATGGTTTGGGGTCGAATCAACGAGGTATAGAGTGGCAACGCACCGCCACATAGGGACCCAGCTGACTGGTGCGCTCGCGCGCTCCCGGGTGTGTGTGTTCTTCGATTTTTTCGAGAAATGCGTGGGGGGTTCAACCGAATACGGAGGATCTGTGGTTTGCATGGAAGATGTAGGGCTCCACAACCCGAGACAATCCGCGTTTCCTTGCGTGCTGTGATATCTGATCTCGTGGTCCGCCACTGCGCACCACCGCGATGCGTGAAGATGTGAGTGCCATCCGTTGCGGAATAGGTCAATAACATGAGCTTTCATCATGCTCAAGTAACGAAGGTCATCGCGAGCAGGTATAAAAGGGCTCTCAATATTCTATCCAGTGTTTCACCAACACCTAAATCAACTCAACCTTTAAAACTCTATCTCCAAAAAATGCGTTTCTCCAGCGTCTTTGTCCTCGCTTCCCTCGTTGCCTCCAGCTTCGCTTCCACCGTCGCTGATATCCAGGCCGACATTGCCGACATCTCCACGAAGCTGACCACCCTCGACAACTCCATCGCCGCATTTCCCTCTACGGGCGGAACTCTCTCCCAGGCTTTGGTACAGTCTTTCATCCCTTCCTAAATTTGAATCCCGGCACATCGCTGACCGTGACACACGATGCAGGCTATCCACTCCAATGCTGTAACCCTAGGCAAATCCATCGACCAGGGCACCACCGACGTCAACGTAAGTCTACCAAATCCCCACACGCTACATCAGTTACTGGATGCCGAATACCGGATACCGAATACTGGATATTGGATGCTGAATACATACCCCAGGACGTCGACCCCAAGCCCTTCTCCGACGAAGACGGCCGCGCCATCCTCGACTCCTTCACCGCACTCGAGCCCACCATCAACAACGCCCTCATCGGCATCGTCGACAAAAAGGCCGCGCTCGAGGCGCTCCCCGTCGGCGGCATCCCCGCGCTCGTCAAGCAGGACCTCTCCAACTTGAGCGCTAGCACCGCCGCCCTTGAAGACGCGCTGATCGCTGCAGCCCCCGTACGTTGTTTTCGGTTTTCTTCTCCCCCAGGGATTTTGTTGGCTTACGCTTACTGGGGGTTGTAGGAGAGCATTGTGGATGAGGCTATTGCCCTCAAGGAAAGGATTGATGCGGCGTTCGCGACTGCCATCGCTGCCTACGCGTAGAAAAATCTTTTTAGGTTTTGGATTTGGATTTGGATTTGGATTTGGATTTGGATTTGGATTTGTGGGCATGGAGCTGCTGTCAGTTGAACTGATAGGTTTTTGAATGAATGGATGGATGGATGTATTTGTTTCTTTGCTGCGCGCAGCCTGCTATTAGTTATTCTGAATATCCTTCGCGTGTTGTATAGATAGAGGCTACGGTTTTACAAAAAGAAAAGGACGAACTTGAGGTTCATGACGAATGTTGAGGCCTGTCAGCTTGTGTAATGAGGGAATGGCTTGTACTATCGATGGAAGAGGTTTCTTGTGGGACATCTTCAGATTAGTACAGTGGTAGGCAAGAGGACTGTGAACTGGATGGCAGGACCCCAAATGGGGATATGTATAAGCAATCAGCTGGATTTCTTTGGCAGGGGTTTTCTAGCTCACTCAACACTCATTTCTTGGACTCTCTTCCTGGTGTAACTCTCACATTGAACAACCACAGACAGCCAGACTTGACTCATGGATTCACCGCTGCCCACCCTCCGTCCATCAAAATCGTGTGGCCGTTCGTATATCCACCACCACGCGACGCGAGGTACAAGGCTGTCATGACAAGCTCAGATTCCCTATGCATCCATCAAACATAAAAAATCAACATCAACATCCCATGCTGTGCCAAAAAAAACTTTGGAAGACACATACCTGCCGACTCGAAGCACGGGAGCAGGGAGGAGCGAGCCTGGTATCGGATCCTTAGCTGCCTCCGCCCAATACTCGCTGGGAGCCGTCATATCCGTCGCAAACGTGCCCGGCGCGATGCCATTGACGCGGACCGGGATGTTGTTGAGCGCAAACTCTGTAGCCAAGGTGCGCGTGAGCTGCTCAGTAGCCACTTTCGTTATCCCATAAGCGAACTGCGGGGAAGGATTGTTTTGTTGAGCATTGTACCTCGGGTTTTACCCAACGGTGGAACGATACGCACACCGTTCATGGAGAGGTTTGTATATCCGACGAGCTCGTGATATTTATCACGCTGGATGTTTCTCCGTCCCGTGCTGCTGCGCCTTTCTGGAGTAGATCCAGGAAGGCAGTGGTGACGAAAAATGGCGCGGCGGTGTTACTGGCGAAGGTGTTTTCCCATTGCTCGAACGTCTGGGACTGGAACAAGGACGCTCCCAGCGTTTTGTTCTCAGGTGCGGAGCGATCGCTGATGAACTCCGAAAAAGGTCCGGTAACTCCAGCGCTATATTATTTAGTTGAAGAACGTTTTCAACGCCGCCCGACTGCGTGGCCCGAGGTACTCACTTGTTGATAAGAATATCGAGTTTCCCCTCGGCTCCTTGGATGACCTGGACCCCGCTACTGATGGACTCTTTCGATACGATATCCATGGGCAACCTGGGAGAATTGAGTTAGATATACAAAAAGTTCTGATGGAAGAAGCTAGATCCGACTTACGCCACAAAACGACCATCACCGAACTTCGCCACAGCGTCTGCAAGTTTTCCCTCTCGCCTTCCAGTGATGTACACCTTTGCCCCATGGGCCGCCAGCCCTCTCGCCATAATCAATCCTCTGGAGTATGAGACCCGATAAGAGAGGCACCGGTGAGTATGGACGCGCTGGACTTACAAGCCTGTTCCGCCACCTGTAACCAGCGCCACCAAGCCAGAGAGATCACTTATCGTCGCGACCTTGATATCTGCCATGGCGTGTCGTTTTAGTTCGGTAAAGAAGAAAGACGCAGATTCAGTTTCAGGTATTCCTACTACCCAAAACTCTAGCGTGATTCAGCGAATGTTGATGTCATCATCATTATCATCTTACAGCTACTAACAGTACGTGACCTTCCCGAAATCTAATTTGGAACCCCGACAACGCGCCTTCTTTCAACGTCCACCACGATCCACAATGTCATTAAAGAGGAAACGGCGTGACACTACCGCCGCAGATGAATACACAGTCACTCCTACTCCTCATACACGAGACGACGCTATGGTCGCTTTACGAAGCCTCATGAAGCAGTACAGAGTTGATCCTTCCATGTTGGAGGACGACGACTCAGGTCTGTCGTCTCAATCTTCTCTGTTTTGGAATCTGGTGTGACAACGCGTCGACGTAGAACCCGGCGAGGAAGTTCGCGTCTCCGAAATCACTTATGCTGAGGTCGCTCCTCTCGTCGGACTTGTACATTGGAATAACTTGAAAGACATTGGAGTCTTTGAGATCCACCGCTCTCGTATTCCCACAAATCTTTTCAAGTCTATCGTGATGGACATGGATGTCATGTTGATGCAGTACGGCTCCCCTTATGAGCATCAGACAGTAGAGGCGAGATCGAGGTTCTTCTCTCCGGTGCGCATAATCCGATTCTCTCGCGACCCTCGAAAGTTCACCGCAACCAACAGATTTTCAACCACCTCGTTAAACTGTTCACTTTTATGCTGAGGAATGATTTAGAGACTACGATCGGCGGCCGCTTTGGTGCGCAGGGTCGCATCGAGCACTTGTTCAAAATTTTTGGCGCTGTCGCGATTCTTTTCGTCGAGGTGAAGCTCAAAGTAAGAAATGAAGTGGAACGTGTGGAGGCTATTGCCCAGGCTATAGCCGAATGTGACAGTAAGCCTTAGCGTTCCAGGCTTACACCTCCCCCCGCTCCTGACCTCCTGAATATACAGGCTGCGACCTCGACAACTCCTCTCACGACTTTTCTCTACCCATCCATTGCATTTACTCCGACGGCGAGTCCTTCGAATTCTTCAAGTTCGAAAGGAAGCCAAATCCGTCTTTTTTACGCGGCTGCTTTGAAGGAGATCCAAAGCACCTCCGGCGTGGCCTTCAAGTGCCCGACTATACCACCATGGAGACTTCTCTTCCTTTCATTCTCCAGCTTCGCTGCATATGCGAGACGATCTTTGACGTGATGCTGAGCGCATATTTCGCAGGCTTGCAGGCCTATTACAATCGATCGGAAGAGGGGAAGAAGCAGTATCACAAGAGACTGAGTTCAGATGAATTGGATCGGGCGATTCAACCGGCTCAACGTGCGTTGGCAGCGTTTAGGGAGGCTGAGGGTCTGCGCAAGGCGGGTGATATTGTTTCTGCGGATGCGACCGTTGAGGAGGCGCTTCTTGCGCTACATGAGAGGTAATCAATTCCGCTCATCTGCCCGCGTCCGGTCTATCGTTCCTTACCCTGCGCTCAGTACAGGAGCAGTACCGAGTATATACGAATCAACCCTCATCATGAGGGGCTGGGATGACGATGAGGTTAGGAGGGCATGAATTTGGGCTCGTAGTCCAGCCGCTCATCAGCAATCGATAACTCGTGTGATATAGCGGCTGTAAGGTATGATCCACGCGTCAAAGCCTGTATTCTTTTTCTACTTGTCCGAGTTAAGGACTGTACATAGAGGTTCAGCGAAACGGCTGACTTATCCGCGTTACGTTGACTTTTGTATGAATAGATAGATGTAGATGACATCAACCTCGCTGAATCGCGCTACAAAACGGAGTGTTGGGTTAGTAGGGATATCTGGAAACAGGATCCATCTCGATTACGACACTTTGCAGGTTACACGCCATGACAGATACGAACCTCGCATCGATAGGAGATCTCTCTGGCCTTGTGGCCGCGTTGGGCAGAGGCGGTGGACTCGGAACAGGCTCGTGAATCCAGCGCGTTCATACTGATTGTACGCGTTCAGTGTCTCATCGGGGTCTCATACTCTACGGGATTGATTACGGCTTATGGCGAGAGGGCTGGCGGCAAACGGCGCAAAGGTGTACATGACTGGAAGGCGACGAGGAAAAAGCTTACTGAAGCTGCGGCGAAGTACGTTGATGGGAGTCGATTTGTGGCGTAAAAATTCAATGTAGAATGCAACTGCTAATTTATGCCGATACTTACAGAAATGACGAGTAGAGCATCGAAAAGTGACGAGTAGAGCATAGAAAAGTGACGAGTAGAGCATCAAAAAGTGACGAGGAAGAGGATGGAAGATATATCTACGTTGGTTCAATTCATAAAAATACATACATCTGTGTAACGGGGAGACAGGCTTTGACGCGAAATTGTTTGGCAAAGTACAAAGTCACATACCTTCCAGCCGCTGTCGCATGAGTTATCGATTGCTGATGATAGCGGTTGGACTACAAGCCCAAGTTCATGCCCTCCTAACCTCATTGGCATCCCAGTCCCTCATGATGAGGGTTGATTCGTACATAGACGGTACTGCTCCTGTACTGAGCGCAGGGTAAGGAACGATACACCAGACGGGGGCAGATAAGCGAAATTGATTACCTCTCATGTAGTGCACGAAGAGCCTCCTCAACGGTCGCATCCGCAGAGTCAAGATAACCCGCCTTGCGCTGACCCTCAGCCTCCCTAAATACTGCCAACGCACGTTGAGCCGATTGAATCGCCCGATCCAGTCCATGTGAACTTGAACTCGGTCTCTCTGAAAACTGCTTCTTCCTCTTTTCTTCCAAGTGATATTCCGCCTGCAAGCCTGCGATATATGCGCTCAGCATCACATCAAAGATCGTCTCGCATATGCAGCGGAGCTGGAGAATGAAAGGAAGAGAAGTCTCCATGGTGGTAAAGTCTGGCACTTGCAGGCCACGCCGGAGGTGCTTCGGATCTCCGTCAAAGCAGCCACGTAGAAAAGACGGATTTGGCTTCCTTTCGAACTTGAAGAATTCGAAAGACTCGCCATCGGAGAAGATGCAATGGATAGGTAGAGAAAAATCGCGAGAGGAGGAGTTGTTGTTGAGGTCGCAGCCTGTACATTTAGTAGGAGGTCAGGAGCGGGGGGGAGGTGTAAGCCTGAAACGCTGTGGCTTACTGTCACATTCGGCTATAGCCTGGGCAATAGCCTCCACACGTTCTATTTCATTTCTTACTTTGAGCTTCACCTCGACGAAAAGAATCGCGACAGCGCCGAAAATTTTGAACAAGTGCTCAATGCGACCCTGCATACCAACTTTGCGACCCTGCGTACCGAAATGACCGCCGATTGAAGTCTCTGGGTCACTCCTCAGCATAAAACTGAACTGTCTAATGAGGTGGTTGAAAATCTGTTGGTTGCGGTGGTGTGAACTTTCGAGGTTGCCGAGAGAATAGGAATAGGAATATTTCCGCACCGGAGAGAAGAACCTCGATCTTGCCTCTTCTGAGAAATGCTCGGGAGGGGGACCGTATTGCATTAACATGTCATCTATGTCCATCACAATAGACTTGAAAAAATCTGTGGGAATACGAGAGCGGTGGATCTCAAAGACTCCAATGTCTTTCAGGTTATTCCAATGTACAAGTCCGACGAGAGGAGCGACGTCAGCATATGTGATTTCGGAGACGCGAACTTCCTCGCTGGGTTCTACGTCGGCGCGTTGTCACACCAGATTCCGAAACAGGGAAAATAAAGACAGACCTGAGTCGTCGTCCTCCAACATGGCAGGATCAACTCTGTACTGCTTCATGAGGCTTCGTAAAGCGACCATAGCGTCGTCTCGTGTATGAGGAGTAGGAGTGACTGTGTATTTGTCTGCCGCGGCAGTGTCACGCCTTTGCCTCTTGTATGACATCGTGGATTGTGGTCGAAGTTTGAAAGGAGTCTGAGACGGTGTGTCTGCCAGTTTCGGGAAGGTCACGTATTGGCACAATGTGGCGTAACACTGACAAATACGCGCTTCAAGTAGGGGAGCGGATGGACTCAGCTAATCGGGCGTCAGGCGCGTCAGGTATGGACATAAACGCGGATAATCCAGATCAACGTAACGCAGGGTATACAAATGTATTACAGAGCTTCGACAATCTATATAAGTATACTATAATGCAGCAAAGTACATCCTCAGTGATCCGGGCTGAAAACTGAGAAGAAGTGGGTGGGGTGAAGGGAGGGGCAAAGCAAATCCGATCACTGCACAGCAATCTCGAGAGCCTGCTCGACATCCTGCACGAGATCATCCACATCCTCCACACCCACCGACAGCCGAACCAAATTACCGCCAATGCCCAAGATCGCGCGGTCCGCCTCGGGTATGCTCCCATGCGTCATGCGCGCGGGGTGCTCTGCCAGACTCTCCACACCGCCCAAGGACTCCGCGAGCGTAAACAGCTTCGTCGCTGTTAGGAACCGCTCCGCCTCCCTCTCGCCGCCCCGGATCCTGAAGGAGATCATACCGCCGTAAGGGAACCCGCCGTCCGCCACCTCGTTCCCGTCCGCGTCCCTCGTCACAAGCCCGTCCACGAACTTGCGGGCGTGCGGCGAGAGGGAGGTGTACGCGAGGTCGTTGCGCGGGTGCGACGCGAGGCCGGGGTAAATGACGGTTTCGACGTGCGGCGAGCGCTCGAGCGCCTTCGCTATAGCTAAGGCGTTCGTGCCGTGCGCCTTCATCCGCAGGTGCAGGGTCTTGGCCCCGCGTTGTGCCAGCCAGCAGTCGTACGGGCTCGGGACGGCGCCGATCGCGTTTTGCAGGAACCGCAGCTTTTCGGCGAGCGCTGCGTGGTGTTCGGGCAGGATGAGGGCGCCCATGACGACGTCGGAGTGCCCGTTGACGTATTTCGTCAGGCTGTGCAGGACGATGTCGGCGCCGAGGAGAAGAGGGGATGTGTAGAAGGGGGAGAGGAAGGTGTTGTCGACGAGGACCAGCGGGTGTGCAGGGTGGGAGTGCGCTAGAGATGCGATTCGGGGAATGTCAATGAGACGGAGGGTAGGGTTTGTCGGCGATTCTATCCAAATAAGCTGAAGAGGAAAATAAAGTCAAAAAATGACGGATATTCCAATGGGGAAAAGATGACGTACCTTGGTGTTATCCCGAATCGACGCTAAGATTGTAGCGTCATCGGCTGTCTCTAGATCCAAAAATGTAGTCTCGAGGCTTTGGTTTATGGTAGCAACTCTGGTCATGTAACGGAACGTGCCGCCGTACACGTCGTTTACGCTGACCATGTGGGCCCCAGGGCCTAATGACTGCAAAACCGTCGCAGTCGTCGAAGAGCCTGACGAAAAAGCCAATCCATGGGCACCGCCCGATTCTAATGATGCGAGGGTCGTTTCGAAAGCATCCCGATTGGGATTTCCTGACCGCGAATATTCAAAACCCTGTCAAAAGTTGAAACAGTTAATCAAAGGTTCTTAGAGCGTATTCGTCAGAGAAGTAACATCTCCGACGTGATAGACATGTCTAAGTCCACGCGAAGAACGATGATCGCCTCCGCTGGACACTCACGGACACGGAACAGAATATGTACCTTGTGAACTCCAATAGCGTCTTGCTTGTACGTTGTACTGAGAGATATCGCGGGTATCACAGCACCCGTCTCTTTGCTTGGTGCCGATCCGACATGGATTGCGCGCGTTCCAAAACCGAGACTGGGTTTCTTGACGGCATTCGTGGGAGTCGTCCCGTTCGCAACTTCAGCAACAGAGGGCGACATTTCGATTTCTAGTACGAGAAGGGGGAGGAGACAATATGGCGGTCCAAGTGAAAGCCGCCTTTATAAACCATCGCACTTGTCAGCAGAAATTATGGCAGAAGGGGATTTTGAAATTGCTCAGTATGGCGACTTTTGCTTACAAAGCCATGGAACGTGACCCGGAGCATGCTTCGGCCTTGCTCACTATCTCAAGCTCCTTCCAGCTTGGCTGACAGGTTCTGGACTGCAAAGGCAACCATACTGAGAGCATTTGTACCATCGTCTCCATCAGCCCACCTTTTGTCCCACTTCGCGGGTGCAGTCATGCCTTACGCATGCACTCAGCTACCAGGACCGCGTGGCTCAGTCCCGAAAAATCTCTCGACGTGCAAAAGAACACTTCTCAGGAACTGGCTCTCCAAGATCCGGACGTATATTTTTAAATGCCCAACCTCCACGACATTTTCATTCGTATTAGCCAACCCTGGCGTCAACAACAACCCATCTCGCGTCCGATATTGCGTCTTCCTCGACATCATGACGGCATTGATAACAATGTCGAACCTCTGAGGTTCTTGTTAAAGCTGCCTGCAAATACTCAAAAGACATATTTGACGCATGGTGGAATGATTGTGGTGCAGGGCTCCCGTGAACACCAAGAAAAAATAAAATAGATGTTAACTAAGGTATAAAATACATACAGACACATACACCCCATCTCCCAAATCTACAAACTATACTCAAACCACGCCGACCTATCACCAAGCCCCGGCTTTTCCTCACTCCGGGACGTCGTCGCACGTATAACAGCCTTCTTCTTATTCTGCGACCAGAGGTAATACAGGTTCATGCCGGAGACGACGACCATCAAGGCGGCGAAGATCAAGAGCGTGATGGTGGCTTTCCTGTATAAAGGCGGGGGCGACAGGGAGCCGAGGAGCCATGTCACGAGGATGCCGCCTGCATTCGTCATGATGAAGCCGATGGCGATGGCGGTGGCCCGACGGATATGCGGCGCGGCGTTGTTGGCGCCCCAGGTGGAGAGGGCGGGGGCAGCACAGTACGCCCCGGTGATGTTCAAGAACAAGGTGCCGTATTTGACTTGCGCGCTTTCCGCGGCTGTATATGGAAGGAAGGAAGGAACATAGAATGGGTATGATCAGAGGATGGTGATAGGGCGAATCATAAGGGAAAGGGTGACAGACTTAGGTAGACGGAGAAGCCGATGATGCAGAGACAGCCGCAGAACATACTGATGAAGCCACGACATCCGTAGCGATCGGAGATATACGAACCAATCATCATCACTGGATCCGGCCGATGATATTATTGTTAGCGCATGTGCAGGAAGGGGAAAGATGCATCTACTGACCGAAAAAGGCACAGGCGAATGGTGGTACACTGAATAACTGTGCGCGAGCGGCGGTGTATCCGAGTGATTGGACGATGGATGGCGTGAAGCTGGATCAACAGCTATGTGTTAGCCATCCGAAACGTTGGGCCCACAACCGAGCGTGCATCTTACTATGCAAGTCCATACACAAGGGCGCCTGTGAGTTATTCTCATCAGCGTTTGTGTGAAACGATGCTCCACCGATGAACGCACCGTCAAAGAAGAAGACGATGGCAAGCATCCAGACCTGCGGAAGCAAAAACGCTTGGCGGACTTCGTACCAGCTAAACTTGTCGGCAGCTTCGCTGAGGCCAGTAGCGCCAGTCTCCCGCAGCTGTGACTTGACGTATTCCTTTTCTTCCGCGTTGAGGAAGCGAGCGTCATCGGGTGTCGAGGGGAGGAAGAGGAAGGAAGAGAGACCGAACAAAACGGTGAAGAGGCCTTCAAGAATGAAGATCCATGCCCAGCCCGGACGGTTCCCGACACCGTCCATGTTAATGATACCGTACGCAAGCAGGCCTGAAAACGCCCCCGAAATGGAGGCGCTTGAGAAGAATGCAGATATCCTGGTCGTACATGGTCAAGTGCGGACTCGAACACGGTGTCCTCGAGCAGACGTACCTCCATTGCAATCGTTGACGGGGATACCAGAACGAAAGATACAAGACAAGGCCCGGGAACACACCGCCTGTTGTCTGTTTATTGGGTGTGCAGATGTTACGATTCATGAACACGTACCTTCAAAGAGACCGAGGAAGAATCGACAAGCTAATAGACCTTTATAGCTTTTCACGACACCTGTTATCGAATCACGATGGGGTTCCACCCGTTGCACATATTGCTACATACCTTGAAGCGTCGTTGCGATCCCCCACAAGGTCAACAAGGTCGGCAACAGAAGATTTGGTCCAACGGCCTACATTCATCAGACGACTGCATCTAGAGAAGTTAAATTCCACAGACCTTTAGCACAAGGTTCGAAGGCATTTCGGCCACAATATACGGTACATAGGTGACCGTTAGTGCAATACTGTATTCCTTATTGGACATCTTCAAGTCTTTCTGGAGCCCCGCAACTCGAGCATTACCAATGTTGGATCGATCCTGAGCGATGCGATGCGTGTTAGGCTCCGCGACACCCTCTTCAAGTTGAGAAGAACCTGGACACTTACAAGGAACGAAAGGAAGTAAAACATCGCTACCACTGGTATGAGGCAATAGTCGATCTTGCGCCATGTTTTCTCGAGCCTGGGGTCGAAGGCGAGAGGAGCGTCGGCGCCAGAGCTTACGCTGCTGGCGTCGACATGCTTCTCGGGGTCCGTCTGAATCGTCGACGATGACTTTTCCGTCGTTTCCAGTGCCATGGTCTTGATCATGAAATTCGTCGAGCCCGAGAAGAGAAATCGACAATCAAGCTAGTATCCGAGAAAAGCTCCATCGCCCTTAAGAAGTATTACGGTCTCGGCGGGTGTTGCGACAGATTTCAAGAAGAAGTCAGAAGTGGCTGATTGGCATCACCTGTTTGATGCCATTCACATAACTGAAAAGCGTACGTAAACAATTCTTTATTTCATTTCAGCTTGTCCTATCTAATACCGACACCGACACCGACAGTTTTTTTACAGCTGGCTGGTAGCCGTCCGTTCAGGGCTCTGCTGCTTTGGTGGACTGAATACCCTTCCCGGTCTCTAATGAATAGGTCTAGGGGTGTTTTCTTTGGATCACTGGCAGCTGTTGGCCGACGATACCCATCATAGATCCTACTACTGAGCTTCTTTTCTATCTCTATCTGACCGGAGGAAAAAAAGCGTCAAGTGATGGACTTCTGGCACATCTGTTCGAGCGGCGGGCCTTCCCTGAGTCCTGACCGATAGGCAGTGCCCGAAAGGACGAAGGGACCAATGTATTCGAGGTTTCAAACGCCAACATGGATTCCAGACATGGGGCATGACTTGCACACGCTTCTCCACACTACTACGGGCCTGCAAGTGCTTTTGAAAGATTATGCGGGCGGTGCTGCTACCCGGCCAGTGCAGCAACGGGGTGTTACCTGGGGCTCATCGGCTGTGTTCTCCTTGCTTTTCTCCAGGTACAGGCTTGCGGTTATGGTGTCTCTAATATGATGTGTGGATCTTTGTATAGATAACTCGCTTCACGAACGAACTGGATGATTGGAACTATAGGACTTCCTCTGCGAGTCATCTTGATACCATCGTTTACTGCAGCGAGATCTGGACATACCCCGGACGTCATGCTCGAGAGCTCTCAACCTTTATGATTAAACGCAAACAGCGCTTATCTTTTCGAAGCCGCTTTCTATGAAAAGAACGCAGCGTGGGACCAAGTTCGCTGTTCCATTGAACCACATGGTCGCGGCCATGGCCATTGAAGACATCCGGAAAGTTCCAAGGGTTCATTGATATTTTCGTTCATCTGATGACGTCGTCGCACGCACAAACGCGATGTCACACACTGGCAGTCCGACTGGGGCATTGGCTCGATGGGGTCAAATGTTCCACATGCCACTTGTAACTGCGTGTGACACTGAAAGGTGGGTCGTGAATATAGTTTTTGTGCGGAGCTGAAGCGGCGCCCCTGCTATCGGGTATACAGGTATGTAAGGGGCCTCAAGATTAAGGAAAATGCCATGCGAAAAATAAGTATTGCCTTGTACAGATATGTCGAATGCGAATGGAAAGGAGAGTAGTCTGATATACCTAAATAAGATAAATTACAGCCTCCAGGCCTCTTATCATTGCGTTGAAGAGTATGCCTCTGCCGGTGGATCGATTACAGTGTTTACCTCCTTTCTCACGGAGACACCAAATTCCACATCGTGTCGGCCTTTGTACACGCTGGCCGACGTGGCTTCGAGTTCATAGGCTCCCGTAGACATCTTTGAAAGGTGGTCATCAAACATAAACATGTGCCCTGATCTCCGAGAAATGACCCACTATTTGCGGCGCACGGAAGTTCGCAGTGGAGTATGTTTGGAGCTGGCGGGCCCGGGAGAAATCAGATGACGCGAACTTCGCTTGCCAAAATTGATAATGCGCACGCACCTGAGGCGCTGGGCTGTTATGTCCGAATAGCACGTTATTCCCCCCCGTTGTGTTCGCGATAGTCCCCCACCCGGAACGAGCATTGAGCGTCGACAAGAGCGCATTCGTGTAGAGCTTGGACAGAGCAAAGTCCCACACAAAATTTCTGCCCGACTGTCAACGGAAGACCTGCCTTTGGGGCAATACACTCACATCGTAGTGTGCTGCAGAGAAAACGGTGAGCGATCACAATATGAGAGAGACGCTTCAGAACCTACCGGAAGAGCCAAGAAGCAAACGACATCTAGCGTCGCAAAGACAGCAGTTACGAAGCCCGTCTGGATAGTTAGACGAATAATCTTTATGAAGGATTAGAATTAACGCTGAATGTTATGAAAAGTAATATCGACCGACCCTATTGATAGCGTCGTCGGTCCCAGAGAAGCCGGTCTTTCGACGCGCCTGATGAGAGAATTAGGAAACAGCATCGTAGGTAGATGTGAGCGTACCAGGTTTGTAGCCAAAGAAACGGTGATCGTGACATCCGCTATGGCGGACGCCAGCAGCCACACAAGAGCCGGCCAGTGAAGCTCTGGTTTCCTTGAGTAGCGGCGGATGATAATGACGGTCACCGTGAGCCAGACGCCTCCACCTGGTCACTGTCATTTATGGTTAATCAGGCTGAAGGTCGAAGACGAACCGAAGGAGATAATTGCTAAAATGCAAATGGCTATTGCGAGCCAGGTGGCTTTACTGATGATTTTAATTCTGTACGCAATGAATATTTGGATCGGGGTTGATATGATCACGGTGAGCAAGGGATCTTAGGGTGTTGATATCAGAAAGTTGATCAGAGCCGCTGGACAAGGATGAGCATTGCGCACCAGTCGGAAGGACTATACGGGTCGTCAGCTCCAATCATTCCTAACCTTAGATGAGCGCTCACGTATGGGAAAGAATGTAGTCGCATCGGGGGTTCCTACAGACCACGTCAGAATGAAATACCTGAGCCAAATAAGATCTGGGTTACCGTATTTCGTGACCAGCGGCTCGTACATGAAGGCAATGTCGAAAGCGGTATTCAGAGTCTCCACAATGAACAAGAAGAGCATCTATGTAATAGTGATGAGACGTAATTCGAGAACGAAGGTCGTCCGTACGAAATATCGCATCCAGTTTGCATCCCTGCATTGAAATGAGCCGGGAGTATGGAAGAGGGAGGACGCGGAAACTATACTTCTTGTATGTTTGATAATAAATAATCATCTGACGTTTGATCAGAATATGGCGTCGGTACAAGCAGTAAAAGAAATCCACCTGCACAGCCATGACCTAGCGAAGCACTAAGTAACGTATACATCGTGGGCACTCGATAATATGCTCACCCCATAGAGAATAGTGTTCATGTAAGAACCTACACACGCGATCACTGGTTAACGTCGATGGTCTGGATTCAGGGAGGAGTTTACCAATCAGCATCGGGCCGAAGCTTGACCATTCAAGAAAATCAGCAGCAGTATTGAACAAGGTAACGTCTAGACAGACTCACAGCAGTTGAATGGAGGGCATGTTTAATGAAGGGAGAGAGGTGGATCTCCAACTGTCTTGACCTCTGCTTACTTATAACCGAAGCTTGTTCAAAACGAGTGGAAAGGAAGAGGCCAAGGACTCCAGAGCTAATTCAGGAAGTTGAGGAAAGACATTTGTGATACCCTTTCGATTGCGTCTGGCTCAAAGGCCGCGAGAAAAAAGTTCAAGGGCCTTAGCAAGCGCTGCGTGAGCATATTCTTCGAAAATTCATCACCATCAAGTGATCAAGTGTGGCAAGCGGGCCCCACATGACAGGCAAGTTTCGGGTTTTTTCGAGGGTGGTAAAGATCGTCAGGCTGCGATTGTAGTAGATTTTCCCAAGGTCCAAGTCAGCTTGTCTGTCAATAGCCAGACAGCATACCGGATTATGCACGAGGATTGAATAGTGGTGATCGCTGGAGTTTCATGAGGGAACGGCTTTTCGATGTGGACACTGATTAATGATTGTCTGATGATGCCAGTGACGGGCGTCGTCGCGTTGCCTCCACAATTTTTCGAGTCCCATTTCCTGGTAAGTTAATTGAGCAGCTCTCTTAAGCTTGACTCGAAACCATCAGGGACAAGGCGTACATCAAAGAATTGATAAGACTTCCTTCTTACTTTGTTCATTTCTGAAGCTCTATCGCTGATTCATAAGTCAAATGTTGGCCCTTGCACTTCAACTGGCGTGATGGATGTCGGAAGCTTTCCACGTCGTAGCAACATCGAACATTGTAGTCTTATAAAAAGCTCTACCCTTGGCCTGTGACCGCTCAAGCGACGTCACTTCTTCCAAATACGGATTTCGAGTCGCCCGGTTTGCCCGTCGAGGGCGAACAATCAATGGAAAAGGTTATTTTGGCTGACAAGCCGCCAATGAGCGTAATTCGGTCATGGAATGATGCTGATATTGTACACGGTGCTTTCGAGCACAAAGCCTTGTTATTGTTCTGACATCCCGATGCGCTACGGAACCTCTAGCACATAAAAACTGCTTTCGTAGTTGGTAGGCGCAATCTAGGCAAAAAGATCAATGATCACAGTGATTTCGACAAGATCAGCAACTCACGTCGTGGGGAAACGAATTGCCGCTGACCACAGGCTGTATTGACAACGATTGGTCAGTGATAGACAGCCACGACGAACATGGCAGATTACACACCCGTGGTCCTACTGATTGTTGGACGTCATGGAATATGAGATCGTTTCGCTGAGCCTCAAGCTGATTGTTCCACTCCGCGCGCGCCTTGCACTATCTCAGTCATCGCTTAAAGGCATTGAAGAGACACTTACATTAAGAGTGCTCAGCAGGGAATTGGCATATATCTTGGTCAAGATCAGGTCCCAAATGAAGTTTCTGAGAATGTGATGAAGCAGAAGATGACCCACACGACTTGACTTACATAGTGACGCGCTATACAAGAAGCGCACCGTTAGTTCATCGATGTATCATGAGCGGGAAATGAAGGATGACCGGTAATGCAAGGAAGAATATCACGTCGCTGATAGCTAGGAGTGCACTTTAAATTGCAAGGTAAGTTCCAGTAAATCAAATACCAGTCGACGCTCACGTCAGGAAGCCTGTTTGTAACGTGACTGTCATTGGGATTAATTGAGGTGTAGCCCGAAGAAAATGCCATCGTCATTCATACATGCGATGATCCGGCCAATCAGTGCGTCTGTCGTTGAATGACCTGTCTTTCTTTTGTACTGTCACCTCGTGAGCCTTAGTGAATGCGATGAAAAAGACAAAGAACTGACTAATATCAAAGCGAGAGAAAAGGTGATGAGGATATCCGCAGCCGCCGCTGTAACAAACCAGACAAGCGCAGGCGTGTGGAGTCGGGGTTTCATCACAAAGAGGCGAAGATTCTTGGTCTTTACAGCGGTCCAGATTCCCCCGGCTGGTAGGAGACTAGTAAAAAGCAAAGATGGAGAGAAACTTTCTACAGGACTCACCAAGAGAACACATTGCAAGCATACAGATGGCGCCAGGGATCCACAATGACCCGCTGAACTTCCAGATGCGCCGGGCGAAGAAGATCTGGATCGGTGTAGAGATGGCAACCTTGAGGAGGTCAAACAACATTTTTCTTCGTTCGATATACAAGACATGAATTCGAGCCAGACGTACAATCATGATCGGTTCTGAGTTGACCGCTCGAGCTGAGCATAAAGGTCGTGAAAAGCGAGAAACGCACCCGAAGTGAGCACTACAAGTCGATTGGGGCGCTTAGACTTTGGAATCATTTTTTGGAACTTACTGAGGGGGAAGAACTTCGTCGCATCCTCCGTCCCTAAACGGATGCGCTTGTAAGAATTGTAGGCAGTGTTGAAAAGGATTTCAAGGAAGGGTACCATGACGAATAATCAGCGGCTCATACATCATGACCATGTTCAAGCCCGTGTTGATCGTTTCGACGAGAAACAAATACAGGACCTGTTAACAGGTCCAGGGGACGCAAGATTACAAGATCAACAGCACTCACCAAAGATTTGGTCCGGATAGCATCTTTGCTAGAGCTATCTATTAGCGAGTAAATCGAAGTCCTTCAGAACGAAGGCCTACCTTCCGTAAGTTTGATAATATGAGAACATCTAATACCAACAATCGCTTCACATTCGCTCCAAACTTTTGTTGTAAGACGACGAACCTGGACTATCAGAACCTAGGTGATACAACATTCAAATAAAATCGCGTTCGACGGCCTGCAGACGCACCCCATAGAGAATCATATTGAAAAAGACACCAATCAGCATTGGTCCATAGCTGAGTAGTTGTGAGTGAGGCAGGCAACGGAAAGAAGAATGCACAACTCACAGAGGTTGCACGCCTGCCATACCAGATGGCTATTGAGACTGAGGGTTGTGAGGAGTGTCCTTGTCCAGTGTCCTTGTCCGAGTCGCACATGTCGCGTGATTTCATGTGTTTCCAAAAGGCACAGGCATAAATCCACTAAACCAGGGCTACATACCCTATGGGAGGCAAGCGTAGGCCTCCATCAAGAATAAATTACCACCTCGACCGACGACCGGTCGTATGAACCATATCCGGAATAGCGTTGGGATTGTTTGATGAGATAGTCCTTGACAATGACATTGACTCATGAAAGCCCCCTAGGGCTCGGTCTTCGTTTGGTTCGACACTTACACGATGATGGTTGTTCGAATACGCAGATCTCTAGCTGAAGGATTTCGACGAATCAGCTCCTTCGCAACTCGGTGGGAATGTGGAGGCAGGAAATTGGAATGATGGTTGGCATCAAGGATTCGCAGACCCTGCCAATATCGAGATCGACCTGTGTCTGGTGACCGATAGCTACCATAATCAAGAAAGGGTGTGAACTGTATTATTTTGCGAAGCGTCTGCTCTGTCAATGCCTAGTTCGTGAATACTCAGTCTCAATATGCCCAAGCTAAATTTGACAGGTCGTGATTGAAATACAAAGCAGCTGCGCAAACCATGGGAACCGTAATGATGTCGCTTCTGATTCGAGGCGTCGCGAACACATGTGCGTGATGTTGTCTAAGGAGTGTAAAAGTTTGAATGTACAGTGTGGCTCGGCTCGGGTCCACATCGTCGTCGGTGCCTTCATTGTGTTGGGTCTCGCAAATCAGGACGCGGATCTTCTATCCGCTCGACGACCTTCTTATATTAAATTCTGTTTTCGGAATAACACTGTTCCTGACTCACCTTCGTCACCTTGATTCCAAATTCACCCCTAGAATACGATGATAAAGACTTCTGGGATTCTAGCTCATACGCCGGGGATGACAAGTCGTTGTTCTGTAAATTCGTGATGAGTGGCCATGGAAAACAAGAAAAATGTCACGCCTTGCATGGGAGCTCTCGAAGGCGTCAAGCTATGCAATGCTTAGCTTTAAATTGGTTAGAAATTGACATGAACCCACCTGTCTCTGTTGATTATTGGCAGTCGAGATTCGAGGTCTATCGGAGGAACCGGTCACCTTCCTGTTTAAGGAAGCGCGAGCATTGAGTGTCGACAAAAGGCAATTGGAATATAGTTTTGAAAGTGCGAGATCCCACAAGAAGTTCCTGAGGTGTAATCATGAGCGCTGGCGTAGGAGAGAAAGTAGAGACTTACAAGGCTGTTCGCTGAAAGGTCACTATTAAAACGAGAAACGACGAGACATGCGAATAGAGCTTACCGGGAGCGCTGAATTAAAAACGCGTGTTAAAAACGTAAGTAAGTCAGTTTGAAGATGAACGGTTTACTCATGAAAAAGATCACGTCGCCGACCGCGAAGAACGCACTGTGATCCCAGCGTGAATCAATAAAATAAAATGGAACAAGGCCTGAATCTGGCGCACGTCAACATCCCCGTTTGAACAGTCACTGGAGGCCGCAATAGTTCAGGATATTTGTAAGTCTTTCAAAGAAAACTTTTGTACTTCGCATTATTTTCGAAATTGTGTCATCGGTCGCAACAAACCCTGTGCGCCGTTTTGACTTAACAGATGTTAGATTACGAACGAGTTGATACTGTAAGAACGGGCTCACCAGGGTGTATACGAGCGTGGCAGTTATCAACACGTCAGCGACGCATCCCGAGAGGAACCACACGAGGGCCGGATTATGGAGTTCTGGCTTCTTCGCGAAGAGCCTAAGAATGGCAATCATAACACCGGTCCAAATCCCACCCGCTTGGATAGATGTCAATAACGTCTAAGTGAATCGATACGTGCGATTCGACCTACCAAGAGAAACGGTCGCTAACAAGACTATGATGCTTGGAATCCAGATGGATTTGGTGAGGACGTTGATCCTCCATGCGAAAAATAACTGAATGGGAAAAGATACTGCCACCTATCATGATAGGGGTCAGTTTGAATAGAAGATTTCGATGATAACATCACTCACAATGACAATGGGTTCTGTGTACCAAGATTGTCAGTAATGTATCTCGGATTTCACAACGGTTGCTCGTTGCTCACCTGTCGCAAACACTGGTCACTGAGTCAATGATACATGCCTACGAGAATGACATGGTAGATACTCACATGTCGGAAAGTATTTTGTGCCATCAGGATCGCCTATTCAAATAAGTTTTCATGCTGAGGACTGATGTTCACTTTGAAGAGCATACCATATCGAAGAATCAGAGGTTCATACACAATGAACATGTCAAACGCAGTATTTGCAGATTCGACGATAAACAGATACAGAACCTAGTGTTAAGGTGAGAGGAAATTAACGTTGAGTGAACTTTGGAGCTGACGAGATAACGGATCCAAGAAACATCTCTGCTCGGTCGGATCAATTAGTCTGAAGGGCGTGGATGGCGGAAATCGCACTTTTTGTACATTTGATAGTAGTTGTACACCTTGGGGCATACGTTTGCACTCGTGAAAAACAGAATGGTGTTAGAAGCAAACCTGGACGATCAATACCTGGAACTCGTCAGAACAGGTATTTCGCAATTTCAAAAGAGGAGCTCACCCCGTAAAGAATCATGTTGAAAAACACCCCAATTAACATGGGCCCAAACCTTTGTGAACGCGTCAGTAGTCCTCCCAAGTATCCGGTGTCCGTCAACGTACAAGAGTGGAATGCTCGGCATTGTGGATGTATGAGTGGGCGTGGTATAGATAACTGTCGACCTGTCTTATTTGAGTCCGAGAGAAGCATAGCAAATTGCCGCGTGGATAGATTTCATCCCATCAACTCCAAATGGGTGTGGAAGCATTCGGAGAAGGTTTGATTCGGGGTGTTGGCTTGTAAAGCTATAATGGTTTCGCGCAAAGACTCAATCGGTCAATCGCGAGATCAATTGCAAGATGTGATGTGACTTTCCTATTGCTGTCATGTGGTGCATGGCTTTGCCATCGGCAACTCATCATACATAACGAGAAACAACCAAAGTTTGCGTAAATGCAGCGGCGTTATATATAAGAAGATTGAACAATGAGTGTTTCTTCAGATGATATCAGTGACCGCTTTCATAGTAAGATTTCAGGTTATGAGAGACGATCGAAGGTCCCACTGGCGCCAGAGACTCTTAGAGTAAGCGTGAATCAACCGTAGACGTCAAACCAGCTGCGATTGGAGAACTGAAAAACTGATGTTTTGTCGCTGCAATGCACCGAAATCAGGATTCGACGCCACCAGAAGTTTCTTGGATATTCAAGGCAAGCGAAGTTGCTGCAAGTCTCCGAGGTCTTTTAGTGATTGCTACATGTACGGGAGTGTTGCAGTGATGTGGCACATGGGTGTTGCGCAGAAGCCTATTATGCCAAACATTGCCAATCATCGCGACGCCGCGACCAGTACGCCTGTGTACGTGCCATTTGCGTTGATCTCTACTCCCTTCAACTTCAACACTCCCTTCAATGAATCCTCAAACACAAAGAGAAACCTCGACGGTACTAGTGCTTATCATTGAACGTGCCATGAATTCGCGAAGAAAACGTTGGATTCCACCTTTATTGAACGTTATATCAATTTCTCTGGTTGCTCACATGGTCCAGGAT
The DNA here is from genome assembly GCA_013368375.1 of Tricholomella constricta. NCBI lineage: Eukaryota > Fungi > Basidiomycota > Agaricomycetes > Agaricales > Lyophyllaceae > Tricholomella > Tricholomella constricta. The sequence continues at coordinate 129,325 of JAACJP010000007.1, read as the reverse complement.
ATAGCCCAACATCACTTGCGGTTTCCTTATGTCGTCATCGTCTGGTCTGGCCGTTCTATCTTTCTGAATGTCAACCTGGCGCTTGCCTTGAAACGGCCGAAAAGGCCGATCCAAATATCCTTGTCATCCAAGGCTCATGAATGTGGAGTGCTGGTCTTCTTCTTCGAACCCAGGCTATGAGTTCCTCTCAGTCTACGCAATTCGGCATCTCCACTGACGGAACAAGGCGTTCGACAAGTCCTGATGTACCCATGCAGGACTGATCCAATGTCCGATGGAGGTATCCTGGCTTCGAGGGCCGAATGTTGGATGGTACTTCTCTGCACACTTCGACGTTCTCAGAGCCACTCGCAGTCGCCGACGAGGAGACTACTCTCACTGGACTCTGTAAGACCTCTCTAACTAGTGCATGCATCTTGTACACGGCTTCTCTGCATGGTTCCAATGTAGTCAACGAGCATCAAACGTTATCTACCAGCGGTCTGATTGAGTCGCTGCTCAACTAATAAGCTTTGTCTCAAATCCTTCCAGGGCATTGATAGCGCGGGCGTTTCACGCCGCTGAGGGACACATGATAGATAAGTTGATGCCACAAAATCTTTCAATCTGCCCTCGTCTGAATGCGCACTGATCGGAGGCCGAATGTCAGCGAGAGTGACAGTCATAACCAGAAATTTGTTGAGCGACATCGTCGGAGCAACTCAAAAATTCTAACAGTGCAAGGTTCAACATGGCAATGATGTTTCCTGTTCTTGGCAATTTAGGGTTTCCTTCCCAAGGCGCCCTCTCGTTTGATTGGTACTAATGATTAAGGTCCAGCCTGAAATTGAATTTCTCATGAAACAAAAAAGTCAGCGGAGAGTGATCTATCTTGACGACAAGATGGCTCGAAGAGTTCGCCATGTTCAAGTTGATAAAACTAATGAAAATAGGCGCTGGCTTCTGGTACAGATATCAGAGACTGAGAGGGCTTGGAGAAGTTGACAAAAATAAACATCACATTATATGAAAGCTGCCAACCTAAACGAGGAGAGAATGGTGTTCCGTGAGAGCCAAACGGATTGTAAGTGGTAACAAATCAGACGCAGATGGAAAGCCGAACTCGCCGCATCAATACGTAGAGTTCGAAGCCAAGGATTGGAGTACGCCGTTGAGAGAAGGTTGACCAAGATTCAAATACGGGGTCGGCGTGGGTTCAATCTCTTGATTTCTTCATTGACAGTACTTCGCCGTGATACCCAAGTTGGCATAAAAATGGTTTAAGGTAAGGAGCATAGCAGAGGCAAACCGTGCGCATTAATGGGGTAGTGGTAACCTGGGTCGTTGCCACGTTGCCTTCGTACTAGAATCGACCCGCCGGGGGTTCGATTCCCTCTTAATGCACTTCTTTTTTGTTGATTCAGAGCCATGAGATCCTTACCAGCTTCAACGATACCAACCAAGGACATCTTCAAAGTGAACATATCAGGGGAGGTCACGGAGTTTTTCTTTCAAATTCTACGGGTACATATCCTGCCCGCCACGACATCTCCGACGTCCAACTCTACGTCCAGGACCTCCTCAGAGGCTCAGGCCCTTCCTTCACAATCCCACTATCGTGTGGATGACGAGGTCGTGCGCCTTATCGCCATAACACCAAGGTACCGATATCGTTTGGACATTCGTTCTTCCCTGCGTTGTCAATTGCTCCTTCGCTGGAGCGTATTTTGGGTACTTGACCTACTCGACAATGGAGACCCGACCCTCTCGCGAAGCGGGTGACCATTCCTACCCGTGTACGAATGTACCGAGTGGGTGGACTGTAATTTCACAAGGACACTGTTTGTCGGTCATAGATTCCTTCGACTCCTTAGCTCGCCCCATTGATAAATCCTTCCATTTTTCTCGAATGTGTCCTTCGCCCTTCGTGGGTTTGTGTGGAAGAGTTATGGTGTTATTTGATCAAAACTATCGCGATAGACACTCTGCGAAGATTGCGTGCCAGTTGTACATTTCTCTTCGGTAGAGGGAAAATATCACAGCCTGGAAGTCGCTTATTAGAAAGTATTTTGAAAGCTTCATGGATGATATGAGTCCACAAGACTATGCAATCAGTCAACGTGACAGGCAATGAGCAGATAACACGATTGTGACGAAGATGTAATCTATCAAACGCAAATAAAATGAATGAGCGGGAACTGGCCGACAGAGTCAAAAGGCGGGAACTCACCAGGAATCATAGTCCGAATCATCGTCATTGACATTGACAAATCATTCCGTTTCTCGTCCGAAAATGACCCTCAGTCTGTCTAGCTGCCTTTGATTCGGCCTGCGATGATACGATTTCCTCATCGTGCTGCACACGGTGATGAGATACACAGAACCACGGACAGGGTCGCATTCGGTCGTGGGCTCCGTAGCTTTATGTCACACGCTCTATCGAGATGTTCTGGCATCCTGAGAAATCCGTTAGGAGTTCAATTACCATGAACCATTTCCAAATCATGTCAGTGTCAGGATCGTAATCCCCTATGCGCTGACGATTTCGTATGTAGTAGTCTTTGAACCATCCTTCCGCAACTTCAAAGCCGTAGTATAGACGGCGATCCCTTTGCAATGGGTATGCGGGGGCGTGGGAGGGCAATACGACTTGAAACTGTTGCGCTGGCGGTTTGAAGAGTAGGTTGGGATGGGCGCAACTGTGAGCAAGGCTGGCATGTAGCCCCAATAAAAGACCAGCAGAAGGAACGCTTACTGTCAAAGTTTGCATTGTCCAAGAGCTGCATTTGAGTATCGTACGCCACAGGTTGGACGTGCCGACGTATATTTGGTGATGTTATGCAGCAGCTTGTGCCACTTACTTGTCGGTTGACCAGTTTATGAAATTCTGCAAAGCACAATAGCCTGCTAAACCTGGGCCAGCAGCGAAGTCCCACTGACTCTCTCAGATGAAATCGCGAGAGACGAGCTCAAGTCATTATGGAAACGGACCCGGGTCTACCAGTGGTGAGTTTTAGACTCCATCGTCAGCCTGGGAAATGATGTGGAATTTTACTGTTCGCTGATGGGAACTCTACCTCTCACTTCTGCCCTCTCTCGGCGAATCAATACCTCGCCGATATGCCTATGGCCACCCGTACCCGCCGCGCCCGCGCACTTCGTTCAGACATGCAAATGGACTCGGACGTGGACATGGAGGCCGAGGAGCCAGGACGCCAGGAGGATCATGATAACGGTGAGGAGGAAGACGAAGGATCGAACGTGGATATCGAGGCAGTAGCGGAGGTCGAAGGAGACGAGGACGAGAATGAGTCGGAGGATGGGGACGAGGACGAAGACGAAGGCGGCGATGCAGACGAAGAAGACCAGGAAGACGAGATCCAAACCGATGTCGAGGAACCTGTGGGGCCACTAACATCTATACCCAAGGCATCTGGTTCTCGGCTCAAGATACGACTCAAGATGCCTGCGCAGTCATCTAGCAGATTTGAGACGCCGATGATAGAATCCGAGGACTCCATGTCTGATTCTCAGCCTTCGACGACCCGGCCTATGACGACGCGTCAAGCTGTCCTCGCTAGCGTCCTCGACTCGTCACATGTCTCACTCACCGGTTCTCGCCAGAAAAAAGCTCCTCTAAATGAATCTGAGCTCGCTCTCCGACGGGAAGAGACAGCCCGGAAGCGGAGGAACCTCACAGAGAAGAAGCTAGAGGACGAGAAGGTATGTCTTCTGCTCTATCATAAAAAATATGCAATTAAACAGGTATGGCAGGCAGAGACCATCAACCGGCTTCTGAAGAAGCAATCCCGGCCGCGCAACAAGCGCACCACCGCCCAACGCGACAACATGGATGATGTCGCCCCGCCCAGCTCCATGGCTGGTACACGCTCCAATTCCAACTCCACGTACCATCCATCTGGGCGGAAGAAAGCCACCAAGCAGTCCGTCGAAGACCAGGACGATGGCGATGACGAGGACGGCATGGACCTCGAGGACAACGAGGATGAAGAACAACCCAAGGGGGAAGTCCAGGTGCCAACCATGTACCGTTGGGTCTCGACATCTCGAATACCATCGTCTCAGCAGGGCGAGACTCCTGCCAAAATTCAGATGCGGATAACCTTCTCTGTCCCTGCGTCTGTTCTTCCCTCAAACCCAGCTGCGGGCGTTCTAGACGCAATGCTGTTAGACAAGAAAGCTTCCCCTGTGAGTACGCGCCCGACCGGTTGCTCTGTTCCTGGGTGCGATAAGCCGTTCCGCTATCGTTTGGTCAAGGACTGGACACGAGGCGCATGCGGAATTTCTTGCTTGAAGCTTTTGGAAGCGGGAGTTGAGACTATGACGTGAAATTGAAATGGACATTGTTTTCCTATGTAAAGTAGTGTAAGAATAGATACCTCCTTGCTCGGTGGCGGGAAGTGATTAACATTACCGGCGTCCCTCTTTTGTACAGCTGCCTTGTATTCCAATCCGGACCTGTAAATTTAGTTAGATTTGCCAGTCTACTACGCTGGAGCTTGTCCGTTCGCCATAAGTAGCAGATGGTAACGAGTCTAGTCCATTGCCGCGGAGCTTCAAAACTTCACTCACATTGTTCGTCGTTATCCAGAAAACAAAGTCCTCGCGCCACCACCAACCACGTTGCGTCCAACGTCTCAAATGCAGTCTCTTGGGCAGGCAATGCAAACTGAGCGTGAGCATTCCTTGTTCATGGTCCCTGGACTATGTAGTGACCACAGCCTTGCTCACAGTTGCACTCATCATCCCAACCTACTCCTCAAACCGCCAACACGGCAATTTCAGATCAGATGTCCCTCCCACTCCCCGGGCGCATAACCACTGAGACGGGTCGTCGTTATTTCTACGGTTTCGACGTTCCAAAGGAATTTTTCACAAATTACTTCGAACAAAATCGTCACCGTATCAAGGACAACGAAATTTACATTGGGACGATTTTTGAAGTGGTGTCTCACTATGGACCCCTTGAATCTTGAAAGAAACATCAAGATACAGAAACCTTACGGTGGAGCGCGTGACCCGTAAAGTGGCGGACCCCACGACTGAACTCGACCCCATAAATGGTTCTGTGTATCTCGTCAGCATCTGCAGCACGATCAGGAAATCGTATAATAGGAGACCGAACCAAACACAGCTGGACAAATTGAGGACCATCTTTGGACGGGAGCCGGAATGGTTTGTCGACGTCCATGACGCCAGCTATTATGAGGATTAGTCCATTGATTCTTGATCCCCCGTGAGTTCGCGTGGTCTTGCTGTGTCGGCCAAGTCCCGCTCATTCATTTCATTTACGTTCCACAGATTGCGACAAAGACGCAATCGCGTTATTTGCATCTCTCTTTGCCTGCTATGTCTAACTGGATTTGTAGCGTCGTGTACTCTTAATATACATCGCACCAATCATGAAGTTCGGGATACTTCAGTCAACATCCATTGGGCCGTGATTTATTCCTTTCATGATTACGACTGGGATCGCGGAAGAATAGTCGGAGATTGTGTTCTGTAACATGGCAGCCGAAGAGATCTTAAGTCGGTGAGTCACACCTGATAGAATTATACCCCTTCAATGATTCGAGAACGGTGGGTAGGTATGAATACCTCCATCGTCGTATGGAAAGAAGCTTCAGCGAAAGAGCAATCAGCAAAGAAAGGAAATGTACGACCAAACGATATACCTACCTCTGCATCTCGTCGATAAGGCGCACGATCTCGTCATCCACCCCTTAGTGCATCTTCGCCTCAGCAAATATATTATACCCATGTTCGCGCCGCTTCACATCTCATATCAAGACTCTCCAGAGTCTGCTAGCCGACAGTCACACGACAGACATGACAGCGATTACACGCACCTGGGCCTCAACAAATGGACGGCAGATCCAACACTCCTTTGTCCTCGCGCTACGCTCCCACTCCGCCAATTCTCCACCGACCGCTTCCCCGGCGCCATAGTCAGTCCTCCGGGTTTCACGTCCGCAAACGAAATATAGCGTGCTTACGCGAGGCCCTCGGCGCAATGAACAGGTTAGGGACAGGGTTGGGTCTTCGAGAGTTTTTGATCAGCTCCGGATGTCAATCAATGTATACTTGTGAACATCGAGACACGGCGTTGAACACTATAGCACGTATCTTAAAATCATGGGGAGCGACAAACGAGTTTCCACGTGTGATACATGATGGGGCAGGTAATATACGCCCGAGGAGATTCCTAAGCTCTTTGATCTCAGCAGCAAGGTTCTGCCTCAGCTTGTACTCAGGCTCTTCATACCCATCCAATTCCCCGATATTGAAGAACCTCGGCACATCTTCGTTCTTCCCAAGTCGGATATCCAGGAAGTCATCCTGGGTAAGGATGATGTCGCCCAGATCAACATCCGCGTGTTGTTGTTGAGCAGCAGCAGCAGCGGGAGGGAGGGACGCATCGGCGTTCCCATACGGCGTTCTGTCCGACGCCAACGTGACAGATGCTCGGGTTGGACTTGAATATGGCCGAGATGTCGTCGAGGGTTCGCCCATTTACAGTACGCAGCGGTGATCTGTAGACATTTTGGCTCTTTGGTCGAGGTCGGAGCAGATGCACACTGGTGAGTTTAGGAAACGTCGCGAGATGCTCGAGCAAAACTGGTGATATGGCCTATGGTATTTGAGATTAGTAGGTCAGGACCCATAAGCGGAGCCACGGATCACGCACCGATTCCTTTTCGATGTGCCAATTATATGGAAATCCAAACTGAGTTAGTTGTCCGGGGAACAGCACTCAAGGACGTGTCCGACTTCACGCGCGGACAGTGGCCAAAATCCGACACGGAGGCTCTCCAGCCGGACGAAGACGGCGCGAAGAATGGAAATCCACTCGGCCTTGCGTACGTTCTCCTTATCGTTGTCTCCTAGGGTCCAAAGCTCGTCGACGCTGTAGAACCCGCCACCGTGACTAAAGATGCGTTCCTGGAAAGAAGCCTTGGACATGCTAAGCGCCTCTTGATTGACCCAGAGGTTGACAAGTTTTGGCAGCAATCCAGACCGCACAGACGACAGGAAATGTGGGACTAGACCCCAGTAGGTTCTGCTGGAGTCTAATACCCATGAATCAGAATCAGAATCAGAATCAAGCTCTATAGCCCCGGCCCATCTACGGGGAGTTCTATTCCGTATCTTGTCCCGAATCTCAAGAGTAGTGAGCGAAAAGAACCTGTCTGGAGGAAGCACCATGAAGAGTCGCATGTTGTTGACACATGATTGGGGTACACTAACAGAAGAAGGGCGTTAGGATTATACCTTTCTATCAGGCTCCTAAAACCAGCGCGCTCGTACCGCTCGATTTCGCATCTCAGAACTGCCACGCAATGTTTTATATGTAGAATTTTATCTTATCTTATCAAGCCAAACATGAACATTTTCTATCCAAACAAACAAAAGGAAGGCTCAAACTCGCGGTAGAGCGGCTGGCAAAAATGGGATTCGGGGATCCCGGCGTTCTCGAATAAACCCTACCGTAGGTGCTAGGTAACTCGTCGCTTAGCCATTTACAACGCACGCATAAACATTCCCACAATCGAGACGTGGACCCTTTAATCAGACATTTGTGACATTGACGAGAGGTGTATCTTGGGTGTATCCGTCGACATGCGCTAGGACACATCATTAATTTCAAACCCACGAAGTTTCTTCTTGGTGATACCGCGGGCAATGTAGTGAAGGCCGGCATCCCGTTTCGTTGGGAGCAGAACATGTGCCGTGTAAGTGCTCTTCATTGTCCTGTAGGCCCAGGCTGTTGATGCAAAAAATAACTGGGGATAAAATACTGAGGATAACATCACTATGGCTGTATTTTTTGTTGTACAGAAGGCTGACGAGGACTTCCGGCACTGTAGTGTTGGCTTGCGTGATTTTCGAGAGTAGGTAATCGAGTTTCTGCGAGTTGAGTACAATTTTCGATGCAGTCTTTTCTTACGAGTAGGAACCAGACACCTTTTCTTATATGGCTTTGTACCTTCGAGTGATCACTAATTATCATTGAGGAGTTTGCGGTGCAGTCTCTCGAGAACTAACAGGGGCTTCGGGTACAATGTCACAAATGTCTGATTAAAGGGTCCACGTCTCGATTGTGGGAATGTTTATGCGTGCGTTGTAAATGGCTAAGCGACGAGTTACCTAGCACCTACGGTAGGGTTTATTCGAGAACGCCGGGATCCCCGAATCCCATTTTTGCCAGCCGCTCTACCGCGAGTTTGAGCCTTCCTTTTGTTTGTTTGGATAGAAAATGTTCATGTTTGGCTTGATAAGATAAGATAAAATTCTACATATAAAACATTGCGTGGCAGTTCTGAGATGCGAAATCGAGCGGTACGAGCGCGCTGGTTTTAGGAGCCTGCCTTTCTATGTAGATGGTGGTACGCACCAAGGGCTCACGAATATGCGTAGCGTCTCAAGGGGTTCCCAGTTGATGAGGGCCATAGGACCGACTCTTTCAGCAGAGATCGTCAAATCACCCACTTGCAATTTCAGCTCTTTCACGGCGGGAAAGCCGAGGTTGGTGAACACGAATTTCTCTGTCGCGCCGGCTTGAGAAGGGACTCTACCAGCATTCCCATCCCACTTTCCTCGAGTGAGGTCCAAAGCGAGGTGCTCGAGAGAGTGATAAGAAGCGAACGAAGATTTATGCGTTAGAAGCGATTTGTACATTTTCAGATTGATCTTCCGGAGTTCGAGATGCGTCAAGTTCGGCCCTAAAGTCGACGTGAATTGATCAATTCTACATGCTTTGCAATAAATGACCGTAAAAAATGCCGGATAGAATAGAATATTTACTCCCAGCTGTTTTCTTCCCAAAGAGTGCTGCCAACGGGACCATGGCAGTCGACACGGAGCGTCTTCAGGTTATGAAGCCCTTGGAGGACGCCAAGATCCTTCGTTGATGGACCAAATTCACCAGACCAGTCCAGGACCTGGAGGTTCCTGGTCTTTTGGAAGAGGTCCGTAAGACGTTGGCGCAGTACTACAGCACCTGGCTTCTCTGAGAATATACTAGTGTCGACGACTAAATGACGCAAGGCAGTCCCCACTGAAAAAGGCGTAGAGCTTGAACCGAAGAGATCGAACACCTGATTCATATTTTCGGGAGTACTACGTACTTTAGTAAGAGTAGCTAGTGAGCTACTCGCTGAATAACTATTTTGATGGTGATTAGTCAGTAAATTATGCTGTGAATGACTATTTTGATGGCAAGTTAGTGGCAAGTTTCCCTCTGATATTGGCACCAATAATGAATCACTATATTTTGCGTGATGGGTGCGCGCCGGGAAGGGGGTGAATCTCTTCCCATTTGCTTACATACCAGGGGGTAACCTCATCACTGCGTGCACATGTGATAGTGACCTTGGATTGTAATAGCGAATGCCGTGAGGAAATACGCCAATGTCTGAACTCTAGTACATCTGTCATTTGCGTACAGACAATCACTTAATTCCTTCAGTGGGGTCTTCAGAAGATAATGCCAGCAGGACAATTTCATGACCGTACAAGTTTATTACCTGCTCACCACTGTTGCCCGACACCTCCCAGAAATACGAGCAATGACGCGTTGACGGCCCATAGAATGCACAACCAATACTGACTCGATCAATAAAGCAATATATCTCTTTCTTCATCAAAATAGTGATTCGAGACATCAAAATAGTGACTCGCAACAAAATGGTGATTCGGCGAGTAGCTAACTAGCTAAATATTACTAAAGTTGTAGTACCTCTATTTTCGGACGACTCATCACATAAGAGTGGCATGGGCAGTTGACAGAGCCGACGGAGGGTTAAACCGAATAACGGATGGGATGATTGGATCGAACGGATGATCGTATACAAAGTCCTCGTCTCGTAGATATAGGAGAGGATCTGCGAGAAGACATCTTGGTCAAGGACTTCGGCCATAATTGATACGCTTGAGGGCGTGAGATGTCAGTTTTGCCAGCTGGACGTATTGGTTCAACGTCGATAGACTTAATTGACCTATAATGTGTGGAATCAGCGATGAAGGAGCTCGTTGATTCAGCATAATCATTCATACATACCTCCGAACTGCCCCGAGATGGCTGAAATGAAGCTGAACCCAGACGGATCAGACAAACATGTCAACAGTGACCACGCCCCCTACATCATGATCGATTGATCATTGATATGTTAACCTAACTAATTAATCTTCCACTGCTACCACGCGCCCGCTGGCTTCTCCGCCACCCTCTCAACCCACCGCTTCCCCAGCACCATAACCAACACGTCGGGGCGCAAACGAAACATAGTGTATTTGCGCGAGGCCTTTCGCGGAATGAGCAGCATAGGGACAGCGTTGGATTTTCAAGAGTTATCAATCAACTCCAGGTGTCCATGTATACTCGTAAAGAACATCGAGACAGTCAATTCCAACTAAAAAATGATATGGGGGTCTACGGGACAGGGCGTTCGCGTGGAGCGTAGATGTATTCCCATATGTAAAATCGTTGCGAGTGTTTTGGCGGGGACCACGAACACCAAAGGATCTCGCATGTGACTTCTCTTGCTGAGCACTTAGAACTCGGGTCCCGAAGTGTAAGTGAGAGTAAGTAAAGACTCTAGTTTACGGATGGAAAAGATATCTATCTTAGTCACGTGCATCCGGATCAATAGGTAGAGACGGAGGTAAGTGTGTAGCCGAGGCGGTAAGAATAACAGCTGCGACAAAAAAACGCCTGAGAACATTCCTAAGCTCCCTAACATCATCAGCAAGGACCTGCCTCGGCCTATACGCAAACTCTCCATACTCGGCCAATTCCCCGATATCGAAAAACCTTGGCACCTCTTCGTTCTTCCGAAGTCGGATATGCAGAAAGGCGTTCTGAGTAAGGATGATGTCGCCTGTATCGAGGTGTAGAGCAGGAGGGAAACATCGGCGTTCCCATACGGCGTTCTGTCCGACGCCAACATGACAGATGTTGGGGTTGGACTTGAATATGGCCGAGATGTCGTCAAGGGTTCGCCCGTTCATAGTGCGCCATGGTAATCTGTAGACGTCTTGGGTCCGTGGTCGAGGCTGGAGCAGATGCACACTGGTGAGTTTAGGAAAAAGCCTGAGTTGCTCAAGCAGAGCTGGTGATATGGTCTGTTGTATTTTCAATCAGGAATATGAGATCCGTGAGCGCACCACGAATGAATCACGCACCCAGTCCCGTTCGATAACTTGCCAACTATATTGGAATCCAAACTGGGTCAGTTTGTCTGAGGAGCAGCACTCAAGGACGCGTCCAACTTCACGCGCGGACAGTGGCCCAAATCCGACACGGAGGCTCTCCAGCCGGACGAAGACGGCGCGAAGGATGGAGATCCACTCGGCCTTGCGTGCGTTCTCCTCCTCATCGCCGTCTTCCACGGCCCAAAGCTCGTCGACGCTATAAAACTCGGCACCTTCACTGAAGATACCTTCCTGAGGAGCATTTTTGGGCATGCTGAGTGCGTTTTCGTTGACCCAGAGATTGACAAGGTTGGGCAGCGATCCTGATCGCACGGACGACAGGAAATGGGGGACTAAACCCCAGTAGGTTCTGCTGGAGTCGTCCCATGGCTCATAATCAGGATCTGCCTCCTCATCGGGCCATCTCCAGCGGGATTCATACTGTATCTTATCCCTAATCTCGAGAGTAGCGAGCGACGAGAATTTGTCCGGAGGAAGCGCCATGAAGAATCGCATGTTGTAGAGACACTTTTTGGAACGACTAACAGAAGAAGGGCGTTAGGATCATACCTTCCCATGTCTATGCGATACGCACTAAGGGTTCACGAATATGCGTAGCGTCTTGAGAGGTTCCCAGTCGATAAGGGCCATAGGACCGACTCTTTCAGCGGCGATCAGCAGGTCATCCATTTTCAGTTCCAGCTCTTTCACAGCAGGAAAACCGAGGTTGGTGAACACGATTGTCTCTGTCGCGCCGGGGATAGGACCATCCAAATCCCACGTTACTTCAATAAGGTCCAAAGCGAGGTGCTCGAGAGAGTGATAAGAAGTGAACGAAGATTTATGCGCTAGAAGCGAATTGTACATTTCCAGATTGATCTTGCGAAGTTCAAGATGCGTCAAGTTCGGCCCTAAGGTCGACACGAATTGAGCAATGCTAAATGCTTCGCGATAAATGACGGTGAAAAATGCTGAAAAGAATAGAATATTTACTCCCAGCTGGGTTCCCAACGAGGGCGGGTCATGGGACCATGGCAGTCGACACGGAGCGTCTTCAGGTTATGAAGCCCTCGAAGGACGCCAAGGTCCTTCGTCGATGGACCAGCACCAGACCAGTCCAGGACCTGGAGGTTCCTGGTCTTTTGAAAGAGATCCGTAAGATGTTGGCGCAGCGCTGCATCACCTGGCTGCCCTGAGTATCTGCTAGTCTCGACGACTAGATGGCGGATGGCATCCGCCAATAAGAAAGGCTTGGAGCTCAAAACGAGGAGTTCGAACACTTGATCCTTGGTTTCTAACCCCTTGCATGAGAGTGGCATGGGCAGTTGACAGAGCCGACGGAGGGTTATATCCAAGAGTGGATGGTATAATGGGATCGAATGGATGATCGTGTACAAAGTCTCCCTCTCGTAGACAAAGGATAGGATTTGCGAGAAGACATCTTGATTGAGCGCTTCGACCATACTGCATAATGGGTACGCTTGAGGACGTGAAATGGAGTTTTTCCCTGGAGGAAAGTCGATTCAGTTCTAGATCGAGGCTGTAGCCTATGACATGTAGAAATCAGCGATGAAGAAGCTCATTGAATCAGCATCAACATTCAGAGCATACCTCCAGACGGCTACTAACATATGTAGAAAATCAGCGATGGGGGAGTTCATTGAATCAGCATAATCATTCATAGCATACCTTCAGATAGCCTCGAGATGACTGAAACGAAGCCGAAGCCGGACGGATAAGACGAACGCTAGACGAACGTGTCGACGGTGACCACGCCTCATGGCATGCATCTTGATTGATTGATCGCATCAGTAAACGCCCTCTCCACCCACCGCTTCCCCGGCACCATAGTCAACCCGTCCGGGCACAAACTACACACAGCGCGAGGCCCTCCGCGGAATGAACAGGATATGGACAGCGTTGGGTTTTCAAGAGTTATAAATCAACTCCAGATGTCCATATATAAGTGACTTGCAAAGAACATCGAGACACGACTGTCAACTCCAATGGCACGTATCTAAAAGTCAAATGGGGGTCTACGGGACAGGGCGTTCGCGTAGAGCAACAAACGAGTTCCCACATGCAATGATTTATAATTCATGATGAGGTTGGCAAAATACGCCCAAGGACATTCCTAAGCTCCCTAATGTCAGCCGCAAGGTCCTGCCTCGGCTCATACTCACATTCTCCACACTCGTCCAACTCCCCGATATCGAAAAACCTTGGCACCTCTTCGTTCTTCCGAATTCGAATATCCAGAAAGGCGTCCTGAGCGAGGGTGATGTCGCCCGGATCGAGATCCGCGTATTGTTGAGCAGCAGGAGGGAAACATCGGCGTTCCCATACGGCGTTCTGTCCGACGCCAACGTGACAGATGTTGGGGTTGGACTTGAATATGGCCGAGATGTCGTCGAGGGTTCGCCCGTTCACAGTGCGCGTTGGTAATCTGTAGACGTCTTGGGTCCGTGGTCGAGGCTGGAGCAGATGCACACTGATAAGTTTAGGAAAACGCGTGAGTTGCTCAAGCAGAGCTGGCGATATGGTCTGATGGTATTTGGAAATCAGAAGGTCAAGATCCATGGGCGCACCTCACGAATGAACGCACCGAGTCCCGTTCGGTAAGTTGCCAATTGTATTGGAATCCAAACTGGGTCAGTTTGTCTGGGGAGCAGCACTCAAGGATGCGTTCAATTTCACGGGCGGACAGTGGGCCAAATCCGACACGGAGGCTTTCCAGCCGGACAAAGACGGCGCGAAGAATGGAGATCCACTCGGCCTTGCGTGCGTTCTCCTCCTCATCGCCATCTTCCACGGCCCAAAGTTCGTCGACGCTGTAGAACTCGGCACCTTCACTGAAGATACCTTCCTGAGGAGCATCTTTGGGCATGCTGAGTGCGTTTTCGTTGACCCAGAGATTGACAAGGTTGGGCAGCGATCCTGATCGTACGGACGACAGGAAACGGGGAACTAAACCCCAGTAGGTTCTACTGGAGTCTTCCCATGAATCAGAACTGGAATCAGGCTCTGCTTCCTCGTCGGGCCATCTCCAGGGAAAATTATTCCGTATCTTATCCCGAATCTCGAGAGTAGTGAGCGAAGAGAATTTGTCGGGAGGAAGCGTCATGAAGAGTCGTATGTTGTAGACACACGTTTGGGAAAGACTAACAGAAGAAGGGCCTTAGGAGTATACCTTCCCATGTATGTGCGATACGCACCAAGGGTTTACGAATATGCGTAGAGTCTCAAGGAGTTCCCAGTTGATTAGGGCCATAGGACCGACCCTTGCAGCAGCGATCGTCAGGTCAGCCACCTGCAGTTCTAGCTCTTTCACAGCAGGAAAGCCGAGGTTAGAGAACACGAATATCCATGTCGCGCCGGCTTGAGGAGAACCACTGCCATCCCAATCCCACACTCCTTGAGTCAGGTCCAAAGCGAGGTGTTCGAGAGAGTGGTAAGAAGCGAACGAAGATTTATGCGCCAGGAGAGACTTGTACATCTTCAGATTGACCATTCGGAGTTCGAGATGCGTTAAGTTCGGTCCCAAGGTCGACGTAAATTCATCGATTCTAGATGCTTCGCGATAAATGACGGTTACAATGCCGGAAAGAATGGAATATTTACTCCCAGCTGTGTTCTAACCAGTAAGTGCGGCCAACAGGACCATTGCAGTCGACACGGAGCGTTTTCAGGTCTTGAAGCCCTTGGAGGACGCCAAGGTCCTTCGTTGATGGACCAAATTCACCACACCAGTCCAGGACCTGGAGGTTCTTGGTTTTTTGGAAGAGGTCCGTAAGTCGTTGGCGCACCGCTACAGCATCTGTATTCTCGGGGAATGTGCCAGTCTCGACGACTAGATGACGGATGGCATCCGCTACTGAAAAAGGCTTAGAGCTCGAAATGAGGAGTTCAAACACTTGATCCATATCTTCGGATGACCCATCGCATGAGAATGGCATGGGTAGTTGACAGAGCCGACGGAGAGTTACACCGAAAAATGGATGGGATAATGGGATCGAACGGATGATCGTGTACAAAGTCTTCGTCTCGTAGATATAACAAAGGATTTGCGAGAAGACATCTTGGTTGAGGGCTGCGGCCATAATGGATACGCTTGTGGGCGTGAGATGGACTTTTTGCCCGCTAGATGTATTCATTTAAGGTCGATTCAGTTCTATTAAGGCTTGACGGAGGCTGTAGCCTATAATATGTAGAAATCAGCGATGAAGGAGCTTATTGAATCGGCACAACCATTCAGAGCATACCTGCAGACAGCCTCAAGGTGGGTAAAACGAAAATCAGATGGATAAGACGAACATGTCAACAGTGACCACGCCTCACTGACAGCGTGGTCACTGACATGTAAGTACCGACATAGACAGTTCACTGGATACTTAAGGTCAAGTTCCTAACTTGACCTTGCAATTTCTGACTTAGCAAATTCTAAAAGTATTGCGAAACTAATTCAAACCTATCCCTTTCGCTTCCCCCATTATCATTCGTCGTTCCATGTCGTCCGCCAGATACGAGCGACTACCAACCACCGAAGAGCCCTCTAGTCCTCCTGCATATGAGCTAGAAGACGGACGGCCCCGACCACCTACGTTCCCGGTCGATCCCCGGTTCCACCAGCCCACACCATCACCACTCAGCCGAGCTGCATTACTCATCTTCCTCGCCTTCATGTTCTGGCTCGCATTCCATATGAGGCAGGCAGGCTGGATTGGTCTTCTTGAGTAGAAGAGTAGAAGGGGCCATTTTTGGCATGTGGCTTGACCATGGTGAGTGAACAAAAGTTTCGTTCCGGGTCGCAGATTGACGAATCAGCACTTTAGAACCTCCTATTCTTGTTGACGTCGTGCTCTGAGCTGGTCGATAAATAAGACTGCGAGGAGAAACGATGTACCACCTCCACCGTACGATATAACATCAGGAGCAGGCTCTTGGAGCTGCAAAGGATTGACGCTACCGCACTCTGGACTTCCACTCTCTTATTTACCAGGCTCCCTTGGGGACGCTTCATCGTTCAACTTATACCATTCCATACCCTCCTTGACACTACGCGCCCCAGATGGACCATATACCTGAATGATCGACGTACTGGCTTCCGACACTCCGGCTACCCATACGATGTGATTGTTAATAGATGATCTATATACGAGTTACGGAAAATATCACGCAAGCGACTGCAATTCAAGTCCATTGCCGCGTACCCACCTGTAAAACCACGGCAGCTGAAACCAGACATCACCATTCGATTCGAAAAACGATTGAAAGAGTCTGTGAACAGGAAAAAAAAGCATAAGCCTATTAGGACGATACAATCCAACAAAAACCTGGCACAGCGGTTTTTGAGTGTTCGATATTGGCGATAGAGTGTTTGCGTCATCATTACTTACCACCACCACTACGGAAACTAGGACGTTCACTTCCTTCGAGAGGGCTTCTTCACGTTCTTCTTGGCCCTAAATCTGGCCTTCGCCCTCCTCTTCCCTTTCTTCGTGATAAGAATCGGCGTAGGTTCTGGTGTAGCTGTCGGGCCCGCGCCGCGTATCCGTATCCTTCCATCCTTCAGAGTTTCAGTGATGATGGGGCTCGCAGCGGGCCTAAATTTGTGCTCTTTCGAATACCTGTAACCAATTCATTCATGCATTTTGAGAACTCATAAGGTACGCCATACGTCACGAAATCAATGTACGCACCTGGACGCATAGATTACTTTAGGCGACTTCTTCCCCGGCCATAGCGACTTCCTCGTGGATAAGGCTAGCCAGAACAGTAAAAGAGTGAGCACGATAAGAGCCGTGCGTTTGAATGGCGAGGGCGGCGCTGCCTGGTGAAAGCGAGGATCTGAAGGAGGGGAGGTCACGGTGGTGTCTCGCGCTTTCGGTTCATTTGTCTCGGACTCGGTGTCAGATTCGAGGTCGCTTTCGGTGCCTAGATCGCTTTCTGAGAGGGTTAGAGCCTCCTTTTCGTCTGTGTGCTCTGGAGCGTTGACTGTCGCCATGTTGAACAATGAAAGGTTCGTTGCAGGCTGGTTCAAAGTTGATTGACTTATCGGCTACGTAAGCAGAAATTATGGAAACTAAAAAAGCGTACTTCGCGGGCTTGCAATAGATTTTAACGAGCTCGTCGCCACAACGTAATGCAACGCAACACTGGTAGTTCCAAATTTACCATCTTCGCCCGTCTAAATGATCGCGCCTAGTCGCGGCTGCTGGAAACTTCAATAGGACTTTGGACTTGCTCTGGGCAACTGTGTTGAATTTCAGATGCCACAACGCAAATTACTTGTTACCGGATGTTTCAATTGTGATGTATCCCTGCGATCCATACCGATTTTTGGAACGTGCTCGATATACGTGACGGCCCTCTGGACGAAAATCTTTGCATCTCATGACGGGCTGATTTGAAAGGCTGTTACAATCTTCAAATCGAAGGACAATTTGTAGCTCTTCAGTGTGATTTCGCAACCCCTGCTGGCGCCCCAGGTGATACGCTATTTTCCTCACCCACAGCTTCGGCCGTCTGAAGACCTTTTTGATTCGAGTAACTGCAATGCTTAATCTGGCTCTCATCGGTGAGCGCCTCAGATTTGGCTTTCAATGAAAGATCTGATGCTGAGTTTTTCTTCTTTGTACGGAGACGATTCACGAAGTCGGCCACTCAGCAAGAAAACAGTAGACGAATCACAAGCGTTACTCCTTTGACCAGCACGTTGTCGTCAATGTGTTCGTTGTCCTTGGACAGGCATTTGAACGTATCGAAAAGGTTCACTTATCCTAGGGACTCAATCTCATGTCAACAGATTAAGCCGTTTACGTGATCGGATCCGCCGCCTGTTTTTCAAAGATGATACCCGCCCGGCGCTGCTTGCGTCCTCGTCACGGAAGTACGCAAGGTTGGATTGTGTAATTGTGTCAGCTGAGCTGGCCAGTTTCCTTCTGGAGCAGTAACTTTGGGTGATCTCCATGTGAGCATCATTTAATCTTGCATTCGTCATCATCCGCAATACTCAGCCATCACTTAAGTCCCAACGGAGTCTTCACGACGGCAGGTACACTGATCAAGTGTTCAATTGCACTCGAATTGACAGGATTCCCTGCTGTAGTAGAAAGAACTTCTTTTTTCCAGCTTCGGATGATAGCTTGGCAGCTAGTCTCTTTGCAGAAAAACATGCGCAGGATCAGGCACTTACCTCTGCGAAGAATCTGGAGAATCTATAACGACGGCCACGAACTTTGACACCTACTGAGTTCACAACGAGCGGGGAGATACTATTGCAAGATCCATATCATTGCAGCCGCTCCATTCTAGATATACAGAGGCAATATTTGGTCGGTCCGAATAGTAAACTGCGATTCTGGCCCCTGGGACTGGACTAAGAATAATCGAATCACTGTCCTCTGATTCTCATCCCTTCAAGAGTACTAGTGCGTATTTCTTGACCTTCTGGCACATGTGACTGAGTGCCACAGCTACATATAAACCTTCTGCAGTTATTTTTTCCCTTGTAACCAATTCCCGAGCGCTCACCTATCCAGTCCTTGGAATGTCTTCACTCGGTGTTGCTCTCGTAACCGGTGCCTCCAAAGGAATAGGAAGGGCCATTTCTCTAAGACTCGCCAAGGATGGTTTCGACATCGGGATGAACGATCTACCTGCTGCCAGGGCACAACTCGACTCCCTGAGGAAAGAAATCATGGGAAAGGGGAGAAAGGCTTGCATCGCGGTTGGCGATGTCTCTAGGCAAGAGAACGTCGAAGAGATGGTTTCCACAGTTGTGAAGGATCTAGGTCAGCTGAACGTGGTCAGTCATACTTGACACTTATCTCTTATACCCACGAACATCAACTACAAATATAGATGGTCGCGAACGCCGGTTTATGCAGGGCCCATCAAATTACCGAGAGTGCGTTTTCTTTATCGATTTGCGCAGGGTACCTTATTATGTGCATAGCGGACGTCGAAGAATGGGATCAACTGTTCTCTGTCAATGGACGGGGTGTATTCCTGTGCTACAAATATGCAGCCCTGCAGATGATTAAGCAAGGACATGGCGGCAGGATAATCGGCGCATCCTCCGTTGCCGGTAGGCGAGGTATTTCGGGCCGATCTACTCTGCATTTGATGGCACTGAACAGAATACTTCCAGGGGAGGCAGGGATAGCAGCATATAGCGCCACCAAGTTTGCGGTTCGAGGTTTGACCCAAGCTGCAGGTATGCCTTTGAGTCGACTGATATAAATCTGCATCTCAAAACAACTCTCTCACCCCAGCTCAAGAGTGGGGACGCTACGGAATCACTGTCAACGCGTACTGTCCCGGTACTTTGGCTTCTATTCTGATTTTGTTTTATCTCAACGATTCTGGTAGGAATAATTCAGACGGACATGTGTACGTGCCAGTGTATTCTCGAGGGTCTTTCCTTCCCCGTCTGATGAAGTCAATTCGCAGTGGATGATTTCAGCGGAGGAGCTGAAAAACGCTCTAAGGTCCTTTCACAGGTTATTGCTGACCCGCGAGCTTCCCCTCCATATAAGCCGGCTAATTTCGGTATTTTTAGCTCGAAGAAAGCTGCGCGGTCGGTTATCATGCGACTCCCGCCGAAGTAGCAAGCGTTGTATCTTACCTCGCCTCCAAAGAGGCCCATTTCATCACCGGTAAGTCGTATTCATCAGTATCGTTTGCTTAATCTGAGCGAGGCTCATTGACGGTCACCAGGGCAAAGCGTGAGCTCGATGCTATCTCTAATGCTCTACTCTACTTGGCTCACGGATAACTCTGATTGCAGATCGGTGTCGATGGTGGGAGACAATTCTATTAAAGATTAGGGGCTCATTCAGTCATCATCTCTCATGTTATTTCAATGACAGATTGTGTCGGCCCGCAAGCATCAGGCCTTTCGCCTTTTATTCATAATATTTCTCAGCCAAATCCAGAGAGCCTCCCCAGAGAGCACGCGAGTACCACTTGAGACATCTAAGTGACGGTGCAACGTCGAGCTGACAGGGAGGTTTAAGCAGGAGACAATAGGGGAGCTCAAAGTTGCCGCTTAAGGTCGCTGAAGGCGGCTGGCGCTTACCACGCTGAGCGCCTGCGTGACATTTGTCAGCATCACACGCGAGATAAGTCATCGTCGAGAGATCACTGATCAGATGTTCGTCCTCCTCCTTGCAATGCCGCACAAGAACCTACACGATAGGGTTCTGCGTACATATCTTCTTCATCTCACCTTGCGAGATTCAATTTCCCCACTGTTGGACTTACTTATGTCATCCTATTATCTCATCGCTTACGTTTCTTTTGCACGTGACCTTCAGATATCCCCAGCCCATTCTGGCCTGTCGTCCTCAGTTGTCTTTTCCTTTCTGCCACGACACTGAGGACGTATGTATCTCTTTTTATCACTACTCATATGTTCCCTGTACTCATAGACACGACAGTCGTTACCTGTGATCGTGTCTAGGTATTAATCTAGTTGTCTTTTCCTTTCTGCCACGACACTGAGGACTCGTTACCTGTGATCGTGTCTAGTTTTGCACTAGGGCCATCAGGTTATGGGCCCCGGCCTCTAGGACTCTACTCTCGAAAAACAGGCGTTTACTCGTGTCCGAGGCCTCTTTCTTTCGACAACTCATCTTTTTACTTCTGGGAACACGATCGATCACGATCGTGCGATATACTTCCGTTTCAATGGCGGACCCTTACAGCCGAGATCAAGGGGTTGCTCAACAGGACTCACCCACTCCCCTTGACCAGAATTCTACTGGTTCGCATCAGACCCTGTTGCCGTCACTTGCGACGTTCCCAGCGCATCTCCTCGCCGGCGGATCCTGGACCAGCCCGCCGACGCCTTCGTTCGCCCATCCCATCCCAAATTTTTCTCATTTACAACCTTTTTACAATCATGATCCACCTCCCCATTGGTCGCAGACGCAAGCATTCCACCCTTCTCCCTCCAATTACGATACGACGCATATATCTACAGTTCCAGTTTCGTACACTTCAGTTCCGATCATTCATACCATTACCCCTGGACAGACACGTTCCCTTCCCCATTCCCCATCTGCAACTTTCCGTCCTTTCGGTTCTTCCACTGTTCGAGCACCCGTTTCTCACGCGCATACAATTGCATCCCCTTACGAATTTATCCCGCATGCTCCTGCCCCTACGTCTTCTGGTGGTCTTTCTTATGCATCTTCAGCTCACATTCGTCCTGCACAGCCTTTATCGAATCCCCCTTCACCTGCTCATCATTTTATACCTCCTCATTCCGCTGGTCTTCGTACGCCACCACGTTTCCCCACCCCCGTTGCACCTACCGCTGCACCTTTACCTCCCTCTCGTCTTCCCACTCCCGTTGCGCCAGTACCTATTGTACCCAATCCAATCAATCGTTTCCGTCTCTCACCTTTGCATTCCGCTCCTTCCACTCCGACCTTTCCTGCTCCGCCATATTTTCAACGTCCACCTGCCTCTCCAGCAGCCTCGATTCGTTCTTTGCCTTCTTCGCGTCCCCCGTCTACTGCTACACCACCTCTTTATATACGACCCTTGCTTCCTCGTCCGATGTCTGCGCCAGCTTTGCCTCCTTCACCATTTCTTCTCCATCACGCACCCGTTCCTTTTCCCAATACTTCTGCTGCTCAGGCTCCCGGACCTTTACCTACTCGACATATTTCTTCTACTTACATTAAACCCGAACTACCTAATCTTTCTTCAATTCCCACCCTGAACTCGGCGAACGAATGGTCGAAGTGGCACTCCGCAGTTCTCCAAATCATCGAGGCTACTGGTCTTTTCGACCACATTGCTGGTGTACCCCCTCCTGGTGTATTCATCGATCCCCACCCCTCCCGTCATCGACTTCGCGAATTATACTACCGAGGAACTGGATGCCTACAAAGCCTGGTGGGCGATGGACGACATCGTTTCTTATGTCCTCATCAACAAACTTGGCACCATCCCCTACTCGCTCATTCCTCCCAAGCGCGATGCTTGGAATAATCCCCAACGTACCGCTCGCGACGTCCTCAATATCCTTCATACGAAATACGGTGTCTACAACGCTGGCTCAGCTGCCCTCATCCCGGACGCTGTCTTATCCAAATCCACCATTGGTGGAAACGTTTCGTCGTATGTGGACATGTGGAGGAAAGCAGTTATCGAAGTCGAAGGTTCTCACTGGGACTTTACGCCTTACGAGAAGGTTCAGAAATTTGCCGATGGTCTACCTCGGACTTTCGAGTATGCCGCTCTTCGTGCGCAAATCGAAGCCGGTTTCGCCAGTCACCCCCCTCATGGTACTGTTTCTTTTCATGATGCTGCCCAAGCCGCATTTGACATCGAAATATCCATTTGTCGACTCAACGCCTCGCAGGGAACCCCTTCCCGTCGCCCTTCTAACCACACCAACTCTTCGACCACCCCTGCAGCTTCTTTGACTACTGCGACTACTCCTACAGCACCCGCCTCTGGTGATCCTCCTGTCACTTCGTCTCCCGCTACTCGACCTCGCTGTTCGAACTGTGGTGCCCTCGGCCATACGGCTGGACATTGTTGGGAACCTGGAGGTGGAGATGTAGGAGGTCGTGATCGTTATCTGGCTGCCAACCCCCCTCGACCCCGTGCTCACATTGCTACTACTCCCGATACTGCCTTACCTCCCATCGTAGAAAATGTCGAGCCCGTCGAAATTGAATCGGCCCCTGCGCCAACTTCTTCGTATCCTGCGTCCGATTCTTGTTCCCCTCCAGAAACCTCTTTCTATCTCGAATTTGCCAATGCGACAAGCCCCGTAGTCCTCGCCTCTCTCTCTGATCGTTTCAACGCGATCCTGGACTCCGGGTGTACCGTTCACATCATTCGTGACAAGGAATTCTTCTGGAGCTACGACACTGGAGGTGCTACTCCAGTCGGTACCGCTAATTGTGGAACTCTGCATGCGCTTGCTAAGGGTGAAGTTCGCTTTCGTGTCCTACTCGATGGTACGGAACACGTTTTTTGCATGCAAGACTGTTTGCATGCCCCCGACGTTCCCATCAACCTCCTCTCCGTTGGTTCGTTGACCGAGAAGGATATGACACTTGTCTTCGAGAAACATGTCACGTCCATTCATTTCCCCGAATCTCTTCCCCACCTTGCCGATCGTACCTTCAAGGCGACTGTCATCAGGTGCCTATCGTTCATGAACCTTGATTTCATTCTCCCCCCCATTGATGATCCCGTTTCTTCGACGCCTGATCTCATATCGTTCCCTGCGATCCCACTCGCTGATTCGGATCTTCACTTTCCTCGAGTGAACTTGTCTCCGGAGCTTTGGCACAGGCGCTTTGGACATCTAGGACTGGATGCCACATGGGCTGTTCTCACCAAGTCTTACGTTTCGGGTGTATCGTACAGCGGCCCTTTCCTGGATACTCACTGCATTCCCTGCCTTATTGGAAAGCATCCCCAGCGCCCTTTCGATCATTTTGCCCGTCGCGCATCAGCCGTCTGTGAACTACTGCACATGGACACCTGTGGACCGTTCCCTGTTCAAACCCCCCATGGGAAAACCTTTTTCCACACGATACTCGACGACTATTCGAACATGGGAAGTACTTCCCTCCTAGCTCATAAGGACGACACTGTTGATCACTATAAATCCACGGAAGCGTCCTGGGAGCTAAAGTCTGGGAACAGAGTCCTTTCGGTACGCTCAGACGGTGCTGGGGAGTTTACTGGGGGGGAATTGAAGGCGCATTTTGCAACCCGGGGTATCGATCATCAAGTCACTGCTCCGTATGCACACTCGCAAAACGGCAAGGCTGAACGGTACATCCGTACCCTCGAGGAGACTGCCCAAACACTACTTGCCGAATCCGGACTTCCTCCTTCCTTTTTCGGCGATGCTGTCCTCACCGCTCAGTACCTTCGAAACCGCCTCCCTACCTCCACTCTCCCGACGGATACTACTCCTTTCGAGGTCATGGAAAAATCGAAACCTGACCTCTCTCACCTCCGGGTATGGGGTTGTCAATGTTTTGTACTTATTCCTGCAGAACTTCGCACCAAGGGCGGTCCCAAATGTTTCGAAGCGATCTTCGTAGGATATGAAGACAACAGGATAGGTTGGCGAGTTCGTGATCTCTCGGGCAAATACCATTTCTCACGAGATGTCATTTTCAACGAAAACGTGCGAGGCTCGCTCCAGCATCGCGCCCTCTCTCCTCCTTCCCCCTCTCTGTCTCCTGTACCTGAGGAGTCGTCTTCTACCCTCAACTCCGAGGATCCGTCTGAACTGCCTCCTCCCCCTGCCCCTCGTCGTTCTACTCGCACCGTCAAACCTACGGAAGGCGGTCTTGATCATGCCACCACGATTCGTGAACGTGACGAACGTCTCGCGCGCCTTCGTGCTGCTCGGAGTACCCGATCTCAGGATGTCCATCCTCAACAAACTCTCCCCGCTATCAACGATCTCATTTCCCTACTGTCCACCTCGTCCTTTTCATCTCCCGAGGATGACCTTATCGCCCATGAAGCCGAAGCCATTCATCAATACCAGACTTTGGCCGCGCATCCCGATCCATTACTCCGTCGTACTGCTCCGCGTACTTTCGATCTAGACCAACCTCCTGCCAACTATAATGAGGTTCTAGCTCGTCCCGACGCGGATATCTGGAAAGCCGCGATGCAACGGGAATACGACAGTTTGATCGAACTTGGAGTGTTCAAGCCGACCATTTTGCCTCCTGGGCGCAAAGCAATCGGTCTGCGTTGGGTTTATGATTTCAAGTATAACCCCGATGGTTCCATCATCCGTGGAAAAGAGAAAGCCCGCATCGTTGCTCAAGGTTTCGCTCAACGGCCTGAAGATTATGGCACGACCTATGCTCCTGTCGCCAAACTCACAAGCATCCGCATCATTCTCGCCTTCGCTGCTCTGCATAACCTTGAACTTCGTACATGCGATGCCAAAACTGCTTTCCTGAACGCTCTGCTTGGTCACGTCGTCTATGTGAAGCAAATCCCTGGATTTCCCCATATCGATCCAACCCTCGTTCTTCTTTGCCTCCGTGCCCTATACGGCCTCAAGCAGTCTTTTCACGAATGGTACTCCCTTCTCCGTCGTGTCCTTGAAGATATAGGTCTTATCCGATGCGAAGTCGACCATGCAGTGTTCTATGCTCGTTTCTCCACTCCCCCTCACCCCTCTATCCCGATGCCCGCTGATGGCTCCGACCTTCTCATCATCATGCCCATCCATGTTGACGACGGTCTCGTAGCCACCAACTCCGAGCCTCTTTACCACTGGCTCATCGCCGAAATGAACAAACACTTCAAAGTCGTTGATCTGGGTGCTGCTTCCCTCTACCTCGGTATCCGTATTACCCGCGACCGCCCTAATCGTAAAATTTGGCTTTCCCAACGCCCCTTCGTCATCGATCTGCTCACTCAATACAATCTTCTGAATGCCCATTCGATTTCCCTCCCCCTACGTCACAAACTTTCCTCCCTTCCGGATGCTCCTCCGAATAGCCTTCCCGATATCCCCGATTCCGAGGTTACAGTCCACTATCAACGTCTAGTTGGCTCTATTCTCTATCTCGCCCTCTGCACTCATCCTGACATCGCATACACCGCCATGGCACTCGGTCAACATAATGCTCACCCCACTCGTGCTCATCTTTTGGCCGCCAAATCGGTTCTTCGATATCTGGCTGGTATTGCTGACTACGCTTTGGAGTATAACTTTGCTTCGACACCCGTTGGACCTCCCCTCAGCCTCTTCCTTCCTTCCGACTGCGGCTTAATGGATGTCGACTGGGCTGGTGATGAGGAAACTCGCCGTAGCGTTTCCGGATACGCTTTCTTCCTTTTTTCCAGCCTGGTGTCCTGGAGTGCCGTTCGTCAGCGTACAACTGCTCTGTCCTCTACCGAAGCAGAATACATGGCTATCTCACATGCCATGAAGGAAGCCTTGTGGATCCGGCAATTTATGCGTTCTCTCTCCCTGCCTTTCCCTCATCCCTTCCCTCTTCTCTGCGACAATCAGAGCGCCATAGAAATCGCCAATTCTGACAGCACCTCGTCTCGGTCAAAACATATCGATATCCGGTACCACTTTATCCGTGAACATTTCCGATCGGGCTCCTTTGCTACTTCTTGGATTCCGACGACGGACATGACCGCGGACATCCTTACGAAGCTTCTCCCTCTACCTCTCCATCTCAAGCACTGCCGTGCTCTCGGTCTGGTTCCACTTCCTTCTCTTTGACATTTTTAATTTTAACTTTTTCTATCTTCTTACTTTTCTTCTTCACTCCGCGATGATGGGGTTGCGTTGGACTTACTTATGTCATACTATTATCTCATCGCTTACGTTTCTTTCGCACGTGACCTTCAGATATCCCCAGCCCATTCTGGCCTGTCGTCCTCAGTTGTCTTTTCCTTTCTGCCACGACACTGAGGACGTACGTATCTCTTTTTATCACTACTCATATGTTCCCTGTACTCATAGACACGACAGTCGTTACCTGTGATCGTGTCTAGGTATTAATCTAGTTGTCTTTTCCTTTCTGCCACGACACTGAGGACTCGTTATCTGTGATCGTGTCTAGTTTTGCACTAGGGCCATCACCCACCCGACGAGCTTTCTGTTGATGAACTCCTTGTACGACTTCAGGTTGACATTGACATGTTCCAAACCATCAAAAACACATGCTATCTAAATCCCCGCACCTCTGTTCCTAAATCTGGCACCCTCCATCTTGCTTGGGAGTATGCGAAAAATCCAGCACATCATGATATGTTCATCCAGATGCTTCGAGTGTCTCCTCATGTGTTTGAGGTTATCCTCGAGCTGATAAAGGACTCTCCTGTCTTCACCAACAATTCGAATGTTCCCCAAACCCCTGTTGACTACCAGCTTGCTGTTGCACTCTAAGTCGAGGGTTTCGGACCTTGCTTCGCAGGAGTCTGAGGAAATCCAGGCGGATCATTCTCCTTGTCCGCAGCAGCTTGCATGGGCAACAAAGCTACGGGAGGTGGCGGTGGAAGGGTAGGAGGGATGTTTTGCAGGATAGGATCGATATTTGGGTCAAGACCAGTGCTGTGATCATCTGGAGGCGGTAGTGAATAGTTTTCCGTCCAGCAGGCCCTACTCCAGTAGTCACAGCGATAGGTGTTACATTTGGACGAGTTGAGAGGAAGCGGTGCAAGGTGGGAAAAAAGGCAAACTCGGCCTTTATTTCATCTAAAGAACGAAGTAAACAGATGAACAGGGGAAGAGACAGGATACCACGCACCCCAGATGTTCGTCGCCTCTGCAGTGGTCGTCGCATCAGGCCCATCAGTAGAAATGTAGCAGGTGGAGTACTCGTCAGGAGCCTCCTGAGTGTTGTCGTCCTGAATCCCATCACCCGTCTGATAAAGGCGTCTCGCATGAAAGGCATAGGTCTTTCGCAGACTGCATAGCAGATAAATAGTGTTTAGCTTTACACAAAGAGAATAATGAAGGTCACACACCTTTCCCATTTGCCCTTGACCCGTGATGCTTCTGACCCCGCGTCCGCTTCAAACATGTCCGGCAAAACCTTCTCGGCAACACGTTTGTAGGCCTGGATCTTATGATCCCCACTTGTGTTCTGTGATAGAAAGGATTAAGATATGATGATATTGATGAAGTCAAATAATACTCACCTCGTTCTTCAGCTTGCCCACAATGACCTTTTGGTTTTCAGTCTTCTCCACTTCGGAAATGAGTGCCCAGGTCAAAGAATGTCCCTGAGCACTCCAGGCAACAGCAGCGAAGTTTTCCTTGGTGGCAGCAGCTTTCTTACGCGGTCGCATATCGGTATAAATTAGAAAAGAGTGTGTTGATTGGTACAGGGCACAGAGAGCATATGGTTTGAGAGGTAAGTATTGTGACGCGCGCGTCGGTGGCGAGACTGTCACTGATTGTCACACTGTTACTTGTTGTGACTTCCGTTCAGCGCAGCCACCTTCAGCGACCTTAAGCGCCAACTTTGAGCTCCCCTAATGTCTAGGCAGCGAAAGGGTAAGGCATTGCGGCCGAAAATGATAAAGAAGACGTGCTTTCGTTAACAGTGACTGATGCTGTAGATTTCGTAATAGAGCTTCGTACTTGTCATGCATTAATGGGGTAGTGGTAACCTGGGTCGTTGCCATTTGTAACGCCGAGTTTCGACCCGCCGGGGGTTCGATTCCCTCTTAATGCATTGAATTGGCCTACTGGGGGATAGTTTTAATTGCTCGTGCCTTTTTTCAAGCCACTTTTGAAGCTTGGTTTGAGCGCTCCGATCATTATATATTCACTGCTCCCTCAGCTATATCTACAGGTCTCCGAATCAAGACAATGTGGGCCCAGAATCAAGTGGTAAGCAGGCGACTTTGGATTTACCTTGACTTTACTCCTTACTTTCGATTTACCTCATAGAAAGCCGAAATTGAACCAGCCTTGAAGCAACTGCGGTTGAGCAGGCTCATATCCTGGATGTACGACTCCTCAAAGCTAAAAATAGTGGCACTTGCAAGTTTGAATGACACGTCCTTAACGGTCTCGAATGCCATGTATCGGCGGTCCACGACTGCCATTCGAAGTGCTGAAGTATGGGTCTTGCTATCAGCTATCCCAGTCGACATTGATTGATTCCTCAGTAACATTCATAACATTAAGGGGAGGATACATTTCCCCAGCCGTTTTCCGTGGTGGCGCATGCTGGATTGTGAAAGAAAGCACTGAATAAAGTTCACCATTTCAATTGCGTGCCGCCGGTCATCACCGTGACGGAACACTGAAAAAATTATTCAAGTTCATTGAGGCCCATTCGATCCTATTTGGGAGAGAGAAATTGAACCCGCCTGGATAGTGATTTTGCCAAAATGGAGCATTGGGGTAACGACCTTTGACGAGGCCGCACTATATAAAACTATAACATTTATCTCAAACAATACACCCCAATAATTCCAACAATCAAAAGTACAAGAGACCGGAAGACCAGAAGAAAGAAAATGATGAGAGCTAGAAGCGAGATGAACCAAAAACGATAAGACCCGTGAAAGAGAATGCCCAACAATGCTGAGGATCCTTCGAGAAGTCACAAGGCTTAGAGCCCCAGTGCAATGGGGTTGCAGCCAATGGCGATCACTCCATTCTGTGTGGATATAGGTCATCCATAAGCGAAAGCAAAACAAATGGCAGGAAATAAAATAAATTAAGGGCACATACAAAAGAGTTGTCCTGGCAGCAGACAGGCTGCGCGGTGCACATGCCTCCGGTGCCAATCCTGAGGATATCAATGGGAGAGCAGGTGATGCCGACGAGGGCGTCAACGGGGGAAACAACCAGGCCAAGGGAGTTAAGGAGGGCGAAGACGAGGCTCAAGGGTCCGGAGTTCGCCTGGTGGTGATGAGGATAGAATTTTAGCAAAGAAAAATGCAGAGGAGGCGAGACGCAACCGCCTTGACGCTGTCGCAGCACTGGAGATTGGCAGTGTTGCAGGAGCTCGCTGGGGCAGGAGTGGCGGTCGGGGCAGGAGGCAACGTCTAGACAGTGAGATGGTAAGGCAAGGCATCGTTCACTGAAAGGCATTCGTGACGACATGCCTTCGTAACGGTGACTGTGGTGGCAGAAACACAACCGCGAAGGCGACGAAGAAGAGGACAATGGCGGATGAGATGCGAGAGAACATTGTTGTTTAGAAGATCGTACAGCTGGAGGATGTTCGAATGGAGACACAGAGAAGAACTAGGACATTTTTATAGGTGAACAGTGGTCTGTGCGCACATCCTGGGGTATGGTGGGCTCGTGTCACGACCGCCCCTAACGACCACCCCTAAAACTCACATCCACTACGTTTTCCCATGTACGACCACTGTATATATATGGCACCACTTCTCTGTTGGACTCTTTACCTCGATATTACCATTTGTTACGACTAGTTCCCGTTTCTTATTCTCTCTTACTCTCTCAGTTTACTCAGCTCCGCAATTGTATCACTTGTGCTCATTCGTTCGAATAAGCTCCGATGAACATCCTCGTCAACGCTCACGACCTCCGATTACCCTATCGGAGCCCGTCTTCCTTGACGACGTCAGGCCTGTCCGCTTCGGTGGTCTCGGAATAACTCCGCAACCAGCGTGCTACGCAAGGTCCTAACATAATATCGAGGTCTCCCCACCCACCGGACATGTCCTCGACGATAGTGGAGCCCAACACCACAGTCCGCTATCAAAACTTCGAAGGTCCCTCTTTCACACAAAGAAGACCTTCACCACCACCTTTCGAAACCTCCCCTGCCTCAACAGGACACATGATGCAAGGGACCTTCAGAACCAACAGGCCCAGGCTGGAACACAACATTTTCCAACCAGGCTAACACGAGGGGGACTTTTCCTCAGCCAGTCAGGACCCTCGATGACCCCTACCCCGGACCCCCTCAAACGTATTCAACCCGTCCTACCAACTCGCCACCCCCAATTATCCCCCCTTACCACCATCCGCAACGGCCTCCGGACCTCCGCCTTCAAGTAACCAGACTCCCGGGTCATACTACGAAAGGTTGAGGCACCCGGAGATGTTCCAGAGGAGGGATAGGGCTCGGGAGGAGGGACAGGGACATTTCGCTCGTCAACAAAACCCCTTTCTACACGGTTCAGACCACGAAAGAATACTCTACGAGCTCCGCATGACGCGGGAAGAGTTTTCACGACAAGCGCACGAGCTCCTAGTCGAAACCATGGGGATGGATCATCAACCCTGAACACCGGAACAATGGGCCAACCTCGTGTTGTCGACCATACAACTGCACGAAGCCCATCGATTACCCCCACAACTGACGGTGTTGCTACAGATGGGGGGAAACGAAAGAAGGTTACGCGCCCTGGCTGGAGAAATCCAGACGTCCAACGAGGGAAGAAGATTCTCCGACCCCCAAAGCGCGGGACGTTCCTTCCACATGCCAATTCAGGAGCCCGTTCCCTCCAGAATCGAAACTAGATTCGAAGAACCTCCACGAGCGACAAGCACGGTCAATACGCAGACAGCTTCGGCTCTACTCAGGAGGATGAACCAAGGGAACGCACCCCCCAGCCAAGAAGGGTTCGAACCCACCGTCACACCAGGGACAGACGCTCGAAGAGCTCCGACGTTCGGGTTCTGGGGAGCCCACAACTTACAAAGAATCCCCGAAGAGAACCCCCCTGTCGAAGGACCGTTTTCCAGGCCAAATTCGGGTTTTCAGGGCCCACAGAGGACCTTCGCAAACCAAGAAGGAGTACCTCCGAGGGAACCTGAGAACATTCCCCTACCTCCGTCAGAACGGGGAATCCCAACGCCACTGTTGTACGCCCACAGCTACGAACTACGCGAAGAAAACTCGGAAAGAAGAGAGGGAGCACCCCTAGGGCACGAGAAGACTGGCGCCAAACACCACCTCATCTGGCAAATCAGAACAGGAGGTCACTGCAAGGCCCACAGGTAGGGGCATTACAATGTAGCGTGTCCCACGGTCCAGCGGGCCCATACATTGTAGTGTACTTGACGGCACCAGCGGGCCCGCTGGAGCGCCAGCGGGGCCCCTACATGTAGCCGTCTGGCACGGTGCCAGCGGGACCTCTACATGTAGCGTCTGGCACAGTACCAGCGGGCCCGCTGGTGCTGCAGCGGGCCTATATGGTGCTGCGGGGGCAGCAGGTGGGGGCTAGTGGGGCACTACCCACATCCGCGGACGTCCGCGGGTCGTTGTCTGTGGAGCACACCCAGTATTGCAGGGGGCTGATATGGTGCTGTAGGGGGGCAGCAGGGTGGGGGGGCTTGCGGAGCACTGCCCATGTCCGCGGACGTCCGCGGGTCGTTGTCTGGGGCACACCCAGGATTGCAGGGGGCCAATACGGTGCTGTGGGGGGGCAGCAGGGTGAGGGGCTTACGGGGCACTGCCCATGTCCGCGGACGTCCGGGGGTCGTTGCCTGTGGAGCACACCCAGCAATGCTGCAGGCCTATATGGTGCAGTAGGGGGCCACAGAGCAGGTGCTGTTACACACCTCCGCGGACTTGCAGCGGAGTACACTACATATATCATGAGCACACTATGTATATCATGTCCAATGTACAAGCACGTCATCCACGTGCAGCCATCTGGCATAGTGTCAACAAGCCCGCTGGGGCTGCCGTGGGCCTATATAGTACTGTAGGAGGCCATGGAGCAGGTGCTGTTACACACCTCCGCAGACTTGCAGCGGAGCACACTACATATGTCATGCTTGCAGCGGAGCACACTATATAGCATGTCCAACATACGAGGCATAATGCCGGTAGGCATAATGCCGGTGACCCGCTCTGCACTGTGCGATGTAGGCTCCAGTTCAAATACCGACATCACATTACAGAGCAGGTATATGACATTTGGCATGTCCGCGGACTTCAGTCACTTCCGCAGTGTGGCGTAACCAGTATGCAAGACCTGCAGGTTTCCATGCCCTGTAATAGAAGTGAATTGTATTGATGTAATCTTCAGCCTTGGTTCCACTGACACTTCATCACTCCGACAGCACAGCAGCAGTGTGGCAATGCATTTCAAAGTATATTTATTGTTACGCCACGGTCAATCAAAAAATGTATATGTGCTTGGATACACAAGCTTTGAATTTAGTCTAACTGGTCCAAGCCTAGGTCTAATATGTGGGCTGGATTCCAAAGAGAGTGCATAAGTGTACCACTTTGGTACACTTTACAGACAAGTGGACATGTCCAATATCCAAAAGATTGCTTATTCTGCAGTACTTATGTTCACTGCAGCATCATGCTATTGTAGCTTTCTTATATCATCTCTACCGTATACTAGCATTATTTACACTATGTAAGCTATTCTTACAAATTCACAGAGAGAATGTATTGAGAGTAGCCCTGTGTCCTCTTATAGCTGTCAATCAGCAGTCTTTGTTGTTTGTGCTTCAGAGTGCATGATACAGCACCATCTTTCATATTGAGCTTTACACTTACTTTGCTACTGCGATATAATGTACTCTTTATGCACAGCATTGTCAATATCGAGCTAGAAACAGCCGTTGCGGCCCTTCAGCTGTTGCAGCCCTCCTGCTATTGAAATACTAAGGAACACAAAGGTCATACTCATTACAAAACACTCCCTTGATACTTGATACAGGCTTTGTTAACTCCACACCACAGTTATAGTGGAGCTACAGGTTTAAGTGTAGCCTCCACTGTAGGCCCATGATTGAATGGAAGTAAACCATAACATCCAGACAGGATTTGATGGTGATACTGTATACTGTTGAGTTTGTTTACCAGTAGAAATGTAGGACATGCTACATGTAGTGTGCTCCATTGCTACTCCGTGGAGGTATATAACACCTCTGCTCTATGGCCCCCTAGCACTGTATAGGCCCACTGCAGCACCAGGTGTGCTGAGCAGACGACCACCATGGAGGTCTGCAGATGTACTTTAGACATGCTACATGTAGTGTGCTCCACTGCAACTCCGCGGAGGTGGCAAAACAGCCCTGCTCCTTGTTTTTAACCATACTCAAATCGTATTTTCCTGGCAAGGCTGGTGCCCGAACTGCCCAATAGGACCATGATCAAAGACACCCGGTTCCATCTTTCAAGGAGTATTATTCCTTCTTCCTTGATTTTGTGCTCTACTGCAACTCCGCGGAGGTGGCAAAACAGCCCTGGTCCTTGTCTTTAACCGTACTCAAATTGTATTTTCCTGGCAAGCCTGGTGTTCGAACTGCCCAATAGGACCATGATCAAAGACACCTGGTTCCATCTTTCAAGGAGTATTATTCCTTCGTTCTTGATTTTGTGCTCCACTGCTACTGCTACTCCGTGTGCTCCGCTGCAAGTCTGCGGAGGTGTGTAACAGCCCCTGCTCCGCGGCCCCCTACTGCACCATATAGGCCTGCTGTGGTGCTGGGTGTGCCCCACAGGCAATAATTCGCGGAGGTCCGCGGACGTGGGTAATGCTCTGCAAGCTCAATGTCATGCAGACATACTATATGTAGTGTGCTCTGCTGCAAGTCCGCGGAGGTGTGCTGCTTTGTGGCCCACTGCACCATATAGGCCTGCTGCAGTGCTGGGTGTGCCCCACAGGCAACGACCCGCGAAGGTCCGCGGACGTGGGTAATGCCCTGCAAGCTCAATGTCATGCAGACATACTATCTGTAGTGTGCTCCGCTGCAAGTCCGCGGAGGTGTGCTGCTTTGTGGCCCACTGCACCATATAGGCCTGCTGCAGTGCTGCGTGTGCTCCACAGGCAACGACCCGCGGACGTGGGTAATGCCCTGCAAGCTCAATGTAATGCAGACATACTATATGTAATGTGCTCCGCTGCAAGTCCGCGGAGGTGTGTAACAGCACCTGCTCTGTGGCCCCCTATTGCATCATATAGGCCTGCAGCATTGCTGGGTGTGCTCCACAGGCAACGACCCCCGGACGTCCGCGGACATGGGCAGTGCCCCGTAAGCCCCTCACCCTGCTGCCCCCCCACAGCACCGTATCGGCCCCCTGCAATCCTGGGTGTGCCCCAGACAACGACCCGCGGACGTCCGCGGACATGGGCAGTGCTCCGCAAGCCCCCCCACCCTGCTGCCCCCCTACAGCACCATATCAGCCCCCTGCAATACTGGGTGTGCTCCACAGACAACGACCCGCGGACGTCCGCGGATGTGGGTAGTGCCCCACTAGCCCCCACCTGCTGCCCCTGCAGCACCATATAGGCTCGCTGCAGCACCAGCGGGCCTGCTGGTACTGTGCCAGACGCTACATGTAGAGGTCCCGCTGGCACCGTGCCAGACGGCTACATGTAGGGGCCCCGCTGGCGCTCCAGCGGGCCCGCTGGTGCCGTCAAGTACGCTACAATGTATGGGCCCGCTGGACCGTGGGACACGCTACATTGTAGTGCCTGTATGTGAGGCCCACGCCCAATCTCCCCAAGAGAACGACGTGGAATCGGAGCGGACCCCGGCCCCGGTCAAAACGTAAACATCCTCGACGGAAGGCAAGGGACCCAACAACAATTCCCTCAGTTTGAACAATACAGAACTGGCTACAACCCCGGACCAGCCCCACCCATACCCGGCGGACGACCGAACCCCCAGTACAACGGACCACCTCCACAGCCCCAACCACCTCCGGGATCTTCGGGACCACCTACCCCGAGAGGAACTCAATGGGGAAACGGCCCCGGAGGACCAGGAGGGGGAGGAGGAGGTTATTGGGGAAACGGCCCCGGAGGAACAGGAGGTCCTGGAGGAGGGGGAGGTCACGGAGGATACAGACCACCACAAGGACCAGGAGGCCCAGGAGGCCACGGAGGAGGAGGAGGAGGCCCACCCGGAAATCCGGGAGGAGGCCAATTCGCAAACCCTCAACGACCCCCACCTCCACCGCAACAGCTCTTAGGCCCAAACCAAAACCTGACCCCGGAACAGTACCGACACCTCCTAAACCTGGAATCGAAAATCGACATCAGGAAACCGGACCCCTTCACTGGAAAAGAACCGAGGAGATGGAAAACCTTCGTCACGGAATGCCTAGTACCGTTTCAAGCCAAGGCGATCACCTATGAACAGGATCACCTGAAGGTGTCATTCGCGAGCTCCTACTTAAAGGACGGAGCTATGGACTACTTTCGGCTGCAACTCACGTACAACCCCCAACACCCAATGTTCACGAATTGGGAAGGATTCGTACACGAATTAGGATCACGCTTCGGAATACCGAACTCGAGAGTGGAAGCCGAGAACAACATTTCGCGACTGAAAATGAAGGAATGGGAAAAGTTCACAGCATTCATCGTCAAGTTCGAACAAGAAGCGTACGAAACAGGCTGGAACTGGGTAGCACTACAGTTCACACTCCGGAAAGCGCTCCCCCAGCGAATCCTTAACGTCCTGGCCATCGCACCAAGCCCCGAAACCTACGAAGGTTACCGAGATCTGGTCACCCAAATCGACCGGAGGTACTGGGAACATCGCATAGAAAATCCAGAGTCCTACAAACCCCTCTGGGCGAATAATGCGAACACCTCCAACACCTCCGCACGACCTCCGATGGGACCTTCGGCCGGACCCGCAAGCCGCACGACGCCGCAAACGGCTCAAGGGAACAGGAACGCACGCTTGAACACCGAAAGTCATGATCAGGACCCGGACTCAGGTAAGGAAGGTAAGGCGCAAGGCCAAGAAATCACATGGGATGACGAAGAGGCCCTACAAGCCAACAACTTCGGGTTCAAGAAGTCAACACGCCCCTGGGTGAAGATCGACAAAGACGTAAAGCAACAACGAATTCGAGACAAGGCCTGCATCCTATGCGGTGATCTGGAACACTGGATGCGCGACTGCCCAACAGCAAACACCATGGGCAGAGCCACCTATCTCATCGGCGACGATATCTTCGAATTCCATCACAAGACAGAAGAGGGAAACGCGGGGGCGATTCAGGACTTGCCCGGGCTCTGAATCGCGAAGATCTAAAACCGGACCTTGACACTAAACTACGCGCAATGGCATTATCGACAACGGACACCCGCACAGTAACTCTCTCCTCCCATTCATCACTGGCATTTCTAATACACCTCACGCCAAACGGAGGAGGAGAAGACCCCGAAAACACGCTCATCGACAGCGGAGCTACCGACAACTTCATGGACTCCGTCATGGTGACATCACGTGGGCTCCACCTTGAGGAGCTCAACCCCCCAATAAACCTCTGCCTATTCGACGGAGAACCCTCCGCATCAGGCAAAATCACACACTATACCACCAACGATGTCAAATTCAGTGACGGCACCACTCAGAGGATAAGATTCCTCATAACGAAACTCCACGAGACAGCGACGATAGTGCTGGGACTATCATGGCTGAAGGAGGTCAATCCCCGCATAAATTGGAAAGACCTCTGCATCACGCTACGACGGGGGTCAAACGGCAAAATCGAAGGATCACTACCGGAACTCCGAAGGAAAAAGGAAATCGCTCCAACAACAACAAGCACAGGAGCTCAACGCTTACCCTCGCGGTCAGCTCGCTCCTTCACGATCAAAGTACAGTTAGAAGGATTCTCAACGCGACTACGGGCACTTATCGATAGTGGAGCGGCGGGAAATTTCATAGCACAATCCTCATGTATGAAACCGAAACCTCTCGCCAGCCCCATGACCCTAAAACTGTTCGACAGAAACCTCAGCGGAGGTGGAGCCATTTCACACCATAGTCCCGAAACAATCAAACTTGAGAATGGACTAGAGTATAAGGTCGACCTCCTCATAACACAGTTACACCCGGCCACACCACTAGTGCTCGGATTACCTTGGTTACGGGAAGCAAATCCGGACATCGACTGGCGGGAAATGTCCATGACCATGGAACAAGGGGCAGGACTAGCTGCAATATCGCTTTCCCAGAAGACGCAATGGAGAACCGTGACCCTTGAGGAGGAGGAAGACGTCGAAGCTCCGAAACCAGCCAACCCCCTTTCGGAAAAACAACCCCTCCTCAGGGACCTCCTGGACGACGACAACGATCAGAACGACACCTCCAGCGACAACATGAAGGAGGAAGACACCCGCCCAAACACCAACGAACCTCAGGAGGAAGTACCAACGCCAACAACCGAGTCGCCAGAGGAGGTAATGGGACGGAAACGTACCCGAAAACCACCTCTATCGAACTACTTCCCTCCAAACGTTCCGAGGTCCAAATTCAAACCCCACCCCAAACGGAAATCCGCAACGTCCCCAACGACAGAAACACGGGAAGAAGATGAAGCCAACCCGGAAACGGAGGTCGAAGACGAAACCGGAGAGGGAGAAGAGGATGTCGGAACACAAAACATCCGCCTGATCGGGAAGACCTAGGAATGACTTCAACACTCTCATCTGGGAGAACAGCGATCCCGGGAAGAGAAGGAGTCGGGGAGACGGATTGGGGCGCATCCAGAAACGCCACACGCGCCCAATCTTCGACGGACAATCGCGCCAACTCCTGATCGCGTACAACTTGGGCGACAGAGGCGGAGGACGTGGTACCTTGGTTGGGGGTCGACATTGAGGAGGATGAGAAGAAGATTGAAAAGAAAAAAGAAAAACAGCCAAAGTTTTTCTTCTATTCGGTCTCCGAGATCCTCAAAACACCCACAAGGACCCACAAGCGATCTAGACCACACGTGTCCCTCACGTGACCGCGCACACGCTAAAACGAAACACAAGACTTTATTCCCCTTGCACTCGAAGGCTTCCCCGCGTCTCAGTGGCTCGACGCTTGAGGAGGGGGTAATGTCACGACCGCCCCTAACGACCACCCCTAAAACTCACATTCACCACGTTTTCCCACGCACGACCACTGTATATATATGGCACCACTTCTCTGTTGGACTCTTTACCTCGATATTACCATTTGTTACGACTAGTTCCCGTTCCCGTTTCTTATTCTCTCTTACTCTCTCGGTTTACTCAGCTCCGCAATTGTATCACTTGTGCTCATTCGTTCGAATAAGCTCCGGTGAACATCCTCGTCAACGCTCACGACCTCCGATTACCCTATCGGAGCCCGTCTTCCTTGACGACGTCAGGCCTGTCCGCTTCGGTGGTCTCGGAATAACTCCGCAACCAGCGTGCTACGCAAGGTCCTAACAGCTCGCCGACAGCGTGCCAGATTGTAAAATGGAGACTCAGAGGGAACATACAGTATCCAGCCATATGACCCAGGGACAAAAACGACATGTGCTTGGACAATTCAATTGAAATGGAGGGCAGGACAAAGAAGCTCCCTGTCCCGTAAAAAGAGCGCGGGGACGAACTAGATGTGAATTCGAATTTCTGGGACGACTTACACTGAAAAGTACAAAAAAAGGCACTATCGATGTCAAGGTGTGTGTAAGGATGGGTGTAGACTTATAGAATCACACCGAACTAAACACGACCGCTGATTGGATTGTGTGTAGCTATAGGTATGAGTAAGTCTAAAGATTATATAATACAGAGGTGCTGGCTATATATGGCCAGCACCTTTAGAAATAAACAAATACAAACAATGATTGCTACCATATTCGGTAACGCCCGTTACAGTGTGTAAGGTAAGGTCAGAATGGAGAGGAGCCCTGATGCATTGATGACCGACTCTCAACTTACCTTAGTCTTTCTGGTTCGGAAAAGACTCCATCAATTGTGGTACCTGCGGGTAGACGTAAGTCGGACATACATGTCAAGTGAAAAGCAGCAGTCAGTCGAGAATCCATATCTGGAGATTCAAGCTATACAGGAGATCCAAACCTGTAATTACTGACCGACAAGCCGGGCCGTGAGAGCTAACCTGATTTCGGACATTTACGGTCCATTGACCTCTCAACAACATGTTCAGTGTTCCCTGCTCCCCACCGGAATTCAGGTATTATAGGTCGCCATCCGAATTTGTGAGAATTGCACTGTAGCGTCTCAAACATATCAACCCAGGCTCCAATAAATTTCCTTCAGGTCTGGCCTGGGTTTAGTCGCGACTTGATCTCGGGCATATTCCCATCTGGGATATATCGTCTGCTCGAAGCTGTTTGGGAGTGGCGCAACGGTTCCCGCTATGTCAAGGTCTTGGCCAGTTCTGAGACTCTTATAAGGACAATGTGGCTTTGCATGACGACATTACCTTCTAAGATAGGCCCCATGAACAAACGGGGGCATCACATGACCAAAGCATAACATTGAGTGACATTTGAAATAAAAGTGATATTCAAGAATATCTAAGCACTTATTGAGGAAAAGGGCTCGGACAAGTCCTAAAGAAAGGATACTAAAAAGGCGTGTCGGGGCCTGATTTTGGAGTTAGGGCTTGAGGAATGAGAAATAGACTTTTGATTGCATCAGACGCGTCCGAAAATGCCTGACGCATCACAAAACCACTCATTCTGCACAATGGGCCGTTGCAAAAAGCAACTCCTCAACCTTACACAATTTAAAAGGAAGCGGAGCATTTCAGATGAGGCTGGGAAGGAGAATGTATGCTCATTTTCTTTACTGCACAAAAGCTAATTAATGATGTACATAGGATCCGCTTGCAAAAATCACGAAACACGATGTTGCTCCTGTCAAAAAGCGTGATAAGGCCTAGGATATCACCACACCATTCGAGAAAAACAACTTACATGGTTATAATCACGTCTCAGAGCTGCCAGAAAAAGTACCGGGGGCACAGGGTCATACCCGACAGTATTTTTGCTGAACTTGGAAGAGCTTGTGTTGTTTAGACAAAGTGAGATGTAGATAAAAAAAATAACATTCAAATGAGACAGTAGGATGCCACATCCGCACGATGTTGGGCAGAGAGAGCGCGAACACGCGCAACTCATTAGTGCGCGTCGATCATTAAATTCCAAAGGGTCACACATGTCACAAGTCATGTGATGCCCCCG
The DNA here is from genome assembly GCA_013368375.1 of Tricholomella constricta. Lineage (NCBI taxonomy): Eukaryota > Fungi > Basidiomycota > Agaricomycetes > Agaricales > Lyophyllaceae > Tricholomella > Tricholomella constricta. The sequence continues at coordinate 88,703 of JAACJP010000007.1, read as the reverse complement.
TTTGTTCATGGGGCCTATCTTATCCAAAGGCATTGTGATCATTTGTTACTGGTGCAGCTTAAGGAATTGGTGAGGCGAGAATCACGCTCGCATTCACGATTATCTGTTATGCAAAAAGATATTTTCATTTCAGCCTATGAGCGAACTGATTGATATCAATCCTGCCGAAAGACTCACAATATCCAATCTTCCCAAATCCTCTACAACACCGGCAACCACTCTCCTCAATGGCTTTCTACGTCGATTACGAGCCTAAGAAATCATTCCTTCAAAATTGAATTGGATATTGTTAGGGCAACCCTTACAGTGGAATGCTATCACACTGGCAAAGGGAATCCGAAGTTATATTGAGGTACAGTAAACGAAGGTAAGTAAGGCTTACCTGGCAAAGGGGAATCCGAAGAGAATAGTGTAAAGGATTCCCAAATGCCAGGGGGCCGACTATATACGAGTGTAGGACATGAGGGCCGGTCCTCCAGAGTGTACTGTACATGTAATAATAACGAATGGTGTGCGGCGCGTGTATGGACACGTTCCCGACGCTGTCCGATCCTCGTGGCTCAGGGTACGGGCACGAGGCGGGACAGCCAATGTCGGGGTGTCAGGTTGTCGGGATCGGCGTTGGGTGTACGCAGGGAAGGAGGGGAAACGACAGGAAGTGAGTAAGTATGTACACCGACGCTTGGGTCGGAGCGTCGGGTCGGGATCGCGATTGGTCGGTTGGGGGCGAGCGCATGAGTCGGGGAGCGATCTGTGAGCGTCGGAGAGCGCGACAGGAGTTCCCCTGACAGATATCATCCCAGTGCAATGTAGAATTCTTATTGCAATCCTCGACAATAATCAGTTCATACTTCACTGAGGTAAAACCTTTCACAATGATCAATGCATGCTGACAATCACTTGTCGCTTTACAATAATGTTGCCAAACAAGGGTAACAGGACCAATGTCATATCAAAAGTTTCCCAATTTACTGATGCATCACCTCCACCTCACCCTCGTCTGAAACGTCTCCAACGACACTACAGGCCTTCCTCTTGTGTTTATCGAGGATCTCATGGCTCAATTGACCAAGACTCTCTCAAGAGCGGGCCAAATCGTTGATGGCCATGTTGTGGCCATCATCAGCAAGTGCTACTTAGAAAGTGAGTCTTTGGGTTCTTCTGTCTTTCGTACTGCTTGATCGTAATGTCTAGGGCCCAGTGACCCTCCCTCGAGGATTGGGAACATTTTTTTTCTGACAATGTTTGCAGCACTTGCCTTTGCTACAAGTATGCTGGTCTGCAATAATGGCTCCATCAGGAAAAATTGACTTGTCTTCATAGAGGTACGGAGCTTTGGTAACTCGTGAACTTCGTGGACCCAAGTCCCCTTTAGGTAATTGTCTGTAACTACCAGCCAAACTCCTGTAACACTCTGTAGCACTCCGTAGCTGTTTGTAACAGTGCAGCTACAGATGCTACAGGAGTTATATAGTGCTCATATTTCACAGAAAAGCATTTATATCAAATCAAATGTATTCACAAAATAATTAACTAGACATATGTCAACTGTCTACAGCACTAACCAGAGTGAAATGATGATCCCATAAGCATGGGCAAGTGGGTCAAAGACAGGTGAAAGGTGGAGAGGGGGAGGGGGAGGGGTGTTTGAGGTGGGAGGATGGGGGGGAGGATGTTTGGGGGGGGGGGGAGGATGTTGGAGGTGGAGAGGGAGAGGGAGGGATGTGAAAGGTGGAGGGAGAGGGAGGGATGTGAAAGGTAGAGAGGGAGGGATGTGAAAGGTAGAGAGGGGGAGGGGGGGTGTTTGGGGGGGGGAGGATGTTGGAAGTGGAGAGGGAGAGGGAGGAATGTTTGAGGTAGAGAGGGAGGGATGTTTGAGGTAGGAAGCTATCATTTCAAGAGCCTTAAGTCACCTGAAGAATAAATTGGGGCTTACCATGGCCATGATTTGACACCCAACAGTCCCGACACTTGCTCCCTTCCTTGAAAGCGGCGGCACGGCCTCTGTCCAATATTAACCAGCTGCATAAGAACTTCAGCTGACTAATAGATAAGAGATATAATTTGTGAAACTCACCTGGTTCCACCATGTGGCAGTGGGGACTCGAAGACGCGAAGACGCGTGCATGCACCGAAAAAGAGAAGGAAATTTTAAAAAAGGGGCAACAAAAAAGAGCTCAACAAAGGTGCTTGTGCCACAGGTGGGACCAACATTCATGGTCATCATAGACTGATCACAGAGCACCCACTGTCCACAGGAAGACAGGAGCAAAAGGCTTGAAAAAGGGAAAGGCGAGTGAGAGGGAGAATGCGATGGTGCGTCGGGCTGGATGCGGGTGGATGCGGAGTCAGGCGGAGCTTGAAAGCACTTGGAGAAACATTTTTCGTCAAAGGCCAATGCTGGATGTGAGAACATGCACAGATGTGAGGATGTATTAATGACCTTATGGTGCAGCGGTTGTTACACATGCCTCTGCCAACTGACTTCACAGCACAAAGCCTTAAATTTTGATCGAAGTGCAACTTCAGAGAAACACAAATAACAACAGCATTTGACTTCCATTGCGCGCGAAGTTTGCTCAAGAGAAAACTTTGAGGGTATTGGAAGCTTTTCAACAATTACTCTCGAATTAGCCAGGCATTTCTCATACATTTTTTCATACATTTTTTGTTGACTGTGCCGGGTCCGTAATTGAAAATATGCGCGCGCTTTCTGATTGCTCTTCGGATTGTCATAACTATATATCATTGAGAGCTATAATGGTTATCCTGAACACAGGCTTGATACAGGAGCAGACGAGACCATTGAAAATACAAGTAATGGCTTCTAAATACTGACATGTCACCATCGTGCTTGCCTCTGTACCTGACAATCTGCGCAATGAGCTTCTCCACCTCCACACAGGAACTAAAACCAAAGCATCGACAATTTTGCCTCAGTTTACAATGGTCGAAGGATGGGTCGATGCGCCTGAAGAAAGTATACTGAGAGTAAGGACCGTGAGGCTGTTGAGAAGGAGATTGTAGGAAGGCTCACCAATTTTCGTAGCAGTTGCATGCAGACAGATTTCCTGACTTGCATATCATCAGTGTCGAGGGTACTGGCGTGATGGAAGACGGCGTGAGCAAAGGCGGATCAAAGCAGAAGCGTAATTCAGACGTGATGATGAATAGCCTTGCTCGCAGGGTGAGTCGTTCGACCTCTCAACAGCTGTTGATGCCTGTACCAATTGTATCTGTAAGGGGATGTCCGGATGGGCAGAGGCGAGCAAAGAGCGCAAGCCGCCGCGAGCCTAGATAGTCCTAAATACGATCAAGTCAGCGATAAGAGCGCGAAGCATGATGAGGGCGACGAGTGAGTAAGCCTGAGAGTCGATCAATGTGTAAACCCGAAGATACTGTTATTGTTCAGGTTGGAGATATCCTATCTCCAACCCTAGGCTTATATACTACATCGCCGAGCCAGTGACTAAGGCGGTATGTAAGAGCGCTGACTACTGATGAGTAAACAACTGTCCAGCTGACTGATAGGGATCTAAGTAGTGGTGTCGGTGTGGGATAATAACTACGAAAGGGGCGTAAGAACAGTGGAGCGGTCAGCAAGCATGTCTAAGACGGGGGCCATGGGGGCCGATGACAGGAAGCAAGAGACTAAGCAACAGATAGGAGTGGGCGCACGGTGCATCCCCTTACATCACCCCCCCTCTAGTGTTCGTCTACCACGACGAACTCAGTTTCTTCATTTTTTGGGCCACGGCGTCCCCCGTCGGGCCGTTGGGCATGGAGCGATAGGGCTGGGGACGGGAGTGCCAGTTGTGATGTGATGAATGTCCATCGGCATTGCAGGGATACTGACTGACATAGGGGAGGGAGCTGTGGAGCGGGCGAGCGGAGAGGGCACGCGCGTAGGGTCGGGTCGGGTGTCCATTGCGGTCCGAGGCGTGGGCGCCGCGCTGGGAGGACGCAGGAGGGCATCGCGGGTAGGGGAGCTGGTGCCGGCGGGGGCGGCCGCGCTGCTATACGACGGCCTCAGCGTAAAGGTGATAGGAGCTGCCGGCTCCCATAGAATGTTCAAAAGGGCGGGGGGTAAAGGGTCCCTGTGAGCCGGGGCAGGAGGGAGAGGCTCCCGACGAGCAGGGGCCGGCGCTGCAGGGGCAACCGGCGCAGATTTTGCCTTCTTCTGCTTCTTAGGTACGCGCACGCGTTGGCAAGCAATGCGCTTCCCCAATACAATAAGAGCATCACCGATCTGCCGATCAGTGCCCTTGATAGAGACTAGGCGCTGCCGTTCCTCATCTGGCCCCATGGTGAAGGCCGAGACGCGAGCGCCAGAGAGGTCGTGGATTTGTTTAAGTCCCTTCCCTCGAGAGCCGACGATGTGTGGCATCAGGGAGTCTGGGAACTCCAAGCCGATCAGATATCGGTCAGCCTTCCCTTCCGTAGAGTGGAATTCCCCAGAGAGGTGGAAGGACGAGGGGTAGCCAGTATTGGCAGTAGAGCGGCCGCTCTTGCGAGGCAGAGGAGCGGGGGGAGGAGGTTTGTTAGACAATGGAGGGGCTTTGGGAAGCGCCGCCGTAGTAGCGACAGCGATAACGGTGCCCTCTTCAAGGGCCGATAGACGAGCCTCCATGGCCGAGAGTGCCAGTCGCGTCTGGCGTACAACGCGGGCCATGTCTTCCAGTTCTGCCATCGAGAACACGCCCGAGAGAGCAGGCTGAGAGGCAAGATGTTAGGGCCACCCTTACAGTGGAGCGCGATCACACTGGCAAAGGGGAATCCGAAGTTATATTGAGGTACAGTAAACGAAGGTAAGTAAGGCTTACCTGGCAAAGGGGAATCCGAAGAGAATAGTGTAAAGGATTCCCAAATGCCAGGGGGCCAACTATATACGAGTGTAGGACGTGAGGGCCGGTCCTCCAGAGTGTACTGTACATGTAATAATAACGAATGGCGTGCGGCGCGTGTATGGACACGTTCCCGACGCTGTCCGATCCTCGTGGCTCAGGGTACGGGCACGAGGTGGGACAGCCGACGTCGGGGTGTCAGGTCGTCGGGATCGGCGTCGGGTGCACGCAGGGAAGGTGGGGAAACGACAGGAAGTGAGTAAGTATGTACACCGACGCTTGGGTCGGAGCGTCGGGTCGGGATTGCGATCGGTCGGTCGGGGGCGAGCGCATGAGTCAGGGAACGATCTGTGAGCGTCGGAGAGCGCGACAGGAGTTCCCCTGACATCACCTTCCCCTTTGAATCGCAACGGCTCGGTGCGGGGTGACAGTGGCGAAGACGGCGGGGGATAGAGTGAAGATGCCACGGATGTGGCGCGCGGCGTCAGGATTGTCGCGGTGGAACTTGCGAACCAGGTCGGGTGCGGCGACGTTCTCCCGGGGCTCCCACGAAGCTTCTTCATAGCCGTAGCCTTTCCACAAGATTTTGTACTGAAGTTTCTTGCGGAAGATGCGACTGTCGAGAATTTTGTGGACTTCGTAGTGGGGCTCGTCATCGATGATGTCTGGCGGCGGCGGTGGATCGGACTGCCGACCTTCAATTGGGTCAGCAACAGCGGGGACGAGCTTCACGACGTGGAAGACTGGATGGATGCGCTTCATGGACTGAGGCAGCAGGAGGCGGTATGCGAGCGGGCCGACTCGCCTTTGCACGACAAAAGGGCCAAGGTAGCGATGCGACAACTTCTTCGACGGTCGGGTCATAGAAATGTCGGTCGCGTCCAAGTACACCTTGTCGCCAGGCTGGTAGCCGGGCGTTGGGGCGTGTCGCTGGTTGTAATACCGCTCCATGTCGTCTTTGGCCTTTGAAAGTGCCGCCTTGGCTTCCTCCTGTGCTTCCTTCATGCGCTCCACGAACTCGTCGGCCGACTCGTTCTTGGAGGTGCCCCGACGCGGCTCAAAGCCCATGTGCGGATGTTGACCAGTGTTGAGCAGGAAGGGGGTCTGCTGCGTCGCCGAATGTACATGGTTGTTGTAACTGAATTCGGCGTCGGGCAAGAGGTCCTCCCAGTCGTTCTGGTGCTCGTTGCAGAAGACCCGCAAGAACTGTTCCAGCTCCTGGTTGACACGCTCAGTCTGTCCGTCGGTCTGCGGGTGGTATGCCGTCGAAGCCGACAGTTTGATACCCAGGAGTCTGTACAGTTCGCGCGTGAACTCAGCGACAAACTGTGGACCTCGATCGGAGACGAATGCGTCAGGGAGACCATGCAGCTTCCAGACGTGGCGACGGTAGAGGTTGGCAGCTCCCAAAGCCGAACAGGTCGTATGTGATGCGATGAAGTGCGCGCGGTTCCCGACTGAATCCACGACGTTCATGATCGCGTCGTGGCTGTTGGACTCGGGGAGTTCGGTGATGAAGTCCACCGATACGACATTCCATCGGCCTTGGGGAATTGGGAGCGGCTGCAGCTGTCCGACGGGGAGTTGGCGGCAGGGTTTTGTGCGCAAGCACATCTCGCAGGTGCTGGTGTAGGAACCAATGAAGCGCGACATCTGGGGCCACCAATAGTTGCGCGACACCAGCTCTAACGTTTTCCAGCGACCTGGGTGGCCGGCGACCTTGGAGTCGTGATGCTGCTCCACAATGCGTCGGCGAAGGTCAGGAACGTTCGGGACATAGATCCGTCCCCGGAACGTGAGCAGACCGCCTTCCTCCCCCCACTCGCCGAAGCGTAGGGAGCGGCCGGCGACCTTGGAAGCCTTGACCAGTTGAGCCGCCTTAGCGACTGCATCTTCTTGTGCACCATCACGATTGCCCTTGCGAATCGCTTTTACCACATCATCCTCCTCTCCGACCAGTACAAGTCCCTCGGTTGCGCGAATCGCGAAGAACTCGGGCTTGAGGAGCACAATGTCGGCATTGTTGCCGCTTCCGTCGCCATGATCAGCGCGTCGTGATAGCGCGTCGGGTTTGCCCATGCTGCGTCCAGGACGGTGGTGGAGGGCAAAGTCGAAGTTGGCGAGGTAGAGCGACCATCGGGCTTGCCGCCGATTGAGTTTCTTCGCGGTGAGGAAGTACTCAAGGTTCTTGTGGTCCGTCCAGATCTCCACCTTGTGCTTTGCGCCCTCAACGAAGTGCCGCCACTCCTCCAGAGACCGAATGATCGCCAGCATCTCCTTGTCATGGATCTCGTAGTTCCGCTCGACTGTGTTCAAGCTCTTCGAGTAGAACGCAACCGGGTGCCACTTGCCATCGGACGGTGACTCTTGCGACAGGACCGCGCCCGCTGCGAAGTCGGACGAGTCGGCTTCGATGCGGTACGGTCGGTCATCATCGGGGAACATGAGGACTGGCCCCAACGTGATCGCAGACTTCAGAAGGGCAAAGGCCGACTGCTCCGACTCTCCCCATCGCCAGGCGACGTCCTTGCCAGTCAAGTCGAACAGGGGTCTGGCGTGGTGCGAGAAGTCCTGAATGAACCGTCGGTAGAAATTGGTGAAGCCTAGGAACGCTTGCACCTCTTTCTTGTTCTTCGGCGCCGGCCATTCTGATACTCCGCGACCTTGACCGGATCCATTTCCGCTTGCCCATGCGAGATGATCAACCCAAGATACTCAATCTTGGTCCGCTCAAACTCGCACTTCTCGGGCTTTAAGAACAGCTTATGTTCGCGGATTCGGTCCAATACCGGTCGCGCGACCCGACGGTGTTCCTCTAACGTCTTGGTGTAAATTAAGATGTCGTCGAGGTACACGCAAACAACACCCTCCGCGATCAGATCGTTCGAAACGCTGCCTTCCATTCATCACCTTCCTTGATCCGAACGTTGTTGTACCCCCATCGGACGTCCAGCTTGGTGAAGTACCGTGCGCCACGAAGGTTGTTCATGTTAGGGCGACCTCAGCGCAGAGCTTAGTCGTGCTGGCAGAGGGGAATCCAATGTTATATTATGTACGGTAGAGAGAGCGTAAGTAGACCTACCTGGCAGAGGGGAATCCAATGAGAATAGAGTAAAGGATTCCCCCATGTCAGGAGGATGACTATATACGAGTAAGATACGTGAGGGCCGGCTCTCTGGGGTGTATGGTACGTAAATGATAACGGATGGGCAGCGGCGCGTGTATGTACACGTTCCCGACGCTGTCCAATCCTCGTGGCTCAGGGTGCGGGCACGAGGTCGGGCGACCGACGTCGGGATGTCGGACGTCGGGATCGGGCGCGCGCTGGAAGGGGAGGTAGCGACAGGGATGTATAAGTATGTACACCGACGCTTGGGTCGGAGCGTCGGGGTCGGGGGCGCGATCGGTCGGGAGCGATCGCACGTGTCAGGGGACAGTCGGTGAGCGTCGGAGGGCATGAACGGGCGTTCCCCTAACATCACCCCCCCTTTTGAATCGCAACGACTCGGTGCGGGGCCGCGGTGGCGAAGACGGCCGGGGATAACGTGAATATGCCACGAATGTGGCGGGCAGCGTCAGGGTTGTCACGGTGGAACTTTCGTACCAGATCGGGGGCGGCAACATTTTCGCGAGGTTCCCAAGAAGCTTCTTCGTAACCATAGCCCTTCCACAGGACCTTGTACTGTAGTTTTTTGCGGAAGGTTCGGCTATCGAGGATCTTTTCAACTTTGTAATGGGGTTCGTCGTCAATTATGTCGGGGGGTGGAGGGGGATCGGATCGACGACCTTCGATCGGATCAGCAACGGCGGGGATGAGCTTCACGACGTGGAAGACTGGGTGGATGCGCTTCATGGACTGAGGCAGCAGGAGGCGGTATGCAAGCGGGCCGACTCGCCTTTGCATGACGAAAGGGCCAAGGTAGCGATGCGACAACTTCTTAGACGGTCGGGTCATAGAAATGTCGGTCGCGTCCAAGTATACCTTGTCGCCAGGCTGGTAGTCGGGCGTTGGGGCGTGCCGCTGGTTGTAATACCGCTCCATGTCGTCTTTGGCCTTTGAAAGCGCTGCCTTGGCTTCCTCCTGTGCTTCCTTCATGCGCTCCACGAATTCGTCTGCTGACTCGTTCTTGGAAGCGCCCCGACGCGGCTCAAAGCCCATGCGCGGATGCCGACCAGTGTCAAGCAGGAAGGGGGTCTGCTGCGTCGCTGAATGTACATGGTTGTTGTAACTGAATTCGGCGTCGGGCAGGAGGTCCTCCCAATCGTTCTGGCGCTCATTGCAGAAGACTCGCAAGAACTGTTCCAGTTCCTGGTTGACACGCTCTGTCTGTCCGTCGGTCTGTGGGTGGTACGCCGTCGAGGCCGACAGCTTGATACCCAGGAGTCTGTACAGTTCGCGCGTGAACTCGGCGACGAACTGTGGACCTCGATCGGAGACGAATGCGTCGGGGAGACCGTGCAGCTTCCAGACATGGCGACGGTAGAGGTTCGCAGCTCCCAGGGCCGAACAAGTCGTGTGCGACGCGATGAAGTGCGCGCGCTTTCCGACCGAATCCACGACATTCATGATCGCGTCGTGGCCGTTGGACTCTGGAAGTTCGGTGATGAAGTCGACCGATACGACATCCCATCGGCCTTTGGGGATGGGAAGCGGCTGCAGCTGTCCGACGGGGAGTTGGCGGCGAGGTTTCGTGCGCAGACACATGTCACAGGTGCTGGTGTACGAACCGATGAAGCGCGACATCTGGGGCCACCAGTAGTTGCGCGACACCAGTTCGAGCGTCTTCCAGCGACCGGGGTGACCGGCGACCTTGGAGTCGTGGTGCTGCTCCACAATGTGTCGGTGAAGGTCTGGGACGTTCGGGACATAGATCCGTCCACGGAACGTGAGCAGACCGCCTTCCTCTCCCCACTCCCCAAAGCGAAGGGAGCGGCCGGCGATCTTGGATGCTTTGACCAGTTGCGCCGCTTTCGCGACCGCATCCTCCTGAGCCCCATCGCGATTGCCCTTGCGGATCGCTTTCAGCACATCATCCTCCTCTCCGACCAGTGCAAGGCCTTCAGTTGCACGAACGGCGAAGAATTCTGGTTTGAGCAGCACGATGTTGGCGTTGTCGGCGCTTCCGTCGCCATGGTCGGGGCGACGCGATAACGCGTCGGGTTTGCCCATGCTACGGCCAGGACGGTGGTGGAGGGCGAAGTCGAAGTTAGCGAGGTAAAGCGACCATCGGGCTTGACGCCGATTGAGTTTCTTCGCGGTGAGGAAGTACTCAAGGTTCTTGTGGTCATTCCAGATCTCCACCTTGTGCTTTGCGCCTTCTACGAAGTGTCGCCATTCGTCCAGAGACCGGATGATCGCCAGCATCTCTTTGTCATGGATCTCGTAGTTCCGCTCGACGGCGTTCAAGCTCTTCGAGTAGAATGCGACCGGGTGCCACTTGCCATCGGACGGCGACTCTTGCGACAGGACTGCGCCCGTTGCGAAGTCGGACGAGTCGGCTTCGATGCGGTACGGTCAATCGTCGTCGGGGAACATGAGGACTGGCCCCGATGTGATCGCAGACTTCAGAAGGGCAAAGGCCGACTGCTCCGACTCTCCCCATCGCCAGGCGACGTCTTTGCCTGTCAGATCGAACAGGGGTCGGGCGTGGTGCGAGAAGTCCTGGATGAACCGTCGGTAGAAATTGGTGAAGCCTAGGAACGCTTGCACCTCCTTCTTGTTCTTCGGCGCCGGCCATTCCAACACTCCAGCGACTTTAACCGGATCCATTTCCGCTTGCCCTTGCGAAATGATCAGCCCAAGATACTCGATCTTAGTCTGCTCAAATTCGCATTTCTCGGGCTTTAAGAACAGCTGATGTTCGCGGAGTCGGTCCAGTACCAGTCGCGTGACCCGACGGTGTTCCTCTAACGTCTTTGTATAAATCAAGATGTCATCGAGGTACACGCAAAGAACACCTTCAGCGATCAGATCGCGGAAGATATCATTCATCATGGTCTGAAATGTGGCGGGGCTGTTCGTGAGGCCGAAGAACATGACGAGCGGCTCGAAGAGGCCGCGATTCGTCCGAAACGCTGCCTTCCACTCGTCGCCTTCCTTGATCCGTACGTTGTTGTACCCCCATCGGACGTTCAACTTGGTGAAGTACCGCGCGCCGCGAAGGTTATTCACCAGTTCGCTAATGAGGGGCAGCGGGTATCGGTTCTTCACCGTGAGCGCATTGAGCGTCCGATAGTCCTGAACCAGTCGGAGCAACCCGTCCTTCTTCTTGATGAAGAAGACCGGCGACGCCATGGGCGACTTGGACGGTCGGATGCGACCTGTCTCGAGGTTCTCCTTGAGGAACGCGTCGAGTTCGACCTGTTCTGCCGGTGAGAGCGGGTAGACCTTCGTGCCCGTTGGCGACGCGCCCGGCTCCAGTTCGATGGCATGGTCCCATTGCTTGCGCTCTGGAAGCTCATCGAATGCGACTTTGGAGAAGACATCTTCAAAGTCGTGGAGGTGGGTCGGTACTGCGTCGCGGAAAGTTCTGGGCACGGAGTTAGCAGCGTGCGCTTCCGCAAGTCGCTGCGATGTCATTTGGCTGGCCCGAATATGTTCGGCGGTCGGAGTTGGATGGATTGCGGTCGCGAAGATGCGATCGCCACTCAGGAAGGTTTCCACCAGGAAGTCGTCAGACTCTGGGTCAGGTTCCTCCAGGATCGGGGTGTAGGGGAGGAACTCCTCCTCATCAGAGTCGTCCTCAACATACGGGTTGGTCGGGGCTCGCAGATCGGGCTCAGTCATCGGTATACCGTCGGCTCGACAGGCGCAGATCGCTGCGCGCACTTTGGTGCGTGCGCGCCGATCGGCTTTGACCTCGTCCTTGCAGGTGCCGCACTGCGTCGGACAGCGACTCATCTTCACCTCCTTGGTCTCCCAGTCGATCTCGGGGTTATGGTTTTTAAGCCAGTTGAACCCGAGGATCATGTCTTGCTTGCCTAACTGGGTGACCCCGAAGACGGCTCGTTCGGTATGACCGTTGTATCGCAAGACAGCCTCTACGATGCAAGAGACCGAACCGCCTTCGTTGAGAGTGCCGTCCACATTGTAAACCGGGGATGGCCGACTAAGCACCTTGGTCGTGAGCTTGTGTTTCTCGACGAAAGCGACATTGAGAAAACTGCCGGTCGCTCCGCTGTCCACTAGGGCAGTGACGGCATGCGACTCCTGGGTGTCGGTGGTCTCCAGTTCGACGTTGAGCCACAGGGATCTGGGGCAGGGGGAGGCAGCGGCGATGAAGCGACTAGGGAGTCGCTTTTCCCAGCGGGGTAGGCCACGACGCGACGGGGCGATCGGCTTTGCGACTGCGATCGGTGTCGTCGGGTCGGACGGGTTTTGTACGTCTTTGTCGGTCGGTTCACTCGTCGGAATAGCAGCAATATTAGGTGTATTGGCGTATTCTACGGATAAAGGAGCGAACCGATTACGACTAGACAACGGGGGCGTACGTTCCACCCGTTGTGTAATTAAAAACCCTCCTCGGCGTCGGAGGCGGTCGCGTCGGCCGACGATGGAGTCGGGTCGGCGGGGACTGCGTCCTTGCGAGCTAGACGTTCCATGATAAGCGCCTCCAGCTCATCATCGAGCATGTGGCGCACGTCCCAGCGCAAAGGGCAGTCACGAGAGTAGTGACCCTTTTTCTTGCACCGAAAACAGTGGTCATCGGCAGGCGCGACTCGATTGCGCATCCGATCTACGTCCATTGGGATTCCCTGGGGGATCGGCCTGGGGGCTGGTGCGGCAGGAGCGCGGGGGGCGGGGAAAACCGGGAGCGGGAGCGGGAGCGGGGGCAGTAGCGAACGCCCATTGTGCAGCTGCGGTGGTGGGCGGGCGGCTGTCGGGCGCCTTTGTCGGGACCATCCGACGGTGGAAGTCGTCCTCCGACCTCATGATGAAATCTTGAGAACGAGCGATCCTCAGCCACTCCTCAATCTTCTCGTCGTGCGGGCGACCCGTGGTGATGCTTCCGAGTCGCCTCGAGAGCTTCGGGTCCATTCCCCGACGGAATTTGAGGACCAGGTGACGCCCATCTGGGTAGCCCGCCTTGACCCACAGGGATCGGAACGAGTCGATGTACTCGTCGATCGATCGACCGTTCTGGAAGTACGCCGTCGACTCCAGGATGAGCGCGGCATCGCGTCGAAGAGGAAGAACTCGCCGTGGAAGGTGTTTTCGAAGTCCTTCCAGGCGGGAAAGACGTCCTTGGCGGTTCCGAACTGGAACACCCGACTGACGAAGTCGGCGGCTCGCCCGTGCTGCATGTACGACAGCACCCATACTATTCGGGCGTGGTCATCGGCGAAACTTCCCCCGCACAAGGAGAAGTAGAGCTTGCAGGCGTTCAAGAACGCGTGACCGCCCGATCGGGCGCCGTCGTAAATGGGAGGGGGCGACGGTCGGAGGTGGTGCGATCCCGATCGCGGAGAGCCTGGCAGCGGGGTGGTCGTCTCAGGCGGCGGGGGGGTCGTGTCTGCTTCGGGAGCAGCGGGGGTGGGATTGGGGGGTGTCCCCGACATGAATTTTTCGAAAAGAGCGGAGAGGCGGTCCATAGAGGCCATGTTGGAGGTATTGGAGGCAGTGAGAGCCGAAATTGTGGCTTCCATATTCGCCAACCGCTCCTCCGTCGTGAGGAAGGGAGAGAACGGTCGCTGCGACATGTCACCAAATTCGGACATCTCGAAACGGGACTGGGCGGGCGATCGGAGCGAGCGCGCGTTGGACGGTCGCGTGTAGCAGACGCGTGTTTCGGCGCGGAAGCGGATCGGTTGGCTTCGTCGGGTTTCTAGAGTTACTCTATTCTGCTGTTAGGGCAACCTCAGCGCAGAGCTTAGTCGTGCTGGCAGAGGGGAATTCAATGTTATATTATGTACGGTAGAGAGAGCGTAAGTAGACCTACCTGGCAGAGGGGAATCCAATGAGAATAGAGTAAAGGATTCCCCCATGTCAGGAGGATGACTATATACGAGTAAGATACGTGAGGGCCGGCTCTCTGGGGTGTATGGTACGTAAATGATAACGGATGGGCAGCGGCGCGTGTATGTACACGTTCCCGACGCTGTCCGATCCTCGTGGCTCAGGGTGCGGCACGAGGTCGGGCGACCGACGTCGGGATGTCGGACGTCGGGATCGGGCGCGCGCTGGAAGGGGAGGTAGCGACAGGGATGTATAAGTATGTACACCGACGCTTGGGTCGGAGCGTCGGGGTCGGGGGCGCGATCGGTCGGGAGCGATCGCACGTGTCGGGGGACAGTCGGTGAGCGTCGGAGGGCGTGAACGGGCGTTCCCCTAACAGTTCACCAGTTCGCTAATGACGGCGACAGTGGATAGACCTTGGTGCCAGACGGCGATGCGCCTGGCTCCAGTTCGATCGCATGATCCCACTGCTTTTTTTTTTTTGGATTCCTTGTTTATTGACCGCCAGGCGTGAGCCTATGTTGGTCCTTACATGCTAAGTACAAATATAATTGGTTGCCCCCTGCCCCCAATATCCTGCGCCTGCTGAGATTGTGAATGCGCACGTCGACGGGCCATCCTCGACGCCCCCCGACGGCCCAGGGTCCGAAGTCCCTGTTTTATTCACCTCTCTCTGACGTGTGCAGTGTACCGTTTCCGGTCCGCCGAGGCTCGCGAGTCCGTGGGTGTCTTCGACAAAGTGCTCGTCCCCCGTGGGGGATTTGCACGAGGAGGCGGACCGTCGAAACGGCTGCTGCAGGAGAGAAGTAAGTAAGTAGTTCCCTGGCGGGCCAAATGGCCCCCATTCCGGGACTCCGTCCCCCCCTTTTACCCTGCCCTTTTCTTTGCCTCCCCGATTTCGAGCGATTGGTGGTGGTGGTTGTGTTAGGCTTCGTCGTCTCCAAGCCCTTCCCAGTCGTAGTCGATTTCGTCGGCTATCCCTTGCTGTATGTAGTCATCATTTTCGTCATCCTCGATATTAGAGGGGGTAACATCACCGAAAGTTTTCTTTAAGCGTTCTGTGTCCGCGACAAACTGTAATAGGTTTTTGATGCCCTTCTTCGTCCTGTATAAGATTGCCGCTACGTGCGCGTCCCTCCCAAGTCTCGTAATGAGATCGGTCCTAGCGTCTTTGTATCGTCTGCATTGGTATAAGTAGTGACGCACTGTTTCGTCCTCTGCCGGGCAGTGCGGGCACTTCGGTTCGTCGACGACTTTCATGCGGTGCAGGTGTTGATTGAGGGGAGCGTGGCCAGTACGCAACTGAACGACCAGACTGTGCTGCCGTCTGGTGAGGCCCATTGTCGCGCGTCGGAAGCCGGCGAACGGGAAGCTGTCTTTGTATTTCTGGTACTTCCTGAAGCGGGGGGACTTCCCCCACCTTTCTTGCCAGCGATTCTTGAGTGCGGAGTTGTGCTGTTGTTTGAGGGCCGAGACACTGGTCGGTAGGCGTTCCTTCCGGAGGTACTTCGGTAGTCTTTGTCGGTCGCTAGTCATTCCTTCTGCTGCCTCCTTCGCGGCAGCATCCACCATCTCGTTGCCCTTCGCGCCCGAATGACCTGAGATCCACGTGATTTTCATTGCGAAGTTCGCCCTGTTTCTTTCCTTGCGGGCGATCCGTCGGGCCTGTTCATGGATAGCGTCGAAGTGGTAATGGCTTTGTCGCTGTCGATAGATTGCTGTGGACTGTATGACACCCTGATTGTCTAGGGCAACAGTCGTCGTTCTGGGGAGTGTCGCTTCCATTAGTAGCTGCAATCCCAGTGATACCCCTACCGCTTCCGCCTCGAATGTGGTGTTGCGCGACAGCGGTCCTAAGTAGTATTGCAGTTTTGTCGGTGGCCCCTCGTTGATGAACATTATTGCCGCCGCACCGGCGTGGCCTTTATATCCCGAGCCATCCGTGTAGATTTTGATGGATGATTCGTCCTTTTTGTCGTCTTCTAGGGAGGCCTCTCGCGTCTCTGCTATGTCAGTTGTGAACGGTCGTTGATATGTCGGTAGTTGGCGGACCGGGTCAATCGTCTCCATGTCGTCGGGATTGACGTGGTAAATTTTGGCGAGGTTGTGTAGTGGCGAGCGGTGTCGTCGGACATCGTATCGTACGCAGTTCTGTATCCTCTTGTGCAGTGGGTGGGCTTTCGGTAGGGTCGCTATCCTTACTGTTGAGCGGTGACAGATCTTGTCAAGTAGTAAGTCGACTGGTGGGAGATTTGCATGGAGCTCCAGTGCGTCTGTGGGAGCTGAACGCATGGCTCCCGTGACGGCAATGAGAGCCATTCTGTGGACTTTCGTGAGCTGTCGTGCGAAACCTACCGATCCCGAATCTCGCAGATGGCCCTCCTTCCGACGTATTGGCATGTACCAAATGTCGGCAGCATAAGCGAACTTCGGGACCGCCACTGTGGTGAAGAGCCGCTCCATAAACTCCGGTTTGAGTCCGGTTGAGGGACGGGTCAATCTGCGAAACATCAGCGTATACTTTGTCCCCTTGCCAATCGCATATTTGGCATGTTCTTTCCATCGTAGTTCGTCGTCGACCATGACACCTAGGAATCTGGCGACATTAGTGGGTTTGATCGTCGTGCCTCGTAGGACTATTGGTGGTCGTGACAGTCTTCTCGTCTTGTTTGGTCTGTTGGGATCTGGTTCCCGTCGCTGCGTGAAGTGCAGGAGCTCGAACTTGCTGGTCTCGAACTTGGAGTTGTGATCTTTCGACCAATTGTAGGCGCCGTTGGGGCGTTCCATCATGCGGCGTAGCATGCTGTTGTTATCTTCGAGTTTAGCGCCCGACACCAGGAAAGCACTGTCGTCGACGAAGCCTAAGGCCAGCTGATGGCGCCCTTTCGGTATCTCTAAAAGGTCAGCGTTGTAAAACAGGTAAATAATCATGGAGATCGGATCTCCTTGACCTATACCGTTCTTTACGTCGAACCAGGACGACGTGTAGTCGTCGAATTTGATCTTCGTTCGTCGCCCAGCGAGTAGGGTCTCGGTGAACTTCACATACTCGTGGGGCACTCTTCGCTTTCGCATGTTGTGGAGCAGACGGTCCAGCACAGCGTTCGGGAAGGCCCCTTCGATGTCTAGAAAAAGCGCTGAGACCACACGCCCTTGTCGCCATTCGTGACGGATCCAGTTCGTCATAAGGTGCAGTGAGTCCGTTGTCATGCGTCCCGGTCGTCCCCCAAATTGTGTCGTCGGAAGGAGGTTGTTCTTCTCCATTATGTGAGTCAGATCTTCCGCTACTATCGCTGTCAGGAGTTTCGCCATCGTGTTGAGCAGGGCGATGGGACGGTACGCCTTTGCTACATCGTAGGCTGGCTTACCCGGCTTTCGCAAGATCACAGTTATGACCTCTCTCCAACCAGGGTAGTATGTCTCTAGTGAGAAGACCGCTCTGTAAATGTGCAGTAAGTGGTGTTTGATGACGGGATAGGCCTTCTTGAGGACCACGTTCGGGATTGCGTCAGTTCCGCAGGCCTTGTATGGTCGTAGTTTTGCAATGTTGCGACGGATCTGCTCTTCTGTTATCTTACCGCTGGTCGGGAGAGGGGCCGGGTAATCGTAGTCCTCCGGGACGGAGGAGGTCGCCGGGGGGGGCGGGAAGAGGTTCTGGGCGAAGATACGACTCTTGTCCTCGTTCATGATGGCTTCCTTTATTATGTCGTCGCCGTCCTTATACTTGAGGGTGGGTATCCGAGTTTTTCCCCCATCGCCTGTGGGGTCAGTGATATATCGGTTCGCTATCCACAGCTCCTTTTCCATCGCATCCTCGAGAAAGTCCTTCCAGTGTTCAGCTTTCGCTTTCTGTATTTCGTTGGCGTAGAGCTTCTTAGCGTCGTCCAGTTCGGCGCCGCTGGGGTGACCTTCGATGCCTCTATGTTGATGGGCGATGTTGTTCAGCTTGTTGACTCGTAGCCTCAGGGTTTCCAGATCCCGATTCCACCATCTTCGTGTGTGTGGTGAGAGTTTCGTCATTGGCACAACTTTGACGATCGTTGCCTGTATAGCTTCAGTTAGCATTAATACCTGTCGCTGGAATTCCTCATTAGTGGCTATTGGTCCTGGTTCGGGGAAAGCTGGGTCATCGATTCTTGACTGTAACTCCGCATTGAAGTCGTCCCAATCGGTCATTTTGAAGTTCCTCGTCGGTTCGGGCGCCTTTTTTGTCAGCGGAATGTCGAACACCGTTACGATAGGAAGGTGGTCCGTGCACGGTCCCTGCAATGTTGGGATAGTTTCGCATCGGACATGGTGGCCTTCTAGATTTCCGCTGCAGAAAACATTGTCGGGCCGTGTCCAGTTCTTTGTGTTGCGTGCCTGTAGCGTTGGAGTACCTCGGGGCAGGATCATGACCATGTCGTAGTCTGCTAGCATGTCGATTAGTATCTGCGCGTCTCTTGCCGCTTGCGCCGTGAAGAGGTGATGGTTCCGAGCCTCGTCCCATAGCGGGTCGTGTCGGTTAAAGTCCCCTGCCCAGATCATGTAGTCGTCGACTCGTTTGCATATGCACCTCTTGTTTGCTTGCAGGAAGTCGCCGAGTGCGTCGAGGTTCCGTGAGTGGGTACAGTCGTTGTAGATATTGAAGAGGGACACCCTCCCGAAAGTTCCTCTCATCTGTAGTGCTGTTATATCGTTGTTTCCTGGGAGCGTTATCTGCTCCCAGGTATTAGTATCTAGCTCCGCATTGACCAGCATAACGGATCTGATAGCTGTATCTTCGTCAGTAAGGTGGGATGTTGGGTATAGTACTCGCCATGCTCTAGACGCCCGCGTCTTTCGTGTCGCATCGATATAGGGTTCCTGAAGTATTATTATGTCCCAGTCCTTCGCAAGCCCTCGCGAGTTGAGCAGGTTGTACTGTGCCATTCGCGATTTTGCCAGGTTTTGCTGCAGTATTCGCAGTCGTCTCGATGTGGGGTCTTGTTCCATCATTGTGAACCTGTGGGTATGCTTCCTCGGTAGTGTGGCTCGACCGTTGGTGCTTTGTCTGTGCACTGTGTGGCATTTGGTCCTGTAGCAGGCGGGGCGAGGCTGCTCTCACGCGAGAACGGAGTCGGCGATGACGAGGGGTGCCTCGTCGAGGGGACCAGGCTTACCTCCCGGCTCACTGGTAGTTCGCGTTCTTTTTGCTTCCTCTGACGTTGACTCGTCGGCTGGTGCGTGTTGATTTGCGGTACATAGTCTACCGTCCTTGGTGGTCGGGGTCTCGACACTACTGAATGGGTCCATGGTTCCTCCATGGGGAAGTAGGGCATTGAGTTCTCCGGATGGCGTGCGTTCAGTTCGTCCCGTTTTGCCTTGAAAGCCGGGCAGTGTTGTCGGTCCCCGCTGATGTGTCCCTTTCGGCCGCAGGGCAGACAATACAGATCGTTACTGGTGCATTCTGTCGTGGCATGTTCTATGTCGCCACACCGTCCGCAGAAACTTCGGCTCTTCACGCAGGTGGCGGCGACGTGATCCCAGCCATGGCACTTGTAGCATCGAATGGGCTCCTTCCTGTCTTTTTCAACGTTAATCCATTCACCGAGGATGTATAGGCCTCTAACGGCGAGGTCGTTCGCGACCCGGTGGTCATATAGCTTGATGGACAGATGGGCGGTCTTCTGTTCCGGGGATCGACGTTCGATCGGCTTTATCCACCTAATTGAGGCGATGGATTCTTGAGGGATGCGATTTCTTTCCGTGAGGGCCATATGTTGGATGGCGGATGCTGGGTCGAAGTCCACCGATACGAATCTTGCTATCATGTTGAAAGTGCGTTTTTGTATCGTCGCTCCGGGCCCCAAGGCTTCTGCGAATCAGTCAGCGTTGTCCCTAATCCACTTCGCAGCTGTTTCATCGTTAGCTTCGAAGAGAATTCCGCCGTTGTTGAGCCGCTTGACGGCGTAGATTTCGTGCTTGGACTTGGGGTCGATCTTCCGGATGGCCGTGTTGGCCTTGTTCACGAGTTGGGCTGAGCTGGCGGCTTTGAGGTCGGCGAGGTCGGCGGACCCATCGAAATCTATCAGGACCTGTCGGATACGTACCGCCTCCCTGGCCCTGGTTCTTGGGTCTATGTTGCTATTCGCCGCAAAGGGGGCTTGGTCACCTCCTTTGCTGGTGAGGGCGTCCCGGTACGACGTTACCGTTCTCTCCATCGTCCTCGCAGACTCCTGGATAACATCGTTGGCCTGTTGCGCTTGTTCCGTAGCTCTAGCGGTAGCCTTCACGATATCCTCTTTCAGTTCTCGTCGCGTCGTTTCGAGGAGGGCCTTGATTTCCTTTGAGCTGCGGTCGACTTGTGTTGCGACTTCTCGCGAGACTGTGTCGGCGATATCATTGACCTCAAGAGTGGCTACTAGTTGGGCGCAGGCTAGGACGATGTCACGGCCCGACGGGTGGTCAACAATCCCTTCGTAGTTCGCTACCACATTTAGTGTCCTCGAGAGGATCGCCGCTGTTAATCTCTCGTGTGTGCGTATCAGACCGAGGGTGCGTAGGTGACCTTCACTTAGCTCGGCGCCGTTCTCTGCCGTGTCTTCCTCATCTTCGCTTTCTGTTTCATTCTGTCTGTCAGACCATCTGGCCGCACGCAGCGCTGTTGAGTTCTGTCTGGGTTTCATTGTCGTTCTGAGTGCACTATCGAGCGTGGTTTGCTTCGGCGTGTTCTTTGTGTTCGTTTTGGCCGCTGTCGACCGTGTAGTCGGTGGGGGCTTTGGAGCCGGCTTTGTGAACGACATCGGTTCAAAAGGGGGGGGGGGTAGTTAAAACTCTCTTAGAAGGCCTTAGATAGTGGTATAGAGATAGGTGTATTTGTGTAGCAGAGGCTGTCTATGCAGAGCAGGCTGATTGTGCTGAGGCGGTATTTTTCCGGGGTCCTAGTAGGGGTGCCACGTGGTCCGGGTCTAAGAGAGTCATCCCACTGCTTGCGATCGGGAAGCTCGTCAAACGCGACCTTGGAGAAGACGTCCTCGAAGTCGTGGAGGTGGGTCGGAACGGCGTCGCGGAACGACTTAGGCGCAGAGTTCGCGGTGTGCGCCTCAGCGGGTCGCTGCGATGTCGTTTGACTGGCGCGAATGTGCATTTTGGTCGGAGGGGGGTGGATCGCAGTCGCAAAGATGCGATCGCCATTCAGGAAGGTCTCCACCAGGAAGTCATCCGACTCTGGATCGGGTTCCTCCATGATCGGGGTGTAGGGGAGGAACTCGTCGGTGTCGGAGTCGTCTTCGACGTAGGGGCAGGTCGGGGCTCGCAGGTCGGGCTCGACTGTCGGGATTCCTTCCGCCCGACAAGCCCGAATGGCGGCTCGCAGCTTGGTGCGTGAACGACGCTCCTCCTTGACTTCAACCTTGCAGGTGTCGCAACGTGTCGGCGCTCGACTCATTTTCACCTTTCCCGTCGCCCAATCAATGTCGGGGTTGTGGTCTCGGAGCCAGGTGAATCCGAGAATGAGATCCTGCTTCCCAATACCCGCGACCGCGAACAGAACGCGCTCGGAGTGACCGTCGTAACGTAAGACTGCGTCCACGATGTATTCAATGGCGCCCGCCTCATTAGGGGATCCGTCAACATTGTAGGCACGTGTCGGGCGATTTAACCGTCGCGTCTTCAGCTTGTGCTTTTCAACGAAGGCAGTGTTGATGAAGCAGGCCGAGGCCCCACTGTCAACGAGGGCAGCGAGCGAATGCGTCTCTTGGGTGTCGGTGGTCTCGAGCTCGACCTTGAGCGACAGGGATAAGGAGTCGGGGGAGGCGGCGATCACGAAGCGACGGGGCAGTCGCTTTTCCCAGCGCGGTAGTCCGCGACGCGACGGTACAGTCGGCTCGGTCGGAGCGACCGAAGGAGATGGTGTTTGGTCAGGAGAGGATTGTACGTCTTCGTCGATTGGTTCACCCGTAGAAGTAGCAGCAATATTAAGTATATTGGGGTACTCTACAGGTAGGGGGGCGAACCGATTACGACTAGACAACGGGGGCGTACTTTTCACCCGTTGTGCAACTAAAAATCCTCTTCCGTGGCCAAGGCGGCCGGGTCGGCCGACTCGGGAGTCGGGTCAGCTGGGATCGCATCCTTGCGCGCCAGTAGCTGCATGATCAGCTCATCCAGTTCCTCTGGCATGACGTGGCGCAGGTCAAAGCGCTTTGGGCAGTCGCGCCAGAAGTGCCCTGGCTGCTTGCATCGATGACAGGTGTCGTCCTGAACAGGACATCCGCGGAGCCGATCGATGTCCATAGGGACTCCTGGGGGAAGAGACGGCGTCACGGGCGTGTTGAGAACGTGCGCCGGTGCCGACACACGAACGGGAGCGGTCGGTGGGGCAGTGGGTCGCCATCGGAGCATGGGCGCGACCACAGGCATCGGAATGGGGGCAGTCGGGCGACTCGCAGTCGGGACTGTCGGAGCCGATCGATGGTGGAAGTCTTCCTCAGTCCTCATGATGAAGTCCTGGGAGCGGGCGATCGCTAGCCAGTCCTCGATCTTAGAGTCGTCGGGCCGACCCGTGGTGATGCTCCCAAGCCTCCTTGAGAGCTTCAGGTCCATGCCCCGACGGAATTTGAGGACCAGGTGGCGGCCGTCTGGGTAATCGGCCTTGATCCACAGGGCCTTGAACGAGTCGATGTACTCGTCAATGGTGCGCCCATTCTGGAAGTATGCTGTGGACTCGAGGGTGAGCGCAGCGTCGGCGACTTCGTCGAACAGGAAGAACTCCTTTTCGAAGTTCGACGTGAAGTCCTTCCAGGTCGAGAATGCGCGCTTTACCGACCCATACTGAAAGACCCGACCGACGAAGTCGGCGGCGCGACCGTGTTGCATGTATGACAACACCCAGCTGATTCGGGCGTGGTCGTCGGCGAACTGTCCGACGCTCAGGGAGAAGTAGAGCTGGCACGCGTTCCAGAAGGCGCGGCCGCCCGATCGAGCGCCGTCGTACACGGGAGGGGGCGACGGACGAATGTGCGATCCCGATCGCGGAAGGGGAGGGGACGTCGGCAGGGGCTGCGCCGGCGTCGCGGGGGTCGTAGGTGCTGCTGGGGAAGCAGCGGAGGGGTTCCCCGAAACGATGGTATCTAAAAGAGCGGCGATGCGGTCCATGGTGGCCGAGTTGGTGGTGTTGGATTGCGAGAGAGCCGACATTGCGGTTTCAAGGCTCACCAGTCGTTCCTCTGGCGTGAGCGCAGCAGGAGACGGAGGCGTGTCAAATTCACCGAAGTCGGACATCTCGAGATGGGACTGGGCGACGATCGGAGCAGGCGCGCGCTGGACGGGTTGCATGTAGCAGACACGTGTTTCGGCGCGGAGGCTGATCGGTCGGCTTCGTCGGGTCTCTGGTTTACACTATTCTGCTGTTAGGGCAACCCTTACAGTGGAGCGCTATCACACTGGCAAGGGGGAATCCGAAGTTATATTGATGTACAGTAACAAAGGTAAGTAAGGCTTACCTGGCAAGGGGGGGCCGACTATATACGAGTGTAGGACGTGAGGGCCGGTCCTCCAGAGTGTACTGTACATGTAATAATAACGAATGGTGTGCGGCGCGTGTATGGACACGTTCCCAACGCTGTCCGATCCTCGTGGCCCAGGGTACGGGCACGAGGCGGGGCAGCCAACGTCGGGATGTCGGGTGGTCGGGATCGGCGTCGGGCGCGCGCGGGGAGTGAGGGGAAGCGACAGGAAGTGAGTAAGTATGTACACCGACGCTTGGGTCGGAGCGTTGGGTCGGGATCGCGATCGGTCGGTCGGGGGCGAACGTGTGAGTCGGGGAACGATCTGTGAGCGTCGGAAGAGAATAGTGTAAAGGATTCCCAAATGCCAGGGGGCCGACTATATACGAGTGTAGGACGTGAGGGCCGGTCCTCCAGAGTGTACTGTACATGTAATAATAACGAATGGCGTGCGGCGCGTGTATGGACACGTTCCCGATGCTGTCCGATCCTCGTGGCTCAGGGTACGGGCACGAGGTGGGACAGCCGACGTCGGGGTGTCAGGTCGTCGGGATCGGCGTCGGGTGCACGCAGGGAAGGTGGGGAAACGACAGGAAGTGAGTAAGTATGTACACCGACGCTTGGGTCGGAGCGTTGGGTCGGGATCGCGATCGGTCGGTCGGGGGCGAACGTGTGAGTCGGGGAACGATCTGTGAGCGTCGGAGAGCGTGAACGAGAGTTCCCCTGACAGACTTCGTCAGTCGGGTGTTCCAGTTCGGAACCGCCAAGGATGGCTTTCCCACCTGGAAGGACTTCGAAGACACCTTCCGCGGCGAGTTCTTCCTGTTCGATGAAGTCGCCGACGCCGCACTCACACTGGAGTCGACGGCATACTTCCAGAACGGTCGGTCGATCGACGAGTACATCGACTCGTTCCGATCCCTGTGGGTCAAGGCGGGCTACCCTGACGGGCGCCACCTGGTCCTCAAATTCCGTCGAGGGATGGACCCCAAGCTCTCGAGGCGACTCGGAAGCATCACCACGGGTTGCCCGCATGACGAGAAGATCGAGGAATGGCTGAGGACCGCCCGTTCTCAAGATTTCATCATGAGGACGGAGGACGACTTCCACCGTCGGGCGATTCCGACAAAGGTGCCAGACAGCCGCACGACCGCCGCCGCAGCTGTACAATGGGTGTTCGCTCCCACCCCTCCCGCTCCCGCTCCCGCTCCCCCCGTCCCTCGCGCTCCCACCGCACCGGCCCCTAGGCCGCTCCCCCAGGGCGTCCCGATGGACGTCAATCGGATGCGCGACCGAGTCGCGCCTGCTGACGACCACTGTTTCTGGTGCAAGAAGAAGGGTCACTTCTCTCGCGACTGCCCCTTGCGCTGGGACGTGCGCCACATGCTCGATGATGAGCTGGAGGCGCTCATCATGGAGCATCTAGCCCGCAAAGACGCAGTTCCCGCCAACCAGACTCCATTGTCGGCCGACGCAGGCCCCTCCGACGCGGAGGAGGGTTTTTAATCGCACAACGGGTGGAACGTACGCCCCCGTTGTCTAGTCGTAATCGGTTCGCTCCTTTATCCATAGAATACGCCAATACACCTAATATTGCTGCTATTCCTACGAGTGAACCGACCGACAAAGACGTACAAAACCCCTCCGACCCAACAACACTGATCGCAGTCGCGAAACCGATCGCTCTGTTGCGTCGTGGCCTACCCCGCTGGGAAAAGCGACTCCCTAGTCGCTTCATCGCCGCTGCCTCCCCCTGCCCCAGGTCCCTGTGGCTCAACGTTGAACTGGAGACCACCGACACCCAGGAGTCGCACGCCGTCACTGCGCTAGTGGACAGCGGAGCGACCGGCAGCTTTCTCAATGCCGCCTTCGTCGAGAAACACAAGCTCATGACCAAGGTGCTCAGTCGGCCATCCCCGGTCTACAACGTAGATGGCACCCTCAATGAAGGCGGTTCGGTCTCTTGCATCGTAGAAGCTGTCTTACGATACAATGGTCATACCGAACGAGCCGTCTTCGGAGTCACCCAGTTAGGCAAGCACGACATGATCCTCAGGTTCAACTGGCTTAAAAACCACAACCCTGAGATCGATTGGGCGACCAAAGAGGTGAAAATGAGTCACTGTCCGATGCAGTGCGACACTTGCAAGGACGAGGTCAAAGCCGATCAGCGCGCACACACCAAAGTGCGCGCAGCGATCCGCGCCTGTCGAGCTGATGGTATCCCGATGACTGAGCCCGATCTGCGAGCCCCGACCAACCCGTATGTCGAGGACGACTCTGATGATGACGAGTTCCTCCCCTACACTCCGATCCTGGAGGAACCCAACCCAGAGTCCGATGACTTCCTGGTAGAAACCTTCCTGAATGGCGATCGCATTTTCGCGACCGCGATCCACCCGACCCCGACCGCCGAACATATCCGGGCCAGCCAAACGACATCGCAGCAACTTGCGGAAGCGCATGCTGCTAACTCCGTGCCCAAAACATTCCGCGACGCCGTACCGGCCCACCTCCAC
The DNA here is from genome assembly GCA_013368375.1 of Tricholomella constricta. NCBI lineage: Eukaryota > Fungi > Basidiomycota > Agaricomycetes > Agaricales > Lyophyllaceae > Tricholomella > Tricholomella constricta. The sequence goes on along the minus strand of JAACJP010000007.1, from coordinate 62,917 downwards.
GACTTTGAAGATGTCTTCTCCAAAGTCGCGTTCGATGAGCTCCCAGAGCGCAAGCAATGGGACCATGCCATCGAACTGGAGCCGGGCGCGTCGCCGACGGGCACGAAGGTCTACCCGCTCTCACCGGCAGAACAGGTCGAACTCGACGCGTTCCTCAAGGAGAACCTCGAGACAGGTCGCATCCGACCGTCCAAGTCGCCCATGGCATCGCCGGTCTTCTTCATCAAGAAGAAGGACGGGTCGCTCCGACTGGTTCAGGACTATCGGACGCTCAATGCGCTCACGGTGAAGAACCGATACCCGTCGCCCCTCATTAGCGAATTGGTGAACAACCTTCGCGGCGCGCGGTACTTCACCAAGTTGGACGTCCGATGGGGGTACAACAACGTCCGGATCAAGGAAGGCGACGAGTGGAAGGCAGCGTTTCGCACGAACCGCGGCCTCTTCGAGCCGCTCGTCATGTTCTTCGGCCTCACAAACAGCCCCGCCACATTTCAGACCATGATGAATGATATCTTCCGCGATCTGATCGCCGAAGGTGTTGTTTGCGTGTACCTCGACGACATCTTGATTTATACCAAGACTCTAGAGGAACACCGTTGGGTCGCGCGACTGGTACTGGACTGACTCCGCGAACATCAGCTGTTCTTAAAGCCCGAGAAGAATTCGAACAGACTAAGATCGAGTATCTTGGGCTGATCATTTCGCAAGGGCAAGTGGAAATGGATCCGGTTAAGGTCGCTGGAGTGTTGGAATGGCCGGCGCCGAAGAACAAGAAGGAGGTGCAAGCGTTCCTAGGCTTCACCAATTTCTACCGACGGTTCATCCAGGACTTCTCGCACCACGCCCGACCCCTGTTTGATCTGACGGGCAAGGACGTTGCCTGGCGGTGGGGAGAGTCGGAGCAGTCAGCCTTTGACCTCTTGAAGTCTGCGATCACGTCGCGACCGGTGCTCATGTTCCCCGATGACGACCGACCGTACCGCATCGAAGCCGATTCGTCTGACTTCGCAACAGGCGCGGTCCTGTCGCAAGAGTCGCCGTCTGACGGCAAATGGCACCCAGTCGTGTTCTACTCGAAGAGCTTGAACGCCGTCGAGCGGAACTATGAGATACATGACAAAGAGATGCTGGCGATCATCCGGTCTCTGGAGGAATGGCGACACTTCGTAGAAGGCGCAAAGCACAAGGTGGAGATCTGGACCGACCACAAGAACCTTGAGTACTTCCTCACCGCGAAGAAACTCAATCGGCGTCAAGCCCGATGGTCGCTCTACCTCGCTAACTTCGACTTCGCCCTCCACCACCGTCCTGGCCGTAGCATGGGTAAACCCGATGCGTTATCGCGTCGCTCCGACCATGGCGACGGAAGTGCCGACAACGCCGACATCGTGCTGCTCAAACCCGAATTCTTCGCGATTCGCGCAACCGAGGGTCTTGTACTGGTCGGAGAGGAGGATGATGTGGTAAAAGCGATTCGCAAGGGCAATCGTGATGGTGCACAAGAAGATGCAGTCGCTAAGGCGGCTCAACTGGTCAAGGCTTCCAAGGTCGCCGGCCGCTCCCTACGCTTCGGCGAGTGGGGGGAGGAAGGCGGTCTGCTCACGTTCCGGGGACGGATCTATGTCCCGAACGTTCCTGACCTTCGCCGACGCATTGTGGAGCAGCATCACGACTCCAAGGTCGCTGGTCACCCCGGTCGCTGGAAGACGCTCGAACTGGTGTCGCGCAACTACTGGTGGCCCCAGATGTCGCGCTTCATCGGTTCGTACACCAGCACCTGTGACATGTGTCTGCGCACGAAACCTCGCCGCCAACTCCCCGTCGGACAGCTGCAGCCGCTTCCCATCCCTGAAGGCCGATGGAATGTCGTATCGGTCGACTTCATCACCGAACTTCCAGAGTCCAACGGCCACGATGCGATCATGAATGTCGTGGATTCGGTCGGAAAGCGCGCGCACTTCATCGCGTCGCACACGACTTGTTCGGCCCTGGGAGCTGTGAACCTCTACCGTCGCCACGTCTGGAAGCTGCACGGTCTCCCCGACGCATTCGTCTCCGATCGAGGTCCACAGTTCGTCGCCAAGTTCACGCGCGAACTGTACAGACTCCTGGGTATCAAGCTGTCGGCCTCGACGGCATACCACCCACAGACCGACGGACAGACTGAGCGTGTCAACCAGGAATTGGAACAGTTCTTGCGAGTCTTCTGCAATGAACGCCAGAACGATTGGGAGGACCTCCTGCCCGACGCCGAATTCAGTTACAACAACCATGTACATTCGGCGACGCAGCAGACCCCCTTCCTGCTCGACACTGGTCGGCATCCTCGCATGGGCTTTCAGCCGCGTCGGGGCGCTTCCAAGAACGAGTCGGCCGACGAGTTCGTGGAGCGCATGAAGGAAGCACAGGAGGAAGCCAAGGCGGCGCTTTCAAAGGCCAAAGACGACATGGAGCGGTATTACAACCAGCGGCACGCCCCAACGCCCGACTACCAGCCTGGCGACAAGGTATACTTGGACGCGACCGACATTTCTACGACCCGACCGTCTAAGAAGTTGTCGCATCGCTACCTTGGCCCCTTCGTCGTGCAAAGGCGAGTCGGCCCGCTTGCATACCGCCTCCTGCTGCCTCAGTCCATGAAGCGCATCCACCCAGTCTTCCACGTCGTAAAGCTCATCCCTGCCGTCGCTGATCCGATTGAAGGACGTCGGTCTGATCCCCCTCCGCCCCCTGACATAATCGACGATGAACCCCATTACGAAGTTGAAAAGATCCTCGATAGCCGAACCTTCCGCAAAAAACTACAGTACAAGGTCCTGTGGAAGGGCTATGGTTACGAAGAAGCTTCTTGGGAACCTCGCGAAAATGTCGCCGCCCCCGATCTGGTACGAAAGTTCCACCGCGACAACCCTGACGCTGCCCGCCACATCCGCGGCATCTTCACTCTGTCCCCCGCCGTCTTCGCCACTGTCACCCTGCACCGAGCCGTTGCGATTCAAAAGGGGGGGTGATGTTAGGGGAACGCCCGTTCATGCCCTCCGACGCTCACCGACTGTCCCCTGACACGTGCGATCGCTCCCGACCGATCGCGCCCCCGACCCCGACGCTCCGACCCAAGCGTCGGTGTACATACTTATACATCCCTGTCGCTACCTCCCCTTCCAGCGCGCGCCCGATCCCGACGTCCGACATCCCGACGTCGGTCGCCCGACCTCGTGCCCGCACCCTGAGCCACGAGGATTGGACAGCGTCGGGAACGTGTACATACACGCGCCGCTGCCCATCCGTTATCATTTACGTACCATACACCCCAGAGAGCCGGCCCTCACGTATCTTACTCGTATATAGTCATCCTCCTGACATGGGGGAATCCTTTACTCTATTCTCATTGGATTCCCCTCTGCCAGGTAGGTCTACTTACGCTCTCTCTACCGTACATAATATAACATTGGATTCCGCTCTGCCAGTACGACTAAGCTCTGCTAGGAGGTCGCCCTAACACATGCCTCCGGAGCCAATCCCGAGGATGTCAATGCGGGAGAAGGTGATGCCAACAAAGGCGTCGACGGGGGAAACAACCAGATCAAGGGTGTTAAGGAGGGCGAAGACGAGGCTCAAGGGTCCGGAATTCACCTGGCGGTGATGAGAATGAGATATTAGCAAAGGAAAAATGAAATGCAGAGAGGAGGCACGACACGTACCGCCTCAATGCTATTGCGCAGCACTGGAGATCAGCAGTGTTGCAGGAGCTCGCAGGGGCAGGGGTGGTGGTTGAGGCAGGAGGCAACGTCTAGACAGCGAAATAGTAAGGTAAGGCATCATTGACTGCAGGGAATCGGTGATGACTTGCCTTTGTAACGGTGACCGTGTTGGTGGCAGCAACACGGACCATGAAGAGAACAATGGCTGTTGAGATGCGAGAGAACATTGTTGTTTAGAAGATCGTACAGCTGGAGGATGTTCAAATGAAGAAACAGAGAAGAACTAGGAGGTTTTTATAGGCAAAAGGTGGTCTGCGCGCGTGACCTGGGGTATAGTGGCTCGCCGACAGGGTGACAAATTGTAGAATGAAGACTCAGAAGGAACTTACAGTATCCAGACATATGACCCAGGGAAAAGAGCGACATGTGCTTTGACAATTCAATTGAAAATAGAGGGGAGGACGAAGAAGCTCCCTCTCCCGGAAGAAGAGCGCGAGGGCGAACTAGACGTGAACTCAAGTTGCAGGGGCGACAGAGATTAAAGAGTGCGAAATAAAGGCATTATCGATGTCAAGGTGTGTTAGATAATGTTAGAATGGAGAGAATCCCTGCCGGCTGACTCTCGACTTACCTCAGTCTTTTTGGTTCAAAAAAGACTCCATCAATTGTGGTACCTGCGGGTGGACGTAAGCTGGACATACATGTCAAGTGAAAAGCAATACTCAGTCGGAAATTTACATGGGGAGATTTGAGCTATACAGATGATCCAAACCTGTAATCACCTACAAGCCGACTGTGAGCAGACTCGAATCGTTTGATGGGCTGGAGGCAAATGAAAACACTCGTTGTGAGGTGTTTTCGCTCACGTGGGAGTTCCTCGCACACTTCGTCTATGATGAGAATGGAAACCCGAGCTGTCAATCATGGATAGAATTTGATAACACTGTCCAGCATACCAATTTCTGTCCAACATAAGGCAGAGATTGTGGCAAAATGTGCCACAGGACGGGAAAGGCGGCCGATATTCGAAACCTGGGAACCTGGCGATTGTCCCATGTCCAGAACTCTTTGTATGTAGTCGGGAGGTGCGATACTAGAACTCCGACGGATGACCGCTGATTCCAAAATACGGCAAATTCCGGTTGGTAATAATGGCAGACTCAAGCGCCGTGAGAGGTTCAGCAGCAACCTGGTCCCGGGCGTCTTGACCTCTCAACAACGTGCCATTCTCCCCACAGTAATTCAGGTAGCACAGGTCATTCCTCGTATTTGCTGAAAATATAGTAGCTGTCTCAAGCGTACTGACCCAGACCCTGACTTCAGCCTCCCGGTCTGGTCTGGGCTTTCAGATTTCGTCGCGACTTGATTCCGGGGCGTATTTCCATCTGGAGTATATCGTCTCCTTGAAAGTGGCGCAACGGTTCCCGTTATGTCAAGGTCTCGGCCGGCGGTTCCGAGACTCTTCAATTTATAAGGACAAGCGGTTTACACGGATGACATCACCTTTTTACCCATGGCCTCTGAATCCAAAGGCGTCGCATTTGTTACCGGTGCAGCTCAAGGAATAGGCAGGGCCATCGCTCTCCGACTCGCTGATGATGGCTACGATATGGCCATCAACGATCTGCCCCGCTCGCGAGAGAGTCTGGATCAATTGAGCCATGAGATCCTCGATAGATTTCACAAGAGGAAGGTGTGTAGTGTTATTGGGGACGTTTCGGACGAGGGTGAGGTGGAAGCGATGATTGCCTGTGTCGTGGAGGATTTGGGAAGATTGGATGTTGTGAGTTTTATTTTTCGGCGGAAATGTTATGAATCAGTTCGCTCATCGGCTGAAATGAAAACATCTATCTGCATAATAGATGGTCGCGAATGCGGGCGTGATACTCGTGAAGCCTATGGTAGAAAGTGAGTCTTCGGGCCCTCGTTTTCTGACCGCTTGATCGTAATGTCTAGGGCCCAGCGACCCTCGAGGATTGGGAACGTTTGTTTTCTGTCAATGTCCGCGGCACTTTCCTATGCTACAAGTATGCGGGTCTGCAAATGATGGCTCAAGGAACGGGCGGACGGATAATAGGCGCGTCATCCGTTGTCGGGAAGCAAGGTGGGGTCCAACTTGTTTCCGTTACGTGAAGTACAAGCTTGACCATTGCCTCATAGGTGAACCGAATATGTCTGCGTACAGTGCAAGCAAATTCGCAGTGCGAGGGTTGACCCAGGTCGCCGGTGCGCCCTTTTAATGCGGTTATCTCCTTTCGAGACTCAGCGCAAGCCGTCTTTAGCCCGAGAGCTTGGGCATCACGGCATCACAGTGAACGCATACGCGCCAGGTCGGTTCATCCTGCCATGTAAATATCCGCATCTTATTGACAGAAACTATCAAGGGGCCATCGACACTCCTCTCCGTTCGTGCTTGTCAATCCTATCGTCCTTACCAGAGCTCATTGCCTATTTGCAGTGCAAAATTTATCGGGGAATAGAACTCTGTTTTACGATGAGGTCGGACCAATTGGCGTTCGTATCTGATAATTTCGCTTATACATCTCGATACAGGAGTCGAAGCGGGCTGCTGTAGGACACATTGGCACACCCGCGGAAGTCGCCAGCTTGGTTTCGTACCTTGTGTCAAAGGAAGCTCATTTCATCACAGGTAAGTCCTCTATCTCCATGTCGCGTCCTTCGGAAGCTGAGGACCGACGTGCCCAGGGCAAAGTGTATGTTCCACGCAGTTAATTCTAGACAATGAAATGATGGGCTGACATTCTAAACAGGTATCGGTTAACGGCGGGCGTTTCTTTGATTAAGCAAGGGCGGAACTTCCACATGTACATATTACGATTTGTGTTCCATCAGGATTTTGGTACGATCCAACAAATTTTGCCTTCATCTCGTCTTCTTTCTACGCTGACTGAGCTCAGTCTTGACGCTGGTATATAGTTCACAGCTTTTGCTTACGCGCCATAAACATGATCGGTGCTTCTCTTCTCTCAGTTGCGTCTAGTTCCATACACGCCTCGTTATTCTCGAATTAGAGATCTGGATTTTGCTCGCGATTTCTTTGGCCCCACGGCGATGGCCTCCTTCACAACCTCTGAATCACCGTTGCCTTCCTTGACCACCCCGGACCTGCTCACGATGCCCCAATCGGACGCGTCCTGGGCCAAGAGTGTGCGCGCAGCCGAGGCCCTCTCCATGGTACGAGACTTTCCGACCATGTGGGCAAGGCGTGGCGAGCTTCCACGTTGATTTTCGCTTGACCGAATTGAGCGGGAGAGGCCAAGTTGATGTCGCATCCAACCGCCGAGCTACAAAGTATCGCCGTAAAAATGTTAAATTCCAGAAGAAAAGAACAGATCATTGTTAGCTACAGAAAGTTTTTGCTCGTCGTTGAATTCAACGTGTTCAGTGGCAGCCTGTCGACGCGTAAAGGAACGAACGACGAGTCGCCAGACGATACAATTGTTCACCGAATGGTGAAATCGGATACTCGGTAACTCAACAATGGCGATCTTTCAAACAATCGGCACAATTAACTCTGTAGACGGCCGGAAATACTACACCCAGGCAGCAGGAGGCCAATGAGTTCTTGATTACTCTTTATGATAGATAGCCTTCCAGAGAATAATCTTTACCTATGCACCATGACTGGGAAAGCTGCGATCGACTGGTCAGAAGATTGATGTATCATTTCCTTGTTGATTGGTATACAGAGCGTCCTGTAGTGGTCATAACTAAAGGGAACGTGAATTACGATAAAAAAGCAGGGTGTCAGAGCATGCGTAGTCCAAGGAGGTGGTAAAAGGTCCAAGATGAGAAAAACAAAAAACAAAATCCCCCAAGATGCCCCATGTCCAAGTCCAAAAGCCGTAGACTCTCGACGCAAGATACCTGTATCTCGCAAATGCCAATGTCAATGTGCTACAACTGATCTATCCCCTCCGCACACAAGCCACATCCTATGCACTCGAGGCACGCTATCAAATTTGACGAAAAGAGTGTGCCTTGAGACTGAAAATTCGAATGGATGAAAGGAAAGGGAAACGCACCGAGGCCACCGCAGCAAGCACATAGGTAACATGGGCAGCATAGAGGGTTTTGGAAGGCGCCTTGAGAGATCAATCGGTCAAGGAAGGGTTCTTGATATGAGCGCATGATTGGACTAACCCTTGCAGCACCAGGCGCTCAGCATGACAGCAAGGATAATAACCACCAGCAGTCCAACGAATATGACGATGAGGTACACTGTAAATGGAATTAGATGATCTCGCGAAAGGAGAAGAAAAGAAAAAAAAGAAAAGAAAAAAAAAAGAAAGGAGAAGTACATTTATTATTAACGAACGGCCCGCTATCGGTCGTAGGCTCTCCTACAGCCGCACGCCTTGCCAGACCACTGACACTCAGCCCCAGCCAATCCCCAGTCTCGTATACACACGATAATGCCATGAGCGCGGAAAGCGTCAGGAGGGTAACGAGCGCCGGAAGCAGCATGCGGCGCAGACGGGAGCTGTGGCAGCGGCTTTGGTGAACGGGGCTGCTGCACCCTTCATCTTGGCATTGGTGTCCTTCCGGGCCATGGCGTCTGCTGCTGCTGTGTTTCTCCGAGTCGAGAGATCGGTAGGCGTCCATGATTTGAAGGCTGCCAGGCTGCGCTTGGATTGGTGGTATTGCGAGATTATGCATGGTCTATAGTATCGGAGATGCAAGGGGAATGAGAGTGGATTCAGACCCTCGCACACGCAAAGATTAGATGAGGGAAGAGAAATACAAGGAAGCGGATTCAGAAGCCTAGCGACCGTCACGGAGGAGCGTGGACACTACAAAGCCGATGAAGGATAACGATGCCCTTTATACTTGAATTTCATGCTCCAATCCAATCACTGATCAACCTGATATTGGACTGGACAAGGAAACGAACTCGACGTGCTGCCAGTGGAGCCTGGAGCCTTGAAGCCGCAAGCGATGCGTTGCGGCTGCGGATGGGCACATTATTAGCCGAGAGGTTCGACGTCAGCCAGGGCTTGGCTGTTCGTTGCCTGTCAACTGTCCAGACGTGTCAGTGCGTTACTGTAAGTAGTACTGTATCTTGAATCCATAGACCCCAAGACAGGTGTGCAAGGAAACAAACTCAAAATCGTTAACTTTGTTTGGTGCCGGTTTCCCTCGCCGCCGCGTCAATGGAATCCAGGCACCGCCCTCGAAGCTGCGGATACGTCAGTACACCGGCCTCGAGGCCACTGCATCGCCCAAGGAAGCATAAGTAGGGTCGCCACCACAGCATACACCATACACCATACACTTTAACGCGAATTTTGCTCACGTCGGGCGAAGGATACCGTCATGAGCAGAAAGGAAAAGGAAGACGAGCATGTATAAATCGTAACGACAGCGTAATCATACAACTGCGCCTGAACCACATCCCACATCCATGTCCACGTCGGAAGAAAGACATGGATGGTGTCAGGCGGGTAAGACGAGGTTAAACCTTGTTATCGACCGAGTTGGAGAGGTCGGAGGATCCTTTCTCCTTCGCGTGCGCGTGCGCATCGGCTTATGAGAAAACACGTTAGCTTCAGTGCATACATAACACGGAAACCAGAAGAAAAGAAAAAACGCACCACGCGTCCGTTCATCGATATGTGCTTGACGTTGTTCTGCAGATATAGAGCCAAAAATGACGTCCATCTCTTCCAAACTGCGTCCTTTGGTCTCTGGTACGAGTCTAGCACCGGGCGGATGATGAGTTCGTTGTCGAATTGAAATTATTTGAAACGAGGGACTGACAATGAGAATAGACCCATGGCACCGATGTTGACGGTGGCGAACATAATGAAGATCTTGTAACCCAGGTCAGAAATCATGTCGGGCGTGACTTTCGAGACGACAAAGTCTTAAGTGGTTCATAGCATCAGTGAACCCGTTTCGGTTACTGAAAGGAAGCACGTACTCCAGAGCCATTGGGAAGAGCTAGCGAGTGCAAGCCCGTAATGCCTCGTTCTCGTGGGGAAGATGTCAGAGACGTAGACCCAAGGAAGAGGACCTAACGAAAGTTATGATCATATCGAGGTGCTCGGTAGCAAGCGAACTCACCCCATCCCATCGAATAAAAGCATACGTAGATGTACAACAGCCCCGCCATCGCCCTCGACGCAGGGGGCGGGTCCGGAGCCACGCCGTCAATCACAGGGGGTGGCGGATGGGTCTTGAGGATTGCGCCGATGATGTAGAATAGCGTGCCCATGCCCATGGCAGAAATGAAAAGCGAGAGCTTGCGCCCGAGAGTTTCGACGCCGAAGGAGATGAAGATGGCGGTCGCGACGACTTTGACGACACCTGCACGTTCGTTCCCATTAGGATGTGCGAAAGAGGGATGGAATTGAAGGCGACGACGTACCGTAGATGCCACTGGCGAGGAGGGAACTCTCCTGGCTCGAGTATCCGATCTAGATGTCGTCAGATCGTGTAAGAAATTGGTTCAGGAGGTAGCAAATCGAAGCGATCCTACGGATGCGAATATCTGAGGCGCATAGTAGCTTCATATATACACACCGACGTCAGCCCCGCCTTGTCCTTTGAAAAATCATTCAAACCACGCTTACTTCACCGAATTTTGGCCAGCCCATTGTTGGAGGAGGAAGATGACGAAGGCGATGACGAAACGGATGAAGTTGCCTTTCCCGAAGAAGGCCTCCTTGATCCCGAGGCCCCTGCGAGCCTGGCGCTCTTCTTCGATCGCAGCTTCGATTTCGACCATCTCGCTGAGGATGCTTTCAGAGTCGATGGGCTCCTTACGCAGATACGCGAGGTTCTTAATGGCTTGTTCGTTACGGCCAACCGAAGCAAGCCATCGAGGAGATTCCTGAATCGCGGGTTGGGTCAAACTCTCTTTTGTGTAAGAGCTGGGGTTCATGGACGGACCTTGATCGTCAGGAGACCAATTGCCATGATGCCAGCGGGTACCAATTGAAAACCGAAAGGGACCCTCCAAACATTGACACCCGTGCGGATGTGAAGACCAACGCCATCTAGATAGTGCAAGATTAGCTTTTTCCATCGCTTGTTCCATCCATAACCATCAATCGACCCTACAGTTAATAAAATACGATATCATCACCCCGATAGCGACCTTGCAAACGCCCCAGATCAGTTCACCGGCGTGTGACGTGAAGCCCCAAAACGGTTTTAACGTACCATGATCTGGAAGCAGCCTGTTATCCGTCCACGCACCTGCTTGGGCGCACATTCGGAAACGTAGGCAGGCGAAACGGCGGAGATAGCACCGATACCGAGACCGGAGATGACCCGTCCTGCATAAATACAAGCGAGACCGTTCGATCCTTCAGCGACCGTCGTGAGGATCTAAAAAGAAAGGAAAGTCATCAGAAGACGTCGTACCCGATAGATCAGCGGCTTACCGCGCCTGCAACGAAAATCACGGTGAAAGCCCATAACGTATAGATACGTCCGATCTTGGCTGTGTAGAAAAAAAAAAAAAAAGAAGAGAAACGTGAGATTCTGGGTGTAGATAAGGTTAACGCGCCCTCGTCCCGCATAACTTCCACCAGCACAAGGCGCAGGCGGCCGGGGGCGCAGATGACCTGCACATCACTGATGCCGAGGGTAGGGACACGTGCAGAAGCCGACGGATCCGCACCTGACAGTGGAGCGCTTCCCAATGCGCCGAAGAAAGCGCCGGCTTGGAGGACCGACACCACGTTTGAAGACACCTCATTTACGCGGTGCGTTTTCTTCCCCGAGGCATCGAGGAGACCAAAGTGTCCTTGGAAATAGGGCGAATTGACCACTCCTCCGCTGCAACGCAAAAACCCAAAAAAAATGAAAAAGAGAGAGAGAAAACCTTGAGAAGAGCGGGTCGTGCGAAAGCGTTTGTAGACAAGCCAACGTACGCGATACCGCTAAGTAGGGGGGAGACCATCAAATGTCAAGGTCAGTCTAACGCTTGGATAAAATGATGCGAAGGAAGCGTTCGTACGTGTCATATCCGAACAAGACGATCCCCCAGTACACGATGAACGCCAGCCCTGTTTACCCAAGACGCAGCCCAAGCCCAAGCCTCAGTTCAGCATCGAAGCACCAAGGAATGCAAGATCAGAGGGGATTTGGAACAGACGCACAATATACCCTGATGTTCTTAAAGATCGAGTCCGTGACCGCGCCCATGCTGCAGCTTGGCTTGTGCGGCTAGATGATATCGCAGCGCGACGGGAAGGGATTGGAAGGAAAAGGCAAAGCCCCAGCCGGAGGCATTGGACCGGGTTTATATAGCGTGTAAGGAGGGGGGTCCGGACTCGCGCGCGAATACCGAAGCTGAGCAAGACGGCAAGTTAAGAAGCTCCATATGATGTGTGTCACGGTCAGGAACGACGCCTCATCCGGGAGTACGGCCCGTTGGGGACCGCTCGGGCAGGACAATAGTTCAGCTACAGAAACTGAATGTGAAGAGTCAGTTACATTGCAATCTCTGAAGAAAGCAACATTGTTGTCTATTACAAAGCGAGGAACGACCGGAGGATTAGACGTAAGTCTTTGGGAGGACGGCGGGAGTTGCCGGAATATTTTCTCCTCCGGCTACCTCGACGCCTCCCAGAAAAATTCAAGTCCTCCGTCGTCAGAGCAGCCCCCCCTGCTCCTTTTCTTTACTTGCAGAACGGCTATCAAAACTCCTCAATTCTCTGCATTTTTTGCCCGTTCTCCTTTCAATCCCAAAGTTTTTTCTCAAACCATATCTCCACAGAACTCATGGCGGCTCTACTAGTGCGGGACCCTCACCTGGAAGTCTGTCCCGACTTCGAGTCTGAACCCTTTGAACCCATGCGCGCTCTCATGCGAAACACGGGACTCACTGACGAACAGGCCGTCGAGGCTTTGCGCGAAGCCTGGGTCACGCGCAACAACCAATTGCGTGATCGATGGGTGCAGGAGGCGGAGGCGAGGGCGGCCGAAGCGGAGGCCGCAGCGCAGCAGCAACAGCAGGAGGAAGAGGAGCGACTACGACGAGAGCAGATGGAGATGCAGCAGCAGCAGGAGCAGGAGCAAAGGCCGGACGACCAGCAGGTGGACGAAGGGCGGCTAGGAACAGCGGGAGAGGAGCAAAGGCGGACCAAGTTGAAACTGAGGTCCTTCGACCCCAACCTTTCGGTCGCGAGCGTAATTGTCCCGCGCCCCTCGTCATACGCGATAAACAAACTGGCTAACTTCGAATACTGCGAGCTCTGGTATTTTACACAGGAAGGCTGTGAAGATGCGCAGCGCTCCCAGCGCTCTGAGGCCGACGATGCCTTTGGCATGGCTCGGATGGGCGAAATGGTCATGCTCCGACCCGTCGCCGCCGTTCAAGCCTCAAAACGCGTGGTCCAGGACGCCGACCTCACATGGGAACAATTCCATTACGCCCAACGCTCCTTCGTCGAGTACGTGCTGAAGGCTGGCTGGCCGGAAGATCATGCACAATCTTTGGTACGCTTCTTCGTACACCTCGAAAATAGCCCGTACATCAATCGCGAGAACGGGAGGAGGATCTTGCTCACCTATCAGGCGAGGGTGCGGCGCAACTGGATGGATGTGATGAAACAGAGCGAGGGGGCGGTGTTCAACATCGCCCTCATCAACGACGACCTCATGGAGGCTATAGCGCGGGACTTACAGAGTGTTGCGACGGCGGACCTGCATCGCCAGGTCAGTAGTTTTTCAATTTCGCTTTATTGAAGCTTAGCGCTAATCACTCTGTCTGTCTGTTTTTCCTCCCCTTTCCCCCCCCCTCCCCCCCCTCTCTCCGTTCACTCCGTATGCTACAATCGCACCCCAATTCCATCCCGATCCTCAACCAACTACCGCTACCCTACACCGATCGAACCTCGACCAACTGCTACACCATTCGTGCCTCTTCGACCCCACATCAACTGCCGCATCCTTCACATCGCATAACACGCTGCTCGCCCCCCATCCCCTCCTCCCCTCTCTCGCCACACCCCATCACCTGCTTCACCACCGCTGCATGCTTCTCCCGCCACAAACACCGTGCCGATGCTTATCGCGTTGCGCTGTGCACCTCGACCTGCCACACCCTCTCCCCCTTACCGCTACATGCCTCGCTACACCTGCCGCCTTCGCCACACGGCACTGGCTCATCGCCCATGTCACCCTATCGCCACACGCATTCTGCACCCTGCCGCATGCTTCTTCACGCCACACCATACGCGCCGGCTACGGTATGCTCCGCGCCCTCGCCCTGGCACTGGCGTACTCATCGTGCCCCGATTCTTCCCGTTTATTTTCCATTCTGTCGCGCTAACTCATTATATGCCACCCCTCCCGCCTCATGTATTTATGCCGCATAAATATATCCTCTGACTTATTGGGCTCCCACGTGCGACTGTCTCCCTCCACTGTTTTCTTTCGGTCACATCGTACTTCGTTCGGACAACAAATAACTAACAGATGTCGGAGGCAATCATATCGTTTAAGTCTCTTCATACGACTGCAGCCGAACGCACCCCGAAGAAAAACAGAGCGGCGCGAGATGGAGCGGCACCGTACCACAGGCGTCCGCGCTCCCCCTCGCACTCACCGTCTCGGGGTCGTGAACGTGAACCCAAAGGGCGCAGACGTTCTCGGTCGCCCCCCAGGCATGTCTCGTCTTCTGCGCGCAACCCGGGCCAGGTTTTTGGCGCCAGCACAGGCTCGGACAGCCTATCCGCCTGTGCGATATGCCTTGGGCGCCATCGTCACGAGATCAGCAAGTGTACATCCGAGGCCCTTTGGGATGGAGCACCCGCGCGATGCAGGCGAAACGAGCGGGGACGTCTTGTCAGTCCGGAAGGCATCATCTTGTGCTCCGATTGGCAGCGACCTCAGGGCTGCACCAGCACCAGCGCGAGTCACGTCCACGAGTGCTCCGGGTGCGGGCGAAAGACTCATGGAGCTCAGGCGTGTCCTCGCACGCAGAAAATGTAGTGCCCTTTGTCCATATGACCCGGACGCTTGGGAGCACCTGCTCCATGTACATAATCTTCTTGGCAAGTATCCACTCCTTCCCCAAAGCCTTCGCACAGGTTTTGACGCCGGCATTCCCCCGATTGCGGTCACCCACACCCCTGACAACGGGCCCTCGATCAAAATATACCCGCAGGCCTATCTTGACATTATTGAGAAGGAATTCAGATCCGAGCGCTACATCGGACCGTTATCCAGGACTGAAGTGGAGGCCCTCATCGGACCCTTTCAGTCCTCGCCACTATCCCTTGTTCCAAAGCCAGGAAAACCGAACAAATTTCGCGCAGTACATAATTTTTCTTTTCCTCGCGCCGCCTCCGCCACCTTTCACTCAATTAATTATCATATCAATTCGGATCTTTACCCGTGCACCTGGGGAACCTTCCCCACCGTGTGCACCACCATTTGGAACCTCCCGCCGGAATCACAGGCGTCAATCCGGGATGTCGCGGAGGCATACAGATCAATACCCATCGAACCGAATCAGTGGCCAGGGCTGGTCGTCAAGTTACGGGACAGTGACAGCTTTGCGATCAACACAAATGATAATTTTGGACTTGCGTCGGCTGGCGGGGTATACGGCTTGGTCAGTGACGCCGGCGCCGACATCTTCAGGGCTGAAGGCATTGGCCCCATCTCAAAATGGGTCGACGATCACATTTTCTTCCGCATTCTTCGCACCCACATTCACCAGTATAATGCGCAGAGAGCTAAATGGCATGCAGTCATCACAGACAATGGCGGACGTCTGCAGGACAGGAGCCGCATTTGGTACAGGGGCGAAACTATGCCCAACGGTTTACCTATGGAATTTGATGAAGACCTTAGTTACCCCGTTCGCGACCTGTCCAACAGTTCTCCCCGTTCCACCCTGGATGCCGCGTACTCTTATGCCAGCGCGGACATCGATCGGGTATCCGAGACTCTGGGTATTCCTTGGGAGCCAACCAAGACAGTGGAGTTCGACCATCACGTACAGTATCTGGGACTGGCATGGGACCTCCAGGAACAGTCAGTGTCTCTCCCCTCGGCTAAGAAGGAGAAATACCTTCGGGCCATTCAGGAATGGGAGAGCCAATGCACGCACACGCAGGAAGCCACCCAGAAGCTCTATGGCAAGCTCCTTCATGCCTCTCTCATCATCCCCGCTGGACGCGCTTACCTCACCCGATTGGAAACCATGCTCGGTACCTTCCACGGTCGTCCGTTCACTCCACACCACGCACCTACGGGGACCGCCGACGACCTCGGGTGGTGGTCCCGCACCCTCAAGCATCCATGCATCACTCGACGAATTCCAGGCCCAATTGTTCTGGTCGATCGTCAGGCCTTCTCAGACGCCAGCTCCGGCGTCGGGATTGGAATCACTGTCGGAAACAGATGGCGAGCGTGGCGGCTCATACCTGGATGGAGCGGCGAGGGCAGAGACATCGGGTGGGCTGAAGCCGTCGGTTTTGAACTCCTCATCTGCACACTGCTCACCGTCAGCAGCGAGGGCGACGAACTACAGGTATTCGGCGACAACCGAGGCGTTGTCGAGGGCTGGTGGAAGGGCCGAAGTCGGAATCGCCCCACCAATGAGGTGTTCAAGCGCATCCACGCGCGCCTTGCCAACCATGCCTGCGTCATCCACTCGCGATATGTGCCCAGCAGGCTCAACCCAGCAGGTAAGCCCAGCTACACCCCGTTCCCCTCCCCCACTTCCCTCATCGTGAGTATTCAATGTTGTCTAACCTCATAACGCGTGCGCAACAGACAAGCCGTCAAGGGGGATATACTATGAGCGGGGTCTCCTCCTCCCTGCCGTACCCATTCCCTCCCCGCTCCTCCCCTTCATCACTGACTTCGATGCACCTCTCCACGCACGCGAGGTACGTGATCGAGTACGCGGTCACGTCCCGACTCCCCTCCCAAAACCAGCCATCGATGCCTCCACCAGAGCAGAGCGGCAGCACTTCGGGCAATTCCTCGAGGCCGCAGGCAACGCCCTCCTTCCCGGTGCGACAGACTGGTAAGGGGGGGCAACTGATTCACTCGCGCTATGTTGCGCTCCCCCGAACGGTGCGTTTAGGGGCGCCAGCAGCTTATCACCCTTCTCTCACCCCACGCCCCTCCCCCCTACGACCTCATTGTTTTGCCGGTGACCGACTTCGTCTCTGGCAACCCTCAACGCGTGCCGTCGCCCCCAACTTCATCGACATCGAGCGGGTGGTTGCCACGTTAGCCCTCGGATATGCGGACGGCACGAAAGAGTCATATGGCTCGGGCCTTCTCGCATGGCATGTATGGTGTGACGCGAAGGGCGTTCCAGAAGGCGACCGTGCCCCGTCCTCACAAATCCTCATTTCCGCTTTCATCTCCTCGCTCACCGGGGCCTTTGCAGGTAGAACTATTCGGAACTACGTGTACGGCATCCGCGCCTGGCATGTGGTGCATAGCATACCGTGGCGCCCTGACAACGATGAGCTCGACCTCATGCTGAAAGCTGCCGACCGACTCACCCCCGCTTCCTCAAAACGAAAAAAGCGTCAACCGTACACTGTGGACTTTATCCGCAGGCTCTGGGAGCAGATGACGCCGGATGACCCGTTCGACACGGCTGTCTTCGCTTGTCTGGTCTGCCTTTTCTACTCGGCGTCTCGGGTGGGGGAATTCACGGTACGGCGCCTCAATGCCTTTGACCCCGCGGTCCACCCCTCCGTACGCTCTCTGCGGCGCGACCAAGACCGAGAAGGCCGGCAGGTCACCATCCTGCAAATCCCGCGCACCAAGACGTCGGTCGATGGCGAGGAGGTGTACTGGAGCGCTCAGAACGGCCCCACGGACCCGGAGGCAGCTATGGAGCGCCACCTGGCTTTGAATCAGCCCCCAGAGGACCACCACCTTTTTGCATACAAACACAAGGACGGGTACCGGCCCCTCACCAAGACCGCGTTCGTCAAGCGCCTCGCCACGCTGGCACGCAGCGCTGGTCTCGATCCGCTGCAAGGCCACGGGATTCGGATCGGCGCCACCCTCGAATACCTCCTGCGGGGAGTCTCCTTCGAGGCAATGAAGGCAATGGGTCGCTGGCAAAGCGACGCCTTCACTCTTTACCTGCGGAAGCATGCCTTGATTCTTGCACCTTACATTCAGGCTCAGGCTCCGCAGGTCTACGACGATTTTGTGAGGATCACCATGCCAGCCGGGGTCCGCTAAAAATGCGTCTTTCGCTACCATAGTACGGTTTTCTCCTTATATTTGGGTGCCGAGTCTCACTCGACGCGTCGCAGCTTCCTTAAAAGTGGGAATCGCAGCTCGCCTCGGCCGCCTGGGGCTTGGGTCAGACTTTCCTTACACCGGGAAGCGCTACGCGCTTTCGCCCAAAATGCGTACTTAACAGCACCGTGTCTTTTGTCATAAACTATCTACATATCTAATGCTACTCGTGAACCTCTCGTCCTTCAGGCAAACATTACCTCAGTCTCAAACAAAGATTGTTGTCTATTACAAAGCGAGGAACGACCGGAGGATTAGATGTAAGTCTTTGGGAGGACGGCGGGAGTTGCCGGAATATTTTCTCCTCCGGCTACCTCGACGCCTCCCAGAAAAATTCAAGTCCTCCGTCGTCAGAGCAGCCCCCCCTGCTCCTTTTCTTTACCCCACCCTCCTCTCCCTAAAAAAACTCAAAATTTGCCCCCACGCAACGTCTGGTGTGAGTAAATGTTTTCCTCCGTCTCACGGCGCCTCGCCGAGCGCGCGAGTTTTGGGTGCCCACCCACCCAATCGCAGCTCGCCTCGGCCGCCTGGGGCTTGGGTCAGACTTTCCTTACACCGGGAAGCGCTACGCGCTTTCGCCCAAAATGCGTACTTAACAGCACCGTGTCTTTTGTCATAAACTATCTACATATCTAATGCTACTCGTGAACCTCTCGTCCTTCAGGCAAACATTACCTCAGTCTCAAACAAAGACTCACCTTGTTCGTGAGGGAGAGACGAGCCGCAAATGGAACACTTGAGAGGCGGGCACACACGGGTTTCGGAAGCGGCACCAAAATAAAATTATCCTATTATTACACAAAGAGGTTGAAGAATCCAAGGAGATCAAGTACAGTGGGGTAACGTATTGCACTGCGAAATCATAAGTGGACGTATGCAAGGCACATGCGGAGATGGATGGGAGGGGGGAGGGGAAGCATAAGGTATCATCATCGCATCGTTAGACCTTCTCATCTCTGACGGAGTGAGAGGATGTGGTATCGTTTTTTTCGTTCTCGTTGGCTGCAAGGAAGGTGGTCAGAGGTCAGAACAAACGGAGGGTGGATGACTATGAAGCTTACTTCTCTCTTGCTGTGCAATGTTGGCGGCGCGTTGTTCAGCCGAGATGGCACCGAAGATGACGTCCATATCCTCGAGAGAGCGGCCCTTGGTCTCGGGGATGAAGCTATAGAATGAAAGGAGTCAGCCGCCGAGACTGAGGATCGCGTCTGGAGGAACTTACAAAGAGAACAAGCCCATAGCACCGATGTTAACCGCACCGAACATGAGGAAGATTTTGTAGCCAAGGTTGGTGATCATGTCAGGCGTTACCTTCGACACCACAAAGTCTAGAGAGGAAGGAAGGAACATCAATGATCTGCGCGGGGCCAGGAAGACGCGCGCGGACTTACTCCAGAGCCACTGGGACGCAGAAGCGAGTGCCAACCCATAATGCCTAGTGCGGGTGGGGAAGATGTCGGAGACGTACACCCAGGGGAGGGGACCCCATCCCATCGAGTAGAAGCACACATAGATATACAGCATGGCCGCCATGGCCTTGGACGCGGGGGGCGGGTCTTCGGCCGCGACGGGCGGGTGGGTCTTGAGGATAGCGCCGATGATGAAGAAGAGCGTGCCCATGCCGATGGAGGAGATGATGAGCGACATCCTGCGGCCGAGGGACTCGACGAAGAAGAAGATGAAGAAGGCGGTGGCGACGACTTTGATGATGCCGTAGATCCCGGACGCCAGGAGCGAGTTCTGGGTGCCGGTGTATCCGATGGAGGCGAAGATCTGGGGCGCGTAGTAGCTGCAAACATATAACCATGTAAGGATCAGAAAGTGCATAGAGACAGAGGCAGAGAGGAGATCTTACCCGACGGAGTTTTGGCCACCCCATTGCTGCAGCAGGAAGATGACGAAGGCGATGACGAAGCGAATGAAGTTGCCCTTGGCAAGGAAAGCCTCCTTAAACCCAAGACCTTCGCGTGCCGCACGCTCTTCCTGGATCTGTGTCTCGATCTCGGCCATTTCGTACGCGACGGCTTCAGAGGTCTCGGACTCTTTGCGGAGATAGGCAAGGTTGCGAAGAGCTTCCTTGTTACGGCCGACAGATGCGAGCCAGCGAGGAGATTCCTGGCGAGTGCATCAGATACGGGCCATATAGATAGATACAGAAACCGACGCACCTTGACAGTCAGCAGGCCGAAAAGCATGATACCAGCAGGAACGAGCTGGAAGCCGAAAGGAATTCTCCAAATGTTGGCACCGGTTTTGAAGTGCTCGCTGATGCCAAAGTTAATAAAGTACGAGATCATGACACCGATGGCGACCTGTAATGAGTTGACGAGAGGGACATGAGCAAAGGGAGGAAAATTGGGAGGAAGATGAGGATGCGCACCATGATCTGGAAAAGACCAGTAATCCTGCCACGAACTTCCTTCGGCGAGCACTCTGATACGTACGCGGGAGCTACCGCAGAGATGCCACCGATACCGAAACCAGAAATGACGCGTCCGGCGTAGATCAGCTGAAGACCGTTATGCTTGTCTTTGGCGACGGTGGTGAGGATAGCGCCGACGGAAAAGATCGCAGTAAAAGCGACGAGAGTCCATTTGCGACCGAACTTGGCTGGTGTAGGAAGGGTCAGGGTCAGACGATGCAACAGTGCAAGGAAGAAGAGAGAAGACGCACAAGATACGGGCGCGCTTCCGAGAGCACCGAAGAAGGCACCACCCTGCAGCACAGACACGACGATGGACGAGACCTCGTTCGTACGCTTGACATTCTTGGTTCCATCTTCATTGGTCAGACCAAAGTGTTGCTGGAAGTATGGCTGCGACACAACACCACCGGCGATACCAGTGTCATAACCGAAGAGAATAATTCCCCAGTAAACGATGAACGCCAGATCTGCGATGAGTTGAAATGGATGAGGACCGAAACACGAATAGGATTCCAGCTCAAGAGAAAAGAACGTACAATAGACGCGGATATTCTTGAACACCTCGTTGATAGCCATAGTGAGCGTGGTCCGAAATCGTCAGTAACTGGGGTAGGAGAGGACGACCTGAGGGATTTGGGAGAGCCATCCAAGAGCCTTTTAAGAAAATCGAAGTTCGTCCGTATATTGCACGATCCCAATCTCGATCATAACCGTGTGGGGGCTGAGCGGATAAACCACGGCCCGTCCGGTCCGCGCGCACCTTACCCCGCATTTGGGTCGAAAATTTTGATCGACAAACTCCTAAATGCCCATGCGCTCGATCAACCATCTACCCGCGCTGCAGATGACATGGGCGGGGCGGGCGTCTTTCAGCTTCTAGGCTTTGCAGTGGTGAAGATGGATCCGGAGCCAAAAAAAATCTTTAGGACCGAGGGTCGGGGACGCCGCGTTAGCAGCGAGAGAGCGTCGTAAGGTTGCGAGATTAAACCGACGGCTCCTTATGAGTTGGCGGACGCGGTTGGCTTGGGAGGACGAGCCATGATGTTCGGTTGCGGGGCCGCCGGGCCGCAGACTGCTCCCTTATTTTGCAAATTTCCAAGTCAAATCATGAACAGGGCTTGACTCGCAACGACGTACCGAGGCGGATAGGGGAATAGAAATCGGTTTTAGGGCGCTGGTCCTATCATTACCGCGATATGTGTCACGTAGGAGGTTGTAGACCGGCTCTTTTGCCATGGTGAAATGCAAGTAACAGACGCGCCAAGCCAAACAAGCAATCCAAAGTTTGATACCGTGCGCTTCACAAGCGCCGGTCATTTGCGACGGTTATATCCAGAAACAATTATCATGGAGATGCGTCCATCGCGGATGCTCGCCCTGGACGCGCCCTGAGAAATTCCCAGGCAATATGCGTGATAATTGAGAACCATCACGGAGGGCGGGGAAGGGTGGGTAAATAAGGTGCGTTGCGCTCAACGTGGGGTAAAGTGCCTAGGAGCGACGCGGCGGCCCGCCGGAGGCCGTCCTACCCTGCGGGCAGCATGAATGTGTTTTTGCTTTTGTCTCTGAACGCCTGTCCAAGACACCACCTCCACTGGAGACTTCCCGAAACATACTTGTTGGGGAAGTTGCACGCTCGCCGACAGGAGTATCACCAGCTTTCCTTTTCCCGCAGAATCAGGCCCGACAACCGAACATCCTACAACGTAATCGATGCAGACCTTCCAGCAACAGCAAAAAGGCTTCTACGAGTACCGGAGAGATATGAGAAGGGTAAGAGGCGTCGCATGCTATTCCGATGGGTATTGAGCTTCATGCTGTACGGGCGTTGCTCTAGATGTTCGCCATAGTGGACTCGCAGCGCGTACTTCCTTCAGGAAACCAATGGCCTGACTTTGGGCCGAACAATGAATTCCCCTGTACCCGGCCCAGATTCCGAACCTTGCAGAATATGCAATCGACAATCGTGTTGTCTATCCGGGCGACTGCATTCACGTTTTTCTCCCGGAAATGCTGCAGGATGGAAAGTGCTAGCGCCGTCTGGTGAGTGAACGGCGCTTTCGTGCAGTACCAGTTCACTTACTACATACAACCACACAAGTTACCTCGAAGTCTCCAACGCTTGTCTATGCCCAGGCTTGCCATGGTACCTTCTGTCTCGCCGCCGGCAGGTGCGCGCCAAGAAGCGTCTCTCCAGATCCCAACCGCTCCGAAACTCCGAGGAGCGTAATTGCATTGCCAGCTGGTTTTTCCCGATGAAGGTTGAGCTTGATAGATAATCCTGGTGGGAGACGCTACTCAATCACAGAGCAGAGTTTCGGCGGCTCCGGCATAACAACGGGAAGGGGAAAAGGGATAAGAAATACAAATAATCCGAGAGCCTCGAACTTGCGTCGCTTGTAAAGAAGCGGAATAACACTAGACAATGAATAGGCCCAGCCATCCCCAGTCCCGGAACGAGAACCCAGTAGCCATCAAGTTCTCAACTAGTGTTGATGCCTCCACATAACGTGCACAGAGCTGCCGGTCAGCTGAGCATTCTCATATTGTTGAATAGGAGGTGGTGATGGCGTGTGTCCGGCCTGACCATGGCTGCGACCTGCATCGTTTGGTTGGGCGGCGCGGGTTGTTTGTGAGAGAGGCGAGCCAAGACATTACCGAAAATACCTCCGGGTATGGAACCCCTCGCTCTCCTTATCCTTGAGCTGCTACGACCCTCCACACGGCGCTTTCCACATCTCGTTCGCGAATATACCGTGCGCAGTACCAGCCAGTCATGGTTGGGACACATCCGCGGATGAGACGAGTTTCCGGAGTCGCGTGCGCGCCAGCTACTTTCCGCAATCCTGCTGTCCAGCAACAACTATATTTCTGACCAGGTCGAAATCGACATACGATGTATGCGCCCAATCTCCGTGCCCTGCCATACACAATAAGATGCCCAGCCTGCCACGAGAGCCTCTCCTTGATCCCGGAACACACAGCCGACGCAGATCCACCGAAAGGCTAGTTCCCCAGAGTCCATTTATAATTTGGATACGCGTACATGCGCCCGAGGATGAGGAGAGCGTTCACGACGCTCCCGAATGGCTCCGTAGGTCGAGCATGTCGCCGCAACCGATTCACTTGTCTTCCTCCGCTCCCAGACGTGAGGAAGCCAATTTGGATGTAGTCTTGGCCGCCAAAAAACGCTTTCCGGCCCGCAACCTTGCGAGTTGACAGGACAAGTCGGCCCCCGTCGATGCGCCGGCATAGCAGTCAAGGACAGTGTCGCTCGGCCTGGATCTACGCGGCCCAGGTGTGGTCCCATCCTTGAGTAGTCTCCCCCGCTAGTTGCGGACTGGGATGAAAGAGCAACGCTGAGATGAGTTGAATGGATGCGCAGAAATGTGGGAGAAAGGATGAAGGCACTTGAACTCGGCTGAAATCACACGGGGTCGGCGCGTGAGCGACGCGTTTCGGCCATATCCGAGTCGGTTTCCAGCCATCATACGAAGCACCGCGAGACTCGAGTATGTTGACACGGATATACACCTCAAGGAGGGAAAGGAGTCGCTTATGGGTGAAGCTTTGAAGGCGAAGAGATACCACACTATGACTCGGATGTGCTACAAGTCAGTGTCAGTGTCCACAGCAGCTCCCATTTGTCCCGCTTCCATGTTCGGCCCGCACGGTGGGGCCGACGTCGGAGTTTAAACTTGGCAGGGCAATTCCCTCCATTCCCACGTTCACTCTCACCAACCATGGCGCCCAAAAGAAAACGAAGCGATGCAAGCGAGCCTGTGGCATATGATGCAGCTCAGGCGCTTGTCCGCCAGCTTTTGACGCAGTACCCGACACTACTGGCGGACTCTGCAGATGGTGTCGGTGTCAGCTTTTCCAAAGTCAATTACGCACAAACTGCTCCTCTTGTTGGACTCGAACCAGACTTGGCGTTGCAAGACATCTCGACTTTTGAGATTCATCGCTCTCGGATTCCAACTGATCTTTTCAAGTCCATTGTAGTGGACATGGACGTCATGATGGTTCAATATGGTCCTCCCTATGTTCATCAGACGGAAGAGGCAAGATCGAGATTTTTTTCGCCGGTGAGGATGTTGGTATCCTCTTATGACTCAAAAGTTCATTGTAACCCACAGATTTTCAACCATCTTGTGAAGCAGTTCACCTTTATGTTGAGGAACAACCCAGAAACTATCATCACTGGTCGAATCGGTACGAGGGGTCGCATTGAATACTTCTTCAAAGCATTTGGCGCCGTTGCAATTCTTTGTATCGAAATGAAGCTCAGTGTAGGAAACGAGTCGGAACGTTTGGATGCGATTGCCCAGGTTATAGCAGAGTGCGACGGTAAGCCTGATGCACTTGAACAACCTTCTACTGCTAACCTCAATTCCAGGTTGTGATCTCAACAATGCCAAGCGCATGTTTTCTCTACCCATTCTGTGCATCCTGTCGGACGGGTTAACGTTCGAATTCTTCAAGTTTGAGAGAGCCGGATCGGTTTCCTCTTTTTTCCGCGGCTGTTTCCCTGGCGATCCAGAGCCCCTGCAGTATGGCCTGACATTGCCCGACCCCAAGAATGCGGATACTCTTCTTCCTTTCATCCTCCAACTTCGCTGTGTATGCGAGACAATCTTTGACACGATGCTCAGTGCCTATATCTTCGCCTTGAGGGCGTATCGTGACCGATCCGGATCCACAGGCAAGCGGGAAGGTGTGAAGAGACCTAGTCTCGATGGATGGGACCAAGCACTCAAGTTCGCCGAAGATGCGTTGGAGGCATTCAGGAACGCCGAGACTCAGCGCAAGGATGGCGATGTTGATTCCGCTGATGCAAGTGTCCTTGAAGGTCTTCGCCTACTCCATGAGAGGTATTGTTGCAACTAATCTACCCATTCAATCCATTGTCCCTTACTCTGTCTCAGTACAGGAGCCGTATCAACTGTCTACAAGTCTAAACTCTTCATGACAGGGTGGGACGAGGACGCAGTTAGGAAAGCATGAACTCCGCCCGTCCTCGTTTTCTCTTTCTTGTTGCTGAAATAGGCTGTTTATTTGTCCGTTGTTGTTCTCCCACCTTCATTATCGATAGAACAAGTTTAATTTGTATTCGAGGCTTCGTTAACATTAGGGTCTTCTCCTCATTTGTCTGACATCAAAGAGTTCTACTGAGTACTCTGTCACCCTCCTCCAATGACGTGCTCGCCCGTTTCTGCCGATACGGCTTAGGTCCGGCTGAGTGTCCGAGGCGCGACCCATGCTCAATATGTTCTCCAATGTACACACTTTGGAATATGCCATGGCCGACTCCCCCATCGCTTCATGCATCCTGTTCATACATCCTACGGCAGTGCAAATCGAAATCACAACTCCAATTCCAGCACGTGTGGTTGTCATTCGAGCTCCCTTTCATCATGGAATCCATCCCGCAAATGACCATGCTCACTCACCTCAACATCGGTGCTCCCCTTTACGTGTTTGCTGACCTACTCGGCCGCATGCTGGATGCCATCTGTGGTCTTATGAGCCCCGCGCTACTCAATGACAGCCCCGGTCTTCGCGAGAAACTCGCCCATCTTCCCCCCCTCGTAGAACTGGGCACACAGGAGCAATATACAAGAACAACAAAAGCATCGGTTCCTTTAAAGCCCATCCTGCCACCCGGGGCGTTCCCAGCCTTGCGAGCCGTGACAGTATCCACCGACCTCTCGTCCGCCCGCCAATTCCTCATCGACTATGCCTTCATCTCAAAGATCCGCCGTCTCAACCTCGAACTCGACAACTTTGATGCCGGCCCTCTACCATCGCTCCTCAAAGCCGTATCCCAGACCTGCAAAGCCCTACAAAAACTCGTGATCAACAAACGCGCGTTCGTGCTGAACACCATCCCATTGGATCCTCTTCCTCTCCCCTCATTCACCCTGGGCGCCCTCACACCCATCCTATCCTGCCCGCACCTCACAAGCCTCGAGATCCACCACCACACCTGTTCTCCGGACTTTACAGAACCAGACCTGGACGCCCTCGCCGCCCAGGTCCCTGAAATCAAGTCCCTGGTGCTCAACACCTCCTCCTACCCCCCCCCCCCCCCCCCCCAAGCTCACCCTCTGCGCCCTCCCCCTCCTTGCCATGCGCTATCCGCGGCTCAAGACGCTCGGGCTTTACCTCGACGCCGCTGACAACACCTTCTTCGCCTCCCGCCACCCGAGGTCCCCGCGCTCGAGCGGCTGGATCTGGAGAATTCGCGCATCGGAAACGACGCGCACGCGGTGGCGCTGTTCCTGGCGCAGGCCCCGGGTGCGAGCTCGAGGCGACAACGTTTGACCTGATGAGCGACACGTGGAAGCATGTACGCGTGTTGCTGCCGGGTTTGGTGAAGATGCGGGTTGTGACGACACGCAGCGTCGAGGAGCGGTTGAGGGCGGGGGCTGTGGCTAAGACGTGATGATGACGCTTCGGAAAAATGGATGGATGTCTTGGAGTTGTGGAGAGAGGCAAGAAGGTAGGTGTTGGAATCTGTGCCTTTGGAATTATGCAGCGCCGATAGGTTGTGGTTGGCGTGATGTGCGAATTTGTGGTTTTTAAAGCGTTCGAAGCGCCATTCGGTCTTGTAAATTTCTGTACGGGTGCTGCTGTGAGAGGTGAAGGCAGGTGTTTGCATCTGCGCCTTGGAATTGTGCAGCGCCCGTAGGTTGTGGTATTTGTGGGTTATTGAAGCATTCGTTGCGCCGTTTGGGCTCGGTCTTTTAGTAGAACGGACTTTTGAGGTCAAATTCCGTTCCTTCACAGTTCCCACTCAACAATTTCATTCCATTACTTCCCCAGTCGCGATTCAATCTAAAATCAACAACACTTTAGATGCACAACTAACGATAACAAATGAAACACAAGGTAGATAGCAAAGTAACTAAAAGCGAAAAAGGAACGGTGAGCCCACGAGTGTAAGGAAAGCAGAACGAATCCGCATCTCCCAATGTTCGAAGACGCATCCAGCGGCGGAATGCGCTCGGATCTCGCTCCAGCTCCAGCGCCAGCTCCAGCGCGAGAAGAGAACGCGGAGGGCGGGTCGGGGTGGTGTGTAGACATGGTTTTTGTTGTTCCTGGTATACGTATACGCCACTTTAGAGATCCCTCGTGCGACTCGGAAATCCAGATTTTTCGAGCTTTGAATAGACGTCTCCTCCCCTGCCGCCCAGGTCCGGTCTCTATTCGACAGTCAGTGAGGATGGCCCGCCATTTGCCATGCGGGGTCGAAGAATGATGCTGAGAGACCAGGTCCTGGAGTCATTTCGATGCAATGACTGCCGCTGCGCCGTGCCCGACCAAACGCACGGAGCTTCATTGCACATGATCATGACCATAACGACCACATCCACGCTCCCGAAACCCAATCCAAGCCCCAGCCCCACCAAACAACACAGGCCGTCTCCCTCATGCAGCCACACATCCATCCCCCGCACCACCACTACCACTACCACCACCGCCCCTCCCCGCCTTTGCCTTCGCCATCTCAACCAACACCTCATTCCTCCACCTCAAATCCTCCACCTCCATCTGCAGCGCCCGCGCCCTCCTCCTCTCCTCCCCCCTCAACCTCACAAGCAAAGGCATCATCTCCACCACCCTTTCCCACCGCTCACACCGCCCCTGCACCGTCTCCACCAGCCCCTGCGCCAGCCCCGGCTCCTGCATCTCATCCCACGTGATCCCACTGTCCAGCTTCAAGTTGCTCCGCTCCGGGCACAGCCGGCTCAGGAACAGCGCCGCCGCGCCTGTCGACGCGTCGTCCAGGAGGGACACCCCCATCGCCAGCCGCCGCAGGGCCTTGAACTGCGGGGTTTGCACTTCTGGTCCTAGTTCGAGTTCGAGGTCGGCTGTGGCAGTGGCGTCGAGGAAGAGCCCAAGCGCGCGGAGGTTGGGGCAGTGCTGCGCGAAGGGGAGGAGCGCGCGGAGCGTAAGGGGCGAGTGGATGAGGTCTGCGGGCTCGGTGTTGAGCAGGAGGCTCTCGGCGGCGGGCCAGGCCCGAGCGAGCTCCTCGATGTCGGCGTGCTGGAGTCCCAGGGGGTGGTGGTGCACGATCTCGAGGGAGGTGAGGTTGGGGCACTTGAGGAGCGGCCGGAGGGTGTCGAGGGTTATGCGTTGGCTGGTGTCGTCGGTCGTTGCAGGGGCGGGGGTGCTGCTGGCATCGATGTAGGAGACAAGCGCAAGTGTTTTGAGGAGTTGGCAATTCGAGGTGATGGTGGTGATGAGGTGGAGGAAGTCGGCCGGGGTTTCGAGTCTTGATGAATCGAGGTAGAGGGTGGTGATATTCGTCGGGGCGAAGCTTTGGTCCAGGAAACGGGCTGCGTCGTCAAAGGAGACAGTGATGCTCAGGTCCCACAACGACGGGAAAGACTCTTGGGCGAGGATTGGCTTGAACGGCACGACGTCAGAGGGGTTACCGCGGCCTTGTTCCTCAAAGTACTGGAATGCGATGGACTCAAGGTTGTCGACGTGGGAAACGAACTCTGCGAGCTTGGTTGTGAGGCAGAATTGGGGAAGTGTCAGCTTCTGAAGTTTTGTCAGGCTACGCAGGAGACTGATGGTATGGGATTAGATAGAACAGATGGAAAAGCTGAGGTGGAGGTCAAGATGTGTGATATTGGGCATTCGAGCCCCGACGTCGTCAAACAGAGGCTCAATGCCCAGAGCTCCAGGGGAAAGAGTGACTGCAAAGGTCTTGACGTTCTTATGCATGAACATCACACATGAAGATAGTGAGGTGTTCCATTCGAGAGTATGTAGCGATGAGAGTCTGTCGAGGCTCGTTTGAAAATGAGCAATGTCGTCGTACATGCTCTGCTGTAGGGCATGCGACGTCCCAGGGGTGTAATACGCAAGGCGTCTGACGCGCCAACAATAGCGCTCAAAATTGCGCCAGTCACTGGACTCCAGTTTTGAAAACCCCATCCTGCACGTAAGGACCTGTAGATGTCAGAATCGATAAGAAACTCACGTGTAGACAGTTTGTAGCGCCCTCGAGAGGCGCAAGGATACTCAATAAATGGTAAAGGTCTTTCACCTCCCTCCACAACATGTCAAGCGCAAAATCAGACCATTGCTTGCACATGTGCGCATTGGACGCATTGGAGGCGTCGTCGAGAAACTGGAAGATCATGGCGAGAAGTTCCGGTATTACCAGAGCTTGGTTGGTCCTTGAAGGCAAATGTGGCCATCATCGTGAACGACGAGGAGGAGGAGGCACAACTTATGGGGATGGGCAACACCGGTATTGTTTGCATGACGCTTAGTCAGCAAGTCGCGTCCAATATCTTGACCAACACATCGTCGAACATGTTTGTAGACCATCCGCTACCGTCAAAGGTATAAATGAGTTGTATATTAGAAAGTATCACTATGTAAAGGGTATATATGATTTTAATAACATGAAATTACTCTTCCATCTCGTCATCTTCCTCATCCCAGTAATCGGCTTCAACAGCTTCACCTCTCTGGCCCGCTAAATCTGTCGGACTACCCAAATTACTATCAGAACTGGTCCGCGCAATGTGCCTGCGTATGGCGGCGATGAGCAAATCCTGCTTTTCCTTTTTTTTACCCCGTGCTTTTTTGCTCGACGGTATCTCAGCATCATTACCGCGGATGCGAAGGGCGTCGAGCTGATCATCGAGAAGAGGAACAGTCATCTTCAAGATTTCTTGCTCGTCCATCTCCAGGACCACCATAGCAATCTTCTCCCGATACATCTCAGCCTTGTGTAATTTGGCTGCCTCTTTCCTTCGCTTGAGGTCTACCAACCTTGCATCAAATTCCACCTGAGCCTTGCGACGCGCCGCCTCCAACCCGCTAGCATCAACGACTCGTGCTGCTTTCATGATGTAGGTGTGATCCTCGGGTTTGAATGTCACGTCAATAAATGATTGGGTGTCATTCCGATTGAACATTGCCATCGCGTTGTATAGATGCAGACTGAGACGAGGAGTCTTCCGCATGTGGACACGGAACGCACCAAGGGCACCTTCGTTTGCGTCGTTAGTGGACGGCATCCATGCAGCACTGCGCTCCTCCGTGGTGGCTTGATCAATGAGACCTCCCGATGCAAACTCTTCGGAGAATCGAGTCCAGGTTTCAAGTGAGCCAGTAAAGAAGGCAACAAGGATGGGGCGGAGGTGCGGCAACTCTGGCTGGAGCTTCTGAACAGCTTCAATTGCATCAGGAGATTCCCATGGGCTCGCGTCAAGAGATCCAAGGCTATAGGACATGTTGGATCCAAGAACTCGATCAGGAAATCGGATGATGGACTTCAAGAATTCCTTCAGCGTCTCGTGGAAATCTCCAAGCTCTAGGACATTGGTTTGCTCCGTCCCGGGTCCTCGTACAACACGCATATATGGATGGCTGACAGCTTGGTTGTAGAGGATGATGGCAGCAAGTTCAGTGAGAGTGGGAATGTCACGAAGAGCATCATACAGGTTGACTTCAATGTTAGTCCAGGCAGATGACTTCTTCTTGTATTTGACGAGGAGAAGATACTCCAGAGTAGCCTCACGGAAGATGATAAGATGTTCCGATGCCAGCCCGCAGCTTCCAAAGCGTGTGTTGTTGGTATCGGGAAAGCGTTTTCCGACGAGTTCCATAAAGTGATACAGGTGAATATCTCCTTGACCTTTCTTGTCGTCCTTATTGTTGAAAATAGCACCTGCTATCGCAGCAGTTTTGACCCCACCACGAGTCGATGCCGCAAACGCCACAGATTCTGAGTCGGTCATCGTGTCCTTGGATTTTGATGCATCCAAGATGTTCCGAAGCACCGCCGCATTATGCTTATTCGCAAGAAGAATTGGGGGGGTGTTTCCAGATGCCTTCCACCATTCCATCGCCGCTTTGTTTCCAGCCTCGAAGCAATTCTGATCCTTGTGCATGCAACATCCAGCCCAAAGGAACAGGCTCATGATTCGCTTCTCGTCACCATTGCTCTGCTTGTATTCCTCCTCTCCAAGGCTCATCTGCAACTCTTTCACAATTTCGGCATCACGCGCAATCTGCTCAGCTGGCGGCAGCTGGTCCCACACCTCGATTCCGCCTGCACGTTCGATCTTCTTCGAGTTCCAGGACATCAAAAATGCGACGAGCTCAGCTGCGGTTTTCTCCATCAACCTGTCCTCTCCCAGTCCAAGAAGAGTTTGGCGCATCTTCCACTCCTCTAGAAGTTTGGCGGTACACTTTTCATTGGCAGCGTGATCACCGTTCATTCCCCGCAGGAGTGAAGCAAACAGACGGCGTGTGAAGCCATCAGGCCTGTGGGCAGAGTGACGCTTCTTCATGGGGCTGTTGTTGTAGATGTCGGAGATGCTGTCAATGTCCCCCATCCACCCTGCGACTGAATTTTCGCTCGCGTGATCCACGGTCGACATCAACGACATGAACCGCACTTTGGGGACTGACGACTCGGAGACCTCAAGGCCAGGAGAGGTGTAATCGGGAGTCCTCATTGCGATGTGGTGTGACTCGTAGTTAACCTTGCGGTGAGAGGTGCTATCACCACTAATTGTGAGGTCTTCATTGACATTATTCAAGATGTTACATCCTTCAAAAAAACTACCATCGACGTACGTGATGTCTGCCCTATCTCGAAGCCCAACTGCATCTTCGCTGCGAGACCCCCTTCAAGAAGAGCCCTGCCCACGCTTCGCCGACTAATGGGGGTCTTGATCCTGATGCCCAATAGCTTTCCGATGCTCTGGATGACACCGCCGACCTTGCCTTGCGAGCATCCGCTCTTGACGACAATTCGCATCAGGGCACGCGCCTCAGGCGTGAACACACCTCGTCGAGTGAGTTTAACAGTGTGAGAGGAGAGCCGAGCCTTTAAAACAGCGCGCTTCAGAACTGCTGGCGTGCGAGCGCATCGTGCATTCAAAGCCCGAATGGTCTTCTGGTAGACCTCGATCTGGCTCTTGTATATTGTTGCCCGAGCAGTGAGTGCATCCCCTCGTTGATTCGCTTTGTCCAAGGTGCTCTCGGCTAGTTTGGTTTTCGCAGTCGTGGCTTTTCGCGTCTGGGCAAGGTCCGCGCGCAAACTTGCAATTTCTGCTCGTGCTGCTGCTTCCTTGCGTTGCTTGCGCTGACACTGGCGACGTTCATTTCGAAATCGCTTCTCGTAGTCTTGGGAAGGTTTGCGCGGCAGTTTCTGGTGCGCATTCAACGAGGATGTGGGGTTGCAAGGGGAAGGAGGGGGTATATTTTCCTTGTCATGTCTTTGTTTGCTCATGGTCCTGAACTGATCCATTTGGGCAGGGGAACGTTTCGATTTGGCCATAGTTATGCAGTATATTCTTGTAGAGTAGTGTGAGTGAATCAATGAGTGGATATGGTCAGTAAGCTGTTTCAAAAATATTAGACTGATAGAAGAATTGAACGAGTTTTGGCTCACTAGTTTATCTGGAAACTCGGTCGACTAGATTACCAGGGTAACTATACCATCTAGGCCTCGTCCGATTATGTGGTAAATCCGAGAAGAGCCCCCGCGGCGTCGACGATGACTCCAGGGAGCGGAAAGGCGCGACCTGTCACACAATGTCACACACGCGTCGCGTTAATTTGGTGCATCCGCGAAGTTCAAACATTTTATCCTCACTCAAGCCTCTGAGCATCTCGATTTCGAGGGTACATTCATTTGATTAAGCATTTCTGTCAATTGTCCGGACACTTTGTTAAATTTTGAAAAATTGCTTGAACTGAAAAATTTAACCAAACAAATATCTGGGGCATCAGAAATCCCTCCGGACAAAAGAAAGATCAAGTATATTTGCGAAACTCTCTCTCTCAAAGTTCATGCGAAACGAGTGATGTAAGGTGAAAATTTTGTCGGCGCACAGAGGTGCAATTTACGGTGAGCAGCCTCCATAGCAAACAAAGACAATCAAAAATTCGTTTGGCAGAGATTGCCCATCCCCACAACTTAAATTTCAACCGCGATCACGTTGCACACGATATGACATCACGTGCTGCATCCTGATTCGGCACGCGACGCGTCTCGACCATTTCCGAGTCACCCTTGTCGCTCTTCGCTCAGCGCTTCCAAGTATCCGCAGTTGACTTGCGTTATTCAAAATTCCGTCGTCTCCTTTTCAATCAAAGTCGAATTAACCTTCACTGTCTCGACCGGGTGTTCGACAGCCTCACTCAAGAGCCAAGACAGGCAGGCAACTTCAGATGTATGTTTCCAGTGTCGTAAATGAGTCACTGACGTCCATGGAATATGCGGAACATGTCTGTAACAGTCATACTTTCCTTTCCTCGAAGGCCTGACAAAGTTCAGCGGGCTTGTTTTACAACCTCATAGAAAAAAATAAAAGGCGATGAATTGAATACACATGATGATGTTAATACACGAGTATATACTAATAAATAACGGGGTATTCCTTCTATGAAAGACGATAAGAAAAAAAAAAAAATGTAACATGCAAGGATTCCGAAAAGCCGGGAAAAAAGCGGACTCCTAGCGTGGGCGTGGACGTGGACGTGTGTCCATCAGCTTCGGAGAAGGGGCACACCAGTGCCAGTGAGGGAGAGCGTCCGCAAGCCCGGCACCGCCTCCCTTACCGCCTTCCCAAAAGCCGCCGAGACTTCCGCAGGCACGGTGTGATTCGGCTGCGCCACGAGTTCGCGCAGTTTCCATCTCCGCCAGGCCTGCAACGACGGCTCTCTCCGGAACTACAGGGGGACATGGGACATGGGGTCAGCACAGACGTACGATTCAAGAGAAGAGGGTACGGTACGGTGCTCACCAAATTCGACGGGTCAGAGCTCAAATACTTGTACTCACACGAGAACGCCTCCAGACCCGGCAGCTTCGTCGCCAACAGCGCGAGGAGCTGGGGGCTTAGAAAGTCGATGGACACGACGAGGTGTCGGAGGAGGTCCCGGTCCGAGAAGACGTCGACGATGCTCTCGATGTTGAGGTACGAGAAGTGTTTGTGGCTTAGTATGAGTGAGGTCAGGGATCCCGCGAACTGTTCTAGATGCTTCGAGGCGCAGAGGATGCTGGGGAACAGCTCGATGGACAGATCGAGCTTCTTCAAGTGGGGGAGCGGGGTGCGCAGAAATTCCTGGCGGTCCCAGTCGTCGGAGTCCGGGTGCATGTCGTAAGATACAGGCCCCCGGATGTGTAGGGCGTATTCTTGGAGCTGGTCCGCGTGCATGCTTAGGAAGTGTGTGAGCTCGGAGGTGGGGGATTGGTGGATGCTGATGAAGTCGTAGACGACGCTGAGCGTGGTCAGGTTGGGGAAGTAGCGTAGGTTGTGGAGGAGCGGGGATATGTCGAGCTTGTAGTCGCTGGGCGGGGACGTGATGTGGATGGCGCGGAGGGTGAGATGATGTCTGTTGACGAAGGGCGCGATGAGGTTGGTCATCACCGCCCCGCTGTCCGTTGTGAGATACATCCTGGAGAGGGTGATGTGCAGGGTCTCGAGGTTGGGAAAGACGATGGTAGACAAGGGGGTGAGGCGCAGACCTTCTATGGTGATGCCGAGCTTGAGGCTCCGGAGTGTGGTGCAGAAAGAAGCCCATGTTGACGTTATAATGGGAAGAAAAGCCGCTGTATGGACTTGGGATCGATTTAGCTGCACCTCCAATGACGTGATGTTCCGAGTTCTATTTATAGAACGAGGTCTTTCCACCTGAGTTTTGGGCCAGTTATTTAATGATTGGATCAATTTGTTCCCATCATAATGATGGGATCACTTTCAGCCAACAGTCGGCGGGAAAAACGGCGCCGGCACCTGCTGTGATCCGACGGCGATCAATGGTCACGTGACCCGGCACGTCTGCGCGAAAGCGCTCGCCTCCCTCCCTCCTGCCCGCGGCGCGTCTTGTAAGCTCCCTTGGTTCACGAAAAAAAATTCGTCGCTGCGAGGCACCTCCCTCAGCTCCCTGAGCATACCTGAGGGGGGATATACCTAGCTTAAAAGCATCTAAAATTGATTTTGTTCTACAAGGGGTGCTCCTCTTCTATGATTGAAGATAGTTTACAGTCCTTTAAATGTACATATGAGCAGAAAAGCAACCCAGCACACCTGATGCCTCCCACAGGCATGTCCAGGAGGCAAATATACTGTACTGAGAGCCTATGGTCCTGCTGTTGACTGCTATATGAGCCAGAAGTGGTCATTAAGCTCTGAAATAAGGGGGCTAAGTGCTCATAAGCACTTAGCTCTAGTGTTTGAGGGTCATGTCGGGTCCAGTCTTTTGTCATTTTCAGCCCCGACACGACCTCGACTGGTCGTAAAAGTCTCTTCAAAGGTCCAACTGACAACTCGACC
This sequence comes from Tricholomella constricta, assembly GCA_013368375.1. Classification (NCBI taxonomy): domain Eukaryota; kingdom Fungi; phylum Basidiomycota; class Agaricomycetes; order Agaricales; family Lyophyllaceae; genus Tricholomella; species Tricholomella constricta. The sequence continues at coordinate 27,194 of JAACJP010000007.1, read as the reverse complement.
GCCTGCAACCGGTTGGTATCGGTCGCATGACCAGTTGCAACCGGTTACAACTGGTTACGACCTGACACCGGTTGTAACCGGTCACGACCGGTCGTAACTGCTTTAGAGTGTACTAAACAGTGCAATCCTTACACTACAAGTTCTGCAGTGTAAAGACAGTGATATATGTTGGGCAGGGAACTGGTGTATGTAAGTATTACAAGGTAAAATAAGGTCTGAGGTATCAGTACCTTAGTGATTGACTGAGCTGAGGTGCAAGATCTTGCATCAAGTGGTCCATGACCAGTGGTCATGTTGCAATCAGTCATGACCAGTTGCAACCGGTTGCAACCGGTTGCTGAGTGCTCAGAATTCTGTGCAACTGCAACTGCAACTGATAATTTTTGTCTCCAACTGCAACTGGAAGTTGGGTTGTTTCCAGTTGCAGTCGAGTTGAATTTCAGTTGTTTGCAGTTGGTGTAACACGACCCTCAAACACTACTTAGCTCTGACTGATTTACTGTAAATCAGGCCAATTTACAGGCCTAATTTACAGGCCACGAGCTGGCAACAGCCTGGTAAATCAGCTCGGTGCGCGCCCATCAATTTGGGTTTCTGAATTCACCTCACGCAGCCTCTCGGCCGTGCAAACTGAACTATTTGAGCAACACACTTTGATATCGTGTTGCTATCTCTTGTCCTCTCACAAGCAACAATTCTGACCATGGATTCACACTTAAAAAGAGGCCAAAGCTCTGACTGATTTACTGTAAATCAGGCCAATTTACAGGCCTAATTTACAGGCCACGAGCTGGCAACAGCCTGGTAAATCAGCTCGGTGCGCGCCCATCAATTTGGGTTTCTGAATTCACCTCACGCAGCCTCTCGGCCGTGCAAACTGAACTATTTGAGCAACACACTTTGATATCGTGTTGCTATCTCTTGTCCTCTCACAAGCAACAATTCTGACCATGGATTCACACTTAAAAAGAGGCCAAAAATGTAATCAACATAAGTCTAAACTAAAATTTGTGAGGTCAATGGACTTGCTGCTGCAGCAATTTTCAGACCTGTTGTCTGAGTATATATGCCTCTCAGCAGCACAGTTTGGAATGGGGACGCACCTCAAATATAAAATTTTAGCAGCATGGCGCCAGGGTCCCACACGCGTCTGTAAGCGACGTCCGGGAATTGCCATGATTTACCAGAATTTACATCCCCAATGTAAAACGGTCAAAGTATCTGCACTTGATGTTGTTAGGGGAACTCCCTTTCACGCCCTCCGACACTCACTGACTGTCCCCTGACCTGTGCGATTGCTACCGACCGATTGCGATCCCGACCCCGACGCTCTGCCCCAAGCGTTGGTGTACATACTTATACCTTCCTGTCGTTACTCCTCCTTCCAGCGCGCGCCCGATCCCGACGCCCGACATCTCGACGTCGGTCGCCCAACCTCGTGCTCGCACTCTGAGCCACGAGGATTGGACAGCGTCGGGAACGTGTACATACACGCGCCGCTGCCCATCCATTATCATTTACATACCATACACCCCAGAGAGCCGGCCCTCACGTATCTTACTTGTATATAGTCGTCCTCCTGACATGGGGGAATCCTTTACTCTATTCTCATTGGATTCCCCTCTGCCAGGTAGGTTTACTTACGCTCTCTCTATCGTACATAATATAACATTGGATTCCCCTCTGCCAGTACGACTAAGCTCTGCTCGGAGGTCGCCCTAACAGATGTTAAATACTTTGTTGCTCCTGTAGGGGTGGCATGGCAGGACAATAGTTGTGCGTATGACACGACTGTCGTGTTGTTGCACAATACATGGCACCAAAAACCCGACACCATCACTGAGCTCCTTACATTCTGTAATTCTGAGATTTTGGCTTTGCTCATTGCACAATTCTCTTATGCCGCTACCTTGCAGCCAGTTCGCTTGGAGAACCTGTGTGACACCTTGCGTCACTCTTTATTCGTGAAATCTCCTTCCACAATTGCTTGGGGCCAGTACACAAGCGTGCACTCAATGTTTGACTACATCTTTGACTCCCATGTCCAGGTCTTGTCGTCCAAGCTTGCCTGTCCAAACTGCCATCATGTGAACTACGTGGTTGATCCTATCACGGGTTGTTTTTTTATACCTATGACAGATGGCGATACCTCATTGCAAACCTATGTACGTGATTTTCAGTACCAGGTGGGGTCATGGTGTCACTCATGTCAGAGTGTGTTGAGAATGGTACATACTTTTGTACACGCTCCCCCTTTGTTGGCCTTCGATTTGACACGGGGAAGTCCGACACTCTCATGGGACTTAACGGTACTTATATCAGGACAAAGGCATTGTCAGTGGCAGGTTACTTACTGCCTTGCTGGTGTCATTTACCATGGTGAATGTGTCACGGTCACCAATCTTTACATATACATATGTCTCATTTACTTACTTATCTGTCGTTTCTCGCTTTACTTACTCTCTGTTGAATCAACGCATCCATTTCTGCGATAGTACGTTTACTCTAAGTTCTGATACTCGACCCTTGACTGTAACAGTTTGATTCAATCACAAAATCTGTTACTATGTCCATTCCAGTCGAAAACCCAGCTCCTCAGGCTCCGCCGTCCTCTGTTGACTCTATTGTTATCCCTGAGACACCCCCCCCCTGGAATTGGTGTACAGGAACTTTCGCGCATCGTACACGCTGTCAGGAAATCCATCTCCAAAGACTCTGAGCAATGCAAGACAGAGAATTTGGCTATTCTCGATGCACTTTGTGATCTCAAGTCTCAGCAACATACTAGCCGCTCCCCCGCTTCATTCACCAGCTTCTTCTTTCCACTTTCCTCTGACACTTCAGTGTCAGGGGAACTCCCTTTCGCGCCCTCCGACGCTCACCGATCGTCCCCCGACTCATGCAATCACTGCCGCCTGATTGCGACCCCGACCTCGACACTCTGACCCAAGCATCGGTGTACATACTTACTTACCTCCTGTCGTTACCGCCCCCTCCCAGCGCGCGCCCTGATCCCGACACCGACGTCCCGACATCCCGACGTCGGCTGCTCGACCTCGTGCCCGTACCCTGAGCCATGAGGATCAGACAGCATCGGGAACGTGTCCATACACGCACCGCACACCATTTGTTATTATTACATGTACAGTACACTCTGGAGGACCGGCCCTCACATCCTACACTCGTATATAGTCGGCCCTCTGACATTGGGGAATCCTTTACACTATTCTCTTCGGATTCCCCCTTGTCGGGTAAGCCTTACTTACCTTCGTTTACTGTACATCAAATATAATTTCGGATTCTCCCTTGTCAGTGTGACCGCGCTCCACTGTAAGGGTTGCCCTAACACTTCAGCCGCTCCTCAACCACATGCTCCTCCCTCAAGCTCTGAAGGCTCGGGCATCCCAAAGGTCTGCAAACCGCGCATGTACGACGGAACCATCGATCAGCTCAGTTCGTTCCTTCGAGAGATCAACAACGCCCTACACCTTCAACGTCGCTCTCTTCCTACGGACTATGACAAAGTTTTGTACTTCAGTTTTTACCTCAAGGACGGATCACCAGCATTGTGGTACGCGAGTATCGAAAAGACGCACCCTGAACTTGTTAGTGTCAGGAGAACTCCCGTTCGCGCTCTCCGACGCTCACTGGTCATCCCCCGACTGTGCACGATCACTCTCGTCCCGTTCCCAATCGCATCCCCGACGCTCTGACCCCAGCGTTGTGTACATACTCCTACATACCCCTACACTCATTTAATTCTCTCCCCGACATGTACCGACACCGATCCCGACAAACCCGACATCCCGACGTCGGCTGCCCGACCTCGTGCCTGTACCTTGCGCCACGAGGATCGGACAGCGTCGGGAACAGCGTCGGGAACGTGTCCAGACACGCGCCGCTGACCATTCCCTGTCATTACATGTACAGTATACCGTAGAGGACCTGCCCTCACGTACATACGTCGTATATAGTCATTCCCCTGACATCTGGGAATCCTTTAGTCTATTCTCTTTGGATTCCCCCTTGTCAGGTAGGCCTGCCTCTACTACATTCCTTACTGTACATAATATAACTTCGGATTCCCCCTTGTCAGTGTAATAGTGCTCCACTGTAGGGTTGCCCTAACAGTTAGAGGACGTCCGGATGGGCGAAGGCGAGCGAGGAGCTGCAAGCCGGCGCAAGCCAAGAGGGTCCTAAATGTGATCAAGTGAGCAATCAACAGTGCGAAACGTGAAGAGGGCGACGAGAGAGCAAGCTAAGAGTTGATCAATGTATAAACCCGAAGATACTGTTATTGTTCAGGTTGGAGATATTCCATCTCCAACCCAGGCTTATATACTACATCACTGAGCCAGTGACTAAGGCGGTATGTAAAAGCGCTGACTACTGATGAATAACAATTGTCCAGCTGACTGATAAGGATCTAAGTAGTGGTGTCAGTGTGGGAGTAATAGCTACAAAAGGGGCGTAAGAACAGTATGGCGGTCAGCAAGTATGTCTAAGGCAGGACCATGGGGGCCGATGACAGAGAACAAGAGACTAAGCAATATAGGAGTGGGTGCACCCCCTTACAGAACACTTCCACGACTTTTGTGGATTCTATCAAGCATTTGTGGAACACATTGATGATACTGATAAACACGCTACTGCCCTCGCTAAGGTCCATACGCTCAAGCAAGAACCCAAGCCGGCTGCCAATTATGTGTCTCGCTATCGCGAGATCATTGCTGACCTTAACTTCGATGAAGGCTCCAAAATCGACAATTTCTACCCAGGACTCAAAGAAACCGTCAAGGATGCCATGGTTATTCTCCCTCATCCCAAGACCTTCAATGACTATGTGAAGACAATTATTTCTATTGACAATAGAATCCATTGTCGTCAAACGGAGGTCAAGGAACACCACATCAAGACTCCTAACCCTACTTCTCAACCTCGGCAACCTCCGGCTACCGCTCATGTGCCACACACTTCGTCTTCCTTGTCGTCCTCCGACATCGTTCCAATGGCAGTTGATAGTATGCGCCGTGGAAAGGTTATGCCTGCTGAGCACGAGCATCGTCGAGCTAATAATCTTTGTTATTATTGCGGTCAAGGTACACACTCAGTTAATAACTGTCCCAATATGTCTGAGCACGCAAAGCGTGATATGAGGGCTAGACAAGCTAAATCTACGCCCAAGGCTGATCCCAAATCGGGAAAAGCCTAACCGGTCTCCCTTCAGAGGTCCAAGGGCTACCGGACAACAATGTAAGGACCCATCTGACCACTCTGGAGCTCATCGTCCATTCTCGGCTCGATAACGGGAGATGGACACATGTTTCCTCACTCCACGCACCTCGTTATAATTTTCCTACAGATACGAATGCCTCGTCTCCCAACCATTTCTTTATTTTGGTTTTGCTCAATTTTCCAAATCACAAACCCGTCAAGACTTTTGCCCTCGTCGACTCGGTGCTTCGGCATCTTGCATTTGGGATGTCTTCGCTATGCGACATTCTCTGCCACGATGCGCAAAGGAATTACCAATCCCAATAATAGCAGTGGACAACTGACCCATTGCCTCCGGACTCGTTTCCTCTGATGTAATTACACAACTAACGGTGGACAAACACTCCGAGTGCATCACACTAGGCATAATTTCTGTCCCTTTCTCTGTTATTCTAGGTCTGGATTGGCTTTGCTGCCACAATCCACATATTGATAGGGATAACCCCGATCTTACTCTTTCTTGCTGCAATCTCAAACACACTTTTCTGGTTACGGTCCCCGCTAAAGGCTTTGGTCTTACACGGCCCATTACTACACAAACCTCAATTCAAGCATGTCCTATTACCATGGCTGGCTTAGGCTTCGGTCTTGCCAACACCCCTATGTCTTCAGCACCAGCACTATCGCCAACACCACAACCACCTCCAACATCAACACAATATCTCAAGTCTTTCGTCAACTGGACTGGCTTTGGTCGCTCTATCTTCGACAATTCTACGCCCAAACCCAAGATTTTGGTTACAACTCCAAGAAGATTCCTCAAATATGCCAAGAATGTTCCAGTTTCGCTATTTTGTTTCCATCCAACAGGATCTCCCATCTATGTCTGCGCACAGTTCCTTCAAACATCTCAAACACGCGTTCACTTCTTATCCCGTTCTTTGACCCCAACAAACCGTCCACTCTGCCCTTCTTCGCCAACTTAGGTTTCTACCCTACCTTTTCTCCAAAATGTTCCAATCTTTCTACTGTCCCCGCTGCTGAAAACCTTGCTCAACTTTTAGATCAGATTCATGCTGAACTTTGTGCCGAAATTCAGTATTTGCAAGAATGTCAAGAAAAAATATTCAACACTCATGTTCTCCCTTCTCCAACTTATGCGCCCGACCAACTGGTGTGGTTGCTTTGCTGGAATATTCGAACAACTCGACCGTCACTTAAATTGGATCGTTGACACCACGGTCCCTTCCCAGTTGTTTCAATGAATTGGCTTACAATCATATCAGCTACGTCTACCATTCTATCTCTCTCGTCTACATCCAGTTTTTCACACCTCCCTATTGGAACCTTATTAAGATCCCTCTGAATTCCACCCACATTCCTCTCCACAATCCTTCCAACTCGCCGACTCTCCCCCATCTATTTCCCATATTCTCGACTCTCACAAGATAGGTCACCGTTATGAGTATTTTGTCCACTGGTCTTCCCTACCCGACACCGACAACTCCTGGATTCCTCTCTCCGACATCCCTACCACCGCCAATAAAATCATCGACCGTTTCCATCGCCGACATCCTTGTGCTCCAGACCTCACCCAGTTATGTTACAACAACATTTTTCTCTTCCTATTGATACTGTACCTACTATCCCAGACACTACTGTACCTACACAAGCGGTGAATCAAGACAAATCAACTGCCGAATCTCCCCTCTCTATGGCTGAGTCTCACATATCGCACTCCAGCACGACTGGCGTCACGTCAGGAGACATGTCAGCCTCGGTAGATGGTTGTGAACAGGATTCGGTACACAATTCCACTTCATCGTTTTTACGACACCATCCACAATCCAAATCCCCTGTTACAGAAAAACAAAATCCTTGTTCCGCCTATGTACCTCCCCCTGCTACTACTACTCGTACAGGCCGCGTCACTTGTCCTCTCCATCGTCTCGACCCGCCATTAAGCCTTGACCGTAACAGAATGCCACTTTGTTTCTCGAGTGATCTCCCCTTTAGGGTCTCGCACAATGGGATGACCACATGTGCTTCTGTGGAGCATGAAGGGTCCGACTTAGAAATTTGGAGCCTTGCATACTATTTGGGTGCCAAAAATGCAATTATGGCTGTGTATGTTCGGGCATAGTTATTTCGAGTGAACCTATATGCAAGTATAACTTGGCTTTGGTAGATAGACATACACCACCTTTGAAACCGCTAGAACTCGGACCTGCCGTTTAACGGCCCGCGCAACCAAGTTTGATAATGTGTCGGGAATCTGTGACATTTTCTGTCCGACTGTTCTGGAGCTATACTTGGTTCGGGGGCGAGTGACGCTTCCTAGTGATGCTCCAAAGTCTCTGCAACAGGGACCTTGATTGGAAGTGAGCCAGAGACGCAGGGTGCGCACGTATTGAGTCCTAATACGACTCCTGGAATTGAGTGGTTAGAAGACGAGCTAATAAGTAGACGAAAGACTGGTCATACGAGAAGAGTTCAAGGTTTCGAGCAATCGCATGGGAGTCGTCGAATTGCAGAACTTGGTATTTGAGCTCCATTACAATATAGAGCAGCGCGCGATTGACAGAATATAATGTCCGAAGGTGGGATGGGGAGAGGTAAGCGGATATCTCGCACCAGATTTCGAAAGGCAATTCTGCGAACATGATTAGCAGCGGTGAGGGGTTCAGTAAGGCTGGTGCGCTTCACCATTTTGTACTCGATTGGTATGTCAGACCAACGTCAAACACCGGCAGTCACAAGGCCATCATTAGGGTTCCTCTTTCATCACGCGCATTCATTAAATCTTGATCCCCGGAATCACCCCGCCGATCACCTTCTAAATATAGGAACTTTGTGATGGTGGCGGGGATCGGACCGACCGTTTCGCACCATATGTGGCAAGCGTCCAATTGTAAACGCGCTATTTGCACCTATAGTTCCCAACAATTCCCTCCTATTAGAGGTGGATAGTTAGTGCAAGTCCGGTTATAGTTAGAGGGCATTTGAGCACCTACCTGCGTGCTTCAATAAATATTGAATACCGCCTGGACTTTTTCAAATGCTGCGAAGGCTGACCGGTATGGCCAGAGCCGCTGCCGGTCGTGCCTAGGCCATCAATGTTCCCATCACCATCACCATCAACGCTGCCAGAACAGCCGTCGTCGCTGTCTGTCGGTCCGCCACCCGCCCATCATTCCGCCATCAGTCCGCCATCAATCCGCCATCAATGTTCCCATCAACGTCGCCATCAACGCTGCCAGAACAGCCGTCATCGCTGTCTGTCGGTCCGCCACCCGCCCATCATTCCGCCATCAGTCCGCCATCAGTCCGCCATCAATGTTCCCATCACCATCACCATCAACGCTGCCAGAACAGCCGTCGTCGCCGGTCCGCCACCTGCCCATCATTCCGCCATCAGTCCGCCATCAGTCCGCCATCATTCCGCCATCATTCCGCCATTCCGCCCATCATTGCGCCCCCGTTCGTCGTCGTTGGCCACAACGAGCTCCCCAGCTTCCTCAAAATTCTTTGTAAAATCTTAAAAAAATCGCAGTAAATATAGAGCACATATGCCACCATCTTTCAAGGTGAATTGTGTCGTATACTTTAGTCTTTCATATTAAAAGGGCAGAAACAAGAAAATGTTATGATCATTGAGATTTTAAGACATGGTTTCAAATATTTAAGCAATAGTAGGGCGTATCAAGATGTCCGCTGCTGTGTGCAGTAGGAGCAGTGGGCAGGCGGTTGTTGAGCGATGGGTGCTCAGTGGCAGGGACATAAAACACGGCACGAAGGGGCAAGAACACCGTTCAGAGTGAGAGGGCTGAATATTGCCGGGATAAGTGCGATGATGAGGAGGGCGAGGCGCAGGGTCACACTGCAAGAAGGGGGCGAGGCACAGTGGGGGGCCGTCGCGGACTGCACGAGGCAGCGTGGGCTTGACTGGGGGTGGCAAGAAGGAGCACAGCTCGCGTCGTCGGAGCGGAGCGTATCAAGATGGTGGTGGTGCCACAGTTGTGGCGCGAGTAAGCATCCAGCGCAAGAGCGGGCAGCAAGAAGGGACGCAGCTCATAGGAGCGGGGCGTGTCGGGAGGGGGCGACGCCGCGAGTGGCATGAATAGGTGAGCGGCGTAGGGCATGGCGGAGGGTGCAAGAAAGAGCGCCATTTGTAGGGCGAGGGGAGCGGTCCACCGCCACAATGGGCATGAATAGGCAGCAGGTGATGTGGAGGCGGGGGCACGGTGTGGAGGGAAGATTGAGGCGCCTCAGTCGCCTACTCGGCATCTTCGCCCTGCCTTCCTGGATCACCGACGTCGTTGTCTTCGCTGCCACCACCACCGCCGCTGCCGCTGCCACTGCCACCGCCGCTGCCACTACCACTGCCGCCGCTGCCACTACCACCGCCGCCGCTGCCGCTGCCACCGCCGCCGCTGCCGCTGCCGCTGCCGCTACCACTGCCGCCGCTGCCACTACCACCGCCGCCGCTGCCGCTGCCGCTGCCGCTACCACTGCCGCCGCTGCCACTACCACCGCCGCCGCTGCCGCTGCCGCTGCCGCTGCCACCGCCGCCGCTGCCGCTGCCACTGCCACTGCCACTGCCACTACCACCGCCGCCGCCGCCGCTGCCGCTGCTGCCATTGTCCTCGGCCTCATCGTCCTCGTCATCTTCGACGAACTCGTTGCTCTGATAGGTCGGGGGCAGCTTGGAGGAGGCGTGTCGTCCAGTTCGCGGCTTCTTCCTACTGGGCTCTGCGCCGGCATTCTTCCGCTTTCGAGTGGTACCCTTGTCGCTGCGCTGTTTCCGCTTCTTACCGACCTCCTCGCCCCTTTGCTGTGCTTCGGAAAGCATTAGCGAATGCTCCTTCCTCTCTCTGTGCGTAAGCACCTCCCACTTGCACTCCTCTTCCTGGAGGGCCACTCGAAGTGTGCGGACATCGTCCCTTGTTGGAAGATTGGAAGGGCTCATGAAGGGGACCTGCTTGGGCCATCCAATGAGGCGGACGTGGTGGGTTTCGACGATAGAAGTTTGGTAGTTGACGTAGTTCATGTTGACTTTGCGATCGTGCGTGATTTCCCCTATAACGCGGCGTCAGTCTTTGTAGAGGGGTGAGCGGTCAGAACAACAACTTACGCAAGCCTAAGAGAATAAGACGAGCACAATCTGCCCGCATAGCTGGCAACGTGTCAGCTTCGAGGTGGCCTGCAACCAAGTCAAAACGGCACAATGAGGTTTAAGAAAGCCAACTCACCTTTCTTCTCAGACACGGAGAAGAGCTCAAACTGTGTCATTACACGCCCCACGTCGAGCTTCAAAACCTCCGGGAAAAACTTGAGGGCTGCATCATCGGAGGCGGCGACAGTTGGCACGAGTGTGTCATCACTGTCGCTGCGTGTGAAGAATGCAATTGTCCGGACGCCGGTCCTTAGATGGAGGTTTTTGATCTGGCGATCGATCACTCAGGACATACGTTCTAAAATGGGGATGACAGCTGTTGCGTACCTCCTGAACAATTGCATCAATTGTTTTGCTTGCGTCAATGCATGCAGCGTGGTTGTTTGCACGCGCTCCTGTTGCGCGTACAGCGCGCGCGTCCTTGAGTTCTTGGAGGAGTTCTTGTCTTTTCTCCTTGGACAGATTTCGACCCTGCAGGCTGTCATCCATGCTGGCCAGCCGCCGGATTTCATTCAAAGGCAGGCAATCTCCGGCTGCGCGGTCTACAGAGCTCATATCAGTATTTGATCTGAAAAATGCTGTTGAAATATACCCTTGTTCAGTTCTACGGATTTATGGTGAATAATAGCATTATATAACGAAGGAGCTCGGGTTGATTTGTAGGTGGAGCCGTGAGTGATTTTTTTCTTGATGACATCTTCGTCGACGGTGCACCGAGCTGCAAGGTCATTAATAAAACGCTGCTGGTCCAGCAGGTAGGCTTCGACCTCCTTTTCAATAACTTCTCTGTTCAATTTTTTGTTCGCAGCCTTGAACGCACGCGTATGGCGCGCTGCGTCAGATTTGTCCTGGGCAAGGCGAACACGCGGGGGTTGAACTTCGAAGGTGGGATTACGGCTAGACCAGGATGTCGTCATGACACGGCAAAAATTGAAACGAACAGACTAGTGAAAAAATGCAGGGACATTGTTGATTGCCTAACAAATATTTAGATAACGTGACCGTGTTGGCTTTGTTGATGTCGCGTTGAACTTTGCGCATTCACCCCTTTGCATACTTACTCTTTCTACTCATTTCTACTTGCTTAAGAGGCCAGCCAAGATCCGTCAACATGTACAGTAAGTGACGCGTTGACGAGGCATCATTTATGCTTGACGACATCGGCTAACTTGCATCACAGTCGCTTCGGAAAATCTGCGGGGACCCTGTGTCTCCGCCCCTGCCAAGTCAGCGTGTAAGTTTTCCCATCTCCTTTGTCTCTTCTTCAGTCAAGCCACTTCGACTGCCAGCCACGAAAACAGAAGAGGAAGACGCTACCTTCCTCTCTGCCCTCAACCACCTTGCCATCGACGATGCCGTTGCAAAAGCCGAGGACGAATGCCTTCGTGGCGAACCCGACGCCAGTCAACTCTCACCGACAAGGAGAAAGGAGAAGAAGCAGGGCTATGTTGTACTTCACGGGCGCCGGACGGGAGTGTTTCGAACTTGGTGCGCCCGTCATTCTGTTGTTCTTTTCAGCCTATTTTTGATTGCATTGACAGGCTGGCTGCCTCGGCTCAAGTAAGCAAGTTCGAAGGCGCTCGTTTCAAGGGATTTAGCACTCTCGAGGACGCCATCCAGGCATGGGATCATGCGTGCGCAAACGACCTGGTTGGCCCCTTGAAACCCACCCCCCCTCGCACTGCACCTGCTTCCCCACGCAACCCACCTGCTCCCCCTCATGCTGTGCCTGCCTCCCCTCGTGCCACATCTGCCTCCCCTCACGCTGCGCCTGCTTCGCCTGCGCGCCTCTCTGCGTGCAGTGGGTCCTCGTCCTCCTCCCCTGCTCACTCCCTGTCCTCTTTGGCGGAAGCGTCGGCCAGGAGGATCTCCAACGAAGAGTGCTATTGGTTAGTCACTTCGGGCGACCGCCCTGGCGTTTACCGCGGCCTGTGAGTGGGGCCGAACTGTTTGTCACTCCAAAGAAACTGACGCAAACTTTGCAGGACTGCTGCTCGCGCTGCGGCCGGCACCCACCGCGCGCCTGCCCTCCTCAAGAACACCCTAGGAGAAGGCCCCGCCGCCATCCTTTTTGTGGAGAAGTACATGGCGGGTGAGGTGCACGGCAGGGCTTGTTGACTTAGAGATATTATGTTTGCTGCACCTACCCAATACTATTCTTGTCTGTCACTGCTTCCCCTGCTAAATACCTTGCTTTGTAGTCCGTAGACGTTGCGCACTCTCTAACGTAGAACACGGCTTTTGATGTCAATCAGCGATGCACAGAGAAGCCTTCAGAAGTGTGTCAGAAGCCTCAGCTTCACGGACTTGCGAAAAGAAAAAATTGTGTCATATTGAAGTTGCAAAAAATGGCAGCAGGCAGGGTTTGAACCAAGGACTACTTGCTGCAAATGAGCGCAGTTCACTCCGTAGTTTCCCGTTACGCTAAAGCACAGACAGAAGCCTTACCACAGGAAAGACTACGTAGCATCTGGCATAGTCACGCCTTACACTTGTGCACAGTACATGTGCGCTGCTATTTCCTATTTTAGACACTTCTGGCGCGCCACACGTCCAGCATAATTGTCTTCAGGACCTTTCAACAAGCGATTTTAAGGCCACGCACCTAACGCAAAGTCTGCTATACATGAGGCTCAAATGACTTCCGCCCACAGTGTCTGCCCATATTCGTTTATCGTTGCGAAACAAGAGTAAATGTCTTCAAACGTTGTTACAGCAGAAACGGGTGAACTAACCTCAAAGGCCCCTTGCCAAGAAAAATATGTTGTACTGATAGTGTATATAATCAAGGGTGTGGCATGATGTCTTGTGATATCAAGCCAATCCTTTGTGAAAAAAGTCCAAAATATATTTGTTTCGGTACTCCCGCCTTGATCGCCAGTCTCTATAGCACGATGCAAGTAATCGGTTGCCGCCAATTAAACTACAATCAACCTACGTATATGGGCCGGTAGAAAAAATCGAAAACTGAAGAGGTGAATTTTCAAAATTTCTGACCCCCCCTTACTGATCTTAAATTTCGTTGAGATCGCGAAGGGCTGTAGCTCCAAAAAAAATATCAGCTTCTAGCGACGAAGCTATAGAGTATGTTACAGAAAACACAATGAAATTGCGCTGGTAGGTCATTACAGTATGATTGAAGTGCGATCAAAAGTCAGAACATAAATAAAACAAACGGTCAACAATGTTGCGTGTGCTGCTCTGCGGATCTCGTTGAGTGCTGGGATACGTGGCTGGCTGTTTGACCTGAAGTACTGATCACTTTCAATCAAGGCTTGAGGCCGATTTGTGCCAGTAGTGCTGACAAGACCCAAAAATGCGCTAAAAACAGGCTCAAGTCGCATATAAACTTCTGTTTGGCTTCTGCATGCACGCTTGTACCAGGCGTCAAAAGGTAACGACATTTCTCCAGGCGTACGCGTTGACCGTTGACAATATTTTCTACGTTCATAGGGACTTGCTAGATACTTTTACAATGTCATTAAATTTACTGAACAGTCCCAGACCCATTTTCCACCGCGTTTCCTTAAGCTCACACATCCTCGCGTACGCCTCAGCGTCCTCCCTCTTCAGCTCGTTCTCTGTTCGAAAACCATTATCGACGTACCGAAACAAACCCCCTGCGCAGTACTGAGTAAACGACGCGCGAATGTCGCCCTCCTGAACGGGAACGTTGGAGTGGGAAATCGTAGCCGAGGGAATGAGCACAAGGGCGCCGGGCGGAAACTCGATGACAAGCCCTACGTCCCAGAGTATAAGGTGGCCCCCCCGGGTTGCGTCAAAGTTTCCTAAGGCCTGGATCGCGCACCACCCAAACGGACAGTTGAGTGAATCGCGGTGTCGAAAGGTCCAGACGTTGGGCCCAAAATTGAAGGCGGCGCTGGGAAATACGCTGCGGTTGAAGTTGCGTTGAAGGTGGGGCATCCTTGCCCAGAGGGGATCGAGGTGTTCCTGGTAATACTTGTAAACGTTTGGGGCCCACAGCTGGAAGCTAGCTGCAGCACCAGTGCCGCGTTAGTGAGCGAAAGCCGTGGCAAAGGCATGTACGCACCGCTTCCAAATGCAGCCAGTCTTTGGATACTGGCGTCGGCAAGGAGACGAGCCACCATGCCCTTGTGCTGGTGGTTATTGAGGGTGACTGGCACGGTGGTCCCTTTGCCGTACGTAACGCCGGCATTGAGGGCGGGGAAGTTCCCCCGCTTGTGCTTCGCATCTGCCCGAGCGAAGGAGGCCGCTGCTCCCTCGCGCGCTATGCTGGCATAGGCGGCGTCTACCGCCTGCTGGTAGCCTTCATCGCGGGGCTGGCCCACGAGAACGGCGATGATCGAGCCTGAGTTGTCGAGGAGGGGTCGGTTGTCGCTGGAGGGGGCATTCAGTAGGTTACATAGGGCAGCAGAGAGAAGCACTTGCAATCCATCCCACTTGACTAGGCTCAGCCCCTTTGAAACCAACTCGGCAACTGACCAGCGCTTCTGGTCGCCACTCTTCTGCGTGGCGCGCATGGCCGAGTAAGCGCCCTTGGCGGCTGGGAGGCTTTCGCTGGCGAGCAGAGTCTGGAGCGGGACGGACGTTTGAACGTATTTCTCAAACGTTTTGACCCGAGGAGCATGGCCATCGCGAAGAACTTGGTGTTCTCGCTTTCGGCGGCGTTTGGCGTGGTTGCGTGAAGTAGCGCTGGGAGCCGCTGCGCCAGGGAGCGAGTGCCCCTGGCCCAAGCAGTGCTGTGGCCCAGGCAGAGCAAGGCCCCCCTCCGCTGCCACAGCGCAGGCCGGAACGCCGGCAGGCTCAACCGGCTCGGTGATGGTGGTGGGGTTGGCGGAGGGTTCGTGGGCGCTGTCTGCGTTGTCGTCAGCGCTGCACTCCAGGCGTATTGAGTCCTGTAGGAGGGCGGCAAAATCAAAGCCCGGGGCGCAGTGGATTGGCGTGACTTCGTAAGGGGAGAAGGTGGCACCTGATCGCGTCTACTGCAAAGCTTTCAGTCTGTCCCGTGCTCTTGAGAGTGGGTCCTTACCGATCGCATGGCTGACAATGCGCGCGCTAGAAAGCCAAAACTCATCAGCAAGGAACGAAGCAAAGCTGAGGAGCAGTCACTCCCAGCCCACCCTTCCGCAGCGTGTTTGTCGCCTTGGTCCCAGGTTTGATCCCTGAAGGCGCCAAGCACGTTGCGAAAGTGTGGGCTGGGAGCAGCCACTCAGGAGAAGATGCCACTGTACCTTGTAGGATAAAATAAACGAATCAAGGAGGAGTTCAGGAGAACCGCAGATTCCGGACTTCAATTGTTGAATGGAATCAACGCGGTCATGTGATCACAACTCAACTCATTGTTCATGTCATTCCGAAAGCGCAGGGGCGCGTCCCAGAGCCTGCGGCTGTACGGGCAGGGGGTGGCCAAGTCGTCCAAATCTGAAGGCAAGCTCCTCAACCCCAAGGCTCTCAAGCAATTTCGCCAGCAGACGGAAGCAGAGATACGAGACCGGCTCCATGGTGCGTGGCCTTGCTCAGTTATCAGCCCCCAGCCACTGACGTCTCCTCAGCAATGGATGAGCGGGACAGGAAGGTAATGGACTCCATCCGCGATATGCCCGAGTATGAGTCGATGGATGAGCCCGCCAGCCAAGGCATCAACATAGACGACGTTTTGGACGGCAGCATTCCGGTGGAATTTAGTCACGCAGGTGGCGAGTTCCAAGAGCTACTAGAGGAAGATTTGCGGCCAAAAAGGTGAGTTAAGTCTGCAGCAATAGCGGAGCAACCCCCACCCCTTCGCGCAGCAGCAGGCGCGTCGATCGTCGATCGCGCCACGACAGAGTACTCCTCCGGACCCAGGCGTTTGAGGGCCAACTGGACGGGATGGTCGATGCCTATCTGGACTGGAGCGAGGCCTTAGGCGTGTCTGGCAAGGCCGTGGCGGCACCCCTTCCCGTCGACGCCGTAGTGCAGTCAGCTTACTCCGTGCAAGCCTTCGATGTTTTTGGTGAGTTTTGTCCACCATATTGAGTGCTCCAGTCTTGCTGAACAGGATGTCCTAGAAGCATATCAGGAAAACGTACCTCTTCTCGCGGGAAGCCCAGGCGTCGCGGCGTCTCTCGTGCTACAGGGCCTCCTGCCCTCGGCGCCCTACACGCCTTCCGTCGCCTTCACCATCCGAGTGGTTGAGCTTTACAGGACGGACCACTTGAGGTGCCCTCACCTGGCCATTCAACCCTTCGTCAAGGGGCTATGTGATCTCCATGGCGTATACAAACTGCTTTCTTCTATGCAGCATCTCTGACGACTTTTCAGGTCCCATTCCGCCCGTACCTCAGCAAACAATTTTCCATTGCCTATGATCAGTACCTTGCCATCCGAGCCGCCGCTGATGCCAGAGTTCAGGCCGCATTGAAGCGTGACACGCCAAACTGGAGGCTGCGACACGCCTGCCCCGCCTGTACGTACAAGCTGAAGGATGAGGATGAACTGATATTCCAGATGCTTATTACAATGGACGGAAATGACTCGCTCAAGCGCGTGCTGCGTCGAGGCCCCGAAACTGTCGACGAAAATGGAGAGATCGAGCCCGGGGCATCGAAGGAGCTGCGAGATGACCGAGAAATTGGTGGGGATTACTACCTCAGCAGGGAGCGGGTAGATAGGTGGGCTAAGGGAGTGCTAGCAGAGTTGCTTCCTGCTGGAGATGACACGGTAAGGCCCCAGCTATGCACCACGCCCTACGTCACTAATTCGTTGAAGGGCGACGGGGCCGAGCCCAATCCATGCGCCGACCGATGGAAGAACATGGCTAATGAGATCACTGCTCGGATGTGGGGGATCTTTGATGAAACTGGGGCCTTCCTCGCCCTCTGCCGGCATGGATTTGTGCTGGTTGTGGTGGATATGGTGAAGAGTGGTGAGCTGTGCGCGTTTTCTCCCCCCCCTCCTACCCACTACTATGCTAAGCTGTCACCTTAGGGCAAAATATCCGCTGGCAGTTGTGGAGACGCTCCTCGAAGCATTTGGGGCCCGCCTGGGTGGCGGCTATGATATTGGCTGCAAGTTCGGGACCACTCTCGATCGCAGCCCTCTCGGGCCAGAGGCGCGTGAGCGTCTCTACAAATCGCTAGTGGGAAGCTTCCATGGCCATGCCCACAACCGTCTCTGCCAGCTCTCATTTCTTGCCAAGTACGTCAAGGGCATGGGCCTCGAGGACCTGGAGGGTTGCGAGCGTTTCTTTTCCAAGTCCAACGCGTTGGCCTCGTCTGTTCGCTACGCGAGCGTTTTCCACAGGAAGCAAAGGATTGTCGAATTCGCTAAACACATGGACAAGATGGACACGTACCAAAATCTCAGTGAGTTTTGCGCATTGATTCTTTCTTTTGAGTCTTAGTGGCGCACCTAGGCGAATTCCTCGCCAACAACTATAGGCAGGCCATCGATCTCATCAATGGCCAGGCAGCATTGGAGAAGCAAATGGCCGACCAGAAGGTGGCGTCGACGGAGGTGTTTGAGCAATGGTTGAAGGAGGAAGGCGAGTACTTGCGGGGGCTTTCGAAGGAGCCCATTCAAGAGACGTTGCAGATGGAATATTACCAGAAGCTCGTCAACCTCGAGGCAAGCCGGTGAGTGCCACCTTCACGCATATTTGCCGCAGTGCTGATGGCCTGCATTTCAGGAAGAAGCTGGATGCTGCATCGGCAGCGTGGGCCATCGATACCCCTGAAACACACGGCGGTCGCGACTTCACTGCCTCCAAGGAAACTGCGCGCCGTCATGCCCTCGAAAATCTTGACAAGGACCTGGCCGTCGTTCAGGACTTGGAGGTGAAGCTGGGCGTAAAAGAGCGGTGGACGTCATCGAGTCCTGAGTGGGGCGAGGCGGCTGCAATGACTGGGAAGCGCCGCTATCAACGCTGCCTCGACACGCTCGAGGCGCTTATCGTTTCGAGGATGTTCGAATTGACCAAGATGAACATGTCTCAGACCGGTGAGCGCCAATTAGCTTCGTTACTGCCCCGCTAACATACCCGGCAGGCTACAAGCTACGGAAGCACATAGGTAACGCACTGAAAGCACGATCTCAAGCGGTTCGTACAGCCCTCGAGAGGTACAACGCCGCGGCTCAGGCCCTCTCCCCGCCTCGCCCAGAGCTCTCCTGGGACGTGGTAGTCGAGTACGCATTTCTTGCGGACTTCGACCTCCTAGCCGACACCCGAGACGACGTACGCGAACGCCCCTGGGCAGCTCCTGCTGCCCGCATCCTCATGGACGAGTATTTCAAAATCCAGCGAGCTCATGAAGAAATCCAGCGCCTCAATATCGAAATCGCACGCCTCGTAACGTACATCCGTGATGAAGAGGCGTATCTGAAGAAGATGGAGGACGTAATCGGCCAGACGGACAGCGCGCTTGCGCATCAGGTCACGCTGCAAAGGGAACGCCTCGAGAGATTCAACGCCCAACACATGCGGCGGCTTCGCAAGATCGCATCACTTCGGGGCTTCACTGGCTCACTCACCCCGGGAACGAGCGTAGAGCCTGCGGACGCTGACGATGGCACGGACATGGACATTGACAGCGGAGGGAACACGGAGACGGCTTCGGTGCAGGGCGGCGCGGGCGTCGCGGGCACCGAAGAGGCTGACGAGGCTGACGAGGCTGAGGACGACGACGATGACGACGACGAGGACACCCTGCTTGCAGAGCTAGCTCATAATGTCCTCCAGGTTGCTTCTGACGTGTAGACTTATGCCAAAATGCCACCCAATTTTAAATTCTATTTACTGCGATTTTTTTAAGATTTTACAAAGAATTTTGAGGAAGCTGGGGAGCTCGTTGTGGCCAACGACGACGAACGGGGGCGCAATGATGGGCGGAATGGCGGAATGATGGCGGAATGATGGCGGACTGATGGCGGACTGATGGCGGAATGATGGGCAGGTGGCGGACCGGCGACGACGGCTGTTCTGGCAGCGTTGATGGTGATGGTGATGGGAACATTGATGGCGGACTGATGGCGGAATGATGGCGGAATGATGGGCGGGTGGCGGACCGACAGACAGCGATGACGGCTGTTCTGGCAGCGTTGATGGCGACGTTGATGGGAACATTGATGGCGGATTGATGGCGGACTGATGGCGGAATGATGGGCGGGTGGCGGACCGACAGACAGCGACGACGGCTGTTCTGGCAGCGTTGATGGTGATGGTGATGGGAACATTGATGGCCTAGGCACGACCGGCAGCGGCTCTGGCCATACCGGTCAGCCTTCGCAGCATTTGAAAAAGTCCAGGCGGTATTCAATATTTATTGAAGCACGCAGGTAGGTGCTCAAATGCCCTCTAACTATAACCGGACTTGCACTAACTATCCACCTCTAATAGGAGGGAATTGTTGGGAACTATAGGTGGCTATTTGGCGACAGCTCGTGGTCGAATCGCTTCGAAGACTTGTCCTCTCTTCGTCCATGGCACGCACGCATTCACAGTATGTCATCTGTCAACGAGACTCTCTCTCTCCAATCGCATCTGTGGATTCAGAGAGGTAACTCCGAGCGAGCTATTCCTATTATGTTGTGAACCGCTGACAATTCGGGTCAGCTGCCTTCCTGTCATTTTTTGGGTTCTCTTCGGTTCACCCTCGAGCATGTATCTATTTCTTGAGGATGTACCCGGAACAGCTGTAAAGCTACTTCGGTTGCAGCATGGCCCATGGCAAGCATCGGAAGTTGGTTGGCCACCGTCCAATTGCAGCCCAATACGTGCGTGGAGCTTCCCCGCCTTGCTACCCCACCCGGAACAGAGCTTTCTCGCCTCGACATCCTCGCTGCACGACCCTGCCGAAAGCTCAAGGGTCGAGTCGAAATATCACCACTCGCTATTCGGTCTTTTTCTTTTCTCCTTCACGCTATTTCTCTCTCCTCGACCGAAATTCAAAACTAGACGACAAATCCGCAACCTCGACCACTCGCAAGGTCCGTCCGTCCGCATTGCACATGTACAATGACCGCCGCCCTGCTCCCCATCAGTCTCGACTAAGGTTCGTCTCCACACTCAATCATTGTCCAGCGATCTTTTCAAGTTGTTTCCCACACGAGCCGAACCAATAACCTTTGCCAGCATCAGCAGTCCAACCCAACGTAAGCAATTTATATACATTTGATCGAGGTACCTTTAACTGCGCCTTTGAATCGCCGGCCCCCACCCAATCAGAGAGCGCAGGTTATTGATAGACTCGGAGGAGCGACTGGGACCGCTGTGTGGCAAGCTTGCTCGAGGGCGGGCGGTGTCCAGCAAGACCGCGAGGAGAGGAGAGGCAAAGCTGTACAGGACGGACGTCGGATCCTATCTCTCGTACGACGAAACATCGGGCACGTATTGGCTGGACGGGCAACGGCGGCGATGGGCAATCTCACGCCCTCCGGAGGACGTACCATGTTCGATCGAACATGCTGTGATTCTGAACTGGTTGCGTCTTGCAAGAGTCGTGGCATGCAGTCTTCAAACAGACCTTTTCCTGGTAATTGTACACCTCGGCCATCGCCGTGACCCGTCTCTGTTTGCTAAGTCGCAGTTGTTTCGACACAGGGCGTTGGAACGGGTATGGTATATGAACCATCTGGGTTGAGGTGAGTGCGCATGTTCATTCGCGGGATGACTTCGATGATGAAGGGGAGACCGGAGAACAACGATGGCTGGCTGGGGTAGCGTGGAGGTACTGGAATTGTGACTCTCTATCGCACTACACCGTAGGCATGCATGAAGCACGGGGGAAGGGGGGGAGTTGGTCATGGCGTATTTATTCCAAAGTGTATACATTGAGTGAACATATTGAACACAAGTCGCGCCTCGCTCGGACAGTGATCCTTAATGGTAACGGTGACGGTGACAATGGAGTCGTAGATCCGGCACGGTAGAGCGAGACCGCATTCGCCTCCTGTGGGTTCGTAAAGACGTAGCCGGATCCGGCGATGGGTCCATCCTGCGTGCTCCAAATAAAGCGGTCGAGGGGATTGCTAGTGCAGAGGTGGCCTTTGTCGTTTCTGACGTTAGGATGTCAGGCCCCTGGGAGAGGCTTCAAGCGGGAGTGTCGTCAAGGGTGCCTCTCGAAGTTCAGCTTAATGTTTGTTGAGCTTTGATAGACGCCCCCCTTTGCCCTGCCCGGGCCTCTGCTCTATTGTTTTGTTTCTCAGCAGCAAGAAAGAAAGGGTCGACCATTCCCCGCGCGGTCGAAATGGGGTTTCGAAGAACGATGCCGAGATCTAGGTCCTGTGGTCCTGGGTCGTACCCGCAGCTGGATGGAGAAGCCTCCGTAACGCACGAGCTGCGTACCACAACGACATATCTATCCACCACACTCACGCTCCCAAACCCTCCCCCTCAACTCCATCTCAGCCCCCCTACCCACCTTCGCCCCGCTTTAATCATCTCACCCAGCACCCCATTCTTCCACCTGCCGCCCCGCCCCCACCCCCGTCCTCTCTCCCTCCTCCCCCCTTAACCGCACAAGGGCAGGCAACATGTTCTCCACCTTCTCCCACAGCTCGAACCGCTCCTGCGCTGCCTCCACCAGCGCCGGCACCATCCCCGGCTCCAGCGGCTCGTCCCAGTTGGCCCAAGCGTCGAGGCTGCAGTGCAGGTGCAGGGGCCACAAGCGGCTCAGGAAGAGCGCAGCTGCGCCTGTGGACGCGTCGTCGAGAAGGGATACGCCCATCTCGAGGTCGCGCAGGGCCTTGAACTGCGGGGTTGGCATGCCGACGTCTAGTTCAAGTTCGAGGTCGGCCGTGGCAGTGGCGTCGAGGAAGAGGCCAAGGTTCCACAGGACGGGGCAGTGCTGCGCGAAGGGGAGGAGCGCGCGGAGCGTGAGGGGGGAGTAGAGGATGTCCGCGGGTGCGGTGTTCAGCAGGAGGCGCTCGGCGGCGGGCCAGGCCCTGGCGAGCTCCTCGATGTCTGCTTGCTGGAGCCCAAGGGGGAGGTGGTGCTCGATACGGAGAGAGGTGAGGTTCCGGCATTTGAGGAGCGGTCGGAGGGTTATGTGTTGGGTGGTGTCGGTTGTTCCAGAGGTGGGGACGGGGGCAGGGGTCCTGCTGGTGTCGATGTAGGAGCGAAGCACAAGTGTTTTGAGGAACTGGCACTTTGAGGCGATGGTGGTGATGAGATGGTGGAAGTCGGCGGGGGCTTCGAGTCTTGGTGATTCGAGGTAGAGGGTGGTGATGTTCGTCGGGGCGAAGCTTTGGTTCAGGAAACGGGCTGCGTCGTCAAAGGCGACGGTGATGGTCAGGTCCGACAATGATGGGAAGGAGTCCTGGGCGAGGGTTGGCTCGAACGGCACGACATCAGAGGGGTCACAGAGGCCTACTTCCTGGACGTTATAAAATTCGATGGACTCGAGGTTGTTGAGCTGGGAAACGGACTCAGCGAGCTTGATCGTGAGGTAGAATCGGAAAAGTATCAGCTTTTGAAGTTTCGTCAGGCTACGCAGGAGACTCATGGTGTGGGATTGGATGGAACGGTTGGAGAAGCCCAGGTTAAGACTGAGACGCGTGATGTCGGGCATTCGAGTCCGAGCATTGTCAAACACGGGCCTAATGTCCAGAGCATTAGGGGAAAGAATGACTACAAAGGTCTTGATGTTCTTATGCATGAACATCACACATGAAGATTGTGGGGCGCTCCATTGGAGAGTATGGAGAGCTGGGAAAATGTCAAGACTGGTTCGAGAACGAGCGATATCGTCGAACGCGCTCTGGTGCAGGTGACGCGACCTCCCAGGATAGGCAAGGCGTCTGACGCGCCAACGATAGCGCTCGAACCTGCGCCAGTCACTTGACTCCAGTGGTCGTTTGAAAGCCTTGTCCTGCACGTAAGGATCCAGACATGTAGGAATTGAAAAGGAACTCACGCATAGACCGTTTTCCGCATCCTCGAGAGGTGCAAGGAGACTCAACAGCCGGTGGAGGTCATTCACCTCCCTCCACAGAATGTCCAGCGCGAGGTCCGACCATTGCTTGCACACGCGTGCAACGGACGCGTTGGAGGCATTGTTCAGAAACTGGAAGATAAGGGCGAGAATTTCAGGGATCTCTAGAGCTCGACTGGCCATGGCCATGGAGGGGGAGAGGAGGACGCTCGTCAGCGCGCTCAACTTTAAATTGAGCCGCGATCACGTGAAGGCACGTATTCAAGCAAACACTCGCAAAACGCATCCGACCTTAGCTCAGTTGGAAGAGCGCAAGACTGTAACAGGATACCTCTGCATTCGAGATCTTGATGTCACCTGTTCGAGCCAGGTAGGTCGGAGAGCGTTTTGATTTTTTAGCACAATACTCGCACCTAGCCTACAACTTACACTCGAGGCGGGTCACCGACCTGTATTTGGATGCCGCCACTACCCCTTCTGCTGCTAGTATATATAGCATGAGGAAGATTCCAACCCCTCCTCTTCAATCAGCGACCGACGCGGCCCACACGCACACCCACGCAAACAGCCGCACCTGCAAGCGGGGCGCGACGGGGTCCCCTAGCCTTCTCTCACCGACGCCAACGCCCGTTCCCCAGGATCAAAGTCTACCGCAGCCCCATTCCCATACCCATAAGTCTCAACGAAAGAGCGCTGTCTGTGCACCAACACGACCACGAAGGCGGGTAACATTGCCTGTGTGGAGGAGCGTCAGCGGCGTGTGCGACTCCAGAATCCAGAATCCAGAATCCAGCATATATAATTAAAACATGTAGGATAAAGAATATAGAATCACCGAGATCTCGAAGAAGGCGGCGAAGACGGTGCGCCCTGCGATGCGCAGGGCGGAGCCTCTGGAGGCGGGCAAGACCTCCATGATGCCGAATGACATCTGGGGGGGCGGATGATGTGACACGTGTGAGCGTGAGCGTCAGTGCGTGTGAGTGTGAAGGAGGAAGGGCGCACGCGCACCTGGAGCACGCAGTAGAATGCGCCAGACTCGACAAGGAGGAGCATGACACGCTGGACGGCGGAAGGTTTATGCCTGTGGAGGCTGAGCTTCTTGAGATACCTGCGGTGCGAGCTGTTTAATTTTGTGCGCGTCAGGCGTCAGATAACGGTTTCGAGGGGGGATAGAGGGAAGTGAAAGCACTTGCAGGAGTTTGGCAGCGACGAGGGAGGTAGTAACGACGTTTGTGAGGAAGGAGAGGGACATGCACGCGATCGAGAAGCGCGCTATGGCCATCTGGGTCGTGACGCGGCCTTCCATCGCAGCTTTAAATGTGGCGGGGTATGTATAGAGAGCGATGTATGCTGACGAGGTTGCTGGTCAGGCAGCAGAGCAGAGCAGATGTCAGGAGCGACGCGGTGGTGG
This sequence comes from Tricholomella constricta, assembly GCA_013368375.1. Lineage (NCBI taxonomy): Eukaryota > Fungi > Basidiomycota > Agaricomycetes > Agaricales > Lyophyllaceae > Tricholomella > Tricholomella constricta. The sequence continues at coordinate 2,500 of JAACJP010000007.1, read as the reverse complement.
GAGGGAGGGAGGTGCGCACCGGTTGTCCCAAGGAGCAAGGCAAGCGGGAGTATCATGACCCAGCGCCGTTCAGCGAACAGGGCCCACGCCCGCCAGATGACGACTCCATCGTTGATGATCGGCTGCCGTACCGTCATACTTAGCCTAAGCTCAGAAGGGAAGAGAGAGGAAGAAGTGGGCGTGGGCTTACTAGGATGTAAGTGACGACAGACTGGACTTGAGCCAGGGCGTACAAGCGCCTTGTCACGGCTGCGACCTGGGCCGCGGTGAACCTGCCCCTGTGGATGCCGACGAACCATGTGCGGATCTCGATGGCCAGCGTCGCGATGAAGGACGCCCACCAGATTGAGGCGAGGAGAAAGGTGAGGGTCGTGATGAGGAGGGAGGCGAGCCGTGCTTTGGTGTTGACAGTCAAGCCGCGGCGGCTGTGCGAGGATGGGGAAAGGGGAGGGGAGATGCTGTGAGGTGCGAATTATAGAGATACGTGGGCGGGAGAGACATACATAATTATGGTGGTGGAAATCGTAAAAAGGAGAACGAAGATGCCTAGAAGCGAAAGAGAATGGTGATCGGAGATTTGGGTAAGGGGGCAAAGGGACTTGAACGCACCATGGAGCAAGGTGGAGGTAAAGAGGGAGGCGAAGTTGTCGAGGAGCACGATGCCGGCTTTAATAAAGAAGGCCCGCTCTTTGGGTGTCATGGCGCCAGGGCACGACGGACGAGAAACAGATAGAGAACACAAGAAAAGAAGAGACGAGAAACAAGGAGGGTGCAAGAAGGGCAATACCGATAGATCTCCCTCGCTCCAGATTTTAAAGGTGGCTGAGTGACCAAGAATCCAAGAATAGAGTGCGAAGCAACTGTTTCCAGTTCTACGGAAGCATCAGCTTGAGCTGTTTGATAATAACAAAAGGCGGCGTTGAAGCACATGGTGCAGACGTATGAAAAGACGAGAGCACACACGAATGCAAGATATAAATACGATACACTAAGGCTTGTGCGAGATGAGATGAGATTGAATTCCCGACTACGTTACATCGGCAACTCACCATTCATTACTTCTTTATTTTTAGCTACCATCTTTTTTTTCGTTTATTCTGAGACCATCTCTCTCGCTCGCTTTCTCTCATCTTCGAAAAGTTTTGTTCAACAAAATGTCCACTCAGCTCACCAATGCCGGTATCCAGGGTCCTATCCCGGAGGATTTCAATTTTGATGCACACCTGGCTATACCGGATGCACTTACGGTTTCTGAGATCCCTCTTGCGACTCGCTTCAAAAGAAATGTCGAGATTGAAACTGGATTGAAAGGTATAATGATGACAGCATTTTCACAATGGTGGATGAAAAGAGACCTCTTGCCCTTGTCCCTCGCATTTAGACATAGGCCTCCTTTGCGTCGGATGTACGCCTATAGCGATGAATGAGTTTCAAGAGCTCGTCAACAGCGAAGCTGTTTGCACCAGTCTGGCCCCTTTACCAGTTGCTCATGTTAGATTCATCGCAGCCGAACACCAGCGCACAAGGAAGATCGCTGAGGTGACAGGTAAATAGAAAAGGAGAAAGAAAAGGAGACAGAGGCCAAGATGCGGAACAAGTTGCTCGATAGCATGCAGCTGGTTGATTCCGACATCCATCCATCCATCCATCCATCACGTGTCGGCAGAACACTTCCTCTGCTTTCCACGCGCCCGTCACAAGTCTCAACCCTCAGACAACGCCAATGTTCCCAACAAGAGCATTTTCAAAGGATGCTCCTTGAGAGGTTGGGCAGAGTTATTTCAAGGTCACTAGAAACGGCTTGGTCATCGTCTTCTATTTGAAATGGTCGAGCGTTTCATGGTGCAAAGCGCGAGGTGAGAGCGTCGTACAGCCGTTTACCTTGTTTCACTCTAGGGCTCAAGTTCTCGCTCTGCAGAATTCAAACATTCGTCGTTGCAGAATCTACAAGGGTTGTGGAATTCAACACTCCAGTCGCCAAGCGGATGCCGACAAATCACAAGAGTAGCGCGATGCAATGTATCACGCCCCCACGTCCATGACACCGCTTCGGCTCTCGCGAAGGGACGACAACGACAATTAAATTACAGGCATAGGCGATCACAATGGGATAACAAAAAAGGACACAGACACAGATGACTGCTACCCGACACCAAAGAAAACCAGAAAAGCCAGCCTAATTATCAATCTTTCAAAATCATCGCCTGCGAGCCCTTATTATCCACACGTCTGTTAACCGCCCCAATCAGGATCTTCACCAAATCCAAGTTCTTTCCCTCAGGCAGCGTCGTGTCCACTATATCCTGCAAACGACCTCGCGTGAGTAAGCCAAAAAAGAAAATAACTGCTGTCGGGTACGTACTCGGACACCGAGCTTCGCAAGATCATCATCCAGCTTCTGCAAAAACGCCGTGGCGCCCTTGTCGTCCCCAATCTGCACAAACTGTATCCCAACCTGCGCAGGCCTCGCACCGTACCTATCCAGCGCCCCAGCCATCTC